>OX276437.1:2500-1428232 GCA_946251915.1 Abrostola triplasia
ACCTAACCTAACCTAACCTAACCTAACCTAACCTAACCTAACCTAACCTAACCTAACCTAACCTAACCTAACCTAACCTAACCTAACCTAACCTAACCTAACCTAACCTAACCTAACCTAACCTAACCTAACCTAACCTAACCTAACCTAACCTAACCTAACCTAACCTAACCTAACCTAACCTAACCTAACCTAACCTAACCTAACCTAACCTAACCTAACCTAACCTAACCTAACCTAACCTAACCTAACCTAACCTAACCTAACCTAACCTAACCTAACCTAACCTAACCTAACCTAACCTAACCTAACCTAACCTAACCTAACCTAACCTAACCTAACCTAACCTAACCTAACCTAACCTAACCTAACCTAACCTAACCTAACCTAACCTAACCTAACCTAACCTAACCTAACCTAACCTAACCTAACCTAACCTAACCTAACCTAACCTAACCTAACCTAACCTAACCTAACCTAACCTAACCTAACCTAACCTAACCTAACCTAACCTAACCTAACCTAACCTAACCTAACCTAACCTAACCTAACCTAACCTAACCTAACCTAACCTAACCTAACCTAACCTAACCTAACCTAACCTAACCTAACCTAACCTAACCTAACCTAACCTAACCTAACCTAACCTAACCTAACCTAACCTAACCTAACCTAACCTAACCTAACCTAACCTAACCTAACCTAACCTAACCTAACCTAACCTAACCTAACCTAACCTAACCTAACCTAACCTAACCTAACCTAACCTAACCTAACCTAACCTAACCTAACCTAACCTAACCTAACCTAACCTAACCTAACCTAACCTAACCTAACCTAACCTAACCTAACCTAACCTAACCTAACCTAACCTAACCTAACCTAACCTAACCTAACCTAACCTAACCTAACCTAACCTAACCTAACCTAACCTAACCTAACCTAACCTAACCTAACCTAACCTAACCTAACCTAACCTAACCTAACCTAACCTAACCTAACCTAACCTAACCTAACCTAACCTAACCTAACCTAACCTAACCTAACCTAACCTAACCTAACCTAACCTAACCTAACCTAACCTAACCTAACCTAACCTAACCTAACCTAACCTAACCTAACCTAACCTAACCTAACCTAACCTAACCTAACCTAACCTAACCTAACCTAACCTAACCTAACCTAACCTAACCTAACCTAACCTAACCTAACCTAACCTAACCTAACCTAACCTAACCTAACCTAACCTAACCTAACCTAACCTAACCTAACCTAACCTAACCTAACCTAACCTAACCTAACCTAACCTAACCTAACCTAACCTAACCTAACCTAACCTAACCTAACCTAACCTAACCTAACCTAACCTAACCTAACCTAACCTAACCTAACCTAACCTAACCTAACCTAACCTAACCTAACCTAACCTAACCTAACCTAACCTAACCTAACCTAACCTAACCTAACCTAACCTAACCTAACCTAACCTAACCTAACCTAACCTAACCTAACCTAACCTAACCTAACCTAACCTAACCTAACCTAACCTAACCTAACCTAACCTAACCTAACCTAACCTAACCTAACCTAACCTAACCTAACCTAACCTAACCTAACCTAACCTAACCTAACCTAACCTAACCTAACCTAACCTAACCTAACCTAACCTAACCTAACCTAACCTAACCTAACCTAACCTAACCTAACCTAACCTAACCTAACCTAACCTAACCTAACCTAACCTAACCTAACCTAACCTAACCTAACCTAACCTAACCTAACCTAACCTAACCTAACCTAACCTAACCTAACCTAACCTAACCTAACCTAACCTAACCTAACCTAACCTAACCTAACCTAACCTAACCTAACCTAACCTAACCTAACCTAACCTAACCTAACCTAACCTAACCTAACCTAACCTAACCTAACCTAACCTAACCTAACCTAACCTAACCTAACCTAACCTAACCTAACCTAACCTAACCTAACCTAACCTAACCTAACCTAACCTAACCTAACCTAACCTAACCTAACCTAACCTAACCTAACCTAACCTAACCTAACCTAACCTAACCTAACCTAACCTAACCTAACCTAACCTAACCTAACCTAACCTAACCTAACCTAACCTAACCTAACCTAACCTAACCTAACCTAACCTAACCTAACCTAACCTAACCTAACCTAACCTAACCTAACCTAACCTAACCTAACCTAACCTAACCTAACCTAACCTAACCTAACCTAACCTAACCTAACCTAACCTAACCTAACCTAACCTAACCTAACCTAACCTAACCTAACCTAACCTAACCTAACCTAACCTAACCTAACCTAACCTAACCTAACCTAACCTAACCTAACCTAACCTAACCTAACCTAACCTAACCTAACCTAACCTAACCTAACCTAACCTAACCTAACCTAACCTAACCTAACCTAACCTAACCTAACCTAACCTAACCTAACCTAACCTAACCTAACCTAACCTAACCTAACCTAACCTAACCTAACCTAACCTAACCTAACCTAACCTAACCTAACCTAACCTAACCTAACCTAACCTAACCTAACCTAACCTAACCTAACCTAACCTAACCTAACCTAACCTAACCTAACCTAACCTAACCTAACCTAACCTAACCTAACCTAACCTAACCTAACCTAACCTAACCTAACCTAACCTAACCTAACCTAACCTAACCTAACCTAACCTAACCTAACCTAACCTAACCTAACCTAACCTAACCTAACCTAACCTAACCTAACCTAACCTAACCTAACCTAACCTAACCTAACCTAACCTAACCTAACCTAACCTAACCTAACCTAACCTAACCTAACCTAACCTAACCTAACCTAACCTAACCTAACCTAACCTAACCTAACCTAACCTAACCTAACCTAACCTAACCTAACCTAACCTAACCTAACCTAACCTAACCTAACCTAACCTAACCTAACCTAACCTAACCTAACCTAACCTAACCTAACCTAACCTAACCTAACCTAACCTAACCTAACCTAACCTAACCTAACCTAACCTAACCTAACCTATCTATCTATCTATCTATCTATCTATCTATCTATCTATCTATCTATCTATCTATCTATCTATCTATCTATCTATCTATCTATCTATCTATCTATCTATCTATCTATCTATCTATCTATCTATCTATCTATCTATCTATCTATCTATCTATCTATCTATCTATCTATCTATCTATCTATCTATCTATCTATCTATCTATCTATCTATCTATCTATCTATCTATCTATCTATCTATCTATCTATCTATCTATCTATCTATCTATCTATCTATCTATCTATCTATCTATCTATCTATCTATCTATCTATCTATCTATCTATCTATCTATCTATCTATCTATCTATCTATCTATCTATCTATCTATCTATCTATCTATCTATCTATCTATCTATCTATCTATCTATCTATCTATCTATCTATCTATCTATCTATCTATCTATCTATCTATCTATCTATCTATCTATCTATCTATCTATCTATCTATCTATCTATCTATCTATCTATCTATCTATCTATCTATCTATCTATCTATCTATCTATCTATCTATCTATCTATCTATCTATCTATCTATCTATCTATCTATCTATCTATCTAAGGAATGGTTGAACGCGGCGCCTGTGAGCTTAAAGCGTTTTTACTTAGATGCCTTTTCTAAAATATAATATGACAAAGTTAATTTAGTAATTCTGTTTATTTATATTTTTTTTAGTGTTTGATGATTGTTTTAGTGTTAGTCATGATTCGATATTAAGTGACGTTAAATTATACGATATCGAAATTGTAATTTACACTTTTATACTTTACGACAATACTTATAAGTTGGCTTCATGTTAGTTTTCGAGTTACTATAGTTGTTTTATACAAAACATTGATAAATTACAAAGCTAAATATTTCTATTTCTACAGCTATTTACTAGTTCTTTGAAACTGAAACCTGTTAGTTACGCCAAGCGCGCCAAAATTGCAGGCGTTGAAATTTCCCGAATCACAGTTTTTTTTTACAATTATAATGTCGATGTAAGGTATCGTACGAAAAAAAAAAAAATATTATAATATGCATGTTATATTTTTACTAGGTAATAGCCCGAAGCTCGTTTTAAAATATGGTATGAAAAAAAAAACAAACTTGAATCGCAATACTCATTTGACACAGTAGGGAGTTGAAATAAAATTGTAGGTACTTACTGAACGGAACAGTTTGTAGAAACACTTCTTTAAACTATTTTTTCATCAGCGCACATACATACATCACAAGCGCATAATAAGCACTTTAGTATGACTTTCCACCGTCACAAAAGCGAAAACAATATTATGTTGAAGTCATTGGCACTTTGTTGAGTGAACAAGCGATTTAAACCGTTATGTTGTTGTTATTTAAATATTACGTCGTCCCTCAGAGGCTCAGACGTTAAGTTTTCCTAGCACTGGGCTGGCGCTCTCTCTGGTTTAATACCGTTTATTAACCACTCAACATGTTATGCTAACTCGACATTATCGTCGCCATGAGCCAGTTACTTCACTGTCACAGTGCCTTGGTAACGGTAAATAAGTACATAATATGTATAACGAAATCACATCGCGCGCGGTAACAAATTAATATGACAGCAAGTATAACGAAGCACAATCACAGAACGCTGTCGGCGGATGACTAATTGTCTTTGAATTTGGACTTTAAAGGCAGAGCTGTGGGCGCCGCCGGCGCCCGTTCGCGCGCGGTGGTCAAACGTCAAAGGATGACCTAGTCAATTTAGGCATCTCGCTCTTTTGCATTATGCTTCTATTAGAAAAAAGAGTGCAATACTATGTCGTAGTTTCGCGTCTTTCTCATTTTACAACTATTATAATTTATAACACGATATATACCATAAAACAAACTTCTAAGTATTGTATTAAAGTTCCTAAATTTGAAATACACTTTCGATAAGTATCTTAGACTTTGACGTCACATTTCATCGGACAAATAGCGTTGCGATTAAACTACTTTATGACTCCCGCACATTTCCGGCACTTTTCAATAATTATTTATGAAATCGATTCGAAATTGTATAAAAAGTTTTAATATTGGTACAATTTTAGAACAAACGAGATTATTATTATAAAGATGATCTTTTAGAATCCGCAGTTGGCTGTCAACTAGGAGATCCTCTTGGGCCTGTTATTTTTAATTTAGCGATTCACCCAATAATTTAATAACTAAATTCTTAATTTAATGTTTGGTATTTGGATGATGAAAATCTGGGGGATGATGTAAACGCAGTTGTTGAAGATTTTAAATTTTTGAAGGCGAAATTTAGTTCTATAGGTTTAGATTTAAATTATTCCAAATGCGGAATTTACATACCGGACATTACTTTAAATAAATGAAACTTTAAAACAAATATTTTAGTTTCTCCACAAATCTAAATTACGAACAAATCGCCAATTTTAGAAGACTCGTATAAAAAATTTGTTGAAGAAAAAAATTAAAATGCAATTAGAGAGATTTTCTACAATTAGCATACATTCGTCATTACTTTAATTTACTCTATTATATATATTTTTTTTAACGTAGGTTATAGTGTGTAAATAAGTTTAACTTACGTATGTTGTATAATTTTGAAACCTAAATAAAAAATCTCATAACTGTAAAAAAAACCAGATTATTAAAAAAATATATTTATATAGCTCATATTTCAATCACATGCATATTCCCTAGTGTGCGGTGTACTGCGACAACTCAGCCGCGCGGAGCATTCAGTGCGGAGTGCGAAACTGTGTTGCGTCGATTGTTTTCTTAGACTTTTTTAAAGCAAGGACACGCTTTACCCGATGCCTGAACAATCGTAAGTGTGGGTATTTTTTAACAAAATCAAAAAAGAAATGGTTAGAGCTGCGCCCCGGTATGGCGAAGGTCGCGGGTTCAAATCCTGCTCGTGTCCATCATTTTTCAAATTTCCTTTTTCAATTTAAAATCAAAATGTTAAGTGTACGTTATGTCCGTATTCTAAAGACATTCTATAATCTATCATTAAAAATACGGTATAAAGGAAACATCCGTTGCGATTGGCGCAGCATAAACATGAAATCAGACACTAAGAAAATGTAGCCTTAACAACCGCAGAGCCTTAGCATCCCAGTGGTCAAGAACTTTGGAGACTGACTCTTTTTAACCGACTTCAAGAAACGAGGAGGTTTACAATTCGTCGGATTCTTTTTTTTATGTGTGTCCACGATTTCTCGAAGGCTCCTGGACCGATTTAAGAAATTCGTTTTGTAATAATATATAGAGTATACTCTTCAGGTGGTCCCATTGTCACTGATGTTCGAGGGTCTACTTGGAGAGGAATAACACTACTGTATTACTGGTCAACCCGTATATTAATTTTAGTACCAAATAATCACAATAGGTTCGTTGCTGCTCACTCGAACAAAAAAAATAATTTTACCTAGCTAATCCTCGGTAACGAAACCATAGCGCGATCTAACTCGATCCCAACGCCATCTAGGGAAGAAAGGCTCAAACTTTTTCCGATACATCGAATAAATTCGCGTGATCGCGGTATGATTTCGTTTCCGTCTCAGACATACCGCCCACCAAGGACATTATAGCTAAATGTCCTTTAATTCCGCCCACCGTGCCGAACTAATTTACATACCATATGAAAAGGACATGTCCCTGGTGAGAAGTTATACAATTATAAACGTAAATCAACTGACATTTTTATCTTAAATCCTTAACCACAATTATAAGATACCCAAACCTTAACATAAAATAGTGGACTGTAAACACATCTCTTGTCTAACATACAATCTTAAAATAATACAAAATATAAATTCTTAATTACTGACCGGCAACACACATAATTTAGAAGTCGGTCGTTTTATAGTCGACGCTTGTGTTCGTAATGTTACGACGCGTGTAAGACCATCAGCCCCAGGATGTTTCTGTTCTACCCTACCTAGTAACCACTTGCCCGGGGGAAGATTATCCTCTTTGACCAACACAACATCACCGATAGATGGCTCCGGATTTTTGAACGCCCACTTATGTCTCTGCAGAAATTGGTGAAGGTAGTCATGCGACCATCGTCGCCAGAAATCTTGCATCATTCTTTGGTGGAGTTGCCATCGCTGTAAACTATGCACATTAGATCTCTCATAATTAGAGTCAGGAGGTACAACAAGTGGCTCTCCCACCAGAAAATGACCCGGAGTCAAAATTAAAAACTTATCCTGATCCTCAATATAGGATAATGGCCTCGAATTGAGGCATGCCTCTATTTGAGCCAGTACGGTTATCATCTCCTCGAATGTCAACGTGGAATCCCCAATTACCCTTTTAAGGTGATACTTTGTGGATTTCACCCCCGCCTCCCAAAGACCACCAAAATTTGGTGAGTGTGGGGGAATAAAATGCCACTCAGTCCCGTTAGTCGCAAGTTCCTCTGCCAATTCTGGATTGCATGCTGACTTCTCCTCGTTGAACAAATGACTCAACTCTCGCGCAGCACCAACAAAAGCGGTACCATTATCGCTGTATAATTCCGCACATCGGCCGCGTCTCG
This sequence comes from Abrostola triplasia, assembly GCA_946251915.1. Lineage (NCBI taxonomy): Eukaryota > Metazoa > Arthropoda > Insecta > Lepidoptera > Noctuidae > Abrostola > Abrostola triplasia. Next base: position 10,103 of record OX276437.1, read on the forward strand.
CCACAAACCTTTTGAAAGCTGCCAAAAATCCCCTAGTGCTTAAATCACTGACTGCTTCCAAATGCACAGCCCTGGTAGCCATGCATATAAATAACGCAATGTATCCCTTGTAACTCTTGTTACCGCGTCCCTTGGATACTCGCATCGCTATCGGGCCAGCATAATCCAAACCACTACCCAAGAACGGTTTTTTCGGCGTTACACGAGCTGACGGCAGCTGCCCCATGAGTTGTGTCTTCACCTTCGCTGCGTATCGAATACACCGTACACAACTTCTTACGTGTTTCTTTACCAGCAACTTAGCTCCGATGATCCAATACTTAGACCGTAAGTATGTGACCATTAATTGCGGACCGCCGTGCATGGTTTTTTCATGCGCATCCGCTACCAACAATTCAGTCATAAATGACTCTTTTGGAATTAAAATAGGATGTACTCTTTGGTAACTTAGTTGCGACATTTCTAGCCTTCCTCCTACTCTAATAATCCCCTTCGAATCTAGAAATATATTTAACGATTTTAAAGCTCCATTTTTACTTTGTACCTTATTGTTCCTTAGCTCTTCCAATTCTTTAATAAATCCTTCTTCTTGGCATTTCTTGATGCATATCTCTAAAGTTTCTTCCAGTTCTTGTTTAGTTAAATATTTTGATCTTTTGTCATCCTTTTTTAAACTTAGAAATCTACGGCAATATGATAGCACTCGAATCAATTTTGTCAAAGATGAGAATTTGTTCCAAAAAGTCATATCCAGTGTACAATTATGTACTTTAACTTCCTCCAAAGATGTAACCAAATGTTTTGGTCTCTTGTATTCTATTTCCCGATCTCTTAAAAAACTAGGCCCTTCCCACCACAATGTTGTACTTTCTAACTCTGATGGAGCAACACCACGCGAAGCACAATCCGCAGGATTTTGCTTTGAAGACACATGAGCCCAGTGATGAGTATCCAATGTGGTCAAAATATCCGACACCCTATTGGCCACAAAGGTTTTCCACCGACAGGGATGGCAATTCAACCAAGCCAACACTACCTCGCTGTCGGTCCACGCATGCCAATCAGTTTTCGGTATACCCATAACTTCACCCACATCTGCTATCAATTTGGTCACGAGAACCGCTCCACAGAGTTCTAACCTTGGGATGGACACTTGTTTTATGGGTGACACCTTTGTTTTTGATGATATTAATGCAATATGAATGTAACCCGAATCATCCACCACTCTAAGATAAACTACGGCAGCATACGCCATCTTCGACGCATCTGAAAACCCGTGCAGCTCTACCTTCGAATTATTGGAACAAGTGTACAACCACCGAGGGATTTTAACATGAACCAGAGAAGACAAACTATTACGATAAGTATCCCATTCTTGTAATAAATTGCTTGGAATTGGTTGGTCCCATTCCAGCCCAGCCAACCATAATTTTTGAATGTAAATTTTTGCTATTATTATCGTTGGTGCCAACCACCCTAGCGGGTCAAATAGTCGCGAGATGTCCGAAATAATTTTTCTTTTTGTTGCGGGTCCAGCTATCGGCGGGAGATCCAGTGAATATTGGAAGAAGTCTTCGCAGGAATTCCAGGTAAGGCCTAATATTTTTGTTATGCTATCCATTTTTATCCTTAGCTCCTCATCTGTAGTCCCTTCCTCATCATTAATTTTACTTAATAACTCCTTACTATTACTTCTCCATTTCTGTAGTGGAAATCCACCCTTGGCTAAAACCTTTCCCAACTCCGTGTAAATATGATAGCAGTCTTCTACATTTTCAGATCCGGTCATGACGTCATCCATGTAAAAGTCATTCAAAATTACTTTCCCGATTTTTGCATGACTTGAGCACTCATCAGATGCCAGTTGTTGAAGTGCTCGCACCGCCAAATATGGAGCCGATGCCGTCCCGAATGTGACTGTTACCAGTTCATATTCCTCCACTTCTTTTGCAGGGTCGTCTCTCCACAGAATACGCTGCAATATTGTGTCCTCTCTGTGGACCAACACCTGACGATACATCTTGACTATATCGGCAACAAGACATATTTTATTTAACCTCCAACGCATTATAATATGTCGAAGCTCTGCCTGCAAAGTTGGGCCAATCAACAAATTGTCATTTAGCGACATCCCATTTGACCCTTTGCAGGAAGCATCGAATACGACACGCACCTTGGTCGTATCTTTATCATCCCGGATGACAGCATGGTGAGGTAAGTATATAGCCTTTTTATTTTTTCTATCTTCCGTTACCTTTTCCATATGCTTTAGGTCTGAGTATTCTTTAATAACTTTCTTGTAGTCTTGTTTCAATCTATCATTTTTTCCCAGCCTTAACTCTAAACCTTTAAGCCTTTTTTCAGCTATAGCCTTGGACTCTCCATACTTGTCAATCATGTCAGTATCCCGTAGCGGTAACCTTACGATATACCTGCCATCTTTATCCCGAGTTGTAGAAGTTGTAAATAATTGTTCACATTTAACTTCTTCCTCCGTGAGCATCTTTTTAGTGTTGGATGGCTCAGCTTCCAATTCCCAAAATCTCTTGAGCATTTCATCATCTTCAACACAAGAATGCCTCACGGTTATATTATGTGAGTGAATATTCGCACCATTGTCCACTTCGACAGCACCCGACAGTATCCAGCCAAACGTGGTACCCTGTGCCAAGAGCGTTCCACTTGCGTTCCTCTTAACCTGGTCCCGAATAACTTGGCTGTATACTTCAGCGCCCAACAAAATGTCAATTTTATTAGGTCTAAAATATTCAGGATCCGCCAAATCACTATCGTTTAAGTCGACCCACTCTACTTTAGCGATCTTTGTCGCTGGGAGAAGGGCTGTGACTGACTTCAGAACGTAGGCATTTACTTGTAGTTTGAACGAAGGGTCGATTCTCGAACCAATCGTGACAACTACCATAGATGTCGAAGTGGCACTCTTATCTCCACCCACACCCAACACCGTATTTTTTGAAGATATTTTCTTCAATCCCAAATACTGAACCATGGATTCTGTTACAAAAGACCCCTGGGATCCCTGATCCAGTAAAGCGCGAACCACCCGATAAGTCCCATGTTTCGACTCAGCCTTTAGTAAAGCTGTGGCTAATAACACCGTTTTCCTATTGTTTCCTGTCGCAAACAATGAGACTAGTGGTTTTTCTACCGCTTGCGCGGCTTCCGATTCCTCATTGACACCCGAAGAGGACCGTTCACGAACAGCACTACTACCCTCACCAACCGACCCCGAAATATCCGGGGGGTGTATCAGTGAATGATGGCGGCGTTTGCACACCTTACACCTAATAGTGTTTTTACAGAACCGAGCAGAGTGATTACTATTAAGGCAGATAAAACATAAATTCCTTTCTTGTACAATATTTCGACGGCTTTCGTTCGACTCCTTACAAAACTTAGGGCATGATGTAATTTTATGATCCGCTGAACAATATGAACAAGAAACAGTAAACGTCTTTTTATCTTTTACAACGTGAAATGATTGTGTACTTTTAGGGTTTTTATCAACTTTACTGTCAAGACTTTCCAAACCTCGAAAACGGCTTATTAAAAATTCACTAAATTGATTGAAACTAGGCAGATCGTCAGTAGGATCCGACGCTACCTTTAATTCCCAAGCCTTTCTTGTTTCCTTATCTAATTTAGTGCTAACAATGTGAATAATTAAAATGTCCCAAGACGTGACATCTATTCCTAAATTTTTAATTGAACCCAGACAATCCGTAGTAGTACTTATTAGTTTCTTAATTTCTGTAGCTGATTCTATTGTTAAAGCCCTTTGATTAAATAAACGTTTTAAAATCCCATTCGCCAAGAATCTTTTATTATTGTACATAGACTCTAATTTTTCCCAACTTGCTCTATAATTATCACACGTGACATTTACATTTCTCAACATATACTCTGCATCCCCCGTCAAATATCCTTTGAGGTAATACATTTTTTGTGCATCATCCAACCTTTTATTATTATGTATTAACCCCACAAATAAATCCCGAAATGTTTGCCACTCATGATATTTACCGGAGAATACAGGTATTTTAACTTCAGGTAATTTAAAATTAGACATGTTTTCTTTACTAGTTCCCGGACTACTTTGAGTATTTTCACACAATTTACTATTTCGCAAAAGCTCTTTCATATCACTTTTAAATTGTATATAAATCTCTTCTACCTCATCATAAACACAATCTTTATGGTAGTTGGAACTATATAACTCCGTCTTTTTAATTTCACTAATTATCTTTATATGAGTATTAGAAAACACTTGCCATTGTTGTTCCAAAGTTTCCAAACGCGTTTCAATATAAGATACTGTAAGACGATCTTTCGGACATTTTTTGAAGTTTGTTTTTGCCTTAACAATCTTTGACCTTATGTCTTCCTGAACATCATTAAATGACTCCATTTTGGAACAACAATAACCAAACACAACCAAAAAATAAAATTGAAATCACAGAAGTATTACTTATAATTAGATTGACACAAAAATTGTTAAATTAATTTTAACTTAAATTTACCACTAACTAATAATCACTAAATTTAAAGTCCAACTTTAAAAACTGCACTTCTGAGATTTTTATAATTCACTATTCTTCCTGATAATTATGTTGAAAAATGTACTCACGGTTTTATCTTCAATTCACTCACTTGCGTTGTACTGCACCACACAATTGGCACGTTTTACTTCTGTACTGCACCACCCAATTGGCACACCTGCTACTGTACCGCACCTCCCTTGCGTCCTTCCTCCGGCTGCTGTCACCAGACCAGTTGGCTGCACCACGCTCGAACTGGCTGCCTGCTCCCAGCTCCAAACCGGTTCCACCTCCAACTCCTGGGTACCTCTCACCTGGTACCCCGTTGTAGGGGCTGCTCTGGACAGCGATCCACTGCCCAGTAATGACGCGAAGGGTGGCCACTGGCACTACCACCACTGCTGACCACTCACTACACTCGCGACCGAATCCGACTCAAGAAGGACCATGATGTTCGAGGGTCTACTTGGAGAGGAATAACACTACTGTATTACTGGTCAACCCGTATATTAATTTTAGTACCAAATAATCACAATAGGTTCGTTGCTGCTCACTCGAACAAAAAAAATAATTTTACCTAGCTAATCCTCGGTAACGAAACCATAGCGCGATCTAACTCGATCCCAACGCCATCTAGGGAAGAAAGGCTCAAACTTTTTCCGATACATCGAATAAATTCGCGTGATCGCGGTATGATTTCGTTTCCGTCTCAGACAGTCACCAAGTTAGGATCTGATAATGAACTCCGGAGATATGGAACGGAACTCCTTATAGGATCATAATAGTGTTGTTGTTTATACGTGTATTTACTGACCACTAACAAGGGGGACGGGTGCGTCAACCACACCCCCTACCACTTTCTAAGCTTAAATTAATCGTGAAGTCTTACAAAAGTTTGTGTGAAATGAAAAGTTTTAAACAAAAAATTCTTAAGACTTCAACTTGGTGTATGTAAAATGAAGTAAATAAAATATTATTTAACACTTTTAAGTTGCGTTTTTATTGACGGTGGTCTTTATTTTTTTCTGAAAAATGTTGTTTATGTATTTATTTGGGATTAACAAACAGTTACACATTACATCTTATAAACTAATATATAGTTGTTGTTACTTATTCAGTAATATAGGCGCACTGCATAACAAGTTAACTCGGGATTTGTGTAAGTCAATATCGCCCGCCGTAAGCCGCTAGTTGATGGTTGAATTGAAACCAATCGAATAACATAAATAGTAATCGGCTAAACTAAACTATCGTATAATTCTATATGTTTTTTAGTAATCACTATCGCTACTCTATAGGAGTGGGTTAGGTTGGCCCTTGATCATTATCTATGATCACTAATTCACTATGGTTTTGATTGTGTAGTCTGTGTGATTGTGTTTGTATTTTGTAAGTTTCACGGAAAATGCAGATAAAATATTGAGGTTATGTTGTTATTAAATGCTTTGAAAATGTACAACTTACTTACATTATTATGATGTGAATTTAAAAATGAATGATAAAATAATGTTATTGGTTTAGTAAAACTTGTAGTTCCTAGTTACTTCAGAACAATCATCATGTAAGTGATCCAACTACCTGTTATCGGCGATAAGTTATGTGTGTTTTAAACTATAATAAAAGTGTATTATTTGTTTCTTTGGTAACATTAATAATTGTTTCAGGTCTCTGAGTCCCAATTCTAGTATGGTTCAACACACAATCGATTTGAATTATGAGAATAAGAAGCGGTCGAGCTCACTTAAATGGATCGTCGTCAACGTCGTATTATTTCTGCTGTTCGCGTATGACTTGTGAGTTTCGATTCCGAATAATTGATAGTTTATCAATATTGCAGTTTACACAACATACAAATTTATGTAAATATAAACGTAAGCTACCCTATATCCACCTGAATAAAAAAAATATATTGTGATCAAAAAATTTAAGGGTTACTCTTGAATAGAAATGAGAACATTAATATAATATTTTATTCATTTTGGAGAAGCCCTCGACAGCCTTGGACATTATGGCCTATCATGCAATAGGAGTGCAGGTCGCGAACCGTGACACTATACCATAATTAATGATAATTATATTCATCATGCTCTTGTCACCAGAGATCGAAATATGGCATGGTATGTCGTTATAACCTGAAGATTGAGAAAGTGTGAGACGCAACATCGCATCTTCTCATATTTATGGCTTGGCCATTTGCACTGGTACTGCTACTGAGTCTAATTACTTGTAGTTTGTGTCTCCAAACATGACTAAAGGGTTGGTTCATTTTTTGGCCAAAGAATCAGCATTGCCATTCAATGTGGCAATCAAGGCTTTTAGGCATGTTACCAGTTGTCATTGATAGGGATGAATACTATGATGCTTTTTAACTGTTTATATTTGTATTAGATTTTGTCTGCATCTTTGCCTGCGTAAATGTTGACTATCAGTATAGTTTAGTCCTGAAGGTGTAACAGACAGTTGTGAGTTACTGTCACATTTATAATATTAATAAGGATACATATATATTGATTTTAATTTGTGTTACAATTAAGTTGTAAAATATGCATTAATATTTACTTGTATAGGTATAAGCTAGATATATTATCGATTGTAAATAAACCTAACTTATAAAGTAAATATTAATATATCAGTTAGCGTTAAGCTGTGTAAAATCAATATTATGTAGTCTTGTTTATTTAACATGATAATTATATAACCTTTGATTTGGTTCATCTCTCAACCTATCGTGGTCCAATGTTGGACATAGGCCTCTCCCAAATTGCACCATAACATCCGGTAATTTGGTTATTGCATACAAAAAACAAAACATTTTGAAACAAATAAAAAAGGAATAACAAAATTATGCAGGATGACCGAAAGTATAGATTATAGGTATGTATTCATTTATTTGTATTAACTCTGTGTCAAGTCCATCGACCAGGCGGCCGCTGCGTGCGTATCGCAGTGTGCCAGCATTGTGAGCTTCTGCGCCTGCGCAGGTGCTGCAAGTGTCCGGGGTACACGTCGGCGCTACACTACGTGGAGGTGTGCGCGGCGGGCGTGCTGGCGGCCAACGTGCTGCAGCACGCGCTGCGCCTGGCCGGCCGCTCCCGCGCGCCGCTCGCGCTGTCGCCGCGCCAGCAGCGCCTGCTGGGGCTGCGCGACGCCGACGTCACGCGCGCGCGCCCCGCCCGCGCCGAGCCCGCCGGCGCCCAGCCGTGCGCGCCGCCCGAGGCCGACGCGTCGCTGTCCCCGCGCCGCGCCTGGAGGGGCGACGCGTCCCCGCCGCCCTCTCCGCCGTCCCCCGCGGCGCCGCGGCCCGACCGCGCGGCTCCGGACGAGTTCATCGCCGATCCCCGCAGCCTCGCCGCATACCTCAGGTACGACCGGGTCCCGTCCCCGTAAAGCCGGCTGCGGCCGCACCGACGAGTCACCGGTGCGCTTCCTGCAAGCAGAGGCTGTGCGGAGCGCGGCGCGGACGAGCGCGCGGCGCCGCAGCCGGGAGCGTGGTCGCTGGGCGCGCTGCCGGCGCAGCACTACCAGCTGGCGGCGCTGGCGGGCGAGGGCGCTGGCGTGGACGAGGGCGAGGCGGCGCGCGCGCCGCAGGTGTGGCGCCGCCTACAGCTGGACCCGCAGCGCCTGGAGCAGTGGAACCTGAACCTGCGCCTGTGGCTGCACGTGACCATCCTGGCGCGGCTGGTGCGCGAGCTGGACGGCGCGGACGCGGCGCTGGCGGCGGCAGGGCTGGACGTGCGCGTGGGCTCGGTGAGCGCTGAGCGCCTGCGCGGGGCGGCGGCAGGGCTGCAGCAGCCGCTGCCCGCGTTGCCTGCGCTGCTGGCCTACTTCGAGCCCTTCGCCGACCAGCGTTACGTGGTGCAGCGCATCAGAGGTAGGCACGCTTCTTACGCTCTCAGCATTCTTATGCTTTTCCGTTCAATCTCACAATTTTATAATCATTTTCTAGATAGTTCTTATAACAACACAGAACAATGTAAGTGAAATCTATTGAGGTTGTGCGGGTATGCAGCGTGTCGTCTCCCCCGCGCCTTAGCTCTTGCCCCGATTGCTATGTCGACCTGTCGCGTACAGTAGGTAGTATGTCCTGGTTATGTAGTCGGACCGCTGTAAGGACATATCCGTCGGACTCCTTCGCGAGAGGCATACTAACGCGTGCGATCCGTGCAGAGCTGGCGCAGGGCGGCTGCCTCAGCGGCTACCGCTGGAACGGCGGCGGCTCGGACTGGGACGACGCCAAGCCCACCGACGCCGAGCTGGTGCTGCAGCTGCTGGCCACGTACCTGCACGCGCAGCTGCCGCCCGGGCTGGCGGCGGACGCCTCGCCCGCGGCCGCGCTGGGCGTGCACCGCGCATGCGCGCGCCCGCCGCACTACGTGCTGGCGCTGGGCGGCGACACGGTGGAGGTGTGCCGCGGCCGCAACAACCTGCTGCACACCCTGCTGCTGCTGCTGGCCGCGGCCGCGCGTCGCGAGCCGCCCGCGCTGCGCCGCCTGCACCTGGGGCCCGCTGGCCTCAACATGCTGTGGATCATCGGCCGCTAACTCGACGTGGCGTGATTTAACTCTACTCTCGATTAAATGATATTCTAACATCATTATTCTTTAATTCGCTTTAAAGTGTTGTATCCATGGATGTCTGAAGTGAAGACGTGTATGTACATACTACTAAAGTGTATGTTATCATTAAATTATTATATTAATAAGAATTACTAATAAACATTGGGTTACTATCACTTAAGAAATTAAAACAAAGAAGTCTCTGAGAAAAAAATTTAATTATTGGTATTTATTACACATGAAAATTAAGCTTATTACTAATCATTAAATTAATATAGGAATAAGACAGGAAACTCCAGTCAAACGGGACAACGGCGATATCACAGATCATATCCAGAGTCCAAAGCCCATCTAGAGAGGAGCGGGCTCGGGCTCGTCCCCCAGCTCGGCCGCGTCGGCCAGGTGCGCGCCCAGCGCCGCCCGCAGCGCCGCCACGAAGCGCGTCAGGTCCGGCGGGCCGCCCCCCGCGCTGCCCCCGCCCGCGCCCCCCGCGCTGCCCCCGCCCGCGCCCCGCACGTGCAGCGCGCTGGCCAGGAAGGGCAGGCGGCGCAGCGCGCGGCCCGACACGCGCGCCGCCGCCGCCTCGCGCGCCACCGCCCACAGCTGCAGGCTGCCGCGCGCCGGCTCGCTGTCCGCGAAGCGCGAGCCCTCCAGCACGCGCAGCGCGAACACCGGCTCGCGCGGGCGCACCACGCCGCGCGCCATCAGCTCGCCGCAGCAGCCGCGTAGGATCTCGTATGCGGCGCGCGCCGACGGCGGGCCCACGCGCCGCTTGATGTCGGCGCGGTCCACGAACGCGACGTCGATCGCGCCCGTCACGTTCGAAGTTGTCAGTACGAGCGCGTTCGGTCGCCGCCGCAGTCGGTCCAGCTGTGTCAGCAACGCGTTGACGGCGCGAATCGAGTCTGACGGCTCCAGACCGGAGAGAGCGGCGCGGCGCGCGTGCGCGAGGGACTCCACTTCGTCGACCAGTACGCAAGCCAACAGTCGCGGGTCGGCAGCGATCTCCTCCAAGCGCTCGAACAGCCGCGCAACGAGTTTGCCACTCTCGGCAAACCACTTCGAAAAGAGACCGTGAGCATTTATTTCGACAAGGCGCGCGCGTGGAAATCTGTCGGCGAGGCGTATCGCTAATTTTTGAGCGAGCGCGCGACACAAGCTCGTCTTGCCGGTTCCAGGCGGCCCGTGAAGCAACACGACGCGATTCCATCCTACGACATTAGGGTCTACGCCCCGGTCAGCAAATTCAAACGCTGTCTCAACGAATCGCACAGTGTCCTCTTTTAATTTTGTGTCATAAATGAGACTTTCCCATAGGCCGTGGAATTCTTGACTGGGTAAAGCCCACACGTCTGCAGCAGCAAACTCTTCACCAGTACTAGCATCTGTCATCATATCAGTTTCAGCTCCGAAAGAGTCCAATTTATATATATGATATATAAGCTCAGTTTCGGTCACTAATACTTCAGCATCATGCTCCATGTCACAGAAAGTTATCATTTGGACATGTGCTTTTAGTTCGACATTATCTTCTAGATCGTTTTCTGTTAAAGTGGCACCAGGACTTAAGGATATGAAATTCACAAAAAAAGCACGTACAAGGTCTTTAACATAGTCCTTGTTAGCTCTACTCTGTGATTTTTGAACAACTTCCACATGAAGCGGTGGATTCATGATCACTGTATCAAGTAAATTATTCACAACGTATGACCGTTTAAAGGTGACAGAAACCAAGCATCTCACAGCACAATGTATACAATTATAGCTTAATATATTCTATCATATAAAACAGTTCTAACAGCTTATAATAATAAAAGTATATAATTCTAAGTTCACATAAACACCAGCGAACATAAAAATAACTGACAAACTTTTAAAGTGACGTGACCATAGAGTATGCAGCCTTTTTAGACGTAACTTTGTAGGCAATGACATTTGAAATAGGCACAGCACCACAGACTAATTTAAAGCATAGATTTTTAATCTACAAGTTTTGTTACTGATGCTTTGATTCTTTGAAATATATTAGACCAGTAGCACAATATAACGACTATATTTAATCGTAGTAAAAAAACAGTTCACGTTGTAATTAACAGGCATTTAAATAAATAAAAACCCTTTGCTTAGGTGTGTCAGAAATTAGATAATTAATATACTTTTTCTTCCATGCTTCCTGTTATGTAGTGGTTTTATCTCAGGTTTTATAACGTAGACTCTTTGTTTTTACCGTTTCTTCACCGATCAAAGACGTTACATGGTGACACAAATACCTAGTTAATTTGTACTTAGAATTGAGCAGGCTTGTCCTAATAATAATGTGTATAATCTATACTTCTTGTATAATTTGACATGACGGAGAATCGCCACAGATATAACTTAGAACGTGACACTGACAAATACGGTTGTTTGATGGACGAAGTTTGGTATCGATTCTCTAGGTATTACTTACTGAGCATAATACTAAAAGTTTAATTCACATTAAAAATCTGCGTGTTGGTGTCAAGATCAACGTATTATTCTCGATTATCAATCTTAATAGAATCGTAAGCGGTGGTGCAGGGCGGGGTGTGACGCTGACGCCGTGTACAGTCGAGCCAGGGCGTAAGGCGGAGTTCTCTCCAGAAGCCAGCATGTGGTTCTAGAGACTGGCAGGACGAGGCTAAAGCCCGCAGTGTACACAATGGCAGCTGACACCGCCGTGGCCGCCAGTCCTGAGGAGACACTCGAGTCGCTGCTGCGGGAAGCAGAGGCACTCAAGCAGAAACTGGAAGAAGAGCGCCAGAAGCTTAACGATGTATCCCGTGAGTGACATGTACTGTAGTCTTCGTAACGACTGCGCCAGGCACATGTTTACACAGAAATATTTATAAACCTGTTGATAAAACTAACATTGGTTGCTTAATAATAAGTACCTTTGTACATTCTTATAAAATAGCTGTTACATTATTAGAGATAAATCATATAATGATAGTTTTTATTTATGAAATAATTATTATATACAAGACATGCAGACATTACTGACAAATATACATAACATTACATTGTATTCCTCCAATGATTGTATAGTTGATGAACAACCTGGTATCAGTGTTAAACTGTCTGTAGGCCTCTGACATGGCTGTACACACGGTTGAAAAATCTCTCAGTGAAGGAAACCATCATGATGAAGAAAACCCACTGGTTTTCTCATAATGGTTTCGGTTTTGATTGGTTTTAGCAACTGATAACTACCTATTTTATAATATGCACATGAATTTGAAACACATTGGCTCATGGCGGTGTTTGAATTTGCAACCTTTGTCTTGGTAGTCTAACGGACATACCATTCTGCTATCCATATAGAATTCTCTATGATAAAGCTTCTAAACCAATTGGGGTGGAGCCTATTGCTACAACTAACTATTAAAACTTAAAATGGTTATTACAGATATTGAAGATACTACATAGTATTCTTTGCTTGTTACCAAACGAGCTTTATAATATTATGTAACATAATGTTTTTCTAGGCCTTACACTATGTAATATACAAAAATAGTATAATCCTTCATCTATCTAAACAACTTTTAGACAATTTGTTGAGGTGTGTGGCCATAGTGTCTGCAAAACATGACAAATGGAAGGTAAGTAAAATTTATCCTTGCATAATGAGGTGACAATATTGTGGCAGTGTCATGTGTTGCGGAGCGGCTGGAGCCTATCACCTTCCCCAACCTGAAGTTGCGGCGTGTGCTCAAGGGCCACCAGTCCAAGGTGCTGTGCTCGGACTGGTCACCTGACAAGCGGCACATTGTGTCCTCCTCACAGGTACCAACACTCCTTCATACTTAACCTAATTACTGTGAAGTTCATGTCTAACTTTGACTATTATAGAATACCATATAGAGTTTGTTTCGGTATTTCTTCTCAGTGGTAGTCAGTTTGGAAATGCTGATGCCATCTAGTTTTAAAAAAATGATGTGTAAAAGTGTTTTTTGAAACCTATTTACAGAAATAAAATCATTTATCATTTAAATTAAAACCGGCCTTCAAAAAACACGCCATTTAAAAGTGTTAAATAGTATTCTATTCACTTCACTTTACATACACTAAGTTAAAGGTGGTGCATTCTTTGGTGGTTTCTTTATCCTTAATTATTTGACTGCACCAGAAGGAAGCAAGACTATTAAGCATTCATTGAATAATATAAGTATCAAATGGGTGTTACACATTTCACACAATATATAGATTTGGCTATCTCAGTCAGCCTCAGCACCACAACAAGCTTGTCAATGGCTCTTAACAAAGTTACATGAGCTATGTCCAGAGCAATTAATTTATTCCCTAAACACAGGCTCGAATCTTTTATCTAGACATACCTATGTGTAATTTTGGATTGCGCAGGACGGCAAGGTGATAGTGTGGGACGCGTTCACGGCTACTAAAGAGTTGACGATCGCCATGCCCAGTACGTGGGTGATGGCGTGCGCCTACGCGCCCTCCGGCAACATGGTAGCCGCCGGGTACGTACCATTCTTTGTGCATCTCGATAAGTTAGTACGAGTGATACCTACTAATTAGTTTCTAAGGTGTCTCGCATTATGATAATGATTATGTGCGAGCGGCATCGCACATCTCGGTCTAAGAGCAATGTCGCCTACGCTCAGGGGCCTGGACAACAAGGTGACCGTGTTCCCGCTATCGGGCGCGGACGACGAGCCGGCCGCGCGCAAGCGCACCGTGGCCACGCACACGTCCTACATGTCCTGCTGCCTGTTCCCCAACACCGACCGCCAGATCCTCACCGGCAGCGGCGACGGCACGTGCGCGCTGTGGGACGTGGAGTCCGGCCAGCTGCTGCAGAGCTTCCAGGTGAGGGGCGCGGCCCGCCGAGCCCGGCAGCCGCGCCCGCCGCCTCACGACCCCCCCCCCCCCCCCTCCCGCAGGCGCACGCGGCCGACGTGATGGCGCTGGACCTGGCGCCCTCCGACATGGGCGACACGTTCGTGTCGGGCGGCTGCGACCGCGCCGTGCTGGTGTGGGACATGCGAACCGGCCAGGCCGTGCAGGCCTTCGACACGCACGACTCGGACGTCAACAGCGTCAAGTACCACCCGTCCGGCGACTCGCTCGCCACCGGCTCCGACGACTCGTGCTGCCGCCTGTTCGACCTGCGCGCCGACCGCGAGGTGAGTGCCGGGCGGGCCCGCGCGCGGCCGGCGCGGCCCGCACTGACAGCGTCCGCGCCGTGTGCAGGTGGCGCGCTACAGCAAGGAGAGCATCATCTTCGGTGTGAACTCGGTGGAGTGGTCGGTGAGCGGGCGGCTGGTGTTCGCGGGCTACAGCGACTACACGGCGTGCGCGTGGGACGCGCTGCGCGGCGCGCGCGTGTGCGTGCTGTGCGGCCACGAGCACCGCGTGACGCGCGTGCAGCTGGCGCCCGACGGCACCGCGCTGTGCACGGCCTCGTGGGACGCCACGCTGCGGGTGAGTGCCGGCGGCCGCTGCCCGGCGGCCGCTGACCGGCGGCCCGCTGACCGGCGTGCCGTGCCCACCGCTGACGGCGCGCGTGTTGCAGATCTGGGCGTGAGGCGAGCGGCCGGCGGGAGGCGGGAGGCGGCAGGGCGGCGGCGGCGGCGGCTGCCCCGCGGTAGTCTGGCGCGGTTGGCGTAGCTCGCGACCGTATTGATCCGCTTATAGGATCCTAGGCGTGAGTACTTACTGCGAATTATAGGCGTGTTTCATTAAAAAAAGTATAATATATACCTACAGAACCGGTACCATTCTGAATACCATTTGTCGTAGTTTTTAGTCGAGTATACCTATAGCACTAGTCGATATAGAGTAAAATAATATATATATTATGAAGTTATAATTAAGTATTGTATGTAAATATTGGTTATTGAACTTGTGGAAGGGTGATGTTAATTTTTGCGAGTATTTATTTGGAACGTTAGTTTCGTTCGTAACCTTTGTAACGTAAGAGTGTAATCAGGGCGGCTCAGGGCCGTCCGTCCAACAGCTCAGTGTTAGTCTCCTATTATTATAAATTACCAATAAACTTAAATGTTAAATATTTGTTTTATTTCTACTTTTAAATTTTGGTTTCTCTTAGGTACTTACCCCAACAGCATACACCGGTGTGCTGAATCATATTATACATCAGTTTGAATGTCTCGGGTTAGAATCTCTGAAGACCAGGAGAGCATGCGACCAAATGATTACGGCGTGAAAGTCGTGCCAACCAAGATAGCACGCACGCACCGCGCTAAACGGTTCAATTCAATTGATCAAACCCAAATCTTGTGTGGTGATGATTATGGTAGCATGTCAAAAGTTTTGTAAGAATGATTTGTGATTGTGTTTTACTTATTTAACAATGTGTTTTATAATTACTGCCTCGTTGGTTTAGTGGCTGCTAAGCGCGACTGCTAAACGAGAGGTCCTAGGTTCGAATCCCAAGTCAGGCAACGTGTTACTGGATTTTTCCATTAGGTAACTCTCAATAGCAGCACGGAGTCTGAATTACATTGAGACCTAAGAAACATAACTGGCGAAACGTGGGTGTACTATATGTGCACCTCTGTCTACCCCTTGGGGGATTACAGGCGTGATGTTATGTTTTTTTATATTAACTTTTTCTTTTATTTAGTAGATAACATTGTTTAGTAGGTGTTATTGGCCTGCGGCCGGTCTAACTAAAATATATATACAGGGTGCAGTTTTGAAGATGCAAAACATTTCGGGAGGTTGTAATAAAAGTCACAAATAATCATATAAAAATACGATACTTGGTCAATAATCAATAGTACATTTTATTTTAATTTTTTAAGTTTAGCTGTTATTCAGAATAACGCTCTACGCAAACATCTTGAAACAGAATCGCGCGTTGCGAACTGTCAAGCGCATCATGCCACTCACGCACACAGCTGCGAGAGTGCATCGACCTGTACGAGGCTCCGCCCACTTATTCTACGTAATAACGAAATGTAAGCGCAATAGTTGCTTTGGGGTGGATGTCACAAATAAAGTTCGGGCTTCACATTCAATATACCACTTTTAAGCGACAATCGGGTACAAAAAAGACACGGGATACATGTAACGTAGAAGCGCGAAGGATATACGTGTTCGTACCATCGGACGGTCGGTAGGCCTCTGGGGCTCTGGCTCGGTCGTCGGGCGCGGGTCGCGGTGCGCAACGCACACGCAGGGCCTCTCTCGGCAGCGGGCTATTCTCCGGTGTAGCAACAACGCGGACAACGTAAGTAGGTAAGCAGTACCGCGCATGCGCGCGTTTTGCGCGCGTGCTAGTCATTTTTATAAAAGAAAAGTTCATGTTGCCTCGTTAGTTACCTATCAGCTGATGAGTAAAATGTTAGGTCGAGATAAATAAACCTTACATAGCACGTAAGCAATATTCGTATCCCTGCTACACAATTGTGAATAGTTTCACATTAAATTGATTGCAAGTTAAAGACGAAACATAGCTAACCTAAAGTAATGTTTATTTATCTTGACCTTAGTTTTGCTTTATGACTGAGACCGTGACTGACACGCACAAATGTTGTTGTAGGTATGTAAGTTGTAGGACGTCGTTCGTAATCCGTTGCTGCATAGTGGACGCGCGCGCGGGTATTAGGTACTTAATAATAAAGCGGCGGCATGCGACTGTAGGTAGTTGGCGGCGGCGGGCGGCGCAGTCGGCGCGCTGTAGGTAAAGTTTAAGTGATTTATCTTGCCTGAGATGTAGGTATGTTTGGCGTAGATTGATTCGGCTAACAACGTATTTACAAATTATTGTCTATGTACAAATAAAATAAATAAATTACCTACTTACGTTAATTGGAGGTATTGTTTAAAGTGTTAACACTCCAGGCTCAGTCTAGCACGACGTCGCTGATGATCTTTTAGCTTACGTAGCACAAACACATTCGTTTTTAAAGTGTGGAAAGCACTGATCACTTTTTCACGCAATTGTGTAACACTGGTGCTTAGTCACTCGTGGGTTATGCTCGCGGCGAGTCCACTGGTGTTCGTTATGAACATTTAGACGCCAACTTGAGTAAATAAACACTCGTCCGTCCATAGGATGTTGGCGTCTTGGTGTTCCAGCAACCAGCGACAAAACGTAACTCGCGCGGCGTTATCAGCTGTGTAGAGGTCCTGTACCTTGCGGTAATGCAATGGATGTTGCAGTTATTTCTTCAGTAGCCGCCACACTGTAGAGTGATGCACTCCAAACAGTCATTTTTATTACCACTAGCTATTACCGTACGTAACCGAAAACGCAACGGCGGGCGGATATTGCACGCGCATGCACACGCCGGCGACATGAATTACACTAAATCGATAGATCGATGGCCGCCTGGGCGGGGCTAGCGAGGTGCGCGCGGGGAGGGCGCTGCCGATCAATGAACTGTTTGTGTGCGTTGTTATAGGGCGAGTAGCGACTAGCCGCTTTTAAATAAAGGTGGTTTACACATATCGATTTCGGCAAATAAGAAAAAAAATACCTACTGATTTTATTGTTGATTCGGGTCGAGGATCACTAACATAATTACCTCCCGAAATATTTTTCATCTTCAAAACTGCACCCTGTATTTATATGATGCAGACCTAACATTTGCTCTACATAGCGCGATGAATATGACGACCTGATTAGTGCAGTGGCTAAGCGATTGGACTGCTGCGCTGAGGGTTGCGGGTTCGATTCCCGCACGAGACAAAACTTTGTGCCAACCACAGATGTTTTTCCCGAGTCTGGGTCTCGGTTGAGTCTGTTTGTGTATGTGATATTTCATGTTTGTAAAACGCCCCCACGACACAGGAGAAATTCCTGGTGTGGAGCGACGTTTTTTTTTAAGAAAAAAAAATAGAAAAGGCATATAGAAATGTTCAACAAAAAATAGCAAGCTATTGCTAGGAGTTATTCTTACGGAACAAAACAACATCTACAATTCCACATGTACGGCAAAGTCCGCAAATTTTGGTTATGACGTATACTCTCTAGGTACCTACTAACTTACGGTATTCTCTATAGGGGGAAACTTGTGAGATACAATCAACTTTTGTAGTGCATAAAAGTACTTACGCGTTATTTATTTATAATATGACCAGCAAAGAGTCTCTTACATCTATTTACAATGAAAAGGGTTTCCTGACTCACGAGCATTTTCATTTTAATAATATAATACAGTTACATTTCAATGCAATACATTTCTTTGTCTTTGTCTAATCTCGTATAAATTACAGACATTAGAGGGATTTTCAGTATCTAAATATTCCCTAGTTTACTTTGTTATATAGGGGTAGGTGCACTTACATCTGACCCCACTACCGCGGTGAGGACTGCGACGTTGACCTAGAGGCATGAGGTCCTGGGTTGAAATTGAAACCCCAGTCCGAGCTAATTGTTACTGGGTAGGCTCACCTCGCCTTGCATTGATTCTATAACATAACTAGCGTTTTCTGACTGAGTGTTTTTGTAAAAGCTATTTGCAAAAATAATCATTATCATTTAGCGAAATGAGGGTGTACTACTAATTTTTAATAAAATAGCTTATGTGGGAGTTTAGGCCCTTATGACATCAGTTATCGGTCAGAGAAAGCCTCGTTAAAATCGGACCAGCTGCTTCGGAGTAGGAACTGTTGCCCGCAGAACCTTAAATATTTTTAAAATTCAAAATAGAGTATAATATTAAGGATGATACTGTATGAGCCTACAAGTGGGTCCGCCGCCGTCCAGTCAAAAGCCTTGGAGAGGTCACAGAAGATACCAACGGCATCCCGTGATCCTCCCAAGCATCCAAAATGTGCGAGATTAACTTAGCTCCAGCATCTGACGTTGATCTACCCTTGGTAAATCCAAACTGACGATCATGTAAGATGTTAGAACTGAAATGTGTCATCATCTGGTCAAAGACCATTAAATTATTGCAGTCAGTGTCGTTTGCATATAAAAAAATAGAGATGTCAATATATTTAACACGGGTTATAGTTAATGCCGGTACGATCCTCGTTTATGACTAAAAGGGCAAGCGTGTTGAATATGATGAGCGAAGCGCATTTAGGACCCACTTTTCTGACGTGTTGCGATAAATGAACAACTCATAACACAAAAGGAATAAATAGGACTCGTCTGGTTCGGGCCCATTTCGGCTGTACTCGACGCCAGGATTTATATCTACTTGGTGTCTTACTCTTATCCAAAGGCATTAAGTTAATCGATATTTTTTAACCGAGTACATGGGTATGATTTCTATATTTGAAATATAAAATCATAGGTACATGGTGTTTTATAATTAATAGACCTTAAAGTATTTAACCAACGGTTGGTTAAATGCTCTAAGTTTAATATTATTATTATTTTATTTTGACATTCTTGATATATAATTATGGCTAGCAACACTGATTTTGTTAAATACTTCACTCTGGTTGTGCGCTGCTCTAGTCTATCTGCGCCATTTTATTTCGCCATTGATATTTGTCTACTGTTCGAAGCAGTTGGACCATCTATTGGACCATAATTATAGAGTGCCTTGGTTGCAGGCTCTTCTTAGCTTTATTTTTTTAATTATATGGTGTGAATTTGTAAATTTAAGCAACCATGCGGCGACAGCTCGTAATGCCTCTGGCTCTGCTATTTATAGCGCTTGGAGTTCCCTCAAACGCCCAAAGTAAGTGAACGATTTATATATATTTTCTTTTTAAATACCAACCACGTAATATTTTATTTCATTGCTATGGATAGTAAGATTAGAAGGAAATTATTTGGGTGTGCCCACAACTGCGCAACACAGTCGTTGTTCTTTGCTACAACGCAGGTTGTCGATATCGCCGCACAAAGGCGCAGACCGCAGTCGTCGGGCGATCGACGGACGGCTGCATGCATGATGTCACTGGATGAGTAATAATCGGTTTTGACCTAATTATGTTTGTTAATTACTGTAAGTTTTAGACCACAGTGCCGTTGTCGATATTGTGGGACAACGCGCGTGACGTGTTCCTCGTTTGTATTCAGTCCAAGGACACTAGTAATCGTTAATACTGCAGCGATGCTAGGCTTACGGATTTGATTACTCTTCCAATGACAGCATAAGCTGGTTCGTCGCCGTACTGGAGTGCTCATAGCTCACCACATTCCCAGTCAACATTGAGATAACTATTAATCATTTACTAACATCTTGGTTACATTCACAATAAAATAATTAATAGGCGATTACTTATTGATGGTATATAGGTATAAAATATTTTTACTTTGCTAAATTCACATTCAGTTCAATAAAATAAAGAGCAGAGCTCATCAGCCAAGTCACATGTGTATGATCTATGTACAAAGTGTTTAAATAATGGTTGAGATAACACAGTTGTGGTGTTTGTTCCTCTTAATGTTATCACTAGTAATGGGTATCTCTAAACAAACATGAAGTCTAATCTCTTTGTTATTCAAACCATTATATAAATGATGTTTTGTTATAAATTTAAGATAAACTACAGAATGTTTTTCCATAGCCCATTAAACCCACCTTACTTCCATTGTTTGTATTGCGGATAGTAGGACATTATAACAATTACTTTATTATGTAGATGTCATACATATGGGTGCCACATTTATACCCTTCACACTCACTGTCCTGTATCTTGCATTGCACGAAGTTTGCTTTGTACATTCTGAAATTTTATGACTTTGTGAGTTGCATGTTTAGTATTGTATTTACTGTAAATACTACCAGTTCAGATTATGATCTGGCTGAATGCTTGTATGTTATTACTTGGAAAGTAAACAAAGTCATATTACCCACTATTCAAAACTCACTGTTTTAACACCTCCATAGTGGAATGTGTCTTCTACTTACTCTTTCTAATAATAATTGTTTGTGTTATGAAGCAATGACAGACATCAGTAACCAAAACAACTAATGATTTAAATAGAGGTAATTAAAAACATTCATGATATTGACAGAGTTAAAAGTGTTGGCTGTGTCACCAACCCACAGTCATAATTAGATTTCAACGAAAAAATAAATTTAATGAAATCAGTTAAAGATTAATTTAGATTTGGATATTAACTCTGTATGTAATCATGTATGTGCTAGACACATTGCATTTTACCTGAACATGCAGGTTACAGTTGGTGGTTTTATTTAGTGTATGTAGTGTGAGATTGAATAGTGAGCATGAGCAGTATGTCGGCGTCATAGCCAAGAAGTTGTTGGTCATTGCCTCCTCCTCAGATGGTCAGGATATAGCCCAGGATAGCAGTGGAGTACATCCCTCTGAGGACTACCACAGTTCACAGATCTAAAATTAAAAATACCTCCTGTTCGAGGTCACATCTTTGTAGTGCACCTAACAACTTCAGTTATGTTGTTATATAATAGTTTCGTATAATTACCTTACTTGTAAAATAAAGGAACACAAATAGGTTGCTCTAAGTGCCAATAGTGTAGCAGTTGACAATCCTAATTATAATGATAATTACATGAGTGACGGAACTTAGATGGTGTGCATATTCTTACAAGTATAATATGAAAACTATTGTCAGTATGTATATAAGTAAAATTTGTTTTATATGTAAATGGTTTAAAATTTCAGAAAACCAAAGTTATATTCTCAGGTATTAAGTTTTAATAGGTTATTACGTTAAGATACCACCCCTGCATAATTATGTATAATATTATGGAAACTGTAATATAGGTACATACTTTATTTAATTTGGAATATATTAATTACATCCTGATATAAGAACACGACTCAGGGCTATAGCGATGGTATGACCTCAAGATGTCTTTATTACGATAAGTAATTTCTGCATTTGTTGAGCATACACAGATAACAAAATATACGTATCTTCCTGGTTTACAATACTTACATTAACGAATGTACACACATTAAGTTAGACCGATCTCAAGACAAAGAAGGGATCAGCGGGCGGCAAGCGTGGATCGCGCCGCGGCGGTGCTAGCGTACGTAGGCGGGACGTAGGGTACCCAGGGCGGCGAGTGACGCGTGGCGTGCGCAGGCGCGGCGGACGAGAGCCGCGTCACCGTGGACGAGGGCGCGCCGCTCACCGTGGAGTGCGCGCTGCGCGTGGAGGAGCGCGCCGAGTGGCGGCTGGACGGCGCCGCGCCGCCCGACGACCTGCGGCCCGCGGGCGAGGCGGCGGCGGCCGGGCGCCTCACCGCGCGCCTGCACGCGCCCGCCGCGCGCGCGCAGCACGCCGGCGTGTACACGTGCGCGCGCCAGCCCGCGCAGCGCGTCCGCGTGCACGTGCGGCCCGCCGCGCTCGCTGCCCCGCCCGCCCCGCGCGCCCCGCCCGGTACTGCGCTAGCTCGCCGCCGCACTGTAGCGCTCGCATGCCGGCCACGACTCGCCCCCTGCGGCACTGTAGGGTGACGTCATTGTCCAGCCCGGGGGTGCCTCGGCCGCGAGTCGCTGGCTGCTGGCCGCTAGCGAGGCACCCCTTGGGCCCGTCCTCTAATACAGTGCATGGTAACTCTTGAGGTCTTGCTGAGTAGCTTCGCTCTACGTACACGCCGTAGTTAAATATTTTTAGTTTTATTTATTTTTATTTTTATGAAATTGTTGGTATCTTTATATTAAGTAGGTAACTACTTATTGTTTTATTGTTAGAATTGAAAGTTCACACATAGAGATAGTAGAAACTATTCATCCATCGGTACCAAATTGCTAGTTACAAAAAATGTAATGCTTAAGATAATTTCCTTTAAAACATACTCATCCTTGTTCAATGGGATGGCTGCGGGGTTGGAGGGTGTACCACTAGTATGTACTGCAGCTGTCTGTGTAATCCTAGCCAAAGGCGATGACGTGCAGTACTGCAGATAGTTAGTGCCTGTAGTTGAGCCTCTGTGTCAGTATCTTTTGCCGTAGTTGATATCGCCAGTAGTATGTATTACCTACGTTGTACAATTAGATAAATTTGTAGTAATGTTATCTGTATAGTGATAAAAATATTAAATTTAAGTAATTGGTATCTTTTGATGTGTTACTAAGATAAACACTTAAAATGCGTACGTACATACAATAGGTATTCCAATTTGTATCCGCACAGACCGCCACACTGCTCCTCGGTGACTGTGCACGTGCAGTGTGCCAATTCACCGCTCGTTGTTTTACATCATTATTATAATCCGTCGTATTTAATTAATGCTTCCTTTGTCGCAGTACCTAGTAGGCGCATTATATTTGACGCACCCCCTCAATGATCGGTGTATCGGTAATCTTTTTTGTACGTACGGTATGCAATGACTCCGGCATATTGAAGTAATTTGAAGAACCTTGTTTTGTTTACGAGTTTTCTATTACTTACGTAAATATTAAGCATTGAAATGAAATACAACTAGTTTTACCGATTTTATTGCGGTTTTAATTGGTTTTCTGGTACCGACGTTTCGAATCCTGAGCATTCATGGTCAACGAAAACGTCGGGACCATAAAATATTTTTAATAATTTTTATCATGATGCACTTTGGTGATTAATAACGTAACATTCCTATCTTATTTCACGAACGTACCTAGTTTGCACAGTATTTAGTACATATTATTATGTAGTTAGTTAACTGCAGCACGTACCTATCTAGTATTTAATGGCAAAGTAAAGAGGACAGTTAAACAAAACCCTCAGGTTAAACTTCAAATTACCCAAACATTATTAAGAATAATACCTAGATAAACGAGCTTAAAATATGTTTGTCGGCAGGTATTCACGAAAATTGTAAAGACAATGTGATTTCGTTCCTTTGTTCACTTTACGCTACGAATGTATGAATTCGAATGTAAATAAATATACTGCCACGTTTGGGATAATTTTATTCCGGTAGTTTTATTGATAACTGAATCTTTTACCAGCAGGGCTGAGGAAGGGTTACGTCACGTGTGTAAATGTATTGTATTGTGTGTCCCACCAGCCGCGGGCGAGGCGGCGCCGGGCGCAGTCGTGGACGGCGTGGCCCCTGAGCTAACATTCTACGACGTCGGCCGCTACTTCAGCTTCAACTGCTCCGGCCAGCGCCCCGCAGATGGCGGCTCCTACGTCTGGTCAGTCCCGCGCTAGCTCGCCCACTTCACATTATTGCTTCTGTGGTTGAATGCATCTATAACTGTCCGCGTCCGCAGGAGGAAGAACGGCACCGCGGTGGAGGAGCTGTGGGACCTGCGCGACCGCTACGCGCTGGACGAGGGCGGTGCCGTGTTTCGCATGAAGGTGCGCACCAACGAGGACGACTTCGGCAACTACACGTGCGCGGTGGGAGGCGCCGCGCCCGCGCTAGCCTGGGAGCTGCGCGGCCGCCCGCACGCTAAGATAGCGCCCAACACCAACGTCGTCGAGGGACAGAAGCTCAAGCTGCAGTGCAAGGTAGGCCTCGGGTCCTCGCGACCGGCCCCGGTCGGTCGGAGCGCCCCTGACCTCCGCTCGGCCCGCAGGTGGTGGGCAAGCCGTACCCGAGCGTGCGCTGGTCCGTGAGCAACGCGTCGGAGGCGGGCAACGCCTCTGACGTCACGGCGGCGCTGGGGGCGCGCGCGCAGCTGCTGCGCAGCGAGCAGGGCGTGGAGGGCGGCGAGCTGGTGCTGGCGGCGGCCGAGCGCGGCGACGCGGGGCTGTACACGTGCGAGCCCGCGGGCGGCGCGCCGGCCTCCACCACGCTGCGCGTCAAGGACATGTACGCCGCGCTGTGGCCCTTCCTGGGCATCTGCGCCGAGGTGTTCGTGTTGTGCGCCATCATCCTGGTGTACGAGAAGCGCCGCACCAAGCCCGAGCTGGACGACTCGGACACCGACAACCACGACCAGTGAGTCCGCCCCCCCTCGGCCCGCTCGGCCGCCGGCCTCGGCTCAAGGCTCTGCTTTGTGTTGCAGGAAGAAGTCGTAGGCGCCGCGCTCGGCGGGCAGCGGGCCGCAGCCAGCCGCATTGTTGACTTTGTGATCGTTATGTTCCGTTCGCAATCCATGTATATTTATTTCCGTACGATGACGACGGCGTCGTTTCACCGCCCAGCTGAACCCCTCGCTCGCTTGTCTCGGCCGACGCTGAACGAGCTGACAGGATACATACTATATTTAACAAATTCAGTGAGAAAGTACAATAACTAGTCTCGCGCACTCACTACAATTTGCAACTCTATTCTAAATCCTATGACTAATCTGAATGTCTCATTTTGTACCATAGCTTTGTAAAATATGCGATGACTTGTGTGTACTTATAATTTTATTGTTTTGTAGATATCGTTATTAATTGCTTGTATAATGCTCCTTGCTGCAATTAACTGGGACGGCTCTGAAATATTGCGATGTTTCGCTAAATTATGTATATGTTACAAATAAAACCTAAGCAACGTATCGATGTTGAGTAGTTGCGGCGCATGCGCCTCGGGCCGCACTCGCTAGCCGCGAGTTAGTCTTCGCGCTCGTCAGCTGCTCACTTGTTGCAGAACTCGCTCTCAGCCGCTCCATGCCGATATGTTGTATATTGTGTTATTATGTATTTTAAAACCAAAACGGTAGATTATATAATAAATTATTATTATGTTAAAACTGTCGTTTTATTTAATATGTTACATATTATATATGTAAAAGCACGAACTGAGTAATCTTGAGATGCACCTGATTTACTAACCCATATTAGTAAAAGTCCGAAATGTTCTGCGTCCGATATGAGAGCGGTGCAGAGTGAATGCGGATCTAATTACGAAAATTGAAAAGAATATGCTTGGATGGTTTGGGCATGTAGAAAGGATGTATGAAAGAGGAGTGACAAAGCGAGTATATAAGGCGAATGTTAGTGCAGTATCGGAAAGAAGACCTCGGCAAACACCTAGACCAAATCGGAGAAGTCCTGCAAAAAGGGCAAGTAATAAGAACTTAATTTACTTAATCGACGCAAATATAAATCCGGGGTCTCGACAACACCGTAACATAATAAATAAAAAAAAACTACACCAGCCTGGAGTCTTCTTTTGACCGCGGCTGGTGTAACTCGATCAAAACGTCAAGCCAACAATTGTGTTCGCATTAATTCCCGTGTTCTAATGTAATTCTGTATTATTGTGCAACGCGTTAGTTTAAAAATTAAAATGATGGTCGTCAGCTAGCGCCGGTAGGCGGTAGGTAGGGATCCAGACGTCGGGGGCGCGCACTTGACTTCTGTGGTGTTAGAAATAATACTCTTATTATGTTTTGTTTCTTTATTTTGTAGGTAATGTTTGCATGACAAGTAAAATAACGTTAATTCATCACAACGAACATTATTAACAAACTATATGTACTGAAATTCGACGGCGTTAATAACAATGTTTGTATTTTAAGCATTTACTGTGATCATTTGCACCAGTGCTCTTTGTAGGTAGGTATTAAATGTTTCGACAATACAGTGTTAGTCGGTATAGCTTTATGATAATACAGCAATACAATCGTGTAATAATTAAAGCAACGTGGGTACCTATCATCTAATATCCGCATTGCCCTTACAAACAAAGATACCTATAACTAATAAATATAAATCATAACAACAAATATATCACATTTGTCCAGTCACTTCAAATCCAAGGCGTCAAGCAATGTGACCCGAAACATGCCAGAAAAATAGCGTTCAAAATACGCTTTGCTGCGCCGATACCATGAACTCTTAAAGCAGGACATTTCCCATTATGAAAGCGAGAAGCTGCTACAATACATGCAGTGTGATGCGGCATTCCGCATCAGTAACGGAAAACGTCCTGTCAGACTTGCCAGGTGGTGGCCAGGCTCGGGACACTAGCGACGTGTTCGGCCTGACAATAACTGTCAGGCCGAACACGTCGCTAGTGTCTCTTGTTCATCAGAATGCGAACGGGAATTTATTTCCTGTTGTCCTGATTTTTATTTGAACGCGAAGGGAAGGTTAAT
Source organism: Abrostola triplasia (assembly GCA_946251915.1). Taxonomy (NCBI): domain Eukaryota; kingdom Metazoa; phylum Arthropoda; class Insecta; order Lepidoptera; family Noctuidae; genus Abrostola; species Abrostola triplasia. The sequence continues at coordinate 37,098 of OX276437.1, forward strand.
TTTACAAGGCACTAGTATGAAAGAACGGCTCGAACACTGCTCGAGTAGCCCGAGCCTCGACAGGTGATGCTAATGGTTAATACAAAGTTAAGTTGGACGAACATCTCGCGGATGCCTGGCTATTAGCGTAGGGATCTATATAGACTAGGATATACGAACGAGGATATGCTTATCCTGGACAAAGGAACTAGACACTACAATATCAATGTAGGTATGGAATGGTTTTCAAATACACATATACATTTACAAACAATTAACCTTAGTATCCCGTTATTATTAATATTTCTTTTGACCTGTATAAATCAAGATTAACAACATATTATATTTAGATTAACATAAAGACCTACTTAAAGGAATAAAAAAAAACTTACACCACGTTAGTATTGAAAAAACTGAACTTATACTTAAACCATCTTAAATAGTTCACGTGTCTGAAGTAGTTAGTGTCGGGTGTGGGACTGTGGGTACCGGTAGAGGCCGTACAGGTGCAGTCAGAAAGTGGAAGTGAAAAGATACATCTTGAATGTGGTTTGCAAGTTGTAATGTTGAAAGAAGATTATTGAACAAGAGGGAGCCAATTTATTTAACATTATTACGCGAGTTTGGAAGTGGAAGAGGAGTGCGGAAGATTTTTTTCAGAGTTTATCTATGTATGTGAGTTTCTAAACATAACTTCTGAATCCCTGAACCGATTTTGGTGTATGGTATATTTTTTAGTCATTGGACATAACAGTCGTGTTATTTAAATAGGTAACTTAGTTAACTATACTATTTATTTGTAAATATGTTATCATATGTGCACGTATGGTACATACACACCTACATATCGCCAGTTATATTATTGGTTTCAATCCCAATGTAATAGGAGGAGAGCCTACCGCCATCAACCGGGAACAAATCCAGACTCCGTGCTGCTACTGAGAATTGCCTAATGGAAAAATCGCGCTTATCGACCACTAGACCAACGAGACCGTTGTAAATCCTTTGTTACTGGAAAGAACAATGTTTATGAAAACTATTAAATACCTTTTAAAATAGGATTTACTAAATATTGTCTGTGGACAGATCTTTTTTGTGTCTCAAATATAATAAATACGTCAAAAAAGTATTGTATTATAGTCTTCCATGACACTGTCTTCAGAGAACTGCTAAGCCCAGCTGTATAGCTGTCACCGACTGCCTCGCACAGCGTAGGGAGCGGGCGATGCGTCCTACCAAGAGACTAAAGTGTACATTTGAAGATATGTTTTTTTTTATTATGTGCTGTGTATACCTATAATTGGCATTTATATTAGTTCCCTACGTATTAAATATTTATAAGTTACAAAGTGTGATATGGATGCTGTTGGTGTACTTGTTGAAAATAAATAAAATAAATATGCGGTTAGGTGCGGCGCAAGAGTGTGTATTTCGGTGAACTAGGTGAACGTAGATACTTCTTTAGTTATTATGGGAAAAACATATTGCTCTTACTCATTACAATTTCTTATATAACTTTTAGCACTCACAAAAAGCACCAATTTACACTACTGTACGCCTAGACCGTATACCGTGAGGTGCGGGTAGTGTAGGGCCCAGCTAATGTTACCAGTAGGTAGTTCAGTCGGGCCGGACGCTACCGTCGCGAGCTCACTGACTCCGCCGGCTCTAGGCACATTACTAAGCGGATCTTGTCGAATTGAGTACCTTTAACTAGTTATATGACCTAACACGCTCACTATGTGACGTCACCAAATAAACTAATTTCCTAACTCGCTCCCGCTGTCATCAATACCAACTGACCACACAACGACACCCAAGGTCATGACCCGACCGCCCTGTTTGCTATATTCTATATATCAATTCTTAACTATCTACTTAATATTGGTACCTTCATAAGAATATTTACAAAATAATTTAGCTATTTTTATGACAAAAACACTACTAAATTCAATATTAAGTTTGTTCAGGTTGGGTAACTATTATAGTTGGATATCGACAAAAATGGTTCTATTGTATTATTTTTTGGTTACAAAATAGTTGCGCTAAAAAGAAAATCATAAAATATATGGTATTAAGCATTTATGAGACTCACGCTGAGATAACTGGTTACTAAGAAACTAAACGAGGACTTGAGTGTAGTGGGTACTAATGTGAGCGATGCACGTATTGATGTAGGTACTAGCCCCTTTACGTATAAAAAATGTTAATGTTGAACAATTATTACACCTGTACCTAAGTCAATAGACATAAGAAGTGGTTATTTCAAAACACATATTAGCATCGTTTATAGGTAAGGGGGTAGCCGTGGAGGCACTGATCACGTGCGGAATAAAGATCGATCAGAACTAGAACAGAAGGTCGAGTAATAAGCCATAACACTACTCAACATCGTGTCATACGACGGAGGCGTCGCCGTCCTGCTGCCGTCGGTGTGGTCGGAGCGGGCGCTACACGCGGAACAGGTGCAGGTCCACGCCCCAGCCCGTGGCCGCCACCCAGGGCGGGAAGGAGGCCAGCAGGCCAGCGTGCTCCGCCGACAGGCGCTCGGCGCCGTGCAGCGCGTGGCCCGCCAGCGCCACGTCGGCCGGGCCCTCGCCCGACAGCAGCGCGCGCACGCTCCACGCCGCCGCCGGGCCCGCGCGCGCCGCGTGCAGCGCCACGAAGTACGTGCGGCGCCGCCCCCAGCGGGCCGCCTCGCGCGGCGCGCCCAGCCCGTCCAGCCACAGCACGCGGCCGCCCGCGGGCGGCGCCAGCAGCAGCACCACGTGCGCCGGGCCGGCCACGTGCAGCGTGAGCTCGCGCGCCGTGCGGTTGAGCGGCGCGGCGGCCAGGCGCGCGCGCAGGCGCGGCAGCGGGGCGGCGCGCGCGGGCGCGGCGTGCGACACGCCCACCAGCGCGCGCACGGGCAGGTAGTACGGCGCGCCGCAGTACAGCAGGCGCGCGCACGCCGCGCCCGACACGGGCCGCGCCGCCGCCATCTCGCGCACTGCCGAGCGACACACGGTACAGGCGGCGGACCCACTCACCCGGCCGTGCGCCGGACTTCCACTTTCTCTCAGTCGCAAGCATGCAAGGATGAGAGATAGTAGTAACATAACAATTCTTACCGTACTTGTCGACGGAGTGAGGCGTGTTTGCATCCAGCTCCGGCACCCAATAGAAGTTCTCTACCAGATCCTCTCCCTCCACTTCCCCCTCCCCCCAACCGCCCGGGCATGCGTGCAGCGTACGACGCGTATGGAATACCATAAAGCGCTGCGGTCGCTCCTCGCTATACGGTGTGCCCAGCGGGGTCAGCAGCACCAGCAACGCCGTCAATCCCGTCACCAGCCACGCGCACAGCACCTGCGGCAGGAGCAGGTCAGCGGGGAACGGGTCGGCAGGAAGCGGATCAGCGCCGGCTACCGCCGCGCGCCACTCACCAGCCTCCGCGGGTCCCGCGCAGCCTGCAGCAGCGGCAGCAGCCAGCCGCAGCCGGTCAGCACCAGCACCGCCACCAGCGCCGCCGTGGTGACCTGCGCACGCACGAGCCTCGTCAGACGGGGCCGCCGGGCTCGGGCCGGGCGCCGGCACTATACTGACATCGGCGGGGAGCGCGGCCGAGCCCGCGCGGCCGACCAGCGGCACGAACATCTGCAGCCAGCCGAGCGCCAGGTACCACGTCTGCGCCGCCGGCAGCGCCGCGCCCGCCGCCCACAGCAGCGCGCGCGCGCCGCCGCCCGCCCGCAGCGCGCCGCCCAGCGCGTCCGCCGCCGCCGGCAGCAGCGCCCACAGCAGCGGCAGGAAGCCCGAGCGCAGCCCGCGAGCCGCGCACAGCAGCAGCAGCAGCGCCGCGCCCGCCGCGCCCGCGTCGTGCCAGGCGCGCGCGCCCGCCCAGCCGCGCAGCAGCGGGCCGCCGCCTGCGCGCCGCGCCGCCTCCCACGCGCCCGCCAGCGCCGGCAGCGCGAACAGCGGCGCCAGCAGCGCGCCGCGCGAGTAGTAGGCCATGCGCGCGCCGGCCGCGTGCAGCAGCAGCGCCACCAGCGCCGCGCACGCCACGCCGCACGCGTGCGCCGCCGCGCCCGCGCCGCCGGCCCGCAGCACCAGCGCCCACCAGGCGCGGCGCGACACGTACACTGCAAGGCGCACTGTGAGGCCGGGCCGCGGGGCGCCCCGCCCCCCCGGCGGTACTCACATTCGTCACGCGCCTGCGTGGCGTTCATGTGTATCTTGAGCACGACGAGCGCTAGCGAGGCGGCGGTCAGCAGCACGGCGGCGGGAGCGCGCACCGACACCACCAACAGCCCCAGCACGTCGAAGAACACCGGCTGGCGGGAAGACTCGTCCAGCTCCGACTCCAGGTCCTCGCTGGCCAGCAGCCCTGCACGACAAGGGCGTGAGCGGCGCGTCCGGCGGGCCGGCGGCGCGGGCGGACGTACCGTGGGTGAGCGCCAGCACGTTGTCGCCGGTGCGCTGCAGCGCGGCGGGCGGCACGCGCTCGGCCGTGTCGAGCCGCGTGTGGTACACGTAGCCGTTGGCGCTCCAGGCCAGGTCCACGCCTGCAACACGACCAGCGTGAGTCCCCGCAGCGCTCGCCCGGCCCGGCGGCTCGCTGGCCCGGCTCGCTCGTACCGGATAGCTTGCCGAAGTCCCGGAAGATGCGGAAGTCGGTGTCGGCGGGGATGAGGCCGCTCTCGAACAGCTCCTGCGCCAGCGAGGAGGCGAAGGGGTGCGGCACGGCGCCGGCATACACCTCGACGATCCAGGGGTCGTGCGGCCCGGCCTGGAACAGCACCTCGCGCCCGCCCGCGCCGCACGCCTCGATGTTGATGAAGGCGCGCACGTCCTTGGCCCACCTGTTACGTCACAGGCTGTTACTGAGGTCTGCTCGAAACAGACATTTCAACTTACGATGATTAATTAGTATACAGCAGAAAATTGATTTTTGGTACACTATTATCGTGGATAACTTGAGACTCCACTGTCGGGTAAACTGTCAGTGCTAACTTAAACATAGGAGACTAAATTGTAAATTGCAATGGTGACTCGCAGGAAAAATAAATTGTAAATAACGTATTATTATTATTAAAAAAAGTAAACAAACATTTCAAATCAATTTACTTTAGAAAAAAAACTATTTCAAAATAGGAACATGATACCACTTCAAAGCTCAACCCGCCCCATATCCTAATTAAGACATGATTGTTAACTGTAACCATAAACAAGAAGCTAAGTTCGTGTGTTACCTTTTCACGCACAAACCACTAAAATCCAATCAAAAAAATATTGCATTAATAAAATGTCTCTGTCTGTACGTGTGTCTGTCTGCTTGGCAGAGAAACAAGGAATAAAGGGGAGTTTCTCAAGTCGACGCGTATTATTGTTTTCTTTTATTTAGGTATGTATTTCGATTTTGATAATTCTTATTTGATAGTATATACCTCTTAGTTGGTTCCATATTATAAATTTGGAAAAAATATCCTAACCTAAGGGTGGGAAAATAGGGGTGATTCATTGTACACTCACAGATTTTTATACTGAGTTGTATGATTAAAATAATCAAAAACTAAGCATGTTGTAATCAGTAGATTATAGCCAAAAAAAATAAATCGCCGATTAAACTAAAAAATAATAAACCTTTTTCATTTAACCTTAATAACTAAGTCATTAAACTAATGTAAGTAATTTAAGTATACCTAAGTAGTTTTGAGTCGGCAATACTTATATCAGCAGTTTCTTAATTTGTCTGTAGGTACGCATTCCAGTTTGGATAACTTATAATCAAACGGATTTCGACCGAGCTTGCAAGTATTAAGGTTACGTAGATGCGACATACTTATGTTGAGTGATGAAGCCGTGCGAGGCCTGCAGGATGTTCTCCTCGGCGCCGTTGAACAGGAACACGGCGTCGTGGCGCAGCGGGCGCGGCCACGCGGCCAGCGCGCGCAGCGTCTCCAGCAGCACCGCGCAGCCCGCGCCGTCGTCGCTGGCGCCTGCGCAGAGCCGCGCGTCAGCCGGGCCCGGCCGCCCGCGCAGAGCCGCGCGTCAGCCGGGCCCGGCCGCCCGCGCAGAGCCGCGCGTCAGCCGGGCCCGGCTCCCGCCCGCCGGCCCGCGCCGCCTCGCCACTCACCTGGGCTGTCGGGCACCGTGTCGAAGTGGCAGTTGAGCAGCAGGGCCGAGCGCGCCCGCGAGCGCCCGCCCGCGCCGCGCACGCGCACCACCACGCTCTGCACGTCGCGGTACAGGTGGTTCATGCCTGCAACACAGCGGGGTCAGGCCGCGCCGAGCCGCGCGCGCGGGGGGGCGCGGCCCTCACCGTCCATGAAGCTGAGCGAGAAGCCGCCGCTGGCCGTGTGCACGTCCAGCTCCACCACGTTGTGCGGCGAGGCAGCGTCCGCGATGCGCTTGGCGGCCTCCACCAGCACGCTAACGGCCAGCACCTCGTTCTCGTAGCTGCCCGCCACCTGCGCCACACCCGAGCACGTTACGAGGTAAACGGCGTCCGAGCAGATGAAATACTGCCGGTAACGTTACCCGCGGCCCGATGGAGGTGAGGTTGACGAGGTGCTGATGCGCGCGCACCGCACTGAAGAGGTGCGGCGGCGCGTCCGGCGGCAGCGGCGCGGGCAGCGCGCGGTCGATGAGGGCCACGCCCGCCAGCATGGCCGCGTTGGCCAGCAGCGCGCCCACCAGCCACCACACGGACAGCGGCGCGCGCGGCAGCTTGTTCTCCTTCACTAAATCTTCAGACTCCTGATCAGCGGAAAACACAATATGGTCACTGTTCTATTCGTAATTACTTATATCCACAAATAACACGTTATCTGGTTTCACAACCTTCATAAACAGCCTAGCTGCTTGCGACCATTCTGTCACGTGTACAATAAAGAGAAATCTATCTATCTATAATAGAATGCTCAACTACACATTTATTTATTTATTATGGTTCGCTTACAGCTTATACAATAAAACTTACAATCTATACATAATAAGAGCCATATGATGTTAATTACTTAACCAATTAAAAGCAAACACAACATTGATTACACATAAATAAAACGGGATAACAGAAAACACAGAATACATTGCAATATAACATGATCCACATGTGAGTATATATATATATATGTATTTTAACTCACATGTGCAGTATATATATAGTAAAATAGCTGAACCGGTGGCCAACCAACTTCATCCTGCATTCTCACCATTTAAAGCTATATCAATGCTAATATATCAACGCCAAAATTAGCAATTGATCAATTAAATTATTTACAAATCTATTTAGCCTCTCTTAATGATATAGGTAAATAAAGAAACTTTGAAAAATGATAAACATGCACAATTTGAACCTGCAACCATCAGATATAATACAAATAATTTATTGGTCTTGGGCAGCAACATCTCAGTTGGAAGATAAACACCGCAGATTAGTGGAGATTGTAGGTTCATATCCCACTTGTGTCTATCTCTCTTTAAGTTTCAATAAAAAATTGTAATTAAGCTTAGCATAGCTACAAAATGATAAGAACATTAAAATAAAGAATGTTTATTTAATAGTTTTATAAAATTCATAGACGCTCACCAGTGACCCACAAACATTAGTTCATCTTTCATGCCTAAATAATTAGAGTTTCTCCACACGTGCAAAATATATCCATAATACAACTCGGCTAGTGTTTGTGACTGGCAGTCTTCTAAAACCAATCAATCTCCCTGATTATGATCTCATCATGGAACTAGAAGACAGTGCCCTGTATTTGTTAAAATTGCAGCCTACTATATATGTGATGATAGAAAGGTATACAGAAAAGGCATACCAAAATCGCATTGTGCTGAGATAAACAAACACAACATTGGTAGTAATGGTGATTTCTGAATGTAATTAATGTAATGGTTAATTTAATACCTATTAGAAATACTAACAAAATACAGTAACGGGTACGCTATTTCATGGTGCAATGGTTTTATTTAGACTAATAATTGTAAGAAAATTATTGTTTTAATTACGTACCATGTTGATTTCCAGAAAATAATGAAAGTCTGTTAAGTTTTTTCTTAAATTAAATGAACCAAATCAAGTAACCTATATCCATTAGAAGAATTAAAAACTTCTTTCGAGTTTTCTATTTTATTTTGTTTAACGCTTCAACCTCTTCTTTTGACACCGCCATTCCGACAAATGTGAATATCAAATGTCAGTGTCAAAAAAGTCAGGCTAATGTCATTGTCATGTTACAAAAAATTTATATTATTACTTAATCAAAAGTTGTTTGGGTTGTCCTAAAAAAGAAATATTATATTCGAAAAATATTTAATAGGAGAGCAAAAGCACGATGGCACCATACGCGCGTAGACTAGCTGTCACTGTAATAGTCATGCTACATTATGTAGTAATAGTTTTAATTTGACCAAAAATAACGACATAAATTATGGATCAGCGGCTCAGCAAGGGCGCGGCGCGCCTCAGGTTGCGGCACCACGTCTTTATTTGCGCTGCCTCGGATTCAGGCAGTCTCTTGACCCGAAGCTGCTTCTAGCTAGTGGATTCTTAGCTTACAATGCGACGTGGTCTTGCAATTCTTGCATTAACACTGATCTGAAATTTAATAATGGAGGTCAGTGTGCGTTAATGTTGCTACTTCCAATCATAATATATTTTTATAGGTTCATTGCTTATAATGCAAAAAAATCGCTTCCTGTCATCGTATATACGACATTACGACGACGGCGACGTAGTAGACTCTAATTTTAGTCTGTGCCTCTGTGGCCCTGTCAGTGTTTTACATTTTGTTGTACGTACTGTGAATCTGTGAATATAATTCAATTTGACATGTAAAAAATTGAGAATTTGATAGATCAAGATGTTTGTACAGTAGTTGGTGGTCGTAAGCACATGAATTTGACTTGATAATCGTCCACAATTCGTTTTTACATAAGCTACTTAGTACATTGTTTGTATGTATTAGACATTTGAGAAAATGTCGAACTGGGTCGGGTATGCCATATCGGTAAATTGTGGCGAGCCTTTGGGCTGCTACCAAGGAACAATTTTAGAGGCAGATGGCAGTACCATTACTTTAACAAAAGCCTTTAGAAATGGCTTTCCTTATCCAAAGTCGCAAGTGACGCTCAAGTAAGTTGTCGATTATCTAAACAAATTGGTTACTTTATGGTTGTGTTAATACTTCACTTATCTATTCCTTGTTGTGGTGGAACAGTGCTGCTGATATAAAAGATCTGAAGATAATTGAGTCTCGTCCAGAGCCTGCAGAACAGACACACAGTACAGTGGCAGTCACCAAGAGCATGAAGAAGTCTCAGCGAGCTACTGTTTGTGAGAATTTACAGGCTAACCCGACTAGCTCAGGTATGATATTAATTATAAAGTAGTCTCCTGCAAACATGTATTATGATGAGTATACTTTAGTTGACTGCTTGATTGGTGTAATGGTTACTAAGTACTACCACTGAGTATGAGGTCCTAGGTTCAAATCCTGGGTCAGGTAGTGTCACTGGGTTTTTCCATTAGGAAATTTTCAGTAGCCACATGGATTCTGGATTTAAGCCTGTTTTATGGCAATAGGCTTACCCCTATTACATTGTGACCTTTAACATAAATAGTGAAATGTTGGTGTACTATGCAAATATTTGTGCACCCCTTTGGGAATATTACTTTTGTTGATTACTTGTTATCACCAAAACTCACATGTGTTTCAATCAAATAAATTATTATGATTTTGATTGATTTTTACAAATTGTGAATACGTAGGTGCTTTACTGACTGATTTTAGAACATATTAACACATAACAACATTTTACTACTTTGGGGCACATTATTGCAGTTTTCTAAAGGAAATAATTATTTTTAGAAAATAATTTTTAATCCATGTTACTTTTTGATTAATTAGCTTTCTTTTGGTGAAAAAATTAATATAACCGGCCAGTAGTTTTATAGCCTATTCAGTACAAACAGACAAATCTTTCCACTCTTATATTATAATTAGTATAGAAGATAGATCGTCAATTACCTCTTCTTTTAAGTTAAAACATCTACACCCTATCACTAATGATATTTTTAATATTGTGTTTAATATAATATAATTGTATCACTGTATGATATACCCACATATCGCCAGCTATAGGTTTGTAAAATGTATACTGAGAATTTCCTAATTGGATAACCCAACCCAAGTTTAACAGTTATACATTAACTAAATATTTTGTAATTGTTAAATTCTTTATTTATTAGCATTACCAATAGGTAAATGTTTTGGGTCTTTTTGCGTACTCTGGTGTTATATGCGTTAGGTGACCAGGCACCCACCGGCGGCGTGAGCTGCAGCAGCAAGCCTGCTGGCCCGTGCCGCGCAGGACAGGCGCCCGCGCGCAGCAAGCCCATCGACATACAGGGGACACGCAACAATAAGAATGGCAACCATGCAGGTGAGACTCTTTGCTGAGGAACTGCCGAGGGTTGGGCGTGTGTGGTTACTACCAGGTTACCTTAACCAGTTATAGCTTTTATGCTTTAGGGGTCATCCATTAATCACGTGATGATTTTCCCGTTTTGATATTGTCGTGATTAATGGACGACCCACTATGTCAAATTTTTACTTCTCGTGTAGGCGCGTTTAAATAATGCTTATTTAATACAGTGATGATGATTTAATCTGAAGTAACTTTCTTCTTTTTTTTTTTATTAGAACGTCGCCCCACACTAGGAATTTCTCCTGTATCGTGGGTGCATTTCACAAACATGAAATATTCACATACACAAACATCCAGACTCGGGACAAACATCTGTGGTTCGCACAAAGTTTTGCCCCATGCGGGAATCGAACCCGCAACCCTTAGCGCAGCTGTCCAATCACTTAGCCACTGCGCTAATCAGGTCGTGCTTTACTACAGAAGTCGACAATTTTTTTTATCATGTCATGTAACCATCACGTATGTTCGCAGGCAGCTTCGGTAATTCAAGCTCGACACCTAAAGGGCGCAACGGGGGCGGCGCGGGCGGAGGGGGCGGCGGGGGCGGCGGGCCGCACGACAAGGCGCGGCGCCGCAATGAGGCCTGCTTCGGGGACGCCGCCGACGCAGCGCTCGACAACGACTTCGACTTCGAGGGCAACCTCGCACTGTTCAACAAGCGCGCGCTGTGGGAGCAGATCCGCAACTCGCACAAGCCCGACGTGGTGCGGCAGGCCGACGACCTCGGCAAGTTCCGCCACGACGAGAACGTGCTGGGCGTCTGCAACGTGCCGCGCCGCGCCATCCACGTGCCCGACGAGCTGCGCGCGCCGCAGGACTACGTCACGGACGAGGGGCTGGCCGTGCCCGCCGCGCACGCCTCGCTGCGCGCGCGCCTGTGGGCCGCGCTGCAGCGCCTGGGGCTGCGGGACGCCGCGCACGTGCTGCTGGCGCGCGCCGCGGCCGACGTGGCGCTGCGCCTCGTGGGCGGCGGCCGGCGGCTGGACGCGCGCAACGCGCACCAGGCGCCCGTGGTGGTGGCGCTGGTGGGCCCGCACGCCGCCGGCGCCGCCGGGCTGGCCGCCGCGCGCCTGCTGGCCTCGCACGGCGCGCGCGCCGCCGCGCTGCTGGCCGCGCCGCCGCCGGCCGGCCAGGCGCCCGCGCCCGCGCTGGCCCGCGAGCTGGCGGCGCTGGCGCCGGCGGGCGTGGCGCTGGCGTCCCGCGTGGCCGCGCTGCCCGGGCCCGACCTGGTGCTGCTGGCGCTGCACGACCCGGTGCTGGAGGACCCGCAGGAGCGCTACGCCGAGGCGCTGGCGTGGGCGGGCGGCGTGCGCGCGGCGCTGGTGGCGCTGGAGCCGCCGGCGCGCGGCTGGGACGCGGTGCGCGTGCGCGCTGCCGTGCTGGGCGCGCTGCCCGCCGCGCTGTCCCCGCGGCTGGGCGCGCAGTTCCTGGCGGACGTGTGTGTGCCTGCGCAGGTGTTCGCGGACCTGCGCGTGCGCTACAGCCCCCCGTTCGGGGCCTCGCCCGTGCTGGCGCTGCACCCCGCCGACCAGTAACCCTGCGCGGACCCACGGGGCCCTGCGCGGACCCACGGGGCCCTGCTGCGTGCACCTGCCTGCACGTGTCGTGCGCCTGCTGTAACTAGCTAGTGTGTCTATCAGTGGTACTTATTGCGTACTTCGTTTTGTGAACTTAAAGTACTAACTGATTCGTTGAATGTCCAAGATTACATCTGTGATCGTATTATTAGTATGCGTATAAGAGTTATTTGAGTCAGCACAAATTAAGCAAAACAAACTCATTAAATGTATAATATAATACAAAGGCAAATTTATGAGAACGTGGCAACCATTAGAGTTGACGGTTGCGCACGATACACTTTTGACACACAACTCATGCAGACGAAAACGTCAATTACGATGTTTAAGTATTCAAAAGTAATATTGTGACTTGTGGAATGTTGACACTGCGCCCGCGGATGTACTGTCAAGTTATGTCGTAACAGAGTGAGTTTAACGAGAAGTGATTGTGATACATCGGAGCGCCTCGGCCGGCTTCAATGTGATTGAGCCGGACGCCCCGACGGCGGGCCCCGCTAGTAGTGAGACTGTACAGTGTTCTGTAGATGTTCGTTATTCTTGTTCGTTAGTTTCACGGTGTTAATGAGACGTCGGGCAGCTGGTGCCGCGTACTACACGACACTACTGATAAATAATTAAAATTTGATATTAAAGTAATTTAATTTTATAAATTGCATTTAAATAAATTTTAATAAAATTGTTAGTAGGAAGAGGTGTTTCATTCAGCCCTACGCGCCTATGTGTCGAATGTCACTCCTACACATAAATATAAAATTGCGCGGCGAACTCTCGGATAAAACAAAACTGGAACTGATTTTATGGTTAAAATAGTATAGATTGTTACAATGAAGGACCTCATACCTTAAATTGTAGGTATTATAGATAACAATTAAGTCATTGTTGACAACTAATAGTAACAGTTATGTAAAAACAATTCCAAAGTTTAGTTTTATTTATGACATTTCGGTATCAATATACCCCGTTTAACGGTAAGTCTTCTAGCAGTGTTCAATACAAGGTACTAGAGTAGTTCCGGATGCGTGGTGGCCGGTGGCCGCGTCATGTGGAGTACTAGAGAAATCTCCGCGTCCTCACGAGACGGCAGTCTGCTGCACTAAGGATGTAACATTTGCTAGAACCGGCATGCTATCAGGCGCAACGGTGTATGATGTATGACCGCACTTCCCCTATGGCTCCATAATGACATGCCAGCAATGTATAAACACGTCACTGAATATAAACTTACAGATAGCAAAAATTCAAAATAGGTTTTCATAATAAACAATACGGTGTGGACTGTAAAGGACGTAGTAAGCGGCATGAGTCGTGAGCACAGATGGATAGTAGTGGTGGTATTTTTAGTTTTTTAATGTTTAACCCGAAGATAATGGTGATAATATGCCTTCCATAATCTAGTTGCTGCGTTGGGGCTGGTACAGGTCACTTGGTCGTCTATCTGAATGATCAGATAGACGACCAAGTAACCTGTACCATATATACATACATATTTGTTGTATTTTAATATATTGAGGATGACCTCAATATATTAAAACAATATTTTTAACCCAAGCTTTTAAATCAGCTAGGCTTAAAGTACTTGTAAAGACGAATTAAACAAGCCCTCACTCAATGGGGTTCCGTCATTTCATTACAGTGTTCCTACGACCACTTTCGACTCCATCATCAAACCAGCTTAAAAGTACCATAATATTGTATTGACACCGAACCTACATTTATTTATTTATATTCATCCTTATCCACTATCTTTACAGGTATGTCCCAATGCGATAGATAATTTACATAAAAACAATAAAATTAACATCAATAAAAATAAACACCTAAAATAAAAACAATAACAATTAATATTTGTTGCATAAACCATGTAGCAAAACTTTTGCGAGCTCACTCAAAGGGCATGTAAATACGTCAATTTTTTCGTTAATTGAGTTAATTAGTCGTATCGTGCAGGTCAGTGGTGTTTTTGCCAGTCAATTCGTCCTAGCAGTAGGCACAGACAACAATGGCGGTCGGATCCTCTTCCAGACATCGGTCCGGCACACACAAACTTAGTCGCCGGAGTATACCAGGATTACATAATTAGGTATGTAAGCAAAATTTCATATCAATAGGATGTCAAGAAGTGGTTCTAATTTAGAAAACAAGATTTGACCTAAACAAACACACATACATACAAACATTGCAAGTTAAATAAAAGCTTGTAAAAATAAACTATATTAAAGACAAATAAAAAAATAGACTTTAAATCCAAAAGTTAATAACTAAAATTGCACGAAGGTGTTCAGTCGCCCAATGACGCGTGAGAGTTCAATAGACGAAGAGCATCGACTGTCAAAGTGACAGGACCAATCGCGAGCAATCTGGGTGCCCCCCGCCTTATTCATACCGCCAAAGAGACATAAAAATTAACTACTGCTTGGGTGAAGTTTGTGCTCACGACTCGTGCCGGCAATTATACTTACGGAGGTACAATGTACATCGTTCCCACGGTCCGGGATTTAATCGTAAGAGACGTTACATTGCCCCATTCCATCTACTCTCATAGTTCAGTTAGTATGAGCGCGTGTGACTATAGTGGTGTGTACATCAAGTATCTACAGGGTGGACGGGCGGCTGAAGATAAACAAGTGAAGTAAGTCCATCGATTTATTTTGAAAAAAGTAGTTTCTCAAAAAGCACATGATATTACCTTGGACAACAGAACATGATTATGTTATGGCTTAACACAAGAATACTATCGCACCTAACTAAGTTACATACCTATGTACAGTACCCGGGAGGCGCCTGCGCACTGGGCGGGACACGACCTCCCGGGTTATCATATAAAATTAACAATAAATATAAACTCGAATAAGGAAGACACGTTACACAAAACAAATACTGGTATACTCTGTTTCATAACTTATTCAAATTGATTAGCATTGAACTCTGGTAACACAGTAACGCCCTCTGGGGCGGCAAACGATACTACTTACATCAGTTGTGAGTCACTAACGGGCGGCGGCCGAGCCCTGCGGCCGCCGGGCGCGCCGCGTTATTCTTGTACCCACGTAATACTTAGCACAGGAGAAAATATCATTTACTTCAGAGTATTTTTTTAGTAAAGACTTTTAAAAATATTTTTGATATAAAATATTGTGTACACTGAATGTGCAACAGTCTTTGGTTAAAGAGATGGCGGTGGCCGGTGTACGATCTCTCATCACAAGTTATGATATCGGTGTCGGCCGCAGAAGGGCGCGCTATCCTACAGGGTACAAATCATACAGACTAGGTAAAGAGGTGTAAAAAAATATCCAAAAAACTTGATATCAAAATTATTCTCGGAAGTGAGTGACTACAAATAGAAGCTCCTGTTGGTTGAACGTCGCCGCCGCGGGGGGCGCCGCTCCGCTGAACGTCCGGCGCGACACCCGCGTCAGCGCTCACGGAACACACACTTACAATGTCACGACATAGAACACTCGCACATCACATGACTACATCGTATTAAACCTTACCGATAAACATTCCCACGTAATAAAACTTACAATAAACTACTAACGACACTGACGCCTGCACTCCGGACACCGGTGTCCCGCTCCGACGTCACGCGACGGCGGCCGCTGCTTGTGCGTTATATTTGCTACCAACATGTGTCCGACGTAAAAAGTGGTAAAAATTAGTCACAAACGACAACATCGTAAAGGTTTGTATAAAATTGAGTTTGTGGCCTTCGAGGAGAGAGAGCTGCAGTGCAGCCGGGCGCGGGCGGCGCCTGCGGGGGAGACAGGGCGCAGGCGGACCTGCGGGCCAGACCGGACGCGGGCGGGCCTGCGGGCCAGACCGGACGCGGGCGGGCCTGCGGGCCAGACCGGACGCGGGCGGGCCTGCGGGCCAGACCGGGCGCAGGCGAGCATGCGGGGGAGAGCGGGCGCAGACGGCCTACATGGGACGCTCCTGCTCGGCACGTTTCCCGTTGGCGCGAGCCTCGGTGTCGTGCTCTGCGTGCTCGGGCTCGCGTTCAGCCTTGCGTTCGGCTCCACGCTCGGTCTCGCGTTCGACTCCATGCTCGGCCCCGCGTTCGGCCCCACGCTCGGTTGCTCGCTCGGGTTGCGTGCCGACAGCGCGTCGTATGAGCGCATGCGTGCTCTCGCGCAGCCGCAGCAGCTCTTCCTGTATGCGGTCGGTGATAGCCTTGCGCGTCTCCTCTTCGCTTGCGTTGGCGCTTCGAAGCCTATATTACAAAAATATACCATCTTATTTATAAACGAGAATACCTGTATTAAGTTAAATCATATATATTTAAAAATAATTATCTATTCTTTATTGGCCACCCCCTTTCCTTCCGTGAGTGTCGGAAGAGGGGACTTAGGAAAAATCCAGAATATGGGGAGTAGCGTCTTCTGTAACTTTACCACAAATACTGCGATCCCCAAGCCGCGTGCCCAGCGTGGGGTTTATGTCAACCCCCCACTCTAAGAGGGCCCTGTGTACGGGGGGTGATGATGTGATGATGATGATCTATTCTTTGGCCAGGTATCAAGTCCAGTCTGTTTGCATTAAGGAGGCCGAAACCTCAGAGCCCGATTACTTTGAATGTAATAATTTAAAAACTTTTCTATCAAAACTTATAAAGGATACTTGAAAAATGATGGACAAGAGCGGGACTCGAACCCGCGACTTTCATCGAACCGTGACACTTTTCAATCAAATTTTTACCTACTTTTTTGCTGCTTTTAATATTTTTTTAAGTTTGTTCGATGTTTCACTATATTTAAGAAAGAGATCGATCATCGCAGCCTTTACCGCTGAAGCTAGAAGGTTGAAATGTTGACGGTAGATAGGTCTTATATCGTTGGCATCTACTAAGGATTTTCGAACCCTGTAATAGTAAATATGCAATGTTTTCATAATCATAAGTGATCGTAATAAGAGGAGCAAGGAGTGCGACTGACTTGTCCAGCAAGTGGTGTATTTGGATGGGCTGGCCCACGTTGAGCACGACGCGCTTCCGGAACTGCAGCAGGTAGGGCTCCTGGTTGGGCAGCACGGCGTCCAGCCCCTCGTGCCACACGGGCACGATGAGCGGCGCGGCGCGGCAGTCGGCCACCAGGCGCCCCACGCCCCACTTGAAGCGGATGTGCTCCTTGGCCACGTTGACGCGGCCCTCGGGGAAGATGTGCACCCACTCGCCGCGCGACAGCCGCTCCACGCAGAAGTCCATGGCGGGCTGCGGGCACAGCGGACGGGTGAGCGGCGAGCGAGCGCGCGCGCGCGGCCGGCGAGACACGCACCTGGTACACGCCGGCGCCGCGCACCACGGGCACGCACTTGCCCAGCGCGAAGAAGCACGAGTGCAGCGCGTTCGTGAAGCAGATGTCGTGCGCGGCCAGCGACCAGCGCATGCGCGAGCCCCGCACCAGCGCGCCCACGTCCAGCACGCCTGCAACCACACGCACTGGCTGGCCATCGTCGCACCTAGAGGGTGCCTATCTAACACTCTAGCACCGGCCTGCTAAGTGATGAGCTGAATGTTACGATAGTGAACTTGGCAGGTAGAACTAACTGGCGCTGAACCAAAACTCGGTACATATTTTAAGTTGCAACAACGTAGATAAGTGAGTTAATGTTACATTGAAGTCACATTATGAATTCACACACACATTCCGTGAACGGCGTGAACTGGGCAGTGTACAGTATGTCAACAGCCATCATCAGAATATGAAGGCTTCTAATAGATGTCTGGAAAAAATGCGAGGATTCGTCACATTTAGGTACCATAGAATAATTGTGTTGACCTACTTATATTACGTACTGTTGGGAAAATGCTTCATGCATATTGCATACCCGCTGCCACTGGGAGACGACAGGGTTATGTGGGAATCTCCCCCGGTAACTCTAAGATCCACGACGGTCTACCTACTATAACCACACGTTGCTTGCGTTGCGTATAGGTGGCGAGGACACGGGACCACCATAGCGTTCTACCGCCAACCCGGACGAAGGCCGTAAGGCCTACTTCGACAGCCATGCGCACTGCTACGAACGGACAGAACCATCGCTTCTGTGGTTACATAATTTAGGGCTATTAGCACTTAGCAGAAGGTACAGTAGCCTACAGCGATAGATACGAACACAAACTAGCTCTTAGCAAGTGATCTTTCCGACACTTTAGTAACAATTTTCAGTCAAGAACCGGTGTGTCCTGTGGGGAACAAGCGTGACTTCATGTATGTAGTTAACGTAATTGCTTTTTGTACAGGTTTGAATAATTAAATAAATAAATACATATCTACTCAGTATACTGCCATCGCTGTTGTAAGTGATGTCTAAGACGTTGTGTCAGCTAGTATCATATAAAATGATACGATAAATTCTAAAATAGCCAATAAAACGCGAATGAGCGGCGGAGTCGCAAGACATTGTCTTAGTGTGATTTTTATTTTGCTGATAAACAACTTTATCGATCAGCGGAGTGCTTATCACTCGTGGCAGTCTAGTGAACTGACGCTGCGCACCTACGATGACTTTTTCTTTATCATAATGTGTACGCATTATGATAAAGAAAATGTAACAAGTGCTTGATATGTTTTTGTTTAGAAAGGTTATATGTAACATAAGGTCCATTCAAGTTGGATTCGTCGGACGTCATGTAAATATAACAAATAGGTTAAAATACGGCAAACCTCCATCACACAGAACCACTTGCAAGTAAGCACGCAATGGGCCATCTGCCTAATACTTCGCGCTAATTATTGTTATCGATGGGCCTATATCTACTGATGTATGGGAATCGCGAAGAGTCGGTCGTTATCCATATATATAAGTCTGATATCAGATAAGCCGTGGGCTGGAGGCGCGAGCGTACCCCACAGGCCGGGGTCGTCGAAGCACGAGTGGTGGTTGGACACGGTGAGCAGAGGCTGGCCGCGCGGCCGCCGCACCGCCGCCGCCAGCGTCTCGCGGTTGTACACCGTGGTCTTGTTCAGGAACTCTGCAACACGCAGCCAGCCGTGAGCACGCAACATGCAGTATAGCGCCTGATACCAGGTATATTACTGTTTCATATTGTTTCAATAGCCTACAAGTTCCCTTTAAATACACTACAAGTTTTAATATCATAGGAGTGGCATTGACCCCAGTCATTTGGTGTGTTACATTGTATAATTACAATTAATTTGGTCATATAATAGAATAAATATACATAATTACCTGTACAGTGTACAAATGTGATGGCTTAAGTGTTACGCTGTTGTATTAAATCAGAATTAATACTTTCTACAAACCTGAATAGCAGAGTTAAACTTTAAGTGGGTGTATGAACAATGCGCTCATGCTCGGAGTTAGTTTATAGATATGATAAGACAGTCTATGGAGCAATAGATAAGTAGGAATCAAAGTGTAACCTATAACAAGTAATTAGGTCAGTGGAGTCCCATCTTAGTAGTAATATGATAATAACATGTGGCAGTGATTACATATTTCATGACATAAACTCACTTATTAAAGTTTTGTCACAAGTTGTTGGTAATCAAAGATCTCAGATATTAGTTACTGTCACACTTAACAGCGCACACAACAGTAGCTGTGTAGAGCTGTGCCACGGTTAACCAAAGGTTGCGGGTTCATACCCTGCTTAAGGACATTATTTTTAAATTTTACTTTATCAATTTGAATTTAAATATTTATTTTATGTAATAATAAATTTATTTATGATAATGATGATGTTTTTTATTTAATGTATGATTTTGGTATTTGTTTTTACAACAGGTAGCAGGCCAGTATTGATGGAGCCAGGAACTTATACAATTAACTTTTATAGATGTTGTTGGATATGTAAAGTAATCTATCTTAAGTGAGTGTGGAGCAGAGTTGTTCCTGAGCTATTTGGAGCTCCATGAGGCTCCTCAGTGTGTAGAGCTTAATCTTGCCCTCTAACATAACATAAATATGTCATCATCATCAGCCAGAAGATGTCCACTGTTGAACAAAGGCCTCCCCCTTCATCTTTGATAGAAAATGTTCAATTGTCACACTAATTTCGTAGACAAAGTTAGGAATTTATACATCACAGTTTTGGTGAAGCTTGATTAATTAGCTTAGTGTATGCACAACTAGTAGTTACGAGAACTATCATACTTACATGAATCCTGCAGTAAAGTTAAAAAGTAGATCAACCAGTTTGTATTCAAAGTTATGACTTAGGAGGTACATTTTGATCAAACTTTTAATTTGAGTAAAGTGGTCAACATTTCCACAAATATTGTAGTATTTTTTCCTTTTAACAGTAAGCAGGAAATATATAATATGTTACGTATTTATTATGAGTTGTAGCAATACAGCTCGAATATTGTTTTGCAAGTTGACATTGAATCTAATGACATACTTTAACTAAGGTTAAGCAGTTCAACAGAATTATATGAACAACTAATATTAATGTGGTGCCTTTCAATAACGTTCAGCGAACGGCTCGTGACGAGTGCGTCGTAAGCAACAAGTTATAATTCTGCTGATGTAAGGAAACCCGTCCCCACTACACTTAGAAATGCTAATTACGCATTTAATATCATACGATAAGGAGTTGAAAGCCTTTTAATGTATTTCAGGTATTAGAAATGTGATGAGAAAAGCATGTATGTATGATAATTTCACTGACCTATTATAATTTTACTAAATAAACCGACGACAGCCACTGTAATCGAACTCGCGCAGTACCACAGCCTTCCTGGGTTCCGCAGCCGCGGGATGATCCACCCGATGTCATAGCCCATGGTCGCAGCAGGAGCGTCCCGACACGATAAGATACTACAATAACATCGTTACTGTGATTAACTTAATATTATAAAACAAATCTCACACTCGATAATCAACACTCGTGCAGCCTATTGTGCGGAATGACTGACAATGACAGTCAGCAGTGGTGACAGCGAGATGACGTCCAAATACAGTGTTGCTATATGTAGTGTGTACGTGTGCGTCAAAAATCCATATTTGTAATAAAAAGATTTACTTATCACAAAAAATAGAGCAGATGCAAAATAATTTTTTTTCACGCAAAACTGAATGACACAGTGAGCTCATTTTGCGTATATCGGATTGTTAATAATAATTAAAATGTAAGGCAGTTGATAGTAATTGTTCAAATTAGACGTTTAACACCTCAGTCTGCCGGTGACCATGAATGCTGTAAAGGATTCGAAACGTCGCCGTCGGGACCAAAAATCAATTAAAAAACCGCGATAAAATCCGTAAACCTAGTTTTATTTCAAATACATTTTAACTTGAATAATATCAAAAATATTTTTGATCCTCATCGATATTGTCATTAATATCGCCACAAATAAATAAATTATGATTATGATCGACATTTACTTATTTTTTAAATGACCGGGCTTTGTGGCGTATATTAGGAGAGGGCGAGGCCTATGTCGAGAAGTAGATTGCACCGGGCTGATAATGATGAATGTTTTAAATTAGTATTCTGATAAAAGTAATACCATGGTAATACATTCTCTTGTTAATCCGTGGTAATAATAATTTATCAATTAATTTATATATTAATTGACTGCGCTGCGATCGATTAGGTTACATTTTAAGAAGCCTCTAAAGGGGTTAGTTGGGAATATGCATGTCCGTTATTTACGTTTTACACATTATTAAAAATTACAAAAAAAAACAGCGCTAAATAACGAAAATTTGTAACACACGCACTTTAAGCACCCGCCATTTTGGCGCTCTTGCGGTGGCATAGAGATGCTAACCTAGTCACCTTAAGTATTAAACAACAAGAAGTTTCTTTCTAGTAAAGCTGTAAAATTATTGTGCTCGGTAATTAATCAAAGTTTTGTATTTTACAATACGGCCGACTTATCTTGGCGAGCTTGAAGCCGATTAGCTGAGCACTAAACCATTTTGTTCCTAAAATATCCATTACGCAGCTAATCGGCTAACTTCAGGTTCGCCAAGATACGTCGGCCGAATTGTACAACTGTTAGGTATAACACGAAAAATAACATAAAATCCTACTTTTATGTGCTGTACTAAAGTTTTTTTTTTTAAGGTTATGGCTTCATCGACGAACATTCGATGATTTTGCCAATGTCAAGGTATAGTAATAATGGTCGGTACACAATAGTACATAATTATAACTGAACTACCTATTGATCAGTTTTATGGTGATGTCATGTATAATTTGCCGTGTTAAGAAAGGACAAAACCTTTGTTAGAACATATAAGGCGGAACATGATATGACTGTTAAAACACGGAGAACTGTAATACAATAAAAAATATTAAATAAAATTTAAAATGATATATATATATGAATATATTATAGATAGATTTTATTTATATTGATAAATTTATAGAGAGTTTAAACAGGCTGTACTAAAGTACATAACTGTGAAATACATTTTCGATATCTTTGACTTTGACGTCTCATTTCATCTGACAGTTAGCGCAAGTAAGCGTTCGTTGTGTTTCAATTACCTACTTTTAGATTCCCGCTCATTTGTGGCAGTTTATAAAGTACTGCGGTTTTTTATTGCAACGCAATCAAAAAATGTTGTGTAACGTAAGTACCTACATCCTAAGTTATTCATACTCATAATACTAAAAATACTACATAGTTACTTGAAAATATTTGCATTTAGCAACGCGCTCGCCCTCGTTAATGTTACGAAATAGAAAGATATAAAAAATAATAATGGTAATTTTTTAATGATCACCAGTACACCTAGTACTGTTTATACCGTACTATTCTAAGCTGTTATAACAGGAAAGTAGTTAACTGTAATCTTAAACTTAAACAGAGAGAGAACGAATATCTACTAAACTAACTATTATTAAAATTCTTTTGTGGACAAGACTTTTTGTAGACAAGTATTTTGGAGCAGAAATCGAAAAGAAGTCAATGTCTTCAAAGATCTTGTTTTATTGATCGTTACGGCGACGTAGGGGTGCCCGCAAGCCTGCGTTTGTACGACAAGAACTTACTGCGAATATGGGTCTTGCAGGCACCCAACGACACCTTTTATCCCACGGCGTTCGTTGTTGTTGGTACAACATAACTGATTTTGTTGTGAATATCAATAAAATCATAAGTGTTGCACAGATTATAATATAAAAACTTACTTTCCAATATAATTCGTTTAGACTGAACTTTGCAGATTATATTTCTTCAACAGGTAATTATAAGATGCATAAGTGTGATAGAAACGAAAATGCATAGCTTAAAAGAATTTTCTTTGTACCCTTTCGACTTCGGACTATTTACAAAAGTGTGACTCCACATCGAAACAGCATACTCTAGAAGAGAGCGCACTTACGATTTATGCATTTGCAAATAGGTAAAATATCGGGTGAATACTGTAGCCGTTCAGCGTTCTCATGATAAAACCGAACATACGGAAAGCATTACTAACAATTTTCTTAATATGGGAATCTAAGTGGAGTTTGTCATCTACCAGAATTCCGAGATCTCGGACCACGGTTTCTCTTTTTAGTTTTTCGTTATTTAAGGTGTAGGGATGTAACATGATATTTATATTTTCGGTAAAACTAATGACATTACGGGTGGATATACTAAGTTGAAAGTTATTTCGTGTACAGTATGCTGTAAACGCATCTCGTCTTTAGTGTGGGATGCAACATGTGTCGTGCTCATTGCGCCCTCCCACGGGTCTAGCATAGTGGTTTGTACTGGCACTGTTGCTGCAGCTGCATTGTCTCAGGAGACGAAAGTATCGTAGATAATAAATTGTCTGCCTCGTAGGGCTATTCGTCGCTATTTGCGACTCTTGAGCATGAGGTCGAGTTCACGTCCTGGGTCATTTCAACTGTTGTTGTGTTTTTCTATTAGGTAACTCTCAATAGCATCACGGAGTTTGGCTTTATGCCCGCTTAATGACAATAGGCTTTCTCCCCATTACATTGGGACCTATAACATAACTACCGAAATGAGCGATTGGCTTTTTCTTCGGCAAAAGAATTACTATTGCCATTCAACGCCATGGCAATGCTGTCAGTCTTTTGGCTGTCGCGCAGTTGAGTTATTTTATGTGTTTGTATTTGTATGGGACTTATACAAATACACATTAACATACACATATAAAAGAAAATAACTATGTATTATATTAAGTATTTAACTATGTATTATATTATTATTAACTTGCTTTTGCCTGCGGCTGCGTCTGCGTTAAGTAGCCTGTGTCCTCGGGTCTTAAACTTTCTTCATGCCAAACTTCATCAAAATCCGTCCAGCAGTTTAGTCGTGAAGGCGTAACAGACAGACAGAAGGAGTTACTTTCTCATTTGTAATATTAATATGGAAGTATTCTTGATGTAGATAGGATATTTGTTATATTTTTATTGTTAGAAATGTTAGTTAACACATTCCAGACAATGTACAAAAAAATATAATACTTATTACAAATTAACAGAAACCTTACATGTTAGCTGAGCACTGACTCTCTAATGAAAGATGTAATGATTGGCTCTCGTGTCATGTGGAAGACTTTAGGCCACAAGTGAGATGGGAGGAGAGATCGGAGGATAGAGATAATAGTCTAGAGGAAAATGTAAGTTAGTAGGTGGTGTGTATGTAAACCCAGCCGGTGCCAGTGCTGGTAACGTTCTGTGAACTTTGTCCGCTGCTGGCAGCAGGTCAGTGCACTCTGTCGCATGTTGCGGCGCGTCGTCTGCCCAATTTTGTGTCCCGAAACTTTGGGAATATTGTTACATCGGGTCAAGCTGAGTTATCAATATCCACGACGATGATACACATGTTATATGATATGTATGTACATAGTTATGTCAACTTTAACAACTATCTACGCATTTTCCTTGCGTCTTACAGATATGATAGCGGAGAAAGTTCGCCTGCCAGTAAAAGGTTGTGTTAATAAAACATAAGCGATAAGCCTACTGTCATTTATTTTTCACACATTTTCTAACTTGGCTGCTGTTGGGATTGGATCAGACTGGGAAGCGAACCAAAGGCCTCACGGTGTGCGGGCCTGCCTTACCTCCGAAGTAATAACATCACTACCGACGAGTTTGTAACAATGATCATTTTATTAAAAATCTAAAAGCCTTAAATTATAAGAGAATAGCATTTATAAAAGTTAAAATAAAAAAATGAACAACTTAGAGGAGATAATAATTATTGGTACAGGCACATTCAATTAATGGATAACGCAAAAACTCGAAGAAATATTACAGTGTTTTATATTTACACGTAATCTCCACACGTAGACCTAAAAACATAAGTACATTACATAATCACATAAATCACGCCTGTATAATCCGATCGCCAGTTATGTTATAGATCCTGAAGTAATAGCGGGCAAGCCTATAACCACCAACCGGGCACAGATCCAGAGTCCCTGCTGCTACAGTGAATAATCTAATGGAGAAATCCAGTAACACTTAGCCTCACCTGGGATTCGAAGTCCGGACTTCATGCTCAGTACTCAGTAGTGGCGCTTAGCGACCACTAGACCAACGAGACAGAGGACAAATATTTATTTAAGGTGTTTATTGTTTATAGAATAAAAGTACAAGAAAGCACCTTGAAGACATATTCTTATTGTTTGGCGACGACTGTACCGACAATAGGCGTCAGCTAGGCTTGCAGTTAATTATTAATATTAGTATACACAGTTTGATAAAAGTAACGATAATACTGTCTCTTTGGTGACATGTGCGGCCGCGCCCGGGCCACCCACGGCGAACGGCTCCTGGGCACGATTCTTACAAACACAGAAACACTTTACATAACTTCGTGTACAACTAAATCTCAGTAATAAACTCCTTTGCGTTGTACACTCGGCTCCACTCGGAACAAGTCAAACTCGTACAGCTGCGCGTGCGCACACTTCTCGTCCTTCCGGCAGGGAGACTTTACTACGAAAAGTTTTCTGTCGTCCGCCGGAGCACTTCTTTTCATCTTTACGAGAGTTCGAATTAGTAAGCTTTCTGATCGGTCTTCATAGTCGGTTATTGTAGGCACGACGGCATCACCCATGTGCAATTGATTCGCGAGCGCGCGGGGCGGCGCGGGCGCAGCAAGAGCGCTCGCTGTCAGCAGCAGCAGGCAAGCGACGCGTATCATGACTAGGATCGCGATTGCGACTGGTTTTCCTGCGACTCGAGCCTCGTATATATGTATGTGCGAGGGCCCGTACTCTCCGCGTACACTGTCTTGCTGATGAAACAGGAAAGATTAATAATATTATATCTGACGGCGGACATTACTGTATCGACCGCGGCTATGCCAATTATAATCTCCATTTTACGTACTATAATTTTAATTAATTTTAGGAGTTTTAAGAAATGTAATCAATTTTGTTTTAATATACTTATGTTATTAATTAGTGGAGTCAATTTTGTGTGTGGCCAGCCTGCATGTTGGCAGGCAGCTAGGTTCGCGGTTCTAGGTTCTAGGCGGATCCAGCGGCACCTGGCTCCTAGCTCTTAGCGGGTCCTGTACTTCAGTCAGCCATAGCTTGTCTTCCGGAGAGTACAGTGAAGACGCCACCGCATGCGACTCGGGTTCCGCTCAAGGTGCACTATGCTAATGACGTTGGCGGTGTGTTTTCCCTCCCGCTGCTTGCCATATAGGGGATTTCCAAATAATAGCGGCTGTCGAGTAATCTCTGTACATTAGTACCTACTTATATAATTGGCTACATAACAGTTGTGCGGCTAGTCAGTTAGGAAGTAACTGATGTTATCAACAACTGTTGTTGATAACATTTTGTTCTTATCTGACAATCGGGTCTTTGTAGCCCGGCCTAGCTAGTGGCACTTTAGTCCACCTTGCTCGTCTAGCCTAGTGTCGTGCTGTGTATGGTCGATGTCCTAAATTCTTTGTTTTTACTTAGATGCTCAAATTGAAAATTAGTTTAAACACTAACGTCGCCTGAAAGTATTCCTTACCTTCCTTACCGCGAGAGGGGGACACGTCAGGCCTGGCTCGGCGCCGCTTCATGTCGACTGTCCACGCATCAACTTGTTACGTAAGGTCGTCGCGTTGTCTCTTGTTTGTTGCATGCTAATATTTTCGACCGCGAGTGTATGCTAGCGGAATGTGCGGGAAAGCCCAGTGCCGCGCGACAACGAACAACCATGGTGGTATCATAGCAACTCACGTATTACTCGACAAATCGATACAGATTTCGTATTATCGCTGTGATGTAAATTCATGCAGATACAGGCTACTTAAAGTAAAGCAATAAACACTGATAAGAAATAGGGCCGGGCTGGAAAAATATCTCTATCTTTATACATTATAACAAAGTGAGAATAGCTGAGTCGGACGCGAGACGCGATCGCGGCGCATGCGTGGTAGCGTATCGCTGTAAAATAACACAATTCGTTGGGTACCAAACACCACACATGCGCCATACGGGCCGCGCGAGGGAAATCCCAACTCGTTCATGAGACAGTTGTTAGAAACAGCCAGCGCACGCCGCAGCGCCGCTACAGAAGCTCCACTCTAACCTTCTCGTACAGAACACGGGCGCGCCGGGGGCCTGTACTGGTTCGTGGATACTAATCTCTATTATGAAAAATTAACTAGTTTGATGCTAGTACTATTGGAGAAGGTCTCAATGGACAACCGATTGGTATTTATGAAGATGTATAGTTAGTTTAGCGTATTTTACACGCTTTATATTAGCTTCACTTGTATGTTTGTAACCGACTTCTTTGGGCGCGATTTTGACCCACTTTAAACGGCTAGATTTCGTTCAAACTTTGTAGATTTATCGAGGACCGATGACAATACACTAATTTGATTAAAAAAATAGAAAATAAACAATAGTTTAAAAGAACTAAAAAAACACGCTTTTTATCGAAAACCGAACTAAAAAATAGAAAATAAGTTTTAAAAAAAGCGTGGATCGCTTTTTAAGATATTATCAAAATGATAATCACTCTACTCATATCTGTCAATAAAATATTTATAACTATTGACACCATGCACCCCACGCTTTTTTTTAAATAATTTTTTTTTTTTTATTCACACTATTATTAATTTATATTTATTGAAATTTTTAACGCTATTCTTAATTTAAATTTATTAAAACATATTTTCTATTTTTAGTTCGGTTTTCGATAAAAAGCGTGTTTTTTAGTTTTTTTAAACTATTATTTATTTACGCAAAACTGAACTAGGATGCTGATCAGGCATCCACACTTCCACAGGTCACCGCAGTCCGTGGGGTATGCACTGCTATCTGTGCTCGGAATCTATGTACCTTCTGTGTTTTTGTCTCGTGACGCTCGTTTTATTATTACAATGGTCTATCATTATAATTGGAGGAGCTAAGAGACGTAGATACCTAAAGCCTAAATACCTACAAAAATTATGATAACGTGTTATATCTAATTATCTATATGTACCTACGTGTTTATTGTTGTACACATAGGTAACGTGTTTATTGTTGTGTTTAAAATTATTATTTAGATACGTA
The DNA here is from genome assembly GCA_946251915.1 of Abrostola triplasia. Lineage (NCBI taxonomy): Eukaryota > Metazoa > Arthropoda > Insecta > Lepidoptera > Noctuidae > Abrostola > Abrostola triplasia. Next base: position 65,585 of record OX276437.1, read on the forward strand.
TAGGTAATATGTATGTGCAAATTTTCCCTATTTAATTGTTTAGTAGTTATTCTACTTACATAATGTAGTTCTCAGCTGTCCGCAGCGGGGTTCCGCAGGTCTCGGAATAGTACCACGACTAGTCACCAAATCTAAAATGTTGGTGGAATCGAGCCTTCTGCAGCCTCTCTCCACTTGGCTACACGCTCCGGTGTCATAATAATATGTATTGTATCTGTGTACCTAGTAAGTAATTATTAAATTATGTTTTAGAAGGCACGTAAGGCTTCCTCATTAACAATTGAGAGTTTTGAAATCGGCCAGTCACAAAAGCTTTTAATTATGTGTATCACCCATATAGTAACAATATGATAGATAACATGACTAGTGTTACGATTGTGATGTGTGTCTGCTACACCCCCACTCGACCCCTGCTCCACCCCCACTCGAACCCCGCTAGTCCCCCGCTCGTCCATCGTGCTAGGGGGTCAGGGGCCTCTCTAGTGTCACGCCCGCTGGTGACGTCACTATAAAAAAAACTCACTTAAAACGACCTTATTAATATTTTTTAATAACAACAATCTTCGTATGTTCAGAAATATTTTAATGACAAAAACATCTCCAGTTAGTTGTTACAGTGCTGTTTATATAATTATATTTTTAAATAGTTTGTGGTGTTGTGCCAACTAGGTCGTCAACGTCATAGCTAGCTCAACAGGCAACCTCTTCATCACCTTGTCGAGGCTATGGCTCTGTAGGTACACGACAATTGACTAATACGTGGCCACTTCGAAGTGTTTTATAAACGTATTCAAGGCATTAGTCATACGTCTATGAGTCAGATAAACAACTCCCGAGTGTCTGTCCTTCACCTAACTCTAATCCTATTTATTAACTTAAAATTGTTCAGCAAGGAGCGGTTCACCGGCGCAAGATCGCGATTCTGCTTTGACTACAAAAAAGCTACCTTCATCTTGAAAGTTAGACCTTACCAATTGACAGATCTAATGTTACAAAAAGTTTGTTATAAAAACCAAGTAGTTTAGTCTGAAATGTCATAGCACCATCAACGTACTAGGTTTTCATTTACATCGAAGTTGTCTAACTACGCATATCACTATTACTACGAAGGTAACTATTTCTCCGTTGTTTACTTTGGTTACTTGTTTTTTTTATGTGTTTATGTTGAGTAGTGTAATTGGTAAGCCGTTCTATTCTAATAAATAAATCCCGTAGGTCACTATTACAGTAGTCAGTAAAAACTCGATATACGAAACTCAAGGAAATTGAAAAATATTCGTTAGACCGCGTAATTTGTTACAATGAGGTTATTTGTATAATGTATAGAGGTTACATTGGACTAGGATTCGTTTTAACAAGGTAAAAATCATGTTTATGAACTTCAGCGTTATGTAGATGCTCATCTGCTTACCCTGCTTGAGCAACTTCAAAATTAACAACAATTACAAACAGCAATGTTTACTTTACTGACCATCAACCCACAAAAACTGTCTTAAGAGGAATTTGAATGTGTCTGAACATTTTTGAGAAATTGATAGGATACGTTATTTAAAGGTTGTAGGTTGAAAAAATCGTTCAACAGAGGTCAATAATACTTTTATATTTATATCCTGCAATGTTTAAAAATTTGATTGAAAAAGGTTTGTGATAAATATATTCGTAATAAAACTTATATTTTGCATTAGTTTTTATGGACAATTCTAGGGATTTAGAAATATTCGTTAAATTGAGAAATTCGATAATTTGTGGCTCGTTATATAAAGGTTACCCTGTATTATGAAGGTGGCCTTTACTATGATGGTGACTATAACTGTGATGGTCACTTTTACTACAAAAGTCACCATTACTGCGAGGTTTATTCTTGCGACGAGAGGCACTGGTACTACGCGAAGGTCACTATTACTACGAGGTTTAATCTTGCTTCGAGAGGCACTATTACTACGAAGGTTACTATTACTACGTAGGTCACTATTATTATGGAGTTCACTAGTACTACGAAGGTCACTATTACTGCGAGGTTTAATCTTGCTACGAGAGGCACTATTACTACGAAGGTTACTATTACTACGTAGGTCACTATTATTATGGAGTTCACTAGTACTACGAAGGTCACTATTACTACGAGGTTTAATCTTGCTACGAGAGGCACTATTACTACGAAGGTTACTATTACTACGTAGGTCACTATTATTATGGTGTTCACTAGTACTACGAAGGTCACTATTATTATGGAGTTCACTAGTACTACGAAGGTCACTATTACTGCGTAGGTCACTATCACTACGTAGGTCACTATTACTATGGAGTTCACTAGTACTACGAAGTTCACTATTACTACGAGGTTTCATCTTGCTACGAGCGGCACTATTACTACGAAGGTTACTATTACTACGTAGGTCTCTATTACTATGGAGTTCACTAGTGCTACGAAGGTTACTATTATTATGGAGTTCACTAGTGCTACGAAGGTTACTATTATTATGGAGTTCACTAGTACTACGAAGGTTACTATTATTATGGAGTTCACTAGTACTACGAAGGTTACTATTATTATGGAGTTCACTAGTACTACGAAGTTCACTAGTACTACGAAGTTCACTATTACTACGAGGTTTCATCTTGCTACGAGCGGCACTATTACTACGAAGGTTACTATTACTACGTAGGTCTCTATTACTATGGAGTTCACTAGTGCTACGAAGGTTACTATTATTATGGAGTTCACTAGTACTACGAAGGTCACTATTACTACGAGGTTTCATCTTGCTACGAGCGGCACTATTACTACGAAGGTTACTATTACTACGTAGGTCTCTATTACTATGGAGTTCACTAGTGTTACGAAGGTCACTATTACTACGAGGTTTAATCTTGCTACGAGAGGCACTATTACTACGTAGGTCACTATTACTACGAAGGTTACTATTACTACGTAGGTCTCTATTACTATGGAGTTCAATAGTACTAGGAAGGTCTGCGAGACCATTGCGTCGATATGTACTTATATTATATTTCTCAGAATCGTCGGACGATAAAAGAATATAATGATTGTGAAGGTCTTAATTCTGAAAAAGCGTCATTAGTTTATAATATAAAGTACCTACGTGATTTGTGTAATTTTGTATGGTTTAGGGGACCTTACTAGGAGACAACTGGAGGGTTTATGCAGCCACATGAGTTAGTGTCTGTAAGTACGTTTATTATTTCATGACGAAATTTCTGCACAGGTAGATATTTATTCGCAGGACCAACACTTGACGTCCTTTGTGCCAAAGAGTTAAGTCTCAGATCAAGGACTCACTCAAGGACTGATAATTTCTAAACATATCGATAATACGTCGGTAACATGGTTGGCTACCTGCACTACAACGTGATTCACTAACGGAACTGTCCACTACGTCTTGCTGCAAACCATGAACCAAACAAATAAGTATAGGTAACAATAACAACAAATGTTTTATGATACACTTTAATAATTAAGTTACTAGTTATTGGCTGGGAGCGTACAGCGGCCACACGGCGCATGCGTACCGTCACTCGCAAGAATGCCGGCGCGCAGGTTAGCAGTCAGCATGTTTGCACCGCGCTTGCGCCGATGCTTTCAAACTGGTTTAAAAATACCTGCAAATGTCGCACGTTACATTACTCGCTGACGTCATACAATAACACGGAGGATGCTGTAATCTGTGTTACTGTTTATTTCATTATTACTCTTTAGTCATTGGTACCTACTACACAGCACATTCATGTATTAACTATTCCTAAATGTACGTAGATTTGGAAAAAACATTGTGAAATTAATATAATTGACAGGACAGACAGGGCACGTTCAACTGTATGTACAGTGGTTATGTTACAGTGTCCTGCCCGCCAAGAGCGGCTCGGTGCCGGCGCGGGCGCATGATCAGTCGGCAGTGGATATGCGCGAGCGTATTTCGGGTGTCCAGTTCGGGTCAGCCATCTGGTCGCGCAGGCGCTCTATTAACGCGTCGTTCCCCTCACCAGAGTCGGTGTCCCTGTCGAAGTGGGAGCGGCGAGCAAAGCTGCGCGCGCGGAGCGGGTAAAGTGGGGGGCGGCCGGCGCGGGCGTAGGGTGGCACGGTGCTGGAGGTGGGCGCGCGCGCGTACTTCGCGGGCGGGTAGTACTGCTGCGCCAGGATGCCCACGTCCAGCTGCCCGCGCGCCGCGCTCAGCGCCGCCAACACCACGAGCGCTGTCACCCACATCTTCTAAGTTATTACTGAGATAGTATTAATGCAGTCGCTCGTATAGTCGTGCGCGTGAGCATCGACTCTTTGCTATCGCTTGGAGTTCCCTGTTATATATGCTTTCGAAGGAGGGAATACCCAGAATAAGGAAAACTGGTTGGTGCGTGAGTCCAGCGACGCGCCCCGCCTGGTGCCACACTGCCTCACGTCTGGGTACCAGCACACGACACATTCGCCACGCGCCACGGCCCCCAACACTAATGATTGCTGATATTTGTGAGATTCCCGAGCACGTTAAATTAAACTTGTCTGAAACCAATCGTGAAATCACCCGGCAAATTAATAAATGTTATCTAATTAGTAAGGTATATACGACTAGTTTGTTACTTGACACTTACACAAAGTAAATAAATGAGCAATAAAAGATAAAACACAGTCGTAATATTATTGTTATAATTACTTTCGAGAGGGGTGTATTCCTAAAAATCTAGTAGGTTACATATTGTTCGGCTGCAACAGTCCTAAGTGATAGGAGGCTAACCTACTGCCGTTCACTGGGCATGAATAAGTCAGTCACAGGGGCGCGAGCCGGGATTAGTAGCCTGCGGAGCAGGTCCCTGCCCCACCCTCGCCACCACACCGCCACACACAGGACATGACTGCTATAACACACCATCAGCGGAGGAGGGCGCGGGGCAGCTAGCAGTCCCGCTCCACTCTACCTCCAGATACGAGACGGAAGCAGGACGGTGTTGTTTCCACTGGAGTAGTCCTTACAGGCAGCAGGTACTGCAGAGTCATTCGATCCTCATTACTAACATTAATTATTATATTTCCATACATTTACAAACATTTCGATGTTCGTATTCAAATTATTTACTGTCAAGTATGCCGCGTACTTAAGTCTTATAATGCTAAGTAGTTATAAAACACAACGAGCTGCGTTAGTGTAATGTATAGGGTTATCGCTGTGCACTGTGTTCTGTTTTCATGCATATTTTGTAAGTAATTGATTACATTGCGAAGAAATCGGGTCTGTAGTGATTCTCCACGGTTGATACATAATTTTCCATAGAGCATTCGTCGTAATATTATATTTGAGGAACTATAAAACCTTACTCCGAGTAAAACCACAAGTTCCCAATGATTACACTGTTGTTTCCTGCGGACTTTCCGAGCGCGTCCAGCTGTCTGATTGAATATGAGTATGACTTGTACTTAGAGCACACATTTACCTGCAGCACGCTCGTAGCAAACGTAAACAAATTGGTTGACTCTATCTATTCGCTATGCATTGAATCGTTACTTTTTTACATACGTTGTTCTGCACTGAATCATTATCGAAACTGTTTTATATGCTACACTGTATAACTCTATGTGTTGTGACAGCGTTCTGGAGCAAGAGACTCGAGTTCCAAGCTGTAGCTAACGTTAGCTCAAAGCTATCTAGATGAGAGCAATGTGACCGTCAACAATACACAAGCCACCCATCCACACCACACACGGCTCCCATCCCCTGGTGCTGCTGGGGTGAAGACAATGCGAATCGACCTGCTGCCTGTCACGAGGTGGAACCATTACAGTTGATGAAGTAATTTACTTACGAGTACATCTGTATATTATGTATATTTATGTGAAGTTTACTTGTCTTATCCTACAAATTGTACCTGCGCCTGAATGCGGGCCTATTTTATTTTTCTAGGAAGTAATAAGATAGAGTCGATTGAAAAGCTATTTGCTTTATAAAATCTGTTAAAAATAGTTCATATTTATTTAAAAAATGTATTGAACATAACGTAACAAGTAAAGGTCTGTCCGAAGTTCTCTACGAGCCCGGTAGGTGCCGAGTGCCGGTATACTACAGTGACAGTTCTCCTATTCATTCATAGATGGCACTACCAGTTACATTTTATCAACAACATGTCGACATTTTCTGTAGCTGTGTTTTGTGGTTTTTATTTTTTCAATTTATTTTGGTATTTGTTAAACTAGATTAAAATGATGTTCATAATAGTGAGCTTAATTAAAAAAGCTCTTGTGAGTTTAAAGTTGCATTATATTGTAAGTTGTATGTCTTCAATAATATAACATAATTATTTAGAATGAAATAATGTCATTCTAAATCATTATGTTTTATAAAATAAAAAAGAAACTATGTTAGAGAATAATAATAATGGTTTTAGTGTATGTTGATGTATAATTTCGAACAAATTTTCATCGACTCCGTGGCGCAACGGTAGCGCGTCTGACTCCAGATCAGAAGGTTGCGTGTTCAAATCACGTCGGGGTCAAGCAACTTTTTAAAATTTAATTTACTTTTTACTTAAATTAAATGTTTTTGTGTCATTTTTTTATTATTTAACTTTTATGATAAAAATAAAAAAAATGTTACAGGTAAGAAAATTAAATTTTAAAAGCTGCATAAAAATTGGAGATGCCGGGGATCGAACCCGGGGCCTTTCACATGCAAAGCGAACGCTCTACCACTGAGCTACATCCCCTTGGTAACATTAGTTCGAAATTGCTGATGGTTAGTGTAGTCGTTAAGTTGCTATAGCATGCGCATGAGCCGAATTCTTCGTACGGCCCCGCCCCACCCCATCCTAGGAGGAACTTCAGCCACCTGGGTAAACTATAATAAATTGTAGCAAAAGGAAACCACGTGCCGTAAAGTCTGTAATTGGAACTGAAAAGAGACCTTGACTTTTGTATTGGTCTGATGTTTGTTCTCGTTGACCACAGAGCGACGCAATTGAACAACGGATATTACTCTCTTAGACCTTGACAAATTATAATTAAGATCAAACATTTGAAATGATTAATTATATTACATAATATTTTAGGAATGATTATTATTATGGTAGGGTAGGGGAGCCCACGATGCTAAATGGGGATTTACTCGAGCGTCGTAAAGACCTATTGGGTTGCAAAGCTTAGATGATAAGAAGAAAAAAATGTTATGTGATATATACCTTTACATCGGTGGGGGAAGCGGCTATAGATTATTAAATATGTAAAAAAAAAACTGTTGCATGGACATCCTCGAGCGCGTCAGATATTGATAGCATCAATGCTCTACGTATTTTTAATAATGTACGTATGTTAATCTGATCGTTTGCATGATGCGGGTGGTTGTATGCAAGGGCTGAAAATGAAAAAAAAAAAATTAATCGAGCGCGTCAGATTTTCTAAGGGAGTGTTAAGTGCACCAAAAAAAAGCTCTCATTCACTAATCTGACGATTTCGATGGGACGTAACTCGCGGCCATTTTTATAATGTACAAAAAAAATTCGCCATTTTGAAATACTCAAGCGCGTCAGATTAAGATATATTTATGGTTCATTATTTTGTGTTGTTTTATTGTTTTAAATGAATTTATTTTTATAATAATAATAATAATTAATTTATTTATTAATATTAATTTATTAATTTATTTACGTGTTGTGTAATGTATTTGTTGTGTGTGTAAACTTTATATGGATTTAATAATCTGAAATAAATGATTTTTAGTTTTAATTTAATTTTTAATCATATTCTAAACGTACTGTCTTATAATCTGACGATTATCTAGAGGATTCCCCTGATCTGACAAAAAAAAATTAGAGAAACGGTTCACCTTAAAGGCCATCTTTCGTTCATGATACCGCTCAAACGAATCAACCGATTTTGACCAGATTAGCGACGATCGGCGTGGTTTTTCAAGCTTAAGGGCGGATTAGTTTTTGAAGTTGATCGATAAAGCCGTTTAAAAGTTATTCCAATAAAACCACTTTATGATCAGCTGTGATGGCGTCATGGCAGCAGAAACCAGAGTGGGGACGGAGTGAGAGAGTAATAGATAGAGAAAGAGTGAGAGAGGAATAGAAACGCGGAGAAGGAAATGTAGGCATCACGCAGCTGCACGCATTTAACTTTATCGACGAATTTTTGTTATTTCGACTTGCGGAAATCGTCAGATTATATATTTTTATAAATAAAAAAAAAATTTGCTACGCTCGAGAATGTCGAGATAACGTTTTTTTTTACAACTTTGTTGCCCTCCCCTTTCTTTACGTCACTCTCAAATTGTCCGATTAGTGGAATATACACTTTTTAGGATGTAATTAACTCACCCTACCTTAATCTGACGCGCTCGAGAATTTCTGATGGTCAATTTTTTTTACTGATCTGATCCTGTATCCTTCACGGGCGGCCTTATATATGGGCCTCATGTTTTGTGGAGGTACTTAACCGGGTACAAGGTATCCCCCTGTATATTAATCTGCCGCGCTTTAGTAAATCCCGAAATCCCCGCTTGGGCTCCCCTACTATTATTTAATCGAATGTAATTATTAAAGCTGTTTAGCTGTCAAGGGCATTGGAAATGTTTAATTATTATCTAGTATTGTTTAAATATCAATATTCATTTATAGAATTATTATATGCATGCTGAAAAGCTGAGTATGGTGATAGCAACATTTGTAACATCCTCCACACCATAATTATTATATCGCAAATAAAAAACAATAATTTGAAAACAATGAGACATTTTTTCCTGCTTGCTATGAAAGAAATGGAAGTGGTTTCTTATCTAGTACGACAAATCAGTTCATGGAGCCACAGAGCCTACCTCAGCGGCTTTCCGTTTGATATTCATTATAATAATTATGGTGCTACGTAATACGTGTACAGAAGCAGAAAGAGACAAGTGGCGGGTTGAGAATGAACAACAGGATGTTATAAACATTCGCTAACTTCTAAAGGATGATAAATAAAATAGCTGACGATGTCTTAAATAGTTTATTTCCTGAACCACTTATAAATATATTTTTTTTGTTTAATAGTTGCGCTTACATAATAAGTTACAAGAAGTCTTTGCAACCCAGAACATTACACAATGCTCCTGTTACGTCTACTTTACAATATCTGAGCCGTTTGCGCGCATGCGTCGTCGTGCGTGATACATGTCCGCCGTCCATGTATCGTTTGATATTACCTTACTTCTCTAAGTATCGCACTGTGAACAGTACGGAGCTACGTAGGAGAGGCGTCTGGTGTAGAGGGTCGTGAGTCATTAAAGTTAGATCAGAGCCTGCGCGGAGAGTACCTACGTCAGGAACGGTAGCGCTGGGTGATCGTGCACTACAATTGGAATTTAAAAAATAAATCGTCAAATATAAGTATAACAATAATGTTTTAAAACAGAAGGGTTAAGAGGGACAGGTGAGGTCTATCTTAAACTACTTAATCTCATTAATATTGATAACTTCGTGTGGAGTCATTAGTAGATGTTGCCACGCAAACAAGACTCAACTAATATAGTGTGACATAAAAAGTCCAAGCTCTGACGATTCTCAGCCTAGTACCTACCTAGCACAGTTACTATATTATCAGACCCACTTCTGTGACGTCATTAAATAATGGCTACATGTATGTGCACCCCACATCGCTGTGTATGGCTGTGTCCACGTTGTGCCACCACACCCGAGCTTGTTCCACTGACACTACTTTAAATGTTGAAGTGACATTAATCTGCTCCGTTGCCAGCTAGCTCAATTAATATTTTAAAATTATTTAACATTTTCTTGGTATCGACAGTTTTGATGATAAAATAAGAAGCTGATCATAGATAATATCAACCGGATACTTTTACATTGTGGCGACAACTTTACCTTACCTTATTTTATAAGTATGCCCTACACAGTGTGTGGTGTGTGTGGAGCGTGTGGCGGTCGGCGGTTACCGCACCTCCGCCTCCATGATGAACTCGGTGATCATCAACTCCATGGTGGGCGCGATCCCGCGGTCCACGCACGCCTGCTTGAAGCACTCGGCCACGTGCAGGATGCGCCAGCAGTGGTCCCCCTCGTGGTCGAACTGCTTCTCGCAGCCGTGGATTAGCTCCACCATCTGCCGCGCTATTACTTGCCCTGCACATATTATTAAATTTGAATTATACATTTATTAAATGTACGTCCCTCTTGTTATGTCAAATACAGAATTTGGGGGCTCGTAGCGGAGTAGCTACCGACCCGAACACGACAAAGTTAATTTGCAAAATTACGTAGTGGTTGGACCGGTGACTATTAGAGGACGTTAGGCCTTTGGTTCTGCGCCTGTTCCGACCGAGCCGAGAGTGGCGGTGTGCGTGTCCTGCATGATTCACAAACCACTCACCGTTGGGGAAGGACTGGATGAACTGCTCGGTGTTGTCGTGGTGCATCCGGCTGGAGTCGGTGAGCAGGTTGAAGTGGCGGCTCATGCACTGGATGGCGCAGCCTAACTCGCGGTGCTCGAACTTGAAGTCGTCGCGCCAGAAGTGGAAGAACTCCTCCATCTTCTCCTCCGTCAGTTGAGCCTGAAGCGCACACTCGGGTACAGAACACAGCAGTGAGACGTGATATTTTACACGAAATTGGATATTTACTGGCAATTGAATGAGTATATTTTAAAATACCTTTATAAATTAACCAGAAGTGAGACAAAGTCAACTGAAAATAATGAAGTTAACTTATGATTTTGTCAGTATTTAAATTAGAGTCAGATACGCCAAAATTAGTTTATGCAAAATAATCTCTAAAACAGAAGAATGCGCCAGCGAAATAGTCACCGCAATATTCTAGTCTATTGAAAAAATCAATATTTATTTTTATAGCAATGGTAATGAAATATTCAGTTATTGTGGTGGGTGAGCAACCAGTCAGTGAGCGCACCTCCTCGCGACACTTGTCGAGCGCCTGGCCGAAGCCGAGCGTGACGTCCTTCATGACGTGGACGTCGGCGCGCAGCGCGGCGGCCGCGGCCAACAGGAGCAGCGCGCGCGACACGAGCTGCATGGCGAGGGTCTGGTGCTGGCCGGGCCTGCGCGCGCCGCTCATATAGCCGCGCCCGCCGAGCGCCGCCGGTAATGTGTGTCATCAAGTGGGAGGACCCTGCCGGCTAAGGTAAACACACTTTACAAGAATCTATTATTTTTAAATTGTATGTGCATAAGTAGGTTTTTTTATCACGAGATCATAGACAATGAAAAATTTGTTGCACCGTCCTAGAGCTAACTTTATTAACGCCTAAGAGAGTTGATTGGCAACAAATTGGCCTCAGCGCACACAGACCCAGGGGGCACAACAGGCACTTCCATGTGGCCGTGTAAAGCTACCATAATTATGTTTTCAGGTAATGAGTCAATTTAGCTGTGGTTTACAGAAACTTCCGTCGTGGGAACTATATTCACATGTACTAATAATAAAGCAGTCAAATGTTTCCTACGAAAAAACGTGCGTGTGGGGCGTGGCGGCCTTTACACAGTGTTTAGCTAGCTGACCTCTCCGGATACGAGGGGACATGATTAGGAGCACACTGCTCATTAGCGAGCCGTGTAATTAGGGCTGATTACACTTTTGCGGCTGCCATGACTGTATAGTGAGTACATCACTGTAAGCAAATAATTGAGCATTTTTTATGATAACATGTCATTAATTCAATTCACTTCGAGGTAGCTGTATCGTTTGATAGATATACATAGTACGTGGTCGGTACTGCTGGAAGCAGCATGGCATGGTGTCCCGACTGCTGCCCGTCGGTCGGGGCCGGGCGCGCTCCTGCACCAGCTGATGCTGATGTAGTTCTCCCGCGGACAGCGGCCTCCTAGTCTGCGGAGGAAAAATCATAATTATGGTAAGTGGTAAGTCATTACTTAATAGGTAAGTAACATTGTACTTAACAGTATATATGAGACTGCCTCGTTGGTCTAGTGGTCGCTAAGCGCGACTGCTGAGCACGAGGTCTTGGGTTCGAATCCTGGGTCGGGCAAAGTGTTACTGGGTTTTTCCATTAGGTAATTCTCAGTGGCAGCACGGAGTCTGGATTTGTGCCTGGTTAATGGCAATAGGCTCGCCCCCTATTACATTGCGACCTAAAAACAAAACTGGCGAAATGTGGGTGTACTATATGTGCACCTCTGCCAACCCCTTCGAGGAATACAGGCGTGATGTTATGCTATGTTATGTTAGTATACATAACATAATAAGTTTTATGTAAAATGTTATTAGTTTTAAATGTAAGTGTTTCGGTCCTGTACTGTGAACTTATATTATAATTTTAATAAATAAATAAATGAAGCCTGTTTTCTGAGGGGTAGGTAAAGACCATGTGTTTCAATTTGATACAATTCCGCTGCGTTACATTTGCATTCCATTTTTGTCATACATGCTCCTCTAACCTGGCTTTGTTCAGATCATCTACAATCTGGGGTCTAAAAAAATGTATCTTATCATATTATTGCCGTATTCTTTACTCGAGCCATCAAAGTCATCCACCATCCATCCACCCTTTACGGCATCGATCATTTACTTACCTACATTACACAAGAAAATGTAGGTGCTCTGTGCCCAGGGTTAAGCCGACACGGTATACAGTATACAGGAGGTTGAGAGGAGGTAGGGGTGTGCATGTGAACTGGACTGAATTGTATTGAAATACTAGTAATAGGTCGGCTGAGGAAGCGGTCGACGTGTACTAAAACTAAGAGCGAATGTGTTTGTTAGGTCGCATGCGGGCGATGATCCCACCTGCAGGTAGCTAGAACCGCCTTACAAAAATGTGTAGCATATCCTGCTAACATTTATTCATAGTAAATATCAGTAATTTGACTTCATGCAAGCGAGTTGTTAATGGTAAGGTAATGCATCTCCGTGCCACAACTGGCTGCAGTTCGTGCGCAGGCGTCACGCGCGGCGCCGGATGCGCGCGGTACGGCACAGCGCGGCGCGGTTCGGACTCCAATCACCGTAATACCTATAATCTGCGTTAATTGCGGGGCGCAGCGGCCGCCACTCCCCCCCGCAGAGCAGCCCGCGTACTGTTACACCGAGCATGCGAGCCGCCTCATCACGGAGAGGAGCAGCCTGGACATGGAGCACAAGGAGACATGGAGGCGGCTGGCTGAGTGCTGCATGCGGGCTCAGGGGCCGATTTCCAGCCCTAAAACAAGATATAAAAACAAAATAAGCATATAATATAGGGTATATTATATGCTTATTTTGTGCAACTATTATCTAACTTTAGAATCTTTAAATTGTGAAGATGTCACGATTTCCTTCACCATAAGTTATTGTGATAAAGAAGCGGATCCCTAAACTACGAAGTTTTTGGAAATCATTTACTTCACCCTTCCTATAGGTGGTCCTCAAACTCCTCCTATTTTGGCTATGACTATGTTAAGTCTGTTTATTAATTACAGCCTGGGGAGCTGGGACTGCTCTTTGTAGTATAATTATATTAAATTATGGAAACCATACTGTACATGAGCGTGCACGCCGCGGTGCACCTGCTGGTCGGAAGATGCACGTAGGTAATAACCGTCAAATAGGCAGTGAGCGGTGGGTGCGCAGGCGCACGTCGGTCGGCTGTGTCCTGTAGTGAGGTGTCTAGACAGTATCACTGAGTAACTTGTTAACAGTGTTATCGGAGAACAGAATATCAGTACTAAGTGTGTATAGGCCGCCGGTAAATGGCATGATTTGCTGCTCCGCTTAATTTATTATCTATCGTTCGTACAACAAAGTTTTGTGTGTTTAATGCCAATGTATGGTATCAGCCATGTCTGTTACTGGCACAACACATAATAAATGAATACATATTATTTGGATGATAATGACCACGCATATCATCACGACACAGAAGTCTCCTTCGTGGAGTTTGTCCAAACAGCAAGAACGCAACATCACGAGATCGCTCATATCCACGCACTCGGCTGGAAGTCGAACATTTTTATTTTTGTAAATGGTTGTTTTAATGCGGTGGGACGGGTTTGCTGTGGCCGTGAGATCAACGCAGATTTAACGCATAGCTGGCGATAGTGCGCATGCGCATGCTCCGCGCACACCCCGCATACAGAGCGCGTAATGATTAGCAATAAGAATGCGACTGGCTGTGACTTGTTTATATTAGGAGTTAATTACCCGCAGCACAGGGCCGATGCCAGCGGCCGGCCGACGGGCTGCAGGGGAGGCGTGGGCGAGCGGGAGCGCGCGGGGCGCAGACAGGTGATACTCCTGTCAGTACCAAATGCACTCGGAAATTTTGTCGAACATTTAAGAAAGATATGTTAGGTTTAGGTTTAGTTAAGGTAGATATGTCGTAAGCATGTAGTTGTCCTGTATTTAAAGGGAGAGACATAATACCATGCAATACACAGTTACACACCATAACGATCATCGTACTAATGATTGAGTATGTAATCTAAAATATAAAATCTTAGTAGACTACAACTAGTTCCCTCAACACACACACTGCTGGTGACGCGAGCATTGCACTAGTCTAAGTTACTTGGGAATATTGCATTCTTCACTTTTTCCCACTGACCACTGGTGAGTGAGCACTGAGCGGGCGCGCTAACTGTGTACGCATGGGCAGCTCTGTAAAAAGTGGTCTAGTCCACACCTACGTACACATGACATGCGCTACATTTAACGAGTTGTCCTTCATGTCAGGCGCACTTCTGGCTTCATATCATTGGTTGTGAATATTTTAACACTTGGAATTATGCCGTGCTCTCCTAGATATCACTAACAGGCAATGTTAGTGATATATAGTTTGTAAATTGATTATATAGGTACTAATTTGTTTTAGTTGGGATTCAGTGCGGTAATGAACAATGTACAACATCGTATAGTGTAGAGAATATATTATACCCTAAGTTGTAGTCCTGAAGATAATACTCGTCATGTTAACTCTGTCCTTGCATCAGTATATTAGATCATTGCGCCTGTCATTTCGTTATGCAGACGTCCGCATCAACTAGAGGGGCGGTGTGTCCGGGGCTGGCCCGGGCCCGGGCGCGGGGTCGGGGGCAGCTCTAGTGCGCGGGTGGTCTGCGAACAGCGCCGCGAGTTTCCGACTGCTAATAACATAAATAAGCGCGGCTCATGAAGCAGCCCGCCAGCCAGCCAGCCGCGGCGGGCACCAGCTGCTGCGAGCCTGGCAGGACTAGCTGGCTGGTCACCGTGCGCCGCCCTCACCTCACGACACAAGGAGGCCGTACAGGTGCCCAATCATTAGACTAATCTTGCGGAACGAAACTGAAATTCGATCTAAAGAAACTGATTCAAATAACGTAAAGTGCGAAACAACTTAAAAGGTTGTAACATTGTCGCGCAAGAGAGATTCAAATTTTCTAACGATGCCAAAAGCGCAATAGGACTGTAAATCGAAGGTCGCGGGTTCGAATCCCGCTCGTGTCCATCATTTACAAATTTCCTCTATCAAATCAACGTAATAGGAAATGTTCTAACTAATTCGAAATAAATGAGAATGGACTCAATGAGGAATGGGAAAACAAATACTTTAATTTATTTATTTATCACAAACACAGCTATCATAACAGGTACATAACTTCCCCAATGCGGTAGTGTGGTAACAAATTTCTCTTCTATCATCATAATAATACATAGGTATGCGGTATATTACATAAGGAATATCCGCAACATTCCTTATCAATGGTCGCAGTAGCTATCCGTCTGCGATGACATTGGATATGCCTTGACAAACTGCAACCGGCAATATACTACCGACGCTAAATGCTGAAGAAATTAATTAATAATGTGTGTATTGTAATACGAAGCGAGGGAGAACAAACTCGAAGCAATTAAAGGAAATGAATCACGTGTGGAGGGACCGTTACAAACAATCTGAAACATTAATTGAATAGCGCGTACAACTTGGAAGAGGTTATAAATCCAATGAAAAGGTTATAAAATCAATTAAAACTTATTACGGAGGCCGCACTCGTTGCGAGCTAGATATTGATGAATGGTTTCTGTAAATGGTAATTAAAATATTTGGTGTGTGTTGAGGAGCCGCTCGGAGCCCGGCCGATGCGCGGGCGCAGTAATTAACCGTATAATTAGCGTTAATCATATCGTTTGATGTTGCCCGCCGCCGTGTGCGGTACACTATGCAAGGATTGCACCCGAGTGACTACTTATATGCAAAAGCACTTAAAACTCATGCTCAATATACTTCGTAGTAATACGACAAGATCGTTAAACGAGGGCGCTGCGCTGGCGCAAAAATAGTTAGTATTGCAATGTAACATTAAACGTGGGCGTACAAAAAGAACAAAACGTCATCAATACGCAACAAAAACATTTTTAGAAAAGCTTCTTAATAAATTAACGTTATCTTATTTTATGCCCACTACAAGTCGCTACCGGCGCGCGGCGGCTGCGCAGGCGCAGGCGTCTTCGTCGTGGGCCTGTCTCCTGGTAATCGGATATTCGTTTATCACCTTTATCTAGTTAAGTTGAAAGTTGTTAAGAATAGATGTTTAAGGGAAGTGACTTCAGCTGGCTAATAAGTACGCAACTGTGTAATTGTAACTTGCTGCCAACATTATACATTATGGCAACCGTAATCACCAATCTGTATGATGAATTTAGCAATGAAGCCCGCATTCTATGGGAACATGACGAAATATCTAGTTTACCAGCCTAGAATATTCCAATCTTTTGATTAAGTCACCTATCGTTAATGGTTTACCTCTTACTTGTAAGACTCCACATGACGGGACCTAGCGATCAGGTAGCAATATGGGCAGAGGTTATACAAATAAATTCTCAATGGATTAATTCTTCCATGACCTACTAAAAACATTAATAACTCCATACGAGTTTTTGTATTTTTTATGCATTTTGCAATGCTAGGCCTAAATTTTAAATTGACACGGTGGCTCAGTTGGCAGAGCGGCGCCACGGTACGGCGACTGTCGCGGGTTCGAGTCCCGCTCGTGTCCGTCATTTTTCAAGTTTTCCTCAATAAATTTAAAATTAATAACTCCACTTAAAATATGAGTTAAATTGTTAAATCCATGTAGGTTGTAGGATTCTGTAGGGTTGTCCTGCTTCTGTTAAAATAAGTAAGTATATGTCAATTGTTAGTAGATTTAGTATCATACACAGCAGGCAGTACTTAGTGTACTAATGAGAGGTGCAGTAAAGCAGTCATAGTGAAGGAAGTGACGTCATAAATACCGCCGCATCAAAGGACCAATTATATTTGATGGAGCGTCGGCTGTTCCGCGCCGCACCGCTCAGGCTCCGACAGACCCCTGACACAGCCCGCTCCTCGATATGTATTCACTCATTGTTCAATTACTATTATTATTCAGTGATGAATTTAAAGTCAATCTTCTACATAATATACGTAACTTTTTAGACCTAACCAAGGAATCTATGCTTATGTCCATTGCAGCACTAGGAATGTGAATCTTTTGCTTCGTATTAGCATAAGCCCATATGTTGTTGTTGCTGCATGTTTTTAAAAAAAGAAATCAACACAGAAACCTGCTTTAGTGTTCAGTTTATCTCCAACAAACGCTCCCAAAGTCTTACAACTTTAAAACTTTTCGTTTGTTTCTAACTCCTGAGTACACCAGGATTATACCGATTGCACTGAAGCCTTCAATATAGTGTTAAAATATTTCTGCATTAGTTCATGATATCCATCATGGATCCTATCGCGCAAAGAAACTCCGAGCATAGCTCCCTCCATAGTTCGTTCAGTGACTGAGCCTCTCCAAAAGGCCAACCGCTAGCGACCACATCTCGGAGCGATACGTCATCAACGATTTCTTTTTAATATTACTAATGAAATACTAAACAATGACCGATTTGAGTAAAGCATTTTTATTAAACCTATAAGTTCAAGTGCATTCATCACGAGAGTCTGAAACAATTTCTGAGTTAGGAATATACTTATGAATATACTTACTCTTATATTTCTAACTAGCTGACCCGGCAGACTTCGTACGGCCATTTAAACCTTCCCTGGACTTCTACGAGTGTTTCTAGACCAAAATCAGCCAAATCGGTCTAGCCGTTCTCGAGTTTTAGCGAGACTAACGAACAGCAATCCATTTTTATATATAAGAACTAGCTGACCCGGCAAACTTCGTACCGCCTCCTCACCGTTTAAACCTTCCCTGGACTTCCACGAATATTTCAAGATCAAAATTAGCCAAATCGGCCCAGCCGTTCTCGAGTTTTCGCGAGACTAACGAACAGCAATTAATTTTTATATATAAGAAGATATAGATAGATTATATACCTCGTTACAACTTGGCACACTCGTTATTATAGAACATTGTACCCTTAAGCAAGGGCTCGATGTATTTGAAATCTAATCAATAAGATTAGCAATCAGAATGCCGTGTAATAAGCAAATACTTACCGCGCTTACTTTCAATGTTTCAGATTAAAAAAAATAGCTGCGTCGTTACGTGCGCCGCGTAATGCGCGCGCAGGCTGTGAGCGCGCCATCTATCGGTCAGTGAGGCAACTGATGCGCGCTGCCAGACGTTGCTGTCACGTATAGGTGAGCGGTACAAAAGGCCCACTCGGTGCCGTCCACTGTGACGGCCTGACGGGCCCGCTAACTAAAGGTCTCATTATACTAAACCCCAAAGTAATCATTGATTCTATATTCGATAGCGATTAGATTTCGTTTTATAAACTTACGACTACCGCAAAATAAATGTATTTATTTGTTTATTTAATAAGGTTTGAGATATATTTATTTACTCATAAGAATTTACAATAATTCACTTACATGAGAATACAATATTATAATGTAACAGTTTAGAAAACGTTAGCGTACAGAATAGAGAGAAAAAAATAATAATAATATAAAATCTAAATGTAGGGTATTTTCAAAATAGTTTAACCAAACCAGATCGCCTGGGTATTGCAGCGTAAACGTATACAAAGAACGAGCGCGACTGGAAGTGGCATACTACGCCATCTTTTTGTTAAGTGTTTTTTATGTTTTCGTTTAGTATTTTAAGTCTTGTTTATGTATATTAATTATTTATTTACTACATATTTATGTACATCATCATCTCCAAAAGCAGGGGCTCGGAGAATGTTACCGACACAAACGTGGTTGATTTAGGAAGTTCACTTTTTTATTCTTCATTATTATTGTTTGTGCGTAAAAAAGGAATAGAGATCTACTTTTGCTATTTCATTAAATTAATGCCTTTTTTCACAGAAAGAGGATGTTTTCACAAAGTACTTACTCCACTTCGCGCACTTCGGTACTTTCTAGAAAGATTTGCACTATTGCACCCACGAATGCCCTCGATAAATGGTTACGTAACATACCATTGCAGTTTCTGTCATCAATCAGTTGGGCGTGGCCATGGTGGCGGCCGGGTGTCCTGAGATTTCTGTCCATACCTGTCATGTAGTTTCGCTAATAAATCGCCTCCATTATTGCTTGCGTGTGCGCTCCCATTACACGCGGATCTTATTTAATTCATCACATTTGTTATAGTTTAATTCGCTGGAGGTAGGTCCGCCCACCGTGTGAACTGCAGGCTCTCCGGATATTGACATGTGCTGCCTCCTCATCGTCAACGAGTCCAGGCGTGCCAACTTAGTTGGTAACCTATATACATATATGTTGCTTGTACCACCAATATGTATCATGACTGTACTTACCCTGACTTATTAGGTAACGTTGTCTACTCTCATCTTCCATCGCAGTAGAGTCACAAATAATATTGATGGTAAAGAGAAGTAATGCGGTCCACCTTGTGCTGGGTTACTACGTGGTGTGCTGAGTCGCTTGTTGGTCGGCGTCACGAATTGGTGAACAATGGCAGCTCATAATTAGGGCAACAAAGGCGGGCTCGCAGTGCGCGGCCATTGGTGCGCGCGGCGCCGCCCCGCGCCCCCCGCCCGCCGCCCGCCACCAATCTCCACCGCCGGCAGCACGCGCCGCGCCGTAACCTTCGACCATGCTGACCATCACATCATTAACATGGGCATTTTCATTTTGCCAACTTATTAATCAATCAATCAATCATTTATTCACAAGAATGTAGTGATATACATAGCTGGTAATTCTTAATATAAGTACATACATTCTACCATTACAATGGTGTGTAAAATTAAAATAAATAAATATATTAGCTACAGTCGTAACTCTGTAGCCACTACAACAAAGTAGCTACCATCAAATATGATTTAGTCGGGATACTAGGTTGTGACATGCGTGTTACCCTTGACGCGGTAGATGCACCTTGAACCTGACGGGAACCTTTGTATTGCTAATATCTACATTAACTACCAATTTTTTTCTAATATTCTTTAAGCCCGTGCGACACTATCGGGTTGTCCGTCAACAAATACAAATCGTTTATTTGTCAATGTAGGTATGTATATAACAGTAGATGGTACAAAAGATATGGTATGATGGTACAATAATGTTTCAGTCCGCCACACTGTATCTATACAGATATACAAATTTTATTTTATTTTATGTAGTTTTATGTCACTATTTAACACTATTGTAACACTTGTAATCCGCGCCGCTGTGTCCGACATGCTGTCAGCTACAATATCATTGCATCGCAAACGATTGCTAGAGCCCAGATTTTGCGCGTTTGACGCAAATGATGGCAGATCCGCGGCACAGGCGCTGAGATTGCGTGCAATAAGCTCCCCGCCGCTACCGGGCCGGCCACCGGGCTACATGCTACTTTCCAGGCCACACGTCCCCAGGCCGCAGCCCCAAGTGCTACTAGGTACTACCGGTGCCTGCGTCACGGCCTGCGTCACGGCCTGCCAATCGCGCCGTCTCCGGCACTGACGTCACCGGCTTATCACTCGACGTGTCGAAGGGATCCAGTAGATATCGCGCGGTTACCTAGTGAAAGCTGTCTGACTTTCCAGTTCGCCGGTCTATGTCCAGGTTATCAGTATATATACATATATATTGTAACAGCAACTATCTGAGGTATTGCGGGTCGTATTGCTCAACGTGAAGTGAAGCCCGAGAACAGAGCAGGAAACAAATTCGAATGTTAAATCTGATACAAGTCGGTCAGTTGTCTGGACCGCCGCGCGCCGCGCCGCCGCGCCGGTCGTTAAGCCTAAGGCTCGCTGCTCAACTTTTCAGATACTTCGTAGGTATGGGCTAGTTTCCAAGTACATAGTGTAAACGTTTGGCATTTGTCAAGTTACAAAAGGTTGACTAATAAATAATAGTTTAAAAAAACTAAAAAACACGCTTTTTATCGAAAACCGAACTAAAAAATAGAAAATAAGTTTTAATCAATTTAAATTAAGAATAGTGTTAAAAATTTCAATAAATATAAATTAATAATAGTGTGAATAAAAACAAAAAATATTTTATTTAAAAAAAGCGTGGGGTGCTTTTTAAGATATTATCAAAGTGATAATCACTCTACTCGTATCTGTCAATAAAATATTTATAACTATTGACACCATGCACCCCACGCTTTTTTAAATAAAATATTTTTTGTTTTTATTCACACTATTATTAATTTATATTTATTGAAATTTTTAACACTATTCTTAATTTAAATTGATTAAAACTTATTTTCTATTTTTTAGTTCGGTTTTCGATAAAAAGCGTGTTTTTTAGTTTTTTTAAACTATTATTTATTTTCTATTTTTTATTAAGATGGTTAGCTACCACGAAGCTTTACCTTAACGCGAGCCGGTCTCGGCGCCCGCGACGGTTAGCTACCACGGAACTTTACCGTAGCGACTAGCGGCTTAGCAGAGGGCGTTGGAGTCGGGACACGCGCGCGACGCTTAGCTACCACGGAACTTTACCGTAGCGACTAGCGGCTTAGCAGAGGGCGTTGGAGTCGGGACACGCGCGCGACGCTTAGCTACGAGGGTCAAACTGAAAGTTCTTAGAACTGGCCACTTATAAACAATATAATAAAAAAATAATTCTAAAATTTGAAAATAGAACTCTTTGCCAATATTACTGAGTATATATTTCATTAATTTGTCATTTGTTTTACGATTTGGCGGCAAATTGAAAATTGTCTGTGTCACGTCAACATGAATTTAACACGAGAAAATTTTCGTGCAATGATTTTTTATGGCTTTCGATGTCATTTAAGTCAACAAGAAAGTTATGATAGACTACGATTGGCCTTTCACGATGAAGCCCCATCTCGTGCGACAGTTTACAACTGGTTTAATGAGTTTAAACGTGGTCGCACTAATCTCACTGATGATTTACGTGAGGGACCGCCTTCTACGGCGACGACTGAAGATAACATCTGTGTTGTGCGGCGTATGATAGAGACTGACAAAAGAGTGACCTATCAGCAGATTCGGACAAGCTTAGGCATCGGTATGAGTCAAGTGCACAAAATCCTCCACGAACATTTAGCAGTCAGGAAGCTTTGCGCCCGGTGGATACCTCATAATTTGACTGAGGCTCAAAAACTCCATCGTGTGGATTGGTGCCGTAAAATGATTGAAAGATTTAACGGAGGTGACTCAAATGCTGTGTTCGACATACTAACAGGTGACGAAAGCTGGATTTACTGTTATGATCCTGAAACCAAAAGACAATCTGCTCAGTGGGTGTTTCCTTTCGAGAGGTTGCCAACTAAAGTGAAGAGAGATCGAAGTGCGGGAAAAAAAATGGTGGCCTCGTTCTTTGGAAGGATAGGTCATTTCGCAACAATTGTGTTAGAGGATCAAAAAACAGTTTCTGCAGAATGGTACACTACCAATTGTTTGCCACTTGTCTTGGAAAAAGTTCGAGAGAAACGACCTCGCAGTAGGATCCTCCTTCACCACGACAACGCCTCGTCGCACACCGCTAAGCGAACGATCGACTATTTGGCGACATCAAACGTTGAATTACTGGGTCACCCGCCGTATAGCCCCGACCTCGCCCCTTGTGATTTTTATTTATTTCCAAAAATTAAAGAAAAACTTAAAGGAAAGCGGTTTATGAATGCTGAAGAAGCGGTGGCTGCGTATCGCGATGCCATTGAAGAGAACCCTAAAGACGAGTGGGCAAAGTGCTTTTCCCAGTGGTTCCATCGCATGCAGCGGTGTATTGACGTGAATGGACAATATTTTGAAAAGATATAATAAAACTAATAACTGGCTAATGTAATCAGTTTTTGATTTTCTAAGAACTTTCAGTTTGACCCTCGTACCACGGAACTTTACCGTAGCGACTAGCGGCTTAGCAGAGGGCGTTGGAGTCGGGACACGCGCGCGACGCTTAGCTACCACGGAACTTTACCGTAGCGACTAGCGGCTTAGCAGAGGGCGTTTGTGTTGCGGGCTGTAATTATGCTATTTTTATTAATTAATACTTTTTATTAATTATATTATTAAATAATTTTATCAAATTAGTGTATTGTCATCGGTCCTCGATAAATCTACAAAGTTTGAACGAAATCTAGCCGTTTAAAGTGGGTCAAAATCGCGCCCAAAGAAGTCGGTTACAAACATACAAACAAACATACATACATACAAGTGAAGCTAATATAAAGCGTGTAAAAAGGTGACTTCTTTAGTTACTTACAAATGTTAGAAAGAAGATTATAATTATAAAATGTACAGTTAACTTAATAATAAAAAAAGTCATACTATTGACTATACTTTTTAAGCAAAGCTTAGAAACCACGTGTTGGGTTTCACATCGCGATGGGAATAGGAACACTAGCTATATGTAGTATTGTTTTCCTGCAACTACCGGTGTGTAGCAAGCCTTGCTTATCCATACAGAAGACTGTACCGGTCAGTATCTATGGATTGCGACACAACGACGCAGGCAGTTGACTATTATACTAAATGGTCCCGATTTGGGAAGGGATCCCCGACCCGGAGTGGCCGCGCCAGCCACGTGGTTGTTTGCTATCATTAACTTATTTTATTGTGTCTTTGTCAGAGTGGACTTGAGTACAGCTACAATGTGTGGCGGAGGTCTGTATATCAACTTCACTGTTCACTTTGTCCTTAGGCGCCGGTTAGTAGTTATTATCAGTACCTACTCTCTTGTGTGTTCTATGTTAATGCACTATTAATAAATTTTTATATGCCCTTTTATGAAGCCATAGTGACATGATATAAATCATTAAGCGTGTGGTTGCACCGGCGGGCGCTACAGTTCCTGCACACAGTGTATACCCAACAGTATTACAGTAGGGTCACTTATTACTGTCGACTGAGACATATCATTTAGTATTATCTTACTACGTACCTACCATTTCAGTATCAAGAATAAAGCAGGTCATTGTACAAATTGTTGTGAAAACGTGTAAACAAACTATATTGGCGAACCATTTGGCATTAATAGTTATTATGTATGTGTTGAGGACTATGTAATAATAATAATAAACCTTTATTATCAGGAAACTATGGCCCATAGATAAATATACCTTACAAACTAACATATTATTTATAATTACAATTTGTGTGTCATGCATCAGCATGTCGCTAGGTAACGCTGTCGTCAGCGTGTGGGTACTGAGTAGACCGTGTGGCTGGCGATACATGTCTTATGTTGTGGGTCCCTTTACGTACCACGTGATACCACTTTAATATTAGGTATGTATTTTGGAAGGACTCGACATTTTTAAACTAGAATAGAGACAAGGATTATTTCCGCTCTTAGTTCTCATATCAGAGTAAGATTAAAATAAAAATCACGTAGGTTCGATTGAGTAAGCTTTTTGTTTGTTTTGCAATGTTTGTGCGCGTGCGCTTATACATAGTAATAAATGTAAATGCGGCTTGTAAATGATAAACGTTACACAGTTAGTTATTGTCAGCAACATTTACCTGCAGAGAGCAGACCGTTAGCACATGACCGATACTGTAGCCTGCACGGAGCACGTGCTAACTACACGACAGAATTAACTACGACGACCGACTTGGTCACGCGGTTGGGAACCTTAACACCTTGCAATAGAGTTGCTGTACTGTGAGTACAGTAAGTTATTATAAGGACCAGCGTGAAGCATTGCGGGTCAGCCGCTGGGTCAGCTCCGGCATATCAAGAACTTATCTCAGTGCAGAGTTAAACTTTGAATATGTTTAAATTAGGTAGAGGTGGTATCGGTGTAGGTAGGGTGGGTACACCGCCTCATTGTTGTTGGGTCGAGTTTGTATATCTGTTGGCTACATTTTCAAATTTAATTGTATAACGCCTTGAACATTATTTTATGTTTCTGTATTTTATATTTGTATAAGGTAAACATCATAAACTGCAAATAAGTTTGGCATTTTCTGTAGCACCCGTAGTTTTGTCACCTGTAGAGCGTTCTTTATGAGCGACCTAACCTAACCGTCTGCCACACGCACTCCACTACATACATCCAAAGATATATTGAGCTCTCGGCGCGCTGAGTTACTGAGTTAGTGGAGGTCCATCATCAGTTAAGGAAGAGTGGATGTTACCAGTGTGGCCGTGGGCATGCCCTGTCATACACAACTTTTGAGGAGTACTATATCTTCTTTGATTGTGTTTTATGTTCCTGGCTATGACTATCATTCATAAGCAGAGTTCTAGGGTCTTACAGTTTTAGTTGAACACGGATAGCAAAATGTCTAACTTTTTTGTATTATGGTCGCGAATGTTCTTTCCTTCCTGGTTTAAGGATTTTCTATGTAGAACTAGTTTTAGTCTATTGGGTTGGGAATTAGAGGTTACGTTCAATTTAGTGCTAAACAAATGGGCAGGACCGCCCGTTGTTACACGGGATTTACCTTGCGTTTGGACCTAACTACTTACGTGATTACCAGGACTCTGATTCGGTGTACTAGGATACAAACCTACATCATTTATACATTTATACTTAAATACTGTTACAAGCTTTCTGTAGTCAGCGGTAGAGTCGTACCGTTTGTCCCACAATCTCGTGGCACGCATTCCTCCGCCGTTCGTAAACCTCACAAGGTCCCTCACAGGTGCTCATGTGGTACACGGCCGGAGCCTCCCAAATATTCGGTATCGTCCGGAAATCGGAGTGATTTGTCATCGTTATCTATAGATCTGGGCGCATGCGCATTAGTCACCGGCCCATGGTGTTGGTGTTGCGCTGTAGTACCGTGTACGACACGGGAAGGAGTTTGTCACACATTCCCGGACAGGTGGCTAGAGAGTAGGTACTACACGCTGTCGAATATATGACTATCTGTCTAATTGACACTGTCAGTAGTCCCTAGACCATGGGACTAGCCAGGCTGTTGCACTTTACTCGGCACTCAGCACGTTTGTAGGGGCGCCGGCGCCCGCGCGATTGTGAAGGGGTTCAACACCGTGCTCAGATCATACGTACCTATGCCATCAACTGCTGATCTCATTATAATTGCAGCGACCGCCCGTACTTATGTCACACATATCTTATGCATTCGGTATTCATCTAAAAACCGCGAGAAAAAATCATCATATCAGGATTATTTTGATCAATGTTCAGTTAGGAACTCTAATGTATGGTAAACTGAGAAGATGTCTGTACACAACACCGTATAGGCAGTATTTATCACCGGAGCCCGTGGTGTGGTGAGTGAGTGAGTTTTCAATAGGTAGTTGTTTGGCTCATGAGTATTCGTCGTCAACTATTATAATTGGTGACAAAGTGACAAAAGATACATTTCTTGACAAATAATGTCATGTCTCTGTCTCTGTGATGGGACAGTTACTGGCTGGTATTGGTAAAACTTAGATTAAAGATCAATTATCATAAAAAAGGTATGCGAGCAACGTATGGCTTACATGCCCTTCTGCATTCGTTTATTATATGTGGATTGAAGTCCTTTGTCCAGTCCATCTCCGACGATGTCCACCTATGATAGCGCTACTATCGCACCAAATCTCCGTTGACAAAACGATGTAGTAACCAATTGGACACGAACATTAATATAAAGGATATGATAAGATTGGACGCCAGATACATACGGACGTAAGACCGCGGCGACATCTCACGGCTATCTACTCATCAAGTGGCGCGTCGCGTCTGCTTGTCCCGTTCGGTTGAGTCGTGAACATACACATGTGTCATTTTTTGTGCGTGCCCGTGTAACCCGAGCCGCCCGCGCACCGCCACACCAGCTAGGTACAGAAGGTTTATCATCAGCCATCACCATCATTGGTGGTGAAGTTACAAAAGACGCTGCTCCTATCTTCTGGATTTTTTCTTAGTCACCTCCTACGACACTAGGGACAAGATGAGGAGGTTTTATTCTGGCCTGGCACTCCACGGGATAACAATTAACCAAAAATCAAACGAAGATTAGCAATATTGCAAAGAGTCATTAGTTGATCTAATTAGACTTAACGGCGATAAAAATTAATGTAAATTGACATTCATGTGTTGCGAGCAGTGGTCCTTCTGCCCGCGACGTACGGCCGGCGGCCGGCGGCGGGGCCGGGCGCTGGCGCGGCGCGATACAGAGACGACGTAATACCCGGGGGTCGGGTTGCAGGCCAGCCTTCTCTTGCCGAGCCCGAGCCGCGCAGGAGGCACCACATACCTGCTGACTAGGTGCCACGGGGAGGCTGGATTGTTCGCGTTACGGAGGCGCGATTGTATAATGTTAATTCATTTTGTAATTGATTGCTGTAGGGACTTTTTTTTGCGAAAAAAGGCGGCTCAGCAAACCCAAATATATAATATTAGAATGTGTATAAATATTAGAATATTTTGTTTAGTCATAAATTACGACTGGGATTTTAAGTAATGTCAACTTTATGAAATAACTGGTATGGAACTCGTCATGTAGCATGTATGTGAGACACGCGCGGACAATAGTAAGACATGTGTACACATAGTGGCCACGATAGTAGACGCCTGCCCGAATGGCCCGCGCACGCTGGCCGCATACTAAGTGCTATGCGAGTGCGACCCAACATAAGGCCTTGTCATTATTAGTATTTAGAAACTACACAAATATGACAAGCATATTCTGCAGTTCTTCTGTTTTGGCAGCATACTGTTAACTCTAACAAGTCATACCTATCCAAGAATAAGAGTATCATATCACTATTGAGTATTGAACTAGCGAGAATTTCAGGAACGTGCCTTATTGTGTCTTGTACTACTTAGATCCTATTGGTTAGTAACGAACATCGACGTATTTTTTAACTGATAGAACTAATTCTGCAGTGTCATCATAAAACAAAAAGTAATTTGTTCATATTTCGCAAGTAAAGCAACAACTGTTTCGGAGTCTCCTGATCCGTGGCCTGGTTAGCTGCGGGTCATTATGTCTGGTTCGCACATACGTCTCATCGCCCCAAGAGTGTCTAGGTAGGCATGTACTACTCGGCACCTGGCTGGCAGCCCACTATGCGCAGCGCCAGAATACCAAGCGGCCGCTCCACCCGGGGCGCGCCAACTGTTGCGGCGCATTTGATTTGACCGTCGTTCGACGTGCTGTCATTACCTTTTTGAAGTCTATATTTCAATAAAAAAGGTCACGTCTCCCCCGACCGCAGCTGGTGCCCAGCACCCGAGCTCTCGCGTTGTGCTCGTAATGACACCGGTCATGTTTTAGCTGAGCCCTCGTCAGCTCACCTATGGTTCTCTAGATGTTTGCTGTAATTTACACGCACAAGTAGATACTTGTGTATTATGTACAAAAAAGATAACATAGGTAGTTAGTCTGAGTTTTGTATTTTATTAAGAAAATAAAGGAGAATGACCAAATTTGTATGGGCTCTGGTTAAAAATGAAAATGTGCGCCCCCAGGATGGACATTATTACTGGTGAGTTTATAATGTTTGACTTACTATGTCTGCAAATGTGCATCAAATTCGAACCCACAGTTTGAGAGTAATTAGATGTCAAAGATTCACTTTTTTCAAGCAATTTTTGTAATAATCCTCGTTTATTGTTCTTTTCGTTTAAAAAAACGACGAATTAATTGATTGAATAACAAATAAAGTGGAGCATTCTCCACAGACCATTGAAAACAAGTGATATAATTAATCATTTTCGTCAAGTATGGTACTGTTTAAAACTGTCCTCGTTGGTTCATATTAACATAACGCGCATACGCCAAAAACCATTAAATAGACATTCTGCAACTATTGCATGAACAATAATCATATTATATTTTTTTACTGTATTTTTGTCACGGCTGGCATATTGTATTGTCACCAATGAGATTATTACAAACCACAGAAGGTAAAATAGTGCATAAGATGCGCGCAAGGACATGCACTCCCTATTCTCTCACTCTCAAAGTCCGATGGGACAGTAGACCGACACGATCAGAGAAAGGTCAGGCGGAGAACCAACCGCTAAATGTGCTTTTCGAAGTACGAAGGGGTCTCTTGATATAAAAAGGACGCTATTTGCTGCTACCTGTGTAAAAATAAAGAAATAAAAAACTATTTTTCAAGGTTACGTTTTAGCTAATGTCTGTGTTTATGTACCATAGATTTTTTGGGTTTCATAGAAGAAAATATTGCACTTAAAACCCCTCTTTCAAATGAGCTATGTGGTAAACTTGGGGGTGGAACTTAATTTTTGGACCATTTTTGTCATTCTCCTTTTATGGCTCTATCTAATTTTGTCTTAACTTAATATTTATTTTCTATGTGCAGTTTTTTATATAGTGCGACAATAGCCAATCTATTAATTAGTGTTGTAAGTACACATTTGTGTGCATGTCCGGTAAGCCGTAAGGCTGAGGTGCCTCATATGACTTTGGGTGTCATTTTAGCATGTTGCCCATGCTAAGCTTAAATCTAAATTAAGAATCGATTCGAATAAATTGATTTACCATATAGCGCGTTACAATATTACAACCACTTAATTACTAGTTAAATATAAAGCAATAATTGTAACAGGCATTGAAATCATGAACAGTGGTCTCTGAACTAAGCATATAATAATATATCTTGGACACTAGAGTTGAGGTAAACATTAAACATATTTTCGTTAGATCGGTGAAAGTAAGGGCGAGCTCTTATTTATTTTATTTTGTTTCGATTTTGTTTTATATATTTATGGTTACCAAGATCATAATAAAATTATTGGAAACACAATTACAATAAAAAATAGAACATAGATAACAGATAAAGGAAACTTGAATAATGACGGATGCGAGCAGTTGACACGATGGCTCAGTTGGCAGAGCGGTACGGCGAAACTCCAGGATTCGGGTCCCGCTCGTGTCCATCATTTTTCCAGTTTCCTTTATCTATTTATATCTGAGGTACCTCGTTTGAGTCTTCAAATTTAATTTCCAGGGTACCTAGGACCTATTAAAACTATTACTGCACTGAGCAAGTGAGCAGTGTGTGTCGCGGAGGTAGTATTACCAGGGTACCATCGCTGCATATTAAACGAATTCATATAAATGAGTACCTACCCATAAATGTCAATCACAAGATGGCTCCTATTATGATGGACATCCGACGGGTAATGGACGGGATGCTGTAAATCTTAACAACTTATTGCAAATACTTTTATTGAAATAATTAAATTCAATTAAATTATCGTACATATTTCCATATATCAAGGCGCCTGTTTGTTAGAACGACGGAATGCGCTCGTAAATCATGCGCTTGCGACGGCATTTGTAACGAATTCTTTGCAATAATCAAATGAGGTGTTGTTAGTTGTTAATGCGCGGGCGCGGATGCAGACCGACTGCGCTGCGATAGCGCACCTCGTGGGAGCGCAATCATTTTACTTTTATCTGTGGAGCTTTTTAACGCAAAAAGCTGCGAGCAGGTTGTGGGGTGCGCGGCGCGGGCGGCAGTGTGCGCTCGCCGCCTGCCGCTGACCGACGTGCGCGCGCACCGTGTGCCTCATTGGCCCGTTGCCGCAAACGACAACCGCCGAAATTTGCCGACCGCGAGTGTCCGCGTGTGGATTGCGACCAGCTGTGTGTGTGTTTGTGCGAGCTGCACCTGTGTCTGTGATAGCAGTGCCAGTGAAAAGCGACCCGTGAGAAAACGTCGCGGCTCATTTAAATGAGGGCTGCAGGCCGGCAGCAGGGCTGGTGCAGCGGATGAAGAGATAAATCTTGGTGCGTTGACCGGGTGCAAGTTCGACGGCCCGCTGTATTTGTGTCGTTGCGAGTAAACGGTAACTATTTATTAGTGCTAGGAGTAGGTGCAGGGACACTCGCGGCACTGCGTGTTCCTGCACCGAGCTCGGAATCCGGTCCATGTGCTCTGCTCCGAGCCAGAGCTGCTCCAACCTACTTTCTCTAGCAGTAAATAAACAATGTTCCGTCTGCGCGAGCTTTAAATAAGGCGGTAGATACAGCCGAGCTACACTAGCAACATTATACATTATGATTCAGACACGACGTAGGAAGCCGGCGCTTTCGCAAAAGCTGTTTAAACTATCAATCTAAACTAAACTTGATCAAACCGAGTTAGCCAATAAGAACTAGGTGTGAAGTAAATCAAATTTGTTCATTAGCGTGTACTCGCTAGTGAGGTAACAGTACTTTAGGCGCAGGCGCGGGAAGAGTTGGTGCTCACTACAATTAATGGTTTGGGAACCATGCAGCCATCGCTCATGCATGTTGCAGGCGATGTAACGGTAACACTAAGTTATGAGCTGTGCCTGCCCGCTACAGGGCCCAGTAGGTACAACGGACCAATTGTTCTGAAACAAAAGTCATTACGGCACACACAACTAATGTTCTACCTATGCTTATAATTATTTTAAAGTTAAACAAATAAAAGTATCCTCTTCCCAATAGGAATTCCCAATATCAAAGCACATCCTATCATCACTAACCGGTCACATAAAGTGCACTTAAAAGAATCCCGCAGGTGAGCTCATCAACACCAATTAGGACGTTAGTCAGACAGCCTGCCCCAGCGGCGCGTACCTGTAGCAAACCGATCAGTTCCGAGCAAACGATGCGCGTTTACTTGACGACTTCATTACAACTTTCAAGGTAAAGTGACATCAAAGCGATGGCCCTCAACGAGCCGGGCTCGGCTGTGCCCTATCCTTACCATCAGCAGCCGCTATTAGGTACCTACTAATGTCGGGTCACTAAGCTTTCGCGAGGCATTTTAGATTATAGGGGCCTTACGGGGCGCCATCTTTGTTGTCATTTGTTTGAACTCTGTGGGATGAGGATGAGGCAGACCGCGGGGCTTTGTCAGCTGTGCAATAGTGACGACAGCAACCCCTGTATGATCACGGGTCGGTACTCGGTATCGAAGTACCTACCTTCTGTTTAGCAGTTGACAGAATAATCAAGTTTTTTTTGATGAGTGCTGTTTGTGGGTCCTTTTAATAAACTCTTTTTAGTTCGCGTATCCTTATACTCAATTTTTTTTTATAAAATACGTCGCCCCACACTAGGAATTTCTCCTGTATCGTGGGTGCGTTTCACAACCATGAAATATCACATACTTACACGAACACCCAGACTCGGGACTAACATCAGTGGCTCGCACAAAGTTTTGCCCCGTGCAGGAATTGAACCCGCAACCCTTAGCGCAGCAGTTCAATCGTTTAGCCACTGCGCACTGCGCTAATCAGGTCGTCAATTAAAAGTTAAAGTCTCGTTTGATTTTAACAATGTGTTGGGAAACAGATAATCTTTGGTAAAGCGTAATATTATCTAACAATATAAATTTTACCCGTACCTCTGTTAAAAAAATATCAATTTATGGTGGATAACGTTTATAAGTCCAACCGACATAAATGTTCAGGAGGACAACTAATATCTGTAGTGTAAGTAGCAGCCGCCGGGCGTCGGTGTCATCTCATAAACGTGCGACCGTGCGAGCACTGATTGTGCGACAATCGCAATTAACTCGGACTGCCCATGCGCCCGCAACTCCCACTAACCGCTGCAATTATAGAGCTCAAGAACTAAATGACGGATAATCTTGCTTGACAGTAAATTCTGTTTATTTTATAACCGCTGGAATGACGTCTGAAGGAAGTGCAAGGATGGCCAGGATCGGGGGGGGGGGGGGGGGGGGGCATGCGGCCGTGAGCGCTGCACGACCGAGCATGCAAGTGGTCGGGGTCGGCTGATTATTGCATAAAATATACATTAAACAAGTCAATTCATTATATTTACTAAATAAATTAAATAATTCGTCATACCAAATAATATAATCAATAATTTTGCTTCAAACTATGCTACACAAATAAAATACTTCTATTATCCATCACAAGAACATGCCTCCGATCGTTCATTCATAGCATGACGCAATAGTTAGGCAGTCCCTCGGGCTGCCTAGTGCCTACTAAACGCATCACCACCACCTCCACGCACACTATAAAAAAATCCGCGTATAGGAATACACTTCTTTAGAATATTACGAGCGAAATATAATTCCACTTTTTACCCGACTGTGCCAGAAGGAGGAATGTTTTTCGAGTGTATGTATGTATGTATATTTCTTTGGCACGGTCTGTAGCCCAAACGGCTTTATGGATTTTAGCTGCTTTAACTTAACCTTAACTTAACATAATTCTAGACTTGTTCCATACGTATCACACTGACATTTGACATTCGTAAATTAGTTGGCCAAAGTAAGCAAGCCTACTTTACTCCTACCTGTTGCTCTGCTTAAAGATCCATGTCTCTTATTAGCTGTTATAGACTCATAGTTCTCAAGCAAATCAGAAAAACAGAAAGTATTGTTTATACTTTCTTCTCCGTCGAATTGTTGGGCAATGTTGCCAAATATATAGAACTCTCCCTGTTTATGTTTTTAGACAACATTGGAAACTATTATTTTGTAACAAATTATATATTTTTTAGATTTCGTTATTGCATATTGACACTTTTTCATTGTAATTAATCGACACAGTCTATATATTATAGCTTTTAAGAGAAAAACAATTTTATATAAAGTGAAATACAGATTTAGACGGTTTTAGTACAGGTAAAAGGTTTTACGAATCTGGCAACTCTGTAGTCTGATGTCATCTACGCGCGCGATTTTTATTTATTTCAGATTATGTTATCAATTTCTATTCAATTATACCTAATTGTGATTTTAGAAAAAATTGCCTAGAAAATATGTCAATAGAAGATTCGCAGATTTGAAAGTATGTGAATAAGATATTGGTTTAAAGGTTTTTCGACGAATAGTTAGGTGCTAAGTAGTTTTGTTTAGTATATACAAATATAGGTATATCAATTACAATAAGCCTGTGCATTTTTGAACACATCTTTTATTCATTGTGTAGTAATCGTAATCTCAAAATGTACAATACGATTCTGTAATAACTGTTTGAATACTGAATGTGTAAGTCTGTAAGTAGGTATACACTTTAAGCCCATCGAGTTATTCGCGATTGCGGCGAAGTACCTATCTAGCTAAATAGGTCTGACTAATAAAATCATATCCGCTGTCATACATAAATATAATTACGTATTTAAATATCACGCGTGAAGGTATTTCTTGATGGTGTATGCCGAAGTGCATGAATACACTCATAAATTGCGAGTTATATTATCTATCGCATAGGTTTTAGGCTTCGATACTTATGCACAATGGTCATGCCAGATTATACCTAAGTACCTTTTATCGAATGGTAACAATTATTATGATCGATGGTACAGTTAATTGATTGGTAAATGAAGAAGATACCTTTTTGTGCAAATAAATCTATATTTGCCTAATGCCTGCCTACCTAGTCCAAAACCAATGCACGCTACTGACCTACTTACAGGCTTTGACTTCATTGAGAATTTTACCTTGATCCCTCAAAGTAAAATCCTCACCTAGACTAGCTGCCGAGTGGGATCTAGTCTTAAACCCACATCCCGTACCGTCCAAACAAGATCTCATCACACACCTCTCTTTAAACACTTGTGGAATTGTCCAATAGTGAATTGGACCCGTATATAAGTTTTCGCTTGAGGTCTGCAAACACAACCAAGTAGGAAGTAAGGATACCTCCATCTAGCGGCCAAGTGACGCCGCACGCTTCTCATGACATTGTGAAATATGCTGAGTTCTAACAAATGTGTGTAGTAACGTATCCGTAGTGTTAAGTTATATTAATGTACATACACACGGTCAGAGCAGACTGGTATTAATCCAGTCGGCGCGGTGGGCAGCACCGTTACCGAGCGCGGGCCGCTGTGGGCTCGCAGGACTGACTGGCAGACAGACCGACCTGTGTAACAGATGGTTTCCAGCCGGTTCCATAGTAATGCCCTGTTTGAAAGTTTCAAAGTTTCGATGACTTGTGGATGATGGTTTGATTTTGGATGGAGATGATTTTAGTAAACTAATGATAATAAAAGCCTGCGTATGTTGTGTATTAAATAAGTTCACAGAAATATACATGTCTGAGTCAAAATAGCATGACTGTACGCTAAATGTTTCAACGATTCTACAAAACGTACAAAATTATCAATAGGTATTGTCGTCCAGTTCAGAAGATTTATGATGTATTGATTGGTAAATGAACATAATACTACCCTATGACAAAGGAAAAGCTTCGAGACGACGAACATAAAGTAATGCCTTTATAAGGTGTTACTGCTATTCTAAGTAATTATAAACCTACCTTAAATGATGACACAACAAATCACGGACACCACTTAGAATTATCAAATGATTTTAAACCGAGTAATGTCTCAGTGTTGTTTAAATCCAGTTGTGAGCGGACCCGGGGGCTCAACCTCTGCAAAATATCGTACTGAGATGTTTACAAGAATAGCTGTCTATTATGGATTATGCTATAGCCCGGGTATAGGCGTGACCGATCACATCGGCGGCGATCTCTTACGTAGGCTAGAAGGAGGCTGGTGCTCAACATCCGTTACTCTCTATGGAAAATCGGTTTACATAATAGAAATAAGCCTTACTCAAGTAAATGGTATTTATCTGAAAATATAAAGTAATTATCAGTTGTTAAAAGGCTGAAAGAAAACATCGCGAGGAAACGGGCACACCTTAGAGGTTTTTCAACGATGCATAAAGTCATATCACAGGCGGTTTAAACTCTGACACCAGGTTGTTTATTAACTATACGATTAGAAGAATATTCAGAGAAAATACATCGGAAATGTCATCGACGGTGTATTCAGCAGTTGTAAAGCCGGAACCAATGGTGACGAGCACAGATGTGAGCCGGCCGGCATTGGGAGCGGCTGCACTATTGTTATAGTAAGGAGAGGCTCACAGGGCACTATTAGGGCCATCCCTCGCGCATGCTCCGAGGTACTCCATAACTAAGATTACACAGCATTTCGGATGCTGGTTTACAATTTTAAGCTGTTAATAAGCTACTGGCATCAAGGCAGCTTACTATCGCTTTGCTTATAGCATAGTTTGAGACTAGCTTTAATGATACGTTGAGCGTTAGAAGCTCGTTGTAGGTTCTTTAAATGAATAGTTAGTGATGTAATAACTGGATGGTACTGTTGGTTTAATATTTTCGACCCTATTTAAGCCGTTTGTTTGTGTCGGTAAAACTGTCCGGACTAAAACAGTTATATTAGTGGATTTGGGCTCGGCAAAGATATTGGTTACGACTAGTGAATTACAAGTAATATATAACCTGAAATATAGAAATTATTATTATTATTATAATTTTGAACGGCTGTCGTGTCTATCGTGAAATGAATGAATATTATGAGAAAATGTTGAAAATCTGCGGTCAATTTAAGTAATGTCGTACCTTTACCTATGTACATCTAACGACTGCGAGAACCTTACTGTTACAAAACCATTCAAATTACCAAATCTGTAAGGTTTTGTATCGTTACGGTACTTTGTATGCGCTAAGGTGTATTGTGTGTGAGAGGAGTTTTCAACCCATCATTACGCTTACAATCAGCAAGTCCGAGTACCGAAAGACGAAAGCCGAACGCCGAGAGCCGAGAGAGTGTCGTAACACTTGTTGATTCGTGTCGGAGAACGATGGCGCTCACACCGAAGGTTATACCAATTACACAATTACCAGCTATTGTGAGCCTCCCCGACCATCAGGTATAATTGGAAGACAACCAAATGGACTGTTGCGAATCAAGCATTCTTAGTATGCGGCCGGTTTTACCGACTCCACAACACTCAATAAACGACTAACTGATTTGGTTTACACGAGGTTTCGAAAAAACTATTGCAAAAAGTCGACTTTGAAGAAGGATTTATTGATATTATTTATGTGATATAATTATGTATGTGTGTATGAGGTCATCGATGTGCTCGAGAGAAATAACATCAGTAATCGAAGGAAGTTGACGAATACTTCATGGTAGAGTACACTGGTCATGTATCCGGCTCTTAACACCTAAAAAATCAGTAAGAAAGTGCTACTTATTAGTTGACGTAGTTTTAAATTCATAATCCGAGGCCTGCACGCGCTGGCGCCCGTCCGCGTGGAGGTCAAGAAATGTATTGTATTCGTCCTTAATGTTCTGTTGGACATTACTATCAACTAAGAGGTATGATCAAACTTTAAATCAGCTATTTTACACAGGCGAGCTTAACTCAAAAATTTAGTTCTCTAACAGCAAACCCTTGTAAGAAAGAGAGATATTATTGGTGAGGACAGAAGAGTGCACAACAAAAATATCTATAAAAATGAACGGCTATCACGCACGGAGTGTGGGAGAGGGTTCCAGAGGCGCACAGCACGTATAGTGAATGATTTATCGTGCGCAGCTAGAGGAGTAAAGAGGAGTACGAAGGAGAAGAGAGGAAGAGGTCCGACAAGGTTTTCCCCTGGGGACAAGAAATTCAAAACGTTGTTTAAAATAAAACTTGATTAATATATTACATTTATACCGAAACTAGTATTATAATACATGTAATAACCGTCAATATGCAGTGTTGTAAAAGATACAACGAATTGCCTTTTAATACATCGTTAAAACTGATCAATAAGTTTGTTACAACCGGCGCCTGCGCATGTTACGCGTTTGATGATAGTGGCAGCGCTGCGTCTGAGCTTATACTCTAGGGCGCAGGGGTCGGAATGTGACTCAATCGTAGCTATTGTTTGAGTGTGAAATCGTCACCTTACATCATTACGTCTCTAAGCCCTCTGCCGTGTGTTAGCGTGGTCATGTTCGGCGCAGTGGCAGTGCGCGCAAGGTGCAAGGTCGTCGCTCGCGCAGGTGCGCCCGCGCCGCCGCCGTGCTGTCGTGCGCGTAGGCGGGCCCGTATAATACTATACGTCTTGATTTTCCGAATGGAAATTTGATATAGTAAAGTAAAAGAGGTCAGGCGTGCTCTGCGCCATATAAGTGGGTACTATAAGAGGCGGTCGCACGGTAATGACTTTATTTACATATGAGACGGGGTCGATGGTACAAACTAGTTGTTGAAATTAACAAACGGCCAATACATCTTGGTGGAATCTACATCTTATTGTTTGGTATCCAAATATTAATTCCAGAAGATGTAGGTAGTTCCTGTTTACCATCGTGTTTTCGGAAGACATGTTTGGGTGTTGGTTACTGTTGCCAGCTTATAACCTGCTTCTTATTGCTCTACCTGCACTTTTGAAGTACCGTTTTGTTCATAATGTGTCAGAAAGTGTCGTGTCAAAATGTCTTGTGTGACCGTTATATGGCGAGCTTACCCCACGTGTCGCGGTGTGTATCGGTCGGGCCCGGCCGGTGTTGACTCTAGCCGACACGCAGCGACACGGCCCGTTAATGTGACGGCAAACGACCTTAGCCTCCACGCCAATGTTTGCTGCGTCAACATCAGACGCGTCTTGATAGCTTCGGCGGGACCAGCCGGCTGAACGGCTGGAGCGGCCCGCGGGTGACGGATGGGGCGCGGATATCGTTTGCATGGTCAACAAACAGGCCCTGGAGTGACGGCCTCCTATTACGGAGGTCTTCATTATTTCTTCACTTTGAGAGTTTTAAACTTAGACCTTCTGAGAGTATTAAAAAGCTACACAAATTGAATCAATAAATAATACCCATGCGTTTGATGTTAAATAACTTAGGTTTCCAAAATCTTAGTACCTACGCCATGTGTAATTTTAAATAAAAGAAAATACACACAAGGCTGAGACCACTAAAAACAAAAATATGCATATATGCATTTTGTATTTTTTTACAAGGTACTTTGAGGTAACGACCGAACGAACGGCTACAGAACACCATATGGGTACCAGAGTAAGTCAAGGACATAAATCATGTTCCAGGGTAACATCAAACTTGGTATATTTAGTTTTATCCATATCATAACCGGGTAAATCGACATAACAGTGCTACTTGACTTAGTAACTGTAACTGCCATCCTTGGTACCGCGTAGAGCAACGACGAATGGTAGAGTAATCTATACGTCAGTTAACAATCTATGGGTTTGCACACGTTGGATTCTAGTCTAGGTAAACTTGTTTGTGATCGTTGTGTTGTGCCTGCGCGTGCGCATGCTGTGTGTGGAGCAGCGGCGCGCGGCCGATGCGCTCGGCCTCGGCGACGGTGTCGGGCAGCTCGGCGCGCGCCGTCTCCGGCATGAGCAGCGTCAGGCCTCCCGCCAGCAGTGACGTCACGCCGAACAGCACCGTGGGCAGGCCCGACCAGAGGGACATCTACACATAGAGAGAGATGGAGATTTGTGGACCGACTCCTGATTGACTTGCAAGGAATCAGACATATTTATACATTTGCAGAATACGTTGTTTGCAATTCTGAGTTATAGACTGCATGCAGATATACCACGAGTAACCGGTAAAAGAGAAAGGTAAGTAAGAAAACTGCGGATTATGGATTGCTTCTGATCTGAATGCTACGCTTTCAACCGACACAATGATGTTAAACCATTAGAACAGCTACATTATCGGTGTTGTTACAATAACTTACTTTTACTTTTGGTTATTGGAATCAAGAGGCGCTTCTATTAATTAAATTCCTATTTAAGGTGTTCTAAAGTAATCTTAAACCTGTGAATAAACTAGTTGAAGAAATCGTTCTTAATAATATTATCAGATTCAAACTGGGAAGTTTTAATTATATCAAAGCGTTTAAAATACATATAGTTATGTTTCTTGAGGTGTCCAAGATATCATATTGAAATTGTCACTTAGTGCCAAGCGAATATTACAATGTGTGTGGGTGTGTGTGTGTGTGTGTATGTGGTGTACCGACCAGCAGTGGTGTCTGCGGCGCGAGCAGCGAGCCGACGCGGCCCACCGCCGAGCAGATGGCGTGCATGGAGTTCCTGGTGTAGGTGGGGAACAGCTCCGACGTGTACATGTACACGATGTTGTACGAGAACGTGGCCAGCATCTCGAACGCCATGAACAGCGCCAGCCCCGCCCACGCGTACCCTGCGACCAGCAACACGTAGCGCGTTGATACAAGCAGCTCTTCATGGTTACAAGTGTTACAGATAAATAGGAATTCAAAATGCGCTGACAAAATGGTTTATAGCTCAATAGTTTTTTTAACACGTAAAGTAAAAACTCCGAATCTCTTTTTATTAACATTGGTCGTAGATAAGAGCGTGCGAATTGGCATAGTCAAAATTTACATACCTGACGGAAGAGGCACAGAAAGATGTATTTATACAAATACTGTTAAATTGAAAATTAAAGTACCCTTCTTAAGGACAGAAATGTTAATCAATGGGCCAAACTGACTTGTTACATATGAAGCATTGTAAATATTTCCAAACTGATCCAATACTCGTACCTTTGGGCACGAAGGGCTGCGAGATACAGAAGGCGCCGCCGACCACGAAGGACACAAGCAGCGGCAGCCGGCGCTTGTACCGCGCCAGCGCCAGCCAGTAGCACACGTTGGCCGGCACGTCCATCAGCATGAGCAGGGCAAAGTTCACGTACTTATTGCCGGCGATGTGCACCGCGCTGATCATCATGCCGTAGTTGATGAGCGTGATGGTGAACCACCACACCATGCACACCAAGAACCTGAAGGACAATGTGGAAATCTATCATCACCCTCAGCGCACAGAACTCGCTGAAACTTACGGACGAGTTGTTTACTAACCGTGTCTTATTATTTACATAACAAAGTACATATGTACAAGTAAAGGGAATTTACAAATGAAGATACCATGTACGTACGTCCACACCATGATCACATAATTAGCTTATACCGATCCGAATAAACAGATCAATATTTGATCAGAGATTACTAAGTACCATGTGATTTAAATAGTAGCCTACCACTGCCCAGTTTTCGGGCAATTTATTTTATATAATTGATTCCATGTCTTCTTCAATATTGTAAATGTGACCAAAATGTAATTATTAGTGATAGGTTTTGGCCCAATTAGTTAATCCCTGCTCCTATCACATTAGTTTACTCTGTTGTCGCATAATGAAACTTTGTAAATTTACCAATTTGTACTAATTTTTTTTAAATGAGTAACCTCTGCAGTTTCTTGCCGGTTCTTCTCCATTGGAATAACATTTTAGACCTGAGCAACTAGCATCCTTACGTTTCATAAGCGCCTGTAGTAGGTTTACATGAAATAAAAACCTTTTGAATTTGAATTAGCATTGTATCTACCTCTGCATCATGATCCTAGACCTGAATGTCTTAATGAGCAGCTTCCTGTCACTCACGCCGCTCCTGGACTCCTCGTCGGTGTGGTCCAGCTTGTCCAGCATCGCCGGGTCTATCTCCACGCCATTTCTCTTGGCTATCTTCTGTATGAGCTGTACGGCTCGCTCCTTCTTGCCCTTGCTGTACAACCATCGAATGCTCTCGTCTAAGAAGAAGGAGTAAGTAAGAATGAGGAGGGTTGGAGCGTAGATGACTCGAAGGAAGTTTCTCCAGTAAGGCACGGCCCAGGCGATGAACGGCATTACGATGAGGCCGCACGTGTAGCAGTTCAGGAGCACCATTTGGAAGAGCACTGCTCGCTTCTTCTCCACTATCTCTATACCTGAAAGAAGAACAGAAATAAAGAAGTAATACGTTTAACTAAAACAAAAGTACAATTACCGTTGTCGCTAATGTATATTATAAATTCATTCCTCTATTTTTCTAGAGTTGATTTACTGCCCATCTATTTTGTGTTGCAAAAGACACATACGGTCCTTGGAGTAAGGATAATTTATAGTCAATTTGGTGGTAGTAAGTAAGTGGCGGCGCAGGCGCAGGAGTTACTGCCGCTACATTGTAAGGTAATAGTTGAGATGCTTACACAAGTCACAATTACACAGATTTATTGGACGATTGATGGAGGTTACAAGGCAACCGCCACATTGATACTACTAACGATAAAATAACTTGTTATTTGCACTATGTGTGATCGTTTGAGGTTTACCCATTTACGACCAAACTAAAACCTTTTATTAAATTTGCCTTTTAAATAGCAAGTAAAACCCAGCAGGCTTAGCTTCTGAAATGACGGGAAACAAATGAGCAGTCTGTGTGGCATGCAATTGTTACGTATATATTCAGCCTGCAGGCGGTTTAAACTCTGACTCGAGGTGGGTTATTAACCATACGATAAGAGTGTAAGAACAAATTGCAATACGGACATACATGCGACGAAGACTGTACTTACTCAACATAAACATCGGTGAGAGCGCATCCCCGACGGCGGCCTCCAGGCCTTCCAGCACGATGTAGACCCAGAAGGAGGTAGCGAAGCTCTTGGTGAGCCCCAGCAGCGCACCAGCCGTGCCCGCCAGCACCGCCGCCGTCTTGCGACCGAACCTGCACCGGGGGCACGGTAGAGGTACCAGGTTCACAGGACACATCAGCCATATATACAAGGAAACATATAATACAATGGAATACAACTAAGTTCACCAGGTGCGGTGAATTTTAAAATGTAACTAAATTTGAAAGTAAATTGTGTCGTTTAAAATCGTCTGTTGACCAAGCTATGCGTAACCAGAATTCAAAAGATGACACTTTATAATGACTAATTGTACTAGTGGCTCTCTTGCTACTCTAGTATGTCTGTCGGAGCCCTGCAGTAGCTGTAGCGTGTGTACGGCCACGCCGGACAGTCACACTCCAGTTAGATGTTATCGTGACGCGGCGGCAGCGGTTCCCACATTTGGATAATACGCTGACGTGACCGCACTATAATGACCACCGCTAGATACTGTATTGTCATTCGTCTTACTGTTACACAGTACCTACGTTGGTTATATCAGAAAATATATCAAATTAGGTATATCAATTGATAAACTCGACGTACTGGAATTAAACTAATTAAAAGTTTAAATCAAACTTAGTTGGGATCCTCCCACAGCTTGTAGTAGTTGTTCAGGGGAGGGGTCACTCATGAGGCCATCATTCACACGAGCGGTTATTACCCCGTTCAGATATATGTCCTGCCGCCATGGGGGATAATTAAGACAACATAGTGCAACCCGGCCCGCGAGTCGAGGCAGCTACGCTGACGGTAACGACCGCTGTTCGCTTACTCATGAAGCGGATTATACATGTATGACAGGACCTAACATTCTGATACTGATTAAGACTGAATGCAAATATACCGCGGTGAATCAGTGCTGAGAGTGACGGGCCCTTGTATGTCATCTGAGTGTTAGTGACCGGAGGCGGCCAGTTAACTCCACCGGGTTGCTGAGCGGGATGCGTCCTGTCGGGTTAGGTATATCACTACACAGGGTGAATGACTCTTGGTGTCGCAGCAGCCGTTGTTATCTTTTGCTGTCGTTATCGGCGTTCTAGTGTAGAAAAAGTTTGCTGAGCTCTTTCAGCCTTTATATCTTGAAAGATACATTGAGCAGTCAGTTAGTAGACGAGACTAAGGTTTAGTACGAATAAAAAGCTGAGTGAACGGAAGTCTCTCGGCACGCTCACCTGTCGGAGAGCTGTCCTTGCACGAGCAGGCCCAGCATGTTGCCGAAGCTATGCACGGTGCCCACCAGCGTCTGCTTCCAGTCCTCGCACGCCAGTCCGAACTGCGCCACACAAAAGTTGATATCTTGTACAAGAGATGTCGCTGTATTTCCAAATACCTATGAAGTTATCGCGATGACTTAAACAAAGTACTTGTCCAAATCAACCTATTTGGACAAGTACTTTGTTTAAGTTGGAGGCAATAAACCATACGATGAAGGCTACGACGCATCTTACATGGGCGTGCAGTAGGTTCACCTCAATAGCTTGATATTGTTCTATTTCACTTGGCCCCACTCGTTAGGCTCTACCATAGTTAAGTGCAATATATCATGGAGTGGATACAGAGGTCCCGCTGGGCGCCATCTGCGCCTGCGCCTGGTGACGCAGGAAACACGCCGCGGGCTACTTGCTGCATCCGCACCAGAAAAAACTCGAGATATAATAAAACATAAAGAAAAATATCATAAATTGTCATTATACTATTTAATACACAAACAACTCAATAACTTGAAATCGTTGTTAATTGTGTTGTCGTTGAAAAAGACAAAGAAAGCTGCGGGTGTGAGAGCGAGATGCAACAGTTAGTGTACTCAGATAAAAACACATCGCTGTCACGCATGCGTCAGGCGCACTGCCTCATTTGCCAGTGCTCACAAATCGTAGTACTATCATTATTATAATATCCGGCTGTAGAATATGAGGGTGTAATTTGGATTTTATATTCCTTTTGTAGTATATGAGTGGCTGACCTTAAAAGGTCGCTTAATAAAGCATAGGTCTCGTAGCGTTCCTCTGTGGGGAAACATTCATACGAAACGGATGAGTGTTTTCCTGTGTGACGTTATTGAGGACAAATGTCATCAATATTGTTTCAATAAGGTCCTATTAGGTCGTTGTTGTCTAGTAACCAATCATATTGTTCTGGGTTGGTTTGTTTGGGATAAACCGAGTTGCCCGGTATTATAGTGACGGAGCCTTGCAGCCAAGTTTCTGGACACGTTTCGGTAGAACATACGGAAACGAAACTATGATCATTTAAGGTATACCTCGAAACAGGTATAAATGTTAATTGTGACCACATCGGTACAACCGTCTTGAACTCGGTTCAAGTTTAACGGTCATGTGGTGTGTACAAGCTGTAGTAAGTGAGCCGGCGCAGGGACCCGGCGATGCGC
The DNA here is from genome assembly GCA_946251915.1 of Abrostola triplasia. Taxonomy (NCBI): domain Eukaryota; kingdom Metazoa; phylum Arthropoda; class Insecta; order Lepidoptera; family Noctuidae; genus Abrostola; species Abrostola triplasia. The sequence continues at coordinate 110,531 of OX276437.1, forward strand.
TCGCGCCGACCGGTCGCCGAGCAAAAACTATGCAAATAGCTCCACATGCGAGCGACGACACACGGCCTGCGTGCGAGTTGTGTGCGATTGTTTTAGATCCAGCTATGTTGAGGCCAGGGGAGTGGTGTGAGGGGGGCGCGAGGGAGTGAATGGCATTGTTCCGCCTAGACTGCCTAGCCCGGATCGGCTTGCAACAGGCACATCGTCTCCGACCGAATAGTTTCCAACAGGTCATACTAATCGTTTTTATCTCTCAATCACTCTCGTAATTCATTCTATTGCCAGGCAGTTCTTTTAAAAGCTTTCCGAAGACACACTTCCAACAATAATTCACGTCCAAGTACAACTATTATGTCTGCTACGTAATTACTATGTTTAGAGGTCCAGATGTACCTCCTCCTGCCAACTGTCTGTGTCATGATGGATCAGGCAGGGAATACTAAACCGTCAGTAAATAAATAATACAAACAAATGTAAATCAATGGATGCACACCGAGCGCGGCGCACTACTTATATATTTAAATAGTAATTGCTTTCGTCTAAATTCTCTTCAATTAATGAATAATGTTCGACCGTTTGCTAATTGAGTGCTCAGGAACTTCTTATGAAATAACGGTATCTGGCAGCATGCGCATACGCAACGTGAATTTCGATTGATTAATGAACGAGTTAACTACACAGAGGAGCTGTTTGCTTAGTTTAAAACTTACTACCTTGAACATTTAGTGCTACACTCTTGACATAAAATCACTAGACTAGTTTACGCCCGCGACTCCGCGTCTTGGTCCACGTGGAGAATCTTTGCCGGATTAAAAAGTTTATACATTTTAGAGTCCTGGGTCAGCACAAAACGAGAACATTCCGCAGACATTAGCCTTATCCTAAATAACCGTGTTAAGAAGCGGGATCCCGCACGTGATGGTCCCGCGTTATGTACACCGCTCTTCGCAAGCGCAGTGTACAGATAAGAGTCAAATACTTCTGAATGGCACCACTGACCTCACCATAAACTGTTTGGAGTAATGTGGCTGCAGTTGTCTGCAGCACTGATCTTAATCGCGAGTACCGAAACACACGTGTAAAGAGTATCCAGTTGGTGTGGGCTTTAAGTGAACGTAGATTAGTTGATGAAGATAAAATATATAATGGTCGGTAATCTGAATGTGCGTTTCAACCAAAATTTCAAGAATTATTTGTTGCATCCTGTATAGTATATTATTAATGTAATATTTTTATTATAAAAGGCTCTAAATATTCACGATTCATCAGATATGAGTAGACCTACGGAACACCGACGTATTTCAACAGTTCCCGGCAGTTTCTAAAACTACTTATCTCGAATCTAAATCATAAAATGTACTCTGTAGGAAACGTACAAACGAGGAATTCCTTATGTGTCGCATTCCCTGGCATGCGCTAATAAAACTAATAGGAACCTAATTAAAATGATATAAGTGTATGTAAACCCTAATTACACGTCTACTACATTGATCAGATTACACAACATACCTACCTCTCTGCCTACGACTCATTCACACGACTTCCAACCATTCATTATAAATTACGTCTTAGTGTTTTGACAATCTTCTCAGAGATGCGCGGAGATAATGAGTTGTTTTCGAGTATCGAGTTAGTTCATCTTCGAGTAAAGTTAGGCTTGTTTGAGAGCTTTTAATTAAAGTATAATTTAATTGTTATAAATTCCTTCTCGTTCTTGTCCAACGCGGGAATTTCTCTTTTATCGTGGCTATTCCCAAATGTGAAATATGGCAATACACAGGTACCGCTATTCAGATTAAATTTCTGTAGCTTGTTCAAGTAGTTGTCTGATTCGGGGTTCGACAACGCAACTTTTAGCGCTGTATTCCAAGCCCGATACCAGCCTCAGTGGCTTTAGTTGGTGGTCATTACCGGAGTTTATTGTCATTCCTGCCATGTCTAGCATTCTATGACTATTGAAATAATTGCCAAACAATGGTTCATGCTACGTGCCGGAGGGACACGAGCTACGTTGGGGTCACAATAACTGCTTATAATATTAATGACAATGTACGATCTTCTCCGGTCAAATCGGGTTTATGATGGTTTAATTAAATGGAGTGGCTACCGAACATTAACACATCAGTCTGTAAGATCTTGATGGCGCGAGCACTTTCATACAATAATGCATGAATTATGAGTTTTAGAAGTTACTTGTGCTAAATGTCCCGCAGATTATTTTTTGACTAAATGCCACACACAGCCACGGTTCGCAATATTGAATATTGTGAACAAGTTTTCAATTACATATTTGCAAGTCTATTACCTACAATGAGGTTTCAAATTTCGTTTCGTTTTGTCATTACTGAAGGATAATGAAAGAATTGTTAACACACGCAGCGCACAGAATTACTTACACTGATAAGAGTACCGCATTTATTGATAACAGACAGCGTCACGGCCGGCTCATGTTTATTACATTCATTGTACTTAAATGGTAGTTTGTATGTAGGCGCTAGCTGTGACATATGCGCGATTATATGCAGCATTATATAAACTATACAGATAGAGTAAATACCTGTATACTTAGACATATGAAGTTAAAAAACAACTCAATTATTGTGATCGTCGGCGTACTTATCGCTGTCTTTTAATTACATAAAGTACAACTTAACCAAATTTATTAAAACAAAGTATAAACAAAGAGCTGATAACCATTCTTACGAATTAATAGACTTTTACAACAATGTTGTGATAACATTAAGAATCGTTTATTTAAAACAGCCATGTAAACATAAATGTTGGCATGCTAACATAACAACACGTCAGGGGCCAAGTCTGCCGCCACTTGACTTCCTGGCGCAAAGCTGGGAAGCAGCGTCCCCTATACTGCTAGATGGGTACTAGTTAAAACTATGAAAAAAAATATCACGACCAACTTCCTTTAAATGTTTTAAGAACTTTATAATACTAGGTAAACGAAATCGTAATCGTAAAAAAACTAAGTATTCTGTTACATACTTAAAGTCAGAACATGGCCCCGAAGCAAACACTTCGGATGACGTTTACTTCAAAGAAATTGTGTGCATAGAGGAGTATGAATTTTGGTTGATGTAAAGCTTAGTATAGAGAAATAGTGCCGAAAGCTGAAATTAATGATATTTTACAATTGTAGGTACATACTATTAAGGCCGAATTTCGGCAGTGGGGTAACTACTACCTATAGTATAAAGTTATAACCGACTACCTCAGCGATGAAGCTGTCGGGCTTCTCGTAGATCCAGTGCGTGCAGTGCTGGTCCCCGGCCGCGGGGACAGGGGGGAGCGGGGTGGAGGCGGGGGTGCAGGCCGAGGGCCGCGCGGGGAGCCAGCACTGCTTCAGGGGCTCGTCATCCCGCGAGGAATTCAGCCAGGGAGCCTCGAAGGTCCCGCCCGGCCCATCGCACCGGGGGATCGCACACCTAGGACAGATGGGGTACTTTAATGAGGATCTGATGTTACCGCACTATAAATTCTACGTAGAAAACTAAAAAAAACATCACATGCTTGACACTTTTATCACCAAGTCCAATCTAGCGAACTCGCCAAAACTAATGAATGTATCTAAAGCCGAGGGGATTACTAGCAGCCGCTGAAGAGCCCCACTAGCCGCTTCTTGGCTCTACCATCAGACTGGTTTCATGATTTCAATTAATTGGAGTACCTAGACATAATCATTCAACTAGACAGGTACAAACCTCTATATCTTCATTTATGAAATAAATAAGTATTTAGTTGTAAACTGACTTCTAAGACTTGGTTACAATCGTGGTAGCGACCAGTTACAGGTTAGGCTGTGGAAGCGTGTTAAAATGGCGAACGTTAACGTCTTCGCAAACTGCCCTATTACAACTATAATGTTAATGTTTCTAAGGTTATTCAAACGACGGAGTCCATTTAAAAGTCTCAGAATGTTGCAGAATCGAGTTAATATCCAGTTTGTACCTACATTTAGATTTGTAGATTGTCAGTTTACGACATCGTTTGATGAGCCTATTCCTATTCTAGTCATAATTAAAAAAGGTTAAGAATATTAAAAAAACATTAAGATATGAAAAGCCGATTGGTTTTCAGTTAGACAAGGTAATTAAATCTATTATGGCGGGTTGCGCGTGAGTCTGGATTCCTGTCGTGCGGAATTTTATTTTATTACCATGATGACTGTTTAAAATCAAGCAACTTCAATAAAACTAGCGATAAAGTGCCCATTGACCTACGTGGAACTGACTTTTGAGATGTTCTTGGCTGTTTCGTTCGCAGCGTTTAGTGCGGGGGCTGTGTATTGTCTTAACTTCCTTTAGTCATCGTGTTCCGCGACTGCCTCTCCCACCGTTACATCTTTCATATTGACGGGGTAGGCCTAAGAAGAGAGCGTTACTTTTCGAACAAGCTTGTCAATATTTGAGTTACACCGACGTGCTGAGAGACCCTCGGTCATCATTCCCTCTGAAGAGAGCAAGTTGACCCTCGTACGGAACAGTAAATACATGTATAATTGCAAACCATAATAAAACGTGCTCAGCAAAAGTTAAATCTTCAGAAATCCTACTAATATTATAAATCCTACTAATCCTACTATCCTACTAATATCCTACTAATATTATAAATGTGAAAGTTTGTGAGTATGGATGTATGGATGTGTGGATGTTTGTTACTCTTTCACGCATAAACGGCTGGACCGATTTGGTTGAAATTTGGTATGTAGATAGGTTATACCCTGGATTAACATATAGGCTACTTTTTATCCCGAAAAAATGTCGCGGGTAACACCGCGGGGCGCAGCTAGTCATCCATATGTTTATGTACTATAATGTTACTTGTTTAATTGGTCACATGCGAAAATAACTGACTTTATGAGTCCCATGCGCATGCGCATGCCCATTATGGTAATGTATTCATGGTGGCATTAAATAAAGATAGTAAATAAATGATTGTTATTTGTTATATCGCTATAGATCTTAACCTAAACTAGCTTATAGAAAGTACTTAAATAAAACTGATTCTTGCATTTAGTTACAGATTAGGTTTAATTAAGTAGGTAGCAATCAAATTAAAGGCGGAAATAAAAAGCACAAAGCTCTAGAGAAACGTCCTCGTTTGTAACTTTGTCTCTTGTATGTTGGTTTCCTACCAAACAGATAGAGCCAAGAACTCAGAATAAACGTTAATTTCACATAAAGCTCCGCACCCACTGTCTAAATTTAGGCAACTCCATACAAACTACAAGATGAATGGCTGAAAGAGACGTGAAATCTAGAATTCTGACTGACTTGTGTAGGTCCACAGTTACTCCCATGTTAAGCAGAGTAGGTATACCACCGACTCAATAACGAACAAGAAGAATACATCAATAACGTGTATCACCAAAGCTGCAGCCCTAGTGTACTCACCTGTAGCCAACGTCCTCCACGGCGAACACATAGTTGACGTTGTACATGGAGTTGGTGGCGTACACCAGCGCCAGCATGGCCATGGTGAGCACCTGGTGGCGGCCGAACGCGCCCAGCCGGCCCAGCACCGCGTCCAGCGGCACGCGCGCGCCCGCGGCCCGCTCCGCCATGACCACACCTGGTGCTCACAGCACAGCCCGCAGCTCGCACGTACCAGTACATACAACACTCGAGATCTTTCACACCAATGTTACATGGTAAAGGTCAGACGTTCACCATCCAAATAAGCTGTAGAGTGTCGATACTCTTGGGAGATGAAAAACTGTCTCCGGTTTAAGTTTACACACTGCGCGCACGCGACAGTCCGTGGTACAATGTTGTACCTACGTAATTTAACTGTAAATGATGCTTAAGCGTAGTTGTCGAAACGGTGTGTTATCTTAGTATTTATATTCAGTGTTTATTTGATATCAACCCGTACAAATGTCGAACTGTCTTTAGACGAGAGAGTATCATGAAAGTGGTATACTACAAGTGAAGTAGTAAAATATTGTCAGGATCGTCACTCCCTCATCAGCAATCTGTCGCGCACGTTAGATACCTACATATAGAAATTAAGAATCTAAAGTTAATAGATTAAATAAACTAGCTGTTAAACATCTCAGACCAGATTTAACATTAAACGTGCTCCAACCGAAGTTTAACTATAAAAACCAACTAAAGTCAACACTTTTTCCCGATACACGAGCTATGCAGTCAAACCATCAATACTTAACTAATGCGCGTGCTGCTACAAATTTAATTATAGTAATTCAAAATTATTATAGTAATACAAGGTGATAATGCGACCGAGCTATCTGCAGTCAGTGCAATAAATAAGAATAGTCAGGTAATATCAACGAGGGGCCGCAGGGAGCCGGCTGCCGCGGAGACTCGCAGGCGCTGCTCACGTGTGGACACGAGCACGTTCGTCCAACGTTAATAGCGCACCGACGGCGCCAGCGCTGATAACTGCTCAAACACGATTATCACGCATGCAGTATGCACTACACACAGGGTCATACTGAACATTATTTACAACGAAGAAAATAACCTAACCTAACTACCTGGTAATATGTTCGGTTCTACTTCGCTACTGCTATAAAAGCGTAGTTATCATCAACGCAAAAGTAATCGAGATCAAGAGTTTTTGATTCCCAGAAAAATATTATTTTCAGAGCAGGTCGATGTCCAGTATTGAAAAAAGCCTTAATGCCTAGTTGTCCAAGGATACTCAAAGTGGAAAGTTCTAGTTCTAGTAGTAGAGGCCGAGAACTCATTTTGGATCGCTCAGACAGAATGTTGCTTTAGACAACCGGCTGATCGGGAGAGTGATAAAAAATATGAATATTGCAGAATATAAATAAATCAGCTTCGTTCGATCATGTCGCGGGAATACTCCGGACAAGATGAAGAGATCGTTTAGAAGGAATCGCTGTTTTGACTGTTACGGATACGAAACGGACGTGCATACCGACGGCTGCTCCTGCGCAGCGCAGATTACGATATAAAGTAGCAATCAGGAGCTGTTCCTGGCGTCCACCGCGGACACAGTGATAAATGATCCCGGCGTGGTGCGCACGCGGCTCTCTAATGGCAGCCTAGATTACCGTCTGATTGATCTAGTTGCAATAACATCGTAGCTGCCTTTATAATTATATGTGTAATCAGTGGACTCTGTTTTTGCTGCCTGTGATGATAGATTTCAGGACGGAATGTGCGAGTTTTACGTATTTATAATATAAGTAATTTAATGTGAAGTAAACATAGTCGGCGGGAGCCAGCCCTCTGGCGCGCCACCCGGTGATTGATTCAGTTAATACAGAGCTGCTCTGCTTGCCTCACATACTATAACACCTGCCACAAATCAGTTGACAGTTTATGGGGATATAAATACACAAGTGGCTTCTAATTTGTTTTTAGTTCACATTATAATAAGATCATGGTAGATATTATAATTAATTTGCGTGGCAGTTAACTTCTTATATCGTTATTTCAACGTAGGTATTATGTGAGCAACATTATCAGTTTAGTATCGATAAAACCAAATTATGTAAATACATGTTAATTCACTTAGAATTCATTAACGGACATTAATACGAGTCTGTCGGTCGTACCGCAACTGTAAAGCTCGCACTCATGGATTCTACTTTCAGTATCTTCTTACTATCGTGTGGTCGATGAACAACCTGGTGTCAGAGTTTAAACTGTCTGTAGGCCTCGGATATGTCTTTACACACCGTTGATAAATCTCTCAGGTGTGCCGGCTTCTTCAGGATGTTTTCACTATTCTAGCCACTGATAACTAATTTTTAATACCTACGCACATGAATTCAAAAAGGTATTGATGCGTTCCGGGGTTTAAACTTGCGACCATTGACTTGGCAGTCCAACGGTGAAACCACTCGGCTATCACTGCTGTTGGCTTTCAGAATAGAAATGTATTAAATACCAATGCAAATATTAAGGAATTCAATTGTAGACGTTTTGATAAAAGTGGTTGAGCATTATCAGGAAAAAGCATGACTTTATGTATTTATGTAAAGGTAATTGTTAGTAGATGGAAATGTACTGGACAAGTGTGGCGAGTGGTACCGCTGTCATAACATTATGATAGTAATGTGTGCTAACAACAAATGTCTTCAGCTGCATACACATCTAACAGCGCTATCTGCGGGGCTCACAGAGACAGAGTATGTGGCGCAAACATTGTTTGAGCCGAGATAAATGATGAGAGGTTGTCTTTGTAGCGCAAACAGGGGCACGCACAGGGTTACACTGGGTGTTTAGTCATCCACGTACAGTAAACCTTTTATTAGGTCTCAAGTTTTATCTGTTCACGTCAATTCACGCATTGCAAATGCGCTTAATCTTTCTTTTACCATCTTATCAGATTAAATATCGGAAGGGAAAGAGAGCAAACACTTGTCCACTTTAATACTTTCTGCTTTGTTGACCAGTCGAAATGTTGTCAGGAGGATTAGGCATTTCAGGTACCTACCAATAAAACTGTTTGTTAAATAATTATAATTAAGTTAAAGGGTTTCTTTTACCGAAGCACAAGAGGAACATTTTCAGGGATTTCTTGGAAATATACTTTATCATGTCCAAATAGTATCGATCATAGGCTATTATCATGTATTCTTACATAATTATCATGCTTATTGTAGACTACATAATCTACATTATATGCATACTACCAACAAGCTCGTTTCCCTCATTAGCGGCAACGAACCCCGTGGCATGGTAAGCTGTTGTTTTTCCTCCCATTCCCACGGGCTGCTGTAATGAAAGAAATTAATGTTTGTGTAATGTTATGTTATGTTATGTGCTTGTGACACCCGGGTGTGGAACCTGCGTCTAATGGATCGTGTGTCGTGAGACACATACTAATGAACTTAGTGTTTATTGCTCTTTTACGTCAGCGATAACAGTAACCGAGTAACCTGTAAGATTGACGACGATATTATAAGGCTTTGTTGTACAAATCCATACTAATATCATAAATGTGAAAGTAACTCTGTCTGTCTGTGTGTTATGCCTTCACGACGAAACCGCTGAACGAAGTTTGAGAGCCGAGAAAGGACAGGCTTCTAAACGCGGGCGAAGCCGCGGGTAAAAGCTAGTGATAAATATACCTCAAACACCGCTTATTAAAACCTGTGTAAGTAACCTTTGACTGTTATTACTGTGTTATTCTGTTCGTTTGGTGTCTGAAGGACCATTCACGTAATGACTCTAGACTGACATTTGGAAGATTGAAATTTAATCAAGTTGTCAGTCTACGGTTGTTTTTATTATTATGTTGGTGTTGTTTGGTCATTCTCCTTCGAGGTTACCTTAACAGTATGTGAGCGAATTTTAAAGATAAATTATTTATTGATTATGTTCAATTCTTCTCTATTAATCACTCGTTACCGCTATAATTGGATATTCAAAATGTAAAGATTTTTATTACCTACATGTAAACTTATATAATATAATTAAATAGTGGTCCATGCAGAATGTTGTGAGCCACGGAATGAACTATGAAGACGTCTGTCCTCCCCGCGGCAGGAGCCCCCCGCCCGGGTCACATGCGCTCGACCTCCCGCGGCCTTGTCCCGCCCTTCCTTGGGCGCACGCGTGTGCGCATAGTGCGCCTTTCATACCTCACCATGCGTACATATGTGTAATACTCGGAGCTAACTAAAATAGCCCCAGAAAGACCACTCGGAGTGTCGTTTTCCCTGCGCTAACCATCACATGCGCTAAACAAACAGTCACATCGCACAGCGTCATTATACAATGCTTAGAATTGTATTGACTGCCTCGTTGGTCTAGTGGTCACCAAGCGCGACTGCTGAGCACGAGGTCCTGGGTTCGAATCCCGGGTCGGGCAAAATGTTACTGGGTTTTTCCATTTGGTAATTCTCAGTGGCAGCACGGAGTCTGGATTTGTGCCCGGTTGATGGCAATAGGCTCGCCCCCTATTACATTGGGACCTAAAAACATAACTGGCGAAATGTGGGTGTACTATAGTATGTGCACCTCTGCCTACCCCTTCGGGGAATACAGGCGTGATGTTATTATGTGTTTTTTTAGAATTGTAATGTTTCTTGATGCCATGAGAGATGAACTCGTATCAATTTAAACTACGCATATTGAATATTGGCAGGGAATTTGATAATCGTCAATGGCATCTATAGGCCAGAAAGCTCGTCACACTTCATGTGCACCGTTATTGCTTGCGATCAGTTATTGGTAGGTCGTTGTGCACGGACCTTCTGCGTCATGTTGTGTGGAAGCACTCCTCTGCTAGCTTGTTCTAGGAAATGCACCAAGTCCACAACGTTGGAGCTTTACAGAAACAATCTGTTGCTCCATCAGGCAGCGGTACTCGTATATTCGGTATCTCTATCTTAGTAAAGCACTGTTCAACACTCACTCCGAGGTCAACTGATCACCGTGTAGTCGTGGTGGTGACGTCACGGATCTCGCTGCGCCGTGAAATAGATTCGACACATCTGCGCTTGTTCAATATTTGGTCAATGTTCAATGGTCAATATTTATAGTATTTATTTATATTATTTGTATTAATCAAGCTTAGGAACGATTAGCATGTCTCTGTGTCATTGTGCAATCTCCAGAATAGTAGATGTGAACTTTAGCTTTTCGTCACCTGCTTCACAACACGAGTCTATATACGAAAGAAGTACCTACATAGGTGTCATTTATCAATAACTCCTATTTTTTATCAGTTCCGTTTTACTGCCCATATCTGATTTTATTGTAACATGTTTTTTTATAAACACAAGTAGGGCATCACGTGACCCGCGGCCTCAGTAAGCAGTGCACACCGTCCGCTACTAACAATCGTAGAGGTGTGAATTCTGGCGGTGAGATGTGAGCCGGTAGAGCTCGCTAGCGATGTTACTGGACGAGTTGACAGCTGGATGCTTCAGATTTGATTGTTTTGCAAAGCCTTGCCGTTACGCTGCGTGCTGTTAGTAATCTTTATTTAGTCTATAGATATGGGATTCGGGTCCTCGTAGTTACACATACCTGAATCTGACACTATGTTGTTTCTAGTTCAATAAGTCGTAAGCTTTCTTGTGATGTGATGACGTCAGTATTTCGCGCACTCGACATCTCTACTCAATGCGACTGCTGATCAAGGACGATACTAACACTAACGCTGCACATAGTCATACATGAAAGTTCAATTGCTCCGCAGCATACGTCCCCTCTCCCCGCTCCGCCCCTCGGCCACAACTTCATTTCGCCCTGACTTGCATCTCACTAACTAGTTTAAAAGAACTTCTCGTCTTCCACTAGTTCGTGAATTTAAATAGAATTTAAAATGTCACCGGCGCAGCGCCGCGCGCCGCGGTGGTCCAGGTTCATTTCGCGACGTTATGAGCGATATTTAATTTTGCAGCAGTGGTGAGTTAGAGTTAGTACCTCTACTGAGAACGTTTAGGACCTAGAATAATGTTTTTATGAGCGTTGGTTAGACTAGTGTTATTGCTTGGTCTGTCAACAAACACAATAACATGTAAATGCTGGGGTATCGTCCGGGTTTAGCCGTCACAAACCAGAATATGCATGCATATTTTAAAAATATATTTATATTTAAGTAACCCCGAGACAACATAAATTATAGCTAAGAACCATCTCGTTACGGTCAGCTTTCAAACAAAGGAAAACTACATCATAATCGGTCTATAGTAGCTACGATGCCACGGACATACACGTCAAACTTATAACACTCTTTTTTTGCGTCGAGGGTTAGGGTTAGGTTAGGAACAGCGAAAAGCTATTTTACATGTATTGTAGGTACTACGTGTAGCAATAATACATTATATCCAGTGAACGGAATGAGAGCGTGATGTCACAATACGTTAAGTTCTCAGAAGATTATTCAGATGATTACAAAACGTTTGCCGCGAACTATTACGGGTAATACTAAAACAAAATTGCTAACTTATTTCTCGGCTCGATCTGAATCTAAACTTATCTCTGAGTATCGATCATCATAAATCGTGGTTTAGTAACGCATTAATCACAATTATGGTCGTGGCACCGTATCTCTATCGCTGTCATGATGTCGGTGTCTGGTGCCCAGAGTCTGGTGTCTGGTGCCTGGTGTCTGGACACTCGTAACACAAGCGGCCACGTTAATTACATTCGTTAACGTTTTATCAGTTATCTCGAAACCTGTCGCTTTCACTAGGTTCCCATGCGACGTATGGCTGCTCATGCGCAGGCGACAAGTTAACGTTTGTCTTTATTTTATTTTTACTATCATTTTTGTTTGTAACTACACGTAAAGTGCATTACTCAAGAACAAAACATAAAGATTTGTCTCGAATACATAACTTCCATTTTTTAAGTCGGTATTAAATATAAGTGTGATACAGAAAAAATTGAAGGTCGAATTTGGTTAAGTTTCGACGCGCATGCGTAGGCAGAACCTATCCATATTTAACCATGTTTAAAGAATTAATATGCTGATTGGCACAAGTGGGGCACTATTGATTGGCTGATTAGGTTTTATGAGTCACCATGGGATTCTGTAAAAAGTACGTATGTACGTAGTATAGTGTACGTAGTACGTACTTTATAAATCACACACAACAAATGAGAAAGACAAATTAGTATGTTACTAAGCTTACGACCATGAAACTTTGGATAAATATGATCATGAGGTATGTGTTCCTCGGTCCTCAATTGTTTATTATTTCAGTATTGGTCAATCCACGTCAAAGCCTCACAAGTGGAGCACCTCTCGACACAGCCCTCACCTTCAACAACCATTACTATCGGGTGTGGGCCCTCCTCCCCGGCGAGGTGACCTCGAGGTCCTCCAGCACGCACGTCATAATGCCCACATTGACACCTCCTGTTATACTCACAGCACGTTCTATCTTCCGCAGGTACCGGCGTGTCGCGGCGTCTCGTGTCGGATTCATTAAACCATTCTCCACACAAAACACTCGGACGCTCTCCCCAACTATTCGACATCCGGATAAACACGAAAGCTCAGACGTCAGTCCAACGCTAACGACGGTATATACTGTTGTACTTGGTCAGCTAATACTGATTCATCAACACTCTATTGTCCGAGTAACGGACATCAGTTGGTCTCGACGTCGCCGTTTTAGGGTTAAGTACCTAGAGGTGAGTGGATTTAATGCTGCGTGTTGATCAAACACCATTATACTCAGAATGAACATTAAAGTTGAAGTATTATAAACAAATTTAAATTTATCTACTATATATACCGGTTGTACTCACGTTGATATTCGGGAATGCCCGACTAGTTTATAGTAGATAATATGGATAACACTCACGAAAGTTATTATAGTAAATTTAAATTTTGATTTTGAATATTCTCAATCGCTTATATTCTGTCATGAATATGAAAAGTTTGTTGTTGAAGTGTCATTGTTGGTTGTTCTAGTAGTGTCGGTACATTAGCACGTAGCTGTGAACTGTGAGCCCACTGCGGTGTACGGGCCCCGAGTGACCGACACATGCTTCACAAGTGCTTTTTTAACATCTACCGTCAGACGTCAATTTTCTTCGATGAGAATACAAAATAGTGAGTGTGTCACCCTCGGACAAGTGCCGACCTCATGTGTAGGAGGGTAAGGTACAAATTAAATAACGAGCATGAGTGTCAGTAATGTTTCCACGACTGTGTGCTGAAGTGAGAAATTTTAATGAGGCGGGATTAATTGATATTTTGACGATAGTTAGAGCTTCCCGTACCTATGTCGAAACAGAGTAATAAGGGAGCATTGTGTTGTCGGTGACGAGTGGTTTGGGAAGCGTCTTGTTAGACTTAGTATAAACTAATAATAGTGTTTTTGTGCAGTCGCTCATCGTAACCTCAAACCTAAAAAGTGCTGATAAAAAATACGTGTCTAAACTTTGTGGAGTGTAAAGTGAAAAACAGTGATCAAAGTGCGCGCTAAGCAAACACGTGAACCGCCGAGTGCTAAATGCTGGCGTGTTGTGAGGACGGGAGCGAGTGCAGTGCGGTCGGCGGGTGATGCGGCATGAAGCGCAGCAAGTCGTACACGTGGCTGTCGGGGCTGCTGCGCCCGCGCACGGAGGAGCGCGACGACGAGTGGGGCGCCGCGCCCTGGGTGCGCGCCGACGTCATGCACCATGACAGGTCAGGGGACACACTTTATATATTGTATTAATATTGTAAGACTTACATGAGCATCCTTAGTATCTGCTACATGCTCTGAGGTTAAAATCAATCTCACATCCATATTTAGAGCTGATGTACTAATGTAAGATTAAAATCAACTAATTAGGTAACAACAATAGCATAGCGCAGAGCTTATCGGATTAGGAATTGTAACTGAAACTTAGAATAAAGTCAGGTAGTCGACCTGCTTGCGACTGAAATGTGTGCTTTGTCTTAGGTTATAAAGGTATTGAAGATGTTATAAGTTCATCTCATGAGCATTTACTTTCATTGCCACATTAGGTTTATTGGACAAAACATGGGTGTTGCACGGTACGCTGACACAAACTGCGTACAACCGCATTCTCGTTACAGCGGGGTCATGTACATAGTACAGTGGAGGCCACAAGTGTCCGTGGCCGTCCGCATGCGACACACGTGAGCTTGCACGTTAACCCCGCGCTCTTGTGTCCGCCACGCTCTCGGTACACTTTACCAGGCAGGCATACAAGGGAATACAGAAGATCTACTTCGGACAAACGTGTGTGTATTTAAAAAATCCCGCATATTTTTAACATATTGTTTAAATTATTTAGTCGAAATTTATGCGCGAAAAACAGTACCTGGCTCACAGCTGTATATGGTAGGTACAGAGAAATGGAGCAAAATATGAAAATAGGGCACTTCGGTAGAGTTCCCGTCTCAGTTTTGGGCAATTTTGAAGGTGAAACTAGGAGGCTTGATCTGATAAGTAAAAAACTTGATTAATATCACTTACCTTCCAAGTACGAGCAGAGCCCAACTCGGGCAGGGGCTGGAAGGGAAGTAATGGACACACTGGCTAGCTTCTAGGTATTTTTTATGGGCATGTAGTTAAATCTAGTGTACTGTGTATACTATCGCCGAGCACGGCCGCGAACAAAAAGTGGACCTTCTGCACCGATTTAATCGGCGTCATCAGAGAAAATGCATTCCCGGTATCAACCCGCGCCCGCTACGGACAACACTCCGGGAACGCGCGTAAAAACCAGCGACAGTTACATCTGTACCTACTGGGACATGAATAAGGCAACAAGTGGAATTATTGTTTAAAGCGTCGCCCGCGCAGATTGTTTGTACACTTGCTGGTGAAACAAATCATGCGCATGGGCAGCCAGTTCATTAATCGCTTTTGGCGATTGAGGTGTGTAAGTGGAGCCGTGTAAGGTGTTACAGAGAGACCGGTGTGACTTGATAACGTAATGTTACCTTCATGGAAGGTTCGAGAAGATTGCGTAGATATCACTGACCGAGTGGTTACAAATGCTAACAATTATTTTAACTAATCATTCCCGTGGCTGCTGTTAATCTGATCTGCTATTTAGTTTATACTCTTGTAAACAGGCGCTTGGTAAACAATATAAATCACAGATAGCGACTGTCGAACGGGGAAATTCGTTTAAAGCACTTTAACTATATTGTTTATACAACAGAACATGACTTGAACTAGATATCATGGAACGTACTGCAATAAGATGCACTAAACTAAACATGAGTGTTTTGATTTAATCTCGGAATAATATTTGATTACAAATAGTTTGGTGACTGAGGAATCTCCTCGCTAGATTGTAAAACGACCTGTAATAAGGAGAGTCAGTTTCCTCCCAATTTGGATACAAGACGAGAATAATAGATTCCAGAAAAAAAAAATGCTAAATTAGTTTATCGATTGCGATTATTTAAATGTCCATTTTTATTGCTCTGCGGTGCCGTGGACACATTGTATGGTATAATAATTGTACAAGTATGTAAAGTTATTGGGCGAGCGGTTTTATCTCCAAAATAAAGTAATCAACTTAAAAGAAGTTTTTAGAGTCTTGAAGGTTGTTAATTTGAGTTAGTTTTGAAACATTGAAGAGTTTGGAATTAGCCTTGTATGTTGGGGATGCCTTTTCGTCATTAAACCTTAGTAAAGGTTGGTAGTGATCCTGCAGAAGTTCACTTCAGGATCCATTCCATTTAACTCTATTAAAATGTAGGTTATGACATAAATATCATGTTACAAGCGACTGTCCTGCCAGAGGTCGCAGGTGAGACCATTGTTGCCTTCCATTGTGCCGACGACAACGAGCGCCGGGATGAAGATACCGCTTCGTGATGCATAGTGACAGCGGCCGGAGTCATAATATGATTCTTTTCACTTGAGTAGACAATAGACTTGAGGCTATAACCAATGGTGCGTCACAGTTATAGCCGGCGATGTATGAACCCTGGTTGTGACTGAGTCTGACTAGTTAACATCGTCCGTAATCAACATTTATAAGTTATATTAAATTTTGTTTTCGTTAGTGCGTTTTTAGTTTTTACATACGTTTTACATTTTAGGTCACAATTTCTAAAAGTCTTTCGCCTGCTCTACCATTAACCTAACATTCGTACTTGCTGGAGAATAGAGCTGGTCAGAGGGCTCTTATACCACTAACACTTGATACCACTTCTTGACATTCTACGGTAGCAAAGCAATCAGGGAAATCACATATTATAAGCCCACTAGAGTATTTTATTAATAGCACTTCCATTATAGTTATCTTAATGAACAGGTTATATAATTCCGTGGTGAACATCTAATTACTGATTTCTACGAGTGCTGCCCAAATCCAGTTGTGAACTGATTTCCATAATGCGTGTACAATTTGTAAGTGTCCCCACGACACACGTCACATGTTCTTGTCGCACATTCGTCAAGCGACTGGTTTTGTGGAGGATTTCAATAGCCGAGATCATATCCTTGAACCGCTATTGACTTGGTTCGTTATATCTTTTCTGGTTTGATGTGATTTGCATTTCTTATCGTTTACGAGTTTTCAGCGGATATGAGTTTACATATAGTTCCAGCTGCAGCTGTATTCGGCGTTATTTACATTGTGTTGAGCTGTTTTCAAAAAATTATATCGCTGTCGTCATATTGAACAGGAAGTTATCGACATGATATTTATAAAAATGCATGTATTTATTTTAATTTCATATTCAACACCCTGCTCTTTGTCCCATTTGGCAGTTAATAGGTTGAATCATTTGCTGATTCTCAAAATAGGCTAATTGATTCATCACTGTCGTGTATCGGCTGTCAGCTAACTATAGCGGCGCCGAGGCTTCGCCCCGGGCAGTCCCCGCGCCTGCCCCGCACCACCCCGAGCTTCTTCTTTCACCAGCTATCTTTAATCAACCGACTCACGCTGACTGGCCCCTAACCCCGGGGTTAGAGGTGAACGTTAGGTATTTGTAAGTATTAGATTGCAATCATTGACTGTTGTAGAGTTGTCATCATCCCGCCTATTGGCTAATATATTTCGATGTGAAACATAATTATTTCCAAGGATTATGATTAAGGATTGTTACAGCGAGTCCTCGCTACGACACTGTTTTTTTTTTTTTTTTTTTTTTTAAAAAGTCGCCCCACACTAGGAATTTCTCCTGTGTCGTGGGTGAGTTTCACAAACATGAAATACCACATACACAAACACCCAGACTCGGGACAAACATCTATGGTTCGCACAAAGTTTTGCCCCGTGCGGGAATCGAACCCGCAACCTTTAGCGCAGCAGTCCAATCGCTTAACCACTGCGCTAATCAGGTCGTTAAACTGTTAACACTGTTTTATTCACATTAGTCCTGCACTTGGTTACTTGCATGAGAAGGTTCCAGTAATCTAAACGATGGGTAGGCTATATTTCTGAACAGAGCAAATAATAACTCTGGTATCTGATACAAATTATAATATAAATAAATGTTGCTACTTACATCGTATAGTCTGGGAAGGCATGGCTAATATTTGTTAACTATTCATGTCAAGGTATTATGTATTATGGCACATTGGTGCCAGCATGGATTATCAGCACAGTTCTCAGGTATTTCTTACAGCTGCTGATATAAACAAAGCGGCTGCATTTAGAGTTCGAGTGACCTTGTCGCGCCGGCTGCGGCTGCGGCGAGTGGGTTTGTCTCCAAAACTAATTCTACATGTGTACCAGCGTGATTGTGGAGGTTGTACTGATAGAGCTCCAGGCTTCAAAACGATTTGGTTGTTGGGATCGTAAGGTATGCTCTTATTGTAACACAAAACTATTTACTGGTATCTGCCTTGGAAGCATGTCTTCTAACTTCGATGAAAGCTCTCACAATGTTGCGTGCGCGCTGCTTGATGTGAGTTGAACATGTGCCGCATAACTGCAGGGCGCGCGCATAAACCACGCTGCGCAAGCGCCGCTGCGCATGCGTGTAACGCTCTCCGCGATGTCTTACTTCATAGAACACAGTTTATTTGAAAGGATATTTTTACACAATATTATTAACCATTATAGCGTTTGTAATGCTGCAAAGATAAATAAAAACGCAGATCGCAACTCTCTCCAGACCAGATGTGATGTAAAAGGTACTTACTAGTATTCCCTTTTAACTAAATATACACAATTAACCGCTTTCATCATATCTCAATAAAACTTCCTCACTCCAGATGTAGTAACAGTTACAGTGTTGAACGTAAACATGATCCACCGCAATGAGCGGATGGGCATATAGTGGGCACTGTGTGGGCATGCGGTGGGCTGTGGGCGTCGCGTCGTAGAGCGTCGCGGACGTTAGCCGCGGCATGCGGCGTGCTCTACTTTGTAGGCCGTACGAGCTACGCTGCGGCCGGGATTGATGGTCAGCTAATGTTAAGAATTGGGTGTTAAGGGTAAGGGTACAACATCGTTTTGGAAGCTGTAGTACCTACCTACGGTTTTTATAAAGTAGATACTACAAAAAGTTTGTAATGTTCGCAATGCGCTACAGGATGTGGAGGCGAATAAATATAATATACTTTATTCGACGAACGTAATTAGTGTTGGGGTAAGGAACGTCATCTATTTACGTACAAGAGTTCCACTTATTTTTATTCCATTAGTTATGTCCGGTATCGGCATTGCTACGAATTGATTGGAACTAAATGATATATGAGTGGTTACATACATTACATACATTGTTACATAGGTAGTATGATTTTATGGATTAGATATACAAAGTAGGCAATAACGACTGCCTCGTTGGTCTAGTGGTCGCTAAGCGCGACTGCTGAGCACGAGGTCCTGGGTTCGAATCCCGGGTCGGGCAAAGTGTTACTGGGTTTTTCCATTA
This sequence comes from Abrostola triplasia, assembly GCA_946251915.1. Taxonomy (NCBI): domain Eukaryota; kingdom Metazoa; phylum Arthropoda; class Insecta; order Lepidoptera; family Noctuidae; genus Abrostola; species Abrostola triplasia. Next base: position 129,818 of record OX276437.1, read on the forward strand.
GGCAATTCTCAGTGGCAGCACGGAGTCTGGATTTGTGCCCGGTTGATGGCAATAGGCTCGCCCCCTATTACATTGGGACGTAAAAAAAACATAACTGGCGAAATGTGGGTGTACTATATGTGCACCTCTGCCTACCCCTTCGGGGAATACAGGCGTGATGTTATGTATGTATGTATGTAGTAGGCAATAACCTTATCGTGAAGCTAATTTCTAAGGAGGTCTCCTAATTCCCACATTAATGTATCCTTTTCATTTAAAACATCACAAGTCCGTATGTAATCTTTGTACTGTCTTCTCGTAACCTAACCCTCTGCACAGGCGCACCGCACAACATCAAGCTTTCTAAATTAAAAGCAAATAAAGCACGCGGTCGTGTGTCTGTTCGCCTGTCACTTACAATATCCGTTTCCTATACGAGTGAGAATTGAAAACTTTACCGCAGCGCTGATTGGTTAAGAGATCCGTGACGATGCGCGCACGCAATCTGAAGAGTAGGGTGGCCGTACTGTAGGACTATGCACCGCCTGAGAAAGTTAAATTTAAATGTGGAATTTACTAATAAATTTCAAATGCAGCGTGTTAATTGGTTAGAAGATCCATGACAATGCGCACACGCAACCTGTAGAGGACAAGTGCCTTTCCATATGACTATCATATAACACTACGTTCTAGATAGGTTTTATATGGATTTTAATTAAGAATTAAATTGCAACAGCGCGATGCGTTAATTGGGGAAGAGATCGTGAGAAGATGCGCACGCAACTTGAAAAGTGGCGAGTAACAAGTGTGGTGCATTACGACGGTAATTATAATAACACGACTACGATTCTGAGTGACAATGACGTTGAGCGGGACAGCTAGTGTGCGCAGGAGCACATGACTACTGGTTTAATTATACATATTAGGTTGTTTGTATAATATGTCGATAGGAAGTGATAAACAAATGTTTACGCACCTAGCTGTGTCGCTGGTCAGTGGAATATCATCACTTGTAGAATACTTCAAGAGGCTGGCGGAGTACCTACCTACTGTTGTGGATGTGTGTGGATTGTGGACTTGTAGTTTTGTGGCAGAAAAAGAAGACGACTCACTGACTGAAACATTGAAATGGATATTCACAGTTTCATACATTATGGTTTCTTATTCGTGTCTCTGTGTCAAGATGGCAGTAATATTGATGAGAATTGCCAGGACAAGCCTTGCCTTACTCAGGCATCACGGCTGATACCCCGCCCGGGATGGGAAGTTGTGGCTGACCACAACACAATCAGTCTGCAAGTGATCTGAGCCTGCCGCTCGCAGAATATCAATATACTGTTCTCCCTGTTTCGAAGACTATAAACTGGAATATAAACTATTTACTGTTCCTAAATCCTTTTATAATAGCTACTACAGTAAAACGGGGTGAATCGAAACTTAAGGGTGAATAGAAACACAACTTGGAAACAGATTCTATAGCAAAAAGAGTATAGATAATTGATTGTTCCATTAAGGACCCTATACTTTAATTTTTATTATAGACATTAATCTAGTCCTTTTTGACAACTAAGTAATAATTTAATGTTAAAATCAGTTTCAAAATGTTGTCTCTATTCACCCTTAAGTTTCGGTTCACCGCGTTTTACTGTATAATTATAAGCTATTATAAAAGGATTTAGGAACAGTAATTAGTTTATATAACAGATACCCCCGGAGAGCCTACCTTACGTTTATAGACAAGTATAGCATGTTGACACCTTGACGGACGTCTCCAGACGGACGTAATGCTCACTTCACTAATACTCGTATAGAGATAAACAGTAGGCAATATGTCGAGAGGGACTACATTAGTGTCTTTGACAGTTTCAGAAATAGGACTTAATTAGAATAATAACAATAACCATAATTTGACGATCATCTTTAAACAACAATATTCCGTCACCCGACCCTGCCGCTCCCTCCGAAGCTAACCCTTGAAGATTCCCATACAATTTAAATCACGCCCATAAAGCTTTCCCTCATATTTCCCTTCTAAACCACCGTAAGTGGCACTTACCATACGCTCCATAAAATCGAGTTAACTCACTTTATGATCGCACTGCATTGAAAACTACACTTTATGCCCTTGTGATACAGTGTCAAATTAAAAAGGACGTCGTGTAAAAAATGCTCCACAAGACGGCATTATTCATATAAATGGGTTTTGACAGTTTTATTCTTTAATATTGTCGGATATTGCGCGAGTGAGGATGTCCCGCGCCGACTCAGACGCGCTGCGATTGTGCGACTTTGCGATTAAAGTGTCGCACGCACTGTCTTGGTTGTAAGCACTCCCTGTATAAGCTCTATGTGCCGCGATAGTTGTGGGACACAGGTTATCACAGTAGCATTTTAATTAGTTCATGCAAATGTTAGAAGTCGAGCCACCCTTAATGTGTACAAATCGATAACTCGCTAATTCGCCACGTGTATCGTACGTGTTGGGATTAGGATTCTGTATTGCGTCCAATCAGGATGATAAACATAAAAGTGAATTATTGGGATTCACGTAGAATTGAAACGTTGGGGGCTTTTAGTATGCGTGCCGGCGAAAGCATCTCGCAAACACAAATGTATTTCACATGCTATGCACACTGCACAGCCCAGTGATACGAATACGTAAAAGCTGAAGGAACCACATTAAAACAATAGTATTGTGTGATTCCTTCACTGTGTGACATGTATCGGTCTCCGGCGTGTGTGAGGGCTCCCCACAGCATCCGCTAAGTTACCCAGACCAGTGGCGGGCTGCGCTCCGCTCCATCACACACATTACCGTCTATTTCTAGCGCGCAGCTCGTCGCGGGTACCTCACACCTTTGGTGGTAGCGATTGTAGACTGCAGCACTAGTGCAGTACAGTTCTTGTTCATGTAAATGCATATTTGCATGTATTTTTGAACAGGCTGATCAAGTAGGACAAGTTACTAATATTAAGTATATTACTCTGCCTTGTAAGTTACTGTAATACACGGATGAGGTTATTATCTTATCTCGATAACAGTTCTCTATCTGTGAGTGTCGACTACTCTACTCGCCGGTATCATCAATTCGAAGTAGGTATTATTTATACATTTATTTTCAAACACACATTTTTATTATGATTTTTATGAAAATTACAGTCAGCTAGCACACTAAATCCTCAAAGGTTCAGTTTATAAAGGTTTCATTAGTCATTACCGAATGGGACACGTTAGTGCGACCGGCACGTATCTGTCTTCTGTCGGCACGTCAAGGATTAAAATGGAGGCGATTATAATAAAATACTTATCACCCGGACATTTGGTATTCTTATATATGGTTTAAAAATTAGTGGAAACATAATAATTATATGAAACGAGTTTATGAGCTTTAATGTACCCGAATAAAACCTTTATTACTGTTTTAAATGTTTGAAACCACACACGATGCAAAAACAACATCCAAGTCGTCCGTGGAGCACGTCATCGACTACATCAACGACATACATACATAGGTACAGTCGAGATGAAGGGAGCCGGAGTGACACTTTACTTGTATCGTCCTAACGTTACAATGTTGCCCTCACACTTTTACACTAGATCTTCCTTTAATGTCTAGAAATCAATCTCATACTCAATCAATTATGTATTTGTAAGTTTATTAGGTAGTAGCAACAGTATCCAGGCAGTTCACTTTACTTCACAGTGACGCAATACCACAAGTCCTGCGAGATAGCAAGTCGGCCGAGTATTACCTTTATAGTCAGTTGCCGATTACCTCTACTTTTAATCCAGTCGCTGTCCAACCTAGTGCGAGTTGTACATAACTAGGTAATAGTACCATCCTACCGGTAGTACGTACAGTCACACCAGGAAGTCCAGAACAGTTGCTACCGGTAACATGTAATGTATAGTTTTATAAATTTCTTGTTACTGGCCCTGGATATTATTGTTAGTTAATGTATGCACTGAAAACGGCCTAAATTACACAAAATTAACCTTATATTTTTGCATATAACTTTGGACAACAGCACATTAATACGTCTTTATTAACGTACGGAGTACTTTACCCCCTAAATACACAATCCGAACATCTATACACCACAGGCATCACCCCATAGCACTGTATCACTAGGTCCACTGACTACACACCCGTGCCTCGCCCGGCCTCGCGCGGGCGCGCGCCGAACTGCCCGGCACCAGCCCGCCAGCCCGCGCGGCGCTCGGCGTGGGCTGACTCCACATGAATATTAATACGAACATTATCTCTTACCTTGGCTGTTGGGATCACACGGTACATCTCCGAACTTAATCTGACTTCCTATTATATGATTGTGTGTTCCCCGGGGTCATGGTGTCGGACGAACATTGAAACTAATGATGTGGTTTCCGGGCAAGACTCTTTGTTTTTGTGAATACCTTTAATGAATCAATCAAAAGCACTCGGATGTTGTTTACTTTACGATACTTGTTTGTATGCTTCACTGGAAGCCTGGGATCTGGCACCTGGTCTGCTAGTAAAGATCCCATCCCAGATTCTTATAACTTTTCGGTCCAAATGTAACTACAGTCTGTGTGTTTTAATTGAATTCTTTGGGTATGTAAGGAGTAAGTAAGTACTGTAGCTGTGTTAAAACACTGTAAATACTTGTCCTCCGCCGGACACTCGGCAGCACTTGTATGTACTCGAGAGCAGGTGTGTGTGAAGTGTGGATGCATCTCATTTACTGAATCACTGTTCGATGTTCATATTGTAGCATTAATTATGTATGGTTACAGCTACTCCACGTGTAAAAAAAGTTGCTTGATTAAGTATATTATTTAAAACCTTCATTTAACATTATTACCTATTATTACTTAATGTCAACAAACATTTTAGATTTATGTATAATTGTATATATGCGATTTTTCTTTTCTACGCTGTTCCACCTTATGCCTCACTAGCTTAAAAAACTCTATCATGTTCAGACATTGTCTAAAGAGGTGCTCTTGATTTTCACGTTCTGCGAGAATGCTAATATAATATTTATAATTAACATTTAATTTAGTAAAACTGCCGGAAGAGTTTGATTTACCGGATCACATGCATATTGATGTACCGGCCGAGCCGGGCGCGCCCTCTGCACGAGTTGTGGAGAACTATCACGCGAGGAACTCCAGTCAATATCATGTTATCAGCGACTGCATCGCGTCATAAATACCAGGAGGTCTGCCCAGACAACGTGTTCCGGAAATTGAAAATATCTTACATAGTTATTACTATTATGACAGCGAATTGTAACAAGATATGTATAACACCATAAAAGTATGTGTTGTCCTGAAATCGAACCAATAATTTGTGTAATCTGTTATGTATTTCACGACTGTATTCCGTCAGCTTGTTCTGCTAGTTTCCACACAGGTAGGGAACGATCCTGAACAGACAATCACAGCCAGCTGTTGTTCTGTTTATTGCCACCTTAACATCGGCGGTGCGCGTCCATTAAAGGACGCACCAAATAAAATGTGATGGCCAGGAGCTGCGGTGGTCCTCGTTGGGAGCGCGTTCCTCACACGCGGCGCCAGCTCCTCGCGGGAGCAGGGGACAAAGCTTTAGGAAAATGTGAGAAGAAGGCATGGCTTTTATTAAAAATAATAGTTACGATCAATTGACATTTGTATTTAGTCTAGTAAATATTATAGAGATAAGTGAGCAAAATGTTCAGCAACCTGAAAACCTACCTTCGCTATTTTGTATTATAAATGATACTATTGATAACTTTACCAAGTGCAGTTGCTAAAAACTTACTTTCTCTACAAATAATACAACTGCTGAGACCTAGGTGTTTCTGAGTCTTCAAATATAATATGTTGAAGTCAAGTAACAAAATAATAATCTCCTACTTCTTCACATTGCGCCACAGGGACTGTCCTCCACAGTTGCCACGTGTGGTGCCCCTGCCCCGTTTATCTGAGCAGCTTTGCGCCCACTTTGCGTAGGGGTGCATAAGCCCGCGGTCCCCCTGCCCCCCGCCCGCCGGCGACACCCGCGTGTATCTTGTAGGGACGGATTTATGGTACTTTAAGTACGTCACAAGAATAAGCACTGCTTTGTTGGGATCTCAATTTATTATTCATTAAAAAAAGTACGTGACGATTGTTTTTCTGGAACTTTTTATAAAAATATTTTTCTTTTACTTCTGCTACGGACGCTACGAGAGGCCGCGACAGTCTCACTGTACAGACGACTGCTGCAGTGGTACTGTCCTACAGTTTACACACACATTACGAAATCTCGTTTCATTTCCTGGAAAGTACCTATAGAACTATAAAGTAAAATAACTAGGTACTAAGAAAGAATCATTTTCAATCGTTGTTGTAGTTTTTTTAAAGATACGAGTACAAGTGGATCCCTTTACCACTTACTATTTAAAACTCACAACATCTTCTTGAATTTATTTATCAGCCGGGACCTCCTACCAGGCTCCCCTTGCGCTGCGCACCGAACTAGATTAGAGGTCGAGAGTCTTTCAGTCTAGACGTGTCTCACTAGATTACCGAGGAGCAACGTCTTCCTTCATACACGAGTCTGCTTGAATCAAGACACTAGTCGACGTATTGTTCAGTAAAGGTTATAACTTATACATGTAAGCTTCTCTCCCGCTTATTTGCAATGCTAAACCTTTGGATCTAAGTTAAACCTCCACGCTAACATCATTTTTTATATTTCGTCTCCAGAAATGACATCTTAAGATAAAATCATAATATACGGCAGTGTCTTCTATAAGTACGGCTACAAAGACTCGTGGATTCACCCGCTCGCCCCGGGCTACACTAGTATCATTCTGCGGCTGCGCTCTCCCGCGCCGCATACGATACGACCTTACAGTGCTGCCCGCGGCGAGAGGGCTCAACAGCGTCAAAGTTATGGCTCCCTGATTGACAGCTCCGAGCTGCCGAGCGCGACTCTGGACAATTGGTGAAAGCTATCTAAACGAACCAACATAATTAGATTGGTGTGGATATAGTTAAAATGCAGCGTATTATTCTACTAACCCTACTGAAATGGGCAGTCGTAATCTTTAAAGTGATACTGTATGGTCCAGAGATAGTGTTATTGTTCATACACACATCCTCTTAAAAACAGTCAAGATCCTAACTTTAAAGAATGAAATCTTAAACCGAACAACTTAAACTTATATAATATACATCTGCTTATAAAATATGTATAGTAAATCCAGCTGACTCAACAGATCGCACACCTCTGCCCACCCCTGCGGATCAGTGTCGTGCACGATAAATGACTTTACTTTTAAACAAGGATTACGATTTTTTCGACGGAGGGATGATGTTTACTGCAGTGAAAAGTGGCAAGCGGGCCTCCGGGGCAGGAGAGGGCCCTTCGGGGCAACTGAGGGCAGTCCGGAGCAGTCCGGGGCAGGGCGGGGCTAAGTGTATTCAAGGGCGGTTTATTGAGACGGTTAGTAAGTTAGTCTTTACACTCAAGTGTTCTCTTGCTGGGCTCTCGGATTTATGCGGATTTTGGGAAACAGTTTCAAAATAAGGGGATCAAGTCTGGAGTTTTGTTTTAGATTTAATCTTCGACCGATTTTGTCTTCGCATAGTGATCAGTCTCCAACAAGCGACGCACTAATTAGTGAGAACGAAGCAGATACAAGTCTTTCTTGGAAATATACATTTTCTAAATTAAAAGTAACCCTAACCATTGAGCGCGAACCGCCAGGATCAGGGTAAGTGGAATACCACTGATTATGTAAACAACTCTACTCCCAAACGACACTACTAAATACACGTTGTAATCAACCGATTCAATGTCCCTGATATGAATTCAATCGACACAACTCTCGGACAAGCCAAGCATGTTCCAAAAATTTCTGGTTTACCGCAAACAATAATTATGTTCCAATGAATTCCATTTCAATGGATAACCACAAGCGTGTGTGAGTCACAGTGGAGGTAAAGTGACTTTGTGAAATGTACCTGAATACACAGTCGAATGTGTTACTAGGTATGTACCTATAAGTATATTTGTTTTGTTTTGTTTTTGTTTTTAAGATAAAACGTCGCCCCACACTAGGAATTTCTCCTGTATCGTAGGTGCGTTTCACAAACATGAAATATTCACATACACAAACACCCAGACTCGGGACAAACATCTGTGGTTCGCACAAAGTTTTTCCCCGTGCGGGAATCGAACCCGCAACCCTTAGCGCAGCAGTCCAATCGCTTAGCCACTGCGCTAATCAGGTCGTCATATTGTATGTACATTGCACATGTATAAGATAAACAACCGTCTATATCTACGTAGAGAGAATAAACAGTTCCTAAAACATACAATCTGTGTAAATAACTTAACGATTTCCGATCAATATTCAATATACATTATCTATGTTAATTTAATTAAAACCCATCTTCTTCAGACTAATAAAAATCTTCTTTAATAATACTTTTATTAGCATAATCTCGAAGCCTCTAGATTGAATAGTAATTATTGTTGTTAAAGTTTCAAAGTGAAAAGATAAACAATTAAAAAGGCCAGAGTTACAAAAAGTATCAATATAGATCAGTGAAGGTCGGTGCGTGATACGTCGAGTGCTAAGATAACATATTATACGTCATTATATGACGTCAACCTTGCAAAGACGTCTTGAACGTTAATTTCGCTTCCTCTCACATCGACTCCGTGGCGCAACGGTAGCGCGTCTGACTCCAGATCAGAAGGTTGCGTGTTCAAATCACGTCGGGGTCAAATAGCTTTTTGAATTTATTTTGGTTTTTCAATTAAATACTGTTTGGTAAAGTTTTATATTATAACCGGTCTCATGGATACAAAAAATACTTATTTGTTCATAATTATACTTTTTGGAAAAGTCTTATTTGAATCCGATTTGGTCCAAACTCCAAATTGTAATAAACCAACATCTATTAAAGTAACAAAAAACCTAATTAACCCTTCTGAATTGGAAAAAAATACAATCGATGCTCATAATAGTAATATAAAATCCGTATCTACGTCCAGTTGTTTCGGTCCGCGGCAGGCATCAGTTCCCACGGACGGATGCCATTCGATCATTTCACGCTCCATGCGTCCACGCGGTTAGGGACTACTTACCTTCACGCGGACACTCTGGCCCGAACATTTGGGACTTAAATGGTCCCAACGAGCATAAATACTAGTTATTATTGGTATGCGGGACATTGGTCCTCGTGCTAATCTTTATAACGCCGCGCGCCGTCCCGCGGCTGACGTGAGTCGGTCCTGGCTCTTAGGGCGCTTTCAAATTTGCCTGCGAAAATCGTGCGGCTGTCGTCCGGTTCATACAAATATTAGACGTCCGTTTAGTAATTTGTATGAACCGGACGACAGCCGCACGATTTTCGCAGGCAAATTTGAAAGCGCCCTTATTATTTATTGGTTTTAAACGCATTATTTTTATTTAACAGTCTCGTGGGACTATTACCGTCACTTTCAATATTATAGAAGTGATTTAATTTTATTCTTGTTAAAACTTGTTTGAGGAGTTATAATAATCCTTGTGATAATGCTCTCCTTCCATATTGAAAAAAACATCGTTCTTTCTGCGATGTCATTTGTATAAATATTCTGTGTCTGTTAATAAACTGAGCATAGCCAATCATATATCGTGTGACTTTGGTCGAATACTCTAAGTTTCTGACGATCGGTCACTAAGCAACATTTGCGACAAAATGTGATCAACCTTTAACTGGACCAAGTTATTCAAATATGATTGACAATAGAACGGGAACGTTAAGTAATGATTAGGTGTGCGCGCGCATCGTGTAATGATTGTAATGCTCGTACCTAATAGTTGTAATATCTGTGAGAACTATTACAGCCGCCATTGTTCAGCGCGGCTTGCGCACCGCGGAGCTCATTGGGAAGCCAACCCACCGCTGATTGAACCGACCTCACTCTGTAGTAAGCAGGTATTGTAATTTTTTCCGCCACACTATTAATAATATGCACGATAGGTAGTACAACTCGTTTTAAATGTATTTGGGAAACCTCTTAAGAAGTAATTTCCAGTTTGATAACAACAACGTCATTAATATAAGTTTTCTAAGCCAAACAACATATTTTCCTGTTTCTAATCGTAGGACAATATGTTACAAAGCCGAAAATATCCAGATCTCTCTCGTAGGAAGAAAAAATAAAATAACAAGTTAGCCTAGTTGACCAAGTCCAAATTAAAATCTTCAATACCTACACATTAATAGTAAGGTCTCATCAAAAGCAATGGACAAAACATCTCACGTGCACGTATGTACATCTTAAAGAAACCACCTCCAATAAGTCAGAGTGGCATTGTTGCAACTTGTAGGGCAATCCGCTAATGGTTGGCACTGAGACCGACAACTAGCACTCTGTAGCAACGTCTTCAGCACTGTCTTAATACCAGCGTCAGCACTAAAGTAAAACTAAAGAAGTCGAAAGCATCAAGTCACCTCGCACATTTCTTGAGGCTCATACCTTTTTGAAAAGAAAGAAATAATGTTTTTTTGTGTATGATGACGATGGACAGAGATTTGCAGCTACTTAAAAATGCGGTATGGAAGACGTTGCCGTGTTGTTGTTGCTGCGATGTTACGGTAGCGTGGACCTGATTGTTATGTAGGTGCTGGGTCTAATACGATTTGAATTTTTGTTTCTGGTCCTTTGTGGCTCAGGGATGATACTTTTCTGTGTATATAATTAAACGCATATTGAATAATTTCCGCTGTTAAATGGAAGGATGGATTGTTATTAGCTCCGAAAATATCAGAATATGGATATTCACAAAATAAAATCAAGATAAGTCCATTGATTGGTAATTTAAACATCCTTCTTAGAACTCAAGAAACTATTCAAGTCAAGAACATTTACCAATACGATTCTCGTTTTAACAACTGTCAATATATATTTTATGCAAATAAATAAGTTAATCTTGTAACGCAGCTTCTACGTCTGTGATCTAATTCAGCGTCATATATATTTATATCGGAGGAGTATAACGTGATAACGACCTTGTGTGGGCTCCAGTCAGTGACCAGTGTGTCACCCGCAGCGTGTATGTCATCACGGGTCATTAGTATGGGCCGCGTGGCCTCTCAGACGTTACCAGACATTCCTGTGTCTCCAACAAACTTCCAGATTACACTACCTATGATACAGAGAGTATAAAATCCGATAAAATGATTCAATGTCCACTTCCTGTTTGTCAGCGTAATAATAAAGTTATTTGTACAAAAATCATTGTTGGAATGTGCGAGACGCACCACTGCTGTTTATGGAAGTTTATTAAGTTTTTTATGAAGAGTTTTTCGTGATGGCTTTTACTTATTAGAGTGTAATTAAAAACAAAAGTTCTTATGTGTGTACATTGTAGTCGATTGGATCTAGTGTCATGTTACCTTCTGGGTCTGTCGCAGCATCACGTTCGCGTCGTAGCAATTAGGGGCCGGGCAGGACTCTCGGTCCCCGCCGACATAGCTCCTGCATTCTACTAAACAGAACAAACTTAACATTCATAACCACCCTCCACGCTTAGAATTAAGGTTCATATTCGCTTGGATAACGTTACCATGTTGTGAATTGTTCGCGGGCTCTGGATACGAAGCTAATTGTTGTTGGTTTTTCTTCAGAGTTGCAGCTTATGGCGTAATGTAGATAGGTACAGAAGGTGAACTTCCAGCGCCGTAGTAAAAATATGCCAAAAATGTAATACGGTGTGAATCCGGCTCACTACTCCAACATTAATTAGGTAGCTATTTAAGTCTCTACTTGAGATAAGATACCCTACGTAGTACGTAGTACAATATTTTTGTATCTTTAGTTGCGGTTCATAGGTTTAACCAATAAATGGTAAATGATCCTTTTTGACTTCGAAGAGAAAGACTTAGACTTTATTTTAGTCTGTATTGCCATGCTCACATAACTGGCTACGATATGTGTTGCCTGGAGTAGAATTTCTGCAGTTATAGTAAACCTGCATAAGGTTCATAAAGAGCAGTGAGCGCCGGGTATGTTGCAGGGCCCGTGTTCGGCTGCTGCCGGCCCCTCAGAGACAAGTGTGAAGCTATGTGGCGGTGTACGTGCTCACCATGATCGATGCTCCTGTCAGATTATAGTTTATGCACTCTGCTTTTTGTCATACACGATTACAGATTAAATTACCTGTAATTGTATTTTTTAACAGTGCACACGTCGGGCGGCGTGTGTCGCGACGTCGCGAGTCGGCTGTAAATAACCAAATTGTATCTGAACAATCTTATATGGAGAGTCTTGACTGATGGTAAGAACGTCGTAGTATACATATCTATTCGCATCTAGAATAAGTTACCTCATGTCTTAAGGTAACTTACTAAACTAATGTATTTGCACAATGATTTCCATTTTATTTTCGATCAGGTGTGAGTAGATCCATTTGCTTTGGCTTAGGGCAGCATTATGTCAAGACTCACAGTGTAATGGTAACACCAGTCCGACATCCGTCGGTAATGAGTGCAGTGAGCTCGGTGCGGTTACCGGCGGGGCAGGGGAGGGGGAGGGTGTGGTGTTCGTGGTCACCAGGGGCTCCGGTGGTCGCTGTGCTGTGGGAACGAGGGCGGTGACCACGACGCTGTGACTTACTGGTGCGCTGACTGATGAACAACTAAGTTTTTATGTTAGCGTTGTGGAAGATATGAATACTATACATAGTCTAATTTATTTATTTATTTATTTTCAACAGGTACACCAACAGCATCCATATCACATTTTGTATCTTATAAATATTTAACACGTAGGGAACTAATATAGATGCCAATTATAGGTATACACAACATTTAAAAAAAAAACTTAGCAAACATCTTAAACTTAGTTAAATATCACCTATTACAACTTAACTTAGACTAAGTAATACATAGCAAATACTTCTACCAAAACACAAAAACACAACAGATAACTACCTAATTAACCCATCAGGTCTATACTGCCACAAATTGACTTCCTGAACTTAGATGCGGACCCACAAAATGCATCCAAGGCTGGTATTTTAGAACAAAGTTCATTATATTCAATGCACATTCTGGACACAGGTGAATGTCTTCCTACATTCGTTTTACTAGTTGGTGGCTTAAAAAGTCTACATATTGAGTGTCTGGGAAGATTAAAGGGAACAGACAACGGAATGCGTGCTAGTAACTGCTCACATTCAATAATGCCGTTTACAATTTTGTATAAGAAAATTAAATCACGCATGGTGCGCCGTTCACGAAGTGACTTAAGGTGAAAGAAAGTCAAACGCTGATCATAAGGACATCTGTGTGATATACCTTGTGAAATGAAAGCAATATGTCTTGTAAATGCACGTTGAATATTTTCCAGTCGCTGTGAGTGCACAGCGTACATAGGATTCCAAGCTATGCTAGCATATTCTAATTGAGAGCGGACTAATGCATTGAAAAGAACGATCTTTGTTTTAACCCCGAATGATTTCGTATTTCTCTTTATAAAACCCAAGACTTAAGCAGATCTTTTTACGACCTCTGAGAATAACTAGAATTTTAATACAGATTGAATGCTGTCAATTCTCACATAAAGGTACCCGATTACTTCTGAGTATTGTTGCCGGCATACTCGTACAATGTAATGTATTCGCTGTAGCCTTCAAATGAATCGTGTCAGCATTGACAGTGGTCGTTGATTAAAGTAATTGATTTCGGCTCAATTAAGAAAGCTTCCAAAACCTTAATTCTCTTAACAACCTGTCTATGTCGGCATCGAGCCTCCCATCAATTTCCAATCCTTTATGTTGTCTGTAGCTTTAATCCCTGTGCGCCACATACCATGACTTTCACTGTTAAGCCGTTAGTGGGCTCAGCAGAGTTGCAGCTTAATTGCCGGTTTACACAGCGCTGGCCGGCCAGACGTATAATTGATGGTTCGCACGCCACGCGTGGAGCCCTTTATAAAATGGCGAAAAAATTACCTTCCACTGTGACCTTTATGATATTTTAACATACACACACATTCACGGTTGTTAACGGAACTATGTTTTTGAATAAATACGGTGCGGTGTATTGGTACCGGTTTTTTAATCTACACTGACGTGTCACATCCCTAGCGAGATGTGCGCGCCAAAACCGGCTGTCATTGTCGGCTTGAACATAATTACGTGGGTTGTTCACCGTCGTCAATGTTGTTCATACTGTTTAGTTATCGGCTTATATGGTGTTTGTATAGGTTATGCTGAAAAAATACACTTCAGAATGATGATAAACCTCTCGAAACTTAACCACCTCTTACGTCTATTGACTCTATTGTTTGACAAAGTGACAGTGACAGGTATAATATTATGATCAATTGTTGATTAAAAAAAGAATGGGCAGGTTGATGTCGCGGGTCTGACCATTGACCAGGGTGGGAATATCAATTGCAATATCGTCACTTAATTAGACACTGTTAATACCATGTCACAGTATGTTTTCTATCTAGCGGTTTAACGTTCTGACTGGATTGGTGCATATTGGTGCGTATTGAAACTTGAGATTGGTGTTTGGAGATTGAGGTTAGTGGTGATTGGCTTGCAGTATATGTGTATGGTCCACTCACGATGCAGTACGGTGTAGCGAACGACAGCCTTGAAACAACGACTGTTCCCGTTTCGGAGTTGAGCATAATTATAGTAATCCAAATGTATTATTATGTCAACTATAAACCTTAAAGTATTACGTCGTGTTTGAATACTATTTATTCAGGAACTAGACTACTGTCCGCAAGTTACCTAACCTGTGGAATTGAAAACTACGGTTTCCCTGGTAGGAAGTTTTCATAAAAATGTATGTTGTAGGTAATAAATTGGCTGACGTCAAGCTACTAGATAGATACATATAATACGCATAGTAGTATGTCCACGTATCTCGGCTCATGTGACATAGACATAAGGGCATACGCGCACTGCCTCACCGTGTCGCGACCGGTCTGGAAGTAATGAGCAAAAAATGTCGCTCCGAACAGTGTGTGCCGCGCGGTGCGCAGGCGCGGTCGCAGGGCTGCCAGCACAGCCCCGGGGCAATCCGCTGATAAAGGAAACAGGTTCGAAGTGGTTAGTGGAGCATTGTAGTAGGTTGTAGTATCTTCGATGAAACAAGTCTTACTTCTCTCGGTTCTCAACGGTTATCATTGTAGATCCTGGCTTACAGGAGTCGCAATGATGGGCACGAGTGGTGGGCTTGGCCCAATTTAAAAAAAAAAGAAAAGTCTTACTTCCTAGTTACTATAATATTTATTTATTTTCAACAGGTACACCAACAGCATCCATATCACACTTTGTAACTTACAAATATTTAACACGTAGGGAACTAATATTTGCAATTTTTCTCTCATAGAGTTAATAAATATTTAATGTGATTGATTATTTATTCATTTAAATATGATTTGGTGTTCAGTGGATAATGATATTAATTATAGGCGTTGAAATCTTGTTTCAGCCTCAAATGTTTTATTAGCTAGTCAGTTGTGACTAGTGATATGGTCTGATTATCATATTTCATTTTCAGCCAAAAAGTAATGTTGTTATTTTATATAACAAATCGTGTTAGTGTCACCCCTGGCACTAACCCGCTCACTTCCGCCGGTCACTATTAGTTAATCGTCCTACACACACACACACACACACACACACACACACACACACACCCACTGCAGCAACCTGCACACAGTGCCTCATTGTGTCGCGTCTTACTGACTCTCTGATAGTACCCCGTGCTCTGTGGGCCACGCACTCTGCAAACTGAAGTCACTACTGATCTCTTTGTGCCTGTTGTAACTGTTACTCGTAGTATTCCAGTGTTGAACACTTACTGTACTTGCTTAAACTATTGCTTTACTGTTTATTGGAGCTATTATTATAAGTCGCTTTGCACTAAGGGTTGTCAGTAGAATTTTTCCCATATAATTTTTGATGATTTTAAATAGGCCTTTGGCCAGTATTTATCTAACCATTGACCAGCCAGTCTTATAGCTCTCCCTTGTGGTAGACGACCACTTAGGTATAAGTGCCTAAATAACATAGTAGGCTGCTACTGAGAATTACCTATGAAAAAACCCAATAACAATATCCGGGTTACGAACCCCAGACCTCAAGTTCAGCAGTGGTGCTTAGCAACCACTAGACCGACGAGGCAGTCTCAATTTGCGACTTCCCAAAATCTTCAGTACAAGTTTTAGGATCTACAGATTATAATAGTTTGGCCAATATCGTTCAGTTAGACCTTTAGGGTAACTTGTTCAGTTAAAAGTATAGCGGTCCACCACCCAGGCTCACGAGCGGGGCTCAGAGATGTGTGCAGGAGTGTTTATGGGGCCGGCGAGGGGAACCGACGCCGTAAGCGGTGCGCGCGGCTCAGCTTGTTGGTACTCTAACAAGCTTCGTAAATGCGCGCTACATAATACATTTTTTTAAACTTCGCCCCACACTACATATTCCTCGTGTATCGTGGGTACGTCCCACAGACATGAAATATTACATACACAAACTCGGGATAAACATCTGCGGATTACACATTTTTTTGTCACGTGCGGGAATCGAACCCGCAATCCATAGCGCAGCAGGCCAATCACCTAGCCTCTGCGCCAATCTGGTAAGTTGTATCAGTCGCCATATAGGTACCAGTAGTATGCCAATAAATGTTTCGGTTAGATGGTTGAGGTTCGCGTAGCACGATTGGCAGAGCCTTTTTTTTACCATATGGAAAATGCCTTACGCATACCCCGCCGTTGGAAGACAACGGGGTTATGTGGGACTCCCCCCCGTGAACCGTAAGTATACCCACTGAAAACCACACGGCTGATGCCAATGATGGCAATTGGCAGAGACTACGTTATTTGTCTGCTGCGCCGAAGGTGCGGCCTGCGGGTTCTATGCCTACATGTGACAAATGTGTATTTCCGATCTGCAGATATTTGTTCAAGGCCTGGGTTTTGCGTTCATGTCAGTAAAACGCTTCTATGATGCAGAAAAATATAAAAAAATAATAATAGTGGTGCGGTATGTCATAATATTTAAAAAAAGTCATTAAGAAAAAAAAAATTAAGCCTAGCATGGCAACATGCAAAAAAGATACAAAAAGTCATATAAGTCATTAGTAGTTAATCACGTGTACGTGCAGGAAAAGGAGTGTGGTTAAAGCTTCGACGCGAGTTTGCCGGGATGTACCAATGACGGCTGGTCCGTACGTAACCGAATAGAATAATACTCCGCGTAGTATTTTCTAGAAGCGATTGTAATTCATGTTGATTCAGTTTGACTGCTTAAATATGATCAGCAACGCTACTGAGAGCACCATTTATTTTATTGTACTAATTAAAAAATAGCCGTGTATAATGTTTGACTAAAATCATAAGCAATCCACGACACATCTCTGTCCACCAATTTAGGTGTAAACGTAGTGATATCAATATATATATAATGAATACAGGAAACCTTTACCGTGACCTAACACCGCGTCCGAAATACACTGTGCGATACAGGTGCATGTCCGCACATACACGATCAACTAAAGCCAAGTATGTGACATCCACGACTCGGTAACAAGAAACAACGCCTCATCAATATTAACAGGCCAGTCAAGCGGGAATCAATCATCGAATCAATTCCAACTTGTCCCGGGTTCGGTTCTCGGAACTGACAAAAAGATTGGTGCAGCTTGAAGGAGTGGGTTATTACGTGCCTTAGGTTAATGAGCTCTAATGATGGGTTTTCAGAGAAGGCTATATGGTTTGAGTCTAGACTGACTAATTTGTCTAAACTTACCTGTTTTAAAAATGTTTTCGGTCGGTCTATGTGTCGAGGTAACTTGCTGATAGACTTGTATAACAGTCAGTGATATTAGTTTATCTTATGATTCCCTTTGCTTACTTTGTCACGTAGTTCGTAACCAAGTTAAGGTCTACGACTTGTTTAGTAAATGAAAGTTTTTAATGAGTAGGTACAGAAGTTAGCTACCTACCACGTTGCAGTAACATAGATAAGACTTGAAAAACAAATATAACTCTTAGCTTTGTGGTGTCCAAACCGCCCTTGACAAAGTTCTATAGTACATTTTAGAGTTTAATCCGATTAATATTAATTAGTCACAATGTTAACGCTCAGCCGCTACACAATATTTCCTTATAACCAAATGGTGAGGTTCGACAGTTGCATTTTGCGACGAACAGTTTAACAGAGCGGTCAATAATGCCAAAATAAGTTATTTTTCTTCAATTTAATGCGAGGTTTAATATCAACTTCGTAACAAATCCCTCCCGACATCTTCATACATTAATTGCTAAAATAAGTGAACAATTTGAAGTGAGGGCTTAGCCCCACTTATAAGCCCGTCCATCTTACTGACGGCTTAATGTCTGCTGGTGCCCGTCGGACCACGAGGGTACATGCTGCACGAATGGCATAGAAATAATAAGAATTATTTTTTTTATAGCGTCCATGTAGATAGGTATATAAATAGTGCTTAACATGTTAAACAATAGATTATCGAACAAGTAACAATTTAAGATTTTCCCTTGGGTATTTAGTCTGAACGGCCCAAAGCAAATAGACCACAGGCCATTCGGGTTATGATAGTTGTAAAAATTTATTTAAAGAAAGTAAATAAATTAATCAGTAATAAGTGCGCGCCATCAGCGGGCAGCGGGCAGCGGGCAGCAGACTGGCAGGTGGTAACATAACGAGCGTCAAGATAACGCTCGGGAATCAGAGTCAACAGACGTAATCGGCCGCAGTTTTCCCGGCTGCGGCTGCCCGGGCCGGACCGGTCGCCCGGGATTCGGTAATTGGATGATAATGAGCCGCAGGAGTGGCCGGTAGATGGTGCTGGAGCGGGCACGTGTTGTGTGACGAATGGGACAGTCCTGTGTGTGAGCAATACTTGATTTTATGTGTTCAAAACATCTAGTGTAGCATCTGATAAGGACCGAGCTACAGCGGTTGCATTTTTTCTTATTATATATTTTTGATTATTATAACAAAAAAAAGTTTATACATTGTAGTTGAGCTCTATACAAAACTTTCGAAGCTCTCTTTAAAAGTAAATTATTAGACTAAATGGTTGTATTCGAGCATGTACGCCAATATCACATAATAAAAAAAAATCTATATCCCTGACAGTTTTACCGTGATCAGTAGGGCATTCATTTATATCTTCACAAAACGGTCTTGTCCATACAAATCACACCAGCGCATGGCCGCCCGCGCCGCACTGAGCGCCTGCGCCGCATTTAATGCACTGATAAAAACTAGCCCCGGAGCCACCCGTCTCTGCCTTACGTTTTTTCTGCAAGCTTCCAAACTTAAAAGCTTCATGTTAGTATAAGTTTTTTATATAAAACGCGTTTGTTTTTGGTACAATGAAAAGCTTTTATATCGGGAGAGCTTTTAAAAAGATTGTCATACTTAAAAGTTTTTGGTTTAAAGCTAAACAAGGTACGACATGTAAAGGGTTATGTATGATATCTCTTGATGAAATTGTATGATTTTAAATAGCTTGTTAGGTTATGTGCAGCTCTGGCGGACATAATCAGGAGTAAGTGTCATCGCGGCTCTAAGCTCCACGAACCGGATTCTTTGTTCCTCGTTCATTTGTTTCCTCCCTCAGCTATGTGCGACATGATGTGCAATTTGGTAATTACCATAACTCACGGTGCATACCATATCTTCAGTCATGGAAAGCGGCACAAATTAAAATTCCTTTTTTGTGTTTCACCATAATGATTAATTAACATAACATTGAGACATAAAATTAATTGCTCAAATGTCTCACTCGCCGCATTCCGCGACTGTTTCTTAAAGCTGTAGTCTTCGCCACCGGGGGTCGGCAGACCTCGCTCCTAAACTACTTAAAATTCCAACTAAACACGACAATTGCGTTCGTGGGAGTCGGCTGAAGCTCCCTGCTGTGGCCGCTGGTATGAGTGCGTAATTATCCACAAATATTTAACAAACCACCGACGGTTGGCGATAGAGATCGCCAGTAACTGGCGCGCGGGCGCGGCCTGCCGCATACGGACCTCCTTACAAAAATATGTGATATCATAATTGTGTTGGTTTCATGAACTATGTGAAGAGGGGATTTGGCCGGCCAGTGCATCGCACACTCGGTACACAATTAACTACAACATAAAACAAAAATAATTACAAATTAATCTTTCGGAGCTACAATAATTTGTTCCTAGACTCTAGCCTCCAGTACGAACAATTGTTCGAATCCTCCCACCTGTATCAGCGCTCTCAGTAAATTGCGTTTTAAACTCCATTCCCCTGGTAATGGACTCCCATCTGTGCTCTCCGCTCCTCAATCATCTCTAAGAGGCTCTCAAAGTAAAACGCCTCTAAATAAAGTCCATTGTGTGCAATTTAATTCCCTTTTTATTGGCGGATAATAATTTCCGAAGTGTGTGAAAGTGTTTGGCGTCGGATTTTCATTAAGATAAGTCGTGTGCGCCGGCGCAGGCCACGCCCCCTCCATTACATCCGCACGTGACTCGTTCGATGTTCGAAAAAACGATGTAATTTAGTTGAAGAAATAAAAAGAGTTAAATAATGTTGTAGTTCGGTGGTCTGCCCCCGATGGCGATAGATGTAGCAGCTTTGATTGTGCGCCTGCGCACGATGCATTGTGGTCACTATTTGTGGTCGAATGTAATTCTTTTAATAATATTAATATTGGTAATACCTACATGCGAAGACGAAATCATAAAATGCGATTTACACTAATGTAATTTTATAAATCGTTCGCTTTGATGATGGACGTGACTGTATGTACAGTCACGAGGAAAATGATGGTCTTGCACATACAGCATGTTTCAACATAAGAAGAGAATAAAACGAAACGTAAAGTATTATTAGGGTTATATGTCATATCAATTTTACCAAATTAAAATCATTGTGGAAATTACATTGGGCGCTGAGCATTCATCAGCTCTAACTATTCAGAGCTACATTAATAAAAATGTAACTCGGCAGTTGTTCACAAACAGTTAGAACTCGCATTTCAAACATACTTCTAGTAAACCAGCTTCAACAGTCAGTTACCTCATAAAGTTAAGTAAGGAGCCAAGTTGATTAGCTAATAGTCGTTAGTATTGGGATAACTGCTGGCCAATAAACTTGTTGAGTTATTAACTAATTCGTCTGAGTTAATTGCCAGCCTCGGCATCAAACTAACGCGCTCTCGTGAGGGCTGCTTTATTGACGACTTTAATTAAATCTTACCTAACTTCTATCCAATACAAAATACGTCACTTGTTATAAGTGCGCTAAATACTGTACCCTTATTGGTCTACTACGTCTCAGGGTGAGCTGATTTACATTTCCAGTTGACACAGATTTAGTAAGTTATGACTTGTGGAACCCACAGCAATAGTTTTCTGTTACAAATTGGGTCTGATAAACTGCTACGAGTTGGCTCCTTGTACATAAATGAGATTGTGTCATAATACTTGAGCGGTTCTTATAAAAGCAGGATAAACAAAGGTGTATAAGTAAAAACAAAAGAAACACGTTTATTAAAAAATGGTATAACACTAATGGTAGTACTTTTTGAACGCTGAATACATAAAGGCAGCCCCAAAACGCCCGGATAGAAAAATCTGCACAGAATTCTCCCCAGCAGCACAATCTGTCTGTAACAAACAATAAGCTACGTAGGAGAGGTAACAAACTGTTGCTTTGCATTCTGCATATTTTACAATTATTATTAACATCGTAACTAGCCCTTACTTATAAAAATTGACAATGTTGAACCACTGATTATAATATTATACCTATCGCTGTCGTTTGCATGTTAAGTAATGGAGATATCAATCGCCTTTAGAGAGCACAGAGGGGTTTCATCGTAGTTTTATGTAAGAGAAAGTCTTCAGGTTTAAATTCTCTTGTAAGATATTTATAATATTACCAGATTAGTCAACTTACAAACGTCTTTATACCCAACGTTTAATAGTAAATCGGCTCAAACTATACTTGACTCTCGCTCAGTCGTAAACCGAGCCCATAAAGTTGACGCCAGTTCATAAGTGTCGGCGCACACGTCACTCCACTGTTACGATCGCGCCACGTGTCGCCGTCGCCAGTGCGCCACAACTCTTATGTTAGTGTAGCCTCACACCCTCCCATAAAACCGTATTATTTGTGTGGTTATACATGTTTGTTGACGATTGTATTGTTAAGTAACATCGTTAGTGATATTCTTTGGAATAGGTTCAGAGTATTATGATTCCAAGTAACATATAGCATTATATTTCAGAGTAAAAGACATAAACTCTATGACTCATAGACCTACCTATGAATGTGCTTCGTTAAATCATTTACAGCGAATACAAAAATCTTGGACTTAGATGCATGATCATGAAGAATCAATTCATCGACCCCGCTTTGATACTTTAAACTCCGCTGGATATAAATGTATCTAATTTCTTATTACGATGATCAGTTGAAGTAACAGCTAATCGTCTTTACCTAAAAACTAATTCCTGTTTGCACTTAGTTAAAACACTTTCTCTCGTGTCGCCTGATAAATGCACTGTGGTCAGTAATTGTGCCAATTTCCATGCGAGAACTTGCCGCTGCACTGCCGAGCCCCCCTCATGAAATATGGGCGAAGCGTGTCATTATCAGCCCGTGTCATCAATAACGACGACAACACGTTAAGTGCCGCCCAACCTGTCCTGTAATTGGATGGGTGTGTGATGTTCTTGTTTAAAGGAATATTAATTTATTGCGAGTCGGAGTTGACACTTACGGCAGAAGACTGGCCATTATCTGGGTCATAAACATTCTGGTAACCACCGAGGAGTAACAAGTACTCGGTATGTTAACACTATAATTCTCAAATCTTTACTTGACGCCCATATAATGTGTAGATAAATAAGTCACTGTCATTTAAGTACACTGCTTACAATATCACGTTACTTAAACGAGTCTTATGAGAAATCAATATTAGAGCTAGAGAGCTGCGACGGTTACGACCTTCGCCGTCCACAAGAGCTCCTCACATCACAACAGCTTTGCATTCACGTCTCGCGTTAAAACCAATAAACAGAGCCATCCATCACAGACAGACAAATGCTCCGCCGCTCAACATTCAAACTCAACGTCCCTTCACCGGAGGGCACACTAGCTAGAGCACGTGACTTCGCCTGAGTTTTAAAATACTACTTAATTTCGCTAGTTGTAAAATTGGACTAGAATTATTAAGCTGGCCAAAGATTTGCCAGCATTATACATGTACAAGATTGTTCAAACGATGGTGATTACCGACATTTTTGACACGTTACGTGACGACCATACTAATGGACTAACAGACTCAACAAGGTGTTTGTGAATATATAATATAGTCATCACAATCATCATTATTTAGACGACACGATTCGCACATCGGCTTCAACTAGGTTTGCGCAAATATTAGTCAAGCAGTTTGCGTCCAATGGGCGTAATCTGTAAATACCCAAAAGGCAGATAAAAAATTGGATCTTTTATGGTTATACCACGAATCAGTAAGCATGTAAATGATTTGCATGTACAGACGGATGGACAGTAATATTCAATAATATATTGTGTAACAGGAGGTCTGGACTCGGAATAGTTGTAGTAGTTAGCTCGCAGCACGCACCGGGCATGCCTGGGCGTGCCGTACTGGCTGGGAATAATAAGTGGCACCCACAGGCCGCTGATACTGTGGATGGGGGAAATTGGAGGGAAATACCTGCGTTCAAACCATAAACTATTCAATGCTGTATTGACTAGAAGTAGATTCCATTGTAAATACAGTAAAATCTTATTCGATCTTTGTTTGAAGTAATAAATAGTTGTTTAACCTTTCACTTGGAAGATAAGAGTCTTAGTCTCTCTCGAGACAGCACTCTGTAACTATTTGCCTATTAATAACCAGCAAATACGTTTGTTTCGCAACACTCGCGCCGTTTCTCTGACATTCATAGGAATAGACAACGATCCGACCTTCCCGACTCCCATCGTCTCATAGCAATTGTTTACGTCATTACCATCTGTGATATGATCGAACAAGCATTTATCTGGCATCGTGAGAACCTGCGACAGTTTCCATCTGAATGGCATCTGATAGCATCTGTGGTACGTGCCCAAAATACCACGCCGTAATTATACGGCGGCGTGATGGTATCGGGCGGTTGTTTGGGTTTTTAATGGTCTTAGCTCGGGGGTATGGGTTATGGGTTACGTGGATCTAGCACTGGGTGTTGTAACGGATTTGATGGTAAAATTTATAAGAAAAAGTTGTTGGACATTGGATGCGCATTTTAAGCAATGTGTTCGCCTGATTCGGCAGGACATGTTGATACTACAAAATTAATTGTAACACCACATTTTAAAAATGTAACACATGTTTCTTACAAAGAAACGTATCTTTATCTAATGACATCTCAGCCTCCCTAGCCGAGTGGCAAAACGCTTGACCCATAGAAATTTAATATAATAAAAAGTAACTATAAGGGTTCGACATATTATGTCGTCGATAACACAGTCGGAACATTATGTCATCCCCACTCATGTATCATTCTATTCGATTTCTATTCGACTATAGGTAAGTAGGATATAAACGACAGAAATTTTTATATCGAAACAAGAAGTCTTCAGTTATCCTGATGTCATAATAGCCGAATGATATTGCTCAACATTTAATATAACTGACCATGTACCTCCGGCGCTATAACCACTGAACACGTATATAATTCGCTGCTATTAGCTAAGTATTTATTGCTAGTTTTATGGGCACGTCTGGACGCTGGCTGCCAATAACATTGGTATAAAACCATCCGATTTGATCTGTTAATTACTCTATTTCCCGCGCGGAATCAATGAACTCTGTCAATACCAATACCCACCACTATTGTATGGATCTGAATTGCCGCAATTATGATCTGACTGTGTGTAGATACAGTTTTTATCGATCATGTATATTTTGTTAAATGGGGGCCCGTTTAATGGGAGCTTATCTTAAGCTCACTACTATTTTTATGGCTCTCATGATGAGTTGCCAAAAGTGGTTGTACCCTAATAAAGGAAGTGGTTGTATATAATATGAATTTTGATAAGTATCCGTAATTTGGTCATGTCTTCCATCACCTCAACCCTGATAAAGTTGTCAGCTAAACAGTTGTAAAGTAGGCAAATATTGCGCCAAAGTTCCAAAGAGTATAAGGTGTTTGAAGAATATAAACTAAAACTAAAGGCATATGTATCAGAATACAGGAATAATACAAGGCTTTGCAGAAGTATTATACAGTATCTAAAAGTGTGGCCATGTTTTTTCCTCGACTTATACTTAGGGACCTTCGCCTACTTGTACACAGAGTTTATATTAACACTAACAACTATTCATATGGCCAGCCTCTCCACGCAGGCTCTCAGTGCCCCTCTGTCCCCAGGCCTGCCCAGCCCGAGCTCGGCGGATACCAGCACGTACCACAGTCACGAGCCTCACCTCACGATTGGAACACCACTTTTTGCCTCGCCGTGATAATACGCGCCTTTTATATAATACTCAAATATCCACCATTGGATATTAAACTCTACGTAGTAAAATTGTAGGTCTATATTCGTGTGGTTTCTCCTATTTCTTGGCATAATTGTAGGGCTGCAATTTTCTGCTCTATTTTTTGACTCGTAGGGTGTAGTTTAGTTTGCTGGCGTTAGTGAGTATCATGTGTTGAAATTAGTGAGGTTTGATAGGTTAATACTGAAGGTCAGATGTCTAGCATTGTGTTTGTTGTGTTCGATAACAACTAATTTGTGCGAATTAATGGCGCCGAGGAGTTGTGGAACTTGTTTGTGAAGTAAAGGTGGGGAGAACCCACCACTAGACTTGTGAAGAATACAGACTGAAGTGTTGAGACAGACTGATCATTATTTTTATGTGCAATCGAAGATAATAAATATAAAATGTAGTATTGAGTTTCAGTATTTATGATATAGTCTAAGACCTGAACACTCAAAGAAAGTTAAAGCTAAATGTTTATATAAAAATATTCTTTTGTGATATAAACAGCCACACAGGTTTCAAGAATGTCAATGTATAAAAAATTAATTAACGAAATTAAGATAGAGCCATCCATACCGAGAGCTAATAACTCCTATAACAGCATTAATTACTCCCAGAACATAAATCAATGGCGCATGTCGTCACACGCATAGTAAATCACGGCACGTTCACACGCAACACGTGAGGCAACATGGGGGCAGCAGGAGTGTCCACACGGGTACCCGGAGACGTCTCTATCGGCCACCGAACAGTGTCCATCTATCAGACAGCCCATTACCCGCGACAGCCGCACATCCTCCGAGCGGCCAGCCCAGCCTCATGATTAATCTAATCAAAGCACCATTAAATTCTATTAATACATTCTAAGTTTGTGTTTCCAAATACTTTTACTATCTTATTTTAAGGTAGTGACGCATAAATTACATAAAAAGGGAAGAATTTTAAACAAACTTAAATCTGCGGCCGACATGTATCGAAGTGCTAACAAACTGATTGAATTATTTATCTTTGTAAGTGATCATCTAAAGTTGTTCAATTATAGACGTGAAGTAAAACAAAGATATGTAGTAATTACAGTAAAACATAGTTATCTTTATGGCCCACACAATAAAGTATATAGTCGGCTGTAACTGTCCCGGAGGAGCTGTATAATATATGATTCCACTTAGCATGATAACTGCGCTTGGTTTTAATTCGTTAACGCTATTTGGGGTGGCCGCCGCCGGCGCGCGGCCGCTCGGGACACACTTAATTACACTCATCATAAAACCTAAACTATGTACAACTGTTTATCGTTTAGATATTGGTACATTTATTTTAATAACCTGAGAAGTCGTGAGTAACCTCTGTCCGATAAAACTAATGTCTGTTTGAAATATATTTTAATTAGAAGAACATATCTGTTACCAATTAAGTTGGACGGGCTGTACTTATTATAGGTATGTTTCGTATTGAAACCTTAGGGATTGTAGTTACCTTACCGTACCCGTATCTTCATACTGTAACTTGTTAGCATGTTATCAGACTACAGATAACAGCATCATCATCAGATACCCCATCATCATCATCAGCAGCTTGCAGTCCTGCAGTCCACTGCTGGACATAGACCTCTCCCAGTACCCGGTCCCCCACAAAACCCGGTCTGCTGCTTTATGCATCCAGTCGCTGCCGGCCCTCTTCAGCAAATCGTCCCGCCATCAGGCCCGATGGCGTCCCACGCTACGTTTGCCATAGTGAGCATTAGAAAAACTCTTCTACCATGTACGAGTACTAGATATTAACCCCTTTCCAGTCCGATGAGCCATATATGGTACATTTAGATTTTTTGCCTATTGCGTCCACGGACTATCAAAGTGTTAAACATATTCGATCATATGGATCAATGTTGTTGTTGATCACGGCTTAGGAAGACATTCGTCACACAGTAGACCATGACCTGGATTAGGACACAGGATACTTTGTGTCTGGGGACCGAGTAAGTTGCGAGCCAAATGTAGCCAACAGATTTAGATTTAATATCAACTTACTTAAGGGTCATTGTTGCATAACGGCGCGGCGGGCGGCGGTGTAAAGCACACGGAAATATTGTAGTATCGGGCACTGTAATACCTATAGGTAATACTCTTAATTTGTATAATATTGGAAATTACGTGTATTGCTGTATTTACCGTCGTCCGGTTTACCGTCGGTGTCGGCCCTGCACTATAAATATCACAGGCTTAATCGCCGCATTAGTCGATATCAAATGAAGGTAAACTAATGAGTGTCGTAAGATGGGATTACATTTTAATGAGGTTTATTATACGGATTGATGCACTTACGAAGGATGGCAACTATATTATGGACCTTTAGGTTCAATCGCAGTAGTCTTGGGCCCAGTGCGTCAGGCTGTAACCAACCACTAACATATATTATCTAAACGTTCTCAAAACACATTCCCTCCTAAAAAGGTTCCTTTAAGATGAATGCCCATATTGTTGATCCGAAAATGTAATAAAAATTAATTAAAAATTGATAAGCCAGCACATAGATACAATCAGTGTTTGTGGTAACTTATGAGGTAACCGGAGACGTTTCTCAGAACCCAATCATAACAACATACATAACAGCCACTAATTACTAAAACTTCAATTAATTACATTTACTCCAATAATTTGCTTTTAATTTAAACGATTTTGTACCTTATGATTTCAAACATAAGCGTCAAACCAAGTGCATTACAGGTTTGTATGAGATCGGTATCGATGGAGTCATCTGGTCGTCATGGCAACGGTAACACGAGTTCTGAATTCAAGTTTGGAATTTGGAACGTGCTCTGAACGTTACATGCGGTGATGCGGCCGATCGGTCTTGATACTTTATTATAGCACGTGATTTCATTAGTTTCATCTGACGCTATTGTCTAGTGACATCAGGGACAACTTTTGCGAAGATCATACTGGGTACGAAGTTAATGTTAGGAAGTTGCATATAATGTCGTTAAATTATTATCTTCTATTGCACAATTAACTCAATAATTTCTTTTAACAATCAATTCTATTTGCCTCAAGCTGTGGTTAAACTACTTAATAATATAATGTTCTCATAAGGTATATTGTAAAAAAAAAGATCTTAATTTTTCAACATAAGATTGGTCAATAGCATTTAACCTGAAATCAAGTATCAAAACCAGTATACCCTAGTGTCAAATTAGGGTGCGTTCAATGTGGAACAAGTCACGTCCTTCGGTTTCAATATGTCGGCTGAAGACGACAGGAGACAGGACAAACAGACGCGGGGCGAGCTTGGAGGCTTGGTGGGAGATACGTCACTACGGCCTCTACGGAAACTACTACGTACGCACGTAGGGCCTACGATAAAACAAAAGACTTAAACGCACTAGGAACGTTAAACTGTGGATATACTGTATGTTATCTACATCTGTGTTTATTAATGAGGCGATAAATTTCACTGCGTTGTGTTTATAGTAACAATAGATATTCAAGCTTTTTCTTTATAGCATCATGATAACAAGTTTATCGAAGATGTATCATCAGATTTGATTGAAGATGGTTAAGATCAAAGTGACGTGAATGATATCAAATGAAAGTATCAAGTTTTATTATTATGATAGTATAATATTTATTATAATTATTTTAAGTACTAATAATTTAAGTAATCATTACCATAAAGTCGTTACGAGCATTTAATTCGATAAATAACTCAAGTGCACACAACACTATCATTTAGGTAAACACCCGTTTAAGTGGGTAATATATTATGTTATTGTTACATCTCCGTGGGTTCACATTCAATACATTTATAATCTCGCGTTAATGTCCAACATTTACAATTTACTGTAACTTTATCGTTTATGTTATTTAAAATCTTTGAGTTATTTTAATAGGCTGTGTATAATAAGCGTGTGCGTTAGTAAAGTACTGTAGGTCTATTCTCGTAACTTCAAACGTTCTCGAACAGTGCAATAACGGTGTGCTTTCGATGGAAACCAACAATTTTCGTATTTAGAATCGTTGGTTTGTCTCGAAAGCACATCGCTATTGCACTGCTCGAGCACGGCTTATGTTACAAGAATTGTCCTACTGGACGGTAAGAAATATAGACACCATTAGTTATACAATACGTAGCTATCGTATTACAATGGTCGGTTATATTCGAAACGGTAACTAATGTGTGATCGACGAGTTAGTTAGAGACTGTAATATATTATGTAAAATAAATTAATTGTCTGATTATTCACGCATCGTAACGAGATATGATGAAGAGGGTTTGTCTTTGATACTTGCTGTGCTTGATCAACGGATCCAAGATGTCTCTTTTTAAATAAAACCTGTTGCTCTCGTAGGCTGGTTTATTATCATAAATCTACTTTTCTGTTTGACCATCACTAGATCAAAGTTCATCTAGCTAACAAACAAGTTGTCAAGCATGATAAATTATCACCCATTATACAATTAATAATATATTTTGTTAACAATTATACAAGTCATCCGGTAGCGTGTGCGCGGGCGCAGGTTATTAAAACATTTTTAATGGCTGCTTCATTACAATCACATATCATGTCCAGTCGGCATTTACAAGGCAAATCAGCGAATTAATAAGGTATGTACAATTGATGTTATTGTCATACACAACCGGTTTATTAATGGAGGTATTCTGTTAACGCTCTCCTTTATAAAATCTTGTATATAAAATAAAATTTAAATTGATCTTACGATTTTTGGATCGCCAAATCATGTGCCTATTTACGTAAGCAATTATGTATTAATGATCATTTTTGTATTAACCGTCACACAACAACTACAACGACAAAGGTCTTCGACCAGTGTGTGTTGCCAATGATTACGTATGGCTCTGAGACGTGGTCGCTAACGGTTGGCCGTTTGGAGAGGCTCAGAGTCCCTCAGCGAGCTATGGAGAGAGCTATGCTCGGAGTTTCTTTGCGCGACAGGATCCGGAATACGGAAATGCGCAAATAAGGAAACTACAGACACCGACGTAGCTCGAAGAATATGCAAGTTGAAGTGGCAATGGGCAGGCCATATCGCTCGAAGAACCGATAACCGCTGGGGAAGAAAGGTTCTCGAGTGGCGACCACGAACCGGAAGACACAGCGTTAGCAGGCCTCCCACCAGATGGACCGACGATATCGTCAGAATTGCGGGCAACCGGTGGATGGAATTGGCAAGCTGTCGTTCTTTGTGGCGTTCTAAGGAGGAGGCCTTTGTTCATCAGTGGACGTCTTCCAGCTGATGATGATGATTGTATCAACCAAAGGCGCCGATAACTGGTGAGGTTGTTGCATGCCTACTTTAATTTTGCTCCTTAATAATGATAATTTTCGTTACATCCACTAAATTGTTAATCTAATTACATCCATGACTTATTAAGACTTACAGAATTAACTTTATATTGGTACATATAGGTACTATATACTTTTATACATATTACTACATAACCTACTATATAACAGAATTTTTATCACGCCTGATGGTAAAAAATCTATTAAAAAGGTCAAGCATCTGCTTCCAGAGCTTTATGAAACATCCTATATGAGCTCCAGTCCCATAGAATTAGATACAGCACCCCGGCCGGCGAGGTAACGTAACTAGTATAGATAAGTAATTACCGAGAACGGATCACAACACTGTTTAGGGTAATGGATGCGTGGGAAGGCCGCACGGTCCCGGGTTTGGTACGGTTATCAGAATACGGCTGTTTCTTATTATAATGAACTGATGTTATATGGGAGGATGAGGAAATAATTTGAAGTTTTATTTATCGAACTAGTATTATGATAAGTTTTTTGTACTTAATACAATATTAGTTGTGTTTAGTTTGGTTGGATTGACAGTTTATAAATTGTATTGTCTCCTGATTGCAAGTGCTGGTAGTAAATGTTATGATGACTTCTTGGGTTCAACTCCCAGATCAGATATAATAATAGGTACAGTGGACATGTGTGCTTGAAAAAATGATGAGTAGTAAAAAATAGCAATAGGCTAACAGTTTCTGGATATAAAGTGGGTGTGGGTCACAAAGTTGCCGATCTATTGAAAGAATTTAGCCATAGTGGTATACTAGCCACAGCCACATCGAATAAAAAATAGTTTTATCTACAACATACGCCAGTAAAGTACTTAATGGAAATCGAACCAAGCTCATTGATAAGCGTCTAAATGTACCTCACGTGTATGTCATAGCATGCCAGTCAACATAAGTGGAGATAAGAATTAATTTCATGTGTTTAATATAATACACGCACATGGCGGCGAGGCAGCTCGTTGCTATGGTAATGAGGAGATTAATGGTGTATGTGTGAGGAGGACCGGTGAGTGGACGGTCCGATACTTTTAACACACAACGTGCATTGCTGGCTCGAGTATTTATTAAGTTTGGTTCATTGAGTTATGTCGTTGTCTGGCGCTATAGCTACATATAAATTTATTTTATAGGAGCTTTTAAATCAATAAAATATTATTCAACTAGCTGTTGCCCGCGACTTCGTCCGCGTAAATTTCAGATAAAAACACCAGGAGACTATAATCTGATATTGTAAGTAAGTGAAAAACACTATAAATTACTTATCGAAAGGAATATACATAGTATTTTAATGATAAAGGTATTTTTAAATTAAGATGGGGCTAGTTTACTTGCTTAACCGATTTCGTGGGTATGATCGGTGAATATTGAGTGACTTACAGGAAAGTTATTGACATGATTGGTTTGCTTATAAGGAATGTACACATAAAATTTTGAATGTACCTTTGTTTTACTGTATCTATGTACTATATTGATGGCATGCATTTCTCTAAACTACGTTCGTAGTTTTGTCCTCAGCAGACAACATATAAAGAGAGTGTGAACTGGTAACTCGGAAGCGAGCATCATACAGTTAAATAATAATAGCAGCCTATAACTGTCCTACTGCAGGACAGAGGCCTCTTCTCGTAGAAAGGGATTAAGCATTGATCACCACGCTAGCTCACTGCGGGTTGGCGATTTCAGATTACTAAATCCAGGTTTCCTTACGATATTTTCCGTCACCGTTAGTCAGTAGTGTAGAATATCTAAGAAAGTATTTATAACATTGAAAAAGTTACATTGATACTTGCCCGGGTTTGAACCTGCAACCTTGTGCATACAAATCAGGTATGTTAACCACTTGGCCACCACGACAGTCATACATATCATATAGTTATCCGAGT
Organism: Abrostola triplasia; assembly: GCA_946251915.1. Classification (NCBI taxonomy): domain Eukaryota; kingdom Metazoa; phylum Arthropoda; class Insecta; order Lepidoptera; family Noctuidae; genus Abrostola; species Abrostola triplasia. Next base: position 162,557 of record OX276437.1, read on the forward strand.
AAAAATCAGCTGGTTTCTATTCCTTAATAATTAAGTCTACCCCTGCGTGAGCTATGACGTGAGCGATGATAGTTTGTATGTCAAAATGCGCCAAACGGTTATATTGGAATTGATTGTAGCAGACATTTAAACGAACTGCTCATGTCCGTCACCCATATGTTGGACCTGTGGGCGATGAACTTGGGCAGTTCGTTGCCCAAACAGAAAAGGCGGTGCGGGCTGGCGTTTCACTTGCGCCTTTTAAGAAGGGTCGTAAGGCACGTAGGCCGTACGTGGTGAGCGGGACCAATCGTGAAGAGGCGAGTCAAAATTTGTTTCAAAAGACGTGTACGTGTGTACATGTAGCATACATGTAGTTAGAAGGATACCCTGAGGTTTTAGCTGGTAAGAGACCGGCATAACACTCCGTCCGCTCAGTGTGGAGGAAGTCCATGAGGATTTTCCTAGCAACAAAAATACTTTGATAATTGTGTGGAATTTAGAATTTGACTGCCTTATTGGTCTAGTGTTCGTAAAATGCGACTACTGAGCGGGAGTTCCGTGTGTTCGTCTACCAGGTCGGACAAAGTGTTATGGGTTTTTCAACTAATTCTCAGTAGCTGTACCGACTTTGAATTTGTGCCTGGTTAATGAAAATTTAATTGGCGTAAGTAACAGTACAATAAAGGCGTGATAGTATGGTATGAGTATGGCCACCGCTACAATTTGTTATAATTTCTGCATCTATGATGTTTCTCTACAAAACGGTAACTTTGAGGTGGATCACAGACCTTTAACTTAACGATGGGTGTCTACAGTACACTTTCTGCTAGAGAGTTAAAACATATAAACAAAAAACACTTCAAAATTGTATGTCGTTTGAATATGTTCCAGTGAATAAATATTTATGTTGTCGAATGCGGGAATAACACTATCACATCACATCTTAACCAACTTTTCCAGGAACGTGAAGTAATGAGAAGAATTCTGTATACTCCGTCTAAATATTACCATTTATTAATATTTATGTATATCCAGTGTATAAAGTGCAATATATAAGTAAAGTTTTTACGGAGCATTTAAGTACTAAAATATTTATCTATAGTCACCGAAGAACAGGAATGTGACTCGATCCATTACATGGTGGTTGTTCCTGCTGAGTTCTGTCTAAAACTATTGTACATTCTTAATTTAGGATTACATTTCAGCAAATGTCTCTTAAAACTATAGCGTAACTCTCCAAGAACAGACGTTTTGTTGCTTCAAATTGATGTGTATATTGAGTATGGTGAGCGCTAATTTGCCACCTAAGAGAGAGAGAGAGAGTAGTTCTGAAAGACAATTTTGCCCCGATTATTTGTTTCTTAACCTTATGCAAGAATGCTGAAGTAATAAGTGTTTCAAAGTGGTCTGTGTGAATGATTGTTTGTAGACAGCGCCTAAATGGTAAATTTTTTCTCCAGCGTTTTCCATATTTCTACGGTATTGATGAATCAAAGGTGTAACCCAAATTCGGCAGATGAAATAACTTCGATGTAAAATAAAAAAAATGAGAAATCTAACATTTTGATGGAAAAGCTAAAATAGAAAATATTACTGAATATTGTTATTAACTATTCTGTGGTTAAAGTAAAACAAACAACATTCTATACATATTTACAATGGTGAAGTTACAAACTTATTAAAGTAGAAAAAAATTAAAAATTCATTAACTGTAAATAGTTTGGAATAATATTATGTTAAAAATATGTTATAATTGTCTTTTTATTAATATTTAAGTTCGAAAACATCCAAAAAGAAATTAAAGCCTATGCAAAAAGAAAATCCTTTGGCAAGGATCGATCTTTATACATTTAAAACGCAGGGCGATCGCTTAACCGCCACGCCATGATACTTGACGTAAATTTTAAAATAGATGTTTCTATACATGTTATGATTTACTGCTCAGCTCCTTATGGATATAGCGTGATGATTTCTACTTCAGAGGTTCATCTGTAACGAATCTGCATATTGTAATATTGGTTTTGTCTTAAAGTGCTATAGAATGCGCCGCCACGCCGGCCGTTACCGCCGCAACCGCTATGTCCCTGCCTTTTATCTGTAATATCTTCGAAACTATTTATTTAAATTACTTGCTGTAAAGGGTAATTTTGATCTATATTAAATGGACAATATATTGAAGGTACTTAATTCGATAAGGATTTATGCTGTATTGCTCAAAATCGCTTCGTAAATAAGTCATTATTTCTCGTAAAAAGTAAAAGATAAAAAATGGTTATTGTGGGTTATTCCTAAGAGATAGACATATGCCCTCGCGGACTTTTTTGTAGGCATTTTTATGGTGTACAATACTGTAGTACATTGTTTTGATATATCTCGTAGGGTTTAGCCAGCGTTTGCAATGTAAGCGTTGTTATTTTCGACATCACATTAGAAAACTCTAAAATTATCAGTGTTTCTCTACTATATTATGCATGTATTATAGACATAAACCTTCCTTTTGAACCACTCTATCTATTAAAAAAAACCGCATCGAAATCCGTGGCGTAGTTTTAAAGATTAAAGCATATATAGGGACAGACAGACAGCGGCGAGTGACTTTGTTTTATAATATGTATAAGGATTCTATCCAGAATCTCTCTATCATTACTTTTCTGGTTTTATATCATGGTAAAGTGACATTTTTGTAGGAAATTCCTAGAAACATTCCGCGTTTTGGAACAATAATAATTAGCGAGGCCGCGTTTCATACAATAAAAGCGAAAAGTAAAGCTTACGCACCGGTTAGCATTTAGACTGAGTCTTTATACGAACTCTCATACATAAACAATACAGGCAGCCGAAGCAGGGGCGCTCTGCGAAATATGATCCCCTCAGCATGACCTTATCATAAGACACAGATACCTAATTGACTCATACTTATTTACAAAGAAGAACTATACTATACCGAACCTACCTAAGCCGGCCTGTGATTTGCCGAAGTATGTCATTCCCGCATCCATCCTACTTTTTCAGCTCTTCGTAAAGTAAGGAATCTCAGACGTCGAGGGATGAAACGTCTCCATTTATATGCTCTATTAGTGCCGCTGAGGCCCGCCTCTTGCGTGTACGACGTCCCCGCCGGTAGGTAGCCGAGGGTACCGGCAGGAGGGGAGGTCATCGATACATCGCCACTCTCGATGACTGCGAGATATGTGAATTTATTGTGAATTTACGTATAGTAGTGACAGTAAGGTAGAATATTATAACGAGAGGTATACTTCAGCTTTTATGCAACCTAAGTTGTCAAGGAGACCGTAGTGGCCGCCGCCGTTATTCAAAGTTACTCTAAAACCCTTGAAATGTGGACTAATCACTTGAAAAGTCTGACTTTACTTATTCGAGTAGATAGCATTCGTATTTTATTTGGATTGTTATGATGAGAGGCATTGGTAATTATAATAAGTTACAGACTGATATTGTGTGCGAGTAGCATTGAAATAATATAAATAATAACAGTACATTGAAATAATATACAGTTGCTAGTTCTCGGTTATCAATTGAAAATTAGAACAAGTGTACCCAATTAATAAAAGTATAGGTAACACATTCTCCACAGAAATTTTAATTTTCCTAAAATCCTTCAGTCCCAAATCCCTACAAAATCCACTTAAAAATAGTAATGAACTGTTGTCAGCCCTAAATTGGCGAACATTTCATTAACAAGCAAGCCGGGGCTCGCCTCTGCCTACCTCGCGCCTGTCACGGCGAGATGGATGGCCGCGGTGCAGGGGGGGCTCGTTTTATTGTTTACCGTCCACTGGGGAGACTCCTGGGCCACGCAATCGGCTGATACAGAAGACTCAAACAATAGTGTTAGTGACTTAGTGAGTGAATGACACACGGCATTACATAAGTCGCTCGGATTTGCCTAGGTAAAACACCTAGGCTTAAACTTTTACGAAGCTACGTCTTTCCTAACTTGGCTAACAGGCGTTAATTTTCGGTGAAGGTATAAATATAAGTGTTATCTTTACTGGGATGGCATTTAAAGGAAACAACTAAACCTTTTATATTTATATTTTGTGATATAAATCATTCATCCTCCTGTTAGCTTATAATCTTGCGATTATCAAAGATAACATTTAATTAAACTAAAGCTTGGCTCTCTCTCTATTAAAACTTAGATATCGATACCAAACTCAGTTTAATAACATCTCAATAATACCTACTCTGAAGCCGAGAGGCTCCAAACACTTTCCAATATAATCTGTAATAAGAAAACAAAAGGGATTCAGTAGCAGATGACACGCACGTGCTCGCCGCCCGCCGCCCGCAGTACGGAGCAGGCTCCCTTTATTATGGCTGAGATAAAGACTTCAGTTATAGCGGGATTAAGATGCGATCGCGGCTTTAAAGGAACATCGGAGGAGATCGGCCGCGCCTGCGTGTCAGCATGCAGGTGAACGAGGCTGTTACTGGGTGATAAGCTTCTGTTTTTAGCTTTTTTACCAACGTTTGGTGCCACAATGGTGTTTCGTAATACGACTTTTAGGCAAAGTGTTATTTCCTTTGAGAATTTGCATTTTAGCTTTACAATATTGCTTTATTTTGCTGTTGGTTTTGTCAACATTGTATGGGTTAGAGTTGTGTGGCCATGTTTCTTTAAAATTTCCGTGAACTCTACCGTGAAACCTTAGCTAAAATATCTGTACCAGCATCCTAGGTCACGTATAAGTTCTGTCGACCTAATAAGTATATAAGCCTATTACTACCTAAATGACTTTCAGTAAAGCCTAAATTATCTTTGGTTTGGAGCGGTGTGTGCAGTCTGAAAGTGATTAAAGTAAATGGTACAAGTGGCTACCTATGTAATATGTATATATTTTTGATCCATTGTTACTTTCAGTCGGCTCATAACTTCAGAGCACTCCGCTGCTGTCCCCACATAGTTACAGTCATCCCACATATTTATCATTCAGTCCTTTATCCAGATTTCTAAACCCTACTTAAGGACGTTTTATATCTCCATTCGTCTTTAAGTCACGTCAATGCTGTGTGGTGTCCATAACAACTGAATAGGCAGGAATCAGATATATTAATTTTGATAACCTTCTAGATTTATCTCAGTGTTATACAAATATACTCGTTCACATTCAAATGGATACACACCCAGATTTGCGACAAACATCTACAGATCTTACAGATATTTGTCTGGGACTGGGATCCAATGTGTACAACCTTCGCCCAGCTACATAGCTGTAAACTACTGCCAACCATGAGGTCAAGAATCTTCAGACAAATGGTATCCATTTAGGTCTGATATAACAACATACTCACATTGACCTTTGAGTGCTAGACGCTAAAACTTGTAAAGATAATATGTGGACGCTTGACAATTTCAGTAGAGTAAACTTTGCTTCGACCACTTCAGGAATCTGTCCTTTATCCCACTAATATGTGGCCTTCTCACCCACAAAGCTCCAGTACATGTGCGCCGCGGTTGTCACCCCGGTCACGCGCCGAGCCCTCTGCTGATCTACTTCTGTAACAGCCGTCATACTTTTTATTTCCGAGCCGCGAACCCCTCTATCGGAAACTTGTATTGTTTCGCGACTGGAATAATTTAAAGATGGTGGAAATGTATTATAGGGCTGCAGTGGGAGACCTCGAAGAGATTTTATTAACAGTAGGTATTGCTGTCGCAGGAGTTCATATAAATGATGTTAAAAAGGTTGTTATCGATGAATTGAAGAACATAAAAACTTCAAGCGCGCATCGAATGGCACCGGTGACGTCGTAAATGAGCATTACACTTTTCGCGCTATAAGTCATTTTCTCCTACTAGGTGGTCAATACTTATAAATTAAAAATTAAGTTAAAAATTATTATTTAAACTAAACTAAGCTTTCAAGCCCAAACATGCATATTACTGCAGGGAAGAATATATACTAAATTTTATTTGCAACGATTCTATTTTTATCATACATAAATTCATAAAGTCATGCCTATTTCCCAGAGGGGAAGGCAGATACTACGGATATCCACTAGCTACGATCCTGACGATTCTCTCGCCCTATGCTCTTGCATCACAGTCTTCCTACACGCTCGTCGGTTAAGGCAATGTACCTAGGTACTAGATATGCTAAATAAAAAATTTAAAAGAAGCAGACTTAAAAGAAAATCCTACTGCCAACCGTCCGGGCAACTCCTTTACGTTATCAATAAATTCAAGCACTGAGAAATTATTCAAAACCAGCAGTCGGTAAGTAATAATATAAAAATAAAAGCAGTTTTATGACGCTGTGTGGTTTTATTAATTCAGTAACAAGTGACCAATAACGTGTTTTATGTAATGGCGGGAAGGTTGTGGAGGTTTTATAGTGTTCTGTCTGGTGCTTTCGTTTAAATGGGATAGGGTTTGTTCTAGTTTTTGTGTTATGCTACAATACTTATTTTGATAATCGGTATGGGAAATACGTGGTTAAAAATCTAGTTTCACATGTAGAGTATCATGTAGTCTAGGAAAACAATGTTTTCGGATTAGATAAGAAGCCTTACATGTCATATGTCACGGGATATATCAGGTCAGTTTCTCTGATTTTTGTTCCTGTCCAATTTACAGTATGGCAGGCTATCCCATAACACAAAACGTAGATATTTAAATACCAGCTGCAAGTTAATTTAAAAAATAAATTACATAAATATAAAACGTTTGGTAATTGATCTGTCTTAAAATTTAATCCATACAGCGAGCTATTTGTCCGCTATTCACAATGTGCATTTAAATAAACATCTCTTTGTTCTCCCGCGGTCGTCTGCAATTAGTTACTCCATAAAGTTGTTGTTTATTCACCACCGCTATGGCCGCACACATATTTACGACTGATAATAATACGTGAAACACGGGCGTCGAGTTTTTTTGAAGTATTCCTATTTGCACGAGCACTGCCGAGCAGCATCGTGATCCTGGCAATGAAGAGTAATAACGGTGGCCGCTAACAAATGCGTATCATTAACTCACAACTTGATTTAAGAGATCCAAGCGCAAATTGATTTAGTTCACATCAAACGAAACCTGATTCTTTTAAGAGTATTGCGAAATTTTATTATCCAAACATACATTTATAATGGACGGCCGACACTGATGGATTGGATTCAAAAGAATAGCGAGGGATTGATGAGCTGCAGTCTTTATAAACTCTACAAAGGGTTTTGTTGGAGATCGCTGCCTGTTAGAATTAGAGTTAATGGTTTGTTACAGGTGGATGTGGATGGGTATGGGCATCGATGGTTTTGAATGATATTGTGCTTAATTATACTTATATTAAGCTAGAATGCTAATGTGTTATTTTCTTTTTAAACTATAAGGTAATTAGAAATGACTTATTTGTACTGATCCCGTGTTTGTCAGGTTTTCTGTGATATGGTATTTATAAAGCTCTCGGCAGGACCAGTTTACGATTCATTAAAAAGCAATAAAAACCGAATACAAGTCGTTTTCCCAAGTCATGCGAACTGATTAGAAATAGAAATGTTTCTCTGGTGACGAGTAACACGAGTGTTAGATACACGTCAGCTTCAGTCGATGCGAGACAAGCCTTGGTCATATACATGGCCGCATGGCGATGTGGGTCGGACCGGTCCCTTTAGTTCGCTAATTGACGTCCGACAGGTACACAGACAGACCGACATAACCGCTCATAAACCAACAGACGAATCGCGCGAAACAAACCAACGACCAACAACATTAAATTCAATTTACATCGGCCGCTCCGCTATGCAGAATCCACTGAAGCATTCGACTGTGTGCGCCGTAAAAGAAAGCTGCGGAAACCTCGCACAAAAAGTCGCGGGACATTGATCTGTTGTAGTCTTGGAATAAAAGTCATTTTATTGAGTGATCGCCCAGCCGTTGTCACGTTTTATATCATTGAAAAACCTGGAACCCGTTATGGTGATGCAAGGGTTTACACTGGGCCCGGTCCAGAGCAATTTTATATCTTAATCGTTGGGGGTCAGAGTTCAATTTGGAATGTGATATGTGTGTTAGTTGCGTGGAGTGTTGGTCGTGGCGCGGGTGCAACAGGCCGGAATGCCCGCATCGGAGAACCTGTCCTGCGTCTGAGATATGCACTTCAAGTCTGCTTTATAAAATTCACGTGTGCATCGCATTTACTACGTCGATGATTCACATTTTAAGTAGCGTTATCTTACGACAGGTAAAAAGAAGAGGGTTTTATGGCTCGTTAGACGTTTTAACTCAATCTTGAATCGTTAATCTATATATTGCCATTATGTTGGACTGGACTTTATCCTCGGAAGTAGGTAGTAGTCGCAGGTCAGGTAAATTACACTTAGTCCCTGTACCGCTAAAACTGCCTGGTTCCATAAGAGCATATTTGTAATGGCGCCAAAGATCTATAATAAACCACCAAACTGTATGCGGTCGATTACTAGTGCTCATGTATTTAAAACTAAATTAAAATCTCTCTTAGTGGAAAAGGCATTACTACTCAATTGAATAATATATTCATAATGAAATAATGTAAACAGATTATCATATTTATACACTTACTTGCTATCCATATTTATTTTTTATAGTTAATTTAATTAAAACGTAATTTCGCAAACTGACACAACTGAACATGACTTCACAAACTTTATGACATTCACAATAACTGTAAATTACCCCAAATATTGTATAAAATGTGTACACTACATAGTGTACACATGGTACATGTGGTAGAACATAGTGGGCATTATACTGTATATATAAGACCTTTGCAAACTTACCTATGCTTCACAAATAAATGATTACGATAATGATCTTCTAACGATACATTAGAACCTGATTTTTTCGCGTTTTTAATTTTAAGTGACATAGGTAGTTGAATGGCTGGTGCTTCCTCAGTTAAAACTAGTTCAAAGGCTATAAAGTTTTCACTTTTCATATGTTATAGTGTCGTATCATTAAGATCTTTGCTCACTGAATTATCATTAAAATAACGAATGTTCTACAGTTTAAAATATGTCTTTATTTGTCCATCGGAGGTGTAACATTAATCATACTAAAACTTGTTTGACTTGGTGTTCTCATGCAAATACGAGAAATGGGATATCGACGCACGGTTTACGGTAATGTTTTAACTTAGTTGTGTGTACCTATTACATGTGAATGTCCGCAGGTCTAACGATGGGCAAATAAAGTCATTGCCTGGGCACCTCCCTGTGTATATTGTCAGCGGGCATCAATCAGCGCGTGGTGTTCGCGGCCGCTAACGATCTGTTAACGCTCAACAAATACGCATAACTGCCGGTCATTACACACAACGACCGGTTATAGCGGCGTTCGACTCAGTTTCATGACAAAGTCGACGTTGACTCAATTTAGACCTGTAGTGCTATTCTGTAAAAACCATTTCGATATCGAGATTCACCTGAGTGACAAAGCTCACTTCGAAAGCGAACTCACTTGACCTTGTTTTAGGATTCTGTAAACATTTGGTACGCACTTGCGATGTGAAGTGAGTGTCGAATCATAGAGTAATAAACTAGAGCCATGTTCGTTTTATCGATATTCTTTTCATAAGACTTTATTTTAAAATAGGTGCATAAACTTTCCACAAATTCGGTATATATATTGCATAAATGCATCAAATGTGCGATATTTGTTAAATTTATATTTATTTTTGTTAATATAAAGAAAAACGCATTCAGTTTGGCTGTATGTTTTGAGATTCGTGCCTCGAACAAAAGTAGTTTAAGTTTGTTTACAAATCGATTGACGTTTAGAAGTGAGATTGCTTTTAGGTTAAATAAAAGTTTGTTTTAGTGTTCTAATTAATATAATACCGAATGAAAGTATGAATTAAGTATAAACATTTGTTATTGATATTAGTTTCTTTGATACTTAGTCTTAGTGTAACCAGTCTCTACTGTAATTGTTTTGTTTAAATTATAACCCTATAGAAAGAACGGCTCTCACTTCAAAAGTTCTTAGTGCAAGAGACATAGCCCGTAAACGCTCGGAGAAACTGGCGCTTCAACTCAATGGTTTAGGAGGCAGTTAAAACATGGAAACAATGGACTAAAGTTTGTAATCTTGTTAACAATTACTTTTAGGTATAGTCATTCTACATAGTTTTAATGTATGAAATTGTTTTAGTATTGGGCCGATAAACAAGTGTTGTTAAGAAGAAGGGTGCATTACGCTTTAAAACTAGAAAGACAGAAGTTTTGATAGACAATCCGCGACCTCGCCGGCGTGGATTTTTCATGAGGGGCGATTTGTTTATTACGTCAGGTAATTTAAGAGGGAGGTCGACTATGTCTTGTTTTTTCTTACAAGGGGGTGGGAGGGGTCTTGATAGTTCTTACGTAGTAGGATCACAAAAATGCGCAATCAAACCAAAGTTTATTACTACCACAAAATATACAATAAACTAAACGTGTATTCATAACTTCCTTTAAATTCTTAAGTAATAAATATTAACGACGAGGGGAAGAGGTCGGCCTATTCTTATTTAGTCTTATATACATACATACATAAAGTCACGTTTCCCTTAGGAAACAGGCGTGATTTTATTTTACTTTATTAGGCGTTATTCATATACCTATAAGAGCTCAAAAACGGGCATAAATAGTCTTCCGTAATAAATTAATACCCTCTAAGACGTTTAATGTCATGTAACACATATACATTATGATCTATCAATTCTTCAGACAAAAGATAATTTTCAACAAAATCTTTGTCTATTACCTATTTGAAATTTGCGAATTTTACCAACTTGACGACGACTATCACATATAATCTATGAAATAAGCTTATTCTAATAAACTCTCTAAAAAACAACGAGCCATACTTTATAATTTTAATTAAATGTTTTATGCTAATTTTTAATACTGTTACACACTTATTTACCTTGAAATAATGAGTTAAAATGAACTCACTCCCAATCTCGATAGCCTCCTAGGCCACCTTAAAAATGACAAGTGGATTCGTTGTTCGAAGTGTCGAGTTTCGATGAGTGAAGTGGTAAATCCCCTTTCAGAATACCAAATTCATACTAATAATGTCAAAATTCTCACGCAACACGGTTCGTCTCGACGCCACACTCGCAAGTGTGGCGCCACCGGCGCTGTCGAGATTTAGAGAATACGAATTTGATATCTCACCGCGGAATCCGCTGTCGAGACACGAAAATGTTGTTACAGAATAGCACTACTGTAATTTAACCAAAAGTTAAGATATTGGATGTCATAATTATTGTTATATTGTCGAATTTAAAACATTACGTCTGAAGTTTGTGTTGGATTATATTCTGCGAAGTGATCTCAGGTACCGTCAAGACCGGTGGTGATATGCATGAATATTCATTTCTTTTAAATCCGTGTTTCGTATTTAAATCCAAAACAAATTAGGTTTTATCTTTGACTTTTGTATCGGAACCAGCTGGTTAAATACAAATCATATTAGTTTTCACAATACATAACGAAACAAAAAGTTCGTTAATTTTTAAATACTCTCTACCACAGTGTTAGTTAGGCATTACGTTTAGTCTTGGCAATGGTTAATACAGTAACTTTCTCCGGGTAGAGCAGGTTTGTAGCTAGTCAGCTATCTCGCAGAACGAATTAGTAAACTTCTAACAAGCTAGTTAAAATAAGTTAGCAACAGTTAAACTTCAATTGTAATAGAAAATCTTACAGGTTGCAGGCTATTGACCTCATTTGTCTATTTCCAAAAGTATGTTAATTCCGTACCCTTGTTCACAACCTTGCATGCAACCTTCCAAATAAATTGTAACAATATTAACCAAAATTAATCTACCAAAACATCGGCCCGACCCGGGAATCGACCGCGGGTCCCTAGCGGCCACTTAATTCCATTACTAATTCACCGGACACACACCAAATTAAAATAGCCATACATAATCCAACAGTCATCATTGCTCACAGGAAAGCAATGTTAAGATATGAAGAACTTCATGTGTCGTAGAGTCTAAAGTTGCGTGAACTGGCAGTTGGCGGTTGTAACGTTTAGGGATGTGAACGGTGGTATCTAGATGGTCCGCGAAGGTTTTTTTAATCCGTAATGGGCGCGCGTCGCTGATAACAGACAGTATGATATACTGGACACGGGGAAATATTTTAGGAAATGCAGAACTGTGGAGACGGCTTCCAACAGGCTGTAGGATGTAGTCTAGTTGAAACATTAGCATTGCTGACGAGCCCACTATTCGTAGCCGAGTTGACAGTAAAACAGTCTTTACTCGCGTGTGCTTGTAAAAAAACTTTACAGGTTGTGTAACAAATAAGTAATCGACGCGACGTATCGTTAGTGTAGTGGTCGCTAAGCGGGACTGTTGAACATCAGGAATCGATCCCGGGTCGGACAAGTGATATTGGGGTTTTCCATTAGTTTATTCTCAGTAGTATTAAAGAGTCTGGATTCGTGCCCGGTTGATAGCAATAGGCTCGCCGCTATTACATTACTTTACAGCTCTGCCTACTTTTCGGGGAATAAAAGCATGATGTTATTATGTTATGTACGTATATGCAACAACCAAACTCTAAAAGGCGTAATTGTCTCATACGTGTAGAGTCTAATGCAAACCAAAACAACATGCATTCAGCCAAGTTTACTGCGTTATAACTATTGAAGCAATTCAACATTATTTTAAAACGTCGCCCAACACTATGATTTTTTCCTGTATTCTGGGTGCATTTCACAAACATGTAATATCACATACACAAACACCTAGACTCGAGGCAAACATTTTGGGCTCACGCACATTTTTGTACCATGCGGGAATCGAACCCGCAATATCTAGCGCAGTAGTCGAATCGCTTAGCCACTGAGCTAAACGTCAAACGTTTAAAGCTGAAGTATTTATAATTTAATAAAGTATCTAAGATTTTATATAAATGATTCTATTTCGTGGTAATAGCTACACAATCCCACGCCACTCCAGCCAGCTTTAGTACGAAAAGCCATTGGTCCGGTAGTCAGTGCGCGATAATTAATAGCCGGCGCGCACGGGACGACACGGCACCGAACCCGCGACCCACCGCTGCGTGCTTTATTGATACGGCCAGCCGTGTCAATAGGTTGGTGTGTTCAATGATAAGGATTAACATGTAGTGAGGTATGCAGGGAATGTCTCTTATCATAAACAGATAGGATGCACGGCTACTGCTGGCTACAGAACCGTCCAGGTCCGGTGCCAGCTAACTGACTGGCGGGGGGCGCGGCACATTGTTACAATGGAACCACTTCAGCTAATGATTATGATGATTAATTCGAATACTTATACACGTGAGTAAATCGCTCATATATGACAATTTCTTCGCCCCTATTTTTATCGATTCCGTCTGTAGTGATATGAATGTGCCAGAGCTCTCCTCTTTGTACCTCTTCAGGGAACACAGACGTGAGGAAATATACTACAGGTACATAAATAAGGACTTACTGACCAATAGGGTACATTATATCCTGTAATATATATTTGGTCAAATAAATAAATATTATTATTAACTCTATTTGTGACACGAGAGAAAATACGACAATCTTTGTGATACCAAGTCGAAGATGGCTAGGAAATGAGCGAGACCTGTACCAGGTACCTCCGTCAGACTCGTGGCAAGTGGAGAACCCGCTACGACAGGACGAAACGTTCGCGTGTTCATCAGATATTGCACGATTTATAAAAGACCCATAATCCCGTACTCTGATGTCTGGCAACTCAGTGTTATCTACAAACCCCTCGGACGCGGAAGTCTTTATCACACTTTAATACTGCTTATGACAGGAGCCACAAACGTTATGTTAATTTAATGATATTTAAGTTCCCATGGCTATTAACATTAATTATTTCAGACAATTTCCCTAAAAGCCATACAGGCATGCATACAACCAATAAAAACACTCGTCCCGGAATAAAGGAGCCATAACTAGCCATAACATTTCCTTTATGTAGCACAAACACTAGAGATAAGGCTAATTGCACGCTCGGGCGCGATACTCGCTGTCGACAGCGGCCGGACACGACACTCGCCTCACTCACGTGCAAACGGCCTTACGTGCATGCCATTATGCAGTATTTCATTGTATGATGGATTGTTAGATGATGTTTTAACGATTTAATTAACATAATTATCGTGTTTGGGAAGTGGCGCTACCTCAGATGGTTTACACTATATGTATGCAGTTATCAAAGGTCATTAAACATCTCCCAACACAGAATTTTCTGTATCACAAGCAAGCTCCGACTCGAACCTGTGTATATATTTTGGAAAATATAATGACTCCGTATTGTACAAATATTAGTCACATGCACATATCGTGCGAGCATTCCCACACAAAGCGTTCTAATGACTTAGCTGCTGAGCTAACATTATACTACATCCCCGATCTTCGTCAGCAAGTAGTCTTCTTATGTATCTAATAGAAGCATTACCATAATTGGGCACAACAAACTTGTGCTACTGAGAATTTCCTAACCAAACCCCTAACAAGACTTATCTTGGCACTTGTCCTCCATAACCATGATGTCATGTAGTCAGATAAAATAACAATTCCAAATATCCTCACATTTCCAAGAAGTCTCGACTATCAATCGTGGCGCGGTAACATGAGCTGGCACATAGTTTGCATATCAAACACTTGTTCGAATCCATCCGTTTATGGAGTGCTAAGTGTTGATCAAACGCTCCCTCCCACAGCCCGCAGCCACAGGCTGGGTTTCTACATTAATCTACGGGTAACGGTGCTCCCACATCGGGGGCACCAACTCCTTACACTACTAACACCTCACCTACTAGTACACGATAGCCATTTTATATTTAATTTTAACGCCATTGCTCTTAATCTATATTTAACTACAACACAAATTGCGAATTACTTGTAAGTATGCGTTACTAATTTCACCTTAATTGTATGATTAGCTTAATCTTATGAAGGTCTATATTCCTGAACACCCACATTTCGCCAGTTATATTATGGGCTCCGAGGGGGTGAGCCTATTGCCATCAACCGGGTACAATTCCAGACTCCCTGCTGGTACTGAGAATTACCTAATGAAAAAATCCAGTTTCACTTTGCCTTCAGTCTTAGTAGTCGCGATTAGCAATCATTAGACTAGGTCTAGTTTATATTATGCAATATAGCATATAACATAACATCACGCCTGTATTCCCCGAAGGGGTCGGCAGAGGTGCACATGTAGTACACCCACATTTCGCCAGTTATGTTTTAGGTCCCAATGTAATAGGGGGCGAGCCTATTGCCATCATCCGGGCACAAATCCAGACTCCGTGCTGCTACTGAGAATTACCTAATGGAAAAACTTAATAACACTTTGCCCGACCCGGGATTTGAACCCAGGACCGCGTGCTCAGCAGTCGCGCTTAGCGACCACTAGACCAACGAGGCAGTCTGCAATATAGTTTATACATAATATAGCAAGAAGCTGACAGATTGTCTGCCCAGATTATCTGCCTAATCTCAGATACGCGTTAATACTTACAAGGTTAGCTTCTACTGCCACCTATTAAGACTATACCTATGGAATGTAGGAAGCTTGTTACCAAGTTCGATCACCCCGAGAGCATGGCGGGGACCTATTTCATGAGACCAAAGATATGAATCCCATCGGTCGTGTGACGAACCTCTTTCCGCGATAGTGAAATAGTCGACCCTGCGTGCACGTAGTGATGTCAGCCGGATATCAGAGTATCAGCTGATCTAGTGCGGGTTCATCGCTCATCTGAACCGCGACTCATCTCACGACTACATGCTATCGGGGACGGTCCGGAACATCTTCGATAGAAGGTACTTTATTGTAGACCGTACAGAAAGCGAATGCATACGATTGTGCAAATAATGAAAATAGTTGGGTCTGCGATGACTGAGCTTTTTATTTTCTCGATGACTATTAATTAAAAGAACCGTATTCACGCTGATAAAAGAAAATCTTAAAAAAGTAAAATACATGCAAATAGAAAATGGTATCGGGCTGGATCCTCTTGCGTGATAATAAATAAGTAATATAACGCCGCAGTGACCAGCTAATGAAGTCTCCACAAATCGCAACGTTTACATTTCAACAAACCCGTCGTGGCTGACTATTTTACAACGCTGTTCCTATACCTACCAACATCTACATCTACCTACCAACAGTAACGTTGAACTTTCAACAGTAAACTTGACTAATATGTAAAACTCTTACTTATTTCCATCTCGCACTGCTTACCAAACCCCTACATCATAATATGCTCATCTTTCTCGTGTAGGTAGTACATATCTGTTGTTAAATGTATGTAAAACCTAACAATAGCTGAAGCGGGGTAGCAATAAATTGTATTGTTAATAACTTTATTTACTGCAGTCATTTGTGTATGAAAGGCCGTGGAGCCCATGCAGACGCCTGCCTGGGTGAATAGGATGGGTTTGTAGTGATAATAGAAGAGCGTGAGGTCTCATATATTACCGGACGTTACCGTTGTCGCCAACCCATTTGAGATATATGCTGGAGACAATGGCTCAGAATCAGATATATAATCAGATCAGATATAGAATCGCCTGCATTTCTCGACAGCGAAGTAAACATGTGTGACACCAAAAACTCATTTTTAAACAGTTTTGCCATAAAGGTATCATCGACCCCAATTAGTATCCTTGATCTCTTAGGATTAAGTTAGCACATAAGAAGTTCACATTAGGACTAGCCTACAATATTGCAACCTATAAGCGTGCATCGCGGTACATTTTCCGCTGTGGAAGCGAGACACCGTTACGTGTAATGTAGTATGGCGTCTCGTTTTCACAGCGGAAAATATAACCCCGCTGTAACCATATAATGAACATCTAATTTGTCAACCTCGTAACTAAGACAGTTGTGTCTGCAGCTGGGTGACGTTGATACAGTGACTTAAGAGAGAAGTGATCGTCGATATCAATACAACTGTCGGCACGGTGAGCTCGGCGGGTGACCTGTGGAACTCTCCCACGGTGCCTTTTACTATCCTACCCTAGAACATGAACACTCAATCTTTACGTAGCCAACAAAGTAGCTGCTAGTATAGAAATACCTACATAATGTACATCGTATATTTATCAATCCATACTTCATATTATAAATGTGAAAGTAGCTTTGTTTGTCTGTCTGTTCCGCCTTCAGGACTAAACCGCTTGACGGATTTTGATGAAATTTTGCATGTAGAAAGTTTAAGGCTCGAGAAAGGACATAGGCTACTTAAGCCGGGGGCAAAATTAGGGCTAATGTGTTATGTACTATATCCATTTATAGTACACTTGCTTTTGCCCGCGACTAGTGGGATAATTGTTACGTTTGTTGTAGCTTGTAATTACACCGTCGTATTAGGTTATATTACCTGTATATCTGTGATGATAGCTGTAAGTGGTTAATAATAATATTCATCCATTCCAAGTTTTCTAACTAGACAGGAGATCAATCTGTGCTTTTATGACCTTTTGTTGTGTCACAGAATACTAAGCCTGTTGAAAGGTCTTTAAGAATGTAAAAAGGCGACTTGCACGTAGAGGTATAAATAGGCATTCGTACTGGCGTCCAGTACGAAACTTTTGAGCCTAAGCTTATGAAATTTCAAGCCAGAGTTACAAGATTATAAATAACAAAAAGGCTGCTACAATACGCAAAAACTCTCTTCATAGACAGCTGCTTGAACATTCCACATGCCCCCAGTACTGGCGGCCACACTTCAAAAGTATGTAAAGTCCTCTGAATAAAACATTCCTGGGCTGTGGCGTCGGGGCCGTCAGGACGTTCGCCTCACAATTAGCAAGCGCTGGATTATTCCGGATTAGCGTCATAGTGGCGAATAATTCTCTATTATACGTGCCATTGTATTGAAATGCTCGCGACCGGCGCTGGTGTGAAGATATCTGACAGCTCCAGCCTCCACACTCGATGTAGCTATTTTAGTCGATGAGAAAATATTAAGTTCTGCTGGACTCGGAAACTATGAATAGGTTGCAAAGGGTTCAGCTTATTATAAAATCATTACTGCATATTATTGGGTGTCTACTATTCAATCAATCATAGATTTATAATCTAGGGTAATAGATGGTTAGTTGAGGAGATTTTGTATATTTACGACGTATGTACAAATAATGAGTCTGTATACAACAGTATATTTCCTATTGTACATCACATAATCAGCAAGCTTAGGTACCGTAACCATATTTATCACTAAGGAAGAGAACAGGGACGTCCGAGTAATTAAAGGTTTATTCACACCTATAGTTATCCAACAGTTAAAGTTTACAGCGCTATAACATCAGTATTTATGCGGTGCAGTGGTTAAAGCTAGTCTCGGATATTATCTGCCTTGCAGATGCCGCCTCCGTTGGAATCGTCCGGGTCACACAGGTCTTTTTATTGAAATGTATAATCTCTTGTAGGTAACTTTATTAGTCGTTCAATGGGCAGGCGCACTCCTTGCTATATGTGGACCGGGATTTTGAAGAAGTGTTCCTAGTTGATTTATTGGAACTTTAGACTGAGGCTGGATAACACGATATCTAGCTTTTCTTTAAACAAATAGTCAAAGGACTTAAAGGAACTATTAAAGCTTAATAATGTAAATCAAATCAAATCAAATCATATTTATTTCGCTTAAAACATGGGTGCAGACAGATGTTTCTAAGTCTTAAATAGATTCCACACATTTTGCCATATAAGCATTAAGCATAACTA
Organism: Abrostola triplasia; assembly: GCA_946251915.1. NCBI lineage: Eukaryota > Metazoa > Arthropoda > Insecta > Lepidoptera > Noctuidae > Abrostola > Abrostola triplasia. The sequence continues at coordinate 181,258 of OX276437.1, forward strand.
ACATATCCTAGAACCTATAAGTGACTCTTGTGGTAGCAGAGGAATACTTAAAAATGTAGTCTGAAGTGGGATGATGGACCATAGTAGAGGTGAATGACATTCAAATTGACTTACGTCGGCGGTGAGCGCAGGGCGGCTGTGACGTCCATTACACCTTCATCTTCAAGGTATTGGTCAGACTCACTGGCGACGTCTCCACTGAATACAATATACATACCGGCCGTGACAGACACGCTGCCGAGCAGTCTTTGTCTATATTTAATTCATGAACTGAATATAAATAAAATCATTCGTTTAAAATCTCTGAAATTTTTTAACTGTATTTAAATATTTTTTAACAAGTCGCTACTCACTAAGTATTTCTCCTGAATCGTAGGTGCGTTTCACAAATATAAAATATCATAAACAAACACCCAGACTCAGGACAAACATCTGCGGATCGCACAATTTTTTATCCCGTGAGTAATCGAATTCGCTACCCTTAGCGCAGCCGGCAGCAGTGCAATCGTTTAGCCACTGCGCCAATCAGGTCGTCAGAATTTTGAATTATGTTTTTAGTACATAATCCTTTGCCTTCTTGCTTCCTTACTTTATATCCACTTACGTCAATGGTAATTGAATGTTTTTTTTTCGGGACAAACATCTGTGGTTCGCACAAAGTTTTGCCCGTGCGGGAATCGAACCCGCAACCCTTAGCGCAGCAGTCCAATCGCTTAGCCACTGCGCTAATCAGGTCGTCAAATGTCTGTAATTATTATCTTATACACCACGTATTCTTATTAACCGACTTCAAAAAAAGGAGGAGGTTCTCAATTCGACTGTATTTTTTTTTTTATGTTTGTTACCTCATAACTTTCGCTTGGGTGAACCGATTTTGATGATTTTTTATTTATTGGAAAGCTGGTGCCTCCCGTTTGGTCCCATTTGCAATTTGATTTAGATCCGATCAGTACTTTTTCAGTAATTCTTAATAATGCTGTTTTTTTTCCGGTCTCTACTACATTTTTCTATGATTGTTCTCCGATTTCTGCGGTTTTTTTACTTTTTAGTGCTTTTTAATTTGTTGTGAAATAGTTTTGTTTTGAAGTCGGTTTTTTTTTGTTAAAATTTTTCTTACTCAACCTTTGCAAATTAATGTTGATGCAATAATTGTATAACTTCAATGGCTTTAAATTCCTTAGGAAAACATGAATACGTAGTATTACAAGAAATCCGGATCCGTAAGAGCGACCTGCCGCCGGCACGGATTAATCGATAATAAATGTTTGCTTCCGTGTTGTTTTCTGTACTTCGAATCCTGTAACACGAAGATAACTCATAAGTCTTATTATTTAATTTCCATCTAAGATCAGTTTTAAAATATGTTTAACAATGTGTAATGAAGTCATCACGCCCCCCCCCCCCCCCTCACAATGCAAACATTTGTTATTTACGTCACAATTATCAATTTAATATAAAGGCAAACTTCCCGAGACCATTGCTCTGTATGTTAATGGGCCTCCTTAAATATAAATGCCTGATGTTAACGGTTCGCCCGCGGCCTGAGGGGGCTTCGATACGAAACCAATTTAAATAATAATAGAAGAAAGGAGCCTTTAAATAAATGTGCTGTATCTGGAGCGGAAGGTCGCGGAGGTTCACCAGCTGCTTTTGGAGTTTCTTAAATGTTTTGGAAGACGGTTGTACGGACGCAGGCGATAATTGAATCAGAATGCATGTGTGTGGCTAGCTTTTAGTTTTTGTGGGGCTAGCTTAGAGGCTATAGTTTTTGGGATAAAATCACGTACTCGCGTATACCATCCGCTAGATTAAGCGGTTCTATGTGGCTTAGCAATTTAAACCGCAATCAATAAGCACTTAATTTTAACTCGAATAGTACCTATAGTAAACTAGACAATTTTGGTATCGACACTAAGTATAATTATTAATTAATAATTAACGACCTCTTTGATCCTTCGATCAATCGTATTTCGCTATAAACGCCCAATTCATTAATACATTTGAAAATTAACTTTTAATTGCCAACAATAAAACAATCTAGTTACCAATAAGTTGAAAGGGGAGAGTAATCAACTAATACGTTTATGTTCGTTGTTACAGGTAAGTCCAGTTTACTGCAGTAATCAGGAGTGAGTGCCCCCCCCTCTCCCCTCTCCGGAGGGGGAGGGGAGAGGGGGGGATAGGGGTGGAGAGAGGGAGAGGTATTGCGATGCAAATGAGATGATCGTCGTGATTCAAGTGAACTGCCGTATCGACAAGTGGGACTGTTGGAGACACACGGAGGTAAGTGCTGCGCGTGGACGCGACGAGATATTGTTCTGTAAATTATTATTTTTCAATGGGTGTCAAATCTCGCGACTCACGTCTGGTTTCTAGCTGCGTAGGCCGAGACTTTAGAAAATAACTAGCCTTTGCTACGGTCCTGACATGTCCCTTTCTCTCATACGCTTTGGTTGTGTAGTACGGTTGTAATCCTGAACGAGCCTTCCTCCACAGTATCTCCGGCCTGGTTGTGAGGTGACCGGTGACGCTGACTTTACACTTCCTTATTTATTCTTTCAGTTATCCTCTCTACATACCAAACTAAATAAACAGACCTTACTTGAACTCTAATTGTACCTGTTAACCAACCTTCACTTTTCACCCTGACCCACAGCAGAAGCGTCGCACCCGCTCGTGATATTGCCCCGTGTGTTTCTCGCGGGCGTTGTGCCTGGCGCGCGCCCGTCCCGCCCGCGATAATCCCTCCAGCTCGCGACCAGTGCCCCATTGTGTCCCGACATTGTAACCATTCGGCTAAGATGCTGCTGTGTTAGACTAGAGCTAACTATAGACAAACTTCGTAGTTTGTCTAATTATCCTGTAGTATACTCTCTTACTAGTGAGCTGAGAAACGTGAGGTTTTTATGAAAAGTCTCACGTCGTTACAGAATATAAAATAATACATGCGGGAATGTCTTAGCTCGAAATTAGTTTTAATATCAGCCGGTGCTAGGAGTTCGTTCCACCAGCACCCCCTCCGCCTTAATTACCCTATTTCTAAACCTCTGCGCCAATTAGCTTGTTAATTATCTTATTTATTATCACTGTGCAGGGAACCTGCATGCCTGCGGGAGACCTGCCCAGGTTATAGCAGTGTGACCTGTTAATGACAACCGGCTTTCCTCCTATAATGATATCAGTGTCACATTCCGCCCGTGGACCAGTTATCAAGTAATGTACACTATCCTAAGATATTATTAAGTTCTCCATATTTATCCCAACACGGTCGTACACCGTGCTGACGACTCATTTCCATGTGAATGTGTGTATCGGTGACATAAGTATCGTTGTAGCATTATCTACGGGTGCGTAGGCGCAGCCGTTGATAGAGCATACTGGTCCGATCATGTTATATGATGTGTTGATAGTGGGACATGGTCTAACCTCGTTGGTGACAGCGTAACAAATGGCGCGACTCGGTTAACGTTTACTGTTAGATTACATTCTTGTTAGTAGACATCTCGAACATTTAGGCTGCAGCATCATCTAACATCTTAATAGGATTACCCGCTATCAATTTGTAGGTAACGGCATTCAAACGGGGCGTATGGGCTCTAAACAAATTTACATTCTTGCGGTTTATATGGGCTTGTAAACTTAATTTAAATTAATTTCACCAGATTATATAATATCACCTAATAGACTATATACCACTTTCGCTACCTATTAAATAGTATTCGCAAGTTTATTTTTGTCAAGTTTATTGACATTTAACTGTAGTAAGCTTTTCATAGTAAGGTGTTTATTCATACCTACCAGGCAACCTAAGCTCTCTTGATAAACAATAATAAAAAATAAGCGCCGAATACGTAACCTCCTATTTTGAAGTCGGATACACCTCTTTAACTTAAACACCTCTTAAGTCTACCGACATCTCTATTCTTGACAAGCAAAAGACACTGACAGGTTTAATATCTTAATGAATGGTCCAACACTTATACAAGGCAATTTGGATAAGTAAGGGGTAGGTGTCAAACATGCACGTAGAGATGGCCGCACGCAGCCGCACGCAGCCGCACGCAGCCGCACGCCGCTACAATGTAACACGACAAGTTTATTTGTAACGTGGTTGACTGAAGAATCGTTTCCATAATTCAATATACATCTGATCGTGAGAGGAATGCAGCACACACTATAAATACACGTGTCAGGTTGTAACAAGAAAAGTGTCATAGTCATGAATGACAGGGGTTTTTATGTGCCTCAGGTAGCCGTTCGTCCCGTACCATACTAGGACTACAGTCTAGAAGACTGTGTCGTTGGATGTATTATATCAGTGGGTAGGTACTACATGTAATCACACACGCGTTATATAATATCCGCAGGATTAATTTCGTAATCATTTTAAACACGGATTCATAATATAACATCACGCCTGTGTTATTCGAAGGGATAGGCAGATATGCACACATCCTACATTTCGCCAGTTAGGTTATAGGTCCCAGTATAACAGGGGGTGAGCTTATTGCCATCAACCGGGCTTAAACCGAGACTGCGTGCTGCGAATTACCTAAAACCAGAAACACTTTGCCCGACCCGGGCTTAGAACCCAGGACCTCGTATTCGGCAGTCACGCTTAGTGACCACAAGACCAACACAGGTTTACCTACAGGATAATCGATATAACTCTATAATGTTAGCCAGTTATCTATTAATACTACATACTATTAAGACAAGATTTTATCTTTTTTCTAAATGAGGGGATCGTGTTAATTGGCATTTTGTACGTCTACATATTAGTTTCATTTCATATGATTATCAAGGTACCAAACTACTTATGCCAAAGATCTCCCACACATGCACAGACTGCAGACGACGTAGATGCGCACGTTATCACATAAACATGTCTAAGAGGCGGCCGTGCTCGCAGCGGGCCACATTATGATGCTGTCCTCTCTATGCATCTCCATATCTAGTGCGCAACGCGATCCGTATATGTACATATCAAACTGTAGCTCACGCTGATGCGGATACAACACTATATTATGAAGTAAACCTAGCACTGGCACACCTCACACTTTCTGAATCAAGTTGGATACTGACCGATAGAAGTAAGGTTCGTATTGTACTAAAATAGGTTAATAACTCACTAATCAGCATATTATAATTTATTATGCGAATATTCAATCAACAATAAATACAAATAATCTCGACAAGACAGAAAATATTCTATTTCAAAACTGTTTCTCTAGCCTAGATGATCTCAACTTTTGTAAAAGCTACCTGTTTCCAACAGTCTAACAAACACAGGATCGTTACAAATGAAAATCCGTCTTTGCCTACCCCTCTGGGAATCAGGCGTGACTTTATGTATGTATGACGTATGTACTAGGAGTCAACTTAGTAATGTCCTATAAAACACTCCTATCACCGCGCATAACCATGGGTCACAACAATTGTATCTCACACACGTGGCACAGCCACTCCTCACCCACCGTCACAAGTGTCACACCGCCACGCGGCGACACCGGCTCCGCGGCGCATTCCCACCGATGCGAATTGTAAGCGCAACCCTATCTGATCTGCGGTGACCACGGGTGAAGGAATGTTTAGGACTGCTATGGAATTCCTTAAGTTTTGATAAGGCCTAGTATCTGAATCAAGTATTTAAGATTACTAGCAAAAGGTTCACCAAATGAGGCTTTTGATAAGCGTATGTGTGTGCTGAAATGTGTGACATCTCTGATTACTCCTTCTGGGATCACGGAGGGGACTGTATGTAGGCTGACCCACTTCGTACATTGACTATTGATGTTTATGCTGCTAGGAGCTGCTGCCACGTGGGTCCAACCTAATGTTAATGTAATCCGCCAGCCTTTTGGGCACCCTACCAGTCGACACCGATGAGGAGGAATACTTTGATGCATAATTTTTAGTTGAAATTTTTTATTTTGTATATATTTATTTTTAAGAAGTGTAAATAACCTTGTAAATAAAGCAAATCATTATCCGCAAATATTTGTGTAATTTGTAATGTTGTATTAACCACCCGTAATCTTCTGTGAATGAATGATTCCGCGGAATTGCGAATAGTCTAGGGTTAAGTTATCCTAAACTCGTACAAAATAAAGGTACTAGAGAATAATCAGCTCTAGTCTTTATTCCATCCTTTTACTTGGCGACTCTACACGATTGTATCCATGCGCCTGCGCCGATTTACATACAGGCACTGAATTGTATTGCAGTTGTAGCGTATTGGTTATTGTGCGCTTAATAGCTGCGCTTAGAGACAGGAATTGTATTGAAATGAATAGAGTGCGAGGACACTTTGTTATGGAGGGAACGAGAGTTATTAGCTACGAATACATTTCTTTATTGAACATTGACCGTGAGTTAAAAGATAGGAAACATTACTATTTACAAGTTTTGTTGCAGTGGAGGGCTTCTCTGATTTTACAGACTAAGAAAGAAGGCCATAACGTGATAGTTTGGGATATTGAGGAAAAAACATGGCTGGAAATATCGTTGAACCGGAATTTGTGGAGAAACATAGATTTGGCCAGCTGTAAGACTCAAAACAGAAATAATTAAGAGGAAATTATTATTGTTTAAGAATACGAAAGATATTTTAATATAAACTAATTCGTGACTACATAAGTATATTATTGTAATGTTGTCCTGACACAACCGTGTCCCCGTCGCAGCACGTCTACAAAGGCGCCATATCTAACTCACACTTCATTGTCACCGCACGAGAGTCCGCGCCGGCGCACAGCGAGCTACTGACCGCTCCATACATCCAGCAACTGTCACACTGCGCCGCTAGATGGCAGGAGCGACGCCTCGGTGACACGTCACGTCCGGCGGGAGATAAATCTTATCGCCTCACGACTGGCCGGTGGGAGTAGCGGGGTGACCAGCTGTGGGCTGCACAATGTAGCCGTTTAAAGACAACTCACGAGAGGGTTTACCTCATATCACGTGATCTATTTTTCTAATATTTAATTTCTCTAATTATTTGTGTATAAAATTTAGCTAGAAATAAATGACTGTCAATTAATTTATTTGGTGTCAAAACACATGATCTAATTATTGGCAAATTTTCAAACCTTGGATGTTTTCAACGCCACCAGTGTGCAACATAGAACACTAGAGATTAAATAAAATAAAAATTGCAAGAACCGTACTAGTAGTAACTTTGGTAGGAGAGAATTGAACAACATTAGACCACAGCAAAATATTCACTTATGGCTAATCTCGTTCAATTAAGTCCAATACAATAAGTATTAGGTACATTTGTCAAATATTTATACCAAATTGGTTTCATACCAATCCCAAATATGTAACACATCAGCCACATTAGAACAGGATCACTATATCCAATTACGCTCCCCCTGACCACCACGTACTCCAGAGCCTAACTCTATGATCTAGGTTGCTAACGGGATCAACAAGTGGTCGCGCCGGTCGTGGGTTCGATCCGAGACGGGCATTAATTGCTGCCTTATCTGTGGGATAGCTTGCAGTCACATGCTGCGAGCTGAGAGCTGATTAATTGGCTTCGAACCGGTGGCGGCGGATAGAAAGGAATCTTGCTATGCTAATTAAATTAGTTACACAAATTCTTCACTTACAAGTGCGAAAGTGACTGTCTGTCTGTTTGGTACCTAATTATGACTAAACTACCTAACTGATCGTCATGAAAATTTATACAGGGATAATTGGGAATTCAATTGAAATACTACTTTTTATATTGGAAATGATGCGCCAAAATTTCCCACGCGGACGTAGTCGTAGCCGTAAGCGTGTTTCCTTATATTTTGGGAAGGGGCGTATCGTCGTTAGGTCGCGTAGGAAGCATGACAATATCCCCCGAAGGCGCCGGCAGAATCGTGTTATTGCTTCTACACTTCGCCAAAGACTTCCCATACATAGTTAGTCTTCTGTTTAAATAACAAATAACAGTGCGAAACACCCATTAGTATGCTGCGTGAAAATCGAATCAGTCCTGTGTAAAATACTATAAGTTACAATATTGACGCAACTGCAGTAAATTAATATCTTTGTGTGGCCGACGTCATCATGTGACATGGACCGGCCAGCTGGCCACACACTGACACACCTCATACGTCACGCACCACGTGGGTGATTAACTCGCGCCCTCACATCACAAACATGAAAATAAGCAAATAAAAATTTGTTCTTGGTATGGACTTTAAGTCACTAAACCTTGAAAAAAAGATAGCAGAGAATGTCTAAAGTTCAAAACAATAAAATCATGCAATTTTAATAGAGAGTACACTTGTACAGAGCTGCAGACATTATTTTATATTTCAGTTACTTTGTAAATGGAGAGTGGGTCATCTAAATTGTAAATGGAGCTTTTGTTCAGTAAACGTCCGCCACAATCACCTCATCTGAGCTAATCAACCAGGGCACAACTGCACAAGTGTCTTCAGCGCATGTAGACAGTGGGACACGTGCGCCGGTAGCGTAGGGCGGCAGTCGGCGCCCAGCCGCCGCGCAGTCTTCCCGCCCGCCCAGCGTGCCGCCCGCCCTGCGCCGCGAGTTGATACACGACACGTAATGTAACACGTAAACGTTACTGAATTAATTTATTGTAAAGTTACGGTTTTTTAAATGAAAATATACAGTTTTAATGATTTTTGGATGAACTTTAGAAAAAAAAATTTGTGAATTTGACTGAAATTTCGCGAAATTGCATTATTGTAATATTTTTAATAAATGTTATTGAATTTAACTTGACATATCATTGGAAACTAAAATTAAATTTTAGAACCTTTGACTGAAAAGTGTTAGTTAAGTGAAACTTGAGTGCTGCGAGTTAATTGTTGACTGAAAGTGTCGTGGGTGTCCAGTGCTACGGATAAAAGTTAAAGGTAAGTGCGTAACTATTAGAAGTAACTAGGGTTGTAGGGTCCTACGTATTGAGCCTTTTTCGTGGAAAAGCGTAAATATAAATAAAACTAAACTTTTTTTCTTATTTATAATAATTTTAATCAATTTTTACATTGATATACCTAAAAGATTTTATGACGGTGGAAATATGAAAAAATATTGAATTACAGTTAATTATGCAGAACTTCTTAACGCACGACAAGAAATAAAGATTTAAATTGATTACTGAGAGAATATCTTGAGATTAATTTTAAAAACATTATTTGACGTCATGCTAAAAATAATACGTACAGTCGAACATAGAACCTCCTTCTTTTTAAAGTTAGTTAAGCGCTACACTTCTTCTTTCTGAGCCTAAATATTGTTATAAAATAATGAAATGTGTTTAAACATTCTTAGCAGCAAAGGCATACATTGATACATATTGGTTTGCATCACTATTGCATTGGGTTTTACATACCTGTAATAATAGTTGTAGTGCTGATTATAAATAAATAATAATTCAAAAGATTAGTTAAACCTTTTACTAAGAAATTCAGTTTAGTTTGTCTGACATCAATATGATCACTTTCGAAGGGACAAGTTTCTGAGGTTTAACCTCTAGTACTTATATTAATAACACAAGCCCAAAACATCAGTATATAAATAGATCGCGCAAACCTAAGTACCTAAGACTGGCAGCTCCTTAAATTCTTGTTGGTGACTGTAGTGTGAATTACTGGTGAAACAAGTTCGACGTTCAGTAGGTATAGTTAGTCACTAGTTACTGCATCAATAATAAATACCACTTAAAATAACACAAGGCTGACGAACTAAATAATAAAACTTTTGGATTTGGAGCAGGAAGGTTTTGATTGCCACACAGAACTAATAACTTAATTTATGCACTTTGTGTTATGAATATACCATCCTCCACAGTCTTGTTTCTGCACCATCCTAAGGTTGACTAGTGAAAATGCCTGAGGCGTTAAGTCCGTCTCTGTACATGTACTGCGTATGAAGTGTAAACAAATAAATAAATATTCAATGATGATCAAAAAGACCTCATAACTTTACAAGAGCCTCATTACTTACTATTCAGATGCGATACTTTATATTTATTACATTAGGAGTACTTGTCCTCCTCGTCACATAATTTAAATCACCGCCTATTTAAATCACAATAGAGTTAACAAAACATTGAACTGAAAAACCTAAATAATCACCAATCGGAGGCATTACAGCCGAGTGCTACCATTCACAGATATGCCTAACGAGCCCTGATCCCCTACTTACCAGGTTTAAGCGGTCTGAGCGAATCGAGCATTGCTTATTCATTAGTTTTTTTCTCGACTTGGGGACCCAATTAAGTGCATCGCTCGATACATTAGGAGTTTTATCGCTTCTGGAGTGATAATTCAATGCTAAGTGTACCTCTATTGTTGGCTCACCCGTCTGTATCGAATACTCGTCCCGTTGATAAGCACAGCGAGAGGATATAACTTGGTTAATTAAGTCCGCAAATGTTTCGGTTATCGGGTTATCGAGTGTGAATTAATTTGTTGCGTTAATTTACTTTTGATATCACGAAAATAAATCTATACCTTACACATAACATCATGCCCGTATGCGAGACTATTGCCATCAACCGGGCACAAATCCAGACTCCGTGCTGCTACTGAAAATGACCTAATGAAAAAACTCAATAACACTTTGTACGACCCGGGATTCGAACCTAGAAACTCGTCGCGCTTGGTGAACACTAGTCTAATGTGGCAAATCAATACATGATTGGATCTAATTGTTGCATTCACGCGACCCATGGATAATGAAAACTTATTTGTTGGGACTGTCCTAGGTGAATCCTGGGTACAGAAATTAATCAGAGATCAATGCGTTACGCTTTAGAAAACCACAATCAGGAAAAAAATCTATTTAACATTGTAAACAGAATCAGACAGTTTGATACCGGCTGCTCTAGAATAATCTTCAAATCGTGACATTCACTTCATCTCTACACTGATCCCAAAAACCTCAACATATGGTTTTTGTTTTCTCATACCAAAACTCTGTGGTTTAACGTTAAAATAATATCATTAATATCCTCTGTCAGCTACCTTTTCCCTTCCACTTTTTGTACCACTTCAAACCATATCTTTTAATTTACATATTATTTATTACATGTTCGAGCTAACGCAGATACTCTTTCCATAAATGGATATTTTATCAAATCCGACATAAATAACATTTGAAAACTGATATATTTCGTTTATATAACGCATAAAAAGAGCATGGAAAGGTAAATCATACACAATTGTCAATACATGTAAAATAACAGTTATTGTTGGATATTAAACGTAAAACGAATCCCTTTTTAAGCATATATTGTTCAGTATATAGCTTGGATGACATAGATAAACTTTATATTATGCAGAAGTGTTGGAAGATGTGTCTCTAGTGACAGATAAAACTGACTCAGCTCTTTAAATAAAGATAAAAAAATACTTTGTGTAAGTACTGAAACAAAAAAGCCAGCACCTAGTGGTCGCTCACACATCACGGGTCAGCGTACATTCGAGTATAACCTCTCTGCTTACCATGTCTTAGTAATTACAGGCTAATAATACACAGGGTTTATTACGGTATTTTCTTGTCACAGAGTGCTTTAAATAACTACGAAAGTACACACTACAGTGTAATGCCTTATTGTTTGGTCAGGTTTCGATTATTGTGCAAGCTATTACATCTTAACAAAGCTAATTGAAATGTTGGTAAACTTTACTTAATACGATCCCATTCTGAGTGATGTCAGAACAAAATATAAAAAGGAAGAGACCTAGAACAGAATTTACTGATTACTATCATTGGACATTAATATTTTTATTTACGTCGCCTTCGCTTTATCATCGCTGGTATTCTAAGCTTTTTCAATTTGTTTTTAAATATTATCAGGAATTCCTAATACGACTTGTCAGCTACTAAATTAATTGTACATTGTCCAGAACAATACGGCACACGCTAGTAATAAATTATAACAAAGTTCCAGCGGTGTGTGCTGGGCACTGGGGTGCACTGTACGGCCAGTGCGCTGCGGTCTGGTGTATGAGACGCAAACACACGCTGAACATAAATAGCTCCGAGCGAACTGAAAGTAATAAACACACGCCAGTTAAATCTGTCACGCGATGCTGCCTTTAGACGCAGGTACAGCTACTGGCGCCAGTTGTTTAACTAAGCACTGCAATAGTAGCGCTATTTAAAATCTGTTTATAAACAAACGGTAAGGTTGGTTACTACGCAAGTAGGTAATAATTCTTTGTTGCATAGAAATAGGCGAGGCGAACTGTAAGCAATAAACAAACTCTAGGTAAATCTGTCGCGCATTGCACGCGATGCAGCGTTCGAACCGTAGTAAAGGTTAGTTAGTGCTGGCTGCCAGTAAGTACCACGAACGTGGCTGGAAGATGCATGTAGGCAACCTATAAGCACGTTACCTCGCCACAATTATAACTCTTGTTTTATAATCTATTTCATAACTTCACCTGTAACTGAGGTGGATTAGATATATTTGCGAATGGATAAAATATATAGTATATGCAAAACTAACTGACTGACTCGTTGGTCTAGTGGTTGCTAAGCGCGACTGCTGTGCACGAGGTCCTGGGTTCGAATCCCGGGTCGGGCAAAGTGTTAATGGATTTTTCCATTAGGTAATTCTCAGTAGCAGCACGGAGTCTGGATTTGTGCCCGGTTGGTTGCAATAGGCTCGCCCCCTATTACATTGGGACCTAAAAACATAACTGGCGAAATGTGAGTGTACTATATATGCACCTCTGCCTACCCCTTCGGGGAATACAGGCGTGATGTTATGTATGCAAAACCAATTGTCCTACACTATCGAATAAAAAATGGGTTTCAATCGTACATATCACTGATATTTTTTCATGGTACACACGCTTTATGTACAGCAATGCATTTGACATTTATCTAAAAACTGAAAGAAATAAATCTGATCGAAGAAAACATATAAATGGAACTGGAAATTCGATGTTTAATCTTTAAAGGTTTTTTATACATTTTCTTGGAAAAATGTATAGTCATTACTAATACTAAATGAATCAAAATAATTATTTTATTTCATTTATAGCGCCTTACCAAGGCGTCCAGTCAAAATTATTTCGTGGTAGGCGTTATAGATTCGCTACGGTATTTACCTATTACTATTTCTTTCAAGTGTGTATTATAAATAAAATGCGTATAATCCAAATAAAGATTATCATTTTTATAGTCGGATTCATGACTGTAAATTCATTCAGACTGTGCTAGTTCGCCGCGTTCCAGTTACTAGTGCCAGTTACTCTCCCGGAGTGAACGGAGCTGCGCCAGTCGCACGTGGCACCGGATACACTCGCAGTAACAGTTACTTGTTGACTATTTAAGGAATATTATATCGGTGCAGCTCTATATTGTGGTATTCGAATCGTATTTACATGAATTTAAGGTAATTCAGACTCTATTACGATATAAAGACTGGGTTTATAGACGGGAATATCTTATGTATTTGGTGCATTCCGCGCATTGTAGTATGAGAACTGTGAGGCTAGACGATTAGCGCGTTAGCTAAGTATTTTCGTTCTTTGAACAAAATAGTTTTTAATTATTTGATCGTATTTTGGGCGCTTGTGCATCGTGTGTAAACGCAAAAAGGTTGAGTTCGCCACCCCATAGATAAATGTGAATGATAAAACGTATGTTACATTTGGGAAACCCTTTTCCCCAAAATCAGGACAAATCAAAGAAAACTGTTTACCCAGTGAAGTACCTACTATACAATTACACTAAGTACTTTACACTTGTGTATAGGTTTTCGCACAACACCGTAGCAGGTAGACGGTACGTTTCATTAAGATTCAATCTCAGCTACATCTCCCATGAACACCCTTCCTGAACAACTGCTGACGAAGCGAATAAGTAAACTATTCCACTAAAGGGTGCGGAACTCAAAAATGAAAAGGCACATACTTCGGAGGCCATTTCCTCCTCAAATGTAAATCAGGGTCCCACAGCAGGCTGCCCCCGCAGGCCGCGCCGCTCGATATTCTATTAAGATAGCGGCTCCAAAGACGTTTTATTATCGTGACTCGCGCCATATTTTCGTCATTTCAAAAATCTGTCAACTTGAGATATCGTTTGTCTGTGTGAGGAATATTTAGAGGCGACGCGAGGATAAATTGGGTAAGAATCGTGCTGCTAGCTGTTGTTATAATGATAGGTTCCAGGATATCTATTTTTAGGTAAAAAAAGATTTTTTAGCTAATAAAAAGTAACATTATTATATGTTTTAAAGTATTTTATAAATACAGACCATAGTCTAGAGGCTTGTGACGGAAAAACAAAGCTAGTGAGCTTTATCTAAAAAAAGTGTGTTAATTAATTAAGTTCAAAACTATAATGTCAAAATATACTCAGCTATTCAAATAGTTTTAGAAGTAGACATACTGGAACATCCAACAAGCAGGTACCGAATACTATCAGTAAAACCCGCGCCAGCTCTATTCACTCATAGGTCCGAAGTTCCTCCCCTCGAGTCGCGCGAATATGAATATTATTCAAAGTGATTTGTCATAAATTGAGCAGCCGCCGCCGAGTGCCAGCGTTATGTTTTGACAAACACTTTGACACTTATAGCTCTGGGTGCCAGGAGTTTCATAAATTCCCTGAAAAATATTTTATGAATAAATTACCATAGATAAATCATAAATCACGGCATAAGGTAACTGTATATTGCCCTTTGTCACCTATTTCTTTCTAGACAAAGGTACAACAGCTATTTGGTTTTCTTTTGTAGCCACTACGTCGTAGTTTGGACAGCAGTAGCGTTGCATAATAAGACTGAAATACAGAAACTATCTTAGTACTAAGTAATTGTTAATCTGAATCAAAAGTAATAACATTAAATATTTGTCTATAAATAATTAAATATGCAATAAATGATTTACATATGCCATATTTTTATGCAAACCATTCCCCAAGGACGGGGAGGGAACACAGAAAATGAAAACTTTTATAATAAATTCAATTAATTATTTTTTGTTTCAGGTAAGAGGCACCCCTAATTAATTCCCGGACTCAACCCTGCGACGCGTGCGTAATTTATGCGCGGACATGTGTCGTCCCGGGATACGGAACGCGGGATGCGGAATTGCACGCAGGTTTTTACTATGCTTTTTGATAGATTTTTATTTTGTTTTGCTTTGTTGGCAAAATTGTGTTCGTGACATAGTCGTGATTTCGAATATATGTTGGATATCTATACAATAATAATGTTTCTATTCTATAGGTATCCAAGTATGTAGAAAGAACTAGGTTTTCTTGTTTTATCTACAAAACGTAAAATAATTTCTATTTAGTGATTCACATGGTCACACAGTTTGGGGCCATTTACAGTGCTCGTGAGTTGATTAAGATAACAACTAAACGTTAAAGCTCCCGCGACTTTAATACGAAGATCGTGGTCACGAGCAGTTATGCTAAAATAACATTTAAACCAGAAACGCGGAACAATCCAGAACTTTGATTCTCCAACGAGTAATGGGTGCCGGCTTTATCGTGAATATCCGCGGAATTGGTCTAATAAGCGCGGGAGACTTCCTGGCTACTCGCGCCGGCTGACGGCTGGGAACGTTAACATTTAATAGGTGATATTATGTACTAAATCGTGAGCGAAGTGTTTTACCCATAACATTGATTTATAGACAAGATTGGCTCTAAGGTCACTCGCAGGAGCAGGTATTTACTTTAGGCGCGCTGTTCGTTATTGTGACATTAGTTGGGAGATGGTATACATTTTCCACCTATTTTAATATTTTGAAGTAGTGCTTTCGGAAAGTAAATCCGCGTGTGTATACTGCAGGTATAGTGATAACATCCATATTCTTATTTTACAACCCGATTAAATGTTTTTATTTGAAAAAAGTCAATTATAATCAAATTAACTATATGGTATAATGAACAAGAATTAAAATATAATTACAACCGCATATTTTATTACTTAAATTAAATAAATTATTTAAGTGGCACCTGACATTTTATGTTCAAGTGATAGCATAAGCCTGAGATAATAATTTATTTGAATATTCATTACAAAACTGAATATTCATACTCCTTGTAATTTTCTCAAAGGGAAATCTTGTAACATTAAAAATCTTGTATAAAGGGTCACGTTTATTTACTTGATTATACCAAAAAAGGTTAAAAGGGTATTTTTCTATTTGTGCGAACATCTTAAAGGTTGTAATTGTAAAATTAGCAAGATACACAAAGAGGCAGCGAGTGTAAAGTGTTGGTGTTGGTGACGGGTTAGATAGGAGATTGGTCACGCGACGCCTCGCAGCGCTAATAGGGTTCATTAACTGTTAGGGCTGGGAACGCGATGTGCTCGCGGCTCGCGTACTACATTGTATAATTACAATAATTAACAATGCAGTATTTTTGTTTTCTGAGAATGATGATCACCTTATTATAAGTATAAATTCTACGAGTTTGGAAATCATATATTTTTCGAGTATTCAAAGTCTCAGAAAGTTCGAATTTTAGGGCTTATACCTACTGCTAGAATTTCAGCAATAGCAGATTTCTGATTATTCCCGACGAATTGACTATTGCTGATTTAATGAACTAGCTGCATACAAAAATTGCCGAAATTTCATTTTTTTAGTGCAATATAAGTGCAGTTAGTTAAACCTGTGAACCCTTAGGTATTATCTTCAGTCTCAGTGTAAACAATATAAACCTTCGACCGTGTTCTAAGTCAGCCGCCTGATTAGTGCCCGTACACTTAAGATAAGTCAGCTCCGGTACCCTGTAGCGGAGAACCTATGCTTATTATGAAGCATGGATGCCAAGGGGTTCTAAGGGGGAGGCTTTTGTTCAACAGTGGACGTCTTCTGGCTGATGATGACGATTCGAAGGGGCCAGTAGATGTGCAGATTGCTTATGTCTACCACAGAATAAAAAAGAGTAAAACCTATTAACCTACAGTATCAGTTCCTGTAATATACTCAAGGCAAGACTATTGCTCCGAGGCCGGATTTTTTTCAGAAATTATAAATTATATGACATTAAAATAGTCACCTCAGTACGTATGTCCGGGTATCTATGTGCCGCAGTATTGTCTAGCTGTCACCTCCCTATGTAATAGTAATCTTATCTATTCCCATGGGTGACGTCAGCGAGCACAGAGGAATTAAATCAATTACATGCAACTAGCCGACTGCATCACTGACCATTCATAACATCTTACGTAACATAATAATTATCTTGGTACTTTGTTAGTCGCTGTTCAAATAATTGTGGTCGGCGACGTAATGTCGTAAGTACATAAATATTATTATATTATCAAGACAAGTTAAAAGGAAGTTTCCTTTACTGGCTGACCGCTTAGGGTGCGTAATCGTCAGTAGTGTATTGTGTAGTTGTAATCAAAGGATTGTAATTATTTGGCCAGTATTAGATAAAGAGATATATTAAGATTTTTCCTGCCCAACAAATTACTTAAATTATATATTAAGGTTATATGTACGAGGGTCAAACTGAAAGTTCTTAGAACTGGCCACTTATAAACAATATAATAAAAAAATAATTCTAAAATTTGAAAATAGAACTCTTTGCCAATATTACTGAGTATATATTTCATTAATTTGTCATTTGTTTTACGATTTGGCGGCAAATTGAAAATTGTCTGTGTCACGTCAACATGAATTTAACACGAGAAAATTTTCGTGCAATGATTTTTTATGACTTTCGATGTCATTTAAGTCAACAAGAAAGTTATGATAGACTACGATTGGCCTTTCACGATGAAGCCCCATCTCGTGCGACAGTTTACAACTGGTTTAATGAGTTTAAACGTGGTCGCACTAATCTCACTGATGATTTACGTGAGGGACGGCCTTCTACGGCGACGACTGAAGATAACATCTGTGTTGTGCGGCGTATGATAGAGACTGACAAAAGAGTGACCTATCAGCAGATTCGGACAAGCTTAGGCATCGGTATGAGTCAAGTGCACAAAATCCTCCACGAACATTTAGCAGTCAGGAAGCTTTGCGCCCGGTGGATACCTCATAATTTGACTGAGGCTCAAAAACTCCATCGTGTGGATTGGTGCCGTAAAATGATTGAAAGATTTAACGGAGGTGACTCAAATGCTGTGTTTGATATACTAACAGGTGACGAAAGCTGGATTTACTGTTATGATCCTGAAACCAAAAGACAATCTGCTCAGTGGGTGTTTCCTTTTGAGAGGTTGCCAACTAAAGTGAAGAGAGATCGAAGTGCGGGAAAAAAAA
This sequence comes from Abrostola triplasia, assembly GCA_946251915.1. NCBI lineage: Eukaryota > Metazoa > Arthropoda > Insecta > Lepidoptera > Noctuidae > Abrostola > Abrostola triplasia. The sequence goes on from OX276437.1 coordinate 199,488, forward strand.
TGGTGGCCTCGTTCTTTGGAAGGATAGGTCATTTCGCAACAATTGTGTTAGAGGATCAAAAAACAGTTTCTGCAGAATGGTACACTACCAATTGTTTGCCACTTGTCTTGGAAAAAGTTCGACAGAAACGACCTCGCAGTAGGATCCTCCTTCACCACGACAACGCCTCGTCGCACACCGCTAAGCGAACGATCGACTATTTGGCGACATCAAACGTTAAATTACTGGGTCACCCGCCGTATAGCCCCGACCTCGCCCCTTATGATTTTTAATTATTTCCAAAAATTAAAGAAAAACTTAAAGGAAAGCGGTTTATGAATGCTGAAGAAGCGGTGGCTGCGTATCGCGATGCCATTGAAGAGAACCCTAAAGACGAGTGGGCAAAGTGCTTTTCCCAGTGGTTCCATCGCATGCAGCGGTGTATTGACGTGAATGGACAATATTTTGAAAAGATATAATAAAACTAATAACTGGCTAATGTAATCAGTTTTTGATTTTCTAAGAACTTTCAGTTTGACCCTCGTATTGCAGGCTCTTGACACTATCTCTGCCTACTCACCGTGTTACAAGGCGTTATTATTATTATCTAACGTAAGGGCAGTAAAATCTATCGTATTTCATTTATTGCCAAGCGCGACGCGTGCCGATCAGGGTGCGCGCACACTGTATATGTACTCCACAATTATTGGACAAAAATAAAACTGTCAATTCGATATGCACTGCTCGTTTTGTTGCAAACCTTGCTTCCATGCTCTTAATGATACCGCAATGGTTGCAAAACGAGGGAAAGTATGTGTGTAATAGATTTTGGGTGACGGGTTGCGAAGGGGAGGGTGGGCGACACGAGACACCAATGTTTAATGTTTATGCGTTATGTCGCCGCGAGGGGGCGCCGCCGCTAGAAATGTGGGCACCGAACAAGTATAGTGCATAATTTAAAATTATTGTGCAGACAAATTGTATGGGATTCAATATAGTTAAGTGTTCGATTTAGTCAGTTACACGATAGATTTTTAGCTCACTGTTTAAAGTCAATATTTATGTCAAAGTAATATTGTTTTTCTTCTATAGAACATTGCCATCTAACTCTGATAATAATTTTTCTTTTGCTTTTATTTTTGGCGCCATCCGGGAAATTTGTCAAAGCATGTAAAGTACATTACCGAGTACAAGAGCCGCTGCAAGGTCACCCCCCTCCCGGGTCCGAACCCCGACCCGGCGCTCGGCTGTACTACGACAAATGAATGAACGAGGGGTGCGCCGGACGGCGGACACACGGGGTGGAATCTGACTACTGCAACCTAGTATTGTTGATACTTGATGCGACTGTTTATTATGTTTCTCTTACTTTTATATGGTTAATTCAGTATAACGTGTGAAGTTTCAGGAATTTTATATTGAAATTTCATAAATTACTGTGATTGGTCGACGTTTGTGTAAATGAATAGTTTATACAAATTGGATTTTTCAGACAATAATTATAGACAATAATTGACAATTATTAATTACCCAAAAAGGAATAGTTCTAAGGGAATAGCTAATTAAAACTGTACTATTATATGCTACCTTACCTTCTAAGCAGAAACATCATAAAAATATCGGCTGTTGCACATAGCTCTATCGTTTATTTCATTTATATGAAGTTCTATAAATACGTGTGTAACAGCAATTTAACGACTTACATATATCAATTCAGCGTGTGACATTTAATTGAAGAAAAAAAACAAACAAGTTTGCATGGTCTAACAAGGATCAAGTGTATTAACGCAGATAGAAATGTTTACGATCGCGGGCCGAGTGCACGCGGCAGCGGCAAGGTTAGGTTAGTTCGCAACGTGGCCGCCGAGCCGCGCCACCTCGCGCGACCGTATTCCAAAATACAGACGTTCTAAATATGAACGAAAATTTTAAATTAAAATAATTTTAGTTTATTAGTGGCCAGTGCAGTGTGTGCGTGTCCTAAGAATAGTGTTGTGAATTGTGATTTGGTCGAGTTTTGTCTTTGTTTACGTCAGTTTTTACTTAAAATAACAAATATTACGCAAATATTTAAAGCAACAAAACAAAACACAATAATCAGGTATAACTTATAAGAAATGCAACTTGTTGATAGCCAAAATCATTGATTTATAAAAAAAATAATACATAAATTTTTGTTTATTTCTATTCATAAATTGTAGTTGATAAACTTGGTACGTAGAGTGCAAGTGTTTACAAACAGCGGTGCATCGATTTCACATAAAGTGCCACCCGACGTAGGGCGGCGGGTAGAGGGTAGCGGACGCTAGGGCGGGCGGACGCATCTGACAAAGTAAACTTAGGTAGTCTAGGCCTTATTACAAAGGTTTACTGTTCCTTAACTTAGAAAAATATGTTATTTACTTGTATTCTGTATACGCTATGTAGCTTTCAAAAGATTTTAGATGTTAAAATTAAGATGGCGCTAACGTAACTAGTTTGAATCTGATTGGATAACTATGCATCCAGTAGGTTTACTGATGCAGTGACATGTTTTTTGTATTATCAACATCCTCAATCACTTACTAGTTTAATTAACCCTATATCTTGCTACAGCTAAGCTATAGCTTATACAGTAACCATGTCACAATGTAACTGATGCACAGAGATACACCCAGATTCATATAACAAAACTCTGTTTGTTACTCTCACTTCCATAACATCTGTGAAGGCTCTATGTGGCTCTACGCGGCCGTCACAATGCCAGCAGCCTAACGTCCACACATCGGCACGCAGCAGCCGGTGTAAATATTGTTGCGCCTGTGTGAGTTTGGACTTTACTATGAGTCACGCTGCGGCTCGTTGCTTGTACGCGAACGTCAGGCGCCCCAGAGTTTATTGTACCTAATACAGATGGCATACTAAAGCATTTATTTTTTTAAATGAAGAAAGGCTACACTTTGTCTTTATGTATTTGTGATAAAAGTGTAAGTCAACAATCTTTTTAGCACAAATAATTCAATGATAAGAAAAAAGAGCATTGTATACCGGTACCTATACCTACAATTTAACTGTTTACTCGGGAAGATCAAGTGTATTTTTAACCTAAACATAACTATTAAAATAAAATATGGCGAATTTAAAAAAGTAACGATCGTCGGATGTACAGGAGTGTGCATTTTAATTTCATCTACACCAAAACAGCAGACTGTCTAAATGGAGAAATCATCCCCTCCGTAACGCTTGCATGCGAAAAACAACCCTATGTCTATGAAAATAAAGTTTTTAAGCAAATGCAGGGGTATTGTTTTGATTTATCCCGCGATAATGAAGTGAAATGTAGAAAAGTGCAGCTAAACAGAGCTAAACGTGAGAGACGTGTGAGTGTTCGATGTGGGGGGGAGGAGAGTTTAGTGGGAGAGGGTCGGAGATCTGATGTTTTTTAATTTAATGAGTCAAATGAGTACCTTCTCTCAAAAACGTCATATCTATATGTATAGTTGCGCGAAGTATGAGAGAAGCATGTAAGTCAAATGGTAAACAACAGTAGATATTATAAATAATAAGTATCAAATCAAATCAATATATTTTCAGAAATATAGGTTACTTAGAAACTTTCCCTTTTCGATTTGTGTTGAGCGATGCAAAGTGCTTGGTGAGTTTATAAGTTTGATGCACGAGTCAATAGGTACTTAGAAAGTTTGGTTTTTGAATTGCAGTCGGTTTAAGATATTTTTCTTTTTTTCCCTTTATATTTGAAATCTTAAGTCGATACTATTACTAACCCTCTACTTACAGTTAGAGAAACGCATCGCCGTAACTGCAGTTATAAATCACTCCTGCAATAAAGGGAGCATTCCCTCTCGGAGGGCGGGGTTCACCGGCACTCTGTTATTATGAGCCGTCAAACTAGTTCTGCAGATTAGCAGCCAGCGTCGAATTCTAAACTGTCTCATCTAGTTAAAGTTTATATATATGAGCTGAAATATATTAAGATAACAAGGTTTTTTAGTTTAACTGACTTTAAAGAAAAGTTGTTCAACTCAGACATTGCTCACCTGCAAGCGGAAAAGTGTCTTTAGTAACTCAATAGGATTCATTAAAGTTAAAACCAAACTGTTTTCAATGCTCCTATAAATCCATGCATCAAGGTGTAATTAGTCGGTAATTACCACTGGTCTAATTAATCGATAAATCAATTGCACTAAAGCCCTTACTGATCTGTATAATCTTGATGCCTGCTGCTCACCCCCTGCACCCCCTACCCCGCTCCCCCGCCGCGCAGGGGGAGCCCCCGATGCATTGTGATAACTTTAATCAGACCAAATGTATTGAAAGATTACGCGCCGTGCTTTACGGGGCACTTGATTAAATGTATGCTGTAGTGCGCTGTTGTATTGTATAGGAGTGATTGAAGGGTTGTGGGGTCTTACTGGGGGTCGGTTTAGTCTGTAACCAAGTGTTTGGCGTGAAAAGTATTATTCATTTCTAAGAAATTGTAAAGGAGTGTGCTCTTTGTCAGGGCTGGTATTTTCGACTGCAATGGTGGGAGGCGGTGACACTGCCTTTTATTTATATCTAATAATTATGAAATAATTAGGTATGTACCAATGTGAACTCTCAAAGAGTATATAGTTTACATGGCTGTGGAGGTTTAAGTGATTATTTTTCTTAAAAGCACAATAACCGTTGAGTTCTTGTCAAATAATCATAAAAAGAGCGCCTGAAGAATAAATCAAACTAAAAGCCTTAGCAAACGTAAACATACATGTTTCAACATCCAATCTAACTGATTCTTTAGTGAAGTCTATGGATCACTTACTGTAGCTTGAAGAGCCGGTAGCCTCATTAGTATCTCATAAACCCTGCAGCTTAGCATGTGATCTCCATCCATACATTATCAGCTAATTCCGCGGCCGCGAGGGTTATAATCCCGGATTACTGGCGCCGCTGAACACTGAGCATGTGAGACACGTCGCAGGCCTAGAGATAAACAACAAGAACGTCCCGATACGAATGTAGAAGTTAAAGTCAATAATAATTAAGGAAGACACAGCATATATATCATTAATTTGATAATATAGTGAACCTACGATAAACGCGAAAATTGTATCCCACTATTATTATATAAGCGAATGTTTGTGAATGTATGTTTGTTACTTCTTCACGCTCAAACAACTGAAGCTAGTTTTTATCCCGAAAAAATGTAGCGTTTAACACCGCGGGTCGTAGCCAGTAGTTAGTAAATGGGAAAAAATATTAATGTAGCACTCATGTTTTGAAAGGTCTTCCACAACTTACTGACATTTATTAGCAGAAAGTTTCGCGAGGATTTTCAGTCAACCTCTTCGCTTTATTACACTCATTATACCACCTCTTGGAATGAAGTAAGTATCTGACAATCTTTAGAGGCAATTGTATTAGTCGGTGTTAAAATTAAAACTGTTTACCACTGAACCAATAATACCTAGTTATGACCTCCCGTCCCATGACAATTACCGTTACCAATTTGATGCCCGGCTCAGTATGCGAGCCCACGATCATCGCTGGATGTTTGCAAATTCATCAGTTATGAATGTTAACGCTGGTACCTCGGCCGAGGGTCGGCAGCGCTCTCACACGTTAACAGTTATGGTATTCCATGACGGTAGTAGGATTTTATAGACATCCGTCTGTATTAAAAGAGGTAACCCACCCCTTCGCCGCCTAACCAACCAGTACAATAAGATCTTTGAAGACATTGACTTCTTCTTCGTCTCTGCTCAAAAATTTAAAAGTCTAATCAATAAATTAATTTAATTTTGAATGTAACGGTTAGTTTAGTTAGTTACATAACTATTTGCTCATTCTCTCTCACTCTTTCTCTTTTTTTTTTTGCATGCTTGTCTATGTTTAAGTTCACATTTAGCTACGTTTCTGCTTTAAAATTTTAGAATAGCGCACTGTTTGACTTTACTGTTAATATGTTGTGGAAAATGTCGTGGGTTATACATTTATAAAACCTGTGTATTTATAACTTAGCGTAAGACTTTATAATGTATAACTGTTTATTTTCCCGAATAAATAAAATATAAAATAAAATAAAATAACCAAAAGTGTAAAACTGTATAGAACACATACATTCGGCCAGGGGGCGAGCCAGACTCCGTGCTAAAAACACTTTGCCCGGGAATCGAACCACTCATCAACTCATTAGTAGTCGAGTGTTGCGACTAAACAGCCCAGAATATTATAGCTAACACAGTTATTTTGAACATGCTCTTTACGCGACTCGAGCTGTCAAATCTATCAATCTAAACAATTAACATTTCAGAATGTTAGTTGTAGAATTAACTTACAGCAATCACCAATAATGTTACCTAGCGTGGTTATTAACCCTTGTCCTACACCGACAATCCATTGAGTATCATTATTTCGCAGTTGTACAGTTTGTGTGCTTTAAGATGATGGCCCATAGTTCTCCATCACCCTACCTTTGTGAGAATTGTTTCAAGAATTTAATTTTGATCACAGCATGACGTCATCACATAACCATTGCAATGAGTTCCCCATATCTCTGCCCGCTCCCTATTGTAAAGCGTTAAGATTTATTACCTTACTTACTAGTGCTCTTTATTAAACGATTTCGAAGTTCGGCGCTACATGCGCTGTCTCTATCTAATGTTAGAGGGTGCGAGTGAGACAACTGATTCGAATTTTCTTTCAAGAATAAGATTTGAAAATGGCACCTCAGGCGTTATGAAGGGTTCTCGTGATTCTGATACGCTGCATGTGATTTTAAACTTTGTTGTACTCGATTTAAGTTATATTTTTTGAGTGACAAGTATATTTTGTATATAAGTGATTTTCATATTTTGTTAAAAAAACTACCTGCGTCTCATAAGTGTTTTATGTGCATCTATTTAAGAACTATTTTAGCATGACAGAAACTTATGAATGAGCTGTGCAATAGGTTGGTGCATTCGATATGAACCCTACCTCTCTAGTAATAAAGGTTATTATACCAGGTTTTAGGTACAGCTGATGGCTCGAAACCATTGAAGCTATTATCAATCATTGTTTGTGAATCTAATAAGATTTGAAGGATGAGAGTAAGGAGCCGGTGTGGAAGTTACAGGTTTTGATATATTACGGGGTAGTTTTAGATATCAGCACTCTGAAGCATTCGTGAAATTAATGATTTAGCAGAAACTGATGAAAATCAATAAAAAGGGATACTGGCTACCTTGTAAAAGAATGTAATCTGAGTAAAGATTCGTAACCTCCGATCCGGGAACAGGAGTCAATGTATGTTTTGTTGGCTAAACAGATTGCGATATTCTATAGTGAGTTTATAGGAATATCACAAGTTGCATTTCTTAATTTTTAAATAAAAGGTAAAAATTTCGCTAAGTACTTATGTATCTACCCACAAAATAAAAATATGGCAGTTTAATTACAAATTAGTGATAGTCAAAAGTGATACCTACGTGTAAGTAATATAATGTACTGTGAGAGCAAGAAAATGAAAAAAATAAGCAGTGGCACTGACAAAACCAGAACATGACATTAATTGACAAAATTAACTGATATTCTGTAGTGATAGTCACCTACGAGGAATAGTCATCATAAAGTGATACTAGTTATTGTAAGTGATACAGTGTCAGTGACGATGACGGAGCACTGGTCGTGGCTGACGGGCTCGCCGGCGGCAGAGTACACGTACAGCCCGCCCACGAGGCCCAGCCGCCCGCCGCAGCGCCCGCTCGTCAAGCTGGCCACCAGCGCGCACCTGCACACCATGGCCAGGTCAGTGGATTGGGACACAGCTGCCATGCTGGGTGGTCAGCGATAGCTGTACTTTTTTATGTAAGGACAGTCATGACTGGACATGCAGTCAGGACAGCTCTTTTCTAATAGCATGCAGCCAGGAGCCACACGCTCCGGCTATTACGAGGGTCAAACTGAAAGTTCTTAGAAAATCAAAAACTGATTACATTAGCCAGTTATTAGTTTTATTATATCTTTTCAAAATATTGTCCATTCACGTCAATACACCGCTGCATGCGATGGAACCACTGGGAAAAGCACTTTGCCCACTCGTCTTTAGGGTTCTCTTCAATGGCATCGCGATACGCAGCCACCGCTTCTTCAGCATTCATAAACCGCTTTCCTTTAAGTTTTTCTTTAATTTTTGGAAATAAATAAAAATCACAAGGGGCGAGGTCGGGGCTATACGGCGGGTGACCCAGTAATTCAACGTTTGATGTCGCCAAATAGTCGATCGTTCGCTTAGCGGTGTGCGACGAGGCGTTGTCGTGGTGAAGGAGGATCCTACTGCGAGGTCGTTTCTCTCGAACTTTTTCCAAGACAAGTGGCAAACAATTGGTAGTGTACCATTCTGCAGAAACTGTTTTTTGATCCTCTAACACAATTGTTGCGAAATGACCTATCCTTCCAAAGAACGAGGCCACCATTTCTTTTCCCGCACTTCGATCTCTCTTCACTTTAGTTGGCAACCTCTCGAAAGGAAACACCCACTGAGCAGATTGTCTTTTGGTTTCAGGATCATAACAGTAAAAATCCAGCTTTCGTCACCTGTTAGTATGTCGAACACAGCATTTGAGTCACCTCCGTTAAATCTTTCAATCATTTTACGGCACCAATCCACACGATGGAGTTTTTGAGCCTCAGTCAAATTATGAGGTATCCACCGGGCGCAAAGCTTCCTGACTGCTAAATGTTCGTGGAGGATTTTGTGCACTTGACTCATACCGATGCCTAAGCTTGTCCGAATCTGCTGATAGGTCACTCTTTTGTCAGTCTCTATCATACGCCGCACAACACAGATGTTATCTTCAGTCGTCGCCGTAGAAGGCCGTCCCTCACGTAAATCATCAGTGAGATTAGTGCGACCACGTTTAAACTCATTAAACCAGTTGTAAACTGTCGCACGAGATGGGGCTTCATCGTGATAGGCCAATCGTAGTCTATCATAACTTTCTTGTTGACTTAAATGACATCGAAAGTCATAAAAAATCATTGCACGAAAATTTTCTCGTGTTAAATTCATGTTGACGTGACACAGACAATTTTCAATTTGCCGCCAAATCGTAAAACAAATGACAAATTAATGAAATATATACTCAGTAATATTGGCAAAGAGTTCTATTTTCAAATTTTAGAATTATTTTTTTATTATATTGTTTATAAGTGGCCAGTTCTAAGAACTTTCAGTTTGACCCTCGTATAATGATTTGAATCAATTATAATGTTATCCAGTTGTAGTGTCCGCACCTACTTTGCAGCGACTTCAAGAAACGTATACGTTATCAATTCACTACCGTATTATGTGAGAATTTCCATTTTACATATTTGACATTGATTTGCATGAAATTGACAATATTCCTAAATAATCGCTTTACATGGCTAAATAACCCGTTGATTAAACTGTAAACTGAACCATTGTCGTCACCTCGCCGGCAGCACTTGTATTAGAACCTAAGGCGTCGTTCACGGGCGCCTCTCAGCTCATTAAACTTGTCTCCCCGTACAAATGGAGCGCCGCACGTGAATGTAAACTCGGCTTTATTAAGTCATTGTTTCCTCGCATAAGTATGCAACGCGCTGTTTTCTTGAAAAATGGTGAATTCCCTCTGGAATCTATTCGTTCCAGGAACCAATTTATCTTTACCTTTAACAAAACCCAGCACAAGCAACATACAACCTTATACCGTTGCAAATTGATCAGTTATCCAATACACATTTTTGTAAGAAACGCAAATGCGATTCACTCCACTCTGACTTCTGTTTTGACTTTTACAAATACTCTTTTTTCTTTCGTCGTAACACTTATTCCGTTGTTCAAAGCTTCATTTTTCCTTGTCACGGCTGCAAAAGAATTTTATTAATGGTGTTTTAAAACAAACATATGATTGCGTTCCGCCCGGCCACTTGAGCATACAATAACTGTACTTTGGGCTGCAAAGTTAAGTTGGTTGTTTTGCAGACTGCCCGGACAGTTTGATGGATTATTGCAGTGCCTCTGAGTATTTCATTAGACTTGATGTATGGGCACATACTTTATATATTTGCGCAGAATATTGGTATCTTTCCAAAAGGTATTATTTTAAAGATAAAATTCTAAAGAAATGTACGAAGAGTTTTATAATATAACGTGTAAATGATGTCTTATTCACATTAACAGTAAAGCATCAATATACTAACTTCTCTCGCTAAGTAGCTCGTAAAAGGTGACGTCATTGAGGTAATAACGTGATCTCCACAATATCATAACACAGAATGGCGCTTTTCTTTGGGCAGCTTTTGTAAGTTAATGAGCAATCGAATTTTCAGTCTAGAAACTTAAAAATAATACGACTCTCATTTATTTCTTAGAAGGTAAAAAAATACTATCTACTATATACCTTCAACTTTCGGGTGAGATGGGTATACTTTTTAAAACCTTTCGGTAATACACTCACCCCGCAAAAGAAAATCGTTCTACGTTTTCCATAGGTACCATAATTCTCTCCACAAATTTAATATTCCTCAGCGCCGAAGGTGTTCGACAGCCACCTGAGTCTTGTATTGTAGAATTATAAAACCACACACGGCACAACTTTATTTGATGGAAAAAACATAAAAATTTACATATAGAGCAAGCCGCGGATTTTCGTTGGGAAATATTTATTTCTCCCCTGGCAACACTACGTGAGGCGAATGGGGAGTGGTCGTGAGCCTGGCAACACTGACTATTACTCATTGTCTGTTCCCCCTTTAGTTTATAGGCTGTATACTGTGATTGTTTGTGATAAAGGAAGAAAAACCAGATGCTTTTGTTTATGACCCTAGTAGCACAGGTGTGCTATTTTTTTAGATTGAAATTGTACAAATGGTATTAGTATAAGCTGTCGATAATAAGTAATGATACGCCATCATGCCATCATTAAAATTCTTACAATAATAATTCACAAAAAACGCACAAATTGTATCAAAAAAATAAACTTACATTTTTCTTCCGCCCTACCCTCTGAAAAACCTGTCAAAGTTCACTCATTACTGTTGACAGATCGCTGCAGCACCAGCTCTGCCCGGCCCCTCGACACGTATGATGGATGAATAAACTTCGGCGCAGCTAGTTTCCGTCTTGTGGGAAATTAGTGTTGCTAATGACAGTTACTGCAAAACTGCGCTCAAATAACCGGGTTTAGAACCTTGGTTAGTTTGAACAGATAATTACCGTAGTTAATGTCTTTTGGTTACCGTAGCTTGGGGGTTAACCAGGGTTATATGCATTAGGTAGTGTTTAACCTTTGCCATTCACGTGACGTTTTCAATGCCATATCCTGCTTCCTTAGTTATTTATGTGCACAACTGACTATAGCTATGAACGGTAAATAAAGTACCCAAGTATAGTCAGTTAAACGGAGGTGCTCATTACCACGGAACCACGCCTCCTTTTGACACTTTGTCCTTTTAAATAAGACAACCTACACAATGAACACTGTCATCATTCGTAGATTTTTTTTATTGAAACCAAAATAACAACAAAAGATTTAAATTCGCAAATAATTATAGCGTCTTTTAAATTTATCGGCATGAATTGGTATTAGTGGAGTAATTCGAGAATCGTCGAACACCTTCAGTGCAATACATCACGCCTGCACGTGGCGAGGGTGGGCAGAGCAGGGGCTCACGTATGGGACCAGTCCGCGACCAATGGCCCGTGCGATGAGCACGTGAGCTGAATACTGACGTAATGGAAACTGGAGACGGAGACCGGTGCTGCGATTATAGTCGCCGATGTATTATACCAACCATGTACGGTTCGAATCTTGATGGCATCGGCTATACCTTATTACCTCTCAATAGGGATTACTTTGCCCTGATTTTATATTAATTTATAATCTAAGCATTTTATGTAATTCGCTCAGTTTATGACAGCCTAGTTGTATAAAGATGGTTATGTGCAAGGTTACGGGGCAACAGTCAAGTTGGGCCTATCGGTTTAAGGCGACTTATACATTGGTCAACCTATATCAGACAACTCAGGCGCTATGACATCTGGGTGGTCTACAGCCGACTATGTCGCGCACACGGCGACAGTTTGTCCTATTATTAGTTAACTATCGATTTGATATAAACACAGTGTATAAACGCTGCAAGGATTATTTCTACAGCCTCGACCAGTAGAATTGCCTAGCTGCCAGTAAGTGGCAGGCAGCGGCAGTTATTAGCTAAATCACCACCCTTGATATGACTGGCAACATACGCCAATTACATACAATATCATATTACGTCTTTTGACAAATCACCAGTGTGTATCCTACAACTAATATTTTGCTACCGAATCCAACAAAAATAACCTTTACCTAAACGTAATAAGAGCTATCATATACGCAAAATAAGACAATTTGATTAATAACATACAATTGAACGAAGTAAAAAAAGTTTAACTAAGATATAAACGTGGTGTGGAGTGTGGTGGGCTCAGTTGTTAGAAAGATGACGTCCAAGTGTTGTTTGTTGTTGGTTGTCATGGCGACCGTCACCAGCTCGGTGAGGGGCACCGCCGAGGTGATGAGCCACGTCACGGCGCACTTCGGGAAGGCGCTGGAAGAGTGTAGGGAGGAGGTAAGAACACAATACTATAATTTAATCTTCAGATATTTAATTTATTTAATTTCCAGGCTTCGTGACTCTATGTAGCGATTCCCAGCTTAATAAGAGAATGGAAGCCTACAGACTAAACAAGTACTCAAAATATTAGCACGATTTAACAATTATTCAACTTTGCCTACTCATAAAAAAAAACCTGAACAGAATTCTAAACATTTCACGAATATTCTGAAGCACATCTTATCCAAAACTGTCTATTCCAGTCAGGACTATCTGCGGAGATCTTGGAGGAGTTTCAGCACTTCTGGCGCGAGGACTTTGAGGTGGTGCACCGGGAGTTGGGCTGTGCCATCATCTGCATGTCCAACAAGTTCTCTCTACTGCAAGAAGACTCCAGGATGCATCATGTCAACATGCACGACTATGTCAAGAGCTTCCCCAACGGTTAGACGGTTTACTGACATTAATATACATACTTACTATTATAGGTTACATAGTTATTTAGCAAAGGCCACTCCTTTTTTAAGGACAAAAGCATGCGCATAATTTTCTGGTTAAATTTGTTCTAGCGGATCTCATAAAATACACGTAGATCTTGCTCGATATAATTAATGCGTGACTCGCAGATGTCTATTCTGAGTCTAAGTATTTGAGCGTGTGATGAAGTGCACTAATTCGACAATGCATTAGAAAATCTTGAAATCATCTTCTTTAAATAACCCCATGCGGGCAAAACACGCTCGTACCACATCCATTAAATTACACCGTTCAGAATTTACATGACACGACACTACACAGTTGTCAAAGGGTTAGTTCTGACGGAATTAAGTAACTTTGAAATTATTCGCAGTAGCAACTTCCTTGTTATTTCTATGGTTATTTTAAATGCTCCATGGTGAGTTATGATGGTCGCTGACGTAATTTACTGGCATGCAACTAAAACAAAGGTCACGCGATCCAGTGCAATCTGTCAGAGTCTTTGTTTTTGCTTGAATTTATTGCCAAAGCCGCTAACTTACAGGCCGATGGTGCAGTAAAGGGTTTTGTTAAAGTACCTTAGACAAAAGCTTGTTTAGAATTATTTTAGGTAATATATATTATGATAGATAGATACACACGTGGCAACGTCCTGTTAGAAACAACGACCATTGATCACTCCGTGAGCATTTTCTTGTACTGTCGTAGTTTCCTGATAGAATCGTAGAAAAGGTTTACAGTAATATAAAAATGCTTTGACTCTTATTGTAAGAAAGTAAGTCTTAGTTATATATTAGCTACATGCCACTTTATAGTTAAAAACGAATGGATCCTTTATTTTCCGTCTTTCACTACTCCCCAACAGGCCACATGCTCTCAGAGAAGCTCGTGGGGCTGATCCACAACTGTGAAAAGCAGTACGACAGCCTGACGGACGACTGCGACAGGGTCGTCAAGGTCGCCGCCTGCTTCAAGGTCGACGCCAAGAAGGAAGGCATCGCCCCCGAGGTCGCTATGATCGAAGCTGTCATGGAGAAGTACTGAAGACGTTGGGCCTGACTGGAACGGACTGGAATACGACTGGATTTGTAGAATTAGACTTGCAAGACGAAAAATAAAAAAAAGAATGTTTTAATTATATTTGTTGTATTAAGATGTCGTTTTTTTGTCCTCAATCTACCTATATATTTATTGGAATAAATAACAACAACAACAAATCGCGCGGAGATAATCCGCTCTACACATATTTTCACAATTTTGTATGGATTTATCATGTTCGTATTGTGATATACACATGTTAAAAAAAGATTATACCTGTATAGTCCTAATGTTAATGTTTAAATTATTCTATAAAGGCTACAAAATGGCAACGTCAGATCTAAATGCACCGGCAACAAAAATGGATAACTATAGGTGTTCTAGCACACACACTTCAGCTATTGAATGTCACATTTTGGGCACATTGTAATCCTCGGAGAGGCTGGCTGAATTACCTAGCAGTTATGGAAATCAAAATGTCACGCGGAACAATGACCAGGTTTTGAAAGAAAATGGATACTAGTAAATGGATAAAACTTCGACCAAATGTTCCATTTTATTCATAGAAATGTTCTATGTTAGGAGGCGTCTGTGTATGAATGATGTCTGACCCCGGAACCTTATTTAGGGGAACACCGAGGAGTACCGTAACCGTTTCTCGCCGGTATGTTAACCAACCTATTGTGGTGTGCGGTCGCCTTGCTATCACTCGTACAGTTACTTACGTATTCCTTTCAGTTTTGAGTTGGTAGATATATAATCTTGATAGATTTATATACAAATAAGACAATAAGTAAGTTAATTATAAGCACAACAAAAGCACAAATCTGCTAGCTAAGTTATATAAGTATTAAGAAAAATCTGTTTTGATTTATCTCATCACCCAAATCCTAGTTAAGTACTGTCAGCAACTCAATCTATCAAATCAACTAAACATGTGGTTATGACTTAGCTATAGAAATAATCAAGTTTGTGTGGTTTTATAAAGCGAGCTCCAAGTTTAGTACCTGTCTATAAAAGACATTCTAGAAATAAGTAGGTATAATTGTTATTTTAAGGTCTACCCCACATTGGGCGTGCGCGTTCTTCGAGCGTGTGAACGACGCGAACGCCTAATGTGGGGTAGTAGGACTATCTCGTTCGACACCTATTTTATAACTGCTTTAACTTTTCAAAATGTATCTTACCAATTTATCGTACTATGCTTTAGCTGCTGCTACAGCAAGACAATTCTGATGTTATGATATTTGGATTTTATTGCAGCTGGAGAACTGATTATGCCATTATTTCTTTTTTTTTTAAATTGATTGATTATTTCTTTTTAAATAAGGTGAAGTTTTGGACGGTTTGAGTGCAGTCTTATCTTAACGACTGTAGTTTTATATTAAACTATTAATTTAGGAACTATGTTAGCCAACACTTCTTATCAATCCTCATCTAATTTGACTCAAACGAGGCAAATAATATAACTATTACACTTCATATACCCCTTAACACTCATTCACAGAAATGCGCGCGCATCCAGCGTAATTCTAAAATTCCATGAATGGACCTCAGTAATTACAAGTCCGCAGACTAATTAACAGCAGTTCTAATTGTCACGTCGATACAACACACAATTAATACGACAATACCCGTTAATATAAACCTGTACGTCCCCGGTATCGACACAATGTCGGTCTGTCTGTCGACCAAAATGTCCGTGAGGTTGGCGTTAGTGGTCACCCTGTGTCTCGTGATAAGGGTGGAGCCCTCACAAGATGTTATGAAGAATCTTTCCATTCATTTCGCGAAACCACTGGACGATTGTAAAAAGGAGGTAAGCTTTGAAAACGACTACTATGTTGCTGATAAAACTTAAAGACTAAGAATAGTTCACGATATTTTTTCTTTCAAATGTCATATTCAGTCTCATAGCAAACGTACAATTATAGATGGACCTCCCCGACTCCGTGACGACAGACTTCTACAACTTCTGGAAGGAAGGCTACGAGATGACGAACAGACAGACGGGCTGCGCCATCCTCTGCCTATCCTCCAAGCTGGAGCTACTCGACCAGGAACTGAAGCTGCACCACGGCAAGGCGCAGGAGTTCGCGCAGAAACATGGCGCTGGTTAGGATGGTTTTTTATTCTTTTGTTGCAGGAAATAAGCCCTTAAGTGAATACTATGGACAATTAATTCAATTTTACAATAATGAATAAAAGTTTCAGAAACGAAAAACTTGACATTAAAAAGGTAATACAAGTATTTTAGGAGTTTAAATATTGTCGCAAGTAATTATGGTGAATGGCTTTAAGGACTACACTCGTAGGGGAAAGTTTCACAAAATTAAATGTGACTCGACGAATTTTCCGAACTGTTGACGTGGAAAATTGTAAAGAAAGTGCAACGTCAGCGTCATGCAATTTGGTTGGGGATATCGGTAGCACGGTCTGTTAGTTACGTTAAGAGGTGTTTGTGTCCTTTTAGAGTTAAAATACTTTAAAAAGAAAAATAGTGAACCTCTTATCTTACAATATACCTAAGTAACGCAAAGTTAACGAATTAATTGGCAACAACCATTTTTAAATCTCCGATATCAATTAATCGCTCAGATTTTGTTTAACCAATCGAGAATTTTAAGAGCAGGGAAACGTATTTATTATACTTAGTAAAAAACACCGTACTCCAAGAACCGCCTCACTAATGATTATAATTTATTACAAATACAGTACAGTAACATTAAGATATTATCCCACAAAACCGGTTGAGTGGTTTAACTTGTCTGACAATTCATTTAACCTCCACCTCACCCTTCAGACGAGGCTATGGCAAAGCAGCTGGTGGCTCTCATCCACGGCTGCGTGGAGTCCACTCCTGACTTCGCTGACGACCCCTGCATGAAGACCCTCAACGTGGCCAAGTGCTTCAAAGCGAAGATACATGAGCTGAACTGGGCGCCTAGCATGGACCTCATCGTGGGCGAAATCTTGGCCGAAGTATAGACAAAGCTTTGACAGAGGCAGATAACAGAAGAGAGGTATATACATTATCTTCTCTAAATTCTAAATCTTCTGTATTTATTATATTCTTCGATACTTCTTTCGAGTACTAGTCTCAGTTCTAGTAAGATAACTAAAGATTAATGGTATCAAAATCGTTAGACAATACAATGCGAATGTAAGTATAGGTACCTATATATTACAAGTTTATATATCTACAGCGACTTCGTTTTAAAACGTATGAATTGTCTTATTGGCCGTAATCCTTCCATAGAATAATGTTCCTTTTCCGCAGTAAAGTTCCACTATCTGAACATGATATCTAACTGATACTTACATCTAAAACTGAAGCACTACCTTATTTTGTCTCTCATTCCTAAAGAAATGCGAATGTGATATTGTTTGCAGCGTTTCTTACTAATGTATTTCTTTCTCTGTACCTTCGTCTATTTACTTCAATTAGTAAAATGTAACGACTTGGCCTGCAACACGGACCCCGGCAATCTGACCTACTGTAAGTCCACTACCTCGCTAGTTGCTCTTGGGACTGGGTAGAATTTATGTGTCAGCATATATTATGTACTATGTTATATTTTAAATTAAATAAATGTACACTGTATTGTTTGGTTTCAATCCTGCTATAGACTGACTTCTCTTTGTATCCCTCGATCAATTCCTGTGCCAATTCGTGTTGGTGTATGTGAAATTTCATGTTTGTGAACCGCACCTACGAAACTTCAAGTGTGGAGCGACGAAAAAAAGCAAATAAAACATTTTGATGGCATGAAGACGATGATCACATTAGTATTAGTAGGTATATATATATAGTATGAATGACTCAAATTATGGACTCTGTACTCTGTGGTACACCTTCATACCTAGTAAACCTAACTTAGCGTTGAACTACTCGTGTCTTCATACTTTCTTTGGTTTTTAAATAAGCACTAGATATGTACAAGTGCAAAGTTTTCTGTAATCCTCTACAAGAACTCGTCGTTATCAGAGGGTCGTAACGGATTGGGTAATACGAAGTAGGAAATAAGTAGACTTATCAATTCAGATGAACAAATTACCCATACTAATATTATAATTGTGAATGTAACTCTATCTGTCTGTTACGCCTTCAAGACTAAACCGCTGAACCGATTTTGATGAAATTTGGCATATAAAAAGTTTATGAAAGGACATAGGCGACGCGAGCAAAAGCTAGTTTTTTATAAAACATAACATCACGCCAGTATTAATGGGTAGGCAGAGATGTAGGCAGAGAATCTAATAGGGGGCGATCACGTTGCCATTAACAAGGCAAAAATCCAGACTCCGTGCTACTACTTAGGATTACCTAATGAAAAATCCCAATAACATTTTCGCAACCCTGAATTCAATCCCAGGACCTCATGCTCAGCAGTCGCGCATAGCGACCACTAGACCAACGAGGTAGTGTCTTATAGCCGTATATAATAACTACTAGGATCGGTGAGGTGGCTCCTACATCCCCTACCACTGTAATATGGTTAATGTAAGAACTGTTCCCGACCGTTAGGAACTCAAGCGTGACAGTTACATAAATAGGCTTAATAAGCCAATACAAAGTTCGTTAACGAACCACAAATCAAACACGAATTCAATTAACAAACTAATTAATAGAACACGGCCCCCAATCGCTTCGATTTGTACGCCGAAGACATTAGCTGATCTGCTACAGTTTGTCTCAAACTCTTCGCGCACACAATTGGGTCATGGCGACTCTCTTAGTTCTGTATTTATTGCTACATATAAGCTTTGGGGATGAAATTGACGTGATAAAGTCGTTGACTATGAGTGTCGGGGATATTGTGATCGAATGTCATGAAGAGGTACGTTTGAAGTCTAAACTCATTATGCCGGAATTAAGAGGTTGAAGTACGGTGTGATTGCGCCTCCAATGCTATTCAAATTACCTGCTCGCGTTATATAGCCAAACTTCAGATGGGCGTAAGTTCAATCGAACTGAAATCGAGTGCATCTGAATTTCTGTCGTACAATTTCTACGCTTATTGTGTCATGTCAACCGCAGGTCGTAGTACATAATTATATTCACCAGCAAAAGGGATCGTCACCGTATCAACTCGAGCCTTTTAGTACTCATTGTATGAAACTCCCTACTTCAAGCGTAACCTCGGCGTCGCCTAGCCGCAGCCGAGACGAGACGTATCGGAGCAGCTGATCCGCTTTGATTACGTGCTTACGTAAGGTTGACGCCTGTTTGACGGCGAGGCGAGAAGCGATACGGTGACCATCCCTTTCCGATTTTATATAAACCATCTGTAGGCCTCTGTCATGGCTTTACACATCGTTAAACATCTCTATCGTTTTAATTTATATCGGCTACAAGATAATATGAGCATAATACTCGTATACGAAACGAATTCTTTTTGATCCAAAATGGCTCAAAACTAAAACATCCAGATGAATTTCGAGCATGAGGTGATGGCGGACTTCTTGGACTTCTGGAACGACCAGAATGAGCTGCGCAGCAAGGACATGGGCTGCGTGCTCATGTGCGTGTTCAACAAGCTGGAGGCCGTCGACGAGCACGGGGACGTCATCCCCGCCAACGTGGAGGCCTACTTCAAGGCCCTGGGCGCTGGTAACTTAGTCCTCACCCATAGTATCGGGTTTAGTAGGTAACATCACTTAGGGCCGATTTTTTAATCATCATATTAATTAATTATATTCGTAGGATAAAATTGTCATTTTGTAAAAAAATTATAATTTTTTTTTTTTAGGAATCTTTGTAAATTGATAGACACCAAGGAAATAAAGTTGGTTAAAATATTGAAAGCGTTGCGGAAGATTCGACTTTACATTTCTGATCCATATTTCTGCAAGTACTTTCAAATTAAATGTTCAAAATTCCAGACGACCCAACCATCGACAAGATGTCTAAGTTGGCCCAGCTGTGCCAGCGTGCCACTCAAGACATCCCTGTTAAGTGCGAGTTTGCCCTAGAGGTGACCAAGTGCATCCGCTACGGCATCTTCCAGCTCCACTGGGCGCCGGAAGTCACCAAACACAAACCGTCAACTGAGCCACAGAAGAAAGACCTGGAAACCATCAGGAACGAACGCTTCAAGATGAGAGAAAGAGTTGTCATGAAGCTCAATGACAAAAGGGATATTGTTCAGCCGTCGCGCAGGCGCAGACAACGAGTTAATAAAAAGTTTTAAAATTAACTTGTTTTTTTATATTTAATACAATTTATTTTATCTAAATTGATAAAAGAAATTTGAAAAATGCTATTATATCAATAAATTAGCCCAAAATGGACCTAAATCCAGATACTCGGGTTACTCGACTTAAATAAATGTTACCACGAAATAACAAAAAACATATCAAAATTAAACTTAAAAAATATATATATATAAATGGTGTGTATGTCACCACTCTAGTAGGTGTAAATCATTCGTGTAAAAATTAATTACTGAGATAATTTCTCACGCCTGTGAACACGAAATACCACCTCGGACTAACTAGGACGCGTTAAGAGTTTAATTACCAATCATTTATCATAATCCCAGTGCGGAAGTACATCATTTGTATGAAGGCAGACATTAAAGCTGGCAGATTTTAACACCAGCCGACAATTACACCCGACGGATAATTAACCAGTATATAAGCTACAAATGTCGTGTTTCGTAAGAGAATCTGTAAGAAATGGGAGCGAGTAACGTATTTGTGGGTCTTGTGATTCTGGCTGCAGGAGTGATGGAGACACAGACTTCGAAAGATGCTATGAAATACATTACTTCAGGGTTTGTTAAGGTTTTGGAGGAGTGTAAAACTGAAGTGAGTATAGATTTTTACAATAATTTCATATTTAACCAAACGCTATCTTTATAAGCTAGGTGTGTTTTTTGGAAGCTGAATGTATGTAAGGCCTCCTTTTTGCCGTAGACGGGTGTCACCTACAATATTCAACAAACTATTTATAGGCAAGCATATAATATCAATAACGCCGAAAAGTGTAAAATGTATGTACCTTTATGTTACATAATCTGTAAATGCTTTGAAAAAAGAAAATTAGCTAGATGATCTATAAGTCTATAAAAAGTCTACAGGTCCAGACATCTATTTCTTCTTATATTTCTTGGGTCTCCAATTCCCTGAACTGTTCCAGCTGAACATGAACGACAGCATCATGGCCGACCTGTTCCACTACTGGAAGCTGGACTATTCGCTGCTGAACCGCGACACGGGCTGTGCCATCATTTGCATGAGCAAGAAGCTGGACCTCATGGACGCTAACGGACGGCTACATCATGGAAACGCGCAGGAGTTTGCCGTCAAACATGGCGCTGGTGCGGTTTCGATTCTTCTATAATTTCTGGAATTCCTCTTCAACATTTTGTCATGTACGTCTTATTATAGACGACATTGTTCCATCGGTTCTTAGATTGGACCTTTCTATTATAACCATATTGCTCGCCTTTTTTATTTGGGTACTTAATTTGATAGATATTGTAAAAAAAGAGATAATTTGAAAGATTTAGGGTATGCTATCATCATCATCATCATAATAAGCCGGAATTGAACTGTTGAACGTTGGTCTTAGAACGCCACAGTGTACAGCAACTTGCCTTATACATATTGCTATACTAATTCGAATTTGTGGTATGAAAATGAATATTAGAGTGTTAAAAATTAATGATATTTCAGGAGCCGAGGTAGCTTCTAAAATAGTGACGATAATCCACGAGTGTGAGCAGAAGCATGAGCGGGATGATGACGAGTGTCTCCGGGTCCTGGAGGTGGCCAAGTGCTTCCGCACCGGCATCCACGACCTGAACTGGTCACCCAAAGTCGAGGTCATCGTCAGCGAGGTCCTCACTGAAATATAATAAAGTGAATTTGAAAATTATACTGCCATTTTATTGTAGAATAAACTACGTTGCTTAATATAAAGATTTAAAAGAAAACTTATGAATATCTCGTTTTGTCGTTGCATTTACATAAAATATCACATACACAAACACCCAGATGTGCTAAGATACCAGGTGGCTAATAATAGTTTGTAGTCAACAAACTACAATCATTGAATGGATAAAACTTAGTTTCGCTTTGCCCTTAATAATGAAATGAATAAACCCTTATGAACTAACACTAAACTTAGGCTACAAAGTGCGTCTGCCTGATGAAATACATGCAGAATGATTGCTAACCGAACTAGAGTTTATTCAGTTTGAGTGAGTACACTATAAATGTGCCTACAATCCATGTCGCGCTCCTTAGAAGGCGCTAAACGTTAAGCCTTTCTCTTTAACATCCAGTATGTTCTCGTAATGGAAATGAATGTGATCGCTCGTCCATATTGCATGCGGAGGAGGAGAGCGAAATATGACACTGGTTTCTTTCTGATTCAGCAACTTTAGCTCACCAATATTATGTTGATCTTTGATTTGTATTGATTGCTTTTCGTCAAGTTAAACTTTAACTATAAATAAATTAGTTTATTATTTACTTCAGCTCGATCAATTTAAAAGTTTTGAAAATCGGAGGTTATTTAAACTGAGTTTTTTTATAACTTAAAAATGTAATAATTAAAAAATAAATTACGCAAGGACTCATGTTTTGGCTATAAAACAATAGCTTGATGTGAACGGTTCATGGATACTTGGTGGTCGTCTTGCGTCGTCATTCCTCCGGCGCTCATTTAGAAAGGTGTCCGTCGTTAGCCAGGCCTGTAATCCCTAACTCTCTCTCGACAGCCACGCCGCCTATCCCTCCATCACCCCCTAAACAATAAACCCATCTGTGTAACTCGCTTCACACGGGTCACCCCGCGCGGCCACGTGAGAATCGGTGCCGGTTAATTGCACCATAACTCCGGCCTATCGCCGCCATTACGCGACAGCACAATCGCGGCGTGCGCCCGCGCCGCTTGCTCTCCACCTAGCTGTGTAGATGTACACAGGATACAGAAGGTACACTGTTGGAGGACAGACTTTACAGTTAGCCCATTATTCCTGACAATTACCATTGAGTCCTGATGGACACCGTAGGGCGCTGATAGCTGTCTTGAAGTTTTTATTCAGGTAGTAAAATACCATGCTAATTAAAGATCCCTTCTTATAGGCTACCTTTAGTCACCACGCTGCTTGGATTTAACAACGGTTATGACAATAGAGAGGAAATTTCTGAGCGCCTGAAAAACACGTTGAGCTATTCGCTGCAGATGGCAAAACTGTAACGGAAAATACCGACAGGCTGTAACGGATTTCAAACCAGGGCACTCTAATGGCCGAATAGTCAGTTTTAAAAAATTGTTACACTTACTGAAATATCTCCTGATGATAATAAGATTGTACGTAAAATCCTAGGTATTGCAAGTGTACTGCAACCTTCCTCACGTGTACATACGGTATTATTTCCAGCCAGGCGTCTAAACCACGTTTTTCCGTAGTAGTACTCACCGTATAAATTATTGCCATTAAGTAGTAAACATATTTATTTAAATCAATGTCAGTTATTTCTTGTGAAGCACTCAGTTGTTTTTCTGGCTGCCCTATGATGTGAGCTAAGCATGCAGTGTTAATCGGGGCCTGATGTAGTGATAGCATCGAGGACACAGAGAGCCGGTGTGCAGACCGGCCGGAGTGCTCTGTTAGTGCCCGTGTTCACTGCACGGGCTGCTAAAGGTTTGACGAGGTTCTTGAACTTTAGTTATCACGATTAATTTATTGCTATTGTAAAGTATAAGGCGTACCATTTGTTGAAGTGAAGACACAAGTAGCCTTGTGACTCTTATGAGCATAATTATAAACCATCGTTAATGGCTAGATTTAGCTATTTGTGTTGTAGTTGTAACATAAACGTTGTAAAGTTAAACGTAACTCTGTATTGCATCTCATTATGGTTAATTTAATGGTTTTGTTGTAAATAGTTTACTTTAGTTTGTTTTTGACGTGTGATGAGGTAACAAACAGACTAACCCTGATACTTTCGCATTTACAGTAGCAAGGATACACTAACTGGCTCTATTTTCTTTAAAATTATCGTTTCTTTTCCAAAATCTAATTCAAGTGAAAATAGTAGGCACCCAATCTCAGCCGGTTCTCAAGACGTGCTCACTGCACACATTCCGCCCGGGTTCCGTATAAACTAGCTAGAACAAACAATACACCAGTTAAATCTATTTGAGCGCGCGACGCACCTGAGGCTCCGACGTTATTTACTTTTATTGTGGATCCCTAACCAAACAAGCACATCGCAGAAGTACAAGCCTTCTGTCTGGATGCTATTATTACTACAGCATGGGATAGAAGTAGGGAGCCTCCACGAGTGACGATACTTACCCTGGACGGTCAACCACGCTAACCAACCTTTTTAACTGACCAATCTCTACACCACAGCATGACTTTCATGTGGCTATTGGCTCTATTCATGCCGATACGAAAAAGAAGTCTACAGCATGACATATCTTTCATTATTTTTTTGTTGCGTGTGTAGCTTGACCGTGAGGTCGACGCGACAAGATGTTAGGAAAATGTTCCGATCACCATTTACTTAGCAACTTCTCAAGATTAAATGTTAGAAGAATATCAATGCCTAATAAAAACAAATAATTTACTTACTGTAGGTATACACAAATTTTATCATTTGCTAAGAGTGATCCTTCTGCTATAAGTCTGGATTGCTCGGAGGGTGTGACTAGAATGGCGTATTTTTCCCTTATTTATAATTTTATTTGTATTTTGTCGGCGAATATCCTCGCATCGCTACACGGCTTACAAGTGAAGACGCAGGTGCGGCTTTATCGGCGAGGCTCCCGACGACGTGGTCACGTGGCGACGTGGCGACGTGGCCAGCTTATTGAATCGTAAGTGCTCTCGTTAAGGTCAGGACACGGAACTGAATTTGGTCCTGCCTTATTACTATTGAAAGTGTATTAAACTAGTGGTTTCCAGCGGTTTCGCTTGCGTTATTCTATTTAGATAATAATTCAATCATGATTCAAACTATACGTAGCGCCATTGTACATAAAATATGTACAATTTGTACGCCAGACAACGTCAATATGCAAAATTTCATGCAACAAAAACGATTTATCTTACTTCGCCTTTTTATATAGTTAACATTAAAACTATTGTGGTAGAAAATATTATACTATACGTTTCAGAGGAAGTTTTAGCTTAACGAATACAGAATTTCCGCAGAAATACTTCGAACGGTATCGAATTTGTTTGGCAGCAGTCAGTTTAATCTGGTTTTCTGTTTCTATCAAGTCGTTTCAGTCTGCTGCACTAGGGCTAGCCGCGAAGGGGTTTCCGATTCTTATTTGTTCTGAGTCTGGACCTTTGTGTGAGTGTTACAAACCATAATTCTGGCTGCAAGGTTTTGTCTTTATAAGAAAGCAATGGACTTATACCCTTTTTTCTTAAACGTCAGACGTCTGATGATAGAAGTATATACACGAGTGTGTAACCTCTACCTGCTTTTCACAGTTAATTAGTAAGGGCGTAAAAATGTTAGTTTATAGTTACATACGCCTTAAGTCGTTGTACATTTCGTGTTAGTGAACCGGATTGCATAATTCGCTATACATCAGGCGCTTTTAAAGTCAGTGATATGTTTATGGCCTGTTGTATTGAGCGAGAAATTTCACACTTCAGCTCTAGAAACAATTGTTCTTGGAATAATAATGAATTGCCAAATAACGCGTAGTGTTTAATGCTAGTTCCTCATCTATGAAATACTTTTGTTGAGTATTATAGGACTATACATTGGTTGGCAGACTTTTATTCTGTGAATGATAATACTTTACGCGAAAAATAAACGATAACGCGACAACATGTGGGCTGCAAGTGCACAGGTCCTGAATTATATATTTTGATTTGAAGTCCTATTCGAGTCCGCCTGTGAACAGTTTACGGCAAAAATATATAATCATTAATTTGCTTTATGTTAATTTTTGGAACTTGTATTGTACCTACCTGTTTTTGAGTGATTTGTGTTGAAGCTCACTCCATCTACACTTATAATAATATTGTCATTCTTTACTCAATCTATACATCTTACTCAGCCTTTTAAGGTATAACAGAAAAATACTTGGGATAAGAAAATACTTTACAAATGAGCGACAGATTTATTACTGA
Organism: Abrostola triplasia; assembly: GCA_946251915.1. Classification (NCBI taxonomy): domain Eukaryota; kingdom Metazoa; phylum Arthropoda; class Insecta; order Lepidoptera; family Noctuidae; genus Abrostola; species Abrostola triplasia. The sequence continues at coordinate 225,680 of OX276437.1, forward strand.
AAACACTCAAATTGAACATATGTATAGTATATCTTATATAACTTCCACCATATTATATTATAGTCACTTACAGTATTCAGTTTACTATCTAGGAGGTCGATACGTTGATAAACTTCTCAATAAATTATCATTTCACAGTTACCGTTATTTAAACCCTAGTTGTAAATACACCTTATATCTAAGAGCTCAGTTCCATATTTCATGCGTTTTTGTTTTGCTAGTCCGATTCCCTACAGATGATTTCTTCTTCCTTCTCCCCATGAACGTCGGCCCCAAGGTCCTATCATATAGGACCATGTTACACAGCGGTGATGATCTCCTCCATGCCGACCTCCATGGTTGGGGCCCACTTGAGCTCGTGTATCTTGGTGCGGAAACACTTGGAGGTCTCCAGGACTCTGTTGCAGTCATCCGCGATGCCCGTGTGGATCTTCTCACACTCGTGGATCAGGGCCACCAGCTGCTTGGCCACGTCCTCGTCTGCGGAAGAGGTTTGAAGAATGTTGGACTGTAGAAGTTTGATTGAAATATTTATGAGATTATAGGCATGCAGGCGATACTGGTTAGGTGTTGTGCTAATATGGAGCTAATGTGAAAAAGTTAACACTATGTTGGGGCCTGATTTCTATCTTTCGCTTTCTTGGTCGTGTGTTAAAGTGGATTCGATATAATAGTATATAAAAAATATATTGTAAAGTAACTTAGTCTTGACAAACCAAAACCTCCCACACTCAAAATGTAAATTGACTCTTGTCCATCATCATCAGCCGGAAGACGCCCACTATTGAACAAAGCATCAACATCTTGCCATTTGCATCCACCGGTTGTCCGCAACTTTGACTGTATCTTCGGTCTTCCTGGGGAGAGGCTCTTGTCTATGTTGATGTAAAAACATTTTATTATATAGAGTCGTGTTCTACTGACCAGCTCCATGGCTCTTAGCGAAGTCGGCTGTCTTCGCGTGGTGTATCTTCTGGTCGTCCCCGATGAGGTCCAGCTTGCCCGCCATGCAGAACACGATGCAGCCGAAGTCCCTGTTTATCAGCTGGTACTCCTCGCGCCAGAAGTAATACATGTCTTGCAGCACATTCTCTCCTAAATTCAACTGGAGAAAGAAAGTGTTTATACAGGTTTAGGATTTATATATTTTAAGGGATTTATTCTTCAATCTATGGAGTAGGCATGAGTCATTTAATGGCATAGAAAATATATTTGTCGGGCTGACTGCCCAGGGTGCCCCGTAATATTTTTTTTGTTACTGGACAGATGGAATAATTTTTACATTATAGTCTAAAATATAATAATGAAAACTGAAATGTTTAAATGACTTTGTAAAAGATTAACTTACTTCTCGTCTACATTGATCGACGACGTCAAAGAAGCCGGTGGTCATCTTGGTCAGCAGTTCCTTTGACGACATGACCTCGTTCGTCAGGAGCACCACGCAGAGGAACCCCACGAACCGCCATCTCGAGTCTGCCATCTTGTGACGCTGCTGGAGAACTCTGACACACGTGGATTCGTCTTTGTTTTATATAAAGTCTTGCAATTCGTTAATTATTTGATTGCATGTCCGTTAATTAGTGGTCAGCTGATAAAGAGGTGGGTCTGACAACACAGTGGGCTTGATGTATGTCAAAATGACAAGAACACAGTAATTTTTATTAATTAGTCCGTCTGTGTTAGATTTTCTAAGAATCTATGTTTTCATAGTAACGTACAATTTTCATCTGTGATGTGATGATTACAATAGCTTTGAACCGGAGTAAGTTTTATCTCATATTTAAAACCAAGGACATGGCATTGCATTCGTGAATTAACATTGGTTCACGGTCTAAGACTCTAAAGTTATAAGCAGTTTTTAGGAAACAATCTTGACTGTCTTGTTGGTCTAGTGCTAGCTAGCCGAGACTGCTGAGCAAAGAGATCCTAGGTTCTAATCTTCTCGATTTTTTGGTTCAAATTTTCTTCAAATCAGCAGAATCTTGTACAACAACGGTACAGGTAAAGTCAAGTTATTGAGTGTACAGGTTTATGTGTATACTAAGATTATGCTGTTACTCTTGTTATTGTCTCGTGACATGGACATTGGACAGTTTATGTTCATAAAAAATATAGTTTGGTCGTCGTCATGGTGATAAAATTATGAACATTAAATACGAAATTTGTCAGCCGATATTAAATAAGTAGATAATTATGGAACCTAAATTCAAACTGGGTCCAGATAACTGATTTTTGGCTCCGTGAAAAGCTGAAGACTTTTTTTCCCAAAAAGTATCCTAACTTAGTCTCCGCGCTAATCAAGTTGCCATAAAAAATGTTTGGGACTTCATAGATTTCTTAATCAGTTAAGGTTCCTCTTAATAAAACATGATCTTGGCATGAAACCTGTATCATTTTAAAATAATTGTAATATTACCTCTTCTAAATCGATCTTTCACTCTTTTCTACGACTTCGACTCTCTTTTCTTCGACTCTTTTCCAACCTCAATAACGTAGGCGACACAAGTTCACTCCTTGCGCCTGTTGCTACCTATTGGTTTCTAGTATTATACAACTTAGGCAGCCCACTTATATGCCTTTCGGTGCACGTAAAGGTCAAATAACGTTATTGATATAGTTATATCTAGTTTACATTATAGGTATTGGTTTAACAGTCTAACAATCAATATAATAGTTGTTAACACGATTTTTCTCGACTTTTCTTATGTTTTTAAATTCGCCGTTGTACCTATTCTGTTTTAGTACAGTTTGTGTTAGATATGGTGCATTATAAGTTCTACTTTTTATTTGCATGTCGACGTAATTAGAAAAGTTTAAAATAGAACATACTGTGGTGGATAATTAAGCCAGGCTCGTCAATCGGGGCTGACTGTCTAAGATTTACCGGCAACAAGCTGGGTTATGTCGCTATGGGTCACCCCAGAATGTATTAAAACATGATTATGCATACTAAACAGCTCGCAAATGGCGAGTTGTCATTCATTGTGGCGTTCTAAGGGGGAGGCCTTTGACAGTAGACGTCTGCTTATGATAATGATACTAAAGTGTTAGAGTAAGTTGGTTAATAATTAAATCGATATTCTTAATGCAAACTGATTAACAACACCAGGGTCGGCGCGAGTCCCTTGCTAAATCCTTCTCAACACCGACACTGCCGTACCGTACCATACACCTCGGCCTACAGCTTAAGGGAACACAAGCGTAGGATTTCGTAAGTTATTCCCAGTTTTGTGATTAGCCACAATTTCTTGAATAGCAGTTAAGGCGTATTTACACATTGTTCAGTAAATAATTTAAATAGCAATTCGTAAACTCGTTTAACGTTCTCTTAGTTGTCTATGTTTTTATATTTTCTGGACCAGGCTCTTCATCAACGAGGAGTTAGAAGGAAAAAGGCGTAAGAAAAAGATTCCTTTAAGAACTGTATATTAAACAATCCCTACTGTTCATTATTTCTTATTCTCAGTAACTTTGGGCTGATGCAATCCATATTTTCCATCTTTATTCTGTCACTTGTTTCAGCATTGTTCACACAAGCCACACATCTATTTACCTCTGCTCGTATGTGCGACCGTGTGTTTTCATTTATTAATAATCATTTAAAAGGTTATGTCGAAATAAAATAACAAATAGAAGAGCCACTGTTTATTACCAAACAAATATTGTAATAAGCTTAAGTTTTCACGTTACTTCCACCAAACTACTTTATATAAAAACATTAATAATTACTATTAAATTAACAATTTTGATCTTTTGAATCAAAATGCTTTTATTTCCAAACCAAGTCTGATCACAAAAAATAATTATATGACCATAGTTCCGTACAAATGTAGTCTTGAAATTGCTTGAGGTGAAACACCTTTCGTACTAAAATCCATAATGAAGACAGTAGTAAGGTTCTAAACTCCTATCAAGTCATAATTTACTATTTGAAAGTAAATTGGAAATAGGAACAGAAAAATCTAATTAGACATAACATACCTAATCTATAACACCATACTCCCTAAATGATTTTACAATATTTTTCACATTTCTTATCCGGTTATTATTAACTCTAATCGTCTCATCTGTTCCATTCGATCTATCCTCTGCTAAGGTCACCTAGGTTAGACGGCGGTCATGATCTCCTCCATGACAACCTCCATGGACGGCGCCCACTTGAGCTCGTGTATCTTGGTGCGGAAACACTTGGACATCTCCAGCACTCGGCTGCAAGGATCCTCCACAGCTATATGGGTGTTCTCACAGTCGTGGATTATCCCCACCAGCTGCTTCGCCACTGCATCATCTATGAAAGATTTGGGTTGACGAGTTAAAATGTGGATGTAATGTTATAGACCTCATTGATCTATTGAATTATCATGATGGAAACTTAAACATATTTTTAGGGTTTATAAAGCAGAGTAATAAGCCGAATTTTGTGTAAAACACCCAAAAAGTTTTCCTTTTAGAAACATGTGAAGTAGAATAATGGACTGTTGAAATTACAATTACATGTAAAGACAAGAAAACATTTAAAATGGACTCCTATTTTATAGTATCCTAAAGTATCTTATTGTACCAACCAGCTCCATGGCTCTTAGCGAACTCCTCGGTCTTCCCGTGGTGCAGCTTCTGGTCGGCATCGATGAGTCCCAGCTTGCCCGACATGCACAGTACCATGCAGCCCATCTCGCGGTTCACCAGCGCGTACTCCTCGCGCCAGAAGTTGTACATGTCCTGCATTATGTTCTCGCCCACGTTCAGCTGGAAAACAAATATTTGAGAACACGTTTTTAAATTGTTTGCGAGTGTGTTTGCAATTTCGGAAAGGAGTTTATCACTATGTTGGGTCTGATCGCGACTGCTAACGATAAGATCTTACGATTCGGTTATGAAATTATTCGTCGAGGAATGTCATTATAATCTTCTGTTGGAAAATATGTAGAAGCACCAGGGCTAGTTTTGCAGGATAAGTGAAGTTGATAAAGATTTCTTGACAATATGGTATGATTAAATCTAAAAATTAAACCTCAGTTATTTGCGATAAATCGTACCTCATTCTTACAAGCATCGATGACCTGAGTAAACCCGGTGCTCATCTTGGACAGCAACTCCTTGGAGGACATCACTCCGCCCGTCATCAGGGTCACACACATGATGCTCACGAGCCACCACCTTGAGTCGACCATCTTGTTAAACTAGCAGAAAAGTCTGGCACGAACGTATTTGTCTTAGCCTTTTATAGTCCGTGTTTGATTGTTTTAATTACTAAGCTGTTTAATTAGTGGTCGGCTGATGAAGGTGCGCCTGATGATACACTGGTATTGTTCCGGGACCGTCAAACTGACATGATGGAAGGTAATTTGAATTAATTGCTCGCGTGTAGTGCTCTTAGAGTTACTCTGTATTTATTAAAACGATATGTAAATATATGTTTAGGAGAGGATATAGGTACAGATAAAAACAGCAACTAAGGTACTTTTGTTGGTTTAAATCCCAATTTCATAAGTCCAGTATAATAAATGTCTATGGAGTAGTAGGTACTCTTTCTTCTTAGTAAATAAGTCACTCCGACTATATCAAGGGCCTAACCGCTAGGTTAACAAATCAGTGGCACTGTGGACATATCATTTTGGAATGGATTGGGGCATACTTTTTAGAAGTGCCTGCAAACGGTCAATTATAAAATCGTTTTTACACGACTGCCCAAAAAAGGAGTATAATGTTTTCAGTCGCATGTATGAACGATCCTCCGACTGCGATCAAACTTGTTTTTTACTTTTAAATTCGTTTTTTGACATGGCAGTCGTGTGTTTTTTTTACCCAATCCGTTTTGCCTACAAACGTGTTCACTGAAAGCTTGCTGGTCATGATTTTGCCGAGCTTTGAGAGTTCTAATTTAGTTTTTGTTTATCTTTGGGCTTAATTATTAAAACGTGTCTGGTAAGGTACCCTAACTCGCGTCAGAGCTAAGCATGGGTAATTAACTCTTAACAAATGTTCACGCTGTTGATATACACGCTAATGACATGCGGACGGCGACATGACTATGTGTTTAGATGAGCATTAACTTGATAGCAGCGCGGCGCACGGCGCCTGCGCGCGGCTCCATTGTCCCTAAGGATTGAGTTCTGTTTGAGAAAAAAAAACTTACTGAGAAGTTCTTATACCACCATATTTTATGTTTGATTTACAGTCTCAGAATAGATAATAAGAAAATTGGATCGAAATTATGGTGTTGTGCGTCTGAAAAATAAATCATGCCAATATAGAAAGAAAAGTATAGTTGCCAACAGTGCCAAGTGTTGTCAAAATGTGTTACTTCATCGATTACATTATTATTCTTATTAGCTTTTACAAAAAGTAATTGTAAACTTAACTATATATGCAAGTCGTCGTGTCGTCTAACAATGTGCCCACGCGCTCCATCTCTCTGCCCTGATCTGTCCACGTATGAGTCTTCATTAAGCTCCGCCCCGCTCGCCCCGCACCCCACCACTCTGCCAGCTATTATTTACTCTCACCATATGTAAATTAATTCTTCTTTATTTGTCATACGTGAACCTCTTGATTATTGTGTGAACGAAGCTAAGAGTACTTTAGCCTCGGTTATGGGTTGGTGCCATGTAATACGTGGTAATAATCATAGCATAGTTTATTAAAACTTTACCGATATGGGTAAAATGTATTCCTTCATATATGTTTGTGAGCTGCAATTTTATACGTGGGTTATAAAAGCAATAGGTAACGAAATTAATAAATCAATATTCCTATTTAAATTCGTTGGTTGTTATCTAATCCGTAACGCCTCCAGTTACGAGAACAGACCCGCAAGTCCAGAGACCATTAAAAATAATAAAGACAACCGTTCACCTTCCCCAACAACACAGAGCACACACAAGTATAGCCACACACAGCCAGCAATACCTATATATTATGTGCATCGCGCAGTCCACACGATTGATTCCGCAGACTGATTTATAACGAGTGGTTTTTGGCACAAAGTCTGCGGTTTGAGCCCAGCGCGGGAATAAATCCCGATGTCCAGCTAAACCTATCTGGCTCGTAATTCCTGCGACTATCTAGTAATGAAACAACTATTCGTTTATAGCTTTGTCCAATGGTACGCCATTTGTTAGAACATTTGTTAAGATATTAAAAAATCTGGTGTCTGATTGTAAAAGCTTGTTTTAAGTTTTTTTTTGGAATAACAACTAATTTTGTTTTAAATTTGTTTCAGGTAAGACATGAATTGAAATAAAGGTGTGAAGCGCGAGATGCGTCTAGAAGGTATTGTTTACATTATTTTACTTACTTACGTTTACGAATTGGACCGTGCGCAGTGGATTTAAAACCTCTACCCGTAAGGTGATTGCAGTCATTTGGGAGTTGCTTCAAGTCCGAACACAACACAATCCTTGAACCTGTTCGCGTAATGTAACGACCTTCAATTGACTGAATCACCGTGCACCCCTTTAGACCCCCATCAATGTTTATCGCCAATAAATCTATAGAATTAGCGATAATGCAGCGTCCACCTGGCAATGTCCGCCAAGCCCGGGGTTAATCCCGCGGGATTTCGCTACAATCCCGGCCGGGATCGCGACAGCTGCGCGTAACGGCGTCTCTTCACTGAATGATCGTGGACGATTTGTCTAACTGACCCTTAAGACTTTGTAACAGAGCTAGGAATGGAGTAGAGTAGACCCTTGAATGCCAATAGACTTGTTTTAATATTTGGTCAAAAAACAAGGAACGGAATAGAGACGGTGACTACGTATATAAGTTGGTAAAGAAACAGGTCGAAAGAATTGTCATTTTTAATATGTAGTTACCCGGGTAACTACTATACATATAACAAAAGTCTTGCAAACTACGCAATAAAATGTATATTATGTACATGTGGTAGGTATCAATAAGAAAAAGCATTTTCTTTATAAAAAAAAAACAACAAAATAATAAGTTTAGCACCCGCCCAGTCTATGCACCCTTACACCATAAATAATAGAACCTTAAACTTAGCGAACGTCTCAAGACGCTTATCTGTAATGGCGGTCGCCGGACAGCGGCCGGATGCGGCGTACACCCGGATTAGTGTCCGGCCCGCTCCGGACATGGCTTGACCGCTTCTGATCGGAGATAAAGTCTATAAGATTAGCCGTGTAGCCAGCGTAGCTCTGTAGCAACGAGTGTAGAGATTTGGGCGGCTATGGAGCTTGTGATATAAATGATAAAGTACTTTATGACCTAAGGTATGTAACGTTACTACATAATGTATTTAAGGTTATTTTAGTTGTGGTATGAGAATTATATAGAAGATGATGTCACGAATAATTTCAGTTAACACCTTTCGTAGGCGCTCCTGAAACAACATTTTCTGATATTTCGGTTCCTCTGTCTGTTTCTCGTGGGAAGGATCCAGCCAGAACATTACATTATACTCTACAGTGTAATAAGCTGACCCTTACCATGAACTTTTAATGCGGGACCGTTTCAGACGTGGAAGCTCCACACGATACTACACCATATCGCTCACGACGGATAAGGTCCTGCTTTAAGAGTTCATGGTAAGGGGGCTGTATTTAAAGTACTAAATATTCTGGAAAGACCACTAGAGCGTCAAGCGATAGATTATCGTCCACATGCTACAGTGACTGAACGTCATGTAAGACCCAGAGCTATTTATTTTAAAAATAACAACTTCATTCAATTAACAGTGAAAGGTGGTATCGACAGTTAGTATATCATCTCCCCTCGTCCAGCAGAGGGCCGGCAGAAACCGCGGCGTGGTAATAAATCGGCGCGGCACTACAACGCGTGTCGACGCGGTGCCGCGCGGTGTCGCGCGACTATTTATAGCGGCATTACCGCGCGGTAAATGTTGCATGCGACGCAATGTGGACTTTATGGTACCTATTTTGGTTTTTGTAAGTACTTAAAAATTGTAGTGGGTGCCTACTACATGTAGTGTTGTCGAATAAATAAAAGTTGAAAAGGAAATTGTGATGCATTACTTACCATCATTATTGCTGTACCAATCACAATACTCTCCTGATTTACCGTTAGGTACCTTACTAGTAAACATTAATTGTATTGTCGTTGGCAGATAACAATATAGATACAGGCCTTAGTTCTCTTAAAAAAATATATTATTTAGTATTATAGATTAAGGTCGCGATCAACGAACTATACCATACCATAAATAATAGGCTAAACCAGCCCCGCCCTACATGGACATAACCTTTTAATTATTCAGAATAAAACAATCGTGAGTGCATACAATGTAAAAGAATTAAAATCTTCGCACGAACTATTTAGGGACTCAATACACTTGGACGCAACTCGCATGGTACGTACTTAGATAAGGTATATAGCATTAAACAGAATGTTTTTAAACTTAAAAAGTGTTTTATGATGAGAAAACATCGTAGTTTTAGTTTATTAAAAGCCAAGATAAAATCAAAATCTTTATGTCACATATAAAAAGATTCCTGCTTATATTTTTTAGTACCTTAATTTTCATGTATAGGTAATCTAACAATCAACTAAACAAAGGAAATGCCATCATGAACCGCATTATTACATTAATTGCGTCATTTGCGCGAAAAAAATACTACATACAAAGCTACAGAAATGTCTTGAATCCAATTGATTGTATAACGAGGCATATCGCTGCGTGAAAGTGTGTGCAGACCCTTAAAGCTACCAGTTGCAACAGTATGTGCAATCAGGGCAATAAATAAGGTAAAATTGCCGATAACCGGTGATTAATGCGCTGCGAGGTGAATTGTGAGCCAACCAATGATGTATAGCGGTAAGTTGGACTACTGGCCGGTGCAACGTTAACTGGGAGTGTAGTGTGGAGGACTGTGAGGCTACATCTGCGAGAGATGAGTCAAAATATAATGCAGAAATGTTTTGCTAATGTAACAAAAACATTTTCGTACAGTTTTTATGTATGTATGTATTTTTATGACTGCCACTTTGGTGTAATGGTCGCTATGCCTGTCTGCTGTGAGGCATGAGATCATAGGTTCGAGTTCCGGGTCGGGCAAAGTGTTATTGGATTTTTCCATTATTCATTCTCAGTAGCCACACGGAGTCTGGATTTGTAGCCGGTTGATGGCAAGCCTAATAAATCATTCTTTATGTATTGCGTCAGAAACTAGTTCATTGAATAAGTACCTACTGTAACATGCCACCCCTCACCCTTCCCCACCACGGTCGCGTGACCCCTGACGTATCCATCAAACCATCACGAAGGTCTAACGTCACCGCTACCTGGTCCACGTCATCATTACCACGACCTTTATACATGCATAATGTGCCTACAGTCTATTTTAAATCAATTACACCACCTCATCGGCGCAGTGGATAAGCGATTGGACTACTGTGCTAGGGGTTGCGGGATCGATACCGATAAAAAATAATATTTGCATCCATCTTAATTATTATCTATCGACTTAATGCTTCTCACGTTTAAGTATCCTTTTACATCATTTTTAAAACTATTGTCAATTACTCTAATTCAAATGACTTTGAAAACTTAATGCATTTTTGCTTTTTTTTAGTAAAAATCATCACGTTCTTGTTTCCCGAAGTAATAGACAGACATACGATCCTGTATCAGGCTCGTATTCACCCATACACCCGACCTTTATAATCTGCTCTTTAATAGTTCATCCCTTTAACCGTGTCGGCGCCAGTCAGACGGTGACGTCATCAGTGACGTCACTCGGCCCAGTTTAATGGTTGTTGCTTAGCTTCTCGGAGCTTCTTAATTATTTCATAATTGAGGAAGAAGTCTTTAAGCTTTTTTAAGGACGCCATCTATGAACTAACAGGTGCAACTATTGAAGTGTTGGATACTGTTCCTCTATTCGATACAAGATGGCATTACTTAAATAAATAATAAAAGTTATTATTTTCGCTTTTATGAAAAAGAATGAAAACCCTTATTTGTAAAAAATTATTAATATAATAATTATTTTTAATTATGTTTCAATTATCCACCTTTCTCAAATGCAAAGAATTATATTTATCTTAACAACGTATTTACTACTAATGCTGTCTAGATAATAATTTAACTCATGATCATTAGTTTATTTTTAGTCCGTTTATCCGGTCAGTTAGTTTTAAACGCTCATTAATCACTCACAGGTCACAATCACACTCAAATATAACAATTAAATCATTTTCATCCATTTTTAATAGGTACTTAATATAGGCTCTAAGTTGTAATAACGGACGTCGGACATCCTTTCTATATACGTACCTGCCTACCTGCTACTAATTGTTTCTACTAAGTGATAAAGTTGTGCCTACTAAAACAAACTTTCTCCCAAATTGATAGTCCGTAACCCAATATTCCGCAAAAGTTAAGGGAAAAGTAATGTTTCCCTAATAAATAAGATACACAAGTTATATCAACACTTTACTAAGCGTTGTTGACTTGTAACCGGACACTGTCCAACCCTCGACATCCCCCCTCCGTGCCACCATACTCCATAGCTGTGGGGCATAAACTATTGGTTCATTTAATTTCCGGACCTCTAGAGTTATGGCTCTCTGTAGGTACCCCTTTTAAGTCCGAAAGATGATGAGCAAGGATTAGATGAAGCAAGAGTAACGCATAACCGCTCCAAGTTCATCTTAAAGATAGTGATGTAGCAGGGAGAGAACTCCTGCGTTAAATGAGATGATCCGTAGATGCATTACGAACTTTTACTTCGATTGGTACATTTGGATTTTTCATTTATCTCCAATAAAAAGAGGTGTTTTATTGACGTGTTCTGTATCGTTCTGTACGGGACAAGTTACCTTGTGAATTTTAACTAAAATATATATAATTTGAATTGAAGTAGTAGAATAGAGTGTTGTGGTTTCAATATCTTTTGCGGTTATTGAGGGAAAATATTGTTATCACTACCCACACTTGATACTATTGACACATCACTTCAGGTTTCTACCACAAAATTGACTGTTTTGTTTTTATGATAGTTTTAATTATCACACAACATATAGGTATGTAGGTATAAATATTATTGTATTGAATCCATTTCGTGAGCACTACCGGTAAATAATACCATGTAACAAAATTGAAAATTTACAGTCTCATATTTTTGGATTTGTCCCAAAAAAAGTGCAAAAAAAGATATTTTTCCTGAAAAGTATGGTAATCAAGTACCTATTAAATTAATTCGTTCACTTTCATAAGATCTAAGGTGTCTTCATCAAGTTCCTTCACGTTTTTAGTATACGGTTTTCTAATGCTAGTTATGTATGGATCTGAAGTATAGATAAGAGTATGAAACACATCCTCGTTTGTAGCGGATCTTGAGCATTTTCTAGCATGATGTAGACGATATTTTTTATAAAATTGCGAGATTCTTGTGCGTCTTCCGAAAGTTGACCAATAGGATGTACTGCAAAATGCTTTATGGCACTTTCTCAATGAATCAAAATTTTATGAACTGAAGTTGGCATGTAGTACCATTCATAATTGCTAATATCAATGATAAATTACTAAACTTACCGCAAACTATTGATGTAACATTACAAACCGCAATAGATAGCGAGCGGTTTTCCGTTTTCAGACTCACATTTTTACTAATTACTCCGAAAACCGCAAATGTCCGCAGCTTTTTTTTTATTTTATTATGTTTATGGCTACAAATTAACAATAGATGTAAAGCATGGGTAAACGTGCCCAGCTGTCAAAAGTCTCGATCAACTTTAGAAAAACATTTTTTTCGCCATATTCCTGAAAAGACTTTTTGAGGAATATGCCTTATAATAATAATAATAATATAAGCCTTTTATTTCAGACATGATTACACTTTTACTATTATTAACTTAACCTATGACTCTTGCGAGTCAGTGACACCGACAACTTGGTCTGTTTGCCCTTTTTTGGCATAGGCCTCCTCCTTATCGCCTTAGTACGCAGGAATTTAGTGAATATGTTAGTACGTTACTGTACGTGTCGACTCAATGTTAGTAAGTGGACTTAATTAACCTCCTGTGTTCCTGTTACACATACAGATACACGCTGGTACTCTTGGGAAGACTTTCGTCTATGTATAAGTTAAACAATGGTGTAGTGTTTATTAAAGTATTACGTGGGTGTCGCGGCAGGAAATATGTTTCCTTTGATTGTTCATGTGCCAGAGTGGTTTTCTTTCTACCGGAGACGTATCTCGCGATACGTTTATTATGGTTTTGATTTTCCATCATTATAATAAGTACAAGTGTAGTAAGTTTTCAGCAGCAGCTTTATTGTCAGGTGTGTAGCTATTCAATATTCCGGTGTTTTCATAACAATGCCCTTACATACCTCCGTATGTACCACATATGTATGCGGCTCCCGAGGATCCCAACGTTATACGTATTGTATGCGGAATACGTCAGTCTTTGTTTTATATAAAGTCTTGCAATTCGTTAATTATTTGATTGCATGTCCGTTAATTAGTGGTCAGCTGATAAAGAGGTGGGTCTGACAACACAGTGGGCTTGATGTATGTCAAAATGACAAGAACACAGTAATTTTTATTAATTAGTCCGTCTGTGTTAGATTTTCTAAGAATCTATGTTTTCATAGTAACGTACAATTTTCATCTGTGATGTGATGATTACAATAGCTTTGAACCGGAGTAAGTTTTATCTCATATTTAAAACCAAGGACATGGCATTGCATTCGTGAATTAACATTGGTTCACGGTCTAAGACTCTAAAGTTATAAGCAGTTTTTAGGAAACAATCTTGACTGTCTTGTTGGTCTAGTGCTAGCTAGCCGAGACTGCTGAGCAAAGAGATCCTAGGTTCTAATCTTCTCGATTTTTTGGTTCAAATTTTCTTCAAATCAGCAGAATCTTGTACAACAACGGTACAGGTAAAGTCAAGTTATTGAGTGTACAGGTTTATGTGTATACTAAGATTATGCTGTTACTCTTGTTATTGTCTCGTGACATGGACATTGGACAGTTTATGTTCATAAAAAATATAGTTTGGTCGTCGTCATGGTGATAAAATTATGAACATTAAATACGAAATTTGTCAGCCGATATTAAATAAGTAGATAATTATGGAACCTAAATTCAAACTGGGTCCAGATAACTGATTTTTGGCTCCGTGAAAAGCTGAAGACTTTTTTTCCCAAAAAGTATCCTAACTTAGTCTCCGCGCTAATCAAGTTGCCATAAAAAATGTTTGGGACTTCATAGATTTCTTAATCAGTTAAGGTTCCTCTTAATAAAACATGATCTTGGCATGAAACCTGTATCATTTTAAAATAATTGTAATATTACCTCTTCTAAATCGATCTTTCACTCTTTTCTACGACTTCGACTCTCTTTTCTTCGACTCTTTTCCAACCTCAATAACGTAGGCGACACAAGTTCACTCCTTGCGCCTGTTGCTACCTATTGGTTTCTAGTATTATACAACTTAGGCAGCCCACTTATATGCCTTTCGGTGCACGTAAAGGTCAAATAACGTTATTGATATAGTTATATCTAGTTTACATTATAGGTATTGGTTTAACAGTCTAACAATCAATATAATAGTTGTTAACACGATTTTTCTCGACTTTTCTTATGTTTTTAAATTCGCCGTTGTACCTATTCTGTTTTAGTACAGTTTGTGTTAGATATGGTGCATTATAAGTTCTACTTTTTATTTGCATGTCGACGTAATTAGAAAAGTTTAAAATAGAACATACTGTGGTGGATAATTAAGCCAGGCTCGTCAATCGGGGCTGACTGTCTAAGATTTACCGGCAACAAGCTGGGTTATGTCGCTATGGGTCACCCCAGAATGTATTAAAACATGATTATGCATACTAAACAGCTCGCAAATGGCGAGTTGTCATTCATTGTGGCGTTCTAAGGGGGAGGCCTTTGACAGTAGACGTCTGCTTATGATAATGATACTAAAGTGTTAGAGTAAGTTGGTTAATAATTAAATCGATATTCTTAATGCAAACTGATTAACAACACCAGGGTCGGCGCGAGTCCCTTGCTAAATCCTTCTCAACACCGACACTGCCGTACCGTACCATACACCTCGGCCTACAGCTTAAGGGAACACAAGCGTAGGATTTCGTAAGTTATTCCCAGTTTTGTGATTAGCCACAATTTCTTGAATAGCAGTTAAGGCGTATTTACACATTGTTCAGTAAATAATTTAAATAGCAATTCGTAAACTCGTTTAACGTTCTCTTAGTTGTCTATGTTTTTATATTTTCTGGACCAGGCTCTTCATCAACGAGGAGTTAGAAGGAAAAAGGCGTAAGAAAAAGATTCCTTTAAGAACTGTATATTAAACAATCCCTACTGTTCATTATTTCTTATTCTCAGTAACTTTGGGCTGATGCAATCCATATTTTCCATCTTTATTCTGTCACTTGTTTCAGCATTGTTCACACAAGCCACACATCTATTTACCTCTGCTCGTATGTGCGACCGTGTGTTTTCATTTATTAATAATCATTTAAAAGGTTATGTCGAAATAAAATAACAAATAGAAGAGCCACTGTTTATTACCAAACAAATATTGTAATAAGCTTAAGTTTTCACGTTACTTCCACCAAACTACTTTATATAAAAACATTAATAATTACTATTAAATTAACAATTTTGATCTTTTGAATCAAAATGCTTTTATTTCCAAACCAAGTCTGATCACAAAAAATAATTATATGACCATAGTTCCGTACAAATGTAGTCTTGAAATTGCTTGAGGTGAAACACCTTTCGTACTAAAATCCATAATGAAGACAGTAGTAAGGTTCTAAACTCCTATCAAGTCATAATTTACTATTTGAAAGTAAATTGGAAATAGGAACAGAAAAATCTAATTAGACATAACATACCTAATCTATAACACCATACTCCCTAAATGATTTTACAATATTTTTCACATTTCTTATCCGGTTATTATTAACTCTAATCGTCTCATCTGTTCCATTCGATCTATCCTCTGCTAAGGTCACCTAGGTTAGACGGCGGTCATGATCTCCTCCATGACAACCTCCATGGACGGCGCCCACTTGAGCTCGTGTATCTTGGTGCGGAAACACTTGGACATCTCCAGCACTCGGCTGCAAGGATCCTCCACAGCTATATGGGTGTTCTCACAGTCGTGGATTATCCCCACCAGCTGCTTCGCCACTGCATCATCTATGAAAGATTTGGGTTGACGAGTTAAAATGTGGATGTAATGTTATAGACCTCATTGATCTATTGAATTATCATGATGGAAACTTAAACATATTTTTAGGGTTTATAAAGCAGAGTAATAAGCCGAATTTTGTGTAAAACACCCAAAAAGTTTTCCTTTTAGAAACATGTGAAGTAGAATAATGGACTGTTGAAATTACAATTACATGTAAAGACAAGAAAACATTTAAAATGGACTCCTATTTTATAGTATCCTAAAGTATCTTATTGTACCAACCAGCTCCATGGCTCTTAGCGAACTCCTCGGTCTTCCCGTGGTGCAGCTTCTGGTCGGCATCGATGAGTCCCAGCTTGCCCGACATGCACAGTACCATGCAGCCCATCTCGCGGTTCACCAGCGCGTACTCCTCGCGCCAGAAGTTGTACATGTCCTGCATTATGTTCTCGCCCACGTTCAGCTGGAAAACAAATATTTGAGAACACGTTTTTAAATTGTTTGCGAGTGTGTTTGCAATTTCGGAAAGGAGTTTATCACTATGTTGGGTCTGATCGCGACTGCTAACGATAAGATCTTACGATTCGGTTATGAAATTATTCGTCGAGGAATGTCATTATAATCTTCTGTTGGAAAATATGTAGAAGCACCAGGGCTAGTTTTGCAGGATAAGTGAAGTTGATAAAGATTTCTTGACAATATGGTATGATTAAATCTAAAAATTAAACCTCAGTTATTTGCGATAAATCGTACCTCATTCTTACAAGCATCGATGACCTGAGTAAACCCGGTGCTCATCTTGGACAGCAACTCCTTGGAGGACATCACTCCGCCCGTCATCAGGGTCACACACATGATGCTCACGAGCCACCACCTTGAGTCGACCATCTTGTTAAACTAGCAGAAAAGTCTGGCACGAACGTATTTGTCTTAGCCTTTTATAGTCCGTGTTTGATTGTTTTAATTACTAAGCTGTTTAATTAGTGGTCGGCTGATGAAGGTGCGCCTGATGATACACTGGTATTGTTCCGGGACCGTCAAACTGACATGATGGAAGGTAATTTGAATTAATTGCTCGCGTGTAGTGCTCTTAGAGTTACTCTGTATTTATTAAAACGATATGTAAATATATGTTTAGGAGAGGATATAGGTACAGATAAAAACAGCAACTAAGGTACTTTTGTTGGTTTAAATCCCAATTTCATAAGTCCAGTATAATAAATGTCTATGGAGTAGTAGGTACTCTTTCTTCTTAGTAAATAAGTCACTCCGACTATATCAAGGGCCTAACCGCTAGGTTAACAAATCAGTGGCACTGTGGACATATCATTTTGGAATGGATTGGGGCATACTTTTTAGAAGTGCCTGCAAACGGTCAATTATAAAATCGTTTTTACACGACTGCCCAAAAAAGGAGTATAATGTTTTCAGTCGCATGTATGAACGATCCTCCGACTGCGATCAAACTTGTTTTTTACTTTTAAATTCGTTTTTTGACATGGCAGTCGTGTGTTTTTTTTACCCAATCCGTTTTGCCTACAAACGTGTTCACTGAAAGCTTGCTGGTCATGATTTTGCCGAGCTTTGAGAGTTCTAATTTAGTTTTTGTTTATCTTTGGGCTTAATTATTAAAACGTGTCTGGTAAGGTACCCTAACTCGCGTCAGAGCTAAGCATGGGTAATTAACTCTTAACAAATGTTCACGCTGTTGATATACACGCTAATGACATGCGGACGGCGACATGACTATGTGTTTAGATGAGCATTAACTTGATAGCAGCGCGGCGCACGGCGCCTGCGCGCGGCTCCATTGTCCCTAAGGATTGAGTTCTGTTTGAGAAAAAAAAACTTACTGAGAAGTTCTTATACCACCATATTTTATGTTTGATTTACAGTCTCAGAATAGATAATAAGAAAATTGGATCGAAATTATGGTGTTGTGCGTCTGAAAAATAAATCATGCCAATATAGAAAGAAAAGTATAGTTGCCAACAGTGCCAAGTGTTGTCAAAATGTGTTACTTCATCGATTACATTATTATTCTTATTAGCTTTTACAAAAAGTAATTGTAAACTTAACTATATATGCAAGTCGTCGTGTCGTCTAACAATGTGCCCACGCGCTCCATCTCTCTGCCCTGATCTGTCCACGTATGAGTCTTCATTAAGCTCCGCCCCGCTCGCCCCGCACCCCACCACTCTGCCAGCTATTATTTACTCTCACCATATGTAAATTAATTCTTCTTTATTTGTCATACGTGAACCTCTTGATTATTGTGTGAACGAAGCTAAGAGTACTTTAGCCTCGGTTATGGGTTGGTGCCATGTAATACGTGGTAATAATCATAGCATAGTTTATTAAAACTTTACCGATATGGGTAAAATGTATTCCTTCATATATGTTTGTGAGCTGCAATTTTATACGTGGGTTATAAAAGCAATAGGTAACGAAATTAATAAATCAATATTCCTATTTAAATTCGTTGGTTGTTATCTAATCCGTAACGCCTCCAGTTACGAGAACAGACCCGCAAGTCCAGAGACCATTAAAAATAATAAAGACAACCGTTCACCTTCCCCAACAACACAGAGCACACACAAGTATAGCCACACACAGCCAGCAATACCTATATATTATGTGCATCGCGCAGTCCACACGATTGATTCCGCAGACTGATTTATAACGAGTGGTTTTTGGCACAAAGTCTGCGGTTTGAGCCCAGCGCGGGAATAAATCCCGATGTCCAGCTAAACCTATCTGGCTCGTAATTCCTGCGACTATCTAGTAATGAAACAACTATTCGTTTATAGCTTTGTCCAATGGTACGCCATTTGTTAGAACATTTGTTAAGATATTAAAAAATCTGGTGTCTGATTGTAAAAGCTTGTTTTAAGTTTTTTTTTGGAATAACAACTAATTTTGTTTTAAATTTGTTTCAGGTAAGACATGAATTGAAATAAAGGTGTGAAGCGCGAGATGCGTCTAGAAGGTATTGTTTACATTATTTTACTTACTTACGTTTACGAATTGGACCGTGCGCAGTGGATTTAAAACCTCTACCCGTAAGGTGATTGCAGTCATTTGGGAGTTGCTTCAAGTCCGAACACAACACAATCCTTGAACCTGTTCGCGTAATGTAACGACCTTCAATTGACTGAATCACCGTGCACCCCTTTAGACCCCCATCAATGTTTATCGCCAATAAATCTATAGAATTAGCGATAATGCAGCGTCCACCTGGCAATGTCCGCCAAGCCCGGGGTTAATCCCGCGGGATTTCGCTACAATCCCGGCCGGGATCGCGACAGCTGCGCGTAACGGCGTCTCTTCACTGAATGATCGTGGACGATTTGTCTAACTGACCCTTAAGACTTTGTAACAGAGCTAGGAATGGAGTAGAGTAGACCCTTGAATGCCAATAGACTTGTTTTAATATTTGGTCAAAAAACAAGGAACGGAATAGAGACGGTGACTACGTATATAAGTTGGTAAAGAAACAGGTCGAAAGAATTGTCATTTTTAATATGTAGTTACCCGGGTAACTACTATACATATAACAAAAGTCTTGCAAACTACGCAATAAAATGTATATTATGTACATGTGGTAGGTATCAATAAGAAAAAGCATTTTCTTTATAAAAAAAAAAACAACAAAATAATAAGTTTAGCACCCGCCCAGTCTATGCACCCTTACACCATAAATAATAGAACCTTAAACTTAGCGAACGTCTCAAGACGCTTATCTGTAATGGCGGTCGCCGGACAGCGGCCGGATGCGGCGTACACCCGGATTAGTGTCCGGCCCGCTCCGGACATGGCTTGACCGCTTCTGATCGGAGATAAAGTCTATAAGATTAGCCGTGTAGCCAGCGTAGCTCTGTAGCAACGAGTGTAGAGATTTGGGCGGCTATGGAGCTTGTGATATAAATGATAAAGTACTTTATGACCTAAGGTATGTAACGTTACTACATAATGTATTTAAGGTTATTTTAGTTGTGGTATGAGAATTATATAGAAGATGATGTCACGAATAATTTCAGTTAACACCTTTCGTAGGCGCTCCTGAAACAACATTTTCTGATATTTCGGTTCCTCTGTCTGTTTCTCGTGGGAAGGATCCAGCCAGAACATTACATTATACTCTACAGTGTAATAAGCTGACCCTTACCATGAACTTTTAATGCGGGACCGTTTCAGACGTGGAAGCTCCACACGATACTACACCATATCGCTCACGACGGATAAGGTCCTGCTTTAAGAGTTCATGGTAAGGGGGCTGTATTTAAAGTACTAAATATTCTGGAAAGACCACTAGAGCGTCAAGCGATAGATTATCGTCCACATGCTACAGTGACTGAACGTCATGTAAGACCCAGAGCTATTTATTTTAAAAATAACAACTTCATTCAATTAACAGTGAAAGGTGGTATCGACAGTTAGTATATCATCTCCCCTCGTCCAGCAGAGGGCCGGCAGAAACCGCGGCGTGGTAATAAATCGGCGCGGCACTACAACGCGTGTCGACGCGGTGCCGCGCGGTGTCGCGCGACTATTTATAGCGGCATTACCGCGCGGTAAATGTTGCATGCGACGCAATGTGGACTTTATGGTACCTATTTTGGTTTTTGTAAGTACTTAAAAATTGTAGTGGGTGCCTACTACATGTAGTGTTGTCGAATAAATAAAAGTTGAAAAGGAAATTGTGATGCATTACTTACCATCATTATTGCTGTACCAATCACAATACTCTCCTGATTTACCGTTAGGTACCTTACTAGTAAACATTAATTGTATTGTCGTTGGCAGATAACAATATAGATACAGGCCTTAGTTCTCTTAAAAAAATATATTATTTAGTATTATAGATTAAGGTCGCGATCAACGAACTATACCATACCATAAATAATAGGCTAAACCAGCCCCGCCCTACATGGACATAACCTTTTAATTATTCAGAATAAAACAATCGTGAGTGCATACAATGTAAAAGAATTAAAATCTTCGCACGAACTATTTAGGGACTCAATACACTTGGACGCAACTCGCATGGTACGTACTTAGATAAGGTATATAGCATTAAACAGAATGTTTTTAAACTTAAAAAGTGTTTTATGATGAGAAAACATCGTAGTTTTAGTTTATTAAAAGCCAAGATAAAATCAAAATCTTTATGTCACATATAAAAAGATTCCTGCTTATATTTTTTAGTACCTTAATTTTCATGTATAGGTAATCTAACAATCAACTAAACAAAGGAAATGCCATCATGAACCGCATTATTACATTAATTGCGTCATTTGCGCGAAAAAAATACTACATACAAAGCTACAGAAATGTCTTGAATCCAATTGATTGTATAACGAGGCATATCGCTGCGTGAAAGTGTGTGCAGACCCTTAAAGCTACCAGTTGCAACAGTATGTGCAATCAGGGCAATAAATAAGGTAAAATTGCCGATAACCGGTGATTAATGCGCTGCGAGGTGAATTGTGAGCCAACCAATGATGTATAGCGGTAAGTTGGACTACTGGCCGGTGCAACGTTAACTGGGAGTGTAGTGTGGAGGACTGTGAGGCTACATCTGCGAGAGATGAGTCAAAATATAATGCAGAAATGTTTTGCTAATGTAACAAAAACATTTTCGTACAGTTTTTATGTATGTATGTATTTTTATGACTGCCACTTTGGTGTAATGGTCGCTATGCCTGTCTGCTGTGAGGCATGAGATCATAGGTTCGAGTTCCGGGTCGGGCAAAGTGTTATTGGATTTTTCCATTATTCATTCTCAGTAGCCACACGGAGTCTGGATTTGTAGCCGGTTGATGGCAAGCCTAATAAATCATTCTTTATGTATTGCGTCAGAAACTAGTTCATTGAATAAGTACCTACTGTAACATGCCACCCCTCACCCTTCCCCACCACGGTCGCGTGACCCCTGACGTATCCATCAAACCATCACGAAGGTCTAACGTCACCGCTACCTGGTCCACGTCATCATTACCACGACCTTTATACATGCATAATGTGCCTACAGTCTATTTTAAATCAATTACACCACCTCATCGGCGCAGTGGATAAGCGATTGGACTACTGTGCTAGGGGTTGCGGGATCGATACCGATAAAAAATAATATTTGCATCCATCTTAATTATTATCTATCGACTTAATGCTTCTCACGTTTAAGTATCCTTTTACATCATTTTTAAAACTATTGTCAATTACTCTAATTCAAATGACTTTGAAAACTTAATGCATTTTTGCTTTTTTTTAGTAAAAATCATCACGTTCTTGTTTCCCGAAGTAATAGACAGACATACGATCCTGTATCAGGCTCGTATTCACCCATACACCCGACCTTTATAATCTGCTCTTTAATAGTTCATCCCTTTAACCGTGTCGGCGCCAGTCAGACGGTGACGTCATCAGTGACGTCACTCGGCCCAGTTTAATGGTTGTTGCTTAGCTTCTCGGAGCTTCTTAATTATTTCATAATTGAGGAAGAAGTCTTTAAGCTTTTTTAAGGACGCCATCTATGAACTAACAGGTGCAACTATTGAAGTGTTGGATACTGTTCCTCTATTCGATACAAGATGGCATTACTTAAATAAATAATAAAAGTTATTATTTTCGCTTTTATGAAAAAGAATGAAAACCCTTATTTGTAAAAAATTATTAATATAATAATTATTTTTAATTATGTTTCAATTATCCACCTTTCTCAAATGCAAAGAATTATATTTATCTTAACAACGTATTTACTACTAATGCTGTCTAGATAATAATTTAACTCATGATCATTAGTTTATTTTTAGTCCGTTTATCCGGTCAGTTAGTTTTAAACGCTCATTAATCACTCACAGGTCACAATCACACTCAAATATAACAATTAAATCATTTTCATCCATTTTTAATAGGTACTTAATATAGGCTCTAAGTTGTAATAACGGACGTCGGACATCCTTTCTATATACGTACCTGCCTACCTGCTACTAATTGTTTCTACTAAGTGATAAAGTTGTGCCTACTAAAACAAACTTTCTCCCAAATTGATAGTCCGTAACCCAATATTCCGCAAAAGTTAAGGGAAAAGTAATGTTTCCCTAATAAATAAGATACACAAGTTATATCAACACTTTACTAAGCGTTGTTGACTTGTAACCGGACACTGTCCAACCCTCGACATCCCCCCTCCGTGCCACCATACTCCATAGCTGTGGGGCATAAACTATTGGTTCATTTAATTTCCGGACCTCTAGAGTTATGGCTCTCTGTAGGTACCCCTTTTAAGTCCGAAAGATGATGAGCAAGGATTAGATGAAGCAAGAGTAACGCATAACCGCTCCAAGTTCATCTTAAAGATAGTGATGTAGCAGGGAGAGAACTCCTGCGTTAAATGAGATGATCCGTAGATGCATTACGAACTTTTACTTCGATTGGTACATTTGGATTTTTCATTTATCTCCAATAAAAAGAGGTGTTTTATTGACGTGTTCTGTATCGTTCTGTACGGGACAAGTTACCTTGTGAATTTTAACTAAAATATATATAATTTGAATTGAAGTAGTAGAATAGAGTGTTGTGGTTTCAATATCTTTTGCGGTTATTGAGGGAAAATATTGTTATCACTACCCACACTTGATACTATTGACACATCACTTCAGGTTTCTACCACAAAATTGACTGTTTTGTTTTTATGATAGTTTTAATTATCACACAACATATAGGTATGTAGGTATAAATATTATTGTATTGAATCCATTTCGTGAGCACTACCGGTAAATAATACCATGTAACAAAATTGAAAATTTACAGTCTCATATTTTTGGATTTGTCCCAAAAAAAGTGCAAAAAAAGATATTTTTCCTGAAAAGTATGGTAATCAAGTACCTATTAAATTAATTCGTTCACTTTCATAAGATCTAAGGTGTCTTCATCAAGTTCCTTCACGTTTTTAGTATACGGTTTTCTAATGCTAGTTATGTATGGATCTGAAGTATAGATAAGAGTATGAAACACATCCTCGTTTGTAGCGGATCTTGAGCATTTTCTAGCATGATGTAGACGATATTTTTTATAAAATTGCGAGATTCTTGTGCGTCTTCCGAAAGTTGACCAATAGGATGTACTGCAAAATGCTTTATGGCACTTTCTCAATGAATCAAAATTTTATGAACTGAAGTTGGCATGTAGTACCATTCATAATT
Source organism: Abrostola triplasia (assembly GCA_946251915.1). Lineage (NCBI taxonomy): Eukaryota > Metazoa > Arthropoda > Insecta > Lepidoptera > Noctuidae > Abrostola > Abrostola triplasia. Next base: position 250,042 of record OX276437.1, read on the forward strand.
GCTAATATCAATGATAAATTACTAAACTTACCGCAAACTATTGATGTAACATTACAAACCGCAATAGATAGCGAGCGGTTTTCCGTTTTCAGACTCACATTTTTACTAATTACTCCGAAAACCGCAAATGTCCGCAGCTTTTTTTTTATTTTATTATGTTTATGGCTACAAATTAACAATAGATGTAAAGCATGGGTAAACGTGCCCAGCTGTCAAAAGTCTCGATCAACTTTAGAAAAACATTTTTTTCGCCATATTCCTGAAAAGACTTTTTGAGGAATATGCCTTATAATAATAATAATAATATAAGCCTTTTATTTCAGACATGATTACACTTTTACTATTATTAACTTAACCTATGACTCTTGCGAGTCAGTGACACCGACAACTTGGTCTGTTTGCCCTTTTTTGGCATAGGCCTCCTCCTTATCGCCTTAGTACGCAGGAATTTAGTGAATATGTTAGTACGTTACTGTACGTGTCGACTCAATGTTAGTAAGTGGACTTAATTAACCTCCTGTGTTCCTGTTACACATACAGATACACGCTGGTACTCTTGGGAAGACTTTCGTCTATGTATAAGTTAAACAATGGTGTAGTGTTTATTAAAGTATTACGTGGGTGTCGCGGCAGGAAATATGTTTCCTTTGATTGTTCATGTGCCAGAGTGGTTTTCTTTCTACCGGAGACGTATCTCGCGATACGTTTATTATGGTTTTGATTTTCCATCATTATAATAAGTACAAGTGTAGTAAGTTTTCAGCAGCAGCTTTATTGTCAGGTGTGTAGCTATTCAATATTCCGGTGTTTTCATAACAATGCCCTTACATACCTCCGTATGTACCACATATGTATGCGGCTCCCGAGGATCCCAACGTTATACGTATTGTATGCGGAATACGTCAGTGCGTCACGTCAGTCTCCCCGCATAGACACGTGATCATCCCTGGCGAGGGATATTCAGCCTTATCCCGTTAAAATAAAGTCTAAACTTCAGTTGCGAGCTCTTTTCAAGAATATACGTCGAGCTTGTCACATGGTCACGTCACTTATCTTACTGAAAATATTTTAGTGTTAAGGCAATTTTAACTGTATTGATGTGGTGTAAAGTTGAATATGGATTGTTAGCGTGTAAGGGTTGTATACAAGTGGGAGGCGCGGGGGTATCGACCGCCGCCGGCTGAGCCAGAAGTGTGGGAGCGCGCGGCGATGGTGGACGCGCGGCCCGCGGAAAGATGCCGGCGCGATGTGCTGGCGACAGGTGTCCAGGTTCCAGAAGAGCTTGCTCGTGGTGCTCTTCTACCTGACGGTGTACTTGCTCATCTCGTACGCGCTCACGCCCGACGCGAACGTCACGTTCGTGCGCGAGGAGCTGCGCGTCGGAGACAAATACGTGGTGATGTTCCTCATGGCGCCCAGCACGCCGGTGCTCTCGGACGCTGACGGCGCCGACGTGTTCGCTGCGCGGCGCTGCGGGGGCTGCTTCCTCACCAATAACCGGGGCTTCCTGCCGGTCAGCGAGTACGACGCCGTGCTGGTGGCCGGCGAGCGGAGCCTGCTCACGCAGACGGCGGCCTTCATGGACCCGGGAAAGAGGTACCTGCTGGAGGCGCGCCCGCGGTGCCTCAGGAATAAGCTGAAGGGCTGTGTGCGAGAGCCGCTGGTGACGTCATTCAGTACCGGGGAGTCGCTCGACCTGTGCGGGCTGTGTGCCAGCCTGCGGCGGCTGCGCGGCGCCGGCCGCTGACTTGTGATGAGCTGATCTGCTGCCTTGTTAGATATTAGGGGATGATCCCGAGCACCTGTACAGGCCAAAGTAACCGTAAGAAGACTGGAGCTGTTCACAGAAGGTGCAGGACTCTGTTGTTGTGTGTTGTTGTTGTTATCTTTAAGTTCTGTTGTTGAGTGTACTGAGTCTAGCTGGTTGTTAAGCCGTTATTTTGTGATACACGATGTGGAAGCTTTGTGATAATTATGTAGTTTATGATCGTTATTTTGTGTGCTTTCAATGAATCTACGTGATGTTATTTATGTATCGATGTTCTATATATATTTTAACAGAACCATCTAAATACCCTGTAACCATTCGCTTGTATAAAGTTGACCTGTAGACCGACGGTTCTTGTTTGAGGTTTCGGCTCGGTTGTGATGGCAACATTCTGCTGCACTCCGTAACGGCCGGGCTGGAGGAAGTCTCGCGTGGGGTTACTCTTCTAACTACATATTTATGTAACAATGTTTTGACGAACTTGTTTAATGTTTATCCTGATCGATAGCCGATTGAACGAAGGCGCGTGCGCAGACGTTGGTGTTTATTGTTTCATCTCTAACACTGCTACGATAGATAAACATCTATTACAACATCACACATTAATTTATAACATTTTAGAGAAGATCAGACATATAATTTGGTTTTTGTTCATCTACGTCCTACATGCCTAGTTATTGAATCATCCACCTGAATTTTATAAATTTATATCAAATTTACGTCAACTAAAGGATTTGAGTGCCATAATATAATTATTGTATTATAATACTGTTTTTCTTATTTAAGTAAGTGCCTCTAGTTAAACATTTTTTTTTCTGGCTGACTATATACATAATTATAAGTTAATTATAAATACCAATAGATAACAGCTACAGTCATTTTGTTAGGGTGGAGTTAATTTAGTATAGATAGGTTCTGAATAAAATAATTAAACGCTAATAAATCTCTCTCTGTGATTTCTATAGAATAGAACGCAAGAGATGTTAAATACGAACACCCACACTTGTAAAGGATTTACGTCGCGGGGATTGAACCCGCAACCCCAGCAAAACAAACACGTAACCACTTTGTCTAGGTCGTCATCATTCTCAACACAATAGGCAGTGAAACGAGCTTGTACACAAACTAAACTGACAGTACCCATGCCGTCACCGTTTTAATAATAAACTCTTCATTGGTAACACCATGTACGAAAATTACAATTCACTGAAACACCTATACACAACACCCCGCTACTATAACTGCCATGTCCCAAATGAGCTCGGCGTGAGCATGACGGCTGCTATCAAAATCCCATTGCGCTATTTAAACTCCCATTAGAACGAAGAATAACCCACAGAGCTGAATAAATGGATGTTAGAATAGCTGATTTAACGTATGGACTAAAAACTTCTAGTCGATAGACTTTTTAATCAATACACATAATCTATAGACGATGGTAAAACATCTCCTTCTTCTTATCGTATGGTTGATGAACAACTTGATGTCAGAGCTTAACCGCCTGTTGGTCTCTGACATGGCTTCACAAACCGTTGAAAAATCTCTCTGGTGTGCCTGTTTCCTCACGATGTTTTCCTTCACCGTTAAGTAATTGATAACTATTTATAGAACGCACATAATTCGAAAAGACCAACGTCTCTCAACTGAACACTTCTTAAATCTATTGACATCTCAATGCTTTGATGTGCAAACGATAGTGACAGATATAATTTTAACAATGCTGCCATGATTAAACATTGCCTATACTGTAAGTGCCTACATGGTATAAGTCCCAATGCGGAGGTCAATAACGAGTTATTTTTATCGCTTCTTATGTATATTGCAGTATGAGGGATCTAGCACATGCATAATTTATTGTTAAATCATAAAATAATGTGTTATGAGTTGGTTTCAGTAACGTTGATAACAAAAACCTATGGTGAGACCTGTTCATAATAGGTGTTTATTTGTTTGTTATTACTCAGTAACGTAACTGTTGATGTAATATGTATTGTGAGCACATCTCGAACGACAGCCGTAGGCGGAGCACATCGATAACAATAGAGTATTTACTAATAACTATCTTGATTAAAACCCGAGCTTACCTACTTCATTTATAGGTGAAAAAAATGATTAAAAAACTAGATAAGAAAATACTAGTGATGTGGAAAACAATAATAATACGAGGGTCAAACTGAAAGTTCTTAGAACTGGCCACTTATAAACAATATAATAAAAAAATAAGTCTAAAATTTGAAAATAGAACTCTTTGCCAATATTACTGAGTATATATTTCATTAATTTGTCATTTGTTTTACGATTTGGCGGCAAATTGAAAATTGTCTGTGTCACGTCAACATGAATTTAACACGAGAAAATTTTCGTGCAATGATTTTTTATGACTTTCGATGTCATTTAAGTCAACAAGAAAGTTATGATAGACTACGATTGGCCTTTCACGATGAAGCCCCATCTCGTGCGACAGTTTACAACTGGTTTAATGAGTTTAAACGTGGTCGCACTAATCTCACTGATGATTTACATGAGGGACGGCCTTCTACGGCGACGACTGAAGATAACATCTGTGTTGTGCGGCGTATGATAGAGACTGACAAAAGAGTGACCTATCAGCAGATTCGGACAAGTTTAGGCATCGGTATGAGTCAAGTGCACAAAATCCTCCACGAACATTTAGCAGTCAGGAAGCTTTGCGCCCGGTGGATACCTCATAATTTGACTGAGGCTCAAAAACTCCATCGTGTGGATTGGTGCCGTAAAATGATTGAAAGATTTAACGGAGGTGACTCAAATGCTGTGTTCGACATACTAACAGGTGACGAAAGCTGGATTTACTGTTATGATCCTGAAACCAAAAGACAATCTGCTCAGTGGGTGTTTCCTTTCGAGAGGTTGCCAACTAAAGTGAAGAGAGATCGAAGTGCGGGAAAAAAAATGGTGGCCTCGTTCTTTGGAAGGATAGGTCATTTCGCAACAATTGTGTTAGAGGATCAAAAAACAGTTTCTGCAGAATGGTACACTACCAATTGTTTGCCACTTGTCTTGGAAAAAGTTCGAGAGAAACGACCTCGCAGTAGGATCCTCCTTCACCACGACAACGCCTCGTCGCACACCGCTAAGCGAACGATCGACTATTTGGCGACATCAAACGTTGAATTACTGGGTCACCCGCCGTATAGCCCCGACCTCGCCCCTTGTGATTTTTATTTATTTCCAAAAATTAAAGAAAAACTTAAAGGAAAGCGGTTTATGAATGCTGAAGAAGCGGTGGCTGCGTATCGCGATGCCATTGAAGAGAACCCTAAAGACGAGTGGGCAAAGTGCTTTTCCCAGTGGTTCCATCGCATGCAGCGGTGTATTGACGTGAATGGACAATATTTTGAAAAGATATAATAAAACTAATAACTGGCTAATGTAATCAGTTTTTGATTTTCTAAGAACTTTCAGTTTGACCCTCGTACCTGTGGACCCAATATAATGTTTATTTATTGTATTAAAGTACCTAGACGATGAAAGGTGTTATAAGTGTTAGAGCGCACACTTGCAAATTTTACTCGACTTTTGTTTGATTTAAAATTGCTACGACATGCTACAGTCGTAGCACTGGTAAAGTAGCAGGTGTGCGCTGTGGCTTAGATATTTGTGTATGTTTTGATGTTGAGTATATTATATATAGGACGACTGAATAACGTCATGTACATTGTTCACATAAGTCACGCATATGTAATATATATAAACAATAATATATGATAAAGCATTTTCCTTGTTTTTCTGCTCGTTATTATTATATTGTAAGCGGGCTCACGATACCATATATATACATGCAACCTAGTCTAGGTACGTACGGTTTAAAAGAAACTTGCAATAATTATAGATGTTTTATGTTCTATTTCCATAACGTTTCATGTCAAGGTTGTGGAATAGATGGGCGGCCTTACCCAATCATGTCCCTTCTAGCGCCTATGATCCTGAAAGTATATATATTTTTTCGAGATACAGACGGATATCAATCACGATATAACCTTATTAACTCCCTTGTAGGATGGTTGTTTGACGTTTGTCTCTACTAACGAGCCAAAAATAAACAATATCATGTCAATATCAATCTGTAACAATCGGTCAGCCAGCCGGTCCAAATACTGGCCGCAGTAAGTGCTGCGTAACCTCTCAGACCGTAGAACCTGCAGGGCAGCTCTGGCTCCTCCAAGAAGTTACATAAGTGTCGGCACGCGCCGGCGCGTTAGAGACAGTTTTTTACCTACCTACTTATCTGCACTGCGTCTGGGTATCCTTGCTCTATATATATGCAATATAGTTGCAAGATTTACTGGTACTGGTATGTTGGATTAATACTGATATCAATTATAAATTAATGCGTAAAAATGACTGCCTCGTTGGTCTAGAGAACGGTACACTGCTGAACATAAGTTTTTGGGTTCGAGTGCCGAGTTGGGCATAGTACATACATACATACATACATAAAGTCACGCCTGTTTCCCTGAGGGGTAGGCGTATCATTGGGTTTTCCATTACGTAATTCACAGTAGCAGCACGGAGTTTAGATCTGTGGCCAGTTGATGGTAATAGGCTTGCCCCCTATTACATTGCGATCTATAACATAACTGAGAAAATGTGGGATGTACTATACGCCTTTGAATATCCTAATAAATTGATTTTATTCACAATATCTAACAAACGAGGGTGGTACACACTTCACACTGTTATGTCGCAGGACGTGAGTCCTCTCGTCTAGTAGTGTTAGTACAGTTAGTGCCAGGCACCTACATACCACACGCTTACACTAAGTAGTGTCAATTTAATTGACTTTTAGGTGTTTATTAGTGTGTTATGTCAAATAAACTACACACTACATCGAGATGAGATCTTACATCATTTTAGGGCAGTCGACGTAAAAGGCAGGTTCGATACCCGTTCGGGACAAATATTTAGGTTTCCGTATATATTCTGTAAAACTGTAAAAATAATTGTAATATAGAAAAAACATAGGGAATTGTGAGATAAGGTATGCCAAGTAAGTATTTAAGGAAGGAAGTCGTACAACAAATGGCATGACCTTGTTATTATTTGCTGTAAAACATCGACATGCACAGTTTCTTGTATCGTGGGTGTCGTCACATACACTGGTGTGTATTTCATAGCCTGCTTGACGAAGGTACAGTGAGGGTACAATAACACGTGAGAAAACATAAGAAGATTTTTTTAAATGTTGTTATACAATACACTGGTCGGTCGAGTGATGTACAACATACAGTATTAAGTAGGTCAATTGGTATAATTAAGAAAATTTGGTTTGTCCTGACTGGCGTAGTGCGATCGGATCGATTCCCCGGATGTACAGGACAATTTTTTTGGGATCCGCAAATGTTTGTCCCGAGTCTAGGTGTTTGTGTATTTAATATTTGATGTTTGTGAAACGCACCCACGGTACAGGAGAAGTGTAGTCCTAGTGTGGGGCGATGTTTAAAATAAAAAACCGGACAAGTGCGAGTCGGGCCGCGCACGCAGGGTCCCATACCATCCGTACTTCCATATCCATACTTACTACTTACTAATGTTATAAATGATAAAGTAAATGATAAGACTACTTAACGCGGGCGAAGCCACGGGCAAAAGCTAGTAATTTATAAAGACGGCAAAAAATCACATTTGTTGTATTAGAGCCCCCTTACATATTTATTCATTCGGTTATTTAGTATTTTTGTGTTATAGCGACAACATAAATACACCATCAGTGAAAACTACACGCAGTTCATGAGAACAGCCTGGTGAAAGACGGACGGACAGCGGAGTTTTGGTAATGGGTTCCCGTTTTACCCTATGGGTACGTAACCCTAAAAACCCTCGGCGTCTTCTTCGTCGGAGATTACCCTGCCCAACTGGCAGCAGGGTAAGTAGTTTAGTTAGTTCTAGAAAGGCGATAGTATCGATCGGTGACGTCACGCGGCCGTAGGATGACGGGTTCTTTAATAGAAATCTATATGTAGAGCTCAAGGACTAGCCTCCAACTATAGAGTGCTTCTGTTATTATCTATAAACGCCGTCTTTGATCACAGTCATAGTTAAAAGAGTGTTTGGAACAACTTCTTTCCGAATATCCTGGTCGCTTACAATAAAAAAGCAAGAGTTTGTCAGTTATGTGCTGAAATGTGTAATGAGACCTTAACTTTTCTCAGTAACAGCACGGAGTCTGGATTGGGCCCGGTTGATGGCAATAGGCTCGCCCCCTATTACATTAGGACCTAAAACATAACTGGCGAAATGTGGGTGTACTATATGTGCACCTCTGCCTACCCCTTCGGGGAATACAGGCGTGATGTTGTGTTTTTGTTGTTTTTTTATTAAACGTCGCCCCACACTAGGAATATTTCATGTATCGTAGGTGCGTTTCACAAACATGAAATATTCACATACACAAACACCCAGACTCGGGACAAACATCTGTGGTTCGCACAAAGTTTTGCCCCGTGCGGGAATCGAACCCGCAACCCTTAGCGCAGCAGTCCAATCGCTTAGCCACTGCGCTAATCAGGTAAAATTGATTTAAGTGTTTGTTTCAAATTACAGGAGCGTCCAAATGATGATCTGAGAATATTTAAAACTTTGACTATGTACGAAGTTGTTCTTCAATTAGTGAATGTTAAAAAATTAAACTACTAATGTTGCTGACTGTACCTAAAGCATGTAGATTATAATTAATGATTAGGGAAGAATTGTGCTCAGCATACAATGTTACGTGAAATTACCTCAGAACTGTACCGCACTAAAACGCACTTCACACGGTATACCTCAAGTGCCCTGTGCATCAATAGAATCCGCTACCCTTGGGCAGAAACCAATTTCTTAGCCACTGGGTCAAAGGAGGCACCGAGTGTTTCAAAACGTATTAACCTTAGGTATTAACTCTTGGAGGACGGCTGTTTGACGTTTGTCTCTACTAACGACACAAAAATAAACAAAACAGTAGTCTACTATAGTTATAAGCTGGCCTCTGCCGACGTAGACTTTGTATGTCAGTGGAGGTCTTATTACGTTGGTAGTTATACAAGAAAGAACAATACATTATAGTAAGTGCTAGTCTTCGTATATTTCGCTTAAATATGCAGACTGCTACAAAAATATATGTGTCTGAAAATAAATCATTAGGCAACGCCAGTGTGTGATCTGATAGTACTTGGAAACAGAACAGAAAATATTACTGTTTTTCGACAGTAAAATTGTTTTTAATATAAGCTCTAGTTTTCATTTACACACACAATAAATTACGTATGTATTTTCCGAAGTTGTGGACAGAGATATTCGTCGTTTATCAGCTGTCTATACTATTACGTTTATCGTAAATCAAAGGGGTGCCGCTGCTGCCGAGTGGTATCCGGCCTAGAATTGACCACCCCTGTCATCCCGTGGGTGTCGTAAGAGGCGATGAAGGGAAAATCCAGAAGATGGGTAGCAGCCCCTTTAGTAACTACACCACCAATACTGCGATCCCCAAGCCGCTTGTCAAGCGTGGGGATGATGGCAACAGAGGACGTCTTCCGGCTGTTGATGATGATGATCAAATCAAAGGGGAATATAATGGGAGATAAGAGAAATCTTGAGTAAATAATAACTGTCCCACTGCAAGGCAGGGGCATCTTCTCGTATTGGGAAAGATTGAGCACCACGCTAGCTCACTGCGGGTTGGTGATTTCAGATAAGTAAATCCAGGTTCCCTCACCATAGTTTTCTATGACCGTTAGTCGGTGGTGTCTTACTAAGTATGTATTTATGACATCAAATCTTGAATAGTAGGTACGTTAATATATGTAGCAGTTAGATCTGGCTGGCATTTCATAATAGATTGACTCTCTATTGACCTATGACAGAATCAATTGGTCGACATAATATCAGTTGATAATATAAATAATTGTATCGTAGGCGTGAGATACACCTATCAGCCGTTTAGTTCGCAGCTTCCTAGCTACCACGCGCGCACAAATCGGTCGAGGTTACGCAAAGCTTGCTAGGGTCAGTCTCAGGATAGAAGACCAAGCTTCACATGTGTAAAACTCTCCGTGTCTCGCAGACCACGTTCAGTAGATGGTCCTGCGCCTGAGAGAGCTCCTTTCAGCAATTATGCGCCGAGAATACAATTGCTCAATTTTTCCGTTACGGACGTTGTACCTTCAACTTTCTAACTCCTGAAATGCTTCTAAGAAATACCTGCAAGAAGTTTGGCCCTGGATTTGAACCTACATCCTCATAATCTGCAGTCGTATAATAGAACCACAAGACCAATAAGCACCCACAGAACTGTAACAGCCTAAAAAATAATTACTTACTAACAAAATAATTCAATTCATGTCGAGTGAAAACCAGGAACAATTGCCACATCGCCGGATGCTTTAAACTAGTACATCCACGTTCCAAGTACGCTGTACTTTCCTAGGTCAGGGCTGGTTTCCCTGCTTCCCTTGTTGCGCGGGCGCAGGATGGCTGGCTGCCGGCGCGCGCATCCACTTCCACTCGGGGTTGGCCAACCGTGCCAGGTGTACGTACTGTGGTAATAGTGCCGCGACTAGAACATGAAGCTACATGTGATATTGAGGTGGGATTCATAGTTTTTGTGGTGGCGGTGTAGTGTTACGGATAGTACGGTGCCACTAATATTCTGTGGTACTAGTACTTTTCAATGTTCAAGGCTGTTTTCTTCTCTGTATGAGATTAGGCTTTGCCCTGCACTGGAATGGTTACGGACTGGTATAATTTAATATATTGGTATTTTAATAAACGATCCTTCCCAAGCCTGCTAATGATAGAAGGATGCAGACGTAGCCCTTGCGTCGCTTCTTTCTGCCATATAGAGGAAAAAATGCATGAAAAAATCATAATCAATACAACTTCATTAAAAAAAATATTGTTAAAATTATTCACAATGTTGCAGAGTGCGCAACACATAGCCTAATTAGTGTAACTATGTTATTATAATTAGCTCTTTGTATGTACTTAACTTAGAGCACAGTTTTGGACGGACCTAAGAACTACTCATTACTGTATATATTATATTGTGGTCAAAAGAGAGTTCACAGACCTTTAATAGGTGATGAATGGGTGTACTGACTGAAGCGCAAGATTTGAAGAGAACAGAGAATAAAATACCCACAGGAATACGACCTGCTCTAGCTGCTTTAATCCTTCATCAGTCAAAACGCCTTCTAAAGGCGTGCGGCTATTGGTTTACTATAGTGCCTGCACAACGTGACAAGCGAAAGATTCACTCTCTGCCTATCCTTATAGACAACGAGTATGTTGCAATAATTATTGTGTGTAACCAGTGCTGGTTCACTCCTAATGTTCCCGCGATTTCCTATATGCTATATGAAATAATATTGGTCATATGGCTCGTTAGTCTAATGGACGCTAAGCGCGACTGCTAAGCATGAGGTCTTGGTTTCGAGTCTCAGCTCAGGCACAGTTTTACTGGGTTTCACCATTAGATATTGCTCAATAATAGTAAGGAGTCTGGATTTTCGCTTGGTTGATGGCAACAGGCTCGCCCCCTATTAAATTGGGACCTATCACATAACTGGCGAAATGTGAGTGTACTGGTCATTTTTTCTGCCTACTCTTTCGGGGAATACAGGCGTGATGATATATTTATGTTATGTAATATATTTTGTGTTGTTTATTCAACAACGACAATAAAAAAATCAATAATTTGATTCTAAAGACTCTAATATCTTGTTTGCATTTTATTTAACTAAAATGAGTGCTGGAAGTCTTTATTGAACTAATATAGGATGCCTACTTCATGTATGCTTGATGTTCTTGACTAATAATAATAGTATGTTGTAACCGCTGTATCAAGCCGGCTCTTTGGGTTCCATATCTAAGTCAAGAAATGTGTCACCTTCAGGATAATACCCGCTGTGTGTCCACGTGTAACTGTCCCGGTGCTAGTTAAATATTGGGTGTTCAACGGCATTGGTATAGTACCTACTTACCTACCTACTATCTCAGCCTGACCCTCCGTGTGATACGGCCGTATTGACATAAACAGATAAATACGTTTTTGAGTTTGTTCGAATTTTTAGTTAAAAATTCCTTGTCTAAGGATTCTTGGCATAAAAGTTACATTCAATAGGTATACAACTTATGTCTTCAGCAGTAAGCAAAGTCAAATTTTTAATCACTTCACTAGACGTGTTAAATTTCTAATCTTGCCGTCATTTTTAACCGAACAACCTTAGATTTCTATTCGATTAGTAAGTCAGTATCGAATGATAATCATAATCGGTAATCGGTATCATCCGTTTTTTTATCGATAAGCATTTTACGGAAGTTACCTTGCGAATCTTATTAGATGTTTAATTCCAATAGTTTCTAACGTTTTTGCTACATAGTTATACATACAATGACGTCTTCATATCCTTCCGGCAGACAGTGTTGCCAACTTATACCATAAATAATACAACTATTGTATAGTTAACAATGCTATATTATCTAACTCCTAGAATATTAAACAACTCCCTAGATCTGCCTTAGAGCAGCTCAGTGGGTGGATCCATTGTATTAAATAAGTCTGCTATTTCAGCATTAAATCTTCAAGTTTCCTTTAGGAATAAAATTAAATCATAAGTAACTGCGACTTTTAAAGTAGGACCTGTTGAAGTACTGACCCACTGGTGAGTGGAGTGTGCTCGTAAGACGCGCTCCGATAAGAGTCGCGGGAAGACTAATCCTCGCGCAGCTATATTATGTAGGTACATCGTTACGCCTGCAAACTGCAAGTGGAGTCGGCAGGAGTTTATATTTACAGAACACTTGCATTTCATCTGACATTACATCCCAGTCTATACAAACTGTAAGGCCATATTGGGGACGAACAGTTGTGATACCCAAGGATCCCATCCACAGTCGAGCAGCGCATGTGTACAGCTTGCTGCTGGTTGCGTCCGCCAGCCCGGACTTGTTCTCAAGGGCGACACGGACCAAGGCGGACGAGCGGGACCTGAGGAGCAGCGTGTTCGACTTCATCATCATCGGGGGAGGGACGGCGGGGTGCCTGCTGGCTAACAGATTATCGGCCATCTCTGATTGGAAGGTATGCCTGCTAGAATTATTTAAAAGGAGGATGAAACAAAATTTCATCGTTTTAGGGCACTAAAGCAGAATGTCTCAATGTACAGTTATCACAACTGCAACACTCACTGTTGGTACTTAATAGGAAGTTGTCACTAAAACAAGTTAAATCAATGTGGCTGTTCTATAATATATCAAATATTAACATACAGTAGATCTGTTTGTCGATAATAACCAACACGTTAAAGTGCATTGATCTCAACACTTGGCAGGGAAACCTAAACTGCCATTGGTTTAGACGTTAGACTAACACCGCCATCTACTGGCACGAGTAAGATAAATAAATAACGCCATCTATGGGTATCATTCCTTTAACATAACCTCTATTATTCCCAGAATATAAATCTTCACGCACTGAGCTCCACAAATAATTCAAACAAAACGAATAGTTAAAATCATCAACTTTTACTACATGCATAAAATTACGTCTGTTTCCCAGAGGGGTAGGCAGACACCACGGTTTCCATTTGCTACGATCCTAACATACTTCTTACACCTCATTCACTCGCATCACATTCCACGGTTACTCCTCACTTTACCCTTTTGCAGAACATCTCCGATTTAATCGAAGTATGGTCGCCGAGGTGTCCCCCTTCCCGATACTCAACATTCAGTAAATATATTCGTGTTGTCGCTCTTCTTCCCTCCATCCTTTCTACATGCCTAAACCATGTTAGTATACTCTTGAACTTTATTGAACGTGTTTTATTAGAAAAGAAACCTTGAAAACACTTAGATGTTGATTAAGTATTGCTTTCAATGTTACAGCTCCTATCTGAACTATATCGGGGATGTTGAAACTATAATTAGCGGCCAAGGATTCCTAGAACTACTCAGTACTAATTGATGGCTCGAACTTAAATAATGTTTCGTAAAAACCTGTATATACTGTTCAATAATGTTTTTTAATCAAAATCATAAAAGGATTTTGATTAAAAAACTAATTAAATTATAAATTACCTATATAATAACTATGTAGTGTGATCCAATTCGTGGAGTGCTGATAACAGCAACCACACTGGCCTGTAAAACTAAGTATTGCACTTTTTTATATTCAATATTTCATTTCAATATTTCTAAACTAGGACTATAGGAGTTAGAGATTTAAAATAAAAAAACGTTTAATAGCAAATTGTATTAGCGTTCTTTTGTAGTAATTGTAGTACACTATACATTAGTAACATGTTTAGATGTCTTTTTTATCATCAGCCGGATAAAGGCCACTTTTGAACAAAGACTCAGAAGACGCTGCTGCCCATCTCTTGGATTTTCCCTTATTCGCCTCTTACGAAACCTACGGGAGGAAACGGGGTAGCCAATTCGAGGCTGGGTACCACTCGTTTTTATTCTAGTCCTTTCCATTTAAAACTTAAAAAGTTATTGCAATTTGAAAAGTGTGTTACTTAGTGCTGCAGGCCGGTATAGGCTACTTATATTCCAATACGAGGAACTATTTGTTTAATGGAGATAAACAGATATCACAAGTGTTGTTAATATGCGATTGAAGTATTTATGTATGACTGTTGCACGCTATCATTATCCTTATGTCTTGCTAATGCCTGATATTTCTAACGTTATTATATTATCAGGTCGTTAGGCGTCAATTACGATTGTATAAAGTATAGACACTCCTTATATTAAGTTAAGATATTAAGTATTGAATACCAGAGCGGTTGTTTCTTTTGCGCATAATATATGAGGATCTTCGAATGCCATAGTATGACGTATTTTCTTATTCATGAAGACAAATATCTATTTTAAAACACTTAGACTCTGAGCAAACATTTGTGGATGCCGAAATTTTTGCCCTTTGGGTTCCAATCGATTCAGAAGAATTACATGTAGATCATTAAAACTAAACAATTTTAAACTAAGCAAAACCTATATTCTTATTTCCCATCTTTAATTGAGACTGACAGAATACACTGCTAAAGAAATGACTTCTCAAACCCAGGTCTTAGTGCTGGAAGCAGGTGTAGACGAGAACGTAGACTATGACATCCCAGGAGTGCCCACAAAGTCCTACCGCCCCATCCTCTGGAACTACAAGACTGAGAGGAATGGCTACTCTTGTTTATCGCGCCCTGGAGGCAGCTGTGACGTCAGCACCGGCAAGGTATTGGGTGGCTCCAGCGTGACCAACGACATGAAGTACACCAGGGGCTCCAAGGTCGACTATGATGGGTGGCACACGACTGGAGCCTTGGGGTCGCTGGACTGGAAGTTCGATAATATCATAGAACATTTCAAGAGCATTGAGGATAACGGTGAGTTCTACTTACCACTGTGGAGACCATTGTACGGTCTCTTACAGGAACATACAGTATGAGGTTGAATATAAATATTGTCATAGGTAACGTGTATTCGGAAAACATTTTAAAGATTACTTTAATTATTTTTATTTTAACTCTTAAAGTTTTTCCTAATACATATGCTTGAAAGGATAAACTAAGTATGTTTTATTGAGAAGTTTATCTATTACCCGCACAGACGTCAGTCGGTTTTTTAACCAATACTAGATTATAGACGTATGTATTTCTTATAGTAGGTATTTCTTTTTCGGGCATTCATGGAACCGATTTTATAGCCTTATAAATACTAGTTCTGTTAGGTATTTATTCGTAAGAGTTTGCAGCACACACAAGTGTGACTCTTAATTGTTATCATAATGATTTCATTTTAAGGTGACTACGACGTCCTTATGAACTCGCATTACCATTCCCGCGGGGGAGAGATGCACGTGCAGCGATTCAAGCATGCTGACCGATACATGGAGATATTCACAGCTGGCTTCGCAGAGATGGGTCTCCGAACTCTAGACATAAATACCAATGCACAGGAAGCAGTTGTAAATAACCAATTCGCGATATCAAATAACACTAGGTTAAGTACAAACAGCGCTTTTCTTAAACCTGTAAGACACAGGAAAAATCTCCAAGTGATTACAGGAGCGTACGTCACCAAAATAGTTATTGACAAACAAGAAAAAAATGTTGATGGCGTCATTTACGAAGTGGAAAAAGGTAAAGAACGGCCGGCGTACGCAAAGAGAGAAATTATATTAGCAGCAGGCGCTATTAATAATGTTAGACTGTTACACTTGTCTGGTATCGGCCCTAAAGCCGATATAAAGAAACATAACATTACACCTATAGTGGATCTCCCTGTTGGTCAGAACTACCAAGATCAAGTGACTATAGGCGGCCTTGCTTTTGTATTGAACGACGTCGCAGCCGTCACGGAGGCAGACGTTATCAACGATTTCAAAACTTGGTTCCAAAACCGCAACGGACCGCTAGCTTCTACTGGCATCGGTCAAGTGTCCGCCTTCATTCAACTATACGAGAACTATAACGCTCCCGACGTGGAGCTAGCTTTAGGAGGTAACTTTATTAGAAGCGATAAATTTATGCTGACTAATGTAAGTGTGCACGCCGCGGAGGAAACGAACCTACCTTTACCTTACTATAATTTGGTCAATATCAATCCTATACTCCTTAGGCCTAAAAGTAGAGGGAAAGTCATGCTTAACAAAAGGAACCCGAAATATGGTCGACCGGTGATACAAGCGAATCTTCTAAAGGAATCTGAAGATTTAGATACCCTCGTCGATAGTATCGACATAGCACTACAGTTACTTGACACTAAGGAATTTAAGAAAACTGACATAAAGTTTGCACCTTTGGACCTGTTTCCTTGCGATAGGCTCAGCAACAGGGATCAATGGAACTGTATAGCTAGGCATTATACTAAAGCCATGAGCAATCCGGTAGGCACTTGTAGAATGGGCCTTAACAGTACCAACTCTGTCGTAGACTTCCAATTGAGGGTTCACGGGATCGAAGGTCTCAGAATAATAGATGCTTCGGTGATGCCCACTCACGCTAGAGGTGGCATTTTTGCTCCCACAATGATGATAGCAGAGAAAGGAGCAAAGATGATAATTAAAGATTGGAAAGAGAGTAATGGACATTATTATAATAGAAGGTGACAACACATAGGATTTAGGTAAATAAAATAATTATATTAATACCATGTAGTTTTTATTATATCACTAGCCTTTTCAGCAATCATTATAACAGGCGCCGCAGTAGAACCACGGGTAATTTTTGGCATAACCGATGCGTCGACTACTCTTAAATTGTTGACTCCGTACACTCGCAAGTTCTTGTCTACAACTGAGTCAGGGTCTTTAGACGTGCCCATCTTGCATGTGCCAACGTAATTATGTAAAGGAGTCGAGAAATGCTTGATGATACACAGCCAGAAATCTTCAGATACACGCTCATGGTCCTTGCAATCATTGTTCAATATTGGACGTGGATCAAAGGCATATTCTGCACTCTTGAAAACTTCTGTATCAAATAGTTTCACTATTTCCTGAATGCCTTCTAACAATTTCTTTTCGTCACTGGGATCTTTAAGAAAATTAGGATAAACCAACGGTTTTCCAAACACAGGATCTGAAGCGTTTAGAACCACTTGGCCTCGACTTTTAGGTGTCAATAGCGAGACGCACATTTCAATTTTGTCATAGTACATATTTGAGTCGTGTCCTTTAAATCTAACTTCTATGTCAGGTGTCCCCAGTATATCTGATATACTAGTTTCTAAGAAAGCAACTACTTGGAAGTTGGCTGATAAAGGACCAACACCTTTAGAATAATAAGTGGTAATATCTTTGAGTTTCTCGGGGAATTTAAATGTTGTGGCCGTTTTAGTTAGTTTTATGACCGGCAGGCACACTGATACATGATCGTGAAAATTTCCTCCAACAGGCAAGTCGTACACCACCTTCAAATCTAAATATTCTAAGTACTCTTTGGGTCCTATTCCAGATTGCATTAATAACTTGGGACTGTTTATGGTTCCAGCACTTAATACAATTTCCTTCGAAGCACTCACTTTTATTCTTGTACCATTTTTAATATATTCTACGCCAATCGCTCTTATTTTTTCTCTACTTTCTTCAAATATAATCTTTGTAACTAAGGCTTCTGAAACTATTTCTAGATTAGATCTTAACTTTCTAATGGGTTCAATGAAAGCTGTGAATGCACTGACTCTTTCGCCGAAGTACGACATCGTTTGTATTCTCATGAATCCTAGCTGATGTCTTCCATTTACATCAGTGTAGTTATATCCTAGCTCATTTAACGCACTTAATAAGACGTCGACATTATCATCGACGTAAGGATACCGGCCGACATCGAGCGGACCCTGTGTTGAATGAAAAAACTTATTCTTTGATATATCCTTATCATAATTTCCTTCTGAATACTTGAAGTAAGGGAGAACTTCGCTGTAGGACCAACCGTCATTACCATTGATAGCCCACTCGTCGTAGTCAGCTGGACTTCCTCTCATGTAGGCCATGTCGTTGATAGAGGAAGTCCCCCCGAGGACCCTGCCCTGCACCACCTCACAGCCTTTCTCTGCTCGATTTTGGCAGAACCTATGACGTGATAGAACTATATGATTGATAAAAACTACAGTTGCTTCATCAGGATCTGACGAAACATTGATTTTACGAATCCGAAATAGTGTTGTGAAATGATGATACCTAATAGTAACAAAACAAATTAGCTTCAATAGTTAGGTAACATTCTAAAAGTCAATCTGTCGACAGATCCCGACTATTAAGGCATGGACTGAATCTCACCCCTTCTTAGGTCGCATAGAGAACTGCCAATCTATATTAGACCCTCTGAACTCACTCGTAAGCCCGGGTATCAATGCCATTTTTGGTTCTTCAGGCCCTGCTTCGATCATCAGCACCTGAAATCAGGTCGGGAATATTTTTAAGGGATTAAAATATGCAAATAGAAAAACATATTTTGCAATTGACCCCTTACTTTTACATAATAATTTAACAGGCTAAACTTTACTTTTAATTCTTAGTGTAGTTAAGATTACTATTAGCGATAATAATAACTACAACCCTGACAGTAAAACTATTGAAAAGTTTCTTACTTCTGACACACTTTATTTATCTAATAAGCCTAAAGTTTATAAGAATTCACAAATTACCTTCCATTTCCTATTCTCAGACAACCTGCTTGCTAGAACACAGCCAGCCGTCCCTCCCCCGACCACGATGAAATCATAATCAGCTTCCACGTCCCCACCTCCTCCTTTTCTCTTAGACTTCTCTTGAGGAAACCTATCGAAGTACGTGAACTGTTTGTACGGCGTCATGGGTTCTTCTTCAGTTCCGGTCGGTTTCATGAGGTGCCTCTTGTTCTTCCCGAAGTAGTCCGGTTCAGGTCCTATGTGGCCATACAGAGTGTGCACCAGAGATATCAAGAGGATAGCGGTCGGTGCACACTCGATTCTTCCGTCACATATCTTGCATAATTCATCAGTGGCGTTAGTACTCATTGCATCCTCATATTCTACAAGTTGGGCTATCAAATTGGCAGATACCGTTGCATTATCGTCTATGTTCCGCACAGGCACCACGATTGGTGGAATTTTGACAGCTTAAAGTGACAGCTTTTAAAAGTTTTTTACTGCCCTTTGTAAGGCTCAATTCCATTAGTTTATTCATATGAAATATGAATTATCTTAGTGTTATAATGTCGGCAGTTTCGAAACATTCATATCCGTTCGGCTTTGATAAATGGACTTCGTTATTAATGTCTAAATCTTCATTATTTACTATAACAAAAGGCGGTTTATTATCAAGTGTAACTGTGTTATGGTCACCACTCACTGTATTAGCACTGTTGTAACTAAGTAAACTAATCCCGGCGTGGCTGGCGCGAGGTATGCACAATTTGTCAGGTGTTAAGGCGACTGCCCCGGGCCGCGGCGGTGCTGCGCTATGCTGACGGCTCTAAGAATTTGTTGTTGACATCCTTTGTTTGGCTTGTTTACAATTAAGCCATTGTTTGGAGTTCCAAGAGTTTTTGACTTAATAGTTTCCTTTAATATACACACAATATACACACGCGTACGTCACGCGGCGGTCGATGTTGGCGTCACTAGCAGTTGGACTTATGTTAGATACTGTCCCTTACAATGTGTTTCCCTGCACTCGTCTGCTTACATCACTTACTCTTGACAAAGACTTGTTTATTTAAAAATACCTTGTTCTGATTTCTGTACGAATCTGTTGTTATGTTTTGTAATTAGTATTCTCATTACGATGCAACCTCATTTGTATAATGTTTTTGTCACGTCAATGTCAATTTGTCACGTTATTCGCAGTAGAAGCATTAAGTCTGAATTCGTGACCGGTTAATGGCAATACGCTGGATTAACTATAATATAACAAATGATAAAAACTTCAAAATTCCTCCTATATTCCGTGACTCAGTACTGTAGTATGTTCTCTGCTGACACTTCCAGCATACGCCATAAACAGCAAAACAAAATACCAAACTGAATACCTTTAACGAGCAGGTACTAAGTATCGTAATAAAGCCGATATGAGTATCGCGTTCATTACTATTGCGAAACGCACGCATTAGTTAAAGTGCGTGGAGTTGAAGACAGCCGGCTGTTACTGTAAAGAGAGCGGAACGTTACCCAAGGGAGGGCTGGAGTCATGACCCTGAAGGTGACGCCGACCCGGAGACAGTGGGCGGCTTGCAGGTAGTTGAAAGGTTAGATGGGAGGCGATTCTGAAGGTCACGTGGTTCCAACTAGACTGGTATAGATAACCAGGTGTCCACAGAAGCGCGACTCCCTGCGAGTGTTACCAGTGAACACGTGGCATTACAGACAGTACCGTACTTACTGACGAGATCGTTATGATCCTATGCCATTTAACAATTATGACGTCATTATAAATTCACAATCTATGTCAAACTGTATCGTGAAATAATTATGTTTCGCGTGAGAACTCCCCATTTTGGTGTCTAGAACTCAACTTTCACTACATGGGGCTTTTGATGAGCCGCTAGAATGTGAGTGTATAAAGAGAGACGGATGCCCCGTATAATTAAGAATTCCTATGAGACCTATTTATGTGTGTAATTGACGTTAAAAACTACCAACCATTAGTCAAAGAATAAAATAAGAACACATCCTTTTACTAAATTGATAAAAAATACCCACTTTCAAGTATGACTATAAATTAAGACATGTGTTTGAGATAATAAATATTTTATCTTATCTTACTTCTAAATAATTATAATGAATTAACGTATGAATGTAATACAAACTACAAACTTACTCACTTATTAAACGTCGCCCTACACTAGAAAAGTGTGTTGTGGGTGCATTTCACAATCATGAAATATCACATACACAAACTCTTAGAGTAGGGGCAAACATCTGTGGATCGTACATTTTTGTCCAGTGCGGGAATCGAACCTGCAACTCTTAGCAGTCAAATCGCTTAGCCACTGCGCCAATCAGGTGGTCGAACGAATGACACAATGAACTAATTGTATTAATATGTTGCACTTATTTTGCAGATCCGTTTAGCATAGTCCGCGTCTATTAGCAGTAGGTACTCATATATCACGTAACATTGTTTGTGGGTCGTACAGAGAGACCCGATTGTTCCTGGGGTAGGTACCTACTATACATAGGTAGCATTTATTGATACAAAGAAGCCATTATTCAACGGATATAGTATTATGTTGTTACATTGTAGCGGAATAATTTCTTGATTGTATTGCCATAATGAAGGGAACGCAGTGTGTGAATTGAGGATCTTCATCATCATCAGACGTGATCAGTCTACTGCTTAAACTCAGACACCAGGTGACTACAACCATACGATAAGAAGAAGTCTCCTGCTGCGTTTTCTTTTCTGTCTGCCTCTAGCCAGTGCAGACCTAAGTTCGTAGCAAAAATGATTAATTCGTAGGATAAGTCTTCACTATGGGACAGCAGAAGTGTGACTTCAGTTACGTAAAATTATTATAAACTGTACATTGAAATGAAACTGAAATGAAATTGAAATGTTATTGTTGGTTTTATCAAATAATATATTTTCATTCAAGTTTCCAACATAAAAATGTCGATAGTAATTTAACTTAATGAACTTTGTCACTAATAGTGTTCGTGCCAGTAATTGCTGTTACTTAAAAGGTATCTACACCACTAGATACCTGTAGGTAACCAATAAACATTAAACAGTGAAACAACTCAATTACGTACTTTATAAACATTTACGTAGTAATACGCTGAATGGTATGTAATATGACTTTAATTAAATAGGCATGTTGCGTTTACTTTTTAACAAATGTTTTTTTTTATATTTTGTTTCAGGTAAATAAAGTCTAATCAAAAGGAATGATCTAACTGAATGGTAACAAATATTTGAAAGTTAATTAACAAAATATTAATTATATTTGTATTTTGTTGATAGCTCTGCTTATGATTCTAAAAAAAATATTGTTGTCCTAATATAATACAAAGCTTACGTTATCAAATACACTTAAAAATATCCACGCGCCTGACAGAAATATGGTAGCAACATATCTTCCAATCACATTACGTAAAGTTATCAGGCGCTTCACATGAAGAGAAATTATTTCATACATAAATAATAATATCACACGAGGCTACACATGATTAAAGTTGTACACTATATTATAAATTCATGAAATGCTTCGATTTTATGATAGGGACCACGCCAGTTTCAACGCCTCCCGAAGATAGTTATATGTCCCAAATGGTGAATTAATAATTATTACTTGTTATATATGCATATGCATCACGCTCATAAATATTATACTTATACTTAGTATAGGTAAGTAGCGTCACATTTGAGATTAACAGAAAATCATAATTCTGGATTATGGCATAGCTACGCAGCTCTACGTGAACTAACCTCGCACGTTTCCTGTAGTCAGTTCTTAAATTAAAGGAAAACTACACGGCATGTTTTGGTGCATTAATTGTACGTTACTTAGGGAGCTGGTGTTTCCTTGTCCTCTATAAACCTATCAAGCAACTAATCCATTAATAACATCCATTATAATTACCGTACCTACCTACAGCATTCAAGGTCCAATCGTCTGTTTAAAATTGTTAACGTCTTTAATGTCATTATTACCGTTTATACTTTTAATGGAAACCTGGCCAGGTGTGGGGCAATCGATTACTTCAGTAAAGCTGTCGACGACCACTCATTGATGGGACGAAGTTAAACATAAGTAGGTACAACAACTGTCACGGTCACATCACATCTTTATTAATTTTTTATGAACGTCGCCCTGTCGAACTCATAATGTCTCCTGTGTCGTGGGTGCGTTTCACAAACATCACATAAACAAACAAATACCCAGACTCGGTACAAACATCAGCGGATTGCACAATTTTTTGTGCTGTGCAGGAATCGAACCCGCAACCTCTAGTGCAACAGTTCAATCGCTTAGCCACTGCACACACAATAACATTTTATTAACTTGATATGTTTTAGGGTGCGTTTTCACATATCTACACGAAATATACTCAGAATAGACTAATAGGGAGGTGCTCGTGTGCAGGACAAGCAAATACAATGAGTTTCCTGTGAGGATCTAACCCGTCATCAGGTGCCTTCCATTCACGTAACCGCTGCGACAATCGCGTTATATAAATAAGCAACCGTGGCGGTTTCATTGGTTAACAAGCTGGGTTTTTAAGCGCGAGGTAGTCGATTCAACCCTGCAATGTCATTGACTGGCCGTAAACAAGAAACATCGACGACACTGGGCTCTCATGAATGTTTTTTGAGTTAAACACTCTGAACATTATCTTAGTCAACACTTAGCAATCAGTCCAAAACCCCATTTCCGGGTGACTTACCTGACAGTTAACTCCCCCGATTTTGAAATCTGAATTCTATCATAAAGGCATACAGTTTATATTCCTGTGTATTTTAATGAGAGGGAAGATTGAACAATTTTCAGTGTCTATGAAAGTACTATTATTGTCATAATGTTCCGGGTCGTTATTTAGTGTTATTATTGTTGCTTCTCACCGGAGTAGTGTGAGCGGATCTCAAAGATTATAACTTTAACAATCTGGATAAATAACAAATTATAGTCTGCTGTGAGGCGCTTGAAAATTGTTATCGTCACCCATCCTGTTTGTATGCGTGTTATTGTAGACTTTAAGGATCGTTGGCCCTGTGGCTTAGTAGCTGACTAGCAATGCTAAAGTAGCCAGGTGTATTCCCAGCTAGCATAAAATATTTGTAAATATTGCCACATGATATTAAGTGGGAAAATGTCACTTTACGCTAAAATATCTATATTCTACATCCGTGTCACCATACCTAATAATAATTTAAGTGTAATTAACATAATAAGCATGTAGTTTCATAAATTATCCCATTCACACCCATACCTTAATAGGCATATTTAAATAAATATCACATTTCCACACATTTGTTATGACGGACGACTCATAACGGCACTCATTTTAATAATTGAGAAATTAACAATAATCCCTCGTGGTACGCTTACTGCATTTAACATGCTAACTCAAATTAAATGTATAATAACAATGGACAGTAATTATTATTGCTCACAAAATGGCCGGCTTTGCACTGTTATTGCGAAACCGAAGCGAGGAAGGAGCAAAAACGATAATAAATGAAAATATGGACGAAACCCGACCACACTGCAATTAGTTTTAATTCGATCCCGTTAAGGGCTAGTGCAGCTATTTGAAATAACGCCATCTGTTATCGGAGGCTGGAGTTTTGTTCATTTTAGTTCTGCTATCGGCCGCGAGAGCGCTTGCCTCGTAAAATGTTATTACCCGAGCTTAGTAGAATGCAAATTCATTCGTAGTGCCGATCGGTTTTTAAATTAAGTATCGTGCGTTTTACTTAGCTTCAATAAATGTTTCTTAGCTTTGAATATTCATTAACTATTATCTATTCCGGTTAAGGAATGTAAAAACATTATTTGTGAGTAGGCAGATATCAAAAGAATATTCAATTCAACTTTATAGAATCAATTATAATAAGGTAGCTTGAGGCATATCTCGACTTCTAATTAGTTGTATTTATTTAGCAAATTTAATATTGTTGATATCGCCGTTGTCTATAATGACAACACTATTTCGTTGCTAGAATTGGCAGTGGCATGGTGTCTCACTACGGTTTGCGGTCAGTAGAGTAGCTATACCTATAGAATTGGTCACTCTTTGCCAGTAGCAGCTTATTGAACATAGTTCACTAGTTTGGCTCTGCCATAAAATCATTCATTCGCATTTGAAAATCTCTAAAAGTTTGATGTAAACTAAATGTTGTCTTGGTGGCTTTAAAGAAGGAGTTTCGTCAACCGTCAATCTATCGTGTTAGTCATGCTATTTTTCTTCCCCGATAAAACAGGTCATTTTCGGTATTGTCGTATGTGGGTTACACGATCTAAAAGTAGTTATATCAATGATCTAGTTTGAATTACTTTTTATCTTCATCTAGAGTATTCTTAAACAAATAAGGTAATCAACCAGTCACACGACATCCGGTTGTTGGGCCACTAGAATGACAACCCGAACAAGAAGGTGTCATATCTGAATAAATAAATGGTGGCAACATTCTCTGTTTACGGCTGTGACGTCATAAATCAAGTCGTTAATTGATTTTTCGGTACACTTAAATAAAATTAAAGTGGTCAGCGGATTCGTTAGTGTGGAACTAGTTCGGGGAATCATTTACTATGCCTAATATGGTGGTTTGCCCATCGGCGATTTCGAAAATGACAATAATTTATACTTATTTCTGTGTATGTTGAATGTAAGGCTAATGAACGATTAGTTGGGTTTCTGATCAGTTTAGTTTGTTAACTGTTTGATTGACAGAGGCTAGCCCCTAGACACGTGTAACTAGGTGGAAGTAACTTCAGTTAATTGAGCTCTTAAATGAAGAAGAAGGACATCCTTTGCGTCACTCACATTTGTCTCAAGAAGGTCACTGACTTAGTCAAGACTCAGGAGGACACTAAAATGGTGTATGTAATTGATTCCCGTGGAGTGCCGGGCCAGAATAACACCTACCCATTTCGTTCCATGGGTATCGTAGGAGGCCACTTAGGGAAAATCCAGAAGATGGGCAGCAGTGTCTTTTGTAACTTTACCACCAATACTGCGATCCGCAGCCGCTTGCCAAGCGTGGGGATTATGGCACTGCTCCCCCTACTACGAGAGAGGCCATTGTTCAACAGTGGTCGTCTTCCCCTGGTGTTGGTGACATTATAATTGATATTTTATGGATCCTTATCTTGTCTGTGTGTCCATTTATATAACTTGTTTACCTCATGATCTAATTAGTACTTCATTGTTCTTGTTTTAATTACCAAGTAGATATTAACAAGGCATCGCTCGCCCCCCAGCAGCGGCGCGCGGCGGTGCTTCAGAAGTGCGTCCGCCAAGTCCCACGATATCGGATCGCAACCTAATCCGCGACGTTAATGCGCAGGAGTTTCACTTGCCGTTTACATACATTACAGGCAGCTATGTCCCGCGTCCGGTCAGGGCTGACACACGCTGTTTATTGTAGTTTTAATGCATTCTTGGCTATGTTGATGACCTGTTGGTTATGAATGCGACCGTTGGCTTGGTGTCAGTTTTCTTCAGTACTATATTTATTCAATGAGGTTTTATGTTTGATTTCAATCGAATGAATAATGTAACCTATAAATTGAGTATTACGTTAGTGAGGTGATGGCTATTCGCAACGGTTTATATGAGATGATAAGATACTCTTATAAATTAAATAATATTGAAGATTTTCTACAATTGAATGAAGATTGTATGAAATAAATTTGAATATGTTATCGAACCATGTCATTTAGGACATACCTAACCCAAGATACACTTATTAGAGTTTCATACTCTTCGCACATCTTCCAGACTAGCATTATTTGGAGAAAGGTATTTACTGCTTCCACCTAAGTCTGCTTTGCCAGCCCTAGGGGAACGCAACCGATAGCTGGAAACATCTCGCGTATAGCCTTTTACGTGCAGGCGGGGCAGGTAATTAAGGATTATTTCATTTGCACACACATTGGTACATAATGTAGAACAGAATGTGCCTGTGGACTGGTATGCGCATGCGCGGCCGCTCACCTAATTATATCCTAGTAGGCTTGAGAGGAAGGTGTCGCATTTAGGGATCCATAGAACAAGAACAAACCCTTGGGTTCCCATCACCACAGGAGGTACTAAATATACTACACACTATAAATAATCTCTCTGATCGTGTTAGGTTCCATCGGACTGTTTGTCATTCTTGTGTTATGACATCACCTGCGTAGATGGCTAGTCTCGGTTGAGATTAATGCCGTGACAGATTTTTTTTCAGAACACTGTTAAAAAGAAATATACAATAACCATTGAATTCCACAATTTGTTACAAACTTGCTATGCCGTTTATCGGTCCATGTTTATTACACAAAACTCAATGTAAATATCGACCTAACTGGCGCAGAGCTTAAGCGATTAGATTGCTGCGCTAAGGGGTTCGATTTCCGCACGGGACTAAAATTTGTACCATACGCAGATGTTTGTCTCGAGTCTGGGTGTTTGATGTTTGTGTATGTGATATTTAATGTTACTGAAACGCTCTCACGATACAGAAGAAGGTACAAATGTGGGGCGACGCTTAAATAAAATCAGTTTTAGTTATTTATATGCTAAAATCACAGACCTTCGATGACCTATGGATCAGTAGTATGGTGGCCCAGAACCCAACTGTCCACAATAAAAACAAAACTCCAAAGCTTACAACGACTAGCAAGTGTAGCGGCAACGGGTTGTATGAAAACCACCCCGTCAGCTGCCCTTGAGTACCTGCTGAACCTGAGACCTCTACACCTAATCATTCAGGAAGAGGCACGGGCAACAGCACTCAGACTAAAAGCGAACGGACTATGGAAACAAAACATATCAACCACACACTCGACTGTCCTGAGGGATATCCTCAAGGAGCTACCACTCCTGGAGGCGCCCATAGACAGTATAATGTGTCATCACATATTTGATAGAAGATACAAGATCCAACTCAAAGCAGAAATGCAAGATAACTCTGGCATCAATGAAGTTAGGATATACACAGACGGCTCCAAAACCATACAGGGAACTGGAGCGGGGGTCTTCTCGAACGACTTAAATATAAAAATCTCAACCACCCTAGGTAAACTTAACACCATATTTCAAGCCGAATGCATAGGCATAACCAGAGCAGCACAGGCGGTTGCAGCCAGAGGCGTCAAGGGACACAAGATTAAGATTGTGTCGGACAGCGCATCCGTCCTCCAAGCTCTACAAAACAACACCATAACCTCTGTCCTAATACTGGAGTGTCATAACACACTCCAGTCTATTGCAGAAACAAACAACGTTACCCTGCAATGGATCAAAGGACACAGCAACTCACTAGGTAATGACGCAGCCGATGAGCTGGCCAAAAGAGGGTCAGGGACAACAGTATATGGACCGGAACCAATGCTGCCAATCCCCCTGGCACAAGTGAAAACATGGCTGCGTTGCAAAACAGAGCAAAACCACCAAGAAGAATGGAGAAACTGTGCAGGTTGCAGGCAGACAAAGAATGCGATTCCGGTGGCTTCGAAAAAGTTTGCCCGCAATCTCACCAGATTAAACAGGGACAGAGTCCGTAAAGTACTGGGTACAATTACAGGACACTGCCCCCTAAACAAACACCTGTTCACAATAGGTGTGACGGACAGCCCTCTATGCAGAGGCTGCATGGAGGCAGAAGAAACGCCACATCACGTGCTCCTGGAGTGCGGCAGTGTGGCCGATCAACGGGCCCGAATCCTCCAATGCCCAGCATCACTACCGGAGGCTTGTAGCAACCTGAAAAGGCTGCTCGCCTTCTGGGATGATCTGGGATGGCTGGAATAAAAGGAAAACCCTTCACGCACAATGGCCCACTAAAGAGGCTAAGTGCGGAAAATGCCCAGCAATACCATACCATACCATGCTAAAATCACATGCACGTTACCCACACAGAAACATACCCTTTACGCACATATTACGCAAACTATTTGAAACACAAGTTACGATGTAACGCTTTCGCACTGCATATCAAACTAGTTTTTCTCAGTTACTGGCAACACTGCGAGCATTCTCCGTCAGGTTGCCGGTTCGCTTCCCGTCACGTCAACACCTGCCTGTCATTCACGTCGGCTCAAGTGATGGTGAAGGAATGACGCGGAGTTGAGCTGATAGGCAGATACATACCGATGTTGCATGACGTAGGCATGTAGGATTCTGAGAAATAATTTAGATTAATAATGTGTCTACTAGCCGCGCGACTGCTGAGCTCGAGGTCCTGGTTCGAATACCGGGTCAGGCAAAGTGTTATTTTTGGTAGTTTTTCCATTAGATTATTCTTAGTAGCAGCACGGAGTCTGGATTTTCGCCCAGCTCGGCCTCACATTATATTGGGAATTTAGGACCTATAACATAACTGGCACATTGTGGGTGTATATATGCATATACTTATGTATATATACTCCACCTAGAATACAGGCGTGATAGGTATGTTATGCTATTACGTGTAAGAGTAGGCAGAAGAGGGTTAACAATAAGTACTTATATATTATCAACAAGTCCTACTGATCGAGTATATTGTAAATACGAGGTTTTGAGGCTTCTTCGAGTACCAATGGAATATTTGATGAAAGAATTAGTAACGTCTTAGTAAAAATTATTAATACTACTTACCGCATCCAATAACTCAGATACATACGTAACATTATCACCTCCATGGTGATATCGTAAACGAGGTACGTCTTTAGGACATAGCGTACATTTTTATGCAACTATACGGCACTCGCCGCGCCTGCGCAAGGCGGCCAGTTGCGCGCGCGCATCCACTTTCTATGTCAGATTCTCACTGTTTAACTTGTAATTGCATAGTGGGTACGTGAGATCATGCGCAGGGATATAAAACTTATTAGAATCAATTTATTTATAGTTACACATTGGTCACATTACTTGGTTTTAAGCTTTGGATATATTTAATAAACAAGTTCGACTGAAGTCTACTTATTGTGGAGTTTTTATTTATTGCACAAATACATGTTATTTTGAACAAGCGTACTCTGTAAGGGTGTAGTTACACTTGTTAAGTAAAAATAAGAAAATTGAGAATTTAACTTAGGTACTTATGAGGTCCCTTAACATGTACTATGTAATATGTAAGATGGTGGAAGATAAATATAATAATAAATATTATCATATTCAAGTATACCGTGTAGGAACATGAAGCAAGAGGTCCCCGGCCCTTCATTCACAAAAAACATGATCACCTAGATCCCGGAGATTGTAAATAATTATAAACATTCCGTCCGGTGCCGAAAAGAACAAACGCACATAAATCTGTGTAGGCGCACGTAATGGCGGCTAATGCCAGGGTATAGCCGGGCCGGCTAATAGTAGCCGATGGGACCAAGTTGTATCACATGGTTAGGTTAGAATGTTGACGTGAGTGTACAGGGTGGTGTTTCTGGGTTTTGTTGTAGCCTCGATTTTACTTGGGTGTTCTAAACAGCAATGTCGTATTTATGAACGCACTGTTTGTTGGCAGATGAAGTACCTTTGTGGGTCTAGGGATATTGATATTAAGTACCGTATTGGCTTATTTCGGATGATCTTCAATTTTGCTCTGTGTGTGCACAGTACTTCTTGTTTGACGGGTAAAATACTTCGTGGAGTAAGCACAACACTAATCCCAAGACAAAAACTCCCAACCTACCTTGTATGACGAGTATGACGATTGCTTTTGACATACCTATATAAAAAATGATGCGGGAGTACATTTCATAAGATTTGACTGTATCGAATCTGTAATCATCACTCTAATTACTATTCTATGAAAAAACCTGACACCCTACACTAGTACTGCTACTACGATCTCAAAGTAACGGCATCTCACTATCGAGTTCTATACTAAAATATAATTAATTTCCATACATAAAGGTGACCTATTACGTCAGAGGCGAGCGTAAATCACGCGCGCGACAACCGCTGCGAATTAGTGATCGATGGTAGTGGCCGGGGCGGGGGTGTTCGGGGTGACGAAGCGATGCGGTTGCGGTATCAATTCGATATGTTCCTCTCCTGTAGACATGAATAGCTCATTGTGAAGTTAGAAGATTAGCTAGTGGGCAGGCAGCGGCGTTGATTTGACTATGACTTCTGGAAGCCGCGCTTCTTTAGATGCAATATTTATCATCAACATCATAGATCACTTAAATGATGACTTTTAGATTTTTTTTTTCTTTTAAAAACGTCGCCCCACACTAGGAATTTCTCCTATATTGTGGGTGCGTTGCACAAACATGAAATATCACAAACACAAACACCCAGACTCGGGACAAACATCTGTGGTTCGCACAAAGTTTTGCCCCGTGCGGGAATCGAACCCGCAACCCTTAGCGCAGCAGTCCAATCGCTTAGCCACTGTGCCAATCAGGTCGTCAAAATGTATGTATGCCAGTTGTTATATTAAACCGATTTAGATCTTTAGACGCTTTAATTAGCACATTATCATCAGCCGGAAACGTTAATTTCCTAACCAAGTCCTTCCCGTTAAAACGCCACAATGAACGGCAGATAGCGATTAGCATCCACAGCTAGCTCGCAACCTCTGACGATTTCGTTGGTCCAATTGACACAAAGCACTAGTAAAATACGGGGCCATTCAATGTAAAGTCTGAAGAAGAATTGCATTTTTCTACATAGCTGACATAACGTATAACCTCAATACTACCTATAGGTTTAATTACTACACCTAGAGGTAATTACACCCAGTCCCAGCAATCTAGTGACGACAGTAAATGAGCACGTAGGTGCCTATAGTATGACAATGCACTAATGGATTCAGCCTATTATTAACTCATGATAATACTATCGGCATATGGAACAACTTATATCTAGCTTTATGCATAAATTATTCAACAGATTATTTAAACTTTGACACTTTTAATGTTTGTTAATCAAGAACGCCTAAACCTCAGAATACAGAACTAACGTTTTAATAACTAAGAGAATCGGGACTCGAACTCGTGACCTTATAAGGATAAGCGATAAGTCAGCTGGGACCCAAAGTATAACAAAGTATGTAGGTACTTTGAACCAAGTTACACAGATCCAATTTAATAAATACCGTATAGAAATAAAGCTGTGTTCACAAAGTTCTGCGCCTGCGCCGCACTGGTTCAATTAATGCCTTTTCAGGAATAAAACATCCAACATCTACTTACATTTCCTAGGCAGGCATTAGAGTAGGTACTTAAGATTCAATTCAATGCCCAACGGACAAGCTAAACACGCAAAAAGAACAAAATGTTCGCGAGGCAATCGGCGCACACGCAACCGGCGATACTATCGGCTTCGGTTCGGAGCGGCTAATTAGCCGCATAGCCGCTGTAGCCCCCGGGCCGGCTACCTGTAACCTGGACGATCGCTTTACGCCTTTATATCTGCAAGCGATGCTCAGTGATCTCGTTTTAACCAACCGCAGGGAAGTCTGTACACATTTTAATTTACCCCCAGCGTTTGTCTTCCGTCTCGCAGTCGATCTCGTATCGTGCACTTTGTGGTATATCAAGTGGCGTTACTATTATTAGGCTAAATACTCAAAGCACAATTGGTAATTCCTTTGCTCCCTTGCTGCGTAAAAAGGAACCATCCGATTTTTTTACAAAAGTAGACAAAAGTGAGTTTTTTTGATCAAAACAAAATCACTTTAAGTAATCACCTTTTTTAACAATTTCCCGAGATAAGTGAAGTTGTTCTGCGGACGAAACTACTATCAGCTAAGGCAAGCCACGTTAAGACCCACCGAGTGCAAGTCCAAACTTATTTCATTATTAAATAGTATCACCATCTCTAGCTATATATAGATATAGATCACCATAAATGATGACGTCACTACCGCTAGGCTACCGTCAGTAACTGACAGACAGTAGAACACGAACAGCTCCACATAATCATTTGGATATAAAACGGGAATATAATTGAGCATGTTTTTGTTCGACTCCTGCGCAGTTTGTAGCACTGAGCCTGAGGCTTCAGTTTATTTCTGTTTTAAAAACACGCGAGCTTACATGTTGCTTGATTTACGGGCGTAGTACTTATTGTAAATTATATTGATATTAGTGTTGGGAGAGTTTTGCTAAACATGGTAAAGTAATCATAGCTAAGCAATTGTATAAGCACGGTGCAGTTTCAATAAATTTATGGGATATTTAGTAGCCAAGTAGTGAACACCTTGAATCCCATGCCGTCGCTAATAGCGGTAAGGGATACCCCAGGGTTATTAAGCCAAAGTTCCTGTACACCAGGGTACAGGATACCCAGATGTTGGACACCCAGGTACTTACAGAATACCCAGCTGAAGCACTCCCCCGGGTACAGAAACCAAAATCGTTAAATATTCTTTGTTTCAAATATGAATCATAATAATATGCATAAATCTGCAACTGTAATGTTCATAGCATTCCAAAATAACAAACTAATAAAAATGAAGTGTTTTCAAACTACGACCAGTTAGCATAGTATATAATATGCAGTAGTAATCAATTACTATGTAGATGTAGGCGCAACGGTGTTACATAAACCCATGACATTCGGTCTGTGTGGCCTCATCGCGATGCGAGTCGTGATGATGCGACACATACCTAATTGGGTGCATCAGGTATACATTACAATAATTTATCTCACTCGTAGAATTATCACCTACCTTTTAAGACTTACGCCAGTGATATCATCGCAATACTCCTTTTTTATTGGGGAAATCCTTATGGTCTTTCTCCGTTTCTATGCCAGACTCTTACCGGCAAAACCCCAGGGTGTCCGCCTAACTACCTTAGGTCGAGGGACGCGGGATATATGTACGCTGCACCACATCACCCGACAGGTCGCGACCCGCCTCTTCACCGTGGTTACCTGACAACATAAAAGAATTGCAAAAAATATATTAATATTATATGACATTTTAATCAAAAACGGAAAAAATCACTTAGTTTAATTATTGAGGGTACGTTGTCTTTTGATTCCATAAAAATAAACAGTTTTATTGACGCTAGAACCGTTTTAGAACTAGCAGTTTCCAACCTAATGTTATTAGACTAGTCATTGCGCTTCAAGTTCCCATCTATATCGAGTGACCTTTGGCTGCAGTGGATAATGAACCCAATAAGATTTAATCTCGTTTTAACCCTAATAAGGTGATGATTTATGGTTCTATCATTATTTCCTAGTCATCGGTTCATTGAGTTGATACTGTTTAGTCATGTTGAGATGAAGATACTTCACTTGTTTCGGAATAAAGATGTTAGGTTTACTTTTTTGCATTGTTACCTGATAGTACGCGATTTGTTTGATCCGCAGATGGTTACACTTGGCGTTGGTGTATGTTCACTCAATCGATTCAATTCTCACTAACAAATTCTCCCTTTATACATCAAAATAGCCGTCAATTGAATTGGTGTTAAATTGTATACAGTGAGTATGTAACACATAAATACTTCAGCAATTGACTTGTAGATGTGGCTGTGTGTATGAGAAGCCGACGGGTTTCTATAGGGCGAGGTCCACTGTTAGTTAGACTGGGGACAAAAACTGTCTCTAGCGGCTATGCACGCCTGGTACATTATTAATTGATATTAAACTTTTTGTGTCATCAGATTGATGTGTTGATCTCAAGATCAGATAGAATTATGGAGCTCGTTTGGCGCTGGCCTGCGTTTGAGTTTTTGCTGCGACTTGGGAGTCACGGGTTTGATCACTGAAACATTAAGGGTTGGTTTCTCAATTGCCATAGAACTTATTGAAAGGTTGACTTAGGTATCTCTTTGATACTTCTGGCACCTCAAACTTAGAACAGTTTAATCTTTAGTTTTAACTACATCGGATACTATTTGTAAGCGCGATCCTTTGCACATGAGGTAAATGCTACAACTACGGGTATATCGCTATACGTAGCATTATTTATCTCCGGCTTAAGGTTTTTGATTATTTTTGTTCAAACAGGATAAATTAATTCTTAGTGTTCTTATAAGACAGTCATATTTTAAGTTGATTATAGAAAGCCATTTGTCTTTGTTTTAATACGAGACTCCATTAATTTTGTCTGCCTTATCGACGTCATCATTATTATAAGCGCTTGTTTCTTTAACCATTCTAGCTGAGGAGTATCTTATCCCGACATTATAACACTGATAATCACTACATTAAATCACCAATGAATTTATCAACCGTATTAAACCCTCTCTCCACGCACTTAATCTGCGATGCTGTTGTATCTCCCACATTATCATCGTCTTGATAAATCGCCACCCAACAATGGGCAATATTAATCTCTTCGCCATTTACGCCCGAGCTTATAAATTAACACGGACACCTCGACACTGCCTGCAAATTTATACTAACTAGTTTTTATCCCTTTCATCCCATACCTGTTCGAAACTCATCTACAATGGCAACGCCTTCCATTGCAGTTTTTAATAATTATCGTGTTACAAGATTGGGTTTGTAACCGGTAATGGTTGGTGCATGTTTTAATCAATGTTTTGTTGTCATTTTGTTGTGGACCGGATTATGTGGCATGCAACTACATAATAGTTTGGTAGCAGTATATTAATTACGATTTTTATCGGGGTGCCGCTGCGTCGTGAAAATCTAGTGGGAGGTAATAATGGGTTGAGGCTTAGAGTTTACTTATAGAATTCCTGTTATGTCTTAGTGCGCTTAGACATTTATAGGTTATATTCAAGGGAGGTATGCTGGGAAGATGGGATGCTGTGCGGCATGTTTATATTCATAATATTGTAGATGTGACTTCGTATAGCGTAGCTATGTGTGGTCCTTGGCTTTAAATGTTGTTCTTGATATATAAAATGCATTTTTATCAGTGCGTTAAGTACTTTTAATAGGACCTCGCATATTACTGACGTAACTTCAGGTAAATAAAGGACCACCTAAGATTTACATTTGAAACACGAGTTTTTAAACGTTTGTTAAAGTATTCTTAGCGTGTGCAGCCATCTTCAAAGTTTTACTGCTTTCACAATACACTTGAAGTGCAGATCCTAACTCCTAAGCATTAGATCAAGATTGTCTACCCTTCATGTACTTTTTTGTTCACTAGATTCAGTAATGGACAATAAGCTAACTTCTTCCTTTTTGTTTCAGGTATGTTCGCAGCTAATTTATACTTTATGTTATGATGGTAAGCAGGCAATCCACATTCAAGTAAGAGCGTTATTCAAATTTTACTTGTTGATTAAACATACAAATACTATATTTAGACGTAAGCTTCCTAATTACTGTGCATAGTTAAACAATTCTGTATATATTTTAAGTTCAACTAGAGTCTGATTTTCTGAAGTAAGCATTAACATAATTTCGAAGTAAAGAAGGGAAAGAAACAGGCAAAATATGTTACTGGTAAACTAAAAGCCATTCAGATTTTTCAGTATTTGGATTTAAAATAACTTCCAAACTCCAAGTTTTAAGAGTTTAAGCGATGACGTCAGAGAGCGGTGAACTGTATCATAATGTTAATAGATTCAAAACATCTCGTCTAGCTGTCATTACGTATAATTTCGACCGCCCGAAACTAATGCGCACGCGCAGGGCTGTGCTTCAGACATTTAGAACTTCGGTATTAGGATTATAATAAGGCATCGGTAATCTTACTGGATCATCAGAAACCAGGGTCCGACAATGGTATACAATACGAATTGAGGGTTCTATTATTATTAATCTTGCTTTATATAAATATTTTTTGCTAAATTGCTCATGTTTCTAAGTGTAGTGCTTTTTCTATGTTCAAGCACACATTTTATCTGGTTTACAAGTTAATATGATTTTAATTAAGTTTTTGATTTAAAAAAACATAGTACCTACCTAAACTGTTTGACTTAGGCCAGCCCTACCGCGGTGTAAGTTGCGGTACAGCTTCCCCTAAAATTACAGGTAATTTGTAAGATGCTGTCCATTGGCCAGTGCTGACATTCTTTGGTTTTTTCTAACTGTAGAAGGGGACCATTGGTATATATTTTAATAGCATTTCGTATTAATAATTTAGTTTTAAGAATGCACGAACTAATAATCATGTTCGTTAGCAATAGACTCACTCCTTGTGACATGGAAGTAATTAAATCTCTTTAAATGCACGGATGAGTATATTTGGGAAATACAGACAAATGCTGGGTTGGCGCTTTTTAATAATACATAATACATAGTTCTCGTTATAACTTTAAAACACTCAAAAGTTACTATTACTACCTCTATGAACCGTTTACAGATCATTACCTAAAACAATCCAACCAAACATGACCCCACACAGTCCGTTGATTCAAAACTATCTCGAGAAATAGACATGTGATAATAAGACCTGCCCCTTACCATGAACTCTTAAAGCAGGACAGTTTACGTTAAGGTAGCAAGACGCCGCTACGTGCAGTGATCCGGTGTCTCGCTTCCATAACATAAACTGTCCTGCTTTAAGAGTTCATGGTAAGGGGGCACTTCTTACTATCACATATCTATTTCTCGAGATAGTTTTGAATCAACGGACTGTGTGGGGTCATGTTTGGGATCACGATCTGCATAACGAGCCGTAACAAGTTCGTCGACAGTATAGTGGGTGCGTGCGGCGGGGAGGCTGACCCGTGCCTGGCAGCTGGAATGTTACTGCAAAGCCGAGAACTTAATATAAAACAATTCAAGACGAACCCTTAAAAAAAAATTAAATTCTCAAAAAGGAGTGGAAGAGGAAATCAATGTACGATGACTCTAAGCGTACCTCTTAAAGAAGATATCTAATTCTTAAGGAGAGGGATAGGCTGTAGTTTGAATGTGTACGTGGAACATAATAATACACTCACTTTTACCAAACCATTCATAAATAATATTATTTTGTTCAAATCGCAATTGAATTACTAATTTAGTAATCAAAATCAAATGTCTGGAATCAAGCGACCGCAGGAATAATATGCAATTTGGTAGAGATCCATCCAACGCAACCGGAGCATTTACTCTGAACACTAACATACAACTATAATGTACGTGTGTATTTATATTGTGGTCTACAGAATATTAGTAACAATTTACTTACGATTTAAAGCACAAGCACAGTGGCTCAGACGATTATGGCATTGTTGTGGTAGTAGGTTCAAGTCTCTGTTATTGAATCAAACGTAATTATTGTTGACGATCTTATTTGGGGTAAGAACATCTGTGCAAGAACAAGTACAGGGGAAAAATACAATTATGTCGAGTTCGGTATAGATCTTGACCTAAAGAGCAGAAGAAAAAATGCTCAGTTATGAGGATAATATTAACAAACTAAATATGACGGAATTTAGAAATATATGTATTTCAAGTGTCTGGAATTATCAAAATCGCTATTTCTCTATATAAGTCTTGACCCAGCGGTACACCTAACTTTTAACCATAAAAAACTGAAAGCATGAAGTTAAATACTTAAGGAGTTTCCAAGGCAGGTGTCCCACGGAAGCGACTCTACAGATCGTGAGCGCACAAGAATTTTCGCTAATTAAAAAAAGCGTTGTAAATTCTTGAACATTCCTCGCGGTAACAAAATGGCCACTATCTAGCGAATCTAAGGACATAACTCAGATAACGCATCAAGTACACTCCAGACAGGAGTTCACTAATAGCTGGTGTAAGCATGGCTTATAAACTGTATGACTTGTGAAACCCTAGGCCATCTGTAACATGGCAGTCACTGTGCATAAGAGAGTCGAATGCGCAGGATTTGGGACAGACTTAGGGAGAATTAAACGGAATTTTAAGTCGACAGCGTTTGCTTCAGGAATGTTAAAGTAATGTTAAAACAAAGATTTAGCAATAAGCAACGTAACGTGTGAATTCCTTGATGTGTGAGGCAGTGGTAAAATGGCGCACCCACATTTCGCCAGTCATGATATAGGTCCAACAGGTGACAATAAGGTAAACGAGGTAAAAGATTAAAGTGACAATAAATTAAAAA
This sequence comes from Abrostola triplasia, assembly GCA_946251915.1. NCBI lineage: Eukaryota > Metazoa > Arthropoda > Insecta > Lepidoptera > Noctuidae > Abrostola > Abrostola triplasia. The sequence goes on from OX276437.1 coordinate 288,900, forward strand.
ACATTTTTATCAGTAATACTGTGCGCTTATAACAAATAGCTACACTTAAATAATGATCAAAACCAATGATCACAATTACAAATATTTCGCGCAGTGAAACTAACTCAATCCATGCACAACAGTTTTATCTCCAAACTGCATGCATTAGTAACTAGTGAGTCATATAAAGCCTAGCATATAATCGAGTGCTGATAGTATTACTGCAATGTATGTTAATTATAAACACTCGATAGAAGAACTAATTGCAGAATAATTTATTAAGTCTCGCATTCATTATCTCCGCGTGTAGAGGTTCATTATATTAACTACTATTTTATAGCTCTTTTCCTTTGAACTTATAATTTTATGCGTGTTGCTGCGAAGGAGGGAGCTTGAATGAAAGTTTATTATGAGGTTAATTTAATAACTGCTAAATATTACACCTGTCTTGTCACGTTGGACCACGTTTATCATTCTTAGAGTACAAAAGGACTTACAAAGGAATTAAGGGAAGGCTTTTCTCGAAACAGAACCTAGTAGGCACCAACAGCCGAGATTGAAGCTTAGAAGAGAAGAATAGTTTATTTGCTTGAAATTATTAAAAATGCGCCGAATATCAGTACGTATCAGAGAAATACCACATGCACGAACGCCCAGACTTAAAACAAATATAAATTCCCTAAAATACTTTGCCCCGTGACCACGGCCTCTTGAAGTACAGAGATATTATGTTGAGAGGCCTCGGTCCTACAGTGGAACAGTTACAGGCATATTATTGTGATATTCTTATTCATAACAACATATCGATACTAAGATGACTTGAGACTCAACCAACCGTTTCTTACGACCCGAACCCGAAATACCACTGACCTAAGCTTCGGGATCAATAATATGGCTTCTGGCTTCTCCGTAAGGTTCAAATTCCTTTGTGATATTAAACTAATTGCTTCCTAGCCTAAGGGCATCGGCAGACGTACTCGGAATAGGCGGGGTTGTCTTATGTTATAGTTTTGTGTTAACGGCTTATAACTAGTGCCACGAATTAAGGTTATTAATTGCTTCTCTTGGCTAGGAGTGGAGAAAAATTACGAAATACTGACAGAGAATAAAAATGTTGTTTGTTGTTGGTCTGCGGTATTCAAGTCAATATCTAGAGTAAGGTTAATGTTAATAGTGAACGTAATGATGTATGAATATGGATTTGATGATTTGGATAGTTGACACCATTAACCAATATTCCAAGACACTGCTTCTCTAAAAATACTTTATTTTACCCTTTAAAAACCCTATACATTTTAACTAACTATAATATTACTTTGATTTACTTTAAAATCAATAAATAGTAAGTCCATTGAGTTAGCGAATAAGACGTCACAGGTTCCTATAGCCATACAAAATTTATAGACGAATAGCGTTCCGACAGCTCACAAAAAGTATGTCAATTGATTGTGTTGTCAACTACCCAATTGGATACAAAGGAGTAAATTACTTGACTTACTTATTTTAGTTCATAAGGCCTTTTGTTACTTTCTGGTTAAGTTAATCAATCCCGTACGTCAGCAGCTAAAGACTAAATCCAAAAATATCAGCAATCATCAAATCCAATATCTTTTCGATAAAAACAAGTATTGCCGAGATCGTAAAATTCTAGATCGTTCCGTTTTAAGGCTTTATTGCTATGATTACTGGCAGCTACACAGATCGAACCTGACCACTTTAATCCTACCACTTCGCGATATGGAATCCAAGAGTTCCAAGACTGGTCTCATTTAGTCGAGAACGTGTGACAATTTGCACGCTCATGAATTTTTGAAATTATCGATAGACGTTTGTGAAAATATGTATAGCCAACTTTATGAATGTTTTTTTACTCGTTATCTAGATTGAACTACATGATGTCATGCGTTATTTTGGAATATAGAAGAGGATTTATTTAATTATTGTATGGTGACCACAATATTTTCTTAAAAAAAAAATTATAAGCGTACAACATGACGAAACTTTACGTGTAAGGTTCGGAAAGGAACGATGTTTTTACATGGTATTGTGCATAACAAATATGATTGTTCAGATTTAATAAACAAACTTTGTTACATCGTTCCGAGGACAGTGGTGCGTAGACAAGCGCGGCCATACCGCTTACTGTATATTAACACCAGACACGTCTGTCACTCTAATGCTGGCTTTCGCGCTCCTCTGCGCCAACTTGTGGATTCCTACAATACAAAATTTGTAAACATTGATATTTTCAATTTGACAGCACATCAATTCAGGAAATCTGTAGTTGATTCTATTTTAAACTCATAATTTTTTTTTGTTGTTTTGTTTTTTTTCCTTCTTCTTTTTAAAAAAAAAAGTATTTTATTAGAAAGCATTCATTAAGTTTATTATTCAGTCAGTTAATCTTTCACTCTATTCACACATGCATTCTGTATTTATTTTTTCCTCACGTAGCATTAACAATTTAGTAATAAGTGGATAATGTTGCTAGTAGTATAATAAGTATGTACTTTGTTTAGTTATTAAGACATGTAGAAAATTTTATTGTACTCCTGTTTTTTATCCCGAAATAAAATAAATAAATAAATAAAAAGGTTATCCATCCAACGAAAAACCGCAGCTAAACCTGCTAAACAAACCAATTACTACACAGTAGCTATACAGTATGCAGCTACAAGCCAAACTAAACAAACTACTAGAGAATACTAATCACCTATAATTGATGTTACTTTCACAAGCAATTTGTCAAACAAGCAAGCTTTCGCACTGCGCATGCTCAATACAAAAAGTATAGTGGTAAGTTTTAGTAGTAATTGTTCTGAATACAATGCCTGGTTAGTAGCGTGACTGTAGTAACGGTGTCTGTACACCTGCAGGACAAGTTGTCGTTAGAAACGGTGTTTATGATTATGGCGACTGTTCGCGTGCGCAATGCGCAGTGCTTTGTATACGTGTGTCCATCTTGTCCTGTGGGTGTGCAAGGTACTGTTAACAACTAGATTATCGCCCACAACTGAAATATACTTTTTTTTAAATATAATGTGCACCTATATTAGAGGCCACTTGTAATCGTATTTTCGTCCACTCCTCACTAGACTATATTAGTTTATTTCAAAACAAAATCAACCAAATCTGTTCAGCCGTTCTGGAGTTTTAGCGAGACTAACGAACAGCAATTCATTTTTATAACTTAAAAAATATATAGGAGAGGAGATATTATAGTATTTAAGAAGAAAGTCTGCGTAGTGCATGCTGCTTAAGCCATCTAAAGTCTTGACTAAACTCCTGGATTAAAGTCTCTAAAGGTTAAGCTGTACCTTAAGGCTGATCTAAACCCTTCAGTTAACATCGTTTAAACTCATGAGGGCTTTATCGCCACATCAAAGATCCCATTTCTTCGTGACTCAAGGGGGCAGGAATGCCCCATACCTTCGAGTCAGCAAATTGTGGGCACGCCGCTTACCGGCGCGGGCGCAGGCGGCGGGCGGTATCATTTGCTACCGCAATCAACGTAATAACTACACTGGATGATTCGAACCGGCGCGGCGCGCTATCGCAGCAACTCGTGCGCATGTCGCCTTCGTTTTTGTTCCTTTTTTTGTGTTTGGAATTAATGTCGATTTGTGGATAAATTGTATCGTGCTGTGTTCCTGTCCCCCGGTGTCAGCGAGGTGTTCGCGTGGTAGAATGAGATGGAATGATGATGTATGTCTCTATCTGCAATGACGTGCAATATAGTGATTTTGCTATACGTTTAACAGTTTTGTTCGTTTATAGAGCCATCTTATTTGACATGATGGTTATTAAGAATAATGCATACCTACATCCTACTTATATTTTTTATAGGTAGAAAAGCTGTGTTTCGACATTTCGCATAATAGTTGGAAGGTTTTTATAACACTTATTATACGATGATCGATGGGATAAAATGAACAGTTTTCTTACTATCTTTACATAATAGATATTTTTCTGAAAACAAAATCCTATCAAACATAAACAATGGTAACTCAGCTCGGCGCACGCGCTTCCATTCCGTTACCAGGCACTGTTATACAAAATTCAACCTAACACCACAATCTTAAGACTCAATTTTGCTTATATAACAATGCATGTCAATAACATCATAACTCGCAAATTATTTCCATGCAATATTGAATTGATTGTTCCACCAGCTAAGGTACATTTTCGAGTGGAGCGTGAAATTGATCGAATGAACCGTTTGGCAGGTGGTTGCGTATAACATTGTTGTTTTCAATAGCTAGGTCCGATGTTGAAGACCTTTGCTATTTATGAGGTAACGTGGACCTCGGAAAGCTAATTTGTTGTACAGCTGACTGGTGGAGCAGGAATTATGTTTCCTGCGAAACTTCTGTCTGTGTAGTTGTTACCGGCCTTAGTTACTAGAAGAGATGGTTTAGCTTCCTATTTACGGCGCCTGTAGTAATTAGAAAACAATCAATTGAAGAAATTGGTTATAATTATTATTATGACGATAAGTTTTACATTGTTCTCTCCGTACCTTCTAAACATTCTTTGCATGGGTACTAAACGGTTACATCTGACGTCCTGATGAAATATTACATGCTCATAAAAACTTCTATCGTAAAGTAGTCCCTCATTACCAACCTGGCTAGGTATTTCGGTTTCTCTTTGTACTCAGATATTAAATAGTATTATTATTTCATGAAAGTGATTGAGATTTTCAAATTCGGGTGAACCAAACTTACTGGTGTCGAAGCTGGTATTGGATTTGACAGCAATAGATTATGAGCCTGTATTTTCTCAGATAGGATCTCACTAGGTGGACCGACGATATCGTCAGAATTGCGGGCAACCGGTGGATGCAATTGGCAAGTTGTCCTTCATTGTGGCGTTCTAAGGGGAGGCCTTTGTTCAGCAGTGGACGTCTTCCAGCTGATGATGATGATTATCAGATTGTTGTAAATAATAACTTGCTATCGGTAAATACTTGGCGAGATTCATCTTCTTATCTTATAGTTAAAAAACAACCTGTTGTCAGATTTTAAACCGCCTGTAGCACATGTCTTTACACGCCGTTGAAAAATGTCTCAGGTGTGCCGGTTTTCTGACGATGTTTTCCTTCTGTTTTAGCAACTAAAACTAATTTATAATATGCAAGTAAATTCTAAAAGACAGACTTCTGGTGCGTGACATGGTTTGAACTTGCGACCTCACTTAGCTGGCCAACGGTCAGACTACTAAGCTGTCAGCGTCTAGGTGGTTAGATCAGCTAGAACTTACTATAGTTGTTGACATTCCCAGCCCTCAGCATCACATTTATCCTCCTCGTACTACCAACATAAACATGCTTACACAACCAATTCAAAATTACCATATTAATGTAGCCGCGTCCAAATGCAAGCAGCGAGTCAATGTCAGTAAATTGTGAGATAAACGGCGACTTGTCTCATAAATAATATCCAAGCTTTCCAGAGTTTCACTTCATTACCGAGGCTTATTAATTAGAAGTCACTGCTTCTAATCTCGCTGGATTAGTGAGCTTATCCGATGGCACACATCTGAGACGGGTTTTACTATGATTGGTGAAGGTGGATGGGAGCTGTGTTATAGAATTGATCATTTGTTTGCTCAGAATTTTGTATCAAGAAATTGTTACTAGGACTGCGATTATAACCACGCCTTCTTTATATATTTACATGGTTTATAGCAGATAGCAGTACCTCAGGAATAGAGATAGATTTGTTTTTATTTTCTTTATTCTCAACATTACTATCCTTACAGACGAACCTAATAAAATATCGTACACTTAGATGTACTTTTGCCCGTTCTACTGGTGCACTATCTTTTGCCAATATTTGTTTGTAACTGAATTTCTAAATAGTATAAACCTATTTCGCCAAAATTATAGCATATATATTTCTATCATGGTTTTATCAAAGCAGGGTCCACGGTACGCTATGCCGGAAGCTTGTTAAAATCAAGTGATTATTATACCATATTAATTACTGTTATTGCTTCAATAATCGATAACTTACAAGAGTGACATTTGTTTGGCTCACACACCGTGAACGCTCATTAGAAGGACATCAAATAAATCTTTAATTAATTGGTCGTAAACAGATACACTTATAGACACGGTGACATCAAACTACAGACACGGATTGGGATGTAGGGTAGACTCTAGCCCCTCAGGTTATGATAATGAAAAGGTGATGACGAAGTTTATAGTGATCAAAAATCCGTTTTCCCATCCCCATTGAACAACTAGTAAAAAAATAGTAAAGCCGTAAATGCGCACTTGTAAAATCTTGCGAGCAAAATTAGTAGTGTATTAAAGTTACTTCATATACATAAATAATATAATATAAATACAAAGCTGCGCCGGCCGGTGTTGGGAACAGTGCGCACAATCAGGACGACGATACAACAGGCGAGAATGTTAATAACCCTCGTAATAACAACATGATATATTTTACTCTACAACCCGTTTCAATTAATGAAATAAAAGCGATATTTGATGCCGGCTGAAGGGATGGTTTTGTGTATACCCGTCTCATTCCGACATAGACAAATTTCCACTGTCTATCTCTTTCTTGGAGGCATCGCGCGCAACGGTTGGCTGGCTCTATGTCACTCAGTTGCGCACACGCAGCCGCGGGAAGTGTTCGCGTTTGAAAATCGAACGTTTTTCGCGCGAACTATTATAATTGGCCAGTGGTTTTTCGTTTAGCCATTTGCATTTGGAACTTTTTGGATGACGTGAAGTGTTTTGTATAGAAGGTGTGTGTTTCGCGGATGTTCGGTCGGATGCGTTTTTGCGTTTAGTCGCAATGTATTGTGTTGTGTAGAAAGTGAATCTGCGACAGAGGATTACAGTGTTATTGTTGGATTCACGTGAGAACGCTATACCTATTGGCTAATTAATTGCGTGCGGAAGGGAATGAGAACTTATGACGTAAACTGTTATTAGTACACGTTGTTGATAATGATATGTGTAGTGTAGGACTGTGTCAGGTGTGGGCCTCACCTGCCGGGGGTTCTAATGAAAGACGTTCGTTAAATCCAACGTCTTTAGAAACATGTTTTTCCGTGTATGGGAAAGAGTTGATCGAAACTGCAAAAAGTTTTCGCGGATAAAAAAGTAAATTAATATTATTCGTCATTACCGTCATTGGCAATATTTCTAGGTTTAAGAAAAGATGTGGCCATGTTTAAAGTTACCCCAGAGCTGCACCCGCTTGCTACCTAAAAAGCCTAGTTTGTCAACAACTTATATACCAAAGGCCAATATAGCAACAAACCTATGAACCTGTCATTATGATCTAACAGGTACGATAACCCCACAACTTCATTCACGTGTAGAAACGGTGCTCATTTAAGCTTGTTCCTATAGTACGGCCGACTGATCTTGGCGGGCCTCAAGTTTGCCGATTAGCTGCGTAGTAGATAATTTCGTTGACAAAAGATCCATAGCGTAGCTTATCGACTAACTCCAGGACCACGTAGATACGTCGGTCCTAACCTCCTACCTGACTAAAACCAATAACTACAACAGATAAATATATAATTACTTATAATTAATTACCACGAAACAGAAGTAAGCTGTCATTTAAGAATCTGTATGCTGTGCTGGTTCTAGTTTAATTTGACCCTGATCTGTATGGGTAAAGGAATTCGTATTATCTTTATCAAAAACCATGGCCCAGTCTAGAAATTTCTTCTGTAAAATGGAAGCGATTTGTAGACATAAAGTATCTATTAGATTTTGGTCAAAAACCAAAATAGCCCAGGCGTAGAAAGCTATGAACTGATATTCAGTTAAGGGGTTATATTTACATCGTCAGAATCGGTCTCGTAACCTTAAGGGCAACAGGCTAGACGTGACCAGTGGGTAGATTACACCGTCAAAGGTCCCCGTAGTTATAGTACAAAAATCTTCCTGACCCGTATAACTAGCACTTACTGTCCAGTTAATAGTTCCGAACCAGTCTGTAACCACCATTACGAGGTGGTGTCGCTCGTCTTGAGCAAATAAACTCTCCTTTATTATGTGTAACGAAGTGGCCGTATATTTATCACTGTTATTTATAACCAAAACTATAGAGCCATAAATAAGCATCTACATAACATTCTCACGACAAACAAAAGAGTATTATTTGCACGTAATTGCAAAGTTTTGAAAAATGTTTTATTTTTGTTTAGATTCGGTTAGATTCTGATATTTTATCTTGCCTGTGTGTTTTATTGTATAGTTATAGAATACTTTTTGCTGATCCTTTCTTATTAATAATAGCTAACCCGGCGAACTTCGTACCGCTTTCTAGCTATTTAAACATGGCCTGGACTTCCACGAATATTTCAAGACCAAAATTAGCCAAATCGGTCAACAAACAGGAATTCATTTTTATATATATGGATGATTAAAATGTGCATGTGCAATGATTCTCAAAAGTATGTAGGAACTTTCCTAGATAAGTCAATAAATCAGTGACTTTTCATTGTCGTCTATTCCAAAGCTCTCAAACCTATTAGGACTAAGAAGGGCTGCACTAAAATGTGGTTAATATTCGACAAATCAAATGACACTACTCAAAGTTAACAGACCTGAAACCCATATAACGAAACAAAAGCGCTATCCAAGGTTCTGTTTCAAGAAACATACACTTAAAGCTGGTAAAAAACTATATAAAACTCCACGTTAAAACGCAATAAAAATATTGAATACCTACATATATAAAAATTCACAGTTTTAATAGAAGCTTTAAAAGGCAAACATAAAAGTAAGACAGAGATATCTGAGGCTAAACGGAATAATATCGGCGCGATAACATCGGATCTGGCTAGTTATAATAAAAATGCATTTTACATTCCTCAAGACTAGTCTGGTGCCGACGTGGGGACATTCGCTGTTCTATCGTACGTTAGCTCGGTATTATAGTATCAACAGAAGAGCTAATAGGATGACTAAATTCATTATTCATTTATAATGAACCCAAAGCATAGAAAAAAGTTTTTTTTTTGAGTAGTGGTATACTCTTTTTTTTAAACACAAAATTGACCTTAAGTCAATGTATTTTTGTTGTCTTTTTGTTGCCCATCTTTATAAGCCAGTGTGCTGATCGTAATTATTATATGGATATTGTAATAATTATATCTTCAGGGTACATCAAAAGCACTTTTTTGCAAAAAAAAAACACGGAACAATTTTGTCCGTTTAAACCGGAGTGTCTCCTATAAACAGCGGTAGATTTGAAGAGCATTATAGAGCTCTATCGTCTTCCGTAGTCCTTCCCATAAAGCAATGGGAGAATAATACCTGTTTTCCAACTGTCATATATCTGCCAATAACTCTCCTGAAGTCTGACGTTAGCATGATCAAGTGAAGCTATCAGTTTTACGACCAATCCCGGCGTGAAGCCTCCCTGTGAGCTGTGGATGAAAGAAACGAGTTTGATGCTCCCATAAACGTTATTCCTTCATGGTGTATGCATAGGACTCTTAAAATAATAAATACATAATACTCGTATATACAATAAATTGCTGAGCTGAGGTAACCTTTTATGTCTGCCCTGTCTTAGATGTCGTTATAATCCATGTTTTTACGTAAACCGTTATCTCAGATTGTCTAGATAAGCGTAAAGATGTCTAAGCTTGTTTTTCTAGCAAGTGGCATTTAAAATTAATGGGTCTGTTAAAACAATCGTCAGACATTGTATCAATTGAATTTTAAACACTTGAATGCAAGGGTTTAATTCGTTACTAACTCCAAAATAGCATTCCGAATTAAACCAAAAATAACGATTCATAACGATAATAGTCACCAACACACTGCCTTGCTCTACATGTTAATATTATGAATCATCTAACTACGAAATCAAGTCCAAAAAACACCAATCAACATCATCAAAAACATTATGACATCACCTAACAACAGTGATTTAGAACTCATAAGTCAAATGTGGGTCACAAACCATAAAGAAAGGTGTTGAGTGAGGACGGAATGGACCACAACATGCAGACGCCGCGTATTGTGTGCGCTCGGCGGCCATTGTTGCAGGCTGCGGGTAATGCGTGGAGAACGTTTGTCATAGCTCGTTTTATTGTTGTTTGACTTTATTATGATTTGGTTCACTCATTCAGGTACTTTAGGCCTGTTTTTCCGAAGGGGGAGAGAGTAGTGTTCTTCTTTATCATCAGCTTTTATATCTACATTTCCGTGCTCATAGTGTATTCTAAATAACTCTTCTTCTCTTTATCGTATGTTTCAAGAACAACCTGGAGTCAGAGTTTAAGCCACCTGCTGTAGGCCTCTAACATGGCATTGTTAAAATATATCTCAGGTGTGCAGGTTACCTCGCGATGTTTTCCTTCGTCGTTTTTAGAACTGATAACTAATTTACGCACATGAATTCGAAACAACCATCCCTTATAATTAATCGCAAGTCTATTAATTTACCAGTATCGAGTTCATATCATTTGATGCGTAACAGTTGGTCTTACTGACGGATTGTTTTCCTTACATTTGTCATCCCCATTTCTAATGTCGTCGAAACAACACAGTCGAAACATTATGTCACCCCCATACATATATCATTCTATTCGATTTCTATTCGTCAAACGTTTTGCCACTCGTCTAGGGGCAGTCCTTGTGCGGCAAAATTGGCTAAACTAAACTTTAACTTTTGAATTTACATCAAATTTTGTAAAAAATAAACTTCTCTAATTGAAAGGTATGCATGTTGTTTTCAGCGGAACTATTGCTTATTATTTTATTACTAAGTTTAAGGTGCCCAGTTTAGATTAATATAAACTATATGTTGATCCTAGTGATCAGAATATCAACTTCATAAATATTGCAATTGCTTTGAGAACAGCATTATATTTAGATGTAGAGCCGGATGAAAAACGGGTTTGCAAATACTGTTTTGAAAGTTTTTTTGTCAGTTGACCTAAAGAGGTCATTGATGAGAGATTATGTTTACCAAACGAGATATTTATTCTACAGTAAGACGTATGGAGATTGACTTGATAATTTTATATAATTTAGTATGAATTACTTTTAGTCTGTTGCTAAGTTATTAGATCTGACGTTATCCTTTTCCTTCAAGTATTCTATCCTTATTATAACATGCCACTGGTCTCTTTACGTCTTGAAAGAAAGTTATTTTTATCGCTCTTAAAATGATGTTCTATCTTTTTTCGATTCTTCTAGATAGCTAAACTGTAGCTCCATATTTTTATAGCCCGTGTATCTAGATAGTGTTCTCATCAGGTTCATTACCATTATTTCGAAAACCATTAATACAAATGTTTAATATGAAACCACTTTTAAAAATCTTCGTAGTACTGGTTGGATGTGACCTAGCACCTTTTGCCAGTAGTCCAATACATCATATTAAGTGATAAAAACGAATAGCTGCGCACCACGTAACTAATAGAGTCACGTACAGCTCCCACAGCCGAGTAACGGAGAAGTTATTATCAATCATATCGCGCCACGAATTAGAATATGTTTATAATATGACCAAATAAAAGTTGTTTGTCGGTCTGCTCGCGTTTATCTCGAGAACCGTTAGCTTTTATTGATTTACTGTTGGGAAGATTGAAAATATAATACTTCTAGCAGTTGAAACTTTCAATTACTGTACTTGTTATTTATGTCTTTTTGCAATTCCCGTAAAAGCTCTTTTTGAGGCAAATAAACGTTATTAAACAGTGGCAGTTATACAACAATATACATTTATAGAATCAGAATGTGTACTCTACGCTAGGTATATAATTATCAGCCCCCATACCATGAACTGTTAGCAGGACATTTTCCGTTGTGAAAGCAAGATGCCGTTACGTGCAGTGTAGAGCGGCATCTCACTTCCTCAACATAAACAAATCTTGCTTTAACAGTTCATGGTACGGCACCAGGTGATCTATATTATCTACCCCGAAGACTGCAGCCGTGATGTTTATTAGCCAGTCGTCATTATTATAGCGTCCCTTATATGACTGCCTCGTTGGTCTAGTGGTCGCTAAGCGCGACTGCTGAGCACGAGGTCCTGGGTTCGAATCCCGGGTCGGGCAAAGTGTTATTGGGTTTTTCCATTAGGTAATTCTCAGTAGCAGCACGGAGTCTGGATTTGTGCCCGGTTGATGGCAATAGGCTCGCCCCCTATTACATTGGGACCTAAAACATAACTGGCGAAATGTGGGTGTACTATATGTGCACCTCTGCCTACCCCTACGGGGAATATAGGCGTGATGTTATGTTATGTTATTATTATAGCGTCCAGGAGTGCCACAATATTGATATACAACATTTGTTACTGCAGAGACTCTTCAGCTTACAAAAACAATCATTATTCTATTCAATCGTTTTTACTAATGCCCCATAAGCAATAACCTAGCCTTATACAGCGTGTTCAATAAATCAGAGCCAATAAAATGGTGTAAAAACAGTCGGCGCGCGCGCTGTTTATGGCAATATATGGGGACATGGGCCAGGCAGGGTATGGTACATGACTCTATTGCGGAGTTGGAACACGGCGGGCGGAGGAATCGTATTTTGTGCTCTACGGAACTGTCAGCCTTCTATTCTAGAAAGTTCCTTTTGGAAATAGGAAGGGCTTTTATAAGGCTTGATGCGGTAGTCACTTGACTTATCACGAGTTTTATGGCAGGATGTTAGTAATAATAATGAACAATTACTTAATAATGCCTGTGTAAAAGAATTTAAGTCGTAGTAGCTTATGATTTTGATATAAATTAAGTAACCTCAAAATATTCAATTGCTGTTGATGATGAAGATCACAAACACCATCATCATCACATCAGCCTCTCGTAGTCCACTGTTGGACCTGGGCCTCTCCCAATGTACGCCATAAGGCATATTATCTTACAGCGAAATAATTATCCGTTTCCAATTTCCACATACAGATTGTTGCACTTAACATTCTCAAAACAATCCCTAATTATTTCCAATTAAAGACCATCCAGGCACAGAGTTATCAGCAGTACAATTATAATAACGAACCAATATACATCGCACGCTCGCAGATTACCTGCATACATCCTGCAGGTCGTGATCAAACAAGCGAGCGGAGCCGGGCGGCGAGCCATCACTACTGTAATTAGCTCTTTAAATCTATCCGTGGAGAGGTAACGAGGCTCGCCGGGCCAGCCACTAATGCTAACCACAAATGTCTCACTTTAATCGCACGGGTAGAAAGATGTCAACGAAATTGGGGAAAATTTAGGGTTAAGGAGTGTTGCAGCTCTTGAATTAAAAACTCCTAAGCCTCGACTAAGTTTAATCGTTTTTTTTTTAATCGTAGCCCCACAATGTGACACATAAAATAACATCACGTCTGTATTCCCCAAGGGACAGGCAGAGGTGCACATAATATAGTACACCAACATTTCGCTGGTTAGGATTTAGGTCCCTATCGAATAGGGTGCGAGCCTATTACCATCAACTAGTCAAAAATTCTGGCTCCGTACTGCTACTGAGAATTGCCTTATGGGAAAACCCAACAGCACTTACCCGGGATTGAAACCCAGGACCTCATGCTCAGCAGTCGCACTAGACTAACGAGTCAGTCAGAATTCCTCCTGTATAGTGGGTGCGTTTGAAATATTAAACAACGCATACACACAAATACCCAGCCTTGATAAAAATATCTGCGGATTACAGAAATATTTGTCCCGTGCAGGAATCGAACCCCCACTCCGTCAATAAGATCGCAAAAACCTAAAACTATTGTCAGTCTTTAGTCATGAGCATATACTACATACAATATTATGCTCAGGTTACCGCTATAGGCACATTAAATTAATTACCTACCTACACTAAACTTGTAGAATCATCAGACTGCTAGTATTAATTACACTAGTAGTACCTCCATAATATAAAATTTATTTTATTCAATTAAAATACTATACCTATAATACAATTTGTTCTGTAATATTAATTAAGTAAAAACATTAAACATACAAGAAAATATAATTATTTAATTAACTAAGTAACATCTTCATACACGTTTTACTTGTAATAATCTGCAGTCATAAAACTTAAATTATATGTATTTCAACTGGACTGTATTGTAAATGTTATATAATGAAGAGAACATTATTAACAGTATGTAGTTGTTAACATTTACAACCTACACCTAAGTACCTATTCAATCAACATAGCCTCACAATGCTGCCTTAGCTAACTTAAGCATCATAAAACTTGTGGAATGAACGCTATGTATGATAATTTTTCAATAAACTATTTATTACTATTTATTATAAACGTTATCTGCAATTAGGCTGACCGTGGTGAGCACGGCTTAACCGTTGGTTAACTGTTTTCACGTGTCGAGACCCCTCCGTGCTTCTGAAGGCACGTTAAGCCGTTGGTCCTGCGTCTGATCTCTCTCCGGTCGTGTAGGTCTACCGTCCCATCGGACGATGACAGTGAGGGAATAGGGAGTGCACCTGTGTTTGCGCGCATACTTGTGCACTATAATATTTCCGTAGTTGGCTAGTCTTAGATAAGTTAGACCGCCGTGACCGAAAATTACAAAATATAATAGAAATATCGAAATTAGCAAGGTAGGCATCTTCAAGAATATTATATACAACACTACGTCCACAAATAAATAATCTTAAATAATCGCCACTTTCTGGGTCACCATGATTTCGCCTGATCATATTGGCAGGTCACAATGAAAATTATTTGAAGAATTGCAAAAGCTTTCTATCTGCTGCATTACGCTCAAGAATCAATGTTACGAGTAGTACATTCTCAGCATTCGGACCGCTGCGGTGTGGCATCTATGATTGTTAGAACTGGCACGCAGGCGCACTGCCATTTTTTATGGCAATTACTATTAGTTTCTACGATGGCATGCGGTTGATGGACGCTGTATAATGTTGTTTTATAACTTGCTTCGAGAGTTGTTTGATTAAACCGACGTGTTATGTCAGGTACAGTTGTTCCAACTAATTACGCTATTGTTGTATCAAGCGGGCGTGATGACGAGGCTTATTTCTTTTTGGAATAGTTATTGCATGGATTATGAATTTAGATTTTGCTTAGAGAAATTTTCTGAGCCAAGTGTAAGTTATTCTAGGGTCTATTTTGGGAAATAATGTAATTTCCTCTTTGTAATACTCAGGATAGAACGTTAGAACGTAGAAGTTAATCGTTATTTTAATCACCACGAAGTTAAGCCCATAGAAGTATTGCATTATTTGTTATTTAAGATTCTTTAGATATCGGTAAATCGTAACACTTTTCCTGGGGAAATTCTCATGGACTACCTCCAACTCTTACCGGATGAAACACTAGGGTGTCCTCCTAGGTACCTTAGGTTAATAATAATAATAATAATTTTACATAAGCACTATAGTTTCCCTCAGGACCGTTACCAGCGTAAAATATTTCACAGTAGTATCTATACAGTATTAACTTCGTTCGTCGAATGAGCACTTTGGCCAATACGAGTCTGGGAAGATTCCACAAGTTCGGAGCATAGCTAATTACAGAGCGAACCTTCTGCCTCCATCTGTTTTATCATTATCAGATTCACCTGTAAGTGGCGCGGTGTCCTGGCCGCCGCCGTTATTACCAATACTTTGACCATCGCCATTAGCTCCGGAATACAAAGTGCATCTGTCAAGTGGGACTCCATTCTCCAACACAATAATACAGCGTTCATTTGGTGTCCACTGTAATTTAAACAGGACCTAACCTAAGGCAGTCATTACTTGGATGTTTTCTTCACCCTTATTTTAAAACATTAAGATTGAAATTAGCCTGGCATGAGAAGTAGTGAAGGTTTTACAGTCACGCCCTTATTTCAAGGCTGTAGAGTTGATAATTGCCTGTCAATTTGAAGGCTTGGTACAACGTGGTCTTGCCCGCGGCCACCTAAGACTACTGCTTATTGTGAGTCCCTTGTTTTTTTCTGTAATTGATTTTTAATGGCTTTTAGAGTTGTTAGGATGATTCTCGATATTCGGATCGAGATTGTTTGATGGGCATTTTGGGTTGATTCTCCTTTGTGATAGATCAGTATAACATAATTACAAATATTTTCTTAAAGGAAGCAAATTATCTCTCTCTGCATACGAAGGCTTAATATTTAGCTCACAAAGAGATGAATCATATCAATTTGAAATATTGTGAGTTTATTTAAAAAACGGTTTCTTAGGATTGGCTTTTGACTCATAAATGCGTTTTACAGTCCAGATAATCAGAGTGTTCTTACCTTTTGGGGATCTTAGTTATAAAATCCGCTATTTAATGCCCGTAATATTATAGAAGCTAATGACTACTGATTTTTACCAATATCTAATATAGTTTTCTAATTAATTACTTTTCTATCATACCTTGATGATCAACAAATTACTTTTGCTATGCTAAGGCTTATATTAACATCTACAAGTTAACGCACTCCATATTAGATACAAGTGCAGTGTCGCAGTCCACAGGCCCAGATAGTAACTGCGGCTAAATGACAGTCTGCCAGCCGGAACCACAGGAAATTATAACACAAACGGGCTATCATGACAGTTGACGTACAGGTTGCGCATGCGCACGATTTGTCCTGTTTAACTCTATCGCACCAATTAGTGCATCCACTCATGTAGTGTCACGATTTTGGCTAAGTTTAAAGTTCTTACGGTCTTTGACCCGCATGCACCCCTATTATATACGGGTCAGCTAGTAGTTAATAAAGGTGTTCCTAGCACACACACATCTTGCCAGAAACATTTTTATATAAATTAAAATTAAGTAAGTAGGTAATTAAAGCCTACCCTGAGAGTAGAACTTGTCCGCTAAACAGTGGGTGTTTGTGACGTCGCCACTAACCCGGCGGTCTCCTATATTCTAATCTAAAATATAACTATTAATCTACTTTGGTAACTAATTATGCTAATCAATGCAACAGTTTTACTGTAGTTCAGATGTAATAAAGATAAGTCATAGATAACAAATCCTGTTTCTAAACTTTAATGCCATTTTTTTTAATACCCCACTTCAAGCAGTTTAAATGTACCTAAGTGTCGTTTTACAGAAATTAAATATTATATGCACTAACCTCAAAAGTCTAAAACATATCTGCGCTACCACTGATTTGAAACTTTACATAACCAGGCGCAAATCTCGGAACTTTTAAACAGAACAACATTTTAAAATTATGACTTTGATTGATATTTATCTCTTTTCGTGTCTGACATTTATATTTCTATCTTATAACACTACGTATGTTTGTGGCTACACTATCCAATTAAGTTAATTACAATAAATCGTATGCGACTCTATTTACCAGTAATTTGTTACGCATATTTGAATATTAGGTACCTTGTGTGACCAGATCCGAAAGACATTAATATCGTTTGGTGACCAACTCTGGGCTGGCTTCATCCCGGACAAACTTGTTTGATCTTATGTGTTTACTGTTAATTAACATGTCCTTCGATAACCCGCAAATTGCCGAGATACGGGCAACGGAATAAATGAGCTGTTTATAATACTGTGACCGGGATTTTAAAAATGAGAGCATTTAGAATGTTTCTAAAACAAGCATGTTAACGGAGAACAGTAACAATTATAATCGTTTTTCTTTGTTTACTTCTTCTCATTTTCAGTTCTTTTTATTTCTCCACAGGCTCCTTACCATCAACTCTTAAAGCGGGACATTTTCCGTAGTGGAAGCGAGACAGCGCTACGTGCACTGTAGTGTGGCGTCTCACTTCCACAACGGAAACTGTCCAGCTTTAAGAGTTCATGGTACAGGGCAGTTGGCAGTCTTTTCTACAAAGGTTGAATATTTTCTTGTGTTAGGTCTAACATTAGACTGACTCCTACTTTAGATGACGTAATTCTAGGATTTCGGAAAATGCAGTGGACCGTACTATGGAGTTTTCGGTCGGGATAATTATAGTAGATTTGGCATCGACTTGTCATTAAAATAGGAACCATAATATCAAATTTAATGAATACAAAAAGGCAATAGTAAAGATGTTTGCTTTACTCCAGCTCATAACTAGTGGTTACTATAAGTACTGATATAAACGTCGTCTTAAGAGATTACGATCATTTAGTTAAATCATGTTCATTGACCAGTGGCCTGACTGATTGCTAACATCCATTTGTGGGTAATAACATACGTAATTCTACGATCGGTAATGTAGTTTATTTTCATTTAATGTTATTGAGAGGTTATCTTATAAGTATGAGTTATGCTAACTGCTTACGGTGATCAATATGATTCTTTATGTTTGGTACGTTACTCAATAACTGGGCAACACCAGTTATTGAGTAATGTCTGGGAAAATGTTGCCAGCGACAAAAACTTTATCGCTTAATCGCTTTCTTGGGAACTGGCTTGAGGCACTAAAAATTGTGGGTCAGATGCCATAAAAAAAGTATTTTTACCAAATTAAGGGCTCCCAAAAATTCGCTTCGGTAGCGGTCAGAAACAAAAATCTGATATTACCATAATCACCGACGCTCGACAACCAAATGCGACGACGAAGCTGTGGATTAACCTTCCATCTCTTTTATCTTATTTATTCTGACCACGTGTGAGCGGGACAAATGTATTTCGTGTTGTTTAAGTTGTGTGTTCGGCTCATTTGCATGCACACGCGACGCAAGCGCAGCTCTCCGTGTTCGGGTTAATAAGATGATATATAAATACGATAACGGTGTACAACCTGTTGGGTTCCTATTGACATTTTGTTAATTTGTTTGTTAATGACTCACAATTATACGCTTGTACCGCTGACCTCCGGGCTTAGAATCACCTATTGGATTATACAAGATTTAACCATCTTATGTCGAAGGTGGACGAAGAAGTCAGTCTTTAAAACCACTTTTCTAAAAATGTACCTGATTTACTCCAACATTACTACTACATTTACGAGTATTTCCAGCATTTTTTCAAGGTTTTTCAATCTTGACTAAAGTTAAAGGTTCTTGTTTCTTATCAGTTTGATTTTACATCCTAATATACACTATTTTTTTTAGAGATATATATTTTTTTTAATTATGTCAAAGACAAATAAATATAGATTCAATCGTGCCATAAGCTTAACTAAGCATTAAACAAACTCATCAACAGGTACGATCTAAGCTAAGAGTTAGTACATAGTAGAACTCGTCAAGAAAGCTTAACGTAAATTAGATCCAGCTTTATGTGCGTCTGCGCACGCAACCGTAGCATATTCATCTGATTACACATTGTAGTATGAATAAAAAGCATGTGATCTGTGTAATACTTACGTAATGAATTACTACTTGTATTTGTGGCAATAATTTGTATATCATCACGCTTTTAACCCTTATGAGGTAGGCAGATGAGAACTTGTACATGTCGACTTTTCGTGACCATCACTATAAACCCAATATAATTGGAGAGATCTAATTGCTAAAACAAAGTGTTAACGAATAAGATTTTGTCAACCGGGAAAACGAATTTGAGACCTCACGGTTATAGGGTGAATAGTTATACTTCTGTTAATAGATACTCATTTGTGATCAAATCAAAAACATCGCTACCTTCATACAATTTTTGTGCAAAATAGGTCCAGTGGTTCGAGCGTGATGAGGTATTAAACATACAAACACTCTCACAAACTTCCACCTTTATAATGTTAGTGTAATGTGATGACCAATGGCAAGCTTTACGCTGCTAAGCGCTACATGGTTTCCGACCCACGGAAGTAACTGTTCAATAAATACATTATACTATTGTACTTACTTGCTTTAATACCAATAACCAACAGACGCACTACATACAATGAGCCACAAATCATCTGAACACACAATAGAGCTGCGCCGCATCCACCCGATATTATCGATAATTACGAGATACCCTCGAGTCTATAATTAGAGGTGCTCTGCTAACATTTGCTATCGACGTAGTAAATAATTATACAGCACTTAACACAAAATGTTTGGCTTGTTTTTATTTTATTCGATAGTTTTATTGCCTTCGCTTTTATGTCGTAAATAGATACGTTTATTATAATTATTTTAATGTCTTTTGTAATAGACTAACCCCTATACAGAGTACGGGTTTCATAAAATTTGGATTTGTTTAAATCTGTAAGACCCTAAAAAAATAAAGTCTTGATAATAATATCTTCTTCTATTCTAATAAATACAACTAAACCTGGCGAGTGGTAGTTACTTACGTACCATTTATAACTTAAGGACGGCCGAACCGAATTCTGATTATCTGAATTTGTCTCCGCCCTTAATAGCAGAAAAACTATAAAAACATCAACAAATGTATCACGCGGATGAAACTGCGGGGCACAACTAGTGACACAATAATTACATTTCTTTCAACCGCAGTTCATTTTTCAATAATGCGTTGAATACTTCCTAACACAATACCTTCATTCGTTTTTGCAAACATTTCAAAAGTTTGAAGTATACTAACATAAAGATTAATTAAGCATGTAATAGACAATTGTATACAACCTGTTAATGCCTCAGCTTTTTGCACGCCATAACAGTAAAACAAAAGTCACACCCACGCCGCGCCGCGCTTAGAAATAGAAAGTGCGACAATGTAGAACAAGTACTGGATAAACCACGAGAAACACAATGGTACAGATAAAGACGGCAAATTAGACAGTAGGGTAATGACGGGCAGCCTGGTGTTGACAGCTGTGACCAGGAGTGACAGAAGATAGTAATCTTAATAATACATCCGCTCAGTTGAAAATAATGAAACCGCAACCTGTCTGGCATATAATAGTTCCCTGACCTTTTTTTTGAAAGTGTTTGAAATGTCAGGAAAAGAGTAATTAAATAAACTATATCATGCATGGATATGAATACTATATAAACAGTTAAAATGCGAGATATTTTACCTAACTTCAATATGTTTATTTTTTTAGTACAGTTACTTTGCTTTTGACAATTTTATTAAACGCGACAACCGAACCAATCTAAAATAGAGTTAGGTACAAACAGTAATTTAACTCAAGGCAATGCAACTACCTCCAGTCTTCCATATACATACATTACTATTTACAAGTAGCGTTATTTATATCTAGATTCAGTTATCAGATAAATCACAGCGAGGCAGTCAGCCACAATAGCGATGATAATCTGAACAGATTCCAGGGCGGGTAATGACGGCGCGGAAGGTAATGACGAAGGGCGCAGTACAGTGCGCTAGTAATCAACGAAGATATATTAAGTTTAAATAACCGACCTTCAAGATGAGGCTAGATTGTTGGCTGCAGGAGTGGACACAGATTTGTTAGAGAGAACAGTTTTAAGTGGGAGTCTCAAATAGATTTGGAAATGGAAATACTCTTATTGTTTACTTTTCTAAATTATAAAACATGAAACTAGTACAGTTGCAATAGTTTTAAATTGATTGTGTAGTTGATTTGATCGCAGTTCGCTAATCACTAATAGAAATTCTTCAGTTACAAGCAATAAGTTCGTTCCCTATGAAATAAGTATCGCAAATATAGTCTCAAATGACGAACTTTACAATTCGTTTGGAAAGTACAGGCGTACATTTGCGAGCAGTAGACCTTAAAAATATATTTAAAAAGAAAATTCATAAAACACCTTACGGACATTCCGGCTACTTTCCGGACTACAAACATCTGAAGGCCATAAAAATATTTGGTTCAAGTAAAGCTGGAACTCTAAATAACGAACTTAAAAAAGTAAATCAGATTGTCAGTTCCGTTGCATTCCATCTGTTTCCGTTGACACGATTACCGTTAATTATTCCCCTTTGCCTCAAAACTACCGGCTACCTGTCTTAGACATATGAGCGATCACTGAAGACATTACATGAATAATTAATATCCTAGATAACACTGGGACAGTCTTTCGCACGCCACACGGAATGCACGAGGCTCCAGTCAATACGAAATATGATTGATTCACTCACATTGAGGCTATTGAATTCTCGTTTTTGTAATTGCATTTACGGGTAAAATTATTAACAGACTCCATTAAATAGGGCTCGTTATTAATTAGATGTTTGTGACTTGGGGTACTGGAGGAAGGCACATTAACCTTGCAAGTACATATAGTTGTGAAGACGGTAGACGCTAAAGACGAGTGAAGAGATGTTCATGTTGACACGGAGCGATTGTCAAAGCCGCCACGAAACGAGCCTGCAAGCGAAAGTCTGCCTGTCTGTTGGTTTATTACTTAATAGTAGTTAAACGAAGCGACCGACGACGTCCGTCGTTTACAACTCGTGTTTATTTATTACTCATGAAGTTTGTGAATGAATTCTTAGTCGTTTCATATCTTCTTTAACTTAAAATATTTTCTAGTTACGTAATAGTATTTCATTTTTTATTGGTTTTATAAACTCAGAATTTTAAATAGCTTAATTTTATTTTTATATACAAATGACAATTAAAACGTAGAAATCACAATACAGTTCAAGACAATGAAGTCTATAAATCTCTTGGTAAAATGCCAGTGCACAATAGGTGAGGTAACCGCGAGGATTGAGTCAATTCCCGCGGTGCGTTGCGGGGAGGTAATGACAGCCCGTGAATGATGGCTCGCGGAGAAGGTAGTGACGTGCGGGCACGGCTCGACCTGAGACGATTTACTTTATTTATTACGGCCATTGTGCATAACAACAATCATCACAATTGAATTGTAAATACTCATGATATTTATAAATACTTCATTTAAAACATCGGTCAGGCTATTGACTGGTATCAATGGACAGTAGTAATGAAGTCTCCATATTAATAACAGTATTACGTCAAAACATTCTCATAAGCCTCTTCGTCCGCAATTGTTTCTCTAGCTCCATAATGTCGGCGACCGCGACGCGACATGTCAAGTCGTCCAACTCGGCGAACATATTGATGTGCAAGCAATGGTGGAAAGTGTGCTGGATGTACGGTGACCAAGAGAAGTACTACAGACAACTCTACGGCAAAAGAAAAATGAACAACTTAAACACAACGTTCCTAAACTTCGATGACACCGACACGAAGAGACCCGGGGCGCAAATAACAGAACTAACAGACGACTTCTTTGAAGATAACAGCTCGCAAATAGAACCCGCACCAGACGAACTAGATCCTCCGCGAGACATTACTTTTGGAGCTGAATCTGAACCTATCTACGGTTTTGATTACCAAACATCGTGGCAGAAAGACCAAAGAAGACAACCCATAAAACAAAACTACGATGAATACATGAACACGACTGATCTAGACAAAATATTAAATACAAGTCTCAACGCAGATAGTATTAAGAGTATGTTAGAAAACGGTCTACCTCAAAGATCTAAAATTATTGATGCGAAAGAGGAAATAGTGAGAAAAGGGAATACGGTAGGGAAAAACTCTAGAACAGTTTGTAGGACGAAAAAGGGTGCGCTAGTTACTGAAGAAACTGAGATATCGACGGATGGGAGGACGTTGGCTAACCTGAAGTTCCAGAGGTCGACGGTGAAGACTGGACCTAACAAGGTGAAGGAAGTGCTCCAGCCGCTGAAGGAGGACAAAGTGCTGGATGAGTGTTCTAGGAGGAAGTGCATCGGTGACAAGCTCACCACTACCACCACGACGTTGGTGACCGTCACGCAGACCTCCATGACTTCGTGCAATGAGTGAGTAGTCTTATTATTTTTACATGCTTACCCGTCCGTCTAAAACCATGTTCCACCGAGGTTAGGGCGGGGCCAAGTAAAATAATTAAGTTTTTTTCACAAAATAAACCTTCTGTTGAAAAATTGAGAAAAAGGAATAAGGAAAATATGTAAAGCAAATACCGTTGACTCGAATCAATCACTCTATATCGGCATACGCTGCCCCAATAACTGAACCAAATTCCATTAATTTTGCAAATTTTAATGGTGCGACTGAAATTCATATCATATACCTGGACCATATAGTCCTATTTTGCATGCTACGATTCCCCCCACAAAGCCCCGTACAGCACTGTTGGCGGCGCAAGCGCAGCCGCACCGCAGTTCCGGTAATGACGTTATTGGAAGCCGCCATGATTGCGGTCTTGCGGTTTTGGTACATGGCAGGAGGCGACGTGACTTCTGCGTTTTGTTAAAGAAATGTTTTCCACAGAAACCTTCACGATAATGAGGACTAATTTAAGTTATTAGCATTATTATCCTGAAGGTGAAAACTGAATAATTATTTCATTCTTTCTTTTCTTTGATACAATGTACTGCTTGTTTTCCATGTTGTAAACCTAAAATGGATCGACTGCCAAGTAGATAGGTCATAAAATGACAGATAAATGTGGCCAGTTGAAAGAAATCTAGTCAATAAATGTTAAGGCAGTATATCTTTATATTTTACTAGCAACACCAACGTTATTATAAAGTCCACTCGCGTGTTATCTCATATCTTATCTATACCAATTAACATAAAAATTAACACAAAAAGTCGTCAAAGAATACATTACCCTTTCCTACTCATACCACAAAGTAAAAGCCAATAAAAACACCGCCATCTTGAAATTGACAGCCCGCCATAAAATGAATAACTACGTAAAAAAAGATAATTCTATTCAATAAAACAGCAGATTGATGTCGTACGATGTATTATGGTGCGGGGGCGGTTTGAAACGGACAATGTAATCCCGTGGCCCTTAGTCCTGGACGGTTTTACTACTCGTTACAGAGTCGTCGTGTAATCGCTGTAAATACCTTGAAATCTAATTTAAGATGCTCTTTACACACCGTTTTATGGTAATTGTAAAATGTAGGGCTTCTTAGGTTTTATATGAGTGTTGGTTATTAATTGTGGCCGTAAATAGCGTTGTGTTAGGTTGTTGCTACGCCCGCGCCGTGTTGAGAACAATTCGAATAACTACTGGAAATGTTCATCATCATAAAACTGAGATGTTCTGGAAACTAGTTATTAGAAGTAAAAGCTGAAATAGTATGTCATTAATATTAGGTATATTTTTTATGACTGATTTTCCAATTATGAATGGAAAGCGATTTGAGAGGATTATAGTAACTTCTACTGCTCCTGTATCCTCGCAAGAAAACCAAAAAAAAACTTATAGCTTTTAAAACCCTTGAAATTGTTATTTAATCCGGCAACCCGGCTGTGTTCGCACCGCCTTTGCTTGCGCGCCAAAAAATGTAAAAACGCAGTATGGCGGAGAACAAGCGATGTTATCTGCTGGCTACCGTTTACGATCGCCTATACCCTTGTCCTGACGACGTGCAGTGATCGATGGAGCCTTTTGAACCACGCGTAATGCTGTTGGCACATAATCTTGTGTTTTACTTGTTAGCCACACTTTATTTGATAATATTATCGGTAACTTTGTAAAAACTCGTGATGTTTGTCAATTGTTTTGATAATTAGCTTTGCCATCCGATGCGAGGTTTATCCCTGCTGCCAATAGGTTATGCAGTGAACGATATGAACTTTATTTCAAGGATTCAGTTGCTGTTACCCTGGGACATGTATGTCGATATAAACAGACACAGACGTGAGAATCACTATGAGCGTCGTTATTTGGTTTTTCATCGTGTCCGGCCTCTTATGCCGTGGAACGTGGATAATAAATACTTTGAAAGTAGAGCAGCGTGCAGCTTCCATTTTCGCCTATATCGTATATCACTTTTTCATGTGTCAACGTAAGGTACGGAAATGACAAAATAATTTGAGATATATTCTCATGTTCTAAATAAATACAGCTTCATACAAGACTCGTGCCGTAACTTAAGGTACCTATTTTATGATGAGCTTACAGCAAAGACGGATCCAATAAAATGAAAGAAAAGGCAGGCCTTTGCCATGCAGTGGGACAACACAGGCTGGAAAAATACCTTTTTCTAACATACCCTCACTTATGTGGTCTAAAAATGTCACTAAAACCAGTCGCCAGCATTGTTTTAAACCACCAAGACACAAGACTTTCGCTAATGAATATAAGCAATAAAATAACATTGATGCGAACCGTTACCGAAGCTAGTCTCCCCAGCATCCTTCCTTAATGAGTCACGGAGGTGTTTCATCTCGGAGTCGCTCATTAACCGGCTCAATCACCCATTCATTATGACCACTAGGATTAAATCATGTGGAAGATATCAAGTTTCCACGTTAAGTGTAAACGCAAGAAAATCATACCGTGTGTCCGATAATTGTGACTCCAACCACGGGGTACAGGCCTCGGATTGCTGGTTGATTTGTGACTCAATTGGAACTGTAAAAGTACGATCAGACGGGATAAGGGAATATGCCTCCAGTACGTTAACCCTTTGATAGGAACATTCGCTGCAAATGCAAGTTGCTCTATTTCCGAAAGGTAACGTTGGTCAGCTCTTCTTACGAGCCTAAAAATCGTTATAAATCTAAGTGTAAAGTCTGTGTCTACATCTAAATAGTTTCGAGTAGTTGTTACCTACGCACATTTTAAAACTGTTACCTAAATTATTAATCTTCAGAAGATATAGGAACTAAAACGTAGGGATCGCCATGTCATATACCAACCAGACCATCCGAGCCGTCTGAACAGGACGCTGCTGAACCAGATAATACAGTTACCATCTGCAGCCATAAAGCTATTATTTGATGATATTCCTGCAGCCTGGCTCGTGGCGCAGCGGGTAACAAACCTACATACTTCGGCTCGCGCTGCTTTATGGACGGACCGTTACTGTACACTTCGCGTCGTGCCTGTCGCCAACTTTGTAACAATAGCTAGGTCCCAGGTTCAGGCTAACAACCTGATAACTTAACAACTGATATAACTGGTGTGACGTACATCCAGTATGTATTGTATTGGCTTAGTAGTTGATGGTGCTACTAGCGCAGCTAGAATTTTTTTTTTGTCAAGAAATGAATTTTTTGTCAATG
The DNA here is from genome assembly GCA_946251915.1 of Abrostola triplasia. Classification (NCBI taxonomy): domain Eukaryota; kingdom Metazoa; phylum Arthropoda; class Insecta; order Lepidoptera; family Noctuidae; genus Abrostola; species Abrostola triplasia. Next base: position 315,708 of record OX276437.1, read on the forward strand.
GTACCAGAATTATACTAGTGGATCTTTCAATTATATGTATGTATCGTTATGTTGTTTTCTACAAGATATTTTTTTGTTCATAAAAATAGGCCTGATAGCTTCGTCACTGAGTGAGTTATTGTTAGGGAGACCTGCCTTAGTTTCAGACTGTCTTTTATTTTCCGTCATGGGACAGCTGACTTTGGCGTGTGTGGGAGACACAGGCGTATAAAAGCATATTTTATTATAAAGTACACAAAGCATATATCTTGAGTCGTTGGGTTAAGTCATTATGCATGGAATGTCCTGCCCAACAGTGATACTTAAAAAGATAATAGTAGTGTATAAATCAGTGGCCAGTCTCTCCCCGGCGGGGGGGAGGGCGGGGGGCGAGGGGCGAGCGACGCCGCGGCATCCGATAGTGAGTTATGTCTCTGTAACCAATGAATAGTAATAAGATTCGGAGATACTGCTGCATGGCTTTCTATGGGGAAGGCAATCTTATGTAAAATTATATGGCTATGTCAGATATTAGTAAAAGAATGTGAGTGTGTGTTACTTAACATATGTAACTACCACGCTTGTAAACCGAAGAAAGAACGTAAGGGCGAGGCTAAGGTATCTTCCTATCAAGACTCAATACACCATCTTTTCGCAGCACGTTGGCAGGCCTCCCACCAGTTGGACCGACGCAATGCTCAGAGTTGCGGGCAAACGGTGGATGCAAATGGCAAGGTGCCATTTATTGTGGCGTTCTAAGGGAAAGGCCTTTGGTCAAGAGTGGACTTACTCCGTCTGATGATGAAGAGATTGCGAGACAATATAATATATTTTATATTTATATTTTGCCCGCACCAGTTTCTTTGCTTCTTACGACTTCTTTTCCAGATTTTTCTTAGCCCATCCCAAGCAAGGCTAATGTGAAAGCTCACATAATGGTCATATCAATTAAAATTACCATCATAATTAGTTTGTTAGGTTTTAGAAACTCGACTACTGGACTGGAAACTGGACTGGACTGGCTTATCAGAGGCCGAGGCGAGCTGAATATGATCAATCAACCTTAATTGATGTTAATTACCGTTTATGATTCAACTGATTTGTGTACCCCGGGCTTAGTAACGGAAATTGTATATAAACACGATCTGAATCAAATAATTAAATCAAGGTTGATTAACTTATGTGAAATTTTATTTAGGGTTTGGCTTTAAACAATGATGATTTAAGAAAAAAAGCGTCGCCTATCAACTTCCCCTGTATCGTGTTTGCGTTCCACAACCATGAAACATCACGTACACCCACACAAACACACTCGATACAAACATCTGTGGATCACACTTTTGGTCCAGCGCAGCAGTCCAATCGCTCAGCCACTGCGCCAATCAGCCAATCATTAATAATATGTCAACTTGTCTGTCTGTATTTCAATGTAAGTGCAAATGTGAAACATGCGATGATTAATCGTAAATGTTTACCCCTGTTTAACATTTGGACGTTTGGACCACTTTCTTTTCTCCTCATTTAATTAACATACACACACTGTGGAGGATAGGTTAAAAACAATTTGTTTCGTAGCCTGGAAAGGATTTATAAGGCACTTATGACTAGTACGGTATATACTTAATTCTCCGATAAATCGTAGGTGATTCCTTAAATTGGAATCTTTAGATTTTATTATTATATAAACGAATTTTTTTAATGTTTTATTTTTCTGTGTTGTAGAGACAACAATAACTTTCTTTCTTTTCTTCCAATTTTCTCGTAGAGTCGATATGAAAGTTTACACTCATCATAAATATCGTTTGATTACTATAGTTACTATCGCCATCACAAACCCAACTCATCATCGAAATACGTATCACATCTGCATAACAGTATATCGTATCGTGCTGCGCCGCAATAAATCCAAGGTGCGCACGCGCATGATTTAGTGCTAAAGCGCTCCGGCCGGGAATTGGAAATCTGCCACGCTCCAGCCATTAATTGATACACATAGATATAATAATTAATAACCGTCGTATTAACACGTTGTGTTTTAATTGATTATGAATATAGATTGAGTTTCGCGAAGTTCTGGGTTCGATTGTCACGCGATGTAGGTCGTTAACTTGGGAGTTTTTGGATGTGAGGTGAACAGTACAACACGTGGACGGTTCGAGTTCAAGTTATGGTTGGTGATCAACGTAGCCTTGAAATATAATAGAGTAGTCATTGATGCTCTGGTTGGTCAGTGTAACGCATTTTTGTGATTTAGGGTAACAAAAATCTTAGTCGATAAATTCTATGGATATTATTGCCAGCAATGTAAATAAAAAGTACTCGTTAAAATACTATAACATAAGACACACACAAGCTAGATATATGTTACTATAACAATTATTTAACTAGCACATTTTCACTTCAACACTTACTGCACCGATTTCTCAACACGGTGTCTCAGCTTCCAATGTTTATTCCCACATTGTTTTCCCATCCCTCTCCAACGTATCACAACTAAAGGGGCAAAACAGAGACAGAGATGTCAAATTTCTCAGTAGCTCGATATGTTTGTGGAGCTCTTGAAGTGACGTTAGCTTTACTCATTTGCCGAGCAGGTGGCGACGGGAATGGTAAGTAAGTGGGCTTACCATAACATGATGTAACTATATTACCGGCCGAGTGTCACGTGGCGGAGTTATTTCTGATGCGTTTAGATATCGATGACCTTTGGAAGACCAGTCTAGTTTGATATTTAGTATAAGATAAATGAATTATCTTAAATGATGAGAATGAGAAAAGAAACCTACAGTTTTATTTTAAACTTCGCCCTACACTAGGTATTTCTCCTGTATCGTGGGTGCGTTTCACAATCATGAAATATCACATACACAACACCGTAACTCAAACAACTATCACACGGTTTTTTGAGAATTAAACCTGCAACCCGCCGTAGTGCATCAGTCTAATCGCTTAGGCCCTGTGCCAAGCAGGCCGTTATTTAGGTAGTCTAAATAAAAAAAATTAGTCCACTTTCTGTGCGTCATACATAAAACAGATACTCCCCGAGACGCCCACGTCTCTGGTTCCATGTGCTATAGCTGGGAAAAGAATCGGCGCAACAAACTCCCCAGCAGCATATTAATGTGGATTATATTAAAGTCTAAACATTTTCCCTAACGGTATCTGCATCTAACTCTAAGAATTCTCTAGTATCGTGGGTGCGTTTTCAAACATCAATATACGATGCTCAACCAAACACTTGTACGGGCGAAGACCCTCACAAGTGTTTGGGTGTTTATGCCCTCTGCCCATCAGACTAGACGTACCCCATGCGCCTATCCTGTTGTAACGTATTTTTAAGTTCTAGAGTCTCCCAGTTCTTCTAGAGTTGCCCCGAAGTCAACATTTGATGGTAGTTATGGTACAAATTATAGTTTTCTGCACTTTTCGTCATACACTTTAACTATGGTAAGGTACTAAACCGTACGCGAAATATTTCTTAAAAATAATACCGTAGTGTCTACTTCAAATAATATATTACGAGCTATACTACGTACTACTACGGTTAAACAACTACTATAATATGATTTCTCTGCATGAGAACAAGCCCTTTTCTGTAATGAATTAACTGCAGGCTGATCTCATTAAGCTATTAATTCATAACCCACACGATTATATTAATTGCAAACTCTCTAAGTAAATAGAAAGCTTTTCTATCTCGTTGCTTCCAATCTGCGTCCATTAATTAATACCATTGCATACCATTTCACGTCTCAGTTGCATATCTAGCCGCAGCATCTATTCCAGATTCCGAATCTATAAATAGGAGCGGATAATTAGGTACCATGTAGTGGTACCACGGGGTACCTGTGTGGTACACGGCTGTGGTGGCGGCCGCGCTCATTATCACGGCTAATGAGCACTGGCCTTTGTAATAGGTACGTATTGGGTTTCTAGAAGTGTAGTGGTTTGATTTTCAAAGGAAGGCTTTAATTGTGATAGTAGATGGGATTTTTTTTTGTTGTTGTAAGACATTCTATAAAACTTTTCTCACATAATAATACAATGGAATCAATGATTACTTAATAACGACTATTTCATGTAAGCTACAAATAATATTTTTTCTAAAAAGTAACCAACGACTTCTAAAACATTACATCGCGTCTTTGTTGGGTGGAATAGAGAACTTCACCACTTTTAAAGTCATTTAAAAAGTCGTAAACTTTTGTTATCAAAACACATACACTATGTACAACTTATTGCTTTTATCCAGTTGTATTTATATCAACAAATAATGTACAAAATTAACTGCTTATAAGCAGTGTATAACTAAAGCATTCCAGTGATCTTCCTGCTCTCTTCCTGCTCGGCTCGACTACTGGCTCGAGCGCGGCCGGCTCGCCTCACAACTGCTCGATAATTACTTAAAACTGGTAGAAGTCGATAGTTTATACGCTGTAATGCAGCTGTGGAGAAAAATATAGGGGGACAGGAGTGTGGCGGGAAAGCTGCGGTTTTTACTTTAGTTTTATACCGAAAAATGAAAATTAAATGATAATGTATCGTTATTGTTATTATTAGCCTGGCATGTCCCACTGCTGGGCAACGGCTCTCCTTCCACAACTCTGTCTAACACTGGTCGTTGGCAGCTGATAACAGGGAGATGTGATTGTGTCGTTGTTAGAGTAAAATCTTTACAGGTATATAACATTAAATCTACTGTACATAATATAGAAACCCAAAGTAATTATTTTACTATTGATATATCACAATCTTTGTAATCATCTTCACCAACTCATCAAGTCCTCTGGCGTTTAATAATTTGGTTATATAATCCAGCAGTAGAAACGCACACATTATTGCTCCGTATGTTTCCTCCCAAATTGGTTGGCCGCCTATCCCGGGGCGTTACGCGGCCCACTATTACACATGCAGGTCAGCTCGGCTGTGTTTATGTGTGTTGTGCTACATATTAATATCATAGCTAATAACACACTGCCCACATAAGAAGCAGGGATAAGGCTTTTCAAAACTTTTATTCTTTTGTTTTTGAGGCAGACGCAACTGTTTAAAGAATTCATCATTTTGGTTTCTAGTCATCATCAGTCGAAATACGTCCACTGTTGACCAAGGCCTCCCTCTAAGGTTGAGAGGCTGCTGCCCATCTTCTGGATTTTCCCTTAGTCGCCTAAGCTAAGGGTTGTCGTTTTGATACCCACACTGGACGAAAATTTGTGTGATCCACAGATGTAATATATCATGTTTGTCAAACGCAGCCACGATATAGGAGAAATTACTAGTGGGAACGAAGTTTAAAAAAAACATAATATCATAAGTCCCATGTAAGGGCGAGCCTATTGCTGTTCATCTGTCTCAACCCCTATACCAGTTATCAGCATCGTTCTTACGCTTAACCTCCAGCCGTCTCGTACCTGAACAAACTGCAGCAGGTACTATAAAATGAAACTCTTCTGACAATCGATTTATGTTCATATCTGCGAGAACTCCTTGAGACAGTCTCGGGTCATTGACCCACACCGTGAAGTCTTTCCCGTTGTTTTTGGGACAAATTTTAATGACTCTATCATTATTCATTCGTTGCTTTTTATTTGCAGCGATTTGTAATGTGATCAAGATTGTATAAGATTTAATGCTAATTACGTTTTACAAATACAGGAGCCGAGTTGAAATTCAAGTGACTACGTTAAATTAACGTAACTATATAAATGAAAACATTGAGTGCAGTATGATATATAATTCATCATCATCATCAGCGGAAGACGTCCACTGTGGTATTTATGCTGCAGTTACAGAAGACTCTGTTGCACATCTTCTGGATGTTCCCTTAGTCGCCTCCTACGGCCACGGGTCAAAATGGTGCTATTGGTGGTAGTAGAATACTAGGCCCGGTACTTCACCGGAAGGTATAATTTATTTTCTTTAAATAGGTTTTCGTAAACTTTATAAAAGCATAATCATTTTTTTAAATATATTAGAAAATAAAGTCCATCATCTCATAAAGTAATAATAGACATTAATATGAAATAATGAACACAAAAAAAAACCGTGATTTTTTTTCAAAACAAAAACGTTATCCTGGCTAATCCCATCAGCAGATTCTATTAAACAAACCATATAAAATATTATAATCCAATCGCTCATATTAACCGCAGATAATCTTCTATAACCCACTACTTCCCTAAGAACGGTAGTCGAAGGCAGATTTGATTAATAAGCCTATTAATCTCCCACTAATAGTGAACATAATCACGTTATTTCAGCTGTTCTATATGATAAAGTGACGTCATTAATCACCCACTCACGACTGGTTAACTCAAATCAGTTAGCACGATAAGCATCGACGAGAAAATTAAAAACGGCGATGTTGGTACTGAAGTTATCTGGACTTTGAAGCGGGACCTTTACTGTTTAACTGTTAAAGACATAATGAGGGTTTTTTATATGACATCGTTAAGTTTTCGATCAAAGTTAGGGTCTTAATAAAACAACAGTACCAGCAGTACACATAACATCACGCCTGTTTCCGCCAAGGGGTAGGCAGAGGTGTACATATAGTACACCCACTTTTCGGTACTTATGTTTTAGGGGCCAACGCAACTGGGGGCGAGCCTATTGCCAAAATGCTTTAATAAAAAGTGTATATGTGACAATCTGTAGTATGTATCTGTAGGAAATAGGAATTATATTTTTTTAGTTAAGTTCTGAATGCTAATTTAGCGACCATTTCTGTTTGTTCAAGTGAGTTACTACCGTTTTGCTAATTTTTGAAACCATCTTTCATTTCTCTTCTTCTTCGTTATCGCTCTTGATAGAGTGGTCGTGGTTGACACCTCAGGTGTTGGTGGCACGCTTTACGACACGTCCCTATTCTGCCCTTACAGCTGCCTTCCTCGTGCATTCATACAAGAGACCATCTGTGCAGCCTTATCACTATATTGTATATGTTCCATGTATCTTCCCCTATTATTCATCTCGTCCATATTTCAGCTAGACTCACACCTGTAATTACCAGAGGGCGGGACCTCAAACGTTCACAATGAAGTTCCAAGAATACTTTATTATCGGCAACTACGAAATGGCTCATTACCGATTTCCTGTGTTAATAAAACTTGGTGAATGTGTGACATGGCTGGACAAAGCGATAAATTCCGCCATTCTGCGCGTTAGTACTTCTAAGGCGTTCGAAACAATGGCAGATGTTTATGATACCCGTTCTATTTAGCTTAGCCTATAGGAACGATAGTTAGATGCAAACCTATTCAACATAATATATTGACTCATATAGGATCAATAATTTTCACAAAATATTATGGTTACAGTTAGGTGGTCAGAGGTAGACGTAGTGCCTTATTCTATGACATAATGATAACTAACTAAAATGATAGCCGATACCCGGTTGGCGCAATGGCTAAGCGATTGGACTGCTGCGGTAAGGGCTGTAGATTCCGATTCCTCCACGGAACTGCGATCTGCAGATGTTTGACCCAAGTCCGGGTGTTTGTGTATGTGATATTTATTTTCTATTTGTAGAACGCACCCACGATGCAGGAGAAAATTCGTAGTGTGGGGCGCGACACTATTTATAGAAAAATTGGTGGGAAATAAGTTGTAACATCATCACCATCGGAGTTTGTAACGATACGAGAAAATAGCAGTAGTTTTAGTTCGAATGTAGCTCCGGAAGGAAAATTGTCCTGTACTTGTTCTGACAAGTTTTACAAAGGCCCAGTCTGAGGCGCAAATATGGTAATGATAGCGAATCAAAAAAATATAACTCCCGTACTAGGATCAAGCGGTTAGATCTAATCACGTAGGAACCCACCGCAAAATCGGGTAAGAAACTGCAAAACCTGCCTAGTAACAGGCCGTACCATCCATCCAGCAATTTTTCTAAAGCTCTTAAGATCAGCCATGACAGATACAGCTCCACACGATAACGGAACTCGTTCTAGACAAACGTAACACATTCACTGAACAAGACTTGTCCACCAGAGATATAAAAACTAAGCTTCCGTAAAATTATAATTTTAAGATTTACAACAGAACAGAGTTTTATTGATGTAGAGATTATTGTATCCCGGACTTTTACGATGTGTTTTTGAATATTAAAACTTGTAGTATTGTTATTCTGTATTGAGGTCTGTGACCTAACCTAGATCCAGATAACATGGTCAACAGGCCAAGGCCGAAAGACTAAAATAAAATTGTGATCCTATTTAATATGCATTTTTTAATGAAAATATATTTTACGATGTACGGCTATTTATAATGTTAAACTTGTTTTTGTACCGAGTATTTTGTTCATTTATTTTAAACAGTCAATTGTAGACGTCGCATTATAAACACGGAAGTTAAAACATGTAAATCCTTAATAATTATAACGAATCAAGATTAATTTAGAAAATAATGAGTACTGACATTGCTGACAAATTACAAAAAGTTATAAAAAAATTTTGGCCAAAGAATTAGCATTGCCATTCAACGTGGCAATGCTGCCAGTCTTTTGGGCACGTTACCGGCTGACATCGATGGGGATGAATTCTTTGATGCTTTTTAACTTTTTATTTTTGTATATATTGTTTTTATTTTGTATTAGAATTAAGTTGTATATATTTGTAAAATAGTATGTTTTATGAAACCAATGAATGAATTATAACTTTATTTCTTTTTATAAAAATATTATCCTTACAAAAAGCTAAAATAAAAAACTGGATACTTACCCAAAAGCTGCGCAGGATTCGGCTCACAGCTAGAACAAACATACTCTAATAGGTTTTTGTTTTCTCTAGTAGACCAACCGTTTCCAAAAGCTTGACGCCTAAAAATCATGGAACTATAGAGGTAGTGTACTATCTATAGCAAAATTTGGATATGTATCACCTCTGTCTACCTCCTGAGGGAGACCATGGCGTGTTGATAGCAACTTTTTGCTGGACTTATACAAATGAGCGCGTACAATGTATTTAAACACGCGCGGAGAGAGTTGAAAGCGACTTTCTATTACATATACCTATATACTTACATCGAGATACGTAACGCAGCATCTGCAACATTGATCTTGAGCTTATTAATAGATCTACAGGTGTATGCTGTGGTTTGTGGTTTTTAATCTTAACAACTTAGAATTTACTAGTAGTAAAAGTGTCACTGGGTTTTTCCATTTGATAATCCTCAGGAGTAGCACGCATTTGTCCCCGGTTAATGGCAATAAGCTCTCCTTGGGTTTATCTGTGTAGAGGCTTATCTCCCATTTTACTAAAACAACTACTGTTATGTTGTCTAATGCTCGAGGCACGCAATTCATATCCGGTAGTCGTCAAGTTTTGAGCTTTTTAAATCGAAGGTGTAGCCTTGAACGTTAATATTCTCTTTTAATATTTCCTGTAACCACCAGATTAGTATAAAGAAATCTCGTCTATAAAATTCGCTCATATTTAGCTTTTCTCAGGGGAACTAATAGTTTTACCACCTTTTGCTTTTTTGTATCCACATCGGGTTTGTTTGCTCATACGACTCTCCCGGCAACGCACAGCTTCATTTGTTCTTCCTCCACAAAAAAAAATAAACATTTTATAAACCTCCATACTAGGTATTTGTAGGTATATTATTATTGACTACTCTCCACTTGCTACTATAAGGTCCTCCCATCTCAGTCGTCAGCCGTGACCGGCCTATTACGGTGACGCCCAAACTAGTTTGTACCTTTGTTTTACTTCGCGCTTCCTAGTAGCTTTGTGTAGAGTTATGGTACCTGTTTAGTGCGCATGTCCAAACATAAGGCAGCTGAAGTGAGGTAGGCAGGTAGCTTGGGTAAGTAAGCATTTTATGATGTGTGAGGAGAATTTTAGACTAATACAAGTACGAACAATGGGTAGGTACTTGTTAGATCTTGTCGATTCGTGTCAATATGACTAGATAGTTAATATTAAATTAAATCCCATCCATGTCATCTATAATCCATTTCAAGGTGAATAAATCCCGTACCCCAGCAAATAACATTTTGTATCATTAAAAAGCTGAATTAGACAGAGTTTTGTAGAGGAAAAATGGGGAGGCCTTTGCCCAGCAGTGGGACACTGAACAGGCTACATAAAAAAAGCTGAATTATACTCAAATAACTAACAAGAATCAATATATTATGGTTAAATGAATAAATACCGTTAAGAAAACATACGCAGATCATATTATGAATTGTGTAACTTATTATTATCTCAGCCTTCTTTGTATTCGGCATTCGCACATCAAATACTTGTGTATATTATAATAGTATTGTCAACCGTCAAATATTAAACCACTGTCACAGACAGCTATATTATTGTAATTCCCAAACATTATGCATACCACAGTAAACTGGCTGATTTTCATCTAAATGTGTTTATTAGTTGAATGTTCTAGGTCCACCGCTCTCCAAACACAGTGACACCGTTTTTATAGATATCTGCTGGCGTTTTATAGCTTTATCATAGTCGTTATGTTTGTAGCTTTATGTAGATATTACAGAAGTGCTTTGAAACTACACCGGTTCCTACCTATCATTATTATCCCTAACTTAATAGACTTTTGATTTCGGTGTTCCATTTCTTTTGTTTTTGCCGAGTCTTTAAAAATACTACATATCATTAAGTTTTATTGATAATTGCATGTTCTCTATCATGATACTATTTAGTAACCCAGGTCGCAAATATTTTACGACTACAGTTTTTAATGGACATGTCTCAAAATATATTATGATGATCTACAGGATCTGGTGTTTCAAGAACATCGACTTAAATACTAAGGCCCAAAACTAGGTGCTTTACTCCTAGCTTGACTGCCTCGTTGGTCGCTAAGCTCGACTTCTGAGCATTAGGTCATGAATTTGAATCCTAGGTCGGGTAAAGTGATGCTGATTTTTTCTATTAGCGGTAGCAGCACGGAATCTGGGGTTGTGTCCGGTTGATGGCAATCGGCTCGCCCGCTATAACACTGGGCGGAATGAGGGTGTACTTTATGTGTACTTCTGCTTATAGTTTCGGGAAATTCAGGCGTAATGTCATGTTTACCCCACTTTTAAATATGGAGGCTTTTGTCAAACGGCTGAAAAAGTGTACTTCCGCAGGCTTATATACATACATGTACAGGTATATATCTAGACCTATTACATAACTACCCGTCGCCGGCGTTACATCAGCGACCTTGCTCGGGCCAGCCGTGACCGACACGCCTGCTGACGCCCGCGCCGCGCCGCGATGCTTATCACTTCCTTCGTGTATGGTAAACTCTGCCCACCCCTCGACGTTGGACAATATAGCATTAACGTGCCACTAGATAGTGTCGCCAAGAACAAAGACATGATGCTTTTTCATGTTTTACAATGATGTTCTTCGTATCAGCTTGAGCTATTTGTTACATGAAAACAGGCAAAGGCGTTGTGTAAAATTGTATTGCTAATCCTACTAACCATTAAAATACAACATAAACTAAATATAACATCACCTGTAATCCTCGAATGGGGTAGGCAGAGGTGTATAGCTCACCCACTTAAGGCGACTAATATTTTAGGACCCAATGTAAAAGGGGGCAAGCAAAAATCCGTGTAGCTATCAAAAATGACTTATGAAGAAACTTAATAACACTGTCTAACCCGGGAATCGAAATCCAGGACCTCACGCTCAGCATTGGTACTTTAAAACTAGACCAACAAGGCAGACATTAAATACAGAAGTAGATAGAAAACAAAAATATGTAACTTGAACCATTTGAAAACCTGAACTAGTTAATCTAAGGTTAAACCCATCGGTACACAAAGCATGTAATAAGCGTAGTATTTGGCATTCATAGCGAGCTGAACTAGAGACATTATCGTCGGCATCGTCGGCTCTCGTGCTGGACGTGCCGGGCCGGGAGGTCAGCGCGGTGCCCCATAGGCCTGCGGATAATAGGCAGCGGAGAGCATCTGCAAACACGGGAGATTGCTGTGGAATGTACAACTAGACGTTTTATTTGACTTTCGGTGTCATTGTTATGTTGCCCATGAGCTTGAATCTGATAAACTAACTAAAATGGAAAATTAAATTCGATCGCGCAGAGCTGCGCCATGGAACGGCGAAGGTCGTCATTTTTCAAATTTCCTTCTTCAACTTACGTTTTATTGTTTAAGATTTAGTGTAAAATATGTATTACCCTGGTTATGCTCACGTGTTTTGGGAATGTACGACAATTTTCTGACTTAAATGGAGTCCTTATTTATGAGCTGGTAATGGGCAGTTCAGCTCGTGACCCCGGCGGGTCACCAGCTCACGAATGTCAATGGATACCTCTGACGAGTAATTGACAAAACCGAGTATTGATATAGGTATGGAAAGCTGTATATCAAAAGTCACAAAGATATCTCCAAACATATTGTCGTGACGTACACATGAGTTCTCATCAATTAGATTTAGATTTTACGGACCAATGAACTACTCTGCCGGAAGCTGTCTAAAGTTCGGTCAATAAAAACAGTATGATTACTGCTGAGCCCCTCGCCCTTCCTCAATTTGTGATTGAAGTCCTATTTCCATTTCCTGGAGCAGTCAGCCGTGATGAGTTTTAGGTTGGACCGTAACGGATTGCAGACAGCGGCTCTCAAAGATTTAGACTCATTAAACTTTGTGGATGAGACAAATGTTTCCAAAGATTGATTTATTGTTCCAAAAGTCTTTCTTGATCCAAAATAATTTTCTCATAAAGTGGATACTGATATATATAGAATTCTAGATAATTCCCCATTGTTTAAAGTCGAGAAAATAAATAATTAATAGTGAAACAAACAAGTTCGTACCACCCATACCAAAACATGTGGTCTCTATAACGTCGTCCTGGGTCACGATCGTACCAGCAGCTGTGCTTGATACCCAAAACAACGAAAAATAGAGAAATTCCACCATATTTTAATGTTTTGTAAATAACGTAAACCGGCGCATCTCAAACGGCTAGTGGCTATCAAACCCCCGCGGTCGGCTCTCAGGAATGTTAACGTCCTTCATAATTACCACTTTTAATATATCAATTATAAGGTTTATTAATGCACTGACAAATGTTATGTATAAATTAATAATGTAATGATAATGGCCGCTATTAATCCGGTGATTTGTGGTCTTGTGTGGTGCGTGACCCTGTCTGGTCGGAGCTTGGAATGTTTAGTGTGGTCTATGGTCACAACGGTAGGTGAGATATTGTCGTCATTATCAAATATGGAAATACGATAGTGTTACTATGTTATTACAAGTACACGGTTAAAATTGATGGCGTGACCACCGCGATGATGTGTTACAATTTATGTTTTTTACTAAGAATTAATTAATTATAAGCTACTTGTAATCTTTAACTCCGCAAACTAGTAATTTGCATTCATTATGGCCGGCTAATTGATTTAAAAAACGGCTGTGTTTTATCATAGATATTATGTTAGCAAAAACACTTAGTAATTAAGCTTTTTATATAACTTGATCTTTCGCAGGTAACTCTTGGGAAATTTTCATTGAGTCATTTTAGAAGTGAAGACTAGCTAGCCACTTAGCCTATGAGCTTTACAAAAGATTTATTTTTATTATTTTAATGAAAATTAATACATAGTCTTTATAATTTTAGGGCAAACTGACAATTTTAGTAATAATTGCAGGTGCTAATATTTGGCATATCTACCAAAAATTATCTAAGCTTTCGGTATTTGCGTATCCACTCGTAGAGCAAGCGGTCTTGAACTAATATAATTATTCAACGGCAACTAGCCTCTGAACTCAAGGCATTCCCTCAGCATCACCCGCAGCCCACTCCCTCCCCTGCTGGGTGTCCTCTCTTTGTGTACCAGCCTCCTCACCTCTGTGCCAGCGTCAACCAGGTGACCTCTATGGCCACATATATCACAGCACTGTATTAATTGTTATTTCTTTTGTTTCAGGTGAGTAATTGCAGTGTTATGCTGACGATATCTTATGTAAATTAAGATCGTTGTAAGTAGTCTTTAGAATTACATATTATGTAAGATTGTACGTCTTGTTTATGATTGATATTGAACTATAGGATAAAAGACCGAATCCTTATATTTGGGACGTCGGTCAGATTTTAAATTACACAATTGTTTACCCGCGACGGAAGAAAAAAGAGTATGCATATGTGAGAAGTTGAGAGGTTTTCTCCAAAACGCCATGACCGATTTTGATGCAGTTTTTTAGCAATATTAAATTGTGATAATGACCGCTCCTTGTGTAAACATGTGTACCTCCCTATTCCTCCCACAGTTGGATAACAGCAACATTTTTTAACCAGCATTGAACACGAGTTATGAACACAAATTGATATGCATAGATTACGGCGGCATTAATATTGATTAGTATACAATTAGAAATAAAATAAGTTCATATGTCAGGCGTGGGGAAGTGATTGATGAACGCGGGCCGTGCGCGGCTCCATTGTGACACGTCAGTGTTACGCAAGCGAACCTAGTGGATAATGTATGGCTGTGGTTGGGTTACTTATTAACGTTCGAATATGATAAAAATATTATTTTAAAACTATTTAAGTACTAGTTAGTAAAGTTTCAACAAGTGACGAAGATACCTCTATGTAATTATGTATACTTAAGAATACGTCCGATGCATCTTAGACTGGCCAATTTACTCCACGGCGTGACGGTTCCATATTTCAATGACTACATACCGTGATACATCCTATATGAGGTTCTTACTTCAGTACTCAGTTCGCATCGTCACAGCTATATGAAAATTATAATTAAATAATTCAAAGATTGGGTAAACAATATTGTTATTTAATTTGCTAACTATAATTGATTTACCAATAGTCAGTGCGCCTATTATTTCATGGGTTATTCAAAACATCACGTATCGTCTGCATCAATGGAAACAAACACCCTGTAGAGAGCAGACATGCGTAGATATCTATTATAGAAATTGAATATAATATTTTTTATAAACAGCCGTCCGAAATCAATTTATTTTTGTAATTAGAGGAAATGAAACATGATCTGTGTGGTGAACTGCCTGATCTTGTGGAATTCGGACACTTAGTGAATTGCTTACATGTAATTTGACTCAGTTCATATAATTATTATAAGAGAACACCTTTTTACACAAATATTTTTATAGTATGTAAAATTCCGGTGTTTGTAACACTTCACCTACTAAATGGCTAGACTGATTTTGATGTTTTGCTATAATTGGACCCGGAACGTGGCGCTGTTTTCGATATCCATTTCTTTAGTCCTCTCTCCCACTCTAGCTAACGTCAAAGTTAACAGAGTACCAGGAAAACATGAATATTAAGGATCACCACCTCCTTGACAAAGTTATTAACATTTATAAAAGCTACATATTTCTTACTGAGCCTTATAAAACGTAGTTTACTTATCGTGAGAAGAAACGCAGGAAGAAATCAGTCCAAAATAAACAATTCAACCACATCGCATGCACCACCAGTATGTACGAGAATCCTTGCGAGAAAGGGCGTACAACGGATGCTGCGCGCACGCAACGCACTTCGCTACCACGCGATCGAGCTTTCATTGCAATTATAACATACCGGCATTTACTTAATTACTGTGTTATATGTATGTATATCATGACTCTACGTGCGCCGACGCAGTTGGCAAAGTGATACTATACCATAACTTTCGTGAGTGTTATCTTGTTATTGAACTCAGAGTGAAATGACTCAAACTCAAGTGTGAGTGATAGTGATATTATTCGCTATTTTCCAGAATAGAAAATCTCGAACTGGCATCTCGTACCACAGCAAAACACGACAACATTAGACACCTAATTAATCTAACTGCCGGAACAAACTTTGATTAATCACTCTTCAGATTTTCCGTAACAAATAAAACTCATACGACCTGATTCATTATTATCCATATGAAAAACCTCATACGCACAATGATTTAGTTGCAACACAAATGTCCTACATGTATCTTAAACACTGACTTTAAAAACACGAGCAGGATCCAACAGACTGCGGTGAGCAAGTGATCGCTTATTACACAGTCGGTGCGGCGCTTGCGCACCTCTCAATTATAGGATGCCATCGCATCGCCTAAGGGTGGCCCTTAATAAATATTCTAATATAGTGTAACTGGGCTTTGTATACATTTTTAACCGACTTCAAAAAGGAGGAGGTTATACCTATGTTATATGTTCGTCTTTATGCCAATCTCTAAGGCGCGAAAGTTGATGTTTTTTATCAATCATTATATATTTGTGATATAATTTCGATGTCCCCCGCCGAACATGTAATGTGAAAGGTCCTGCGTCTGGTCTCTCTCCGGTTGTTTGCCCACCCATCGGTTAAATTATGTGGAAAAATATTGCACCTGTGTGTAGTGCACGCTCGTGCAGTGTCTGCCTGTATATTCATAGTCAAATCTCAACAGCTGTAGATATGAACTACGGGCGCTGTGACCAAAATTATAATTATAATATGACGGACGACAATAATGGCTTTCTGACGAATCTATCAATTCGATACTGATCAATTATAGCCATTTCAAGCAAGCATATTTATAAATATGTTGCCGAATTGATGCGCACTTAGATTATAACCTAATTAACTTGGAAATAAGTTAGTTATTAATGGTACTAGTTAAGATCTACTTAAAATAAATCAAGCTTGTGCCCTCATCTCTTAGCCCATCAAAAGGTGAGCAGGTCCGTATACAATGCTCTGTGTCACTGTGCACTGTGGCCATTACCTTGGCCGCTGCGTCTGCGCACGCAACCGCGTCACTAACGCAGTGCACCTCTCAATTATGGGATGCCATCGTTTAGGGGTGGGGCGTAGGGGTAGCTAACGTTATTATATTTTAATAATTAATTAGTTATATAAATTAGTGTGTAATGTAAAACAAAATATATTAGCTACATGTATGGTACCTATAACTAGACTTTCTTAAGCCACGATAATGTGTACTTGTGTTATTATCAGAACAAGTCCCTGGTAATATATTAATAATATATTATAATGTATTATTAATATAATTCTGAACTGGTTAACCCAAGTAAAAGCACTTATTATTATCAATGCACTTCGCTAACATTAATTCAATGGATTGAAGTATTTTTTTATTATTTTCTGCTTACGTAGCAGCTCGTAGCAGCTAGTTTTATAGAATTACTAGTTTGGTTTAATAACCTATTATTTAACATGTTTATGACCTTCTTACAACCCTAATAATTTTACAATAATTCATACGTAGGGACGGCTCCAGCATTTCATTATGAAGGGAAATTAATTTATTAATCACATATATTTCTCTGGCTGACAACCCTGGCCGCGGGCTGCCGCCGAGACATCCGAGCATTACGCCATTTTGTTTTTTACTTTTTTTAAGCCGCGGCGTTTTGTACAGCCTTATCTCAGTGGCCGCATATAAGTTTGTTATTTCTTTTAATATTTTTAATAGCGGATCTGATATCGGATAAAATAGGTATGAAGCTGTTAAGTAGTTTTTTTTTCTTTTGAAAGGATTGCAGGCATGCACGCGACTGGCAGGAGATTATAGAAGTAATTACATTTCATTTAGGCTGTAAATCATTGGGCAGAAATGTATTACAGCTGTCGGGATTTCATAATAGGGATTTCAATTTCACAACTGACGATTAAACATAACTCAACGTTATGCTTTTATTCTCCGGAAGGGTAGGCAGAGGTGCACTTTCACAGATTTCGCCAGTTCTCTTAAAGGTCCCAATGTAAGGGGTGAGCCTATTGCCATCAACCGGGCACAAATCCAGACACCGTGCTGCTACTGAGAAATACTTGGGCAAACCAAATAAACTAAATACCTCTTTGCGGCGATGGAAAATGGTGTATAATACTTAGATATTTTCCACGTCTTCACAGACGTGCTTTTTTACTATCACCAATAAAAAATACAATACCCGTCTTATTTATGTCCGTAATAATAACTTTTTAAATGACAATAATCAATTAGTTCTCGTGTAATCCAACTTAGCCGTTCATTAGTGGATCTAATCACACTTTCAACCCGTGACACAAATCCTTTAATGGTTTGATACAGATCAAGAGGTTTTAAATTCTATTGTGACGGTAGGGAACGATGACACTCCGGCCGCCATTAGTGTGACGTGACAGCCGCGTACCTTCTGTCAGATTTTGACAGATATTTTTTTTAATGATTAAGGATGTTGAGCTCTGTTGGCACTTTTTATTCCCTCGTATTTTTTTATTTTGATTCAAACTTCAAATAGCACCGCTAATGGAACAATAATATTTTTGTGTATGTAGTTCATTTGTTGTTATTTATGTAAAGAAAGTACTGTGGTAAATTTGATCATAAATGACTCTTGAATATCCTTTATAATGTCGTTAAAGTTAAATTAATATAGTTTCTACCAGTTTCAAATCAATTAAATAAATGATTACGATGTGAATTACGACTTTTTTAATTACCAATATAATGATAGAACATACATGATTAACGAGAGGTCTCCCTTGACAACGGGTTACTAGCTTCCACGGTTCTACCAACCTCACGAAGAAAATAAATTTAAATCGATGGGAGCCACCACGAAACGATGTAAGTCCGTAGCAGAACATAAAACGCTTAATGTAGGTACCACATACATGGAACCAAACTTAACGTTAAACTGCGCCACAGATAAAATAATATAAATTGATATTGTACAGGGCTACCAATTTTAGCAATATTAGTTTTATTTTACTGCTTTTAATATAGTCAATGTAATCAAATATTCAGTCGACCCACTTTTCAAAAAGTACATGGTAACTTTTAGTAACTACATTTATTTCGGTAAGAAACAGATTTTTTACTGTCAGCCTGTAAATAAATCTGGTGTAAGAGAACGTCAAACAGCAGGCAGCCCTAAGGTTGAAACTGTTCAAAGTATAAAACCACGTTGTCCAGCGCTTAATCCAGCCCATTACGCACCTGACGACAGCGATCCGACTCGCACGACGCAAGCTCAGAGCTAATGCGCTTCAGGACATTTTAATAAAAATGTCAATTCCACAAGACTAAGTTGACACCCAAGGTTAGGATATGTAACCAGGTTATGTCGGAGAAGTAGGTTTGTAGTCGAAGAAACAGGTAAGCCGGTATTGCATTCATAAAGGGCGATTGATAATTGAAAATAGAGCCCCTTATTAACACTCTATTTTATGATGTTATATTCTGAATCAATGGTAAATAGATCCAACTTAATGACAGTACGTCCGGCGCACCCTGGACGGTGGCACAACCTCGCTACAATCCTTCTTGATTGACCAATCTCTACACCACGGCACGGTTCTATTCCATGTGGCTATTGGCCCATGGTGATACGAAAAAGGAAAACACTTTTTAATCCATAAAAAAGACAATACTAAGTGCTTGTAAAAAGATATCATACCTATACATTTGGTATTACAATTGATAATTCAATCAAGTAAGTAACTCATTACCAAAGGAAAATTCTAAGTCAAACGACTACATGAAACTGTAAGTAGGAGGTGGATAGGCAGTACGCAGTATGTTCATAAACGCGGCAGGTGTCGCGTGGACACCTAATATCCATGAGACATGTGTTAGACGTTATAGAACAAGTGGCCGAGTGTCGATGTAGGTCATAGCTACGTCACGAGGCAGGCTTGAACAACTTATGTTTATTATGTTAGCCTTGCTGGTATAAGGAGTATAAGGTTCTGGGTTCGAATCCTAAGCCGGACAAGGTGTTACTGGATTTTTCCATTAGTTAACTATTTACTTCACGGCACGGAGTCTGATTTGTACTCGGTTAATGGCTATAAGTTCGTCTCCTATTACATTGTGACCCAAAACATAACTGGCGAAATGTGGGTGTACTATACACCTCGGCCTTAGTGCCTACCCCTGCGGGGAATACAGGCGTGATGTTATTTCTAAGCTTGAGGACTCTGTCAAAACTTAGGTAGGTTTTAATTTGGATAAACAACATTAAAGAAATCTCTAAAACGTTGAAACAAAAAACGATCACTAGATGAACAAATAATTTGATTAATACACCTGTTTCAATTAACATGCTTAAAATAGCGTTATTTTTTCACAAATTAAACCATTAACTTCTATGACTACCGGTCCGAGAACCGAACCTATAGAAACGGTAGCGGTTAGCGTTACCAATGGGTCAATCATGCGATAACATCTCTAATGGACTCCGATAGAGACATTACTAAAAAAGAAACTTCCGAAAACGTTCATATCTCCACATCGGGAATAAGGCCATCACACCGTGCGACACTCTGTCGAGCGCGACCACGATCATCAGATAATCGCAGCTGTGTAAGTAGCCTACGATTATCTCGATTCGGTGCACAATGTGCAATCGAATGGAAGCAGATGTTATCGATTAACGTTTCCGATGTGGATTTTAATGAGAACATTATTGAGAATGTTTGGGACGAAATGACTTTATTCTCGCGTTTGTGGCAGTGTTCAGATGCTAATCGCTTTGATCTTAGATGTTTCTCAAGAATGCGCTGATAAGCTTCCGTTTCAGGGACAGCTAGATGTTTAACAATGAGATAAGTCTAAGATACGGTTATTGGGTCTTTGATTGAAGTGCCTGTGGTGTGGGCACTGTGACAGGTTTATGATTTCCTTTCCTGCTCAGTATTCCATGTGAGTTCCATTCATGACATTCGTTAAATTTTCTTTATTATGAGAGAGTAAAAATTAATCCATCAAGTCGCTAATAACGGTTTGTCGCTCATCACAGAGTAAGTGTTATTAACTGCACAGAAAACCCATCAGTAAGGTCCTAGATGATAGGCAGATACCTGCACACATACAAACACAATAAACTTCAGAGCAATACATAATTTGTTAAATCACAAAACACCATTTTAAATCTCCACCCACGTTGCGTAGGCGAAATGCGCACGTTGCGACTATCTGTCGCACGGAATCGCGACACGACTGCGACTCGCTTGATGTATGCGCACGATTTGTCGTCGCCACTCTCCGGGGGTGGAAGACAGGAGATTAGTTTGAATTTATTATAATTACTGTGTCTACAAGAAATGTTTATATCCCATCTTCTCAATCAATTTTTGTTTATGGGTCTCGTACGGTCGTATATTAGTCCAACAATAAATGTAAACGTTTGGTAGGGCGGGAACCGTCTCCAACACGACTTCAATCAACGCAAATCATGTCATAAGGGCAAACAATTATTTTTATTGTGTAATGATGATAATAATATTGTTCTGAAAATTCTCTCTTTATGTACTTTTAAACTAATTCGAACCCACAAAATAATCATCACCGTTTCTGATCCAACCACCATGTCACCACAAATCGGTAGAATGACTACACAGACACAATACAGTACACTCCTAACTGCCCAATCAGCTAATAGTCCAAACCTAATCAATACAGGCGTCCCACACACGCGCGTGTCGCCGGTATCGCACGCTCGTGTCGCAGCGAACACACCGTATCTCGTGTGGAGTACATCAAAGTGAATGTTCACTGTATCTGTATTGTATCCGTCTAGGGCTAAGGTTCTCAAACTTCAGGCAACTTTCTTGAGCGTTTTTGGTGACTTTAGCGTTTTTGTTCAAGGATTGATGACATTTTGTTTTGACAGAAAAAATAATTGAATCTTATACTTTGAACTTAATGACACAAATGATAATGATGAAAAACTTTAAAAAATTTGACCCTGATTAATTAACATATTTTGGTTACAAACAATCCAATTCATAATGAAAGGATAAGTGTATGATAATAATCATTAAGAAAGAATATTTTAAAACAATAATACAACTGTTAATCTCCACGCCTATCAATTTGATCTATTCACACATACAGTTCCATTTGTTCACAGATTACACTTCACTTACTCAGTTTTGTGTTACAAACGATACACGTAGTAAACAGTACATTCCTAAGACTTAGAAACTAAGCTCAAATCTTTGAGCACCGCCCTACATCTAAGTCTGCATGCACCAGACGATGGCGCGATAGCGGCGGCTGGTCGCAACTAATGTGACACTCGCGGCGTAATGAATGGCCCTCTTTAGATCCCGATAGCTGGCCATCGACGACAAATGCTCACAATATGTGACACTGTGAAGGTTACATTTACTTAGGGGAGTTGGGCCCGTTCGTCCTGCCTACAGAGTACAGGCTATAGAGAGATATTGAACAACAATTCACAAATTAATGTCACAGTTTTAGCTGTTAGTACACACACATTGTGTAAGCCATGTTGACTTGTTTTTAGTCGCAGAATATGGACTTTTGGACTTCGATTACGATTCCTCGTCTTTCAACCTTACCTTAATGCTGACCTAATTCCATGTAGCTACGATTGGGGTTTAGTAATTATTAGAGGGAAAGTAGGGCTAAAAAAATTACACGACGAAACAAGCGGTTTTGTATTGTTTTGTAAATTGTACTATCTAATGTATTATAGTAGTATTATATCTATGTCTCCTTAACAAAAAAATTTTTTGAAAAGTAAGCGATCCACAAGCACTTCTTTTTGCACGGCGAGAAGAAACTGATCAAACATAAGTATAAAAAGAGTATTGACTTCATTAATACAGTACAGCTTCCTCCGTAAAAGTAACTGTGTTATGTTTTTACGAAGCATTTTTGTTTTATTGCCACGTTTTTGTGCTTCGATAAACATTAACGATCCCCTGATTACGTTACAATGCCAAAACTTGATAATGTTGAGCAAAAAGTTTTGGCGCATCCAACCTCTTTCGAGGGAGAAGAACAAAAAATTAAACAGTTTATAAGGGGAAAAGAGATACAAGATACTTTGCTGTACATATTGTCATTTAGTGTGCTTGTTTTTTAATGTACACGTAACAAATGGGTAAAAATGTAAGGGTAAGGCGCTAAAGTGCGTTTTGAGCGGTTTTAAAATTCTTTTTCAAGAAAATCAATACGTAACGTCTGTTCCTTTTTGTATTTTGACTATCTACTTACAACATGCTTAATGATTAAAGCTCTTTATAATATCGTATAACAGGGCTTTATATTAGTTTTTAATGTTAATATGACATACACCAACTTTTAATATTAAATAGCTTCTAAAAGGTGAAGCATAAAACATGTTAAACTTAAGCTTAATATTACTTGAATGTCCAACCACTTCCTATCCATCATTCTTTATTATCTTAGAAAGTTCCAAACATTAATGCCATCTTACCTCGCTTCACTCAATAAATCCGATCCAATCTTATCAGTAACCAAATACTTTAATTAATGTAGATATGTTAATTACAAAGCTACTCTTTAATTGAGTATGAGAGATCACGTGACACCTCCCGTGCTAATTAACCTAATTCCTTATCGTTTATGGTCATCCCATCAGAGTTATTTATTTAAACACGTGGCTCTAAAAGGCTATTACGTTTTAGGCAGAATATTATCTAAATGGGATGACGTTTGAGACAGTCATGGGTGTTCATGGTAAGATAAATTTTGAGTTTATAGTGTTTCCTGTTTCCATTTTTAAAGAAGAGTCTGAACGCTTTGTATTTGGTATATCATAAACCAAGTAGATTATACTTACTCCATGTTCATGTTTTAAAAAAATGACGTTAAAGTGTTTTTGTAAATCCTATTCGCAAAAATAAAATCATTTATCATTTATCCATAAGTATTATTGAAAAACATAATTCTTCATTTAATGATATTTGCCTCAAGATTAATTTTGTTCGAAGTTTTACCAGAGTAGTGGTTTAGTTCAGTGACTGAAGACGTTGAGAGGCGTCGACAACTAGTAATAATCCCGTAGACTTCATAACACTTACAGCTTCTTCCCGTTATTACAAGGTCTTACCAAAACTGTCATTAATGATGGTCTTTCCCTAAAGCTTGAAGTTCCCTCCCCGCTCCCCGCTCCCGCTGTTACCTCACTGCTGCGATCCGATGCGTTACTGTCGAGCTTCGGGCAGGATGATGAAGAGTCGTATTAAGCGGCCTTATCTCACACCACACACTATATTAACGCTACGTCTTATTTATCAACTGCAGAAGTCGCGATAAATTCTTCTGTAAAATAATGGTATTTCTTGCGAGTCTGACATCTTCATTGACCGAGGGTGAGAGCTTAGCCTATTGTAACGACAAGCTCGTTTTCGATATTTACTTTGAGGTTAGAGCCATACAAATTTCCCAACAGGTAAGGCAACCAAGAAAACCGATTTCCCAAAGTATGTAGAGTTAAAAGAAAAACTTAAGTCTGGCCAGTTGTAAACGCAGCCCAGATACAAGGAAGACTAATGAATAATATCCTTTTTTTTTAAGTAGCGTATAGGCTACGAATAGATATTTTGCAAAGACAAAATATGAGCAGAAACGTGCCTACGGTTGCCTAGCTATAGACACTTGTACCATAAAAAATAAACAAGAAGCTACACTATTAAATGAATATAAAACATTGTTTTAGCTGGTATTACTTTTACCCACGCAACAAGATCGGCAGCTTCAAGTCTTGGACCATACAACTCGACAAGGAGTTAACATTACCATATAAATTGAAATCAATACACCAATTAACACCTTACACTTAAGGGGATAAAGTATAAAATGCGTTGCGTGAATACGCTATTAATCTCAATAAACGTAGAACATAGTAAGATTATAATTTGCGGTGTTTATATGGGAGCAAATAACATGCAAATATGGGCTATTGATACCATCGAAGGCCGGGGGCGGCTGGAGGGAACTGGATGCCTCTATATGAAGCTGTCTCATGGGGAATATAAGGAGCAACGTAGACACAAAATAGTATGTATGAGTCCTACTGCGTAAATACATTGTTTATAACTCATATTATGGGTTATATTATTATTCCTTGTGTAAATATTTGACAATAATCTCAGATTGGATAATACCGAAATCAAACTTATAACCTGACCCAAATCGACCTGCTACAGCAGAAGATTATAAGTGGATACTCTAATCTTTTAGAACTTTTAAAACCCTCAATGACCCATTTAGCGATGTGCAGTGATGACCCTTTACATAACCCTACATATAGTAAATAGTTGAATTGTGTATGAACGTATTTGCATGTAAAATATTATATCATTTTGTTAACATAATCCACGTTACTAAAAAAACTAAAATCCAGAGAAAACGTTATAATTATAGCAACAGCTTTCGGTTCTCTGTCACCGAGAAAAGTGGAATCTGCTCCACCAAGGAAGTCTCCAACATCAAGGCAAATATCTCAAATATTTTCAATTTACACACGGCCTCTAATAGCATCCCACAAATGGATTCTATCGATAATTAAACAAAAATGCCTACAATTATCTCGAACCAGAATACCCACGAATCAATTATCAGTTTAATATCTTCATTTAGTTTCGTCTGGTGCTCGTAAAGTGAACAATTTATGGCACCGTCGTATCATTTAATGTTCGGCTGATATTTTACTGCAGGTTCTGTTATGCATCTCAACCTGTTTCATTCTGCACCACGATAAACGTATGACATTTGATAAAACTGAATAGAGAAGGTACTTGCTATTCATTTATGTTGCCACGGCCATAAGCCCATCATCAGTATGACCCTATTGCAGTCCACAGCTGGACATAGGCCTCTCCCAAACGACACCAAGCCATATCCCATGTCTGCCTTCAATTCTTACTCGCGTCCAGCAAATATAAGTGCGTTTTGCAGATATCACACGAGTAGAGCTTTTGGCTCTAATTCGTAACACACATCTGTAGGATCACACAGATTATAAACTAAATGTCAGATGGAAATATGTCATGACTTTGTGTAAAGAGTGGTAAGGCAACAAAGATGATAGCGACTTAAAGTATTGGCACCAAAGAATTTAGAAATCCAAATACTTTGAATTTGATGATCGCTCCTTGAACACAAAAAGCACATAACTTGTGTGCGTGTAAACTAAGGGACCAACTTGTATTTCGTAAAATAAAAATTGTAGGATTTAATAGTAGACCTTTTTTTTTAAAATTTGTAAACAAATATAATAAAAACTACAGCCCTTAAAGTGCCCACAGTCCTCACAGACCATCAGCCAAATCGTGGATTAACCAAAGCGTCCGCACTACTTTCTAGCATCCTCAGAATCCTCTAATCTTCTACATCGTCCTAATAAATCACTGGAAACCAAACCAACCCGTCTCGTTCGCTATCTTTCAATTTCTAAACAAGTTTTTAATTTCCTCTGGTATGTCAATATTACCATACGGATATAAAATTTACAATTTGACCTTCATACTGCCGTTTATTACGGTCCATGTCAAGTGACGTCACTGATGCATTCTTTTAACTTAAAGATATGATTTGCCTAAACTCTCACCAATTAAGATTATCTCATTAATTTATTTATGAAGTTAATGAGAGGGAAAGTTGTTTTTGTATATACTTATCTGTTAGGACGGGAAGTGGTTTACGGCCCTACATCCTACATGAATCGATGATAGCGCTTTCTGTCTCAATATTTACCCGACTGCGCCAAGGAGATTAATCCTATAATCATAATTATTTAATTCGATCTAATTGTCTCTTATTTTGTCTTATCCTGTATATCCTCAAACACATTCCAATTCCTACTCTAATTCAAGAAAATGCACGTAAGCAAACTATATAAATCTACATACCTACATAAAACACTTTTCTGTGCATTATCTGTTAATTTTCGTACAAAAAAGCTTAGTCACTATGTAAATGGGGCATTCAACCAATCAGTTTTAAGGCAGATCTACATGAACACAACGCATTAGGCGGCAATCAAGCGAGCCGATGTAATCTCGGCCCGTCACAGTGCCCTCATACCTTAATCTCCACACAAAGGCGCTGCGCCACAACTTACATTTCAAACTTCTGACAGTCGATGTAATCCAACTACGTGTAAGTGCGTACGATTAACTAAACAATGGCGGATGTAGGGCGCATGCGCATGACACCATAACTGTGCGATCAGAAGTATCACTCCGCAAAGCTTATAGAAACTTATGTATTATTCAACTGTATAGGAATAAGCATATTTTTAACAGACTTTAAAGAAATTCTATTTGCCTGTACGTTTCTGTTTTGAAATGTCGTCGTGTTAATATACCTAACCTTTGCCAATTATTTATTATGAACGTGAATTGAATATCACAAAAAATAACTTTTTTGATAACTGATTATACGTATTTAACATAACACACAAATAGTGAACCTTCTGCTTTACCCTCATTGCGCATGCGTAACATAAGACGGGCGGACAGACAGACAAGGCGTAAAGCGTGAAAGTTAGCGAGTCGGGTAACATGGAGTGATGACGTCGACATAGGGGGTAGAGGGAGGGGTTACACGGGGAGAGCAGGGGAGGAGGGGGGCATTGTTGTACAGATGCTTTACACAGATATGTTCCCAATTAATTTGTATCTCATGATGGGAGGCCATTAATCAGAAACCACGCGACTGAGGTAATTAAAACTCTTTCGCTTTCTTGTTATCTTGATGGTTGGTAATCGTGCGTACGAGTCTTCACTTGTTACCATAATATTATAGAGTTCCTATTATACTGTGACCGCGGAGGTTTAACCGTAGTGCGGCCTCAGCCTAAGGTAGAATCGGTACTTGCAGAGGCCGAGCAGTCACAATTGTTGCTACATTACCAGATCCCGAAGGTTCTTAATAATCCAGTCACAGAAAATGATTCTTATCAACAGTTGTAAATAATTACCGGATTTCTAAGCAAGGTCCATAAAGTAATAACCCGGTAGTTGGTATGTGATGAGTACTTAGTAAATACGTAAATACGCAGCGCAACAAAATCTATTTGTTTATCTTAGCTTGGGCCCTACACCGTTGACAAAATGCTTGTCGAATCTTTACTTTATGTACCATCATTTAAACCTGTATTTAGCAAATAAAGAATTTGAATTGATTTGAATAGATTGAACAATGTATGGGGTTGACATTGGATTTTTTTTACTTCATATATCTTTATATTCTTTGAGCAAAACGATCGAATAGTCTACCATCCTTAGGTTGTTTTTAAGACATTTTTAATTGCTTTTCATTGCTTAGTGCGAAAAGACCGCCCATAATAGATTATCCTTAGACTGCACTTATGCTTGTATTTGGTGTTCAAGAAAAATCTATCTACTCTACTTACATCAAAACTAATAATACATACTTATATACAAATTAATATAATCTAAAATTGTGCATCGAAGTATTCCTCCTCATCGCTATTGACTGGCAGGTTGCCCAAAAGGCTGGCGGCATTGACACGTTGAATGGCAATGTTAATTCTTTGACCAGAGGAGAAATCCAGCCCTTTGGTCACGTGGAGACGACGAAGTTTCAAATATTATTATTTATTGTATGTCATATTATTTTCTCGACATATTGACATCACATTCATTATTCTATCCGATTTCTTCTCTTCATGCTATTTGCCTCTTGTCTACAATTCTACATCCCCCGGTTACATTTTATTTTGTTCCGCTCAGTTTAATAAACCACAGCTTCACATGTCAACTGACACCGCTTTTCTTTAACCTATTGTACTTAACGCTAGTTAAAACGTGTGTAACCTGAGACAGACAGATAGACAGACCGTCCGCCTGTGGACAGACGAGGCGTGAAGCATGAAAGTCGTGTCGGTTTACCTAGAGGTGGCGCGGCTGACCGCGGGTCGGGTGTCGCTATTGTGGCACTATGGTTCATATTACATACCAGATAGAATAAATTAAGAACAATTACATTAGTAGGAAATAGAGATACTATGATACTACATAACAGAACGCCTGTAAGGGTATACCACGAAAGGGGTAGGCAGAGGTGTATTCAATGGTGTAATCAGATATTGATTGAAAACCAATTTATTTTCTGACGACCGAGATATTGATTGAAACCAATTTTTTTTCGAATTCCTTTTTTTTGAATCATTAAGCACTGCCTCGTTGGTCTAGTGGTTGCTAAGCGCGACTGCTGAGCATGAGGTCCTGGGTTCGAATCCCGGGTCGGGCAAAGTGTTACTGGGTTTTTCCATTAGGTATTTCTCAGTAGCAGCGCGGAGTCTGGATTATTATTACATTGGGACCTAAAACATAACTGGCGAAATGTGGGTGTACTATATGTGCACCTCTGCCTACCCCTTCGGGGAATACAGGCGTGATATTATGTATGTATTAAGCAAAAGCTCAGTGATTGGATACCTGACTAGAATAATAAGGTTTTTGAAATATTTCCCCTATAAAAGATGAAGTGTTTTACACATTAAATCTGAATAAAAATGGTCTAATATACATACATCAATAAATAAATTGCAAATGCAAACACAGATTTTCTAACTGCCTTATCTAACGACTCCAGCTCTCTTACCATGAACTCTGAAAGCAGGACAGTTTACGATGTGGAAGCGAGACCCCGCATTTCGCTTCACGTAGTAGCGTCTCGCTTCCACAACGAAAACTGTCCGGCTTTAGGGTTTCATGGTGAGGAGGCGGTAATTACTCTAGCTCTCACTACGAAGACTAACTAGAGGCGAGTCCATAAAAGTGAGATACACTTTTTCCTGTAATTTTATTCTAACTCGATGGTGTGAGTACTAACACAGTAATTATTTGCAACCATTATAAATCTCAGTTTAAAGACCGATCAAATAAAGCATTTCGATTTGTTTGCTATCATAATAATGAAGAAAATTCAGAAAGCTTGGAGAGAAATAAGCAATTTTGCATTTATCTATATTGGACGCAGTATTGGCAAACTGAATCACTGCAGTTGCAATTTGAGAGTGAGATTTTATTTCTATGTTTTGTTTCTATATTATATATGGCAGTAAACACGGTTTATTTTATGGTTTAATGATCACTTCAACTGTAATTAATTGTGTATTTTTACTGCAGAGCTTTTAAGAATAAAAAGTCCATATACCTTCTCCAGAGCTAAACCTCACCTTCTCTAATACCATAAAAATCGTGTTAGCAGTTTAACCGCAAACATGTAACAAACAGACTGAAAGCTTAAATGTTTCATGTTTTGTTAAAAGACCTTTTGCACCTATTTATTGGGTGACCCTGCCTTGCTTGCGCCCTCCAATACTATCGCGTCGCCATCTTGCAGTGTGACGTCACATAATTTATGGTGCAATCCATCAAAAAGTCCATTTTCGCGGTTACACCTGTTGGCCCCGACGCGTTTTACTGCAAAAAGGTTCGCAAATGCATTTATTTTTTGCATAACTATAAAAGTAATACTGTGAGCCAGTTTTATAACGAAGAACTAACCTTAGAAATAATAGTTATGTGAAATTGCGAATGCTTTTAGGAGCAGAAATAAATTATTTTTAATATCAGCAAAGATATTAACTAAGACCGTAGTGGTAGTAGAAGTTATGTCTTGTAGAATGCACCCACGAATGTCCGCAATGCAAAAACGTTGTAAACAATTACACACATTAAGTAATAAAATAATCATAAAATGTAATTAGATGTACAGAGATTTTATCCAAAATCTAGGTTTTCTAACAGCAAATCTTTGATTATAGTTGTCTCACTGCTTCTTACTCCTGGGCCCTTACTATCAATTTTAAAAGCAGGGTATTTTCCGCTGTGGAAGCTAGACGCCATAACACTGCACATAGCGGCGTCTCGCTTTAAGAGTTCATGGTAAGAGGGCTGTACTGAGTAGTTAAAATACCATACGACATTGATGGCCGTGAGGGTGAGACCGGAAGACGCTGCGTGGGAACCAAACGGAAAAGTTACACCCTAATCATGTTACATGCGAGCCACTGGACGGTGTGGGGTTCGATTCTAACGCATATCAAAAGAAAGGAAAAATATATTTTTAAATTTTTATAAAATAATGGTGTTATGAGATATTTAGCGAGTTATGCGATCGTTAATTAATCAATTACTTGTTTTTATTAACTGTTGGATGATTAAAATATATATCCGTAATTCATAGGTTTTTGACTAATCATGATTGTGTGCTTGAGTGATTAGTAATTAATGATGAGATTATTAGTAAATATTAAATCTTATTGAAAGACTGTCTGCCATACTTACTTAGTCTTTGTTTACTTATTCTATATTATTCTATATATATACATATATTCCAAGTAACCGCTAGTTAAAGTTTAATCTTCTCAGTCATTTCAATCATTCCTGTGATCCCCGGCGCAGGCGCAGGTATGTTAAGTCTCGTCATTACGGCACACAGATGGCGCTGCCGACAGTTATCACAACAAAACAAACTTTAATCATTACTAATCTCCCATTTCCTTTTAACTGTACTGATGTTTTCTGCGACTGTACCGACTACATCATCTGCAGTTTATTTCACCTTTATTTTCCTTTCCATAAGATTCAAATTCCAATATTTTACGTTATTTTTAATTTGGTATTCATCACGTGAGAGCAGAATTTTGATAGACTTTAATTATAAAGATATAAGGGTGAGTTTGCAGTAGCACGTGCAGTTATGAAGTCGATAAATACGTCTTTAGGTGCTATTAGAGTAGTTAATGTGTTTCCCAGAGCTGTTAATAGTTGCGTGCGCCTGTGCGGTGCGGTGCACTCACTTTCTATGCCGATCGCGTGCGCCGGTTATTGTATACTTTAATATGATAAATTTTTACTACCTTCCACTCATGTACTTGCGAAGAGAGTTACACCACGGCTTACCGAGATAAGAGCCTATGTAATTCCCAAAAGTTCAAGCTGTTTTTATACCAAATTTCATCAAAATCGGTTCAGCAGTTTGGATATTAAAACGTAACAAGCATGTCAAAGGGAAAGGGGCATGTCAAACTTACAGTCAGTTTTATAAGATGCTCTGTAAAATTTTCTGTATTACAAATTACTGAATGAACTGCCGTACTTTGGGCTGCAACTTGCAGGTGCGAATCTCAGACGGGCCAAATATTTGTGGGACCTGGGATCTATACTTATTAGTCCGAAATTTTGCCAATTACCCCTACTAGGTAAATTATAGAAAGCCCTAGCGTTGAACTAATTAAAGTAATGCGAAGTTCTAATTGCGGAGTCGGTAGTTCGGTACCAACTCATTTGACCCTGATATAAAGTGCCAGTATCACACGTCGTAAACACTTTAACGGTACCTGGCACTACAGAGGACACTTAATGCTTCGGGGGTCGGCAGATGTGTCTCAAAGGTAGCGGTAAACAATCGGCCTTCATAAAGAAGTACCTAAGTGCAGTGGCTACTGATTGGGTCGGTTTACGAGGCTGTAGACAACGTTAACCTGGTTTTGAGAGTTCAAAGTCATCGGTTGGAGATGATTGTGAATAAGTTTAAAAGTAAAATCTGGTTTAATATGTCCATTTAGTTGTATAAGTTTACTCTTAAGAACCAACTCGTAATTTTTCTAAAGTACTTGGTTATAATTATATATTATCTTACTTCTTCCGAGTATAACTAACTGTTAAGCTGCGCGTGATTTCTTAACAAATTACCTGAGAGTAACTTAACCTTAAGTTAGTATGTCCATAAACCTGGATGATGCATCGAACCTGCAACCATTCCAGTAAGTAAACACGCCACTGATGACTAAACCGATCGGGTCGTCAAACTGTCAGTGGCGCCCACGGACACAACGCAACAGAAATCATAACCTTTTACTATCAAACACCATTGTAACCAGAGCCGCATTCCAGGATTAATATAAGCTGACGGGAGCTCGACGTAAATTGGAACTGTCAACTAAATTTCCATTTTATAAAGACCCCAACCAATAAGCAAATTGTTACAAAATACGTACCAACTTATACTGGAAAGATAGAATGCGCTCACATAGAATTGGCTTCGTTAGCGCCCTTCATTTCGGTGTTACACAGTAAGCAATAAACGTCCAATTTATGACGGCGGCACTATAAATAGTTCGTTGGTAATCTTATATTATAATACTCGTGATATTTTATTGAAGTAATTCACTTTTAATTATGTTTTTAAAGATGTGAGTTAATTGCTACATGCGAGTTTTGTAACATAAATAAATGTTGAGGGAACATTTAGTGTTTTACCTTATAATCAACTTCACAGGTACCTATGAAAGACGCTTGATATTGGTCTCGTACCCAACACACACAAACAGGTGTTAAACTAGCTTTTGACTTAAATCATGAATTTAATTTTTAATTGCAACCAAACCAGTACACTTTGAGATTTTATTACGATCTTTGGCCAAATGTCCTGCGCTTATTCTATTAAGGAATTGATTCGTGATTGTTTAAGCTGAACAAGGTATCTACGATTTAAGAATGTACCATCAAATATCATCATCATCAGCCGGAAGACGTCCACTGTTGAACAAAGGCCTCCCCCTTAGAACGCCACAATGAACGACAACTTCCCATTTGCATCCACCGGTTGCCCGCAACTCTGACGATATCGTCCTCCCCACCTGGTAGGAGGCCAGCCAACGCATCAAATATAACTACATACAAATTTCTTAGGAGCATATAATATAACTACATAACGTAGGTACTAAACGTTTAAAAGCACTAGAAAGCTCTGCGATATAGGAACCAATTAAACAGAAATGTTAGAAACGTACCAGGAGCGCGACACTCGCTAGGAGTTAATTGCAGCGCCAGTGCGCATGCGCGGGACTCCTCGCCGCCGCGCGCGCCGCGTGCATACCTGCAACTGCTCCAAGTGGCTGGCGAACAGCGACAAGACGTAGAGGAATAGCGTAGAGTTACTTATTTAGTTATTGTATGTATGTTATACTATTTACCTTGTACTATACCTACTGCAGCTGTAGCGATAACGTTCGTACCAGGAGAAGATACTACACTAAATGCTAACTAATAAGCACTCCTTTAGTCTCAATGCAGGGAAAAAGGGTTTCAACTTAACAAAGATGTGAAAGGGAAAACGTTTTTCTAACAATAAGAGTAAAAGTATAAGCAAATGATTGACATTAAAGAAAGCCAATCGCATAATAGAATTTAGTTTGGATTATGCCTAGCCCCGTCTGCAAGATATAATAGTTGTATGAGGACCAATCAGAACTATCGCTCCTTGACCTCTCACAGCTACCGAAAGTATATTGCCATGATTTATAGAGGTATACCTGTTCTGTGTGACTGTTCAAGTACCCTGAGCGTTGTTTAACATAAACCATATCTAAATATACGGTTACATAGTCTTTGTCTCGGTTAGATGGCTTGTTATTATAATTAAACTCTCACCAATGGTCCGTGTGAAAGTATCCCAAACGTTCTGTTAATCCGTGTCGAGTCAATTACCTCGGCAGCTTAAACTGAAACAATGCGATGTACTGGCCCATAGGAATGACAACGGTACCTCCCTCACCTACATGCGCGAGCCGCTACACCTGAAATTACGAGGTAAAACGTTTTCAACACCTAATAAAATACTGCTTTGTTGGTCCAGTGGTTGCTAAGCCCGAATCAGAATCTGTCGGTCAGTGTTACTGGGTTTTTCCATAAGGTAATTCTCAGTAGCAGCACGGAGTCTTGATTTATGCCCGTTTGATGGCAACAGGCTCGCCTCCTATTACATTGGGACCCATATTATACCTGGCGAAACGTGGGTGTACCCTATAGTCACTTTTGCCTACCCCTTTGGGAATATAGGCGTGATGTTATATTATGTTAATAAAATGTACTTTAATTTACCCCTGTTGAGTAGCCACAAACTAGACATATTCTAGTCTACAGAATTTTCTCATTGGAACTGTCTGAATTATGCACATGACTACAATAAAATACATAATATCTTTTATTCTTTCCTTTTTAGCTTCCTGCAGGTTACATTGCTGGCCACTTCTCACAATATCAAAATCCCTTCCGTCTCCTGTCTTTCTGAATCTTTAGCAAGTTCTGTTAATCGTTTCAAGAGATGTCTAGTTTGTCCAATCATCTCCATCGGTCCTCCACGTCACCATCATCTCACATCTGTCTAGTAGCATCATATCCATTTATAAGCTCACGGTACTTTCATTACAGTTTCCTCGTCACACAGCAAAATTATCTTCACTTTGCCTCGTATATAGGTTAATAGTAGCCTAGATTATATGTTATCAGTGGTGTCATCTAAAAACAACACTCATAAATAACGTCCGCTACATCTCGGTGCCTGGTCCACGAACAGGAAATAGCAGTTTAATAACAGTTCATAATTGTTGAATTCGTTTCAATAATCTCTGCGGCCGGTCCCTGCTATTACCTGGGTTGATGTCGGGGAGCAGGAGGTACAGTGATGAACTGCTCATCAATCAGTGTCCCCTACACTTAGATATGGGATATTAATTCGATGGAACGCCTTGTAATTAAACTCTGCGCTAAGGATGTGAGCATTTCACATTTTGCAAAGACATGAGAAGTGTTTGAATGGGTGTTAAATAAATTTCAAAACACGGTTTATAGGAATACACTATAATTGTGAACAAAACTGATATAATGTTAGGACCATTCGTCATCATCAGCCGAAAGACGTCCACTGTTAAACAAAGGCCTCCGTAAGAACGCCACAATAAACGACAACTTACTATACCCCATTACTGTAGGTCGAATGATCGTGGTCTCCACCAACTTATAAATGCGAAACAAGTTGACGAAAAAGCAAGTTATAGTTCTGGCACTTCATCAGGAGGTATGCGAAATAAATTGTTCTGATAACCATTTAACGTTGAACGATATCGAAGCTCGCGAACTTTTTGTGCAGGTTTATATTGGAGGAATGTCGACGTAATTGTCAGTTAATTGTTAACAATGAATACCGACACGCGAAGTGGTGAGAATGATAAGTTGTTTATTTCCTTGTTGTACAAAAATAAAAGGTGAAGCGTGACATGTTTTGGTCATGGTTTTACGTTTCTGACAAAATGAGTGAAGTTCCATAAATTCGCAATTCGCATAATACTTATGAATTTTAACACGCCTATTATACATAGGGGTAGGAAGTGAAAACAAATTCCAATATACTAACATCATGGCATACCGTAATGCTACATTCTTCATACAACATACACCGTTATTATTATATTTAACCTATCTTTCCTTAAAAACGTTATAAAATATTGAAATGACTTACTTCACTATCAAAAACTCGATGATCCACTACCCACAAATTACCGTGTTCAAAACGTTTAATCTGCCGGTGATGAAGCCAGCCTCCCTGAACATTTCCGGTCGGCTGCCCCAGGGTCATAGCTCCCAAACGTTAATTAGTCGGAAGCCGAAGATGACCGATTGATTGCCGATCTCAGCCGAACCTGTGGCCGGACTCTGATGAGAAATGTTTCGCTTTGTACCTGTGAAGATTGAACTTCGGTGCAACGAAGTTCATAAAAGGGAAATTGTGTTACGACTTGTACGGGTATTACGACTATAAGAGTCAGGTTTTTAATTAAAAATGTTTAAACATAGTACCTTATGTAAGTGAAATAATTGTCTCTCCCAGAAGTTCTCGTTGGATAAATAAGTTTGGATCATCACGAAATATACGTGGGCGATCCTTGTAAGAATATTCTTATAAACCATAGACATTAATTATCTTTCTAAATTGCTCCATTTTTGACGAAGAAATTAATGAACTTAAAACATACAATCGAATCACGTCCTGTTTTAAAGTCTGTCATTAATAATTCACTGCTACTTACATCAACAATACATACAGAAGCTAAAACCACAATCAAATAACTATAGATTAAGATAAACTCCATCCAAATTCATCCATCATCTTACACAATCGAGAACATTCCATCCGCAACCGAAGATATTTATCAAAACAGCGGCCGGTAACGTTATTAACTAAATAACTGCTATTAACGTCACACGCTATAACTGTTACGATGTTGTAATTATCTGCTATTATGTGGAAAGTGATACGGGGGCTTCAGGTTTATGGAAGGTAAATCAAAGGTACTTAATATTTCCAATTATTTTTCACCAATTGGGGACTGAGGACAGTCGACGTCTTCGCTAGGCGCAAAGGTTTTGTGCTTGGCTTTCTACATAAAAAGTAATAGGTTCCTTAGATTTTCTTTTGACCTTAACTTTAGTAGATGGAGGCATCTTACTTCGTTTAGATATTATAAGTTTCTTGGCCTTCATAATACTGACGACCTAATTGACGCAGCGGCTGACGATGACGATTGGACTGCTTCGCTAAGAGTTACGGGTTCGATTGCCGAACATGACAAAAATTTGTGCGATCCAAAGATGTTTGACCCGAGTATGGGTGTATGTAATATTGCATGTTTGTGAAATGCACCCGCGATACAAAATCTTAATGGAGGGTAACGCTAATAATAGAAAAAAATTAGAGCATTAGAGATATTTTGATTGAAAGTAATATTCATAATACATCTATATGTATATGTTCGCAGTCTCTATTCCCTCACTCTCATAGTCCAATGCGACGGTAAGACACGACCGGAGAGATCAGGTGCATGGACAACGGCTTGTAATGGCTACTCGGGGGATAGAAGTCTAGATGAAGGCATACAGTTACATCAGGTCATGTCGTACCACCCACCAGCTCTCACACAACTCACAATACATTCGAAATTAAAATAATTTTATTAAAACAGCACACACGTTTTGTGTCCTGTATGTAATAACATGCATACATTAACATAACAATGTATGGCGTTTGTATGCGCGTCACTCTCGGCTGGTACGTGGGAATGTCTGTGTGTATGACTTGTGCTACACGGACCACATTTATATCAGTTAGCTTAAGTTTTTTATAGAACGAGGACGACATACTGTTCAATTTTCCTGTGTAAAGCGGTGGACGACAAACATAAAATTTGAAACGGTAATAAAAATTGAGTTTCATTGCTAATTTTTGAGAAACCTGACTTAAGTAGAAGCCTCGTTGACTTTACATATTTCTTGGTTCATCTTCATCATCAGTAAGACGTTCACTATTGAACAAAGACCTGTCCTTGACCGCCACAAGGACCGACCAAGTTCTTCGTTAGTGTAGAAATATTGTGCAATAACTACCTTCATATATGTATAACAAAGCTCAAGCTCTTAGAAAAACGCTTAAACGTATTATCTACTATATACTATCTATATACGCCTAAACCTGGTATTGAATAACGAAAACTCTCCTTTCAAGTACAAAAATAACTTCCTACTAACAAATCCAAGCAGTTTTTACACGACCTTAAACTCTACCCGTTCCCTAACCACGGCACACCATCTCATACATAATTCACGGCGGCCGGTGTAGTACAGATGTCAGACTGATAACCATAGACAATAACCGTAAAATTACGCGTTTGACGCTCTTTAGCGCGGTAACTGGTAACCAATGTTGATGGTGTATGTCAAAACCATCACTATATTACCATAATTTACTGTTAGCTTTAACACAGGCCTGCAAATGTCACAAAGACATCCTTAACACAGAAGAATAAGCATTAATCACTACATTTAGTAACTGCTTCTATACCATGAACTCTTAAAGCAAGACATTTTCTGATGTGGAAGCGAGACGCTGGTACGTGCAGTGTAGTGCAGCGTTTCGCTTCCACAACGTTAACTGCCCTGCTTCGTCTATTACATTTTTTTCAATCCAAATGTTGATATTATGTACAGACACCAAAAACACATAATTATGCATGGTGGTAACCAAGGAGTGGAAATACCTAACTTTTAAATCTACCATCTTTCCCTGGATCATAAACCCACACAATTACTACATTTCCATATAATATGAATCAGTACACAGCACTCAACCCGTGACCCGCCTGACGTGTTGAAAGTTAACCGTCCAGCGGCGCCGGGGTCGTAAATACCCGTCCTCGGCTGTCTGCCCAATTTGTTTTACTTCTCACGAAACACGCTGGCATCCTGTCGATTTATTGTTATGGAATTTTAAACATTAAGAAGTAAAAATAAAGGTTATTATGCCGTGTGTTATGGTTGTAAGGAGCAGTGATTATAAATAAAAGAGGGTTACATGTTTTAGTGACGTTTCACCTGCTGATTTTGTTGTGATAGGACTACAAGTGGTACAGGTCTTTAATGTCAAGATGATGATATAAAAAGGGAAAAAGATAATATTTCTAGTAGGTATGGCTGCCTAGTGCCTAGTCATTTCTTTTAAGACAAAGTTTAACCTTCACCTTTTACTTTACACGTAATTTAGCGGCACTTTATGTTATGATGGCAGATAAACACTGCTTATATAACTAAACAAACTAGTGGTATAGACATTTAGCCAACCCTTTCAACACCCACCTTCCAACGCAGTCATCAGCAAAAACCAGCTGACCATCAACTACCGGTGTCTACATTTTACGACGTTCACCTAACTTGTTAACAAAAGAGCACATATATATTCACACCGCCTCGCGCCTGCGCAAACAGTACAAAAACCATTTTCTATTATACACTGTCAATAAAAGTAAACGAGCCAATCAATCGAGTAGATCTCGGTTCGCGCTCTTTTTATTAATATCATCGGCATCTACTGAGCAATTACTGGCAGCCGAGTGATGTATCGATAGTACTCGACTCTCGATTGTATCGGCACTCGGTAGGTCGTGAGATCGGTTATTGATAGCGGTCGGTAGGACCGACGCGGCAGTCGCGGGGTTGCCATCAAAGGGTTTGACGGATGACTGTGGCATATTCGCTCATGGCAAGTCTTCTGTGAGACGTTGCCAAGATACAGCTGTGGGTAGATGTAGAATTTTTATGATGGGTAGAGTAAATAAAAGTTTGTATAAATTAAACTAATATAGAGTTTATTTTTCTGAACTATCTAACCGTTCACATAGTCATTTAAGCAAAAGATGGTGCACACGTGTGAGTTCTGACAGAGATGAAGTTCTTCTAGACTAGAGTGCCTCGTTAGTTGCTAAGCGCGTCTGCTAAGCATGGGTTTCAAATCCCGGGTCAGGCCAGGCGTTACTTGGTTTTTCCATTGGGTAATACTCAGTAGCAGCACGGAGTTTGGTTTGATGCCCGGTTGATGGCAATAGACTCGCCCCCTATTACATTGGAGTCCATTACATAACTGGCGAAATATGGGTGTACTATTATACAGTTTACACCTCTGCCTACCCTTTCGGGGAATACAGACGTGATGTTATCATTAAGCAGGCTTTGCAGAGTTCTGGTGCATTTGGTTTAAAGTCTCTCTCCTAAAAGCACAATCTGAGGAACGATAAGTCAGTCCAAGAAGTCTATGATGAAATTATAATTACCAACGACAGCTTTGCACTAATGGATATGTTGCCGGTACAACGTTAGCGCTCTGTGTGCCATACCACAGCGCTGTGACGTCACAATGTCGCACTATTGTCGATACGAACTCACTCCTAACTGGGCCTATACAACGGGAATATTAAAACCGGGCTTATTATAATATTACCTGACAAAAGACAGCCTGTTCGATTATATTAAACCGGACTGTAGCTTGTAATATGACTTAGATTAATTAATTATGTCAAACAAGAGATATTAATCTGTGAGATTAATGATTATAATGTAATAGATCAATCCGGACGAGAGAGATAGCGGCGCAGTCGCGGTACATTGTTGTATTTGTGGAATTAAACTTAGAAACGGTGTTTGATAGTAGTAGATAAGTGTTTTATTAGTTATGTTATATTATTGTACTGTGCAATTAATTAACGTCTGTTGAGGCGTTAGAAATAACTCTTATTGTGTATGTATAGGCTTATTTCTTAATACTTTATGTGTTATATGTATCTGTTCATTTATGTGTTTATGTGTCGTATTTTGCTAATATCTAACATTGTCTTCTTTCAGGCCCGTCTGCCGGAACTGCGTGGTGTCTCCCACGGGCTCCTCGCCGCCGCCGCTGCACGAGCAGGCCGTCTCCCCTCCCCCGCCCGCGCCGGCCTCCCCGCTCACCTCCTCGCGCCTCCTCCCGTCTCTCCCATCGCCACAGCCGTCACACAGCGGCTCATCAGCTCCGAGCCAGTCGAACTCCCCCCACCCGTACTCCTACCCAAACTTTCGGAGGAGTCAGCCCGTCCAGAACCAAGGGTATCCAGAGTTTGGGCTGCTGCATAGTCACAGCGTGTCGCAGCTGAGCCAGGCTGGACAGAGTTACCAGTCGCCGCAGTCGCCGCAGTCGGCCATGTCGCTGTCCCCGCACCCCGCGCCGCAGGGCAAGTTCCGCGGGCTGCTGGAGCACGCCGAGCGGCTGATGAAGCCCGGCGACCCTCACCGACACTCCCAGAGCGACGACGACTCCGGCTGCGCGCTGGAGGAGTACACCTGGGTGCCGCCTGGACTGAGGCCAGAACAGGTAAACATTACATTATTTAATTTTTGTTTGTTTATGTTTCAGCTTTAGATAGGTACTGTTTATATTCAGGATTCAGGACCATTGCATATTCGATTCTTAGCTGACAGTCTGTAAGACAGTTTGGTATGGTAAACCGATGTAACAATTCATAATATTTTTGGCTTTTAGTACAGGGCCTTGCATCCTCTATGCTTAAATGATTTAGATTTGAAAAGAGCCTGATTTGGAAAGATGAACATGAAAATGACAATATTTTTGAAAAACAGTATTTTATAAAAGCATCGTTTTTGTCTAAACAGCGGCTATGTCCACATTAATTTGAACAGACAACGCGTGCACACCACAAAGAGCGCACTTTTACTTTGCATTACCTTTTACATACAGCGGGCAGACAGACGGACAACTCTACTTTACCGGTAAAGGTAAAGGCACAGACAAAGTGGCCAGCTCTGCCTGTCGGGAACCACAATGAAAGCCTTTGTCCTGCGCAGCCATTGTTTTGTTAGGCCGGACTTTTTCGACGTTTTCTGGCTTTTTGTCAATGAAACCGTTTTTAGGGGAATAGCCAACGACAGTTTCTGGTTATGGTATGATACATGCAGGGAGACAAATTGTTGTAATTTATTATTAGGTATAATTTTTTTTGTTATAAATCATTAATTTGGATTAGAAAATAGCGAGGAATTTACGTAATAAACGTTTGGTCTTGGGTCCTATTTTCTACTTTGAGCCAAACTCGTTGAAAGCAATAAAGCTATGTTAAGTTCGAGACTCAAAAGTTGTTCTTTAAAAGCTGCGACTTATATAAAAACTGCAGATTGTAAATATTGCTCCGGACTTGTAACTCGCCGTGAATTTTGAGACGGCCGGAGATAATATCTCACATCATTTGTCGGTCCGTTTATGTCATCATTAGAGTATCATCTCAGAGTATCTGCAATTATTATGTCATTAAGCAGACACGCTTGATTTTGTATGTATGTTACAGTTGCAGGACATGTCGAATTAACTCTTAAAACCAATTCTTGGAATTAAAATGTTTAAAGTATAATTTAGATTCAGTTTTAATCTGAATACGACAAAAAGCGATAAGTTTATATAGACAACATACATAATCATATATCACGCCTGTATTCCCCAAATGGGTAGGCAGAAGCAACTGTAAAGTACACCCACATTTCGCCAGTTATGATATATCCCAATGTAATAGGAGGCGAGCCTATTTCTATCAACCCGGCACAAATCCAGACTCAGTGCTGCTACTGGAAATTACCTAATGGAAAAACCCTGCCCGAGATTCAATTCCGAGACCTCATTCTTCGGGTGCGCTTAGCGACCACTTAACCGACGAGGCAGTCAGTTTTTACAAATGATATTAAAGTAATTTAAAATTACGGCCTAACGTAGGAGTATTTCGGGATTAGATAAATAAGAAGATACAGAAATTACTTTCCAAAGTTTAAATAGCAAAAAATGTGTAAAACCTTCCAAAAAGTACGAACTTTATAATTAAGCGTAATAGTGCATAACGTCGCATAGCAGCGTTCGTCCCAATTCGTCTCAAATACCACAAACCCCCACCATGCGTCATTGCCCGCAAAAACGCTAACCACGACCAAAATCCACTAAATTTAAGAATAGAGACAGCGGGGAGGGGCCGCGTCCAACGGTAATCGCGACTCGCTTTGAATACCCAAACATTCAGCACTCGAGTATTTATAATTACCGTAAAAATAAAGCATTCTCTCGAAGGCAGTGGAGCAGAAAATTAAAATGTCTTGCCCCCTTCGTTAATAAACCTTAGGCGACCCTAGCAGTCGTAGGAATAAGGGAATGAATGTTAAGAATGACAACCGCGGACTTTATTTGACTTTATTGCCTTTGGTATTTTGGCCTGCAGTAGGCGAAGGGTTAAGACGATGTTCTGTCGCTCTATGCTGAAGCTGTAGTTAACAATAACACATGTTTTAGTCCTTCTAGAAGAAATAGGGAACGTGTTATCGTTCTCTATATGGTTAGGTATTTTCTCGTGTTTTTTTTCTTCGCTATTTGTTGTGATGTTCGTTTGTTTAAGAAACTACTTAGCATCTGCTCGCGAATATTTTATA
Source organism: Abrostola triplasia (assembly GCA_946251915.1). Lineage (NCBI taxonomy): Eukaryota > Metazoa > Arthropoda > Insecta > Lepidoptera > Noctuidae > Abrostola > Abrostola triplasia. The sequence goes on from OX276437.1 coordinate 359,073, forward strand.
GCCTAGCCTTCCTCGATAAATGGACTACCCAATACAAAAACAATTTTTCAATTTGAACCAGTAATTCCTGAGATAAGTGCGTTCAACCAAATAAACAAAAAAATCTTCGGCTATAAAATGTTAATATAGAAGAGTATAGATCGCGAAATTCATCTGCCTAAAATATATATCTATTTTTCGATTACCTGGGTACAATGACCAAAACGTTGATCATCCAATAACATCTCGTGATATTTCCTAATGTCGAGACATGCACCGTTACGCACTGCGCGACACTAAGCACCCCGCTCACGTATTGTTTTCATTACTAGCATCGTTCATTACCACCCTGTGACGTCACACGTTTAATATATTTATCTTAACTGCACATACGGCATCCGGGTACGGAGTGAGCAGCATCTTAATTCTGGGTTAACAAGAATTCCAACTTACATTAATTTTTTTTTGTACTCATTGTCAAACATTATTAGAACCGCACTAGTTTAGAATAATGAATACAAAACACATGGATATTTAATTTATTTAAGATAGTGGTTGAGGTCTTCGCGCTAAAGGCAGGCTGCTTGATGACTTCTGTTCACGATACTAAGTCAAGTTCGCTATTCGTTTTTTTTTTAATCCTAGCCCCACACTTGCATTTTCTCCTGTGTCGTGGGTGCGTTTCACAAACCTGAAATATACATACATAAACACCCAGACTCGTGACAAACATGTGCGGCTCGCACAAATTTAAGCGCCGTGCGGGAATCGAATCTGCAACCCTTAGCGCGGCAGTCTAATTGCTTACCCACTGAGCCAATCAGGTCGTCGATTCACATAACACAGACAGCTGTCATCCTCTATTATGTTGGTTACATATAATACATAGTTATATTTAGTCTGTAATTAATTAATATCAATTATATCAGATACTATAAGTTAATCCATTACATTAACTTTCTTCATCTTCTTAAACCTTTAAGACCCCATCAACTGTCGCGTATTTCTTTGACCCCAGACCACCCTAAATCAATGACCCAGCTCGGGCAGTAATATTTCCCGCACTAATCTCATAACGCCCCTATCACTGGCGGCCACTGTCCAGCTGTACATCTCTGTGTAATAACTTGATGTCAGTATATTAGTGGAACAATTTACGACCATGTCATATGTAGCCCTCCGTAGGACAAGTAACTATGTTTCATTGCAGACATCACAACAACAATGATAATTTAGTAGTCGACATATAATTGTCAGGATACTAAATTACTAAGTCAATATTATTGGCGTACAATATTTTAATCATTGCCTTGTTGATCTAGTGGTCACTAAGACTACATGTGGTCCAGAGTTCGAATCCTGGGTCGGGCATAGTGTTACTGGGTTTTTCCATTAGGTAATTCTTTTTCTCTTAGGTTACCAAAGTCTTACCAAAACAAAAGTCTAACTACTCATCATAACTTCCAGGTGCACCTGTACTTCTCAGCGCTTCCAGAAGACAAAGTGCCGTACGTGAACAGCGTGGGGGAGCGCTACAGATTGAAGCAGCTGCTGCAGCAACTCCCGCCGCAGGACAACGAGGTAACTAGCACACCTCCTGCACCCCTCCGCGATAAGGTAACTGCCACATGATATGCACACACTTTGCATGTCGAGACAGCGATGCCCTTATCGTGTTGTCGAGAGTTTAGCCTATTCTGATCTATAAGAAAAATATATAGAAGTTCATATTTCAACGCGGAACGCCATGCTTTCGATAGCAGTGGATGTGTTCAGGGAATTACAGCTTAGCTGTAAAAACGACACTATTTTGTGACTCGTGAACTTCAACACGATTTCCAAATATATGTTAAGAATTAATTTACCTTTGTACAAGCAAGATTGGTGGGTGTTATTAGTATTATTGGCTAGATAAGCCAGTGGATGCTTTGAGTTGTCAACGACTTCCAGTCTCAATGGCTAAGTGTCATGTTAACCTGGACACACTTAGAATATACTGCGACAAATCGACGAAAAGACGATGTTTATCGTTTGGCAATCGGCCTGGAGATGCTAAAAATAAAGATATATTAATTGCATAACTGTTTACATGGGATCTTATTTTATAATAATGCCTGAAGATTGTATATCAAGATAATATATCTTGCATATTATCGCTACTTAACCCTCAAATCCCACATCAACTTTCTGTACCTAGCACAATTACCTATAGCCAAAGACCATACACTATCCAGCCTCATCCTGAATCTTCTCAACTCGTTTTACATGTGTAATCCTCACGTTCCAGGTGCGCTACTGCCACGCCTTATCTGATGAGGAGAGGAAAGAGCTGCGGCTGTTCAGCGCGCAGAGGAAGCGGGAGGCCCTCGGCAGGGGGCAGGCGAGGCAGCTGCATGCGCCTGCACCGTGCGATCGGGTAAGTGGACCAAACTTTATAACGATGTATGATGACGTTCTAAAGTGTCTGGACACAGAATGAGAAGAAATAAGCTTCGAATATTGGCAGTTGCTGATAGTATCTGGACTCGGTCGGCCTAAAACTGAGTTATTTAGCCACAAAAAAGGTGCCCACCCCACACATGAAACTGTTTAAATCGGCTGAAAGTAACGCAAAAGCCAACGTTGTACCTTAGTAGCATTGTTCTTCAGGTGAAAATTCACAAAAATTCTTATTTCATTTGTAACCGTTAAAACACTTATACGTTCAATCTAGTTCTTGTAGCATGGTTCTAGTCACTTCCGTGGCAAGCTCGGACACGAAAAGAATCTCTAAGATAACTTCCATGAATTTAACTAATTAATGCTATTAAGTCAAGATTGTAGAGTCAGGGTGTGAAACGCACCCACACGCAGGAGGTTCATCCCAAAACATTCTAAGAAATCGTACACTTTAATTACTCGCAGAAATAATAAACTTTGTCGTAAATATATAAACATTGATCATTATGTATAGCTAGTTTATTTATATGACGTCTTCATAGCTTCATACCAAACAAATTGGAAGTAACCGCCACTGTCTACTAAATATATTCTATTAGCGGCTCCGAGCTAAGACGCGGATGATTCAATTACCAGGCGTGTTGATTAGCTCTCTGCTCGGTACTCTGAGCACGTCGCGGGCATTTATAACTTCGTCCCTAAGGGTGGACCTCAATGTGGCCGACCACAGTACGGCGGGAGGATACCGCCATTCAATTGGCTGGTTGTTTTGGAGTCTTCATACTGCTGGATCTTATTATCTAGATGGAAGTTAAATCCTAGTAAAAGGGATTAATGATGGTATACAAAACTACACCAACCGATTGGTGCAGCTGCTGAGTGATTGGATTTCTGCGTTAGAAATTGGTTCGACTCCTGCACGGGACATATGTATATGTATATGATCCGATGATGAGTCATGAGATGTTTGTCCCGAGTCTGGATGTTTGTGTATATTTCATTTTGCATGTTTGTGAAACGTACCCACGATACAGGAGAAATTCCTAGTGTGGGGTGATGTATTATAAAATAAATTAAATGCGTACATTTTCACTTTCTCAATGCAAATTCTACGCAGATGAAGTAGCCGTCAAGCTGGTACCTACATAAGCCCAAAGTAACAGTCTGTCCGGTAGATAGGTACCCACAGCATCCCCCGTCCCCGGCCGTCCACATCCCGCTGCCACAACGTTTTAATCCGGCCACATAAATCAAAGGGCTGCTGTTATTGAAGCCGACGTTTTTTCAACCCTCCCATCTTTGGTTAGTCAGTTATTTCGCAATATATTATGGCAGCCCTAGCCCAGTTGTAGAACAAGGGTCCGTGGGATTAAATAATGGGTACCACTTGTTTAAAAAAGAAATTAAATTGTTTTGGTTTTTCTGTTTTAAGGTTTGGAAAACGTATGATTTTTTTATTCTCTCTTCTATTGAGACTTTATTGATTCATAATGTACAACTATTTATTAAAGACTTAGAAAATAGTAAAAAAAATACGAAAGTAATTCCTCAAGAAAAGTACAATTTATTAGGATTGACTTATTGAGTTTATAAAAATTTTAAAAACATCAGTGAACGTATTTGTAGGGAGTGTAGTTCTTTTCTAGGTATAGATACTAACTACTACTAATTTTCTAGCTTCTAGAAGAAGCCATCAAAGCAAAAGTTTTAAAAGTTTCAATTTGGGGGAACAAAAATATCTGTCGAAAAATGTGTTAAGACGAGCTGCACTTTTTATTTATCCGACCCCCAAAATTAAGAGTCGCAATTAAACGCGCAGTAACAATTACCGGTGGGCGACGTCCCGGGTTCGACTCCCTGACGTCTCAATTTCTTAATCGCTCAACTTTTAAATTGGTTTAGCCGATGGCTTGGCTTCCTTGTTTTAATTATAAAACTCGTTAAGTATAATAGTTAAAGTCTGTCTATTGCTTGAAACCCGTAAAAAAATCTAATTTTATGCAAAATTGTAGAATGTTAATTAGTGAAAACTCAAGTGAAGTGTCAGCGAAGTTTTTAATGTAAAAATTCGTAGAATAATCAAAAGTACTACTGTTACGTCCTTTTTTAATTTGGTGCATTAACTGTATCGTTTTAATTACAAAGTCTTATTATAGTGGCATCATTTGAATAACAACAGGCCCCAATTGCAATTGCCCCAACATCTTGCAATTGTATGTAATACACATACAATACATAATAATATCACTGCACATACCCTGTACTAAACATACTAACGGCGGGAGGGCTCTGGTGACTTGTAATACAGGTTTTAATCAAATACCTACTTCAGGCACCAGTCTTTCACAAAGTTATGTGTAATCCATGCATCTCTGTAAACTATTGTGAAAGAAAATAAATGAATTTATTATTATTATACTTTTGCAAATAAAGTTTCTTATTCTTATTATAAAACATCTAATTATTCTAATTAGTACTTCAGCTCGTGCTTTATATTTCAGACTGTTCAGTATACGAATAAACTAGACATATCTGATATTTACTAGGGTCTCGCCAGGTTTTCCGATGAAGCAGAAATTGGCGCTGTGGCTAAGCGATTGGCAGTGCTAGGGGTTGCGAGTTCGATCCTCGCACGGGACCAAATCTGCATAATCCGCAGTTGTTTGTCCTGGGTCTGGATGTTCGTGTATGTGGTATTTCCTGTTTGTGGAACGCACCCACGATACAGAACTTCTTAGTGTAGGGCTGCGTTAAAAATATGAGCCAAAGGAAATAATTGCGGTAACCTCTCGTTTAAAGTCAATATGACGTCGTCAGCATCATTATTATTCCAAACTCTAAACTTTCCATTCCTGCTTACCTCACTAAGTTCACTTGGGACTCAAGCTCCAGACGGAGACAGGTCTAACTAATTTAAATGCTAGCCACTTCGAGCGTAGGGATGTAGCACCATCGATAAAAAAATATCCATAGACTGAGATATTAAAGGCATGACTTATGAAGATGTCCAGCCCCCCTAGACAGAACTTGAATAGAGATAGAAACTGAAGGCAAGCAGGAGAAGCTGCAACTTAACTAAACAACAAACTGTAACCTTAGCAACGCAGCCTGATAAATGCTTCTATTTTTACTAAACATGGATTATTTTGGACGTACCAACAAAGCCCAAGCGGATTTTTTTAAAATCCGCCAGTTATCGCATTTTCGGAAGAACATTCAAATGTCATGTATTAAACATTTACTAAGACCTTTCTCCAACAGCCATTTACTTACATAAAACATAATACTCAGGAACCAGTTTAAGTAAACAACAATTCATCATTTATTGTATTTTTCTTATTTATTACCGACACCTTATAATTCCCATCACTATCAATTCTAAATCTCCGACCAGACGGTCGGGGGTGAGCAGAGCAAATAAAATCAAAAACCGCAGCGCTCCCCCCCCCCTCCCCGCGTGACGTCACGCTCCACCCCTACACCCTCACAGTGTCCTTAAGACATCGAGTTTTATTTTACTTTTATTAGTTTCCTTAATGAGCGCTCCAGGGTTTCTATTAACAAGCACCTAGCAGCTGTTCGTGGCTATAGGTATGTACACCACCAGCAGCTATAAACTGTTGGTATATAGCTAACGTATTGTCAAAATACCGAATTTGATTTTAAATATTTCGGATTAACTTTTTAGGCTGAGAATCGTCGGTTATTGTAAGTACATGAATTACTGTAAATATTAAGTACGGAAAATCTTACTTAACGAAGAGAAATCTTCGAACCACAAGTTTTGTATTTGGTGATAAATCAATTTACGAAATCGATGTCATTACTTACATTATTATTATGTACAGTTTACGTAATTACATTTACTATAGATTTAAAAGGAATTAAAGTGCAACTCTTATTCCCATCAAGAGTTCAAGACGTAGCATCGTCACTACAAACCTTACACAAAACCAAAGACCTATAAAATAGCGCCATAAATCCCCAACTTCTGACATTCCCACTCAAGGCGCACCGGCGCATAAAATCAGCACAATTATGAAAACCATCGCATCCGCGGCCTGTGTGCGTGACACCGTGAAATCATCCCCTCCTCCCGCCGCCCCCCGCCTTCAGTACTGCACCCCCCCTCTGGACTATTAGCGGGTAATGTGGTGGAAACACTTTTAACAGTCTGAGAGCACTCTCTCATTTTCTAAGATGTGCGTTTTCGTTGGCTGAGGACGTACGTAAGTTACAGGACACGCTAGACAACGTTGTAGCAGCTAAGTTAACGTACGGTTTGCAGAAGCGCAAAATATTGAGGTGACGTGTCATATAACTTGACATAGGCTTACCAAGTTTAAAGATTTAAGAAAAATATTGATTCTTAATCGCTAGAATTTTAGTTAGGCACTGAAAAAACCAACGCTGAATACACTTAACTTGACTTTACGGTACCTAGTAGTCTCGTGTCGTTTAACAATGGAGACACGCCAATCGACCTCTGACCTACCGTCTGCTGTCTTTAGCAGCGCTAGATTGATTTTACGACGCGACGCCACGCTGGCGACGAGCGACGCCGCGGACTAAGGCTATATTCGCTGATTTTATGTTAAGTACTGGTTATTTAGTTAATGTTTTACTTTGAAAATTGTTGTTTGGCCGGCAGAAAATAACTGAAGAGAATAATATTATAATAATTATAAACCAAGAGCTGATTTTATAGATGTAGGTATTATACCTAAGACACGAAGTATCACATGCCCCCAGATTGCGAATTCACACTCATTGAAATGTTTATTCTAGGCAGGAATCCATGCTCCAAGAGAAGTCCGCAAAAAAACAACATAAATATCTACGTATTAATAGCACACTGCCTTCTTCTTTACCTGTGTCACATAATTTTAATACAACCCCTTATCAGTTAAGGCAATATATCAAAAACACGTGTTCTGCAAAGTTGGCAAACTCATAAGTTGCGCGTCGAGTGTACCCTCTGTTTGTGATCACTGATATGCAGCCACAGGCCCACAGCCACCCGCCACACATTAGTGGATGTTATAAACAGCGCCATCTGGCTTTCACCTGACGAGTTATGTGTTTTGCAGAAAATTGGAAAATGCACAAAAAGAGAATGGTTTTTCTTAACGCGGGTATTTTTCCAGTGTTTCCAATTAGCTTTACTGCACACTAAACTTCACAGGTGATGTTACATTCTACAAATGAACATCTGCCCACCTGTGTACATTTACCACATCACAATTGTTTCAGTCTACAACCCTAGGGGGCAGAAACTAACATAGCTGTAAGACTTGATTGGTGCTGTGGCTAAGTGGTTGGAGTGCTTCTCTAGAGGTTGCGGGTGCGATTCCCGCACGGGACAAAAATTTGTACGATCCGCTCATGTTTGTGTTTTCATTTGATTACAAGAACTACAAGTTAATATGAGATGCAAGTTACAACCATTTAACTGAGTAAAGGTACGGCACTCATTCGTCTTCAACTCTACACTGACTAGACTTATAAATCCCGCGACCCTACCGCTATGTGGTCCCATGTCACATACATTACGCGCTATAAAGATAGGCGCCACGTGTGGTTGCTTAATTGGCCATTAAGTGACGCGGAACAATGCGAAGCCCTTGTATGTGGAGACGCGTCAAGTGGTTAAGGGTTAGTGTAATTGCTTTAGCATAGTGCATTGTTTAGCCGAGTGGGTAGCGTCTGGATTTTGGAAGATGAATAGCTATATCTTCGAATATTTTAGGTGTCAGTTCTAGGAAAATGTTTTAGGGAACTTTATAATATAAAGGAGGGATTTTCTTTCATTATCTACTAGCTATCACTTAAGTTTTAGTAATACCTAATATCTATATCCTTCAAGGTATTTCCGCATTAAATAGCGTAATGATACTTGTGGGTACTGTTAATAATTCTGTGCTAACATACGTTCGTGATAAAAAAGTTAAAAAGTAAAAAGCTTTTCCGACCTTCGCCAATTTGCCTTTTAATTAATTAATTAAGTTTCCGTAGGTAGTTTTGGTTTCTAGCATGTGAAATAAAAAGTTTTAAGTTAGAAACGTTTTTCCCAACTCAATTACCCAGCGACCGTCTCTCCAAGCCATCTGTTAACTTCTCCAACACTTCCCGGCACACCTGCAGCCGTCGCTCGCAGTTACACTCATAAACACAATCTTTCCCCGGTTCGCAACTTTTTAGAAGATAAATTACGCAACTTTCAGCGCCCTCTGTTATGATTTTTGTGATTTATCGCCCCAAGTAATGAGCACGTGTCGCCAACAGATGGCACTACTGAGTTGTTTATTAGACTCCCGTCGATTTATTGCAGAGGGGTTGTTGTACAAGTAACATAACTGCTTATTAAACAAACACTTATCTTTTCTTTAAGTGCAAATGTATGTACGATTGTATTTTCAGTGTTTATCGTCGGGATTATGGTCGTAACTTTAGAAGGGGATATTAATTATGATTGCACCATTTTACTTAATATTTGGTATAACAAAAATACTTATATTCACATAATATAATTATAAAACTTTTATTTATTTACAATTTATGCACACACAAGATGCGTCTATTTTACTTAGACAAACCTGTTATTAGTAAATTCAGTTTATTAACACAAGAGCTTGGAGGAAGGATTACACAGATAACGATAATGTTATTATGTATATCGTTACCGTGACTTAATATAAAATATTATATGAAAGGAGACAAGACTGTGTTCATTGCAATGTAGGTACTTGGTTGGTAGCAACTCGTAGGTTAGTGAAAGTTTAACTTTCTTGCTAAGTAACTATTACTTGAATGTTTATTACTGGAATTTTCACATTAACTTACACATAGCAATGAAATCCAACCACATAAAATACCTCAGTATCATTATTAAATCATTTCAGAGAAAGCACATAAAATAAAATGTTGAATCATTCTTCATTTATTGTTGTGCATCTGTCATGACCAGTAAAGAGTAGAAGTGAGTTCTAGTTTTTAGTAATTTTGATATTTATATCTAGTTAATCATTTAGCAAAGCGCCATCTATGTATTTTTAGTAACAACTTTTTGGTATGGTGTGTCTTTACGTAGTTCAATTTTTTGACGCTAGGTGTACAATCTTCTCTTCACACTGTCATACAGTTTTACCTAACTAACTACTAGGTGGCGTTGTCTTAAAAGTGCTACACAACGTAACTAGATGGCGCCACCACCCACTTTTCTAAACTTTATCCACCAAAGAAAGTTAAGCATCTATTATTATTTTACATTCATAATAAAACAGTCTTAAAACGTTTCCGCGAAGGTGTGAAAATGATTTTTGTTCTTCTTATATTTTTTTATTCCGCGGCGTGGGAACAAGGCCCAGGTAGTGTGTATCACAGATTATAAAGCATCGTAAAACCGATGGCGTAGCATTATTGTTGTTTATTGTGTTTAGAAGTTGGTTGCATCACGTTCCTCCGGCCGAGCTCGGACGTGGCATTTCGAATCGTCTCACCATTTTCCGAATTAATAACTTGTAAGTCGCGCGAAGACAAAGGAGTTTGACTAAAGTTTGTTGTTAGCGCGTTGTCGAACTAGAATAACTTAGTGCACTATCCGTTCTGTGTTTGTTAAAATGCGAATTAAAGCTTTAGCTTTTAATTAATAGAGTGCAAAATCAATGCATTAAATTATTTCTACACTTAAAACAAGAACCTACGCATCTCAAATTTAATTATTAATTTAATCTGTAACACTAAAATTAGATAATACCCATCAAGTACCAACAGAAAGCACTGTACGTGCGCGTGGGAACATTTAAAAGTATATAACTTTCAAAGCCTACCTCGCAACCGACAAAGAATAGACAAATGTATCTACATTCGACGGCCTCATTACCCAAAACTGTAACACGGCTTTATGGTTACCTAACCCAGATACAAAATACGCAACGCAACGCTATCGGGTAGTAAAACAACGCTTTTATCTATAAATATTCATTTTATTGAGCGTAATTAGCTTTTTAGATCAATTTTCAACTTTATCCCGTTGTAATAGAAACTAACAGTGTAGACAAATGGGTTTTTATTGTGAATGACCAGGTTAGTGGTTATTTGTGGCGTAAAGAAGTCCTTTATGTATGTAGTACCTACCTACGGATGTTTGGTGCGTTCGGATCATTAAAGAGTCCAGAGGCAGTTGGGGTAGGTTCAACACACGCGGCTAAACCGGCTAAAATTAGCCGTTCTTGGTAGACCTATCGTGGCTCAAGTGTAGTTACTTACGTTGTACCTACAGTAATTTGATGTCTGTCAAATTCCTTATTGTATGGAAGTGTAGGTGCTTAGGCTGCTCAAAATCAAGTTCAACCCGATTTTAAGCTTATTTTGGATAAAATGGGAAAGTATCCCACTCACTCATTTTCATATCTATCACGCGAAAATACGGCACCGAACTTCAATACAAATCGAGCGATGAATGACACCCAAACATTGGCCACCCGATCGGCCAACATAATATATCAATGAAGTTAGACAATAGCCATTCAAGTGGCCCAACGTTTGCTCCAACAGCCAACGTTATGAATGAACTTACTGCAGCTATATTTAGCCGTGTTCTCGGTAACGCATTCACAGGCCTATAAACTGAGGAATCCGCTGACCATTCATACAATACATCGCGAACGTGGCTCGGACTGAAATAGTGTTCAACAGTACATGTCTTACTACACAAGTCGTCAAAAAGTGTATCTTATTGTATAGACCCGTGTATAAATGGACAAAGAGTCTGTCATCAAACATTGTCTGGCACTTGAAAGATTCTATCAGTCCGCTGTGTCTTAGAAAACGCGGAAGCCAGTGGCCCTGGCTGGCACACCCGAAAGTCAGACAAGTAATGTTAGCAGTATATGTAGGCCTAGGTACTCGTACAGGTATACAGCAGTATCGCCCTTTTTATTATTCAGTTGTGGAAGTCAGACAGACACAATGTAGAACACTGATCTAGTAAAAGTGGAAAGAAATAATTAAGTAGGTACTGAACCAGGTACTAAAAAGTATCATGGTTGCAAGTCCTGGCGTGTAACTACTAAAAAGAATGTCGTGCAAGGCAGTCTGCACCTGTAGTCCTTTAATAATATTGTTTTGCTGTCTCCTATCAAAAGTCAGGTCTTTAAAGTCCAATCATAGTCTGCCCAGCCATGCCAAGACCATAGATAGACAGTAAAGTTTTATGTGAAGTGACAACTAATTGTAACACACACACATATACCGCCAACTTCTACAATCTTGCGACATATTAATAATGTGACAGTAATAAAACGGTCATCCACAAAAAACAATGACTGTTAATAAAATTTCAATAAAGGCACACTTTATAAAAACACCTCATGGCGCTTGACGTTTTTTGTGAAAAAAAAATCGTATTCAAATCGTGAGGGAGGCTTTTTGCCCTCTCTACAACACCTGCCACCCAGCGGCTGACGGTCGCAACACATAGGAAGGTATATAAGGATATATCCTCTGATCGACATAGGTCTGTCTGGATGCCTTTTAATAGGTCTCGCCCATCATTCTTCAGTGTCACATGCGAGAGATAAGTTCGTAAAAAAACCGAAAATCGCCATAGGTAGTTGAGCCTTAAACGTACATACGATGCAAAGCTCCAATAAGGAGCAGCCAATACAAATGGTACATCTTAATTTTTCAAGTATCTCCTTTCCATACTAGATTAATGCAGTTAAAAATGCTAATGTCTAACAATGGACAGCAAAGGTAGTAAGTGGATACCATGACAAATACAATTCACTAGGCCAGCCTCCTTACCATGGGCTCTAAAAGCAGGACGTTTAAGGTTGTGAAAGTGAGACGCCACTACCTGTCATCGGCATCTTGCTTCCACAACGAAAAATCCTGCTTTAAAAGTTCACGGTAAGAGGGCTGTTCACACAGACTGCAAGCCCTACAGTAAAAGACCAGGCACATGGTTTTTATAAAAACCACTCTTGACAAGTGCAATTTGCCAAAAACTTAACAATTCACCATAAAAGAATCTTAACCGAAAGCACTAAAAATAACAATTTCTTCTAAACGACTGCGAGGGTTTTTGCTAAGCCGTAAGATCAAAGCTGACGCAGCCGCTGGCGCATTAGCCCCCATTTATGTAAGTAGATCATATAGTTTTTGCGCATATAATTCACCATCGATCGGCAATTTTGGCGCTTTTTAGTGCGCATTACGAGAGGTAACAGTTTGGGCGGTGTACAAACAATATCTTTAGAAAACTAAAGAATGCATTGAAAATCAAAATTTTATCGCCTTAGATGATTTCTCCTGCGAGATTGGAGAAGTTAATTTGTAACTCAGCAGACATTTATTTTCTGTTTCATAGATACCAGCTGCCTTACTTTATGTCCATTGTTTGAGCAGATAATAATCCAGGCTTAAGATTAACCTACATGAGACCTGTTAACTCAACCTGTGAAGTTTACCCCCAATAGTTAACGAGCGTGAATGACAGACATTACAACCGAACAGTTATACGATTTCTATCAAATCTAATAAAATTACAATACAGCAATTTTATTATATGTGATCGCAATCCGCGCAAGTGACGATCCAAGCGGCAGCTGTGCAGCGTGCGCGCAGGCTGCAGGGCTGGCAATATGATATTTTAATCAGTTTAAATAGGTCATGTCAAATCGTTTTATGATATTTGCAAAACATTTTAGCTAAAAGGTGTTTAATAAGGCTAATTGTGAGCAACTCTCGTAATTTCTCGCTAATGTTGCTGATAAAATGTAAATGTAATGTTTAATAACTATAGAAAGTTCCTCAAATAACGATGCTTTTAGTGTTTAATGTATTTTTAACATGCGTATTAACGCCGGTTGGGTTACTTTCTGCGCGCACGCAGCCCTACAACATCAAACGCCTCCCGTAACATCCTCTATTTAACCTCAGAACTTACAGTTTTTGCGCCAGTTTTTCTGCGCCTAACATTATGCTTATGTAACTATTTTTTCTATTACTTATCTCTGTTTGATGAGTAAAAAAAACTTTTTTCTTCTCCGGCATATGGCGCGCGGCGCGTGCTGGCGCACATTGCGTCCGTTTTTTTCGCATCCGATTCGAAGTTCAAAATTCAAATATAGCGCATGTGTGCAGACGAATATTGTTGTGGGTTTTTGTTTTGTTTTTTCGTATTATTTCTTGTCGATGAATCCCCGTCTGGTCTTTGAAAAAAATTAAAAAGTAATAAACAAATAAAGTGCTATTATGCTCGCCAGGTGGACAGGCGACCTGGAAGGGGGAATAACGAGCCCTCTCAGGCCTAATTACTTTATTACATTCAATTCTAAACTCCAATGATGCCTACGCACTAGGCGGGTGACTGATTTTATTTTGACTTGACTAAAAGAACCCTTTTCAGTTTTATCACACTTAACCTAATCTAGCCTGATATTATTATCTTGCAAAAAGGCTCTCACCTTAACGTTACCTTCAGCAGTGGCCCCAAAGGGTCTCTCATCTTCTGCATCATAGCAGTTCCACACGTACCCCTCACCTAGTACCGACACACACTTTTTTCTTCAGCGTTTTTTCCTCGCCTCCTGTTGCTTTTTCATGACATCATGACGGCTGTTTAAGCATACTTAATGACGGCCGCAGTCGGGGGTAACTATTATATTTATACGCACTTTTTTGAAGACTTTCTCGACTCCTTTTAAGGGTTTTTTAATTAATGCGTGTTTGGGATTAGCACTTCTTAATTTGTTTTCTTGTTTATGAATTATAACCCGTTGATGTTTTAAAAGGGGGTTCAGTTTATGTTGGTATATTTGTGGGCAGTAAAGTGGATATATCTTACACTTTTATGTGAGAGTATTTTGTAAGATGGCCACAGTTTATGCCGCCGTAAATCTGCGACGGCCTACTTAATGTTCATGTCTTATAAATGAAGCGCAGATAGATTTCCGATTTATTTAATGGCGGAACATTTTTATAGTTACATGACCAACAATTGTATTACTAATAAATTTTATCAGGAAATGAGGCCAAAGGAAATGTGTCTTTCCCAGTTTCCTACCCGATGGGAACACATGCTGATTAAACGCACAAAATAAGTGCTACAGTCTATCGGTATACAGTAGGAACGGTTATCTAAAAAACAATACCTATCATACAAAATTCGTAAAACATAAAAACCATCAGTTGTGTGTCAACGCGTTGATGGTGTGCAGACGCAGCGGGGCCGCGCGTGCGCCGTCCGCGTCGCCCACTGACGACCAACGACCTCGCCGGTAAGGGAATATGTCTAAACGTGTCATAAGCGCTTATCATCTCAGATATGTATCAAGGAAACAAATATAATAAAGAACATAATTATGAATCACTTTACAATGAACAGTACCTGTAAAAATGATGACCAGCTAGAAACTCTTGGGTTGTTGACTGGAGGCCAGTTAGGCATTTGAGAAAGTAGCAAGCCTTTGTTAGCTTTTAACCGATGTATAAGATCAAGCCTTTACTTACCGGGAGACTAGGCAGACGTGTAGGTTAAGAACAACCACTGTTGAACGTCAATCGCCTTTTATTTCTACAAAGAATTCCTGAACTAAAATACCTAACTACAGTTTCAAAACACTTTGTACTGGAAATTAAGCCCAAGACTATATACTGGACGATAGCTGTTTCCATAACGGAGACGAGCAGTCTATCTGATTTAAACAGTGCTAAAGTGATGGCTAAAATGAACCCCATGGAAGGTAGGTTCTGTCTTAATGATAGCGGATGGCGCTTTCTCTTCATGCTACCTCGTTGACGATACCTCAGGCTTCAGAGCCTTGTGAGATACTGAACTATACACACGTAACAATGTACGAGACGGTAGTAATGTTAGACAATTGTTATAAATGCGGACGGAGGTCAGTAACCTTTATCTCGATATCTCATTGTAAGTGGTGCTGTAACTGGTGTAACGTACGCGTTTTGGCAAGCTCCCCGCTCGGTTACAGCTCTATTCTTTAGGCCTCTAGCTTTTGTGAGTTATGTTTGTGGGCGGATAGGGAGGGGAAAGTGTAATATCGATAAATGTACAATTCTTAGTTATCGAAGTACTGCCAGCAGTTATTTCGTTGCATATTTCTCGAAAAAAGGTTTTGTATAAAAACTAGACTTAAAAATTCCGTTCTTGTATAAATTATTTTTGATAAAAAATGGTATGTAGGTATAGTATACAAGTAGGTACTAGGTGCAAACGGCATCTTTACCTGCCTACCCCTTCAGGGAATGCAGGTATGATGATACACGACAAGTTACATTTATCCACTTTCCTCAATTTTGTAATACTGACGAACTGAAACGTCGCAATTTTTTATCGACACCCACCCCATCACTAGCATGGAAGTACACAGTACTATGTCCTTGGAGGGTGCCCAAGTGTGAGGGTCGGCTGGCCATCACAGTTTGGCAGCCAACACCATGGACTCCCATGAACATGACTAAGCTCTCGCCGAAGTTATGGCTACAACTTACACATATTATTTATGACTGTAAGACTTCATTTGTATTATTTGCGCGGATTTTAGACGCATTGAATTTAAAAAAGGACAGATATAGGTACAGTAAACACTATCTTCTTCTTCTTATTGTTTGGTTGATGAACAACTCAGTGTCACCTTTAGGCCTGGTAGAGATTTTTCAGCGGTGTGGAAAGCTATGTCCGAACATAGCTTTCCACACCGCTGAAAAATCTCTTAGGAGTGTCGGTTTCCTTAAGGTGTTTTCTTTCACCGTTTTTAGCAGCTGGTAACTAATTGATAAGCTGATAACTAATATAGTAAGTCCATGAATTCGAAAAGACATTGGTGCGTGCCGGGGTTTGAACTTGCGACCATTGACTTGGCAGTCCCACGGTCATACATCTCGACTATCTGTGCACAGTTCAAAAAATGTATTATTAATCAGTTGGCTATATTAAAAAGCTGTAGGTAATATTAACCAATAGATACATTTTGACCTTTAAGTTTTTTCTAAGAAACATTACAACACTAACTATAACATTTTTCTTGTTTTTCTTCCTACCCAATAGGACGCGTAATTTCCTTCTAGACAATATTGCGAGAGCATAATGATTTATTCTAGAACCAAAGTACTTACGTGATTGTTTCAATGCTACATAAATATAAATAATATTATCTATTTCCCTCCGTCGATCAGCTATGGTAATGTGGAGGCTTGTTAATATCGGAGCTCATCCCTCGATACCCGCTTGATAAGACTATACCACTCTACATAATGGGGGGATGACGTCACTGTATTGTGGATAATACATAAGTAGAGCTATCCTGATTCGCCTCTATATTCGAATGTATATCATCTGACTAATCAGCGTTGAGAATATTATCTGTATGGGACAATGGATCAACATTATAAATATCGATCACCATTACGTTTCGTTAGATTTTTATAGTTTTGATTTCTTCATTAACCAATTTTCAGTTGGTTTCATCTCGTATCTTTTTTTTTATTTACTTTTATTACACGGTGTACACCAATTACAAAACACGTTTGACTTTATAAATGATATTTAACTTGTGAATTATATAACTTTCTGACTGTAATCTATAGTAAGTATACGATTAGTCTATTTTCAGAAACGGACATTTTAAAACTGTTTTAATTAGTAGGTACAAATTGATCTTGAAATCTAAGTACGTGCAACATAAATAGATGAACAGAGCAGCTGTCAAATGACGAGCATATGCTAATAGCGAAACCGTTCTTAAGCTTGTATTAAAGCCGAGAACTATCCATCACTATCCACATTAACGCCGTATCAAGAACATGGCCGCACTAAAATTAAATCACACTTAATTCTAATTATAACCCCTTCTAAATAAGGAATTCGCGTATATTTCCAACATGTGTCCCGCTCAGTATATTTAGCTAACGTCTAGACAAGTCAGTCACAATAAATATGTAATGAATGCCAGCATTACTCAGGGCGGTGGGACGTTTCCCGTCTGCGAAAAAGTTTTAGCGACCTGCGAAATAAGACATGGAACGAGACACTGGAAGACTTGGAAAAGTTCCATTCGAAAAGTTTTGCATACTGATGAATCTAAGTTTATCGTGTGAAGTCTAGATAACTTTTACTTACGTAAATTGGAATTGTGGTGCCGATGATAAGGTTCAAATTCAATAACTACAATTATTCATCTACAAGGAATTCCATACTCGATGGATCTAGATTTTTTGTCTCCGTAATTTCTTATTTATTCCTGGTACCTATAATTTAATTAATAGTATTAATGTGTGGTTACTGTCCTAGCTTTAAAAGAGACAGAACGAACTGTCCAGTCAAATGGCATGTCGTATTCAGTTAATACTCTTTACTAATGAGCGTTTCGACACTAGAGTTAATTGTGGTGATGCGCGCGCGTTCTTTTTGTCCACGGGAGGATGTAATGAACACTGGGAATGGGATGCGTCAGACGCATGCGCTCCAAAATGCAAACCATTACTGTCCACACTGTGCAGTTGTACAAGTTAATAGCTTCGAAAGTAACACCACGTCAAGATGCATCGCTAAGGAGATAATAAAGCCACATTGTACACAAATTAAATTATGATTGAACACTAAAATGACTTTTTACATAAAAACTTAATTACATTTATCGCGGAAATCTCCAAACGAGCTCGAAATGACAGCGCACGGTGTTTCACTTCGGTACGTCGAAAGCAAAAAATTATTCACTTGTAAATGGCGACATTTTCATTACCCTTTTATTTTACGAGTGTGGTTCGACGATTGCCATCGGTTCACACAATTAAAGTTAAAATGATTGCTATTTAAACGGCCGACATTCAATAACATGGCGGGGAAGTCGTTCTGGTGGCATATCTTCATTATTACATCTTTGTCGTCCACATTAATTGTATTCTCTTGATTGAAAATGAATGACAGTTGTTAGCTTCTGATTGTTCTGCCTCTGCATTGCTAAAGTAAATGAGTTTAGGTTTTTACATGAGGGGACAAAAACCTTCTGTAGCATGTGAAAGTTTATGTCATACTTGGACTGGGGAACTTGGATGGTAATAAGAATCAGAATTTACTCAAAATCACTTATAAAACATAGTCAATTATAGCAGCCAAATTCTGTTAGGTCTCTGTTCAAATTCCGGATTTTTTAATGCACGAGTTAAGCAAGAGGCGCAAGAAGTGCCTCAGGCTAGTTTGGACAGAACCATCCAGGATGGAGAACTTAATTTTTATTAGTGTAACGTTCATTACGTTACACCATAACCTGGCTATATCGGCCACTACATCAAATGAGGATACCAAGAACTTTACAAACAATCGGCAAGTAACATGACAATATTTATAAACTCCTGGATTCCAGCGAAACGCACAGGAATTCAATTAGGAATGCTCCAACAACGTTAACTTGATCATTCATGTGTACTCTGATCATGCGCAATGTTTCTCGTCTAAGATTTCGCGAAATTATTTCTATTTTGGTATGTCTGTGACTGTTTTGATAGCATTTAACTGAACGTAGCTTTTAGCCGTTGCAAATAAACGGCGCAAGCGCATCGGCCCCCTACAGACTGACGACGCACAGAGTTAGGAATTTAAAATATCTGGACCGAAATAATTTATTTCTTTCAATTATATTTGGCAATGGTTTCGGATGTAGCCAAATAATGTTCTCGTAGTATGCTGGTAAAATAAAATGTGTAGACTTTAAAACCGATAGAACAGTGGCTGCTTCATTAACAAATCTTAAGAATATTCTCTACAAAATTAGCAGACGATTACCTACATTTATTTTCATACACTTTACGGCATCTCACACGTTTAACGACCCATCAACACCAAATTATACAAAAAAGAGTTGTAAACTTTTCGTGCATATTATGTCTACGGCGTCGGAGCGCAACTCGTGCGCAGATCAAAGCGGCCACGCGACGGGATGCGCAGACGACGTCTCGACGCATCCCACCCCCTCCCCGCGCGCCCCTCCCTCCCCCCTGCGTCGCCATGGCGCCTGCTGCGGATATTTGCATGCGGCGCACAACTATTGAATAGCATTAACATTGTCAATGATTGACTTCATAATGTGGGAGTATCGATGAGTAATTTATAGGTTAGTGTTCGATGCAAATTCAGTTTTAATGAGTATGTTCGCATTTATATTTGTAAACAGTCCATCGAGGCAAGCTTGCATATTTTTATCACAGAACGAAAGGAACGGAGTGGTATTGTGTAGACTATTAATAGCATCTAGTCTGCTTATGTCCGGTGTGATTAAACTTAGCGAGCGTCTCCTCCACTGCAATTATTCGTTCTTTGCAAAAATTGACATCAACACAAACACCACCTCTGGTCAGAATGTTAGACAGCTAAAAACGTTTATAAAAAAATAATAGTTTAAAAAAACTAAAAAACACGCTTTTTATCGAAAACCGAACTAAAAAATAGAAAATAAGTTTTAATCAATTTAAATTAAGAATAGTGTTAAAAATTTCAATAAATATAAATTAATAATAGTGTGAATAAAAACAAAAAATATTTTATTTAAAAAAAGCGTGGGGTGCTTTTTAAGATATTATCAAAGTGATAATCACTCTACTCGTATCTGTCAATAAAATATTTATAACTATTGACACCATGCACCCCACGCTTTTTTAAATAAAATATTTTTTGTTTTTATTCACACTATTATTAATTTATATTTATTGAAATTTTTAACACTATTCTTAATTTAAATTGATTAAAACTTATTTTCTATTTTTTAGTTCGGTTTTCGATAAAAAGCGTGTTTTTTAGTTTTTTTAAACTATTATTTATTTTCTATTTTTTATTAAGATGGTTAGCTACCACGAAGCTTTACCTTAACGCGAGCCGGTCTCGGCGCCCGCGACGGTTAGCTACCACGGAACTTTACCGTAGCGACTAGCGGCTTAGCAGAGGGCGTTGGAGTCGGGACACGCGCGCGACGCTTAGCTACCACGGAACTTTACCGTAGCGACTAGCGGCTTAGCAGAGGGCGTTGGAGTCGGGACACGCGCGCGACGCTTAGCTACCACGGAACTTTACCGTAGCGACTAGCGGCTTAGCAGAGGGCGTTGGAGTCGGGACACGCGCGCGACGCTTAGCTACCACGGAACTTTACCGTAGCGACTAGCGGCTTAGCAGAGGGCGTTTGTGTTGCGGGCTGTAATTATGCTATTTTTATTAATTAATACTTTTTATTAATTATATTATTAAATAATTTTATCAAATTAGTGTATTGTCATCGGTCCTCGATAAATCTACAAAGTTTGAACGAAATCTAGCCGTTTAAAGTGGGTCAAAATCGCGCCCAAAGAAGTCGGTTACAAACATACAAACAAACATACATACATACAAGTGAAGCTAATATAAAGCGTGTAAAAATGTCTTCTCTCCCAGAAAAGCCGGTTTAAAAAGTTTTTTGCCGAATATAAGCAGACATTATGTCATTGTATAGTGTATTTCAGATGCTGACTTACATGGTAGCCAAGAACTTCTTAAAAATCTAGACAATTAGACGAATCGCTATGAACAATCGATAAGTCTTAAGAAGAAAAAATTGAATTCACTGCTTGCTACTGCGGCAAAAAAGGATGTGAAGGAGATACCAGGCTAGTATTATGTATTATGTTAAGCTATAACTTGTGATAATACCCCTCTTATTATTCAAATATGTGGCCGAACAAGATTGTCCCGAAGTTTTTATGTTGCCTAATGTATTTTCATTTTGCCTCAACTTTTTTCGTCATTCGAACATTTCCCAGAATTCTCAAGGTTCTCTTGGCGTTAGAGTTGCATGGTGAACCGTGACCGAGACCGTCGTAGTACCAGGATTCTGACTATTGTCATAATTCTATTAGTAAAAGAGTTTTTGTATGATACTTCTACGATGGCGCCAATAAATAATTATACCATCTAAATAGTTGATCAGAGCCTTTATTTTTAAATATTTAAGCTGAATTTAAGCTTAATTAGCTACTTACTAGCCTAGAAAACACCGTATCGGTTTGAATAAAACAATGTTGATATCATCCTTGATCACAATCCTAGAAAGGATAACAATATAACTCCCATGGTCTTTGAATTTATTAGATGAACGCCCTTATAAATCTTGAGCGAGTTAATTTTAGTTACCAAAGAGTGTAAAGGCCATGCCGATAATTTAATACGTCAGGGAATGAACAATAGCTTCCTCTGCTTTGCATATCACGAATACTCCTACCACTAAATCTTTTATAACTTTTGTTGCAATAATAAATTAGCTCATTAACGTGTCGCCTATTTCGTTCTAACAATAACTGTGGCTATTTAAACCTAAAATACCTTGCCTTGATTCCCCTACCTTGTCTTGAACCAAATCGATCTGATCGCAGCAAAATAGTAAAGTTCAAATCATATAATATGCATATTGATGAACTCATACTGGTATGTGAAAGTATAGAAGAAGTACGGACATAGATATTATAGTAGGAGATATGATGAAATTCTTATCCCCAAACCCTGTCATATATGCAAAGAAAGTTTAGTAAGGAAATAAACTCGTGAATCCCGTGCCCAGAAATAAACTTCCGAGAGTTACCGAAATGTATTGTGTCCAGCCCAATCAATCAAATGGACAGGCATGTCCGTGAGCTGGCGAATATGTTGGCATCAGAACGAAAGAAAATAGTTTATTCATTGATAATATTCTACCGGTATCTGAAATATTAGAACTAGATTAGGGTGCCAAGATTTCTGAAATTTTCCCCGCTGGCCGTAGTAAATACAAGTCTAGTCGGTCATAGTTTGCCTATAAACGGTCGTCGACCTTGGCTGATTTGGATTTCCCCCGCAGACAGTCCACTACCGTAACACGCTGACCGTAAACCACTGCTCGGGAAATATCCATAAAATTCACGCGAAAAAGATACAATGGAAGCGCTGTATAATCATAAATCTCCAATACTGGTTTACTTCGCAGAATTAAATGGATCGCTATAATCATCTATGACTACTTGACTAATACAATGAAGTTTTCAAACCTCATATCACCTGAAGTAAATATAGCATTTAAAGTCGACAAAGGAAATTTGTAACCAGTCTTGGCCCTAAAACTGATACACTTCGATAGCTGATAATATAGGCACTAGCAAGAATGTAAATCTATGTCCCACAATATGTGCAAAATGTGATATTAAGGCTTTATATACATAACCTACTCGACGTAGACTTGCAGACGGCACAGTTTGCCACAAGACAGACGATGCAGCGGGTGGAGGTTCAGGAGAAATCATTGAATCAATCAGCTCTGATCGAGCTGTTAAATTGATACGAGTCCCACCTATGCCTAAATTCCTGCACTTTGATAAATGAATGCAGCATGTCAGAGTTATTCCAGTTAATGAGATCAAATGCATCAATTCATACCTAAAACCATGAAGCTTCGTGATTTGCGTGTCGAATCAAACGCTATATTAATTAATTTGGACCACTGCCCACAAGTTATTTCCGAGCAGACGCACAAAAGAAGGTTACGGTGCGAATTTTTAAGGAAATTCGACGGAACCAAAGTGCACGTGGGCGTCCTAATCACTTAGTCGGCTTCATTGTTATTATTATACTGTGCTAACCATAGCACCGTCTGTCCATCCACTCGATCGTACCTAATAATGTAGCTGAAAATAACTTTTATATACGAATTTCGAACGCAATTAGATTTATTGTCTACAGAATGTTCTTTTTTCGAATATAACAGTTTTTTGTTTCTTTTTTATAATTGACCACAGTGATGATTTTTATTGGCTGCCAGACGTAGATTTTTTTGTGTGAATCTGTGTTGGACGGAAATCGGCGGTGACGAGCCGCGGTGACATACACAAAGCTTACAATATCGTTTATGGAATACAAATTATCAATAATTGTTAGTACAGTTACGTTCGCCTACACGCGATGTAGCTGACTGGTCATATCAAATGTGTGCCATTGAATATCAAACAGCATTAAGATATGTAATTCATTGGTTTTCTTCGTCTCACTCGGGAGAAAAATACATCTCAATATTATTTGGTAGACTGTAATATTACTTTTCCCTCCGATTTACGATAGGATTTGTTGAAGCTGGACTGACTAGACCTACTCATATAATATTGTCTAACAACGCGCCAAGTATTTATCTTGTTAATGTTTCTTAAGCTCCAATGCTAAGTTATATTTATTCGTGCTTTTCCATATTTTCAATTATTTGACACATAGTTGGTTGTCCACTAATAGTTGATCAACTGTAGTGTATTGTTAAGTTGTATTGGCAGGTTGCAAGCCCTTCACTTGCGAACAACACAAAGTTGTAATTTCCCACATTGACACTTACAGCTCACACGAGCGGGTGGCAGCTGAAACACTCTCTCTCAGATAAGCGTATGATGGTAGTATGATTATTGTCCCAACAAATTGCATCCATAAAATTATATTTCCAGCCATTTTTATTAAAAGTACTTTTACGATCAAAACTTGATATAAAACGCACAATTTTCCCTACAAAACATGACCCACATAATTTACGATCATTATTTACAACAACGCACATAACAGGATCAGATAAACCGCTACACATTGTGATGTGGATGAAAAAACACGCAGCTTCTAGGCGACATCTCGAAAACTAGACGCGACATCTGGCGGGCCGCGAAATATACACATGTCTTTTTGTCCAGATGACTTAGCAGACGACGCACTGTGCATACTTGGGCTTATTTTGATGAAAATAAAGTCTAATTTGGATTAACAAAATTCACGTATCAAAATTTAATAATCACAATATATTGGGCTTTACGTATATGGAATAAAGGATATATTCGTTTGGAGAGGATTTTTTTGTGATTTTTTTTCGGAAGTAGGTAGGCATAATTCATATGGTAAGGAGCGTGTCGGGTTTCGCGGCAGATGCGCGCGTGTTTTAATTTCTGCGCACGCGTCTCTCGGGTTGGTGACGACGAAATTTCAAGCTCCGTTTAGTTTACCAGTTGTTCAGATTTTTTTTGTCAAACCCTTGACTTTTACTAATAACTTGTTGGCTGGTCCAAATGTGGGCATTGTTCAACTTGTTTACCCATTGTGGTATATAGATGGTACCAGTGGTCGGGTTCCGATTACCTTGATCTGTAACATGTCTGGTGCAGCCTTAACACGTTTTTGGATGAGAGTCAAAGGTCTAAGCGAAAGGTGCTATTTGCATGAAGTTTTCTAAGCTTCCAAACTATCTGTCTTTCACCGATCTATCCTTAAAAGCTCAGGATTTCACTTGAAACTTCAGTTATTTAGAGAATTTCTGCTAGTATATCTGTTAGTTGTTACCTTCTGATGTCAGGCTTCTTCCTAATAATATCTTTAGGACGTGATTTCGCGTACAGTACAGTCTACTTTCTGTTAGAAAAACCCAAACTCCTAAAACCTAAATTCAACACCTCTGTCTCAACAGTAGCTTCGGCAACAACAGACAAATTATATTTCACACACGTTTCTATTTTATTTACATATGTGACCTCGACCTCCTCCGAGATCTTTCACGCACTTGATGGTCAATTACAATGATAATCAATTAATCAAAGTTGTGTTAACAATTGGCAATCCAGCATCTTATGTGTAATCTTTTAGACATTATCAAATAAACGAGCATAATCCAGGAGCTGGCAATTAAAACAATAACGTACCATGAATACTAGTGGATCAGATTTAAGAGTATCTTCGGTAATTTCAAAAAGACATTCTGTCTAATACATACAATGTTAATTGTTATAGGTATTTGATTAAAAAACTTGGACGTGGTATTCTCATTAAGTTAGATGGCAGTCGGGCAAAACGGTTCTGATTTACTTTCGGATATTCGTAACTTTAGTCCTCATTTGCATCACGAACAGCCATGGGTCGAAACATGCTCATAGTACAATAGGATCTATTGAACTAACTTTGAAAGCACTTCCAAAAGTTCGATTTAGTACTTTACTAGTTCCAATCCCAAAACTGAAGTTCTTCATCTCAAGTCCCAACATCTAGGATCTATTTATATGGCGGCACATGTCTGGTCCAGCTGGTGACTGGGTACTGTTAGCGGCAGCTGCGCGCGCAGCTGGGGGAGTTTTTGTGCGCGTGCGCAGGTATAGCGCACGTGCGAACAAGTTCATGCGATTTGCATGTGCCGGGGAAAGTGTCAGCTTCTAGCGGTATGTTCGGCTGGTTATAATCTATTTGTCATTATTTTGTATATAATGTAGAATACAATATTAGAATAGTTTGTCTAGAGAGAACCAGATGATGCAATATGCATTAAGGTGTCTCGTAATCTGCGGTCGTATGGGAATGTTCGCGTCAAGGACCGTTAGATAGGAGCCAATTGTGTCTGTTGAGATTGCGTTCGTTTCCTGGAAGACGGCGGCTCATCAGCGACGTCGTATTGTCTCGAGCGCCGTACTACAGCCAACCGTATTCCAACTTGTTGAGTCCTCGTAAGCCTGTCTTCATAAAACTTTACGGCTTTCCCAATAAGATAAGAGGTGCAGAAACTAATAGCTTATAAATTACTTTAATGGCCACTAATTATTTCCGAATATCGAAACAACTTTGATCGCCTAATTTTCCGCATAATATATTGTGTTTTGATTTGTTTCTCGTTCGCGTGCTGACACGAACGCTATCTTTTATTGCGTAAGGGTTATATTATAATGAATAATTCAATATAAACACGGAAAATGCCGAGCGCGTCCGATCCTCCCCGAGGAGTCAGCTTAACGACATGATTGGCTACAAACACGATATATCCTGATTATTTCGATGGAAATTCGCAACAATTTGCCTCGGGATGTTTTTGATGTTTAGAATTCGATAATCACCGCAATTTGGGTGGTATAGTGGGATAGATTATCCTAATTTTAAATAAGTTAGGTTGAAGGAATGTCAAACGGTAGTTTGCGTGAGCTCAAAACGTAAACAAAAGGTGTTTGTGTGTGATTTTGATCATGGTAACATACCTATATAACGAATTTCCAGCTTATATAACGTGTTGTTGATTGTTACTATAATTATCGCGCGTCTTGAAAATATTTCAAAGTATGTATCCTTACTTAAGCCAGCTATGTACTGCAGTCGGCGCGACCTTAGCGTCTAACCTTGAGAGTGCCTCAGACACGTTTAGCTTCATCACTAATTATTAATTTAACAAGTTAACATGCAAAAAGAAGATGTTTCGCGTGTAAATAACGACCGCAGGTGAGTTGCGCTTGCGCCGCCATACTGCAACGTACAATTACACTTGAGAGCGGATCCAAACGCACGCGCTAATTCTATTTTTGAAATTTGAACTTTTGCCGTCGATAATCATTGCTTAATTTTTGTTTTATTTTGTATGTATTGTGTTCGTTGGCAGGTCTTTGTTTTATTTTTAAGAAATTAAAAGAAGAAGGTAAAGAAATGCTTTGTAAAGGAATATTGCGGGAACACTCGAGGCCAGTTTCAGTGCGCAGTAATTATGTTTTAGTGTAAACACGTTTATTTGTCTAAGTAGGTATTGAAATTCGTAAGATACCAAAGTGAGTTTTTTCCATAAAACTTCGCGGAAAGAAAAAGGCACATTATTTTCTCCAGATTTTCAGTGTCTTATTACTAAGTTAAACTGCTAGAGCATATTGAAAATACACAACAAGTAAGTTATGTAAGCAAGAAAAATAAACTTCTCCTCTGTAAACCCATTTTCAATAAGAAAGCCATTTTCATACCTTTTAGTCTAAAACAGCAGCATTTTTTCTTAAACACCGAACTTACTGTAATCCTAAACACGCTAACAGTTAAAAAATAAATATAATTGGACCGCAGTCTGTGGTGGTTCTTATAATTTCCTAACCGCACTTAGGGGTCGCAATTTGTAAACGAAAAAAAATATTTAAGGAGTCAATGCCCCCGCAGCGCCATCTGGCGTGCGCTCGCGCCGATTGAGGGTTGTTATGCACTGGATTGTAACGAATTCGGCTTCGAAAAAGATTTTAAATAATACAATGCTGTGTCTTAAGGTTTTAGAAACTGATTAGTTTTATTATGTTTTTCGGATTTAGATTTATAAACATATAGTACACAGCCTACATGAGCTTTTGATAATAATATACCGTTCTCAATGATACGAATTTTATCGCTATATATCTGACAAACAGTCTCGCAAACAAAATTATTTAAGTGCACATAAGTCGGCAATTACTACAACATTGAACTTACCTGAAGAAACATTCTCTTCGATCTAGTGTACAAGAACCTTTAACTTAAAAACCACTTTTTATTAATACACCCCTAATAGCTGTACAAACTGAATATATGCGTTTCTTAAACATGAGTCAATTAAATTTGAACTCTATTATAAATACTGGAAGACTGAAGCTTCATATCGTTGGTAAAATCAAGGGGCTACAAACATTTTGAAATAAGCGCATTAATGATCACTTTATTGCAAAGACTTAAAGTTCAAAATGGGAGAAGAATTAATCGTCAATACTGTTTTTATAAGGCAGATTATAAATGATAATTGCTATCATTAAATTAAGGTTTATTTAACATTAAATTGTGATCTGTATCGTTTACTGCCACCCCTACAAGCAACATGGGGTGAACTGGGCTCTAAGTCCAACGTAACTATAGACTTTAATAGGTATATCGTATTATAGGAAAATATTACAATCTATATTCTACATAGAAGAGTTTACTTTAGTGAGTACAGAAAAAAAATACGGCTGGCTACGTCGCGCGAATGGACCCACCTGCAAAGGTGGGCCAACATACCATGAAGTGGATACCCACCGCCGGCCGCCGACGGCCAGGGAGACCAAGAAAGCGATGGAAGGACAATTAAGACACATTTGCGAGAAAGACATGACCGGGAATGGCATCGAATTGAGAATTTTAGGGAATTAAAGACTCTAGAGGCCTTTGCTCAGCAGTGAGACACAGAATAGACTAAGAAAAAAATATAGAATAGACTTCTACGTACAAAGCGATTAGGAGATATATAGTAGATATATCATAATGCGATCCGTTTTCTTCTGTTGAGTTATGTAATGAGCTGATAAGATCTAATAAAATCGACACGAATAGTAGAAGAAGTAACATTAGTTGTGATTGATTCTACATTACAGATCAACAGATGGGACTATAGGATCTCACAAACTGCTTCTTAAACTGAAACGATCTAAGATGATAAACAAATAATTCTACTTGATACTTAGCATTATGCGATGCAATAAAGTATTAAGTATAATAATAAATAATGTATACCGCTTCTTAATCACAGACTTCAATAACGCTATCATCATGCCACTTTATAGCATTGTTACTGTCGACATTGATCATTAATTCTGCATAAAATAAATCAGGCAATAAATCACAATTCTATTGTTTATTCAATGCCATTTCCCTTGTTTCCATGAAGGATCAATGTCAAGCGGCAATCAGACAGTCTTCTGTAATTGTTACAGCTGTAGTTACTGCTCTTCACCTCGACATTGCAAGCCTTCAGTCGTCGGCATTGACCTTATTACTTCCAGTAGCTACCTATTCTATCAGTGATTACGTTTCAGTAACTGCTTCCTTGATAGTGCTTCTTCATGCTAGGGCTAGGATCCCTTTCCTTAGTCAGTGACGGACTTGCATTTTACAGACTATACCTATCTCTATATCTGCTTTAAAAATGATGGTATTATTCACGTGGGTAAAACCGAAATATATTACTATATAAGTGTGTCTTCGGGGAAGCTCGACTACTTTCGACCTCAAACGAGCCATTATTCATGAGTTGGTTAAGCGGCAGGGTCGCGAGCTGAATGAATATAGGGATAGTACTCCACAAACTTCAAAAATGACATTTTGTAATCAAGAAACTAAATAAGACTGCTTTTTGGCTACCTCCGTCCACGACCAAAACTTTGGACGGCCAGCTTTAGTTTCTAGTTATCAGCAAACGAGTTGCTCCCATAGATTACCAGACACTCTCCAGAACTCCAATCGTAAATCATTTCACAACCATACACTAACTGCAAGTCCCTGGCTTCAGTTCAGTCTTCCAATCTAAATCCAATAGTTTTCCCCACGATTATCTCCAATGAAAAATGTGGAGTTTTTCCACGGCAGCCACGATGTCCCCCCGTCGTGGGGGGTAGGCACGGCATGTAGCGTGAGCAACTCCGACCATTTGTCAACCCGCTCGATTTAATCTTACGGCGGATTTGGCCGACGTATTGTGGGGGGGCTGAGAATTGGCCTGGATGGAAATTTTGTAGAAGATAGTAATCCTATATGTGGAAATATAAAAGGTATTTTTTTTGTTGTAATAAACTTGATTACATAATACTAATATTATAAAGGCGACAGTTTTTGTATGTCTGTTACCTGTTTACACTCAAACCGCTGGTTTTAATAAAATTTGGTACGGAGCTAGTTGACATCCTGGATTAAGACATAGGCTTTTATTCCAAAAAATGAAGAGGCTAACACTGCAGGGCGCAGCTTGTAGGTAATAAGTCCATTTAACACATTTATTAATAACCAGAAGAGCGTACTACGGCCATATTGTGTGTCACAAAATTCAGAACTCCAAACATCAGTATGATCACTTAATATTATAAGTAAACAATAATCAGTTTTCAAAGAGTAAGTTATTAATAAACCTGTTTTAATAAATGTTTCAGTGTTATCAGTACTAAGTATAAAGCATTCAAATCTGAACCATATCTTTTACATGAAATAACATTCCTCTACGGATTGTTTAATACTGCTCTGCTCGTGTCGATTGCATGATCTTAAACACTTAAAACTCAAGATTGCGAAGCAAAATTTCTAATACATATTTACGTAAATAATTCTACGTGGAAAGTTTATCATGGTCTCGGAAACACTTTTATTTTAGTTAAGGTTTGATTTAAATAAATGATCAAAATTCCAAATCGTGCAATGTCAAAAATATATATTAGAAATACCGTGGGAATTGGAAAGAATCAGTTACTTGGTTACATGTATTCTTTTACTGATAGCTATAGTTTATTTAAATAGGATTTTCATTCGAGCACTGGGTGGAGTTTATTGCTACTTACTTAATTCTCTCAAACTCATCAAATCTCTATACATTTCCGACATGCTGTCACCTTTCGTGTACTAAGTACAACCTGCAGTATACAATATCTGTGGACAATACAAATGGTAGGCACATGCGAGATCGGCACACTACAACCGCCTCTATTGCCAAAGCCAATGTTAGCATATTCGCTTATAAAGCTTATTTTGATATGAAACACGAACTTAAAGCAGAACACGTGTGCCTAGTAAACCTTAAGTTACGAAGGCACTGCACGCCAACTCTCTCCAGCCCGACTATAACGATTGCTGCCATCAAAACATCTGACTAGGTGAATCATAAATCCCTCGCAGCTATACTCCAACAAGTTCTATAAACCATAGCCCCCCACCATATCCTCACGCGACCCCAGAGCTCCATTAAACGATGGAATTTGGAGATCCCAATCTTGACGCAGGTTTTAGAACGTAGTGAAAAAGTTTCTCGCCTCTAAGTTCGCGTGCTTCAACTAAATACGATGGTTAACTTCCATTTCATGTGGTATTACTGAAAACAGTATAAGTAGTTTGAAGTAAATTAAAATTAGGTGACTTTTTCATAGACTCGGCTTGGAATTTTACTTAGGTATTTGATTTAATTAATTTTAATTGCCTTTCCAGTCCTGTACTTGAATTTTAAGAAACAAGTAGACATTATAGAGTAGTTTATATTTTCCTAGATTTACATGTTTTCCAGACTGAGGCTTGGACGTTTGCCTAATGTCTGTAAACTGAAATATACTCCCCCGCAGCCCGCAGCGATTCATAAATAATGTGTAAATAAAATTAAAAAAATATTTATATCGTATTTTATCTCCCCTATACCAATAATAGAAGGAAAATAAGTAAACCAGTAAAATGTTCTGAATTCTGGCCATCTGCGTGTTCGTTCTGCGCAGGATATAGAGTCCGTATATCTACTACGTCAATCATAATTTACACTTATACATATTACAATGTTTCACCAAAACTGGTAATGCATAAAATATCAACATTATTTTATTGTCTCCACCAAATTGTTTTCCTTAAAAAGTGTTGATCTTATCAATCACATGCAATGTTCCTAAGTGTCGCTGCATAACATTTATACTGTAACTGTTCCAAACCATTAGTGGATCCTCAAACCTGTCCAAAAGCAGCTGTTTAGTCTCACTAACCTACTTACAAACGAAGGGCTATCAAGTTTTCAAAGTAACTGGTCCTATTTAGATGGCAATTGTAGCTGTCATCAATAATAAGTTTATGTCCGTATGTTTATATGACCCTTCCCTTGATATCTTGTAAACCTTTGTTTACTTACAAAAAATAAGATTATGGAAATAATCCCCTAATTAATACATTTCGAGTCATTTTAATACCTACTTGCCACATGCTTCATTGTTATTTCAAAGTCCACCACCCACAGCGACATAACAGCCATCACTCACAAGCATTAGCCTCCTACTGACCTCAAGCATCCCACATTGACCCACTCGACGCCCAAAACCACTCGAAAACTTCCAAATCAGCAAACACTTACACCGGAAAAACATCATAGACATTATTTGTGTTTGTTAGTCACGGAAGCAAAGATGTGAGGTTTTTCTGCGCGTTACACCCCTCGCCACGTGGCTAAAGATTCGGAATATCTTCTAAAAGCGGGCCTAGTATAGACCCTTGTGGCACACCTGCCTTTGCAATTTCATCCTCCGACTTTTCATTCAAGGAAATTTGAACCTTCTACCATTGTAATAAGCATGGTTCGCGCTGCGTCAGTATGTGGTAAGTGTCAAGCGTATATTTGGCAGGAAGAGGGTGTACATTGAATTATATTTAGTCGTAAGCTCCCTACGGTTATGATTGAACAAACGATACGTCGGCAAGGTGTGCGAGACACGCTCCGGTTTGATAATATTTTCATTATGAACTTCTTATTGACGTAGGATTTATATTAGGTAGGTATAAACAGATTTTTCTTTTATGTTGAAAGTATACAATTTGGTGGAAGCTATTTGATCTGAGTTATGAGCCAAACCGTGTTATTTGGGGCAATATTTTTATTGATATTATAGTGTTGTTAGTTTTGAATGAGATCTGAACACGAAAAAACTAAGTTACTATTTGTGATTTAGCTCTTCGTGTAAAAACGTTATGGAAACTGGCTATTTACGGTAATCTTATTAACTATGTACGGTGCGTGTGCACATTTTTTCTTCGGTAAGCTGTCACTGCCCCCTACATAGATACCACCAGGTACACTTTAGATACCGACACGTGGACAACCATACCTCATTTAACATTCTGTATCACTATTATTACCGTTACCGGCAATGTTATCAAACAACTCTACAACAACTTCAGTAGCACCTATTTCTTAACTACTAAGAATGATATTGCAATGTATTTTGAGTTTATCGTGAATAAGTTTATTTTGTAATCGAGTTACACAGTTGCCGTTTCCCTTTCTGCCGATTTTTGCACCTTTCGTCGATTTATATCGGAAACCAATTTTATTGATCCACCATCTGGTGCGAGGTGGGCGACCTTTTCTAAAGATCCATACAATTTATATCTAATGTGTTTTTTTTCTTTCCAGGTAAGTGTTTGGACAAAAACTGGTGGCATTTGGCCCAGCACGTGAGTAGTGCGGCATTGTTATGGATTATGATGGTGAATTTGTTAAATATTTTGCAGAAACGTAGAATTCTATAGATCTGTCAGGATCACACATAGGTACCTAAACATCGCAAAATTAAAGAAATATTTGATCTGTAACTTAATCACATATTATACATATCTCCACATATTATATTTATAATATCTTTTGCTGTGCCCGACAGGGTCCACGATTGTTACCGACCAAATAAATGTTTATCACCTAAGCCTACATTGTGGAATGCAATAAAGAATTAGAATTAGAATCAATTTATTCTAAATGCTTTTAAAGAAATTAAAAAAAAACTGTATCGTCTTGTAATGTTGCTAGGCATCTTACCTGATTTCGATAGAAATATTAAAACTCTAATAAGAGTCCCATTTGAAATTACTCAATATAGCCAGTCCACAACACCAGAACCTTAAGCTTTCATCATCATCATCAGCTTTTAAATGGCCCACTGCTGGGCATAAGCCTCCTCCCCTAAACGCCACTGATTCCTATTTTGGGCCTTTTGCATCCAGGTACCTTAAGAACCTTAAGCTTTAGTCCTAGCCAAATACATTTAAACAATTGAAACGTGTTTCGATGCAATTTCAAACAATTTAATGGTACCTCTCCACCAGCAGTATTATTTCAATTCAAAGCTTAATTTTCAATATAATCAATTATTGGCATCACGTCGGTGTCTGCTCGACCGCATCGTGGACAGGTGTGAAGATAGTGCAATCACGGGGCTGAACTCAACTGTGAAATAAGAAGGGATGCACAAAGGGCAAGGAACTGTAATGTGATCGAACTTAACTGAGAAGGATAACGATTTGGAGGTTCCAAAAGCTTTTGTTAGGTAGTACGAGTGTTTTGGACTCATAGGTGCAAACCAGCTTGAGGTATTCGGTACGATTTTTAGGTTGAGCAACGTTTTACACTTCACGTTTTACTAGCATTTCAGCGTTTCCCAGCCAAAGAATATTACATACGCTAACGTCTAGTCAAATACTAATTACTGCAGATAATACAAATATGTCGGCGCCGGTATCAACCCCGACACCCCTAACGCAGCACTCACTTGTCACTGAGCTAATCAGCTTATCTTTTCTATCTATCTCATTGGTCGCTATCGCGAATGCTAAGCATGCGGTCCTCGGTTCGAATCCCGGGTCGATCAAAGAGTTGTTGGGTTTTTCCATTAGGTAATTCTCAGTAACCCGGTTGATCGCTTACTCCCTATTACCTATAATATAACTGGCGAAATGTGGTTGTACTAAATGCACTTTGGGGAATCTTTTTCTTATATCGTATGGTTGATAAACAGCCTGGTGTAAGAGTTTAAGCCCCCTGTAGGCCTTTGACATGGCTTTACACCGATGAAAAATCTCTCAGGTGTGCCAGTTTTCCTTTAAGGTGTGTGTTGTGTTTATGTATAAACAATTCCAACAGTAATCTAATGAGCTTCAACTCAAGATGCACGCAAACAAATTTTCCAAATTGTTTAAAACCTACTACATTTAAATAGGTTACCGAATCACATAATTTTTTGTTTACGAACTGATTGGTAAAGAATAATATTAAGTTAAGCTTCTACGCCGAGTTTATATAAGGCCTTGTCCTCATTATATAATTATGTTGAGATCAGTTAACCCTCGCTTGGTATTTGATTAGCAGAAATCACAACATTATTAAGGTTGTTATTATCTGATTTTATTAGTTACTGAATTGTCTGTTTGGCTGATAATGTTCCTTGTATTTTCAACTCTTTGCATCTGATCCTGCAGTAGTAAGTAGTTAGTTATACTAGCGGGCCCGGCAGATGTCATCAGGCCCGGAAAAGCAGCGCCATTTACCAAGTTTAATGGTGTTTCTAAACCACCCAGGAACCCATTATACACAAAATTTCATCCAAATCGGACCATCCGTTTAGGAGGACTTTGTGACAAACACACGAACAAAATAATCATATACCTATATTAAGATTGGTATTTGTTTTTTACTAAATATTACAGACGCTATAACGTCAATATTCTTATGAAAAGTTACTGAAAAGAGAGCTGGAAAGAAAGAATTTTAAAATTTCCTTTCAAACAAAAAATCTATGTTTAATATAGTAAAAACAGCATAACATAATTAAATATTATTTACACATTATCCTTCAGGAAATTATAAAAACCAAGAATGCCAAAGGCCGCATCCATCAGACTGTTCACGACGAGAACAAAAAAGTAAAAACAATGACATTTTCCCTCTGTTGTCTATGATTGCGTGTTGCTAAAAGGCGTTAATACGCCATGAAATTAACCTTTATTTTCATGGAAATAAAATAATTTACGCAATTAAGGGTTTTATTGCGCATTGCTCGCATTTTGAGACAGTTATTAGCTTTTGTAGGCATTTAAGTTTTCTGTAAAATGTTACATCTGTTTGATTTAATTCAGAAACTTGGAAATAGGCTCGTTGTAATATGGGGACAAGTCATGTCATGGTGTAGGGAAAGGCCACTCTACTAGGTCAGTAACGATAAGGGACCGCCCAGTGTCACTTCGTGGAGATACTTGAAACTCAATGGTGATGTGTATTAACCACTTAAGAAAGCAATTATCATGATGTTGTCTGTGCGTTTACAAGTCAAGCAAGGCCTAGTCTCAGTGCACTGAACCGTTTCCATCCAATAAGTGAATTTAGTACGACGACTGTCTTTGAACATGGATTAAAACAAATCAATGAAGAAGAGCACCTATAGAGCACTCTACCTAAGCTGGGAGTTACCTAGTCACCTCAATTAGGTATTAGCCTACATACGAGGCCGGGTGGTGTAGTATTGTAATCAGATATACAAGCTGCAACTCTTTAGGGCTTGAGTTTCCACTGATTTACAGTAGGAATTCAAGGAAAACTAATATTTATTTACATTAGAGGAAGTTCTACAATTTTCCAGTTTCTACTACTGAAAATATTAGCAGTCATAGCATTAGAAACTTTTAAAGACACCTTAGGGTTGCGAGTTTGAGGACTGTTTGTGCCAAATAAGTATATTGTGTTCTGATGTTTTATCACGCTGAAGGAATAAGTAGCTAAATATTCGAAATTTCTACTAGCTTAAGGAGACCAAAAATCAAGCTTCGTGAAATGATCCGTGCGTTAGGCTATTATGACCATCAAGACATTAAGGTCAAACGCACAAAACGTTGTTATAATGTCCAGACATCTAAACTAAAACAAAATATGAGTGTTCATAAATTAGGGCGGTTTTCGTGAAACAGCGAAGGTCAACGAGTCTGGCAGTAATTACTTCAGACCTGGGCTAGGCACGCTAACAAACCACGCCTGGCTAAATTAGATACATTAGGGAACTTGCGCACTTGCGACTATGCGACTGAAATACGACATTAAACTGGAACATTTTTAGTAAATCATCTGATATAGGACAGTCTACAATATCACATGAATAAAAGCTTAGCGTTTTGCCCCTTAGCCAAGTGGCAAAACGCTTGACGGATAGAAATCGAATTGAAGGGAAAATACGTATATGGGTCAGACATATGTCATCGATAACATAGTCGAAATATTATGTCACCTCCATACATCTCCATCTCTACTATTCGATTTCTATAACGTATTGCCACTGCTCTAGGGGGCAGATCATCCCAATAATACCCTAAGGACGCCAATCTGCTCATTAATCAGTCGTTACGCAACAACGCATAACTTGTCGAAGATGTGAGAGACAAAGTGCCGGTGTAGTGTGAACATGGACCGGCATCCCGGTGTTGTTTGCCCAGCCCGCGCCAGCCACCCCGTACGTGACAGTCCGGTGAGAAAGGCCCGTCGGCGCTACACGACATGTACACACGCTCACCACACACGGCTGACAAACAACACATTCACTGAACATGAATGACCGAATGAATGGATCGAGATGGATCACCTCCTTATTGACACTCTCGTTTTTGTGGCAGTATTGTTTTGTGACTCCATCTTACCTTTGATCAGGTCAAAAATACGGTGGATAAAATTTATAAATATTCTAAATTCAAACCTACAAATTCTCTAGCCAAACAGATTTTTTTCTAACTTTGTATTAAGTTAGTACTGCAGTAATAATTAAATGTATTATAAAATATTACAATAACAATGAATTAAT
Organism: Abrostola triplasia; assembly: GCA_946251915.1. Lineage (NCBI taxonomy): Eukaryota > Metazoa > Arthropoda > Insecta > Lepidoptera > Noctuidae > Abrostola > Abrostola triplasia. Next base: position 396,420 of record OX276437.1, read on the forward strand.
TTTAGCATTAATAATCTAAATACGCAAACCTATAAAATAAGCTCGTGTCCAGACGCACGATTATATTTCAGCGTTAATATTAAAGTTGCGGACGAGTCGCACGACAAGTCGTAAATTGGTGCGATGCCTGCGCCATGTCACGCAGTGTTTTTACGATCCCTACTTACCCTTAATAGTTTCGTGTTATTTTAAAAGCCTAGGCAACAATCTGGGGCTAAGTTCGTGTAGGTCACACTTATTTTCACGAACATTTGTAGAAACACATTCTCACACGTTTAGCTTCAGACTGCTGTACATACCTGTATAAGACTTGGTTAAAATAAAAGCATGTTACAAGAAAAACTACTTGAATCGAAGGGGTCGTAGGTTAAAATATCGCCTATCGTGTTCCCATCTAGTTTTATTTCGGTTTCTTCTCTTTCAATTCGATGCATATTATGTATTTACATTTTAATAAAGTGAATAATGTAAGTACATATATTCTGCGTCATAGAACCGCTATTCGTTTCCACGCCGAAATCGTCCAGCAATCTGTTCTACGCAAAGGTATTTGAAACGGAAATATGGATGCTGTGGCATCTTAACAAATAAACCCATTATTTGTCTCTGAGCATGACGTGCCCTATCTTCAGCTTACCTATTTGATCGGTCAACATAAAGTAATCCTCGGGGCCGCAAAACCAAACATCCTGAAAATGCGAAACTTTTTGTTTTTATATGACTGTTGCCTCTTTGAAATACCTGAATGACAAAGAACACAGAATTTAACATAACATAACAACACGCCTGTATTCTCTGAAGAGGTAGGCAGAGGTGCACATATAATACACCCACATTTCGCTAGTTAAGTTTAGGTTAATGTAGTAGGTGGCGAGCCTATTGTCATCAACCGGGATGAAATCGAGACTCCGTGCTGCTACCGAGAATTAGCTAATGGAAAAACCCAATAACACTCTGCCCGACCCGAAATCTGAACCCAAGACCTCAAGCTCAGCAGTCGCGCTTAAATAGACCAACAAGGCAGTCAAATCAATACAAAATTTCATGCAACCAAGTACTTCTGTGGCATCCCATCCGTAAAAAAACTAAAACATTATACTATACATGGATGAAGTCAAAAACCACCTATTAAGGTAACAACCAGCATCGTAGCTAATGTCAACGTGGGCCCACATCGCGTGCCATCCAGACCAATTCTGTGGCAGCACTATACCATTACCGCGAGGTATAATAGTCGGTCGCGCCACTTCAACATCTACAATCTGTAGATACAATCAAGGCAATCAACCATTTTTGTCGTCAGCGCAATAAGCTAGTATATTCTAGGCATGTACTTAAAGAAGTATTAATTAATGAAAGGGGTGAAGTGTCAGGCTGGTGATTGAACGTTAGAGTATATCACACCAGTGGCGTTGTTTTGATTGAGTGAGCTAGACGCAAGTCCCTGCAGTTAGTCATAACTGCCCGGCCACCTGATTAAAATAAAATACTATTAAAATTATAACCCTTTCTTTTCACTTTGCCGTCGTCCTATGAAAATACCTTTCAATAGCAGGCTTTTTAGGTACTGGTGCTTCTGGCGTTTATATTTTAAAAAACCATAGAATAACTATGTTCAAGGCTATTTGCGATAGTTGACTAAATATTAGTATTTGGTCGGAAGAGGGTAATGCCATTATTTGAATCTAAAAGTTTCCGTCCTGGATTTCTACTAGTTTCGTCTCTTGTAACATTTGTATGAACAAGAATCTACTTGGAATTATGGTTTCTGGCTCGATTCCAATGGGGAACATTAACATAATGATCAAAAACTTATTAAGACTCGTAACAGGGTTGTTTAAACCGTGCCTCGTCCCTTGATCCTAGGTTTCAAGTTTAAACCAATTTTTGTCTTATTAGGGAAATAGTGTGACTTAATGTTAAATAAATAAATAAATCTTCTTACTCGGAATCCGGTATGGGCAGGTTTACTTTATGATCAACTGATTTTTGAAACAAAAAAGTAATCTTAATATGATTGTGTTCCAAAGGTGCAGCATTCGACGCCTAACCTCGGTTGGTGGATACTGATCCCAAGTGAAATAATATAAATATATCACGAAACAAACTGCCCATATACAAGAATATTGTTAATTTATTATTATCGCCGATCATTTACGTCTTATTATCAAAACAAACACTCTGAGATCAGAGTTTAAATCGAAAATCTGATGACAAACTTAACTTTGCGGTTTTGAAACCAAAACTTGCCTCCAACTAATTAGTAAAAGCAAGTTTTTGGGCGGAAAATGTAAGTTTGTTGGATCGCATTGAATGATTCACATACTAAATGGGTCAATTCATTATCTGTGTCCAGATCTGATAAAGGATCGTTATATATTTATTTAGTTTGTTTTTTATTTTATATCGTGGACGGCACATTCCAGGCGCTCTTGACCAGAGGTGTGAAGTGAGATCACACTGCTTTGGATGCGGCAAATTTTGAAATCTATGGCACTCCATATCTTTTAAGTAATTTCAACTATTGGGAATATGGAATATGTCATCTATTTTCGTCTACATCCCAAACCTCTCTATTATTATTTGTTACTACGCCTAGATCTCATTATTATTTTAACATCTTTATTAGCATCTTAGACCATTCGCTCAAAAGAAATTCCTCTTTCTCTTTAGAAATGCCATAAACGGCGTCTTAACAAACTAAAGATTGCAAAAACGTTTTCCCAAATGAACTTGTCGCAACCTTCGATAACACTGTAACGATAAATCTCACTATCTCAATAAAACTGCCTCCTCCAAGCCCATGGCCAGCGTACCTCCCCAGTGGTACCTGTTCCTGGAACACAATACATTGATTCTCGCTTAGCACGGCCGCACCGCCGCGCCGCACCGCACCGAAAACGATAAAAACACTCGTGAACCATCGCACCCATATGCGCAGGCGCCGACGTGCCGTAACCTATGGGTTATCTGGATGTGGCATCTTCTAAAAACTAGCCAAACGTAATTAGGCCTATGAAGAAGGAGGGATTGTGTGTTCAATCTGTGGATTAAATTGTTTTGCAATATTATCCTTGTATGAGACCTACTTATCTAAAACTTTGACTTAGGATGTTACGAAGACAGTGTTAGATTATCTAGTTTGCTTTTGGTCAGGTACAGTAGAGAAAAATACGAATAGAGCTAAAACATTAAGAAAGATTTTTTCAAAACCTAATACATATTCTAGTCCTATTAATTATTTTTTGTGGTATCAGAGAAGTTTTGATTGGACTCGCCCCACGCTTGTAATTCCTCCTGTATCGCGGATACGTTTCACAAATATGTAATATCACATAGACAAACACCCAGGCTCGAGACAAACATCTGCGGATCACACAAATGTTTGTCCCGTGCGGGAATCAAACCCCCTAACCCCTAGCACAGTAGTCTAACCGCTGCGTCAATCAGGTCGTCAGTATTATTATCCCTAATATAATAAATGAGAGAAACACTGCAAGAATATGTATTTAGAAAGTAAATTAGTTTTGGAATAGATATCAATGTAAAGCACCGTTCAGAATTAATTTCATATCAGATCAAAACACAATCCACGTCTGTTGGATTGTTAACTAACTTCTGATTGTATTTCTATAATGTTTACGGTATTTTCCCCATGATGTGCGAATAATACATCTTTAGTTGTCAGAATAAATAATTGATATCTTGTAAAACTCGGCTTTTCATGCCCCAAAAACCTTCTTATAAACGATGCTAAAATGTGTTTTAAGGCAACCACTTAAGTCCACTGGTATCTTCGTTCTTTGACATACCAACGGTAGTGACATGTATAGTTAAAGCATGTGATGATTATATACATTGTCCATTTTATGAGTTAGGGGAAAATAGCGCTCAAAGACATATAGCTCCTCAATAGAAAGACATCAAATCTTAAGCAATGATGTTGACCATGAATTAGAACCCTAGAAATATCAATGTCAAATAAACTCCTTTAAATAAATTCATATAAAAAGACAAATTCATTATTAAAAAAATGAATAGATCTTTGTAGAAACAACAACAACAAAAAGACAATTCCATAGTGTATAGATCCGTGTGGCGTGCCTCAGGGCGCCGTCTCCCTTATCTGGGGGACACGATTCGGCCGGTGGTCAGAGATACCCCACTCACAGATATAACTGCCAGATATCGCTAAACGATCGCGATTGCCTTATCCCAATGGCGATATCAATGTTTTAATTAGAATGCCACTTTACACAGTCTTTTGGGGTTCGTTTTTGCTTCATTAGACAGGAATTATAGCTAACTCCATTTTGCAGTTATAGAAAGCTCGTTAATGTCAATACTTAAATTACTAACATTGTAAATCTTTGACCTTGGTTTATTTTATCGTCTTCAGACCTTGCCTCTAACCTTGATAAAAGTAAATATTGATTTATGAAAGTTATCATATAAATTATATGTATTAAAGCTAGAAGCACTCAACAGTATCAATTCAATACTTGCATCAACTCGTTTAACAAAATCAAAGCAATATAAAAAATAGGCGAAATATAAAATCCACGGCAATGAGCAATTCATAATCTTTATCAAAGACAGCTTAAATAGCGTAGAAATGTGCCAAGATTGGTAAGTCTGATTAAGACCGCATCGTAAACTAACCTGACCTAACTAAACCGCTCGAACTCAATAAATTCTAGGCACGATAAACATAAGGTTATATTACTTTATTGAAGCCTCAAACTAGGATCATAAACAACAAGTTACAATGTTAATTTACAAGCTAAACAATATGAAATAAATTACTGAAAGCAACAAAGCTCTGATAACTAAACAATGAATTAAACTATTACAATAGCTCGTGATGATCGGCCATTGTTTGGGCAGGAGAAATCAAAAGTGTCGCGCATCTGTCTGCATGTCTATGGTCCTTAAAATGGAGTTACAACTCATATTATGTTTAAGAAAGTTATTCATAATGGACTTTTTGTCCTATCCGTGTGCTTGGAATAAAGTGTAGGAGATTTTGTAGCAAGCAGCGAAATCTCTATTACACTTGTTAATGCGAAAGCTAAAGTTCTAAAGGTAATAAGTGGAAACAGCAAGACAAAAGTGCGTTATAAAGACAAGTCTGCTAGGTTGATAACCTGACAGATTTAGATGAACTAAACAATCCCTAGAGCATTTTCTAGTACAATAAAAGGCTCTTTCATTACATTACAAGACAGCTCTCAGCAAGGAGTTGACTAAGGTCCATCTCATGAATGCCTAAATTAGTAGATAACAGTATGTTAAATTATATAAATTGCAGACACTAGTCTAGTCCCCCAAATACTAGATATATTGGCATCTTAAACTTGTTAACTTTACTAACTATAACAGTTAACACATGCCCAGACTCGTTGCGACTAACACAGAGCTGCACAGAGGGCAGCCGCTCGGCATGCGCCGCGCACGCGCACTCGGACGTGCCCGCTCATGGGCATTTGCATCAGTTTCCGCTACCAACAAGCACACCGACACACGCACGGATTATAACAATATAGGATATGGAGCTATTCACCTTATTGTTTAGAATGGGAATTGATTGAAGACGGCTCCACGGTCCCTGCCTTCATACTTAATAATTGTAATGTTGAGCTAGCCCCGAGCCCCGGAAGATTCTAATGTGGATAGGAGCTTTCTGATCCGAAAGTTTCTTTTTAATAGAGTCATTTAATAGAATCATACTGATTTACCTAGATTTAGGGGATAGCATTCATTTTATATATGTGCTTAACCATATGGATACGTTACATAATTCATATTATCAGAGTGCTTCAACGTTATATAAATGAAGGAAAACTTTAATTCAGCAAACCCTGTAACTCGAAGTCCTAGTAATCACCACAAAATTGGCACACCAAAAAAAATTGTTGTACAGTGCCACTATCTTTTGCAACACGCTTGTAATAAATAAATGAATATGAATGAACTGCTCGTTAGTCGAATCATGAGAGATTTTTCAACTATGTGTACAGCAATGTCAGAGGCCTACAGGCGATTTAAACTCTAACACCAGGTTGTTCATCAACCATACGATAAGAAGAAGAAAGGAATCAACAAATACGTAAACCTTCCACCAACAATAGAAGAACGATTAAGAAAACTCAGACAGAGTTTTGCAGCTGTAAACAAGATGTCCCAGGCTTATCCAGTGCTTGTGGCACACGTTACACCCGGCCAACATCCGACCAGCTGATTCATCCGCGGGCGACTACAGGAAACCTTTCGGTTGTCACGCCGGCAGCCAGGGGACATGATAATGGCGTCTTACTATTATGAGTCAGTGTCATCAGTTTGTCGTTTCCGTGTTCTGGATAAATGTGGATTTGTATTGTGTAAGGTTGTAGTAACTGGTCGAAGGAGTCTCGCTCTGCCTGTCATTGCGGTTTGTGACAAATACGTTTTGTTTTTGTGTATTTGCTTTGACCGATTATCTGACCTAGAAATAAATGCATATATGCTCCATTGATACCAGCGATTGATAAGACCACAATTCATAGGTTAATGACGTCTATGTATACAAGTTTATAGTATGTAAGACGTAGCTCCAGTATATTTTTTGTACTTTTTTATAAGTAGCTATATCATATCCTAATAACTCATATTTACACCTCCCTACCATCACTTCACCGTGTATCCAAGTCAACAAGGCGATCAAACAGAATGCTGTCTGAAGCCTATTCGAATTCTATTATTTAATACTTTAACAATTCCTCAGACATCACACGCACAATGGTCCATCAAACAGAAAATGGTGGACAAAAACTGAACTATTTTTAAAAATAAAAATAATTCAATACTTTAAGATGCTTACAACACAATCGTACAAAAAACCAGTTAAACGGCGCTCAAAAATAAAATTAAGATATTCAAAAGTAACCCTTTGCCCGACAGCGCGTCATAATCCTCTTTATCGAGATTCATCTTAGGATACTCACATGGAAACATAAACTTTATCACTGAAATATAAGGTTGACATTTAAATATCGCTAACATTGATATAAAATAAACAAACAGTGCTTACAGAGTGGTCCTCAGTAATTTTCTCCTTCAGATAAATGTGATCAAGAGGTGTTAGCTTATTAGTTTTATTTGTGTGAAATAATACTTCGTTATTCATTTAATTTAAAATTGTGTGAATATATGGCACATGTAATATCTTTAACATGCAGTATATATTAAAAATAAAATCACAAAACCTGTATTTTGAAGTACTTAGAGGATTTTTTTATATCCAGTGCTCAAGAAGTACTAAAACCCGGTCTTACCAGTCCTTTGTTATGCACGGGTGTGTTTATAACAAAATACACTAGCAGCGTTGATAAAGGAAGTGTATTTGTCAAATAATTGATAAGATAGCTACCACGTGCCGCGGGGCGGAGGGCTAGCTGTAATGTGATTAGAATAACAAATATTGGGCCTCCTTAATAATACTTCAGTTGTTCATGTTTGATGGAGGCAGGTGTTCCACCTGATAGTGAACTTTTTGTAGCTTATCATGTGTGACTCCCTTGGATTTGCACCCTAAATTAGTAGCTGATGTTGATATGGGTAAACATTGACAACTTTGTTAAAAAAAACTCAAAATATACACTTTGAATATATTTTTGAATTTAAATTTGTTTACAATGCTGTTCACAATAATTATATCACAGCAAAATAATAGATAAATAAACTATTCATGATGAGACGATAGAGATTATAATCCACAACCATAATGCAGTCATAATACATGGAGATCTAATTAACACAATGTCATCTATTAAACACTAAACGCAGCGCAGTAAAAGAGAAACTGCATAATTTCTAAGAAATCAATTCAAACGTAAGATATTTTTTATTACAACTTCCTTCCCACGTCCATTCGCAACAATACTTACAATTTCACCTAAACAAACAGACAGACATGATCTTACGAAGCCGTGGCAAATATTTAACGGTATATAAATTAGTAGGCTCGCTGGGCTCCCAGACACCCCGGTGGGCCGAGCGTGCACCAAGCCTGCACAAAAACCTATTGTATCTGCACCTTATTATTGAATTTACACCTCGGCTGTGGGACAACAGTGCGGATTCTAACTGCCGTGTCCGAAGTCGCGAAAAAAACCTTTGAGGAGATAATCGAAAACTGTCACTAGGAGGTTTATTGTCACCGTCCGGTGTTGGGGAAATTGTAAAGTGTTTAGCAACGGCCCAAGAGCAACGGTGTGCGTTGCTGACTGAAGACTGGAACCATTATGCTTCAATCGGATTGTCTTATCACTAGTTATTCGAAGAAGTTCATGAAGCCTTAAGAAATATTTGCAAGTATAAGTAACATAGTCAAGCATTATGCTCAAACTATCAATTATATGACCAAACAATACAATGGTCATTTATTGTCATTTAGCAACGTCTCTACTTATCCGTTAGCCCCTCACAATGGGCGCATCGCTCGCAACTATAATATCATTATAACGCTTCACCTCAAACCTGACATAATTACATATAATGTTGCTTTCCACCATTGTGATGTATCGACGGAATTTTATGCCCATTTCACTATAATGGCTGTCCCTAAGCCCCGCACAAACAACCATGATGGATGCGTTGCGGCACACACAAAAGAACCATTGACAGCTTTCACGTACCCCTACGTCCAATTATAACGAAAAAGTAAAGATTTTGTCCACCCGCGCCGCTATCGACCCACTGTCCGAAGAAAAAATCTCTTTTTCACCCATTCAGCTTGACGGCTTAGTAAAATATATCGTGAAAAATACACATTTATTTTGTAATCATACAAACACCAAATAAATAAAGCATTACTTTCTTAGTTTGTTTCACAATTACTATTCCATGTCAAAAACGTCGATATGTAACACTTCTATGCAATTTCAATATTAGTATCGTATACAACATACGATCAAGCATCGTATACAAGTTTTCCGCATTATACAATAAATCCAATTGGGAACTTATATTAGTGTTACAATATTAAATGCTTGGAATAAATAACTGAACTGAAGCACTCATGACGATCATCGTATTTTTCCTTTTTTTCAAAAGAGACAACATAAGCAGATTCTAATAAGGTAGCCGCAATGTCGTGTACTATCAAACGAGCTTAGACGTAGCTGTAGTGGCCTACCGGAGCAGCACGTGACTGGAGCTGACGTCGTGCCTCCTGCCCAGGCGCTTGGCGCAGGTCTGCTGGTGCAGCTCGCAGCAGTAGGCGCGAGTGAACCTCTGGCCGCAATACCGGCACGCGAACAGACCTTCGCGAGCCCTCTTAGAGTCCAACGAATGACGACACACGCAGCAATCCCTGGGAACAGAATTTATTTTTGTTATCACAAATAATTAATTTACTTTTTTCATGAAGTTCAAGGCTTAGTGACTAGAAAAAACCTTAACAGAATTACCTCGTCCTTCCCAAGTTATGTTTATGAATATGGTCACTCAGCTGAGACGGGCGGCCGAACGACGCCCCGCAGATGTTGCAGATGTAGTGCGACACACACGTCTTGGTCGGCAGTTGTAACATAGACAAGTACGAGTTATAATTCAGGTTGGGCATGTAGGACAACAACTGTTTTATGGTCTCAGTAGACACCCTCAACAACGCGAACAGTCCCAGAGGATCAGTGTTTACAGCTATAGTCATCTGAGTGTCCTCCTCCTCTGAAGGATCGTCGCAAGTGATCTCCTCAACTACAACTTCACTGTCGGCTCCAAGCCGAGCCTTAGACAGAGAGTCGGTGACCTCAGTAGCTCTCTCCCTTGTCGGGATATCAAATGTTATATGCACGGCACAGTTGCGATCGGTTCGCAAGTTAAGTAATTCTTCAATATCTCTTTTAACTTTATCACTCTTCTTCATTTCCTCTAGTATTATTTTGTCCATTTTGGATATGCTGGATTCTCTATTTTTCTGTATTCCACTTGGACCGACTTCAGATAATGTTAGATTTCTGGAGCTGTTTTGGACTACACCACATACATATTCTTTATTTTTTAATAATCCAAACGGATCACTTTTGGGTCTGTTCAAATTATTATGGCTGGTGGTAAACCTGCAAGCCACTGACGAACTTTTATGACGGAAACCTTTCTTCGATTTCATATCAACCATGATTGTATTGATAGACTTAATCAGAGTATCAATTTTCTCTTCTATGTGCGCTAACGACTTTACTTTTGATTCATCTTCACATTGCCGCATTTTATTCTTTAATTTGGCAATGTTACTCGTTACTCTTTTAAACTTATCTTTGAAAGTATCTGGTTTATGGATAGAGCATGCAGCTTCTTCTTTGTCCTCTTCTTCACTAACTTCCTGTAGTGATTTCTCTGTCTGTATGGGAATCGATGCGCTCCTAATTACAGGAAGCATTTTTTTCTTACATTTACAGGGTCTACCCGGTTGGACGCTCCTAGTCCTGTATCTACTTGTACCTTGTATTCTATCGAAGGCCGCATCCATGTACCTTGGCTCTTTTTCAATGATTATATTGTGTCCACGATAGTACCTACCCGCCGGTCTCGGGTGCCAATCGTATGCAAAATTGTTTCCACGTCTTACCTTGTTCCAATGAAGCAGATTGGATTGCGAGGAAGTCGGATAGCAATGACGCTCGCTGTCATAAATATGAGGTCTTAAACCCGGCGCCGATCGGTAGTCGTCACGTGGGAAACTATCAAAAGGATTCGGTGGCATGTGGTTGTGGGCCCCGTAGAAGTCTTGCAACAAGTGCTGACACGGATTTGACTGACGCCAGTCGTACCTGGTGTTATAAAAGTCATCTATCACGTCGGCGTTCTGTTCGTCTGGTACGTATTGAGGTGATATTGTTGACGGTTCATTGCTATAATATCGATGTTTATTTTTCAGATCGTTAATATAATTATTCCAGGTCTCTCGTTGCTTCTCAGTTTCTCTTGCAATTACCAATTTCCTCACTAATCTTTGTAGCCTGGCGTTTCTTTGCATAGTTTTGTAAACAAATTCCTGATTATACATATTCGTCATAGGGCGGCAGTATGTAGTTTTCTCAGCTCGTCCATTCGCGTCTATAAAAGGATCCGTCTCCACATCACTAGATGTAAATCTTTTATGTCTGTTATCATCTTCATTAAATTCATCAAACCTAACTTGGTTACTATATCGTGAAGATTTAGGAGCAGTTTTTGAACAAGTCGTCATATATTGAGTATCGAACGGAGTGTTATGCGAACTCATTGCTGGCTGCGAGTAGGGTCTCAGGGGCCTTTGGTTTTCAGATATAAACGCTTCATTTATCTCATCGTCGTAGGGATCTTTCAGGTACGCATTTCTATTGGAACGATAATTTTTCATAATTTCGTCTATGAGTGCTTTAGAATCTTTAGTAGTTGCATCGAACACATCGATGAATTCGTCATTTTTTCTTTTATTTGTATGGTGTTCTTTAGCTTCACCAACAAAGCCTCCGGCTCCATTAAAGGGGTTTACGTTATTAACAAACAGATGGCCTGCACTAGATTCAAAATAACGACTGCTAATGTTTGGGTGTTCCCTGAATTTTATTGATTTCTCGTCGTCTTTCAAATCCATTTTTCATGTCACAGAAAATTTACGATGGCCGAATTATGACATTTTTTATTTTGACAGATTAAAGAAGAAAGCACATAATATGACGGGATGGTAAAAATAAAAGTAAATGTGTTTAACCGCTTTATATCTTAAAGTATTAAATTACTGAACTCTTTTCAAAACTTAAAAAATTATTAACTGGTCACCGAAAAGTTTGCTATCAGAGCTGACAATTTTTTTATTTTTTAACTTTATTGTAAGGCGACTCTAGCTAGATCGAACTTATGGGGCAATTACAATAAATATAATTCCAATGTATTAATTAAATTACCAATATAAATACGCGAGGTATTTCCCAAAATGCACGCATAAAAACAGTAAATATTGTATCATGCCACTCAACGCGTTTATCGCACGTTTTATTCGTTTACAAAAACATCCCGAACCCGCCAATATCGTGAGGAATCAGTAATAAATTTATGAATTTAAATTCTCAAAAAATGCAAATAAAGAGATTTTAGAACAAGTTAATATCGCGGCGACTAACAGAACATTGTAACGAGGTCTGAGGTGTGTGGCCTCGGCGACAACCCGTAATCAGGACCACCCAAATTTGGGCGGAATATTCCTTGCGCCGGCGCATGAACGTATGAATTTATTTAGTGTTCGGTTGATGATGCTGGCAAGATTATTGTAATGAAGTCGAGATAAATGTGATGGCGAACCCATATCTTAGTTAATGACTCGAAATTGCGTCTTTCTTGAACTTGCCGAAATAAGTATTTTAACACATTGGTATTCAAATAAAAGTCATAAAACACAACACTTAACGGACATTAAATTCTTTTACATGTTACAAAAACATCGTTATGTAAAACTAGCAAGAACAGCAATAAAAACGATCAAATAGCAATAAAGAATCAATAACGTAGTATCAAAACGTTGGAGGGTAAAACCAACAAAAACGGCAGATTATCGAGAGCACTACAGGCTACAGGCATTATACAAACTATTTAGATAACACATCGCCACGAGACAATTTTTTAAACCACTTTTTATTAATTTTCGTTATAGCCACACTTTTAGAGTTACGTGTAGAAATAATAAATACAAAATATATCAGAACATTGTCGTCTTCTTAGATTTTAAGTTTATACTTAGACTTGTTTGTTATGTTTCTTATAAACGTTTCAGTAAATTCCTGGGACTGAATATTAGCTAAAATGCTTCGATGAAAGAAGATTGCATCCGACTGAAGGATGCTATCTTCTTCCATCGAAGCGTTGTGCACAACTAAAAATACTATTATATGTACTAAAATTAAAGAAGGTAAGGCGTAAAAAGAATAAATAAATAATTTAGCGCATATTTAACTAAAACGATAGACCAATAAAACAGCCTACAGAACACTCGTCACCCCGCCCTACTCGCCTCAGTCAACCTTTTATCAATTTCCAAACTTACGTTTGCATTTTTATTAGTTTCTTTACAAGTGTGACACGCCTGCGCTGGTTCGCAGCTTGTCCTGCGATTATGTTAATCACCCCATAGAATATTCATTGAAAAAAACCCACCCTTATACTTTATCTTATATTGTTGGCGTTACTGTTCTATGTGACGCGTCCCAAACTTCATGTTCGTCTGTCATCTGTCGGTGTCTGTCGGTGACTTGTTATTTTTTATACCAATTGTTATTGGCTAATGAATATTTATACGGAGCACGTTTTGTCTGGGATATATCAGTAACCTTCGCATTAAACTGCTGTATTAATCTGTCAAACTTTTATTACAGATATGTGATTAAACTATAGTTATTTAAGTAATTTGGGGCAGTTCAAATTAAAGCAAAATATAAAACTATAAAGCCCATTAAAAATCGGGTACTCACTTAAAATACAGTGAAAACATTACTAGATATTAATCCTTTAAAGTACAATCACAAAGCTGTTATTATAAATAAAAAACGAAATGGTTAATTATTTACCAGGGCCATCAATTCCACCTCAAATCATACTACACACACGATCACCCCTACACTATATTCCAGCAGTAGTAATTCAATTGCCCAATTTACTGCGTATTACTCCGGCGAGTAAACAACTTAACAGTATAAAGGACGACCTTCAAAGGGGTCACCTTAGAGCAGCGGTCCTAATAGCTCACCCTAGAGAACTCCCTACCGACGACACTTAAGAAAAAGCTTCCTTAAACTCAACATTTTCGTTCGTTTTATATACATTGCTTTAGGACTTCTAATGAACAAGAAATGAATCGAACAAAAAATGCGATGTATCTCGTGCAGGTGAGATTGTCACTGTATTGTAAGCTTGTGGTAGGAAATCGTTGAGTCTAGACAACAGTATTAAAACCAAGGTGAAGGTCGGAGCCTGCGGCGCGGTCTCTATGGGGATGAATACGGAGCAAGATTATTGTAAATTAACCTCTTATTGAAACCGCGTAATTTCATTTCAATAGGAACAATTTGTGCGGTCTTACAGAAATATGACCTAGAACCCGTATTGTAGGCGGCCCTTTTATATATTACTTCATTTTCCGAACTCATTTGACTAGTTTGTTCTCTTGTCGTTGACCCAGAAAGATGAAAAACAATTTTAATATAATTTACTCGAATCAAAACAAACCGTATTTATTGAACATTCAAGGAAGACTGGATACTTAAGAAGACAGCTACAGATCTGCGGATTTAAACAAATTGCATCCAAAATCAAGTCATAAAAATGCCAAAACATGCAAGTTGACCAATTAAGCCATCAAGTGGGCACAGGTATCGCTCGACAAAGCCGAGCCAAACGGAGCTATCTCCGATAAGATACCGGTAACGGGACGTTGTTCCCACGGTGACGGACAATATGTTTGAATAGATAAAGAATTACTTGAGGAAAATAAAGGAGTTGTGTTTACTTGGCACGTAAATGGCAATAATATGTGAAAAGTGTTTGTCTTTGGTGCAAGTTTAATATTCATTTAATAGGTAGGTAGGTACCTTATCGCGTTAGTTTTCTAGATTTATTAATAGTTTTAAATATCACGTCTATATTTCGAGAAGCAGTGTAAATTTGATGCATCGTTAATAATTAAAAAAAAAAAGAGAATAAAAGTAGTAGTGCCCATTAAGTAACTGCATATTTCATTTTTTCTAGTATAGAAATAGAACCAGCAACTCTTAAGCATCAATCCAAGCAAGCAGCCACTGTGCAGTCTGCACGTTTTCAAGATTATTAACTGGTGATGTTAAAACATAACTGTAGGAAGAGCAAGTTTGGCGTCAATCCATCTTATCGTTCCGTTTAGACAAGTCCAATGTAGTCCTATATCAAGAATAATATAACACATTGTAAACATGTAACATTTGTTGGACCTCTAAATCAATATATAGTGTAAAAATTGTCGATGTGCCCAAACTTTATGGCGGAATGTGGCATGTATCGATGGTGACGAGCCAACAATGGCACGCCTCTGTGCAACGACTTTGTACCGCCGACGAGAATAATCTCCTAAACTTCACATTCCTCACATAAAATCGTGGTACGAACAAAAAATCTTTGTGAATCCATTTTACTGAGAAGGGAAGGGATCTGTACTGCTTTTTATTGATAACTGGTTTACATCTGCTGAATACTTGACTTTTACTGTATTTGGTTAGAAATATTTGCCTTTTCTTTCATGAAGAACTATTCTTTTTTCACCTGAAAAATCATAATTTGTTAGTACCATAATCAAGGATTCAAAGACCAAAAAAAGTAGACTGGACCTCGAAGAAATCGGGAAAAACATTGGCTCCTAAAGATTTCAAATATGAATAAGCATAGCTATAACAAGATCTAGTTAATACAAACCTCGGCCAGAGAACCCTAATTCACAAGCAGCCGCCGCGGCACAATAATGCTTGCCTATGAATAATAAGATCAAATAAAAAAACACTTGGACTGAAGCACAATCGTACACGCTTGTAGACAAACCATTATATAAATACAATGACATATTGTTGTCCCTCTCTGGCGCCGAATATACAAAGCCACTCTTTTTATTTTCCGTCTCATTCATTTGAATTAGCTTTATGCTTTAATGCTTTTGATTGTACTTCTTTGGTCTGGAATCACATCACGTTGCTAGGTTGAGGAAGGTTTGTGACGAGCTTTCCCAAAAAAGAGGGCTTACGTACAACCTAACTATAAAACCTGCTTTTTTAATAGGGTAATAAATTGCAATTTGCTAAGATATCTCCGCATTTAGCACGGCTGGGACACATTTGTTCCCTTGTTGGACTTACCTCATATTAAACTTGTATGTTTTTCCCTAATTTTAATTAAGTTTTGTTTCAAGTTTTTCTTTTAATGTTTTTTTCGTTTATTGTTTTTTTGTGTGTCTAGTATCTGTCTTGAATAAAATCTTTTTCATTCTTTTATTCTTTCTTTCATATTCCTACATCAATATGAATACATAAGTTCCTAAGTTCAATGTTTTACAACAATTAACACGTCTGTTTCTTTACAACCTTTTTTTATTTCCTTCGTGAAAGTTCCTCTGCTATCTGAGCAATCATCAACAATGCAATGCCTGATTGTATAAAATATATCTATACCAATACCTAAAAATTGATATCACGTGAAATTTTATATAACAGCTATAATTTCTTACTCAAATTTAAGTCGAGTGAAACGTTCGTTACTTATTTCATATCAATTAATTCTGGCAGCCACCTTAAATTCACATCGAAAACAATTAAAATTCCTCAGAGAACAGGCAAGGTCTCAAATACCTCGCATACCCTTAGGAACAGGTCCTGATTCAAATATGGACCTCATTCACAATGCGCCAACGAAAAAATATAAATATATTTTAATGGGGTTTGAGTTTGGCCACGCCCACCGGGATTAGAATACCGTGGCTTAAGATCAAGTGTTACATTCCTTTACATTTATTAAAATTAACAGAATATTTGAGACTTGCCCCTTCGAGTGCCACGGTCTTGTAAACCCAAACGGTTCCGTGCTCTCCACGCCCTAACATTATTAGAAAACAATATCTAACCGTAACATTTATTACGATTATTGTTTGTTATCAACATTATACAAATGTTACGATTACATATTGTCTTATAATAAAGTTATGGCGTGGAGAGCATGAAAACGTTGGTTTTCTATACAAGACCGTGGCGCTCTGAGGGTTAAAAACAAGAATGTATAAAGGAGAAGCTTAAGTTATTTTAGTGCAAAGACCACCATGAAGTATATTTTGACACCATCATGTGAAAAATAACTTAACCTTAATTATAAGTGATCTTAATAATCATTATATTATAATTAACATGTCTTATTATCGCAGTTTTATTTAAATTAATGATTATTTTTAACTGAGGTACATCATACCAAGGGCCTGAACAACTATTACGCAGTGTATTAAGTATTATGTGTGCCTAACGAACTTACCCTTAAGCGAAGCGCAAAAATTTGAAGAACGTTAATTGTGAGTCGACGGTTAGTCCTTGTGAACTTCCATGAATGTTTGAATGCTATTTGTTTATAATGCCCTCGATATTCGCCAAGCTTAGGTGTTTTCAGTCACTTGTTTTTTTATTCAGAACCTTGTAGGTACCTAATTCATTTATACATCATAACATCACGCCTGTATTCCCCGAAGGGATAGACAGAGGTGTACAGTACACCCACATTTCGCCAGCTATATATCCTAGTGGAATGCGAGGCGCGCCTATTGCTATCAACCGGGCACAAATCCAGACAACGTCCTGTTACTGCGAATCACTTAAAGGAAAAATCCAGCAATTCTTTGCCTTACCCATAATTTGAAACTAGAACCTCATGCTCAGCAGTCGCGCTTAGCGACCACTAGACCAAGGCAGTCAAGTCATTTATACAACCCGTCTATACAAATGAATAACCAGAAACAGTCATCTAAAATTCTTAGACGAACGTTCCTGAAAAAGTGACACTGACAGACAATAAATACATAGAATGCTGGCCAACAACGTATCACGAGATATAATGACTACTACCCATCCCTGCTGTCCCAAAAAATATTAAATCTACTTGTAACATAAAAATACACCATTTAACGTGACATCATGTGCACGGTCAATAGTACCGCGAACAATATCCCAACACTAAAGCTACAAAATAAATCAACACTATCTTCCACAGATAACAAAAATAAACACCAAACCAATCAATTAGTCGGCCGTAAAGCCAATTGGATTAGATTCTTTCGCCTCAAAAAAAAGTAAGGAAAGGCGCTAGCCTCCACTTTTAATTATCGTTTACCGACGCATTGTTTGTGTGAAAAAAGAAAAGATAAAAAGGTTAAAAGAATATAAAGTTGTCGAAGATAGGCGAGTGATCCATTTGGTGTCAGCGAACGTAAATCTCGCCGGAGGTATCTGTTACAATGGCTGGAGATAAAAACGTCTCAGATTTTGATTATTTAACTTTTATATTATCTACTAATTGTGTTTTATGGATATTTTTATGAAAACAGTATGTGTTTTCTATTAAAGTTCCGTTTTAATCGTATCGTTACCTTTTCGTTGCAATTTATAAAGGTAAATATTTACTTTCACATAAATAAATAGAAACACAAATAAATATGTATTTGCAATATTGCCAAAAACCAGTTACATTTTTAAACCTAATTTTACAGCTTCGTACTGGACGGCTATTGCTCTCCAATCATCAGGCAACATAGTACTCACAGTCCATCATATCGATCTCGTGGCGTCTCCGTGGTCGTCCCGTGTCCTCTAAATCAAAGTTTTCAACAGTTTTTTACTCGGGGCATCGTAGTTGCGGCGATTTCACGGCCGACGCGTTTCTCACACGCGTTCGCGGACCGCCCGCGCCGACCGATCCGTTTTTTACAACCGCGTTATACTGAGATGTCTGTTTTACGACGATAAAGCTCTTAGCTACGATAAAGCCCTTGATGGTTCTAGTGAAGGTGAAAATTTCAAGTTCTATGAGATATATAGAACGCATCTACATTTATAAACGTAAACTTTAATCATAAACAAAAAAGAGACTTACTATGGATAAATTCTAGGATGAAATTCCGGAATACGTTAGTGTTTTGCCATGGTAAACAAAAACAACAAGTTGTCACGCAGCCTGGCAGCCGCGCCGGTAAAGGACCAGAGTCAGTGGACACAAACAAAGTGTGAGCAAACCACTCGAGCCGTCTCCCACACCGTCTGAAGCACAAACACAAACACACTCAGCCGCACTGTGCCCGACGTTTGGAAAACAATCAATAAACGTACGACTGTCACTCTTCAATTGGAGATCTTGAACAAAGATAGCTGAATATACCGTCCTTACTAAAAATAGTTGCATCCAATTTACGTGAGTTCTAACGAAAATCCACAGCTACTATAATCGATACCACCATGTTTTGCGCCTTTATTTTTGGTCTTTTGGTACGCAACTCAATCTGAAATAACACTAACTCTGCTCAAGGCTTAACATTGCTCAATTTGACGGTAACTTACTGTTCTACTGACCCCGCGGACTTATGAGCGTGAAAATACATTTTATTTTAACATTACATAAGATTTCAGAGTATCGAATTTTACATTTTGTAGTACATTTCATATTCTTGTAAACTTTTTGGTAGGTGAACTTGTAATACCAACTAAACACACAGTTTTAGGTGTCACTGAACTTGAAGATATTTTATTTTGGCCTGTTCCTATTTTTTTTCCATGGGTTGGTTATGACTTATTTTGAGTTGTGTCATATTAAGTAAAATAAGATGCCTAAACAAGGTAAGGACCTGGTTGTGAACTTATCTAGTTCAGCGCATAGTTGCCAGGGAGATTATTAAATTGACACGTCTAAACAACATGGCGGCGCATTGTTTGTCAATTTGTTTGTCGAACAATACCGTCGTCGGTTCGCCAGCGCTTTCCCGGAACGCAAGCTATACGTGATCTCGGTTCGATCCGCCCGATATTACGCGACCACCACGCGTTTCCTTAAAAAACCGACGACTAACACTTTTAAGCAATATTCATTGCTTCTTTTCAATTGAAAACTAAACTGGAGAAGCAGATGAAGCGAGTAATGTATAAGAGAGTAAACGATGTGGTTGTTTGCGTTTGTTACGCCGTCAAAGCGTTAAAACTGACCGGGGGCACGCTGCAGGTATCTTCGGCTTAAAAAAATAAAAAGTAAGAGACAAGTGTAGGGCCTTGCGCGTGACGCACTCCAGTACTGTGGGAATTGTGGGAAAGAAGGACTTGAGGACAGGAGCCCGTGGGAGGCACCAGATATCAACTATAATCAACATACTTCATTATCTAAAGCTACCGGCACCTGCCCTCCTTTAAAATGAAGGCCTGTTTCTGAAAACCTAGTTTAACCTTTAGTCTACATAGCTCATACTCATGGATTTCATAATATGTCATCTATGAAAAATTACTTAAAAGTTTAAAAGAAGTAACCAGTTATTACCAGCTGTTGGGCTGAAATTATATAACGCTAGTTATCACAATTACTAATAGAATCAACCGAATTAGAGATGCTCCAATAAGCTTCAATCAGAGAACCAAACAGTTAAACAAGGAGAATTACTTACTTACTTTAGGAAAAGTTAGGAGATTTCTGGTCAATTCTTTAGGATGCATATAAGGTCTACAGTAATATAAAAAAACAAAGCCCATTAACTTTAAACTACCTGTCAAAACCAATACTCGACTATTAACACGATACGAGCGTATTCAAAAAGATCTGAAAACTTTCCGACATGGACCACTAAATCTTTTAACAACTTGAAAATTATTAACAATTAATATCTCCTAAAACTACATAAAAACAAATAATAACTTTTTTCGACACCAATTTAACAGCCACGTAGGTGGTCCCCATCAAGCCAACACCAATATTTGCGATATATTTTACGAATCGTCAGTACATCGCACCTTGTAATTAGCTTGCCGAAACTTAGGCCAACTTTTTGCTATTATTGGGCAAACATTGGCTACCAATGCTTGAAATTGTATAATGTCTTTATGGGAAAGAAATAGAGTTGCTTTTAGAATGAATTCTGCTTTCCAAAAGGTAACGTCTTTGTTCATAATTAGGAATGATCTGCGTCGGCGTCTTTTCAAGTCAAAATCGTTTTTGATGATCCAAGGGGCGGGTCTGATGGACCTCTGTTTGATTTGGTCTCTGCCGCTTGTGTTTTTTAACAAATTAGCGCCGATTTGTATCCGACGGGGGTCTATTTTGCTCGTGATGACTTTTTTGATGATGATTGGCCGTTTTTCATGTCATTTGTGTGGTCCTTCTGTGTTTGTTTATTTTTGATTTCGGACATTCCAATCTATTTTACCGCGCCATAAAGAAAGCTTCGTTTAATATGATCCAGCAGCGTATGGGACGGTTGTCTTCAAATACTTAATTCAACGACTTGTTAGGGTTAATATAAATAAATAAAAAAAATAAAAAGGTTTATTTCAGAAACTTGTACAACTATTTAAAAATCTTACATAGGGACCTCCTTTTAAGTAAAAGTAATACCTGTGTTAGGAGGCCCCGCTCTTCTATAACAAATTACATGATGATTATAGATAATTAATATGTAGTACGGAAACAACTCACAATGATTAAGTAAGAAGATACGAAATAACCAAATATACGTCGTAGAAGTTACTTGCTTTAAAAAGGAATATAATTCCATCTAGTTGTCCAATAAGTCTATGCCACGAGGCAGGATTCTATGACGTCACACCAGCTAATGTGTGCTTCCAGCGGACGCGTATCGACTGCATTATTAAGTAAATAACGTCCAGACAAATACACACGTTTAGCATGCATAACATTAAGATGACGCTTGTCCTGGGAAGTCGCGATTTCCTCAGGACAACCAACTAAATTACTACCGGACTCATCATCACCGGCAGCGTCCTCCGCGAAGCTCCAAGAATCGTAGGTGAACAATGGTCCTTTGTCCTGTGACGACACCTCCGTTTCCGCCGCTCAGCTGACTGTCCGTCCGTCTGTCACGTACCAGTGAAAGTCAAAGTATTACTCATACATGCACTTGATCATGATTGTCATTCTTAAGCTTTTATGAATGGGTAGCACCGTTTTGTCGGTGTACTAGGCTTTATTACCCGCCGGTCCTTCGGCACGTTGAATTAAATTTGGGTGTGTGTGCGCTGTTTTTGGCGGTGAGGCTTCGGAAGTAGGTGCGTTAGTTTCTAGTTCTGAAATAGAAATATTGTGTTACTCATATTGTAATTTCTATCGCCTTTTCATTTTATTTAAAGTGTCAAATATAGGAAAATTTTGGATTTACCAAAATATTATCGATGTTGAAGTCAGTTCGCTCCACACTATCGCTAGTTGTATGAATGTCATAAGTACAACGTATCCAGCAGTCTCCCGGCCCCAAAACAACAGTCCATGTGCATTTCGCGGAAATTGATTGATTTTTAATATAAATAAAACCAATCAATTATAGGCTGCAAGGTCTATAGTTTCGTCACCTTGCTTCACAGTGGCGCGCTTTGCAGGTGCCAAAGGTCACCTTGGAAGTTACTTCATTGTTCTACTGCAATACTTATTAACATAGTCGAGTTTTAAATTTACTGTAAATATGTCTGCAGGCGTTGGTATTTGAATTGCACGTGTAGCTTATCATTATAGAATCCGTAAAAAATCTTTCATTTCATTGATCAGTATATGCAGCAGTGACAGAAGTCATTTGTTATAGTTTTCGCCTCTTAAGCTATCGTTATGTTTGCCAACCGAAATTAGTATTTGGAGTATATCGGTAGCAACAAACCTTTACATCATTTAAGGTTTACAAAGATCATTAATATGTGTTTTAACGAAATAATTTGTTATAAAACAAACAGCTTGAACTTTAAAGTTCGGGACGAGTAAGAATAATTACTGTGGACTAAAATTCTATTTAAAGTTTTAAAATACAAAAGCATATTATAATCTTCACAACATACTATAGGTACGTATATCGATACATTTATATCCACATAAGTACCAACTTTCGTCAGCATATTACTGAATGTTCACAGTTATAGAAGAAACAGAATTGGGTTAATTTGCGTGGGTTTAATAATACTTCTACTTAGTCCTTGGTGTACTTAGTTAAGTCTGTAAAAAGCTGGAGCACGGCATGTTGGAAATTTTATATGTATGCCTGACTCAAAATATTCGATGTAGTCATTGTCAGTCGAAAATCAATTCCTATGGTTTAAAATACGTTTGTATGTTTACTATCATCGTAAAGTCATGTTGAATTTCTTGGTCGTTTCAGTCTTATCTAATTTAACCATCATTACATATACCTAATTATAATGTTAGTTCGTATGAATTATAATCGATAACTAATCGAATAGTGTTACACAGACCCGGCCGAAGGCAGTCTGTTTCTCCAGTATCCTTACAGAATGGTAGCCGATCTTTAAATCCATACCACGTGCGGCATGAAGCTCTGGTAGCCAGATAACAATTGTCAGATACATATTATTATAGCTGCCGGCTGCTGCCATTGTTTCCGGAACGTCTCTCCGCTACAGCTTGTCAAATACAGTAACAATAAATAGTCATAATTATTATCTTTAGATGAAAAAGTAATTACTTATAGTTTTGTGACGTTATCTAACGTTTTCTAAAAATACATTAAAATATGTTATACGTTACCTACTATTAAAATTTTTAATTCTACCAAGGTATTTCTACAAAATATACTCCTAATATAGACATAATATACCTCAATACATTTTCGAAATCGGAATTTTAAATAAGATAATATTTCAGATTTATAATTTCTACTGAAAGCCGCGTCGCTCATGACTTGCACGGTTACAGCGTAGCGGAACAGTGAGTCATGCGCGAGAGCGTCTGCCTGCGCAGACGCATCGTACTGAGCCTATAGCACGCCTATAGTAATCGTGCCTTGAATCCGCGCCGTGTTAACTACACATTCCTTACCAGTGCTCCTCAATGAACGCAAAGCTATTGTGACTTGATATAGAGTTATGTTTCTTGACAAGCACGAGTTTATGGTTCCTCTAACCGATTTAATATATATCTTATTAGCTGCGGCCCGCGGTGTCACCCGCTATAGTTATTCGGAAAAAAGTAACCTATGTTTTAATCCAGGATGTCAGCTACCTCCTTACCAAATTGTATCAAAATGAATCGGGCCATTTGAGCGTGAATAGGTAACAAACATACAAACATTCGCCTTTATAAGTGTGATCCTGTAATAACTTCATCAGCTGTTTTTTTATCATTTATACCTACATAATGTCGCAGTGGCCTATAGCTAGATAAAACGGATTCAAATGCATATAATTGTGGACTCAAACCAGGCGAGTACCTAGAACTGTGACTTTTTCAATGTCATATAATATAACAGACAGACAGACAGAGTTACTTTCACAATTATACTATAGTATGGATAAGGCCTAAATTGAGACACAGCTTTTCTTAATATCAAGCAACTTAAACTACAACATAACTTGATATTATTAGTTTTGCACCGAATATAGGTTTGAACGTGTTAAGGTCCCTACGATCAGAGAGGCCGACGTTATACCACATAATACCAACACAACGGCATTATGTTAGCGTTCCCAGAAGGGCTGGCCGTACGTGCGCAGGAGTCGGTCTGTAGTTACCTCACTCGCGAATCTGCGCCCTTCAAGGGACAATGTGAACGGAATGCGGCAAAGGGTTCTTTGTTTAATATAGAATTTATTGTAGGAATTGTATTTTGTGACGGATTTTTGAAAACATACCAATGTTTTAAGGTGGACTATATCTGGGATAGCTCTCGGGTCTATAAGATATAAGAAACAGCGGACACTTTGCTTTAAAATTGTATTTAGGTATGGCTTACCTTTGTAGCAAATAAACGATTTGAGTTTGAATTTTTTGTATTATTAATATTTAAACTCTTTAATTTAAAAATATAACGATAAAAAGGACAAAAACACTTCACATAACCTATACTCGGATAAAAATAACAGAAAAGGACACCAACAACATATCACCTTTACCTCCGGCGCAAGCGCACGGTATGCGTGAATCAGTGTGCACGCGCATCTAAAACGACCGCGATCATAAGGGATGCCGCGCCGATGACTTGCTACTATTGTTGCTGGCACCATTTTTGGCTCGATCGCGAACATGCGTGTACTTCCTACACTAGACATTCCTTTATTAAGATAGGCTGGCTTTAAATATAGTTGATCATAGGACTAATGACTAATCAGACGTAGTATATAACATGGAGTTTACTGCTCCATAGATCGATGTAAGGTCTTCATGATTGAGCAATGACCTGTTCCACTGCACATAAGCCTCTTATTGGAAGATCAAATATCAATCACCATGATTAGTAACCGCGTGTTGGCAACTTCACACCATAGGGAACAGGTTTCTTACGATGTTTTCATCACCGTGGACGAGTACTTGTATATTCCAAATTCTTCAATCATTGAAAAATCTTCAAAGTTGATACGCCACGCCGTTACAATTGCTTCTAGATGGATGATTTACGACACTATTTGGGATCAATTTTGGAATATTTTGGTCCTTATACGCTTGGTCGTTGGTCTTTCCATACGGAGAACAATGGTCGTCCTTCTGGCCGAGGTGGCCACAAGGTCGGCCAGTATGGACAATCATTATAAGTGGAATATATTAATGTGGTCGGAAGTTTGACGGTTTTCTAATCTTCGCGTATTAGTATTCAGGGGGAATCGTTTTGCGCGTGCCGATATGTAACAGTAGATAATTTGTTAGTCATACGCGATAATAGATGGCACGGTTCGATAGGATATCCTTTATTTCTAATTATTGTCCCTCGGCTGGCCTCAGCAAGCTTAGAGCACCACCCACGAACAATTCTGGTGAGAATCGTTTATGTACCTAATACAGATGTTCATAAAACTAAGATACACTTCTAACATAGTTAATTCGTGCTTTAAAGTTTACATCCGCAAAGAAAAACTAAATTCGAGTTCCTGAGTAAGCGGCTCATAAGTAGCAATAATACATATATGGTCAAAAGTTCACGCTTGAGTTACCCGTAGGTAATGGCCGTCGCATTACCTACGGCCTTATATATCTATCTGTAATGTGTGATAAGCAATTGCCGGCAGAGCTGGTAAAAATAAAAACTAAGTGCTTTAGACGAAACACGTGACTTCAATGATAGTAAATACAATCTTAACAACTAAGTGTACATTCCCACTGGTCCTATTCATTACTTAATATTACTTCATAAAACTCAGTGTACACATCTTACACCATATTTCAGCAGTGATAGCCAAGTGGTAAGATCGTCAAAGGTCTCAAGTGCAAACCCCGGCACTCACCAATGTCTTCTCAAATGCGTATTATAAATAAGTCATCAGTTGCTAAAAACGGTGAAGGAAAACACCGTGAAGAAACCAACACACCTGATCGGTGTGTTAAGCCAAGTCAGAGGCCTACAGGCGTTTTAAACTTCAACCAGGTGCTCGTCAAGAAGACACCATATTCCACATGTACTCAGCTCTCTTTTCTCTCCACAGTGTGAGGAGTCGATGTCAGCGGGCGACATGTGCGTATCAGCTGCGCGCGCAGGTCCGTCATCCCGGTGGCACCCGGCCTGCTTCGTGTGCTCCTCGTGCCAGGAGCTGCTGGTAGACCTGGTGTACTTCTGGAAAGACGGCCGCCTGTACTGCGGTAGGCACCACGCTGAGACATTGAAGCCTAGGTGTTCTGCTTGTGATGAGGTGAGAATTATTTAATTGTAGTAGCTATTCATTATATTATATTAGATACGTTATAGGTGTTTTGAGACTAATTTTGTAAGGTGGTAGCAAATTCCATAAGCTTGAGCTTGCTCTTAATAAGAAAAGCAAACTTTAACAAGCCGTCATTCATTATTTAAGTTCAAACTCTAATAATAAATAGGTACTAAATAACCATGTACTTTTCAATAAAATACCAGTCTCACTAAGTCGAATCTCTGTTAAAAACCTGAACAGGTGAAACTGCATGGTAAACGACATAATAAATCTGTGAACAAAAACTTAATTTATCCCCAACTCATTTGACTTCCAAATCAAAAACAATTACAATCTGAACACGATAATATTCCAAACAAATTGCTTTATCTTATCTTTAATTTACCACAAAACGCCCCATTACCTTAATTTCCTTCAACCTGCTGCATTATCATAAAAATCGCGACGTTGCGCGTGCGCCGTCCGCTGACGCAATTGTGCGTGCAGTTGGCAATATCCGGCCAACGGACCGGAAGTAGATAGCATCGGGGTGGGGGGATGCACATCCCCTGTATTCAGACATTTCACGGTGGACGCGTGCGACGCGAAATTTATGGTTGTTGACCATACCATATGGTCGTGACAATTGTTGGGACAAGGAATACTTTGTTACATGTAATCATTTATGCACTTTGTAGAGGAACACTTGAATTCCAGCCTGATGGAAAGTAACTTATTAGTTAGTATGTAACCCACAAGTCGACGTAATTTTTCAGGCTTTTCGGGCAGACTACCCCCACTTATTCTGTTGCCAATTCTAAAAGTTAAATCCAATACAATGTGATATCCTCTAGCCATACTATATAACTTCGGTTTAGTGACCACGTATTTCAGAAGAACCTTTACCAATATCTACCAGTATACCAACACAAACAGTTTAGCGTGCCACATATGATTAGCACTCCATACCAAAATGAGACCATAAAATTCCAAGATTGAGATTACGACAATAACAGGGCTACAGTTATAATCCACTTTCGTGTCCACCGGAAGATATTAGTATTCGTTCGGCGTACTTAAAACTGCCACCACCTGAACGGGGTGCAACGACCCCTCGGCCAGACGAACAAGTATTATATAGGGCCACCTATAACTTTATATTCATTCTGTTGGAAAAGCTCTTGGACTAGACCTTGAAAGAGCCAATAATCTTCTTACGATTGCTCAAGAAACAATACTTTGTTGATTTGATCACAAACCATCAATGTGTTGACGTAAAAATTTATGCAAATTACTGGAAAATAATCATCAAACAAAACTTAATTCCGATATATCTACGAAAAGCCCAGATCCTGTAGGTCTAGTCTACAACTATTGACACAAATGG
This sequence comes from Abrostola triplasia, assembly GCA_946251915.1. Taxonomy (NCBI): domain Eukaryota; kingdom Metazoa; phylum Arthropoda; class Insecta; order Lepidoptera; family Noctuidae; genus Abrostola; species Abrostola triplasia. The sequence goes on from OX276437.1 coordinate 424,188, forward strand.
ACCCAAGCCAAGGGTTGTCCGTTTTACAACAAGATAGTTAAGGTTTTTGTTCCTGTTAGTTCTTGTTAGACTATTATTTAAACGAGCCAGCTCTAAGTAAAGCCTGAAGGCTATGGCCAACCGCTGTAGAACGCTACGGCCCTTGCGGCCAGTTGCGGGCCGGTGCGGGCCGGTGCGGGCCGGTGCGGCTCGCTGCGGCACGCTGCGGCCGCCACCGTCGTCTGCGCCGGAAGCGCTGCGTCCCACCAAATGACCCTCGACGCGATACCGCATCTAGGTCGAGGGGAAACACTGAGGAAAAATGGAGAAAACTCAAGATTGTGCCGATAGGACTTACCTTAAGTAAATTGTGATTTGGGTCAAGCGATTATAATTTTGATATAAAATGAAAATATAGGGCGCTGAAAGGCTTTTAATTATAATACTTTGTTAACTTAAAGTGAACTTAGAACTTTACTTGTCTTCATTACGATTGTTATTTTGATCTTTGTCGAGTTTATTGATGAGTGTCATGGCGAAGCCTTTAATTTTGACAGGCTTGTTTCAGGATACATTAAACTAATGATTTGGATTGTCAGTGGACTTATATTATACTAGCTGCGCCCCGAGGTCTTACCCGCTACATTTTTTCGGGATAAAAAGTAGCCTATGTATTAATCCAGGATGTCAGCTACATCCGTATGACATTTCATTAAAATTCATTCAATAGATTTTACGTGAACGTTTATAATATTAGTAGGGATTTAGATGAGGTACGAATGGTCAATAATGGGATCTAGACAAAAATAGAGATCACACTTTTACGGATTAAAATGTTCCTAAGGTCTGTAGCTGTGATCCCTATCACAGCTACAGACCACTTCACTCTCAAACAAAAATGTACAAGTGCGCAATTCAACCTAACCAGTAGAATTGCTAAAGAAGGTTACAAAATATCAATGTTGCATGTTTAATAATAACCGTCGGAAGGCCATGGGAGACTAACTGACGTCTTCATTAGTTTGCATCGCTTTCTCGCTAATAATTAGCGCAAATTACACCGCTTGCTATAATTACGTTACTATCGCAGATTGGGCAGCAAATATGTTGAGGAGATGGTGCATGATGATACTGTATGGAGGGAGAGAATGTTATTCAATTCAAACTGGTAATTAGCGAATTGCTGATAGCCGAGTGGTATGACCGTCGGACTGCCAAGTCAAAGGTTACAAGTTCAAACCCCGACACGCACAAATATCTTTTCGAATTCATGAGCGTACTATCAGTTGCTAAAAACGGCACACCGGAGAGATTTTTCAACAGTGTCAACATCAAATCATACTCGAATTTTTTTTTCTAAATAAAATTAAAATTATTGAAGTTGGCTAAAGTAAAACTGTAGTATGGAACATTTAATATAAACCTTTTAGCTATTTCCTTGCGTGAAACGAAACGTGCTAGGTGCTGAAATAATTTAAAACACCCCTAATTAACGGCGTAAATACCATAAACAACAAATAAGCTTCATAAAACACAATTGATTAATGACGCTGAGAAAGCCATATAATAATTTTAGATCAAACAATCTGATAATATTAATCTAGACATGTTTAACGTGCGTTAGTACCTCACGTGTAGCACTCGCGCCTGCTGATGGCTATAATTTACTCATTTTAAACACCCGCGTGTTCCCTTATCACAATCGGTTTAAAAACTTTATTTGTTTTTCTAATACTACGTTGAAATTCGTGACATTATTGTGTAAAAATGTAAACGGTTTTATGCTGTGGCTTTTTAGGGTTACAACGCTAGGTTTACCGCCCCCATCGTTAAAATGTTGAATTTATTTCTTTAATTACACATACAAGTAACATAATAATTGATTGTCACGAATATAATTAAATTCTTGGGCCATGTTAATGGTAAATCTTTTTTCTACTAAAACACCAACCAGTCTCTCTGATGTTTAACTCGTATACCACTTTTAAGTAGCCCCTTATCATTGTTATCAGTCTTACAAAAACCTAAAACTTATTATTTTATATAAAGTTCTTTAGTTCGGCTTGTCACGAACGACACCATACTTTAAATATTTTACGGTACTTTTCATTAAAAACGTTACAATTACATAAATTCAATCAGGACGGTTACGTTCTGGCTGTATTTATTTTTTTAAATTGCCTCCTACAATTTTTGTAACCTGCACACTGTCCCAAGTTGAGATGTATGCATTATGATGAATTTTTCACGTGTGAAGTCGACGACCAACGCTAGCAATGCTAAATAGAGTGCAGTTTGCACTGCACTCAATAACGATAGGCTTCTATCTATTCTAGCTGGTCAATGCTGCTTTGTTATAAACTTTGAATATCACTTTGATACGTGAGGTAGACAAATAAAAAATAAAAAAAATAGTGAAAGTCGACGAAAATAATAGAAAAAAACTCGACAGCTTCAGTAAATATTATCCAGTATCGTATAAGTATTTATTACTCAATGATTTCTATCACTTATTTCAATACTAATTACTCGTTAAGACCTGAAGAAATTTAAATATGACTGAAGGTAGTTCAGATTTGACAGTTGATTGATGTCATGATACGCACGTTATATCCGTGCATGTCTTGATTTAAATCCGTCCTCTACAACAAGCAGCTACTTAATTACGTCGCCCCTTATTACATACTCACCTGTGGTAGCTATTCAGTGTGGCCGCGCCCCTAGTTTTATATCCGCGAACGTTGTTTGGCGCGCAATGTCAAGGAGTCACGGCAATGCAGATCAGCTGTTATTTATGGTATCTGCACTCGCAATATTGCTGGAGTTGCTCACTGTAACCCTGACATTGCCTGCAGTGTGCTTTAGGCAATGCAGTAGTTTTTAGGCTTATACATAATGTATGAGCAAGTAACTATAAGTAACGCTTAATAATTCACATTCCCCACTGTAGTGTGAACTCTTAACTGAGGTTCACATATAAACAAATTTTATTACACTCATATTATAAAGGCAAGTGTTTGTTAGTCCTTAACGCTCAAACGACTGGACAATTTTGCTAAAATTTGATTAGCTGACACCCTGGATTAACACATAGGCTCCTTTTTATCCCGAAAAAATGTAAATCACCCCGGGGTATTACAAAGTATTGTTCTATACTGTTCTCCAAAACCCTGGCTTCAGGACTCCGGTTTTAACAACTTGCTTGCTTGCTGCCCATTTCCCTGGAAATATCCCTTAGCTGCTTCTTATGACATCCACGGGAGAAAAGGGGGTGGTAAACCACACGGCCCTACTATCGCACAGCAATACTATCAGTAACGATGAAATAATGTCGTAATATGACCATGTTAACACTACACCTAAACACGATATCGAAACGAGTGTAAATACAGTATCGATACTCACTAGTGATATCGATGAGTCACGCCGTGTCACACACGCCGGCCGCCACGTGTCCCGTCACTACGTTACATCGATGATAGCTATGCGAACGGGGACAACACTAGTCATAACACTCCACGGTTCCCATAACATGGAGGACGCGGTGCAGTGACTGTGTGGGACTCGTCATTCATCTAAGTGTCCAAAAGGACTCTCTGAGATTGTTATTATAATTCGTGTAAATGACATAACGCCCACCTTAGTGAATAGTTCTCAAAACTAACAAATTTTGTCAGTGAAAGCAAAACTTTATACCACTGCGTCAATCAGCACGTCAAGTATTGTGTTATTTAAATATTACATATAGTCCACAATATACAACTTAGAAACCTAATATACATTTAACAACAAACTATACAAAAATAAGTCCATCTAATAGGGATAAAACCATCTAATATTACTCCCATCTACTTATTTATACTTAATATTAATTTTATACCAACATTTAAAGAACACCTATCGCCATACACGAGACTTAACCAACTTACAAGAATGTTGACTTTCTTTATTAAGTTGTTAAATAAAAGTAGCTCTTCTAATTCAATTGCAGCGGTCGTAGAATACCTCTACAGACAGTTAAACATCATAAATGTGCGTATGTAACTCAAATCTACAAAACACACTTCAAATAATACAAAGCCCTAATTCCTACATAACAATAAAACGGTTGCCAGTGATAATGGCGGAGATACCGCCGCTCCCATGGGCCGTACACCCATGGACTATGGGAGCCTGTCTCCCCGACTATCTCCATACATCGTCCCACGGGGAATGCTACCGGTGCTCCGTCAGACTTGAGAATTAGGCTAAATAGAGCTAATAGAGATAGGAATCAACACTTCCAAACCTAGCTTCTAAAGTTCATTTTAATGCTTAGGTATTTCAGAAAGGAGAATAAACTAATTAATTATCTTAAGACATTGTAATCGTGAGGTATTTCGGACGTCACGTGTATCAGATGCTAAGTTCAATGCCTTGATGATAATCTATTAAAATATTTGAGTCAAATACAAGATCTAACTATTTTAATTGCGCAAAGATTGCAGAGTAATCTTTTGAATGTGCGTCTAAGTTCAAAAACCCTTTAGTATCTTTTCGACTTGTTAACATTTATCTAAGAAGAAAATGCTTTAAACATGACATAAAAAAGTGTTTCCGATCGAAAAACAACACATTTATAATAATGACAATCAGAACAACCTCAACAATAACCTAATAGTAAGTAAACGCTAAAAGAAACACGGAACAGATCCGAACAATCGCGGGTCCGTCGGCGGCACGCCAGCGCCCGCGACACAAAATACCGTTTCTGAAATATTAATAATGAGTGAATAGTCCACTAATGAACACGAACAAAATATAACTCGGCGACCGTGGGATCTGTTCCCAGGCCATTGTCGCGAACTAACTTTCTTGAGGTCGACAGCACCGGCTAACATAGCACTATGAATAATAATGCCTAATTAAACCTTGTTTATCCAGATAATTAATTAAATGGAACCGGTTTTAGAAATATTATATTATTGAATGGATTTGAGACATCAAGAGTTGTTAATGCATTTATTGCTATTGTTCTAGTAAATACAGATGTTAGGAGCCAGTCTCAATAAGACTAAATAGATGCAATAATATTATCGAAATGTAGTGATACAGCGAATTCATTGAGATTTTCATTGAGAATTCACTTAGTCTAATCATAAACCGTTCTAAACTGATGTTTGTTTGTCACCAGATAATCCTGGCAGACGAGTGCACGGAGGCGGAGGGCCGCGCATGGCACATGAAGCACTTCGCCTGCGCAGAGTGCTCGCGCCAGCTGGGCGGACAGCGGTACATCATGCGCGACGCCCGGCCATACTGCCTGCCCTGCTTCGACAACTGCTTCGCCGAGTACTGTGACGCGTGCGGAGAACCTATCGGCGTCGACCAAGGTCAGATGTCCCACGAAGGACAACACTGGCACGCCACTGAACGATGCTTCGCCTGCCACACCTGCAGAGCAAGCTTACTTGGCAGGCCATTCCTTCCGAGGAAAGGAGCGATATTCTGCTCCATAGCGTGCTCCAAAGGTGAGCCACCAACACCGTCGGATTCTTCAGGCCCCGGACCCAGACCTCCACGTGTCCCAAAGCCAAGAAGAATACCATCACCTAAATCGCCGCCGAGATCACCCCAGAGAGAACCTTCGCCGCATCATATTGACGCAGATTCAGAACCTAGTGCGTCACTAGCGCCTGAATCCCCTCCTCCGCACCCACCGCCGCCGCCGCACGCTTGCCTTAGCCTCGATAGAGCACTGGCAGATCTGCGCCTAGAACAATCTATGACAGAACATCAAATACAGCCGACGCCGACGTCTGACGACCACAACGACGAGTGTCCTGAAGACTGGAAACCTCCTCACCCTGTGGAAGCGCAAGCAGTCGTCACTCCAGGCCACTCCTCCTCGATGCCAGAACTTACCTTAGTAGACGGCAAGTCACCGAGGAAACCTAGAGGGGGGCGAACTGTAAGGTTTTGTGGTGATGATAACGAAGCGTTCGAACCCGACGAGCCTCCAAGAAGAGAAAAAGTGAGAGACGAAGACGCCAGCAGCTACTGCAGCACGTGCTCCTCGTCATCATCGTCAGCAGAGTCCTACACACTACCCACGAGAAGAGCATACGGCGGCGTCAGGATATCCTACGTGCCCAACGACGCGGTCGCGTGCGCCAAGAGAGAACGACAGAGAAAGAATGCGCAACAAGACAAGAACTGCATCATTTCGTGATCCTGGCTCCCGGTAGTGCCTCACCCCTCCTAGTGAACCGACCTCCGATGTAAAAGACTGACTTTTTGATAGATTTTTGTAGCCCCCAAATGCCATAGTATTGTTAGATAGAATACAAAAAGTCTTCCTTAGCTGCTTTGAAATCTTGCCACGAGAGCGACGCGACGCGCGCCGGCCCGGCTTCGACGCCAGTGTGTCGCGAATAATAGAAACCCAGGTGCGACGTGTGCGATTGATCATGTTGTGACGTGCACAATGTAATAATCGTTATCTATATAAAAGGCTTAAATTGTAAAGGGTTTGGACAAATTTATGTTCGTACGAGTAATTTGGGATTAATCGGTTTAAAATGTGACGGTTTCATTCATTTTGTAGCACCTTTGCTGGTTTTGTATGTAATGGATCTTTTTGCATTGCCATTTACCGCGCGCGGCACCAACTGCTGGTCATAAAAAGTGCGCATACCTTGTAGTATGAAGGGGCCTCAAGTTAAGTTGATACGACGACGTCAGCTTTAAATTATTTCTGATTTTAATATATAAACATATCGAATGCTTTCTCTAGTTTATTATTGTTCATGAAATGATTAATTTAAGACATATCCCACTTTGCCACTTAGATCCTAAATCGTTGTAAGTGTAACATAAGTTAGAATTAAGAGATTATTGTAAAGGCACAAGTACAAATATACGTGTTATTTTGTATTACAGTTTTATACTCTGAGAATGTGTTCAAACTGTGTAAATATGGAGCAGTGAGTAATAAGTATTGTTAGGGTATGTTGATCGGAAGCCGGTAGTTCTGACCAAGTCACTGCAGTAGACTTAATACCAGTCGCTTTAATAGATATATAACTCAAAGTCACCATCGACATCCTTGTCATCTCTCTTGAAACTAGGAGGTTAAGTAACTCATGGACAAATTAATAATAATACCTAACTCTAATGGTATTATTTTTAATCGTTAATAAAAGAGGCACAGATTCCCCAGATTACAATGACCGCGTTTTTCCGAGCTTCCTAGCTTGGCTATAGACTTGTGAACTTAATATATTAAAACTAGTTTGAAAGAACATTTTGCTTGGTTTCTAACAGACTTGATTTTATTCTAATTTACACGTGTACGTGTCACACGTTGTCGTGTTCGACTGTCCAAACTGTCCAGACTGTTTTTGTTTCCAATCTGAACAATATTTCAGCGTACAATTAATTGATAGATCGTCACTGGACACACAGTTCAATGTAATAATTAAAAAGTTTAAATGGATCTAAGATCCGTCGTAGTTCCTTCGTCGTCCCAACACTTTCCGTGATTGACTTCAGAGCGAACTATTATTTCAGCTATTTTAGTAATAGATGAGTGTTTAGCTAAGCTTGACTCACGAGCGTTTTTCGGTTCAGTCCAAGTTTCGGACTCAATCAAAGCTCGTCACTCGAGTTCGTCACAACTCGAAACAAGTCGGGTATACCCGAAACTGCCCCCTTACCATGAACTCTTAAAGCAGGACACTTTACGTTGAGGAAGCCAAACGACAGTACGTGCAGCGTCTCGCTTCTACATCGTAAACTGTACTGCTTTAAGAGTTCCCGGTGAGGGGGCTAGACGAGCTTTTCGGTAATTTCATTTAACACGATTCCTACGAACTTGTATTACATTTTCCTTATATTTAATATTCTTTTCTAATTATAATACTCAGTGTTAAAGATAATGCTCATTATAATTGTGTGCATTTGTTCCAAATATGTGTAATTAAAGTTTGTAAGTAGATATAATAGTTTTATACGAGAACCACAAATATTGTACAAATATATCGAAATGTAACAATAAATAAATAATGTACGTAATTTTGTAAGTTATTTGTATTAAGAGAAGATGAATAAAATGATTTGGAATTATTTACTTTAGTTTCATTTAGCTTAGAAGTACCTAGAATTATATTTGGTGACCCTAATCAATAAAATATAAGACTGTCGATCGATCAGGATAGAAGTCCGTCTTACTTTGAATCTTATGTCAACTCCCAGTCCAAATACTCATTTAGATGGCAACAGGGTTGACAGCCCAGGGTATCCCAGACGTACAGCCACAACAGTTGGTAACCTCTTCCGCACACCCCGGCGATCAGTGAAAGTGGGTGTGACAGTATCGACAGAGCGATGTGGGAAAACACGTGTAATTGTACCGCGTGACGACGGGAACTGGTATTGTGTAAGAAAGTTATCGAGCTACTGATCCGGTGCAAAAACTGGCAAATACTGTATTTAGATAAGTCTGCATACAAACATGTATGTCTCCGAGGAGATCGGCTTTATACATTACTCTTTTACACTACTAATGTGCTACGTATTCCTTCTCATCGCTGTCGACTAGTAGGGTGCCCCAAAGGCTGGCAGCATTGCCACGTTGAATGGCAATTCTTTTGCAAACAAATAAGCCAGCCCTTTGGTTAAATCTTATATATGTACAATCAACAATCACGACTTGTCTTCAGAGGGATATAGATTTTTTCTCTATCAAGAGTATTTTCATTCATATTTCTCCTCTCATCACACACCCCACTAAGGTGGAGAGACAATTTATCATGGCGTACCATGACCCATGGAAGCGGGTCCCTGCACCACGCTTCCACTACGGAAAATGTTCTGTTTGAAAAGGTAATGGTAAGGAGACAGGGGTTTTTAGTTCCGTATGATAACTATCAGACTTTTTTTGACCCGATGTAGTTTTTACTTTCTTAGAAACTATCCGTAAAATATGCTACATTATTCATTATTATCTACTATATATACCGGTTGTACTCACGTTGATATTCGGGAATGCCCGACTAGTTTCGGACTCTAACGGAGCCCTTATTCATGAGCAGGTGACGCGGCGGGGTCGCGAGCCCGCCGCGTCACCTCGGCGTTAGAGTCCGAAACTAGTCGGGCATTCCCGAATATCAACGTGAGTACAACCGGTATATATAGTAGATAATATGGATAACACTCACGAAAGTTATTATAGTACATTATTCATTATCACAAAACTTAGAACCTGCGACCGCACAGACAATGGACATCTCGCTATGGTAGGTTTATGTCAAGTTTCCTCGCCGTGTAATAGATTTCCTAGACGCCAGGGAAAGAAAGAAAATGTTACCGTATCAGATGGAAAGGTTTCTGTACTAGTTACTGATGAGATGATAACAAGTTGTTGTCACTTCGCAGAATTATTGAGTATAATGACCTAGTTACATAACATAGCTTTACAAGCCTTTCTATATAACACGAACTTATTAGTAAAGGCAAAGAATGTGACGACACGTAAACACAGAAGTCATTATTTATATCCTACATAACATAACATCACGCTTCTATTCCCCGAAGAGGTGGGGGGCATAGGCGGCTTTAAAGGACAACCACATTTCGCCAGTTATTATAATAGGCGTGTAGATAATTACATAGGAGTTAGAATAAACGTCGATACGTAACGTACGAAATCATCTAGACCTTCAGAGAAAATACATGTGACTCCAAGATCATAACGCCTATCCTGTTTATCGTAGATATTTCTATGATCTCAATAGACATTAAGATAAACTAGACTAGAATACTCAAATAGGCATATAAACAAAACTAACTTAATTATTTTACCAAAACTATTCGAAACACCGAAAGAACACTTGGCAAAACAATAAAAAGTTGTGAACTAAACACAACGACGACATAAACCTCAAACGGAAATCAAACTCGCAACAACTTTGGAAACTCCTCGTAAGTGCCGCACACGCCGCCTAAAGTTGACAGTCGGCGACACGACGCTGTTGGCAGACAGACAAGCCGGAGTTTGAGACGTTATGATCACTACACTTGGTGTATACAGGCTGATTGTGTGAGCACGGTTACAGTGAGATGGTTTGAGTCACCAATGATCGCTATGAATGACTTCAATATAAATAAGATTTAGAGCTGGCTCAGTGAGGAGAGATATGAAAAGAATGATTCTTTATTTACGACTTTGTTTCGAAGCAAATTTTAGGAGAGTTTTACTTCCTAACCGGAGTTTTGACGAGACTAAACTTAAGTACTCCTACCAGGGTAGAGGATATTCAGCAATGTCTTACATAGGCTGGTGTTTCTCTTTTTCGAAATGCTCCTCACCCGTGCTCTCGCGTCCTCCGCCATATACAACATATATTATAGCCATTATTAAATCTACCTCTATGTTTAAAACAAGTTCATCCAAACAACACAGCCTAAAATCAACACATCCTGTACGCAGACTATTATAACCAGACTTGCCATAACAAGTAGCCAAGTAGGCACAGACGAAGGAACCCTAGACGATTCGGAGGCGGTGGAAGCGGACATAACACGACTCCATGCCAACTCTTAGATACCATTAAGGCGGCTAGACAGACTAAACGATATCAATTCCAGTTGCCTGAGGATCCAGCATCACGCTGTCCATATGATTACAAGATTAAATCATTTTGGCACTTGCTCGCAGACATTTGTGTAATTTAGTCAGTTCGTACAAATGCCTTAATAAATGCTTCTCCGAGTGTCGGCACGAGCCGGGTTGTTATATAGAAATAGTTTAATATAGTGACATAACCCGTAGCCAACAACAAGCAAGTCAGCAAGATAATAGCGAGATTGACTGTACAAAGTGTAGGTTCATGCATATATTTGGCACTATTACATAGTAAGCTGCAGCCCTTACTAAAATACTACTAAGCAACATGGTCTGAACTGTCAGACGCAGAATTATGTTATTTTCAAATTATATTTATTAAAACTCAATACAAACACCAGTCTCACCCCAATGCACCACAGTCAATAAGTTTCCAATACCCCATCATTTAGCAACGCTTTTGCATTTAACCCTTCCACTGACAACCTTGAAATTGTGACTCCGAATGAAAATATCAATTAAACATACTCAACCCTACGCTCGCTGCGTTCCCGCACTTAGTGTCTCGGTCATTATGACCATTAGGGGAGTATTAACAACTTGATTAATGAACGTTAATGTGTAGCGGGGAAGGGTTGAGAGTAAAAAATGTTCGCTTTTCCTTAGTAAGGGGCGCCGTGGTAGCGGGTTGATATGCGGTGACAAATTGCCGTCTGTTTGAATGGTGAATTGTTACCCCTTGTAGTAATTTCCGTAGGTATGCCTGGCATGAGGGTTGAAGCTTAAAGGATTACACGCTCTGTCGCCTGCTGAAAGCTGGAAGCTAAGCTAATACTTCATTATGAGAATATATCATATTTAAGATCTTGCGTGTAATTTTTGAGTGCGTTTTAGAGGCATAAAATTCACCAACACTGAGACACGGGACAAATATCTGCGGATTACGCGTATTTGTACCAAGTATTTTTATAGATATTTTTGACGGCACAGAAATTTGGCATACCGAGAGAGATCAGGCGCAGGACCAACGGCTTAACGTGTCTTCCGAAGCACGAAGGGGTCGCGACATGTAAAAACGGTCATCCATTATAAGACTGACCGTGACGAGCGTTGCTTAACTTCGCAGATCGTCTGATCAGCTAGGTAGCCATGTAGCTACGAACCCCTCTTTAAAATTAAACGCTCTAAGCAACACTAGCCACTCTATCATCTCATTTCCATAAATTAACACTCGGAACAATCACAATAACCCCTTCTAAACAGCAATGATAAAAGCTTCCCCTTTGAATCTGGCCGGCGACTAATGATAGTGAAAATCAATAAGTGTTGTTCAGGTGCGCGCGCGCAGCGTGACCGCACCTGTGCTTCACGCTCTGCGCGCTGGGGACAGACAAATTGCTGCGTAATTATGATAGCGGTGGTCAGGGGTCGCCAAAAAGGATGATGCTCGACACTGTAAGATTGAAGATGTATAACCAAGGCTGGAAAATGAAGACTTGGGTACTATGTATTCGTAGCCTTGTGGAGTGCAGGTATGCTTTGTGTTTCACAAACATAAATACATAAATAATATGTAAAAAAATCCCCGGAAGGGTAGACAGTGGAGTGTTATCTGGCATGCTTACATTTCTCCAGTATTCGATTAAAGTAAAGTAAATAATTACGCGATCCTATTCCTAGCACATTATTTCGCCAGATGTTATTTTTCCCTTCAAGTCGAACAAAAACTTTTTAAATTTCTCATGATTTTTTATGCTTTTGTAAACATAATTTTACCCAATAAATTAACAAGTATTAAATTAAATTATAAACTAATAACCTCATAATCAGTTCACCAGTAATTTACTCCGAGCGTGAAATTAACACTCGGCCGACATTTTAATAAACGCGAACAAATCGATTAATATCTCATTATGTTAATAATATTACAAAATATCTGCGGACAGGTTTCCCTTCCTGTGTTGTTTGCTGTGTTTATATTTATGGCTAGTCGAGAGTGGCTTTGTCCTGTCGGAGGTTAGTGCACCGATTGTGATGCGATGTAGTCAGGAAGAGTTGCCAGAGATGGTCGAGAATAGGGGGATTTGGAAACGCAGTAGTGAGGCCTATGTTCAACAGTGGGATACTAACGACAGAAAGGTAATTAATCATTATAATAAATTAACATTAGTAACAATTATAAACAATGAACTTCAGTGGGGAGACCGATTTAGAATATAATTCCTTTCTGAAGGGAAAACGATTGGTAAAAGGCGAAGAACCCGCTGAAGGCATGGACATGGGCCATGGACAAAAAATGGGTCAGTAGGGTATAGATATATCATCATCATCAGCCAGATGTCCACTAGAGGTCTATAGAAGTATACTAAAAAGGACCATATAAAGCATTCATTTTGTCACACATAATGTAGATAGATAGATATAATAAAGATTTTTTATTTTTTTACAAAACCATAACAATCTACGTATCCAAGCATCACTGGCGTGATTATGTGCATATTTGTAATCGGTACTATTGCTGAATGTAAGTAAATATTCTCCAACACTTCCTGTACGAAAATTCCACATAAAAAGATAAATATAGATTTTATAATTAACTTTATTAATTATGATTTAGAAACTAGTCTCAGTAATTAACGTGATTGTCAAGACGAGCCAATTAAAACCTCACGCGGCATGATTTATGGTGGCCAAGCTTTTTGCTATCCGCCATGTTGTGTTACTTACACTTTCATAGATAAATTAAAGTAGTACCTAATTAAAGTCACAACACATATGGATATCTAGAAACAGACTTTGTATTGATAGCAGTTCAATGAGCTGACTTCCTTCTTTCTCCTCTTGAGAAAAATATATGGATACATCATGGTACTACTTGCCTTAGAACTAGGTTCTATACTGAGGCCTTAAAATTTTTAGGTTATACTACTTAAAACCGTCGTTGGTTTGCGAAATAATAAAAGCATTTCCTGGTTACGACCAGGACATTAGTAAGCCAGGACCAGGCTATAGTAAGTTGAAAAAATGTTTGTGTCGAAATTCCAAGAATTTTGCTATGGAAATCAGGCTTTTTCACAGGACTAACATTTTCGATATAACACCATAGAATACCCCCATACACTGAACTCATTTCGCTTTCTTATTCACAAACATCAATCGAGCTTACAATTAGACAGCGGAAACTTCCTAAAGTCAGGATATAGATCGATAGACGTTATTGGCAATAAAGTTGTAACGACGGTCGCTATAAAGCAACTGCTTTACGACCGATACTGTTACATGATAAGGGCACACGTCGGCCATGATAGTTTTTATTTTATGACCATTAGTGTAAGTCACGACACGACACGTATTCATCTGGTGTTCTGTACATACAAACAATTGTAACGCGGGAAATGGTACACAGACGTTTCAGGAGTTAGCTATGCCACAGAGAAATGATGACCATGTTTTCCTTAGCAACTAATTTATAATACGAACATGTATTTGAAATGACATTGGTGCTTGCCGGGATTTGAACATGTGACCTTTGACTTCGCAGTCCAACAGTTAAACCACTCGGCTAACAGTGCTGCATTCATAAAGTAGATCAATTCACAGATGTTAAAATGACAAAACTACAGAATGATTTTAAATTTGTTATACTAGTATTCCGTCTTGTACACCCATATTTTACAGCTCGTCATAAATCAATTAATAAGTATTTATTTAACTAAACAGCTGACTGAACGTTCCCCATTAACACCGAGTTATAATCGTCAAATGAAACTGGAATACAGTTGTTTAGAATCAATACGGAGGCGTTACCCTTACGTAACCCGACACGCTGTGGTCACTACCATGCGTCCTAACGGGTTGGGACCATCACTTTAAAGTATTGTTCAAATGTAATAAATTAAAAGGAAATTGTAAAGCTCGTAAGAATTTGGATTTCCGCAATAAACCGCCTGACATTAACATGGTAGTTAAATTGGGATAGGGTTGCAGGAAAAACAAGCTGAACGGTTTAAAAAAATCTTTTGTCTTCGTAATTTGAATTCAACTGAGCTTTTATCATAGCCGAATATAAGAAGAAAAACAGATTTGACGAGTATTTGTAATCATTGATACATTTATAATGTTTTTTTTAAACTTCGTCCCACACTAGGAATAGATCCTGTGTCGTGGGTGCGTCAGCTCAACACACAGACTCGGGACAAACATCTGCGGTTTGCACAAATGTTTGCCCCGAGCGAGAATCGAATCCACAACACACAATACTGCACCAATTAGGTCGTCAACTGTTTGTACGCTGTTCTTACTGAAAAAACTTAAGGTTTACTCACGTTTTGCCACCAGATGGTATAAGTGCTTAGACGAAAGTCTGAGGCTTTTTACAGGTCTCAAATCCGTACAAAACCAATAAGAAAATAATATATTAAACGGATATTCAAACTGCCTGCGCTAGATTGAACCCCTCATCTTCTTCACCCGAATCTGTTCCGACTACAGCTACCCGCGCACTATTTACTTGTAATTAGGAGCCATACAACACAAACTCTCTCTGGTCACTGCTTGTCCGTCAGTGTGGTTTTGTGCTGGTCTAATAAATAGCTTTGTTTCTTTCCTTTCTAAATCAAAGCCTTTATTTATTTCCAGTGTAAAGTATCTGTTTCCTATTGTCTATTTAAGAGTACAATCGCGTTGGCGTGCAGGGAATTCACGCGCAGGTCCGCGTATCACTAGGTTTCAAAACAAGTTGCATCTTATGCAACTGGCGCGAATGCCTGAGGCGTGAATCATTACAGATAATAAAACAAAGTTCCATCTGTACGTGATTGTAAACAGTGCGGAGCCCTGACACAGTGTGCAAGGACGCGTGCTAGTGACTCAACTGCTAACGTTCAATAAAACCTAGCTGTTACTAAAACAGTGTTTATTACGATCGCACAGGCTGGACTTGAACCCCCTTTATTACATAGATATAGAGGGTGGTTGCGAATTTTGCGAAACGCTGTACCATCATCTTCATTAACCCGTTGCAGTCACTGTATAATGGCTGATTACTTCAGCTAACTTAACTAAATACATGTCCGCCATAGTATAGCTAATATATGTAGCTCTAGAGTTTAATTTTAATATTGGTCTCTAATAAACAGTAGTTGTCGTAGGACTTGTATGCAGATAGGGAACACACAACACAATTAACAGACAACCGTAAAGAACCTGCCCCAGTTTGGAGTTGTCGAAATAATAAACGGTAAAAAAGAAAGAATTCAATTACACCTTGTTATTAGTTAATATTATATACCTACTGATTTCAATTTAGTGTTATCGATTTTCTTTCTCTTGTGCAAATAATTAAAGTAGCCCAAAACTTAAAATGATAATGATTCTTCATTCGTATTATTGGCAAGCCTACAATATACTATTTCTGAACGACCTAATCATACAGCATCAATAGTGTGGTCGGTGCGTCAGTTCGCGGGAAAGGCCGCGGATTACCGCGAAAACTGCGACATTGAACAAATGAATCATTTCATTCAGCGAAATGAACGAACGGGCCTTAGGTATGCGGACTCCATTCCACATTTTTGATCAGTATGTACTATGTAGGTAATTTTTTATGGCCATTGGAATGAAAGCGACTGTGATTCACTGTCTGGCTATTTATTTGAGGAAACCTGTATACTGTAATATCACGCACCTGCAGCGGGTTCTCACGCCCCACTGGTATTTACTATCACAGTTTACTTTACTACGACCGCCCTAGCTTTGCAGTAAGAATGTTGATGTCGACTACTGTCACTAGATGTAGTAGACTTTCTTCTTCTCTAAGAGACAAGCATGTTATTAATGAAGATTTGAAAAGTAATCGACACTTGCTAGTCAAGATTTTTTCTTAGGGCGTAGATTAAATAAGGTTCGCGCAGTGGTTAAGCGATTGGATTGCTGCGCTAGAGGTTGCGGGTTCGTTTCCCGCACGGGACTAAAACTTGAGTGATCGGCTAATGCTTATCCCGAGTCTGGGTGTTTGTGCGTATGATATTACATGTTTGTAAAACGCAGCCATGATACAGCGGAAATTCTTAGGGTGGGGCGACGTTTTATAAAAAAATATTAATTGGATAACTCCATTTCCTACCTTTCCTTGATAATCCCTTGATCTTTATTCTTACGTTGGAACATGTACCTACAACACGGAACATGGAGTTCTTAGATCCTTATGTCATAGCATTTCCATATAAACTTGTTTAGCGTTATTAAAAATGAATAATGTAACAAATAAGACAAATGCTTCAGAAATGACTTCATATTTATAGCCCTAGTATGTATCAACATAGAAGTAATAATATTTGTGAGATGCCTGCTCTAGTCTCATTGAATACTGGTCTACATATATGTATTCTCATAGAAACCACTCAATCCCTAGAAAACATATTCCATTATGAAAGCGGGACGCTGCTTCGTACAGTGCCCAACGGCGGCTCGCTTCTACAACGGAAAATGTCCAGCTCTAAGAGTTCATGGTAAGGGAGCTGGTCAGTGGAATAGAAAAGGTCGAGTTTGCGAATATCCCGGGCTTCTGGAACTCTATCGGAATTAGAACTTGCAGCCCTAACTGCAGAAATTTAACTAAACTAGCTTGCAAGATGTGTACAGTTTGACATTTGAAATAGCCAACTGTTATAATTTGTGTCGTGCTGTTTAAAAGAAAAGAAGAAGTTTTACATGTTCTAGGTTAACCTACTACCCTTTTAGTATAGACAAAACACAAAATAACAATATTAATCAACAGTCCTCACTACCACCTAAGTACAGTCGTGTGGAAAGTATCTATTTCCACATATACTTAATTACTAAATGGCAAATATAATGACAGCTTCGCCGGCCGGTGCAGCGCGACACCGCACGCGCTCAGCATCTGCGCTCATCTCTAATTGTTAGGTACAACACTACGGACGAACGAATTATACAAAGAACTTGCGAATCGATCGCAGTTTTTGTCGATGGTCGGTAAAAATGAGGGGTAGGTACTAAAAGCGTTTTTTGCAAGTACCTAAGTAGTATGAATTAGTTATGCAAATTGTTTTTAATGTATAATTGTGTGAGTACGTAATTTGGGCATGTGTTAATAAAATTGGTATTTAGGCCGGGATCGTGTTACTAGCTGTCGACTGGCGTAATTAATAAACATCAGCCCTTTTAAAACCAACTAAAGGTTGCCGAGTGGTATCCGGCCCGCAATTGACTACCTACCCCTACCTACTTTCCTCCCGTGGGTGTCGTAAGAGCCGACTAAGGGAAAATCCAAAATGTAGGCAGCAGCGTCTTACCACCACCAATACTGCTATCCCCAAGCCGCTTGCCAAGCGTGGGGATTATGGCAACCCCTTCCTTTACCTAAGAGGGAGGCCTCTGTTCCACAGTGGGCGTCTTCCGGCTGATGATGATGATAATGAAAGGTTGACTCAAGCTCCCTTAATCATAAAAAATATAAATTTTAAACCAAGGATTAAATTATACCAGTCACTGTGGTTTGCAGATCAAAGAATAGAGATGTCAATAGACGTAATACGGGGTTCAGTTAATGCCGGTATGATCATCGATTATGAATAAGAGGGAGTCTAAACTTAGAACTAGCTTCCTAGGCCACTACGCCAAGTCATTCTAGATCCTTACATCTCAGCTCACGTGAATCGTATAACTATGGGTTTTTTGTTTACGCAAATCAACTAGGTAAGTACCTACCTACATATTATGACTAATTGATTTTAAGAAACCTAAGAGTCAGTCTTACAATAAATCTTTACCTTTAACACATAAGATGCAAAGGTGTTTTATTTATCCTTATATTCCTTATACATTAATTCCATAGTCCCAACTGCAACAGAAAGGGTTCTTCTCGTTAATTTGAACTTGTATTTATTTATTAGGGAAAGAAACAGATCATCTTATCAATCTCTCTTAAAGTAATTGAACAAAAACGCAATCCAAATAGTTTCCACAAATTAATATTATCTAACATGAAATGAAATTGTGATGGTTTTTTTAAACGTTTTCCTACACAGATTAAAATTTTATTTGCATTTAACTCACTGTCTTTTATCTAGGCTTTATAAACCTCTTAAAGTTGATAAGATAGATGTAGTATTTACAAACTTGTCTTAGACTCTCGGCTGCGCAAACAACACGTCATACATTACAAGTAAACTTACCTAGTTACTTTCTCTCTTACACATTATTGTGACAA
This sequence comes from Abrostola triplasia, assembly GCA_946251915.1. Taxonomy (NCBI): domain Eukaryota; kingdom Metazoa; phylum Arthropoda; class Insecta; order Lepidoptera; family Noctuidae; genus Abrostola; species Abrostola triplasia. Next base: position 443,006 of record OX276437.1, read on the forward strand.
CTGACAACCCCCCACCCTTCGCATTTCTACACGGAAAATGGAAAATTCCCGGTGACTCACACGTCTGATAAGGATGTTACGGCACGAGCCCAATCATGCAATCATGCGCAATCATCCAATAACAGGTACGTGCGCACGCGCAACTGAGCGGTGCGTGGCGCCGACAATTCACACTAATTCGCTTTTTGTTAAGGATATTGCTCATTTTGCAAGTCTGGTGACAAATGTAATTTGATGATAAAACCCACATCTAATATCAGAAGGATACTCCGAGGTGTCTCAGGAGCAGTAGGCATGCTTGATCTTTGGCATTATATTATGGTCATTTATGCTACTTTTTAAGTATATAAACACTTGTGTCCAACAACACAGTCGTAGCACGAGAACGAACAATCGGATGTATATCGCGTGTTTTAGAGAGTACTCCCAATGCTCTCATAAAGAAGCCCGTCTCCGAGAAGGAAATGGCAAAGGCAGACGAAGATGGCTTTGTGAAGGTGCAAGGGAGGAAGCGCCGTCGCAGACCCAACAAGAACCGCTGCGGCACAGCTCCTGTGAAACCCAACACCACAGTGCGTGCTGCCCAGCCGAACACACCGGTGTACGTCTCCCGCCTGCACTACACCACTAAGGAGGAGGACATCGCTGAGTACGTGCGCCAAAAGACGAAGTACAGGCCGAGGGTGCAGTTACTGGAGTCGCGCCGGAATGTAAATTTCAAGGCATTCATGGTGCGAGTACCGAACTGTTTCCTGCCCCTCGTCATGGAAGAAGACTTTTGGCCGCAGGGCGTGGTGTTCCGTCGCTTCCGCGGACCAGTACCACAGGAGAGCACGAAGACAAGTGCAAAGTGAAGTGCTATTAACGTAGTTTTAAGTTTTTTTTTTTTATTTACTAACACAATCTGTATTTAATTTATATATGTTAGTCTGTAAGGTATATATCTATGGGCCATTGAAGCCTGAAAATAAAGATTATTATTATATCACTTGCAATTTAACCTTTACCTACCGTTCTAGTATTACAAATGTAACCTAGCATCTTTTTAAACTTTGGCCCAAACTAGAAATCAAAAATGTATCTTGAAGGCATGGTGATTTTACAAAGATTGCCCAGTAAGTTTGATACTACGCTGATGTTTATTCTTCCTAAACTGGTTATTTAGAATCTTGGAAAGACCAAGGCCCAGTAGATAGGCGAAATCCAGCCAAACTGAAGTAATCGGTTGTATGACGTAAATGTCTTGTCAATCACTTCCTCAAGCTGACGCAAACACTCCACACGTCACCTAATGAGGTATCCATTTGTAGTATCCACATTTTCCTGACAAGCACAAGACAGACATGTGATTAGTTACGATATCAACGACCTATAGTACTTGCTGAATCTTTCTGGGTAGTTGGCCAAAGAATACTGCTGAAGTACAGACGTTAGATTTTGGAAAGAAGGAATTTATTCGTAATGCTGTTAATAAGAGTTTATAAAATAAACCTTTGAAATTTTACTATCTTAGCAAAATAAAATGAAAGGTAACACTGGGAAGAATTTATTAATATAGACCTTACATAAACAGTAAGTAGTAGTAGTTTGTAGTTGTCGTTCATTGTGGCGTTCTAAGGGGGAAGCCTTTGTTCAACAGTGGACGTCGTCCTGCTGATGATGATCATAAACTGTAGAAGTTTTCCTGAGATGAAAATCTAGTGGCCAGTCCAAATAAAAAATGTACTCAGTGTCAAACAGGCCAAGTGACGCATTATAAGAATACGTGTCTAATCTATGTAACTGGTAAAATCTTACGGAATTTCAACAGATATCACTCAACTATTTAATACATAAAATAAGGTAATAGGTTTCTAATGCGCCAGGATTTTTTTCTCTGACGAAAAGGCCGGTAATAAAAACAAATTTAGATCAGAAAGCCAGGGTCACATTAGATCCGAAACTGATCCGTAGATGGTCGGGCGATATCACACGGTACACATAAATTTCGCCTAGTGAAAACACGGCTTCAGGTTTGACCCACAATCTACGGACTCTATCTACTAAATTGCAAATTTTGTCATCAATTTAATTTCATGCATGTCCCATTCCATGCAACATTTTATAAAGAAACTAGGGAAGTCATTCATTATTTCATACAATCTGTTGTTATTACATGGTAGGTAGGTATAGGTACTTTACTTTGTTTTGTATTGTGTTGTGACGCAAGTATTTATTGCTATATTATCAAATTAATATGGAAAACCACAAGTACCTACATCAAACTAACCAAATTAGTGTAATTATCTTATATCACGTATAGTCATTTTACGTCTAATAAATAAATTACACACATGAGGAAAGTTGCATTGTTATTTACTTTATTTATTAATTACTCTACATGGACTAGATTATTAGGGAAAACACTGCGATTTATTGTTTTGTCCAAAAATGGTAAGTACTAGCACCTACCTATGTCCCTATAAGTGCATACACTGATGAGATCAACGTCAATCGTTCTGAAAAGTTATGACCACTCGCTAATTCAACGTAGTAGCATTGTCACAATGTACTTCAAACAACATTAGGTTGTTTTAAAAAACCTTTTTACAGTGTTTTCAATCGATTTTGGATTTTACATTACATAGGCATAAAAATCCCTTTAAAAAAACCTATTAAAATAGCAACTGGTGGTTGCCTTCAATTCATCAAATTAGTAGAACAATATAACAACTAGTATGGACTGTGGACAATGGCGCACAAAAGACTACGACTATAACAAGACGGTGAACAGCTGATACGATAGTATTCTCATTACCGACTAATCTAAAGACAACAGGTAAATTATACTTATTCAAATTACATGCCAGATGTTTTACTAGTCTATGGCCAGGCTGAACGCTCTTGTCCTTTGCATTTTCATAATGAAGTGCATGACAAAACGCAGTAAGCCTATCCTAAACAGATGTTTGAAGCCGATGACTATTACAATAATATTGATAAACAATAGATAAGACAAAGTATTAAGTTAACGAACATCGAAACACGTGCGGCCCTATAGATAAAAGCTCGCAGGTAATTCGCAGGTAATGGCTGCAGATTAAAATAAAGGCGGCAAAATTATCTATGGACTTTTCTTTGAAAGCACACAGATGTTTGTCATTAAATGAGATTTGGTTTTGTTACACTTTTACTAGATATTGTTGCTAATTTCGTTGTTGTTTGTTTCGTTTATCCTGGTATTTTATTGATACTAAGGAGCCAATTTAGTAATATGGTTGTATCTTTGAAATTTGAATGCCTGCAAAACATGGCCTTTTCAATTTCCTATAATCTACTTTAGACAACCTGACTGACTGGACTGCCTCGTTGGTCTAGTGGTTGCTGAGCGCGACTGCTGAGCACGAGGTCCTAGGTTCGAATCCCGGGTCGGGCAAAGTGTTACTAGGTTTTTCCATTAGGTAATTCTCAGTAGCAGCACGGAGTCTGGATTTGTGCCCGGTTGATGGCAATAGGCTCGCCCCCTATTACATTGGGACCTAAAAACATAACTGGCGAAATGTGGGTGTACTATATGTGCACCTCTGCCTAACCCTTCGAGGAATACAGGCGTGATGTTATGTTTATGTACTTTAGACAAACGTGTCTATTAAACGGGCTCTTCCAGGATAGCTGCCTATTGGCATGTTGTAGCGGCTGGATAGGTTTGCCGAACATATATCCCACTAAATCTACTACATGTCTAACAGTGGCATGCAAACAGTCTACAGATAATAATCGATGAGACCAAACTGTCAATGAGAACGCAAAACGTTTTGTTGAGTCAATCATTTAGTTGCCCAAGCTACCTAAATAAGGCACGCCAGCTCGGCCAGGTAATTGCGTAAACAAAAGTATTTAGGTGTGACGTTAACTAGATTAGCTGTTAATGTTAGACAATCCTTTTGTTTGCGCGGGACTGGCCCGAGATAAGGCTGTGCAGCCATGCCGCATGCCGCACCGTGGGAAAACGGTGACGCGCTGGAAAAACTACTAGAATGTAAGGGTATGTCTGAACTCTGGCCCTGACGTGTTATGTGGAACTTAGTTATGCTACTGTAAAGAATTTACACTAAAATATTGTAACAGTATTAGCTTGGACACCAGTCTGCTATCTTGTCGCTCGAGAAAACCCTTATTTATAAGGTTGTACAAAAAGTATGTTCCCCCCACGTGACACCATAATTTTAAGGTTGTGTGCGAAGTCTTAGGCAGAAATTAAGGGAGGATGCACTTGACAAAAGTAAATACACACAAGTATTAACATTTGCATGAGGTTTTTGACGCAGAGGGAGTTACGGAAGTATCTTTAGGTTAATGTAGACCTGCTGCTGAAACTAACAACCGAAATACCAATGAATATACGATTAGAAATACCTATTTATAACCGGGCACACCTCAGTATTAATCACACTGTTACTAACAGTTCACCAAACACAGACGACCCAGCCTACAGTGTTGCCTCCTATTTTCAGCAGCATTGTAATCCATTAGGCCGTGACGAATCTAAGCCAATGTTTGCCGATACCTCAATTTGACAAACGTTATGTTTGCGCATGAGTAACTCTATGTATCATCATCGTAAAGGCGAAAGCAGCATTTTTAGAAGCCTTTACTCTATTACGACATCTTTTAATCTTGATGATTCACAGGTCTTCGTAACATGTAAATCGTAACAAATGTCTTGAAATAAGTCAATGAATCGCTGATCAAAAATACTCCCAAACAGTCAGTTATCTTCTGATGGATGTGTGATCGAATGAGCACATTTTTAAATAAAGAACTGGGTCATGTATGTACCAAAGTTCCAAGAAAAAGAAACCAATTCTTTATTTGAAGCGCGCTTTTTGCGCGCTGCCAGGAGTGCAATTCGAGCAACCTAGAAAAAATACATTGTCATTATGTAGGCACTGTATTTGTATTGTTAAGTCTTCATTGTCCGAACCTCGTGGCGTATTTAAAATAACCGCATTCTAGTAAAACTACCGTAAAAGGTGATAAAGGCTCAGGACATGAATGAGTTTTGTTTTGCAGATTATAGTAGAAGGATATTCAAAAATTACAAAGTAACTGCTGGCCATTGATTGTCTTATTTGTGAATGAACTTTATGAATGAGGTGTACCGTGCGAAAGCGAACTATTAAGACAAACTTTTTTGTCTTTGTAAAAGGATTTTTATTTTATGACAATAGTATTGACACCTGTAGAGGTTTACAGCCTAGTTGGGTAATGGGCATTGTTATGTTGGATCTGAGAAGACTTTTTACAATGGAAGGAAATAGATTTTGCGTAAAAAAATGTTGTCATTCCCGTGGGAAAATAATGTTTTTGTTAGTTATCTTCTTTATTGCAATTAAGAACTTTTTGACGACTGAAATATTTTACAAATAGCTGCGTAATTAATTGCACCCGTGTCCAGTTATGAAGTAGGTGTAATAACTTCAGAGTGGGCTCTAGAGAAGCGGGAGGTTTTGTAATGTAGCAAACTGGTCCTTGTGTACGAAGTCCGTTTCATAAACATTCACAAGGTTGGTTAGCAACATTATTCCATCATTACACCTGCATTTTCTATAGGACACATGTATAAACCACATATTACACTTTTTTACCACATAATAAGGACAAAGTCAACCTATTTTAAGGGAGGCTTAATATTTACTTTTTATTACTCCTTGATGGATTTAGAAAAAACAGGTATTTAACCTGTTTTTTCTCAATCTGGATTAAGTCCAGCATTTAAGCAAAGTTCATGACCTAATTGGCACACAGTGGCTGAACTGCTTCACTAAGTGGTTCGATTCCCGCAGGGGACAAACAATTGTGCGATCCGCACAGACAACAGATGTTTGTCCCCAGTCTGGGTGTTTCAGTGTTTGTGTATGTAATATTGCATGTTTATGATACGCACGATACAGAAGAAATTCGTTCCGTGGGGTGAAGTTTATAAAAAAATTGCATTTACATTAATAGCGAACAATTTTGTTAAATTATCATTACAATGATGGATACATTTTTCATTTTATTTAGTTTCTTGATGAGTATCAGAAGTTATTGCTATACATACCTTTCCTACACCTAGTACCTACCTGCTTATGTGCTAATTGTCTACCTACGTGGGTACATTGTACTGGCTCGTGCTTGGAGCCCACTTGACCCATATCGCGTAGGCATTAACGAGCTACGTCGCCGCCAGTCTAGACTAGGCGCGCGCTAAATACGGGCCATCAGTGGGATTAGTCTAACTTAATTAGTTTTGTCCACGCTATTATTACCCGTCTTCTCTATTTTTATAATCTGTGAATGATTGGCTTAACTGATCTTTGAAGTACCGAATTAGTTCTAAGACCAGTTTATAATTTATACGTTAGGATGACACAAATCTGTTCGATAGTAACGACTCTTAGTTTGTTGAATATCTTTGTGTTAAACTCGTAAAGTAAAAAAATATTTACTAATACTGCTGTAAAATATATTTCGAATGGTAATTTCATCATTTCAGCCCGGTATCTACTACTGGTGAATAAAGGTCTCCCTTTTTCACTGCCAATTCTCTCTATCTTCAGCGTCTTGATGAAAATGTACCTCAAACAAATCCTCACAATCTCATCATACACTTGTTTTATCGAATGCTAATGCACTGACTCAACTAAACCACAAAATACTTAAAATTGATTTTAATTTTACAATAAAACAAGGTTTTTTACCGACACCTCGCATGAGCATTGGAAACCTAACGAATGCAATATAAATAACCCTTTAAACTGCTCATTATCGAAGGAAATAATAATCACGCAATCGCCTCTAAAGACCAGTAAAAAACATTCAGTTTAAACGTAATGCAACATTAATTTATGTACATTTGACACTTATATGTGTATCTATGACACTAGTAGGTGTATGTAACCTGTCAGAAAATGCGGAGGCGATGTATTTTTAGATAAAACCTCATTATTCTTATAATTGCCTACATTGTGACATACAACTTTGTCAAAATCGACTTAACGCGAAAAAACTTAAGCTTTCCATTTGAGACTGGTTTAAACAAGAAGAGAAAATGATATTCTATCAATGTCACAGTAATCTGAATCATCGACACAATAGATAATGGCATAAGTAGCTCGTCGACAATCGCTTGGCACGTCACCGCCACCTTCAACTACTCTGATAAGACATTTCCTTTTCTTTGTGAACTGTTCTCAGAATACAGGAACATTGTTTTATGGACAGAGCCTTCCTTAAAACTCTATTACTCTAATAAAAAGCTTGAAAGATCTATTCGTTCGAATGACTGAAATGAAGTCCAATCTCAACCAGGACCACTAATAACAACGATTACCCATTTATATTATACATTTGAAAATAACTTATTACCCTCGCTCTATTTATTTTTTATTAAACAAACTAATGCAACTATAATCTGATTCAACACATATTAAAGATCGCGTTGAAAACTTGTATTTAGAGGTTATCAAACCAAAATCCTCTCAGCTGTACACTACCTCAATTCAGCCGAGGCTAGTTAATTCTCTAGTATCCGGAATGTACAACTGCTGGACATCCTAGCGCCAGGAGGTCGCCCACACCTTCCTGTGCAGTGAAGTCATCCGTCCACTTGCGAAACTTGACGCGGAATACTCATCCTAACTGTGTCATTTTTATTATAGTACTGGTATGATACAAGGGTAAATATATAGGGCAGGGAGCTCTATCCCAAAATAAGTTAATTTTCTGCCTTATTGTTCAAGTAGTAACTTGTTTTTGCTTTAATATATCATTCCCTCACAAACATTAATAGAGCTCCATCCAAACCCAAACTTACGTAAAATTGACCTCTATAAAACGTTGTCTCAAAGTCGATGTGACATCTAATGACAACATAATACCAAAATAAGTTGACTCTACTTTAAATAAAGACTAGTGTCTTACGAACGACACGCTCTTGTCAAAGTCCCCATCAATCCCCAGCTAAATATTTAATGTGACCACACGACAGCTTAATTAATCTATCGCGTTAGAGGACCGCCGGCGCTCCGCGGCGACCATCCCATCACTCACCGGGCGTCACTTTTGCGCGGGAAATGCCGCCATTACCAATTGCTGTAAGCAGGAAGCGACTGATTTGCCTACTACTGCCACTTCTCAATGAATCACGATTATTTTTTGGCAAATTAACGGAAAAAATTGGGGAAACGGTAATTGAATGATTTAAAAGCGCGGATCCAAGGGCCGTTCTTATTAAAGTAGGCTACCAATCGTTCTTTCTGATGAATTGAACGTATGTATTGACCCGAATGAAGGCAACCACAACACGCGACGGATTTACCGTCGGCTTACACAAAATTAAAGTAAGAAAGTACAATTCGCAAGTAAAGTGACATCAGGTGATCCTAATCAAGATGTAGCAAGGAAAGCAGTAGCAATCGTATTACAAAACACAAAAACGCTGTTAAATTAAAGAAAAGAACAGAATTCATTCATGAATATAAAACAAGAGTTCGTTTCATCAATCGAATGCCAAGTCTACCAGATAATTACTTAAAAGTAACTAAGGCGGATAATCGGTGTGTAAAAATGTAAAAATCACACAATGACGCGAGGAAGAGTTGATTTTTGAGCCATTAAAGCGGGGTACACACGTCACAGACGTCATCTGAGTCCAATATTGCCAAGTGGGTTGGCAAGTGACGTCACCAGTCCTTCTGCGGACGGGCCCACGCTCCACGCAGCTCGTAGGTATATTAATAATACTGAGTTAATACTGATACAACCATTCACGCCATTGAGACATTCACAGACGCCGAGTTACGTAGCCATACTTGTAAAATTTCTGGATATGTTCCAGAATTTTTGTAGGTCAGTCTGGGATCCAACGAATTTGTGAAATTCGTTGATGATCAGGTAACAATTGATGGTTGTCTACAATCGTAATGACTTCAATGGAATCAGGTAACTCTGACAAACGTTTATTGACTTCGTGTCTGTGTTTTGAAATGCAAAACCAGATGTTTGCATTATGGTTGATCCCTCATTGATTCAAGAATCGCCTTTTCAACCCATTCAAGTACACACTTCTTTTACGAAATCGTTTTCTGAGAAGACTATAGTTAACAAATAGTTATATTTAGTGCTTGAAGTATACTTATACTATTCTTTAAGGAAGGTATCGATACTGAAGGAGTTTTTAATAAGTGCCAGTGGGCCATAGTTTTGAGTATTTACAACACATTAAAAGAGCGGCAAGGTGACTGTCAAGATCACCTTCGTACCTTAGATCCGCGGTAAAAAACTGAAGTATTCTCTACAATCTAGTTATAACTATTAAGTAAGCATACAACACGTGTACATTTTCTCAATATTAATCAAGACATAAGATGTCATCATCTGAGAAAATAAAGATTCCAGAACGACAATTATAAATTCGTCGTTTTAGGCATTAAACTAAAAGTGGGCGTGAATTAAAACAATAGAAAAGACGAGGTGTCCAAAACGGGTGGACCATGTGGATACGTCTATATATAATGTATGAGCTAAGCCTTGATAATTGAGTGTCGGCAGACTGCTTGACCCCAGACATTATCAGTTTGTAAAACCGGTATGGGTCTACGTGTCCTTAAGATTACAAGTCCCCAAAACAGCAAAGGACTCCAAGAGCCTGGTTAAAATATTGTAACCAGTACATAAGTAGTTAAATAATGGTAATTTGCACGAGTTTAGAGATAGTCGATGAAAAGGTAGATAGAAGCTAGATACATACACGCCATTAGCATCCAACGGTTACGAATACAATGCAAAGGCATTGTTTTAAACTACAATTATTGTATTGCATTATCAATGCCATGATTAAAGCTTTCCAAGACATACAGATATAGGCAAACTTAATCTAACAATTGAAAATGCCCATAACCAATGGTCTTATTGGACGGGTGTCGCTCACAACATTATTTTTTTATTATTGTCTTTTATTTTCCTGAACAATGGCTTCGATCCGCGTGGCTATAGTACTAATGTATAAATAGATGCTGCAGACTTGAGCTCTACATTCATGTGAAACACCGTTGATACATTATCATTTGATTATTATCAGATTAGTATTTATATCGCATAGTTGAATACCTAATCTTTTATTTTGGTCAAGGCCATTTGGCATTCCAACCAATGGCCATAGCCCATTCATACGGGTATCACTCATGGCTTTGAGACAGTCTCAAACAGGTTCAAGCTTGTAAGAAAAGTGCGAGCGAGACGTGAATATTTAGCATCAGAATCCAGTTTCCACCAGGAAAACTAATGTTTACATCACAAGACTAGGTAGGTAGGAAGCAGATGATAACATCTGTTACCTAGTCTAGTGTAATAATCGTTTGATCAATGATCAACAAACGTTGTCCAGGGATCTTTAACATAAACCTGTTCAGTAACAATCAACGCCGTAACTAAGTATGATTAGACTTAACGATGGCAAACTCATATGTATATCATAGGTGCAGGCCTCATGGTGCTCCTTCGACAACATCTTACAATTAGACAAGACTGCGAATGTTGTGAGTATTTCTAACTACTTATTAGGGTACCTACCTAAATACCTACATTCTTACTAAAAATATATATTCTTTATGGGAATAGAGAAAATAATACTGGTCGTAGAAGTAGGACACAATACATTTTCTTATAATGTGAATACAAGAGCAAACCTTTGACTCCGTCAAAGCCGTTTGTTCCAGATTTATTTAGTCCGGTTTTAGGAATGAAAGGTACTTTTTCCACGTATATTTGTTGACAAATATCATCTTTAATAGATTCCATGGAGGTTAAAGTATGCATTGTATCTAGGACACAAACAAGTAGGTATTCCAATTATATTTATCCATATCAAATGCATCCAAATATTGAATGCCAACATATTTGACATACATCCAAACAATACCGATTGACCCATGCGTCACAATGCATGACCGAGCATGTAAACATGATAACAAATACTAGCGTTTGTTCTAAAGTTTACAATCATTCACTATTGTCTATGGTAACGTAAACATGTTTGTGAACTAGACGATTTTAGAATTTGGCTCTGGTGAAGCAATTTCAAATATGGAATGTCGCTCATGTTAGTGGATAAGAATGGGGTTTACTCACACTCTGTGAAGTATGCTCGACTTGGTTTGGAGTTCGGAGCGAAGTTATTTATGTGCTTTTTAAGGAATAACTTCACAACTTCGAGACTATCCCAAACAGGCACGTGTGACTTATGTTAGTAGCGCCTAGACGCGAAATGTAACCATGTGCACACTCCTAAAACAAAGTTTAATCTTCTACAATAATAATCATAATAACTGTGATTGATGGATTGTGTAAACGATGATATGAGAAAGAAAATAATGTCTGATGTGATGACGAAAGGAAGGGAGAAATAAAAAACGATGTCCACAATACTGACCTAAGCCCACTAGAAGACAAGATCTTGTAATATACAGAGTAGAACAAAATACGTCCTTACTTAGTCACCGTTTACGTAACCTTTTGAAAAGCGTCTCATCTCAAATCTCACTGACAACACAATTACATACGAGTGACCATAATAATCTCTTAAATCTGAAACTTAACAAGAAATCCGCTAGCCATCAGTATAAAATGATTCCCCATAGATCAGAGTGTGAATTGTGGTGAAAGCAACACGGCCGGCGAGCCATCCGGTCTTATAATTGACACCGCGATGGGTATCGGCAGAGATGCAGCGATACCGGCGGTCACGCGACCATCTACGACCGAACGTTGTGGGGAGGAGCACAGCAGGTCTGGTCCAAACCAAATGACAGGGAGACTAAAAGATAATCAAAATCTAAATACCAGCATAAATACTGCAAAAGCCATAAAAACAGGAAAGGAAATCTTTGATATCTTTCCTTGCTGACTGTGAAACATTAAACTAATTTTCAATATCGATGTTAAGTAACCTAGGAAGAACATTTGGACTATCTTAGTATCTGTATCTAGTATCTAATCTGTATCTAGTATTTGTCAGGTTTTAAACCAGCTTTACGTTCTGTATGGAGACTAACCCATTTATTATTGCTTATTGTTAATGTGCCTATTTGCACATTTCTTTAACAGATATACAAATAAATACTCCACAAGCTTTGCCCTCATAATTGGCCTTGGGTTTAGTTTTACTATAATTTGTTTATGTTTGTTTCTAGATCAATCTACCTCTGCCTATTCAGGTATATCGTATATTATCACTAAAAAAAAGGGCAATACAAATAAATCGACAAGCATACATGATTGCTCACCTGTCGTCGCGTCAAGTCGACCTTCTGTACTCGTCTCCTCTGTGGTCAGTGTAACGCCGCTTGTTCAATTAAACAGATAACACACGGATTATCTGGGAATTAAGCAAATATGGCGGATGAATATATTCCCGCCGTTTGAGAATTCACTGACTGGTTGTTTATCGTGGATCCGATCAGAGGGTATTAATTAATACGTAATCAGTATAAATTGCGGTTTGAGTAATTTAATTTTAAAATCAAATCAAACTATCTTATTAAGTATTACTTTACCGAAGTTTGTATTCACTTAACTGGTTGTATTTTGCGGACGGCTGTCTACTGTAGATATACACTGTTCATTTATAAGGATGACCTTATAGTTTAACCAATTATAATTACTCAAGTAAATCGTATTTAATGTCAGGACCTTACATACATATTTAATTCCTGAAATTTCGCGTGAGGAGAACGGGTCGTACGCGTACCTAAAGAAATATGCGAACCCAAACTTAACTTTTTTACGATTAAAATTATGTAATGTAATTTGAAAAAAAAAACTATTTCTTAAGGAAAAGATGACGTAACCATAACACCGACGATTTGGCCCCTTATCACGTAATTTTGGAAAGTTTTGGGGTTAATAAAGAAAACTCAAAATCTGTCCAATTTAAACGATCCGATTATAGTTAACACTAAACTTAAATCTATTTATGAATACTTATGTAACCTTTCTTTTTGATAATGATCGCACTAAGCTGTTCAATTGTTTTGAGCCGAACGAGAAGCAACCAGACATATAAGTCAGAGACCAGCGGCGCACAAATTACTCGAGTGAGGACCGAGGCGCCTTCCTTCCGCCACCGCAGCGCTTCCCACGATCCTGCTTACCTAACTGCGCACTCATGTTAGCTACCGAAGGCTTACTTCGAAGTACTACACAAACAAATACGTAAAACATTTTAAACATCGCGGTACAAGGTTAGTTCATCACGGTGTCATGAAAACATCACATTGTTTTGGTTCGGACAGGAGATAATTGAATATAGTGGGGTAGCAACAGGGAAATTGGCGTTTATGGGGCCGAATTTATCAGTGGTATCGTTGAACGTCAGTATATCAATTATTTTCCGCTCTTCTGCTCTGTTTTCTTGGTATCGGCATGTGCCAAATACCATATGGAAACGGCTCCTTGACCATGAACTGTTAAAGCAGGACAGTTTGACAGACGCATTACACTACACGTAGCGGTGTCTCGCTTCTACATCGTAAACAGTCCTATTTTAAGAGTTCATGGTAAGGGGGTAGGTCATTCCGGGTCATAGGGGTTGAGCAGTCAGCAAGAATGGTAGTGAGGTTGACCGCCCAGGATGCACCGGACGTACTAAGTATCGTCTCTCGAGGAAGCAGTATTTTTAGTTAAGCGATGGAAGACTAGCCAGGTTTGAGTCAAAAGCAATAGGCTCATATAGATGAAGCTGATGATGACTGATGAAATATGACTTCAAAAACCTCCTGAGAATATCTCTGCCTACCATCCTAGTTGACTGGTCAATCTCTGCTACACGGTATAACCTTTTCCATGAGACAATTAGCTCATGCCGATACATGGAGAAGGCGCTGTGGGTATTACGTATGGATGTACTTATCAAGTGAGCCTTCTGCCAACACCTGGCTATTGAGGGCGATCTGGGCCTCACCGTTCCTTACAGCACTGTTTTGCAACCGATTGGGAGATAATACTGATGTAGATTTGAAAGAAATGTAGATAGCTACGTATCTTGTAGGTAGGTGAGAGCTTACCTCAGCTACGTAACTGGTTGTTGGTGACCTGTGAATGGTCATACAGAATAAGTAGGTGTGTACTATTGATATAACATATTTATAGGTATAATATAAATATAACAAAGTTCTGAAGTACACCACTTAAGACAGTCAATTCAATAACCACACTATTAAAACTAAAAACAAGTTATTGTCAAAGATGATATTAAATCATAATCAAATCTAATTATTATTATGAAGGACTTACCAGATTATCACACGGAGGCATATTATCCAACAATGACAAACCTCTTTTAACTATCGAGTGTATCGATTAACTAATAAATTGAAAAGCACGTACTTAACATAGTTCACGCTTGTAACACAAAAGAGTACAATGACCACAAAAATTACTAAAAACACATTTTATCAAAATACTAAGCAGCCATTTTGAACTTTACCACAAAGAAAATTAAGTTTAGAATAATTTTTTTTAGCATGTAATTTTTTACGCACAGATCGCTCGTTATACAGCCCAATCAAGATGTCGCTGTATGGCACTGGAGACAATGACGTGATAAGAGGCAGGTGACACGTGCATTGAAATGTTTTTTTCAGGCCACCCCCTGTGCACAACTGGTTTTAGGAACTTGATTCGCGATGTACACAGCTTATAATATACGGAGATGCGACAGATCTTTGATGCAATCAAATTACGACAACAATGCAATTATGGCAAACTTTCGACATTAGATGATATAACTTAAATGATACCTGAACGCTAATTTTGATTTTCCTATGGGTATAACAAGCTTGATGATACAGAAAATGACTTCGTAGGTACATAAATCTTAAAAGCGAACGCACTATTATTACAACGTAATATTTATTGTGACTTTACGTATCAAAAGCTATTAAAGCCGGCGATCTAAATATGAAAGTTATAACAATTGCTTTACATTTTGATATTTACGTAAACCATTTGCAATTTGAATAAAAGTAATTTAACGGTTACATCAACTGTTTATCTTCGCGCACGATTCTAGCCATAGACTTGGTACTTTAGAGAGTTTTGTGGACCCTACACACCGACAGCTGAACATTCTCTGCTCGGTTGGTAGCTAATATCCACAGCGGCAACAACCGGGTTTTCTTTACGTACTCAAACTGTTTTATGATTTTGTAAAGAAAAGTTTCAGGATTTTGTAAGATCAGAGCAATCTCCAATAATTTGATCCTTAAATATAAAGTTTTCAGTAAAGTATTCTTATAATTTGACGGGCGGGCATTTTGGGGGCTGTATTTATGTTATTTAAGTCTATTTTAAATTAATGATTTTTATCTTTACCTTATCTTTTGATGCAGAAATTATTAGTTATCTACCTGTCTACCTGTATTGGAAAATACTAATCAAGCCATAAGTTTAACACTTAACAAACTTTCTAACTATGTAGGGGTCGGTTTCCAGTCCACCACATACATTGACCCACGCCACATTATATCAATATTTTTTATACATGTCTTCACCCTAATTGGCCGTCATTATAATTAACATTAACTTAATCTATGACGCGGCGCGTGCGTTTTTTACGCGGCAGCGTCGCACGTGCCGCCATCTGGTGCAGGAAGAGCGCTCGAGTGGAAGGCGGGCTTCTGAACGTGACGTATGTCACAGGTGATATTATCTGTGCCCGCTGAAAGTGGAAAAAAGTGAAAAAATGTTTTTTTTTAAGTCATGGTCTGCTCATCGGGCGCATGACGAACACAGGTGCTATGATGTGGTGTCAAAAAATGAAGCACAGTTATTTGACCCCTACGTCTATAACGTAGTGGACCAGTGGTTTGCCTGTATCTTCTTGATGAGCATTTAGTAGATACCAAGCTACCTACTCCGGTGTCATAATCACCAGATCTTACAAGGCTCAAGTTTACCAGGAACTTTTAGGACCCTAACATAGCGTTTAAATTAGGAACTTTATACTTACCAATTGGCAGAAGGATTGTGTTCCACAATCCACATGTGATTAATATTTGAAAAATACAGATTCTGTATTCGTCTGTGGTAGGTATTTAATTATTTCATTGAAGAACACCGTTTTAAAAAATACGAGCTATCTTGTCAACTGTGTGGTTTTGGTACGAGGTAGACTTTACGATTGTCTTTCAACAAACATATAGAAACACTCGTAAATACATTCGGCTACCTCAAGTGAAATATGATACTAAAGATTAACAATAAGAACATCCATTAATATCCCAAACGAACTACCTACGAGCGCCAGACGGCCGAATATCTTTAAAACTCGCCTGATAAGGTGTTAATTACGTACAAATACCATATCAATAGACACAAATCGCTATTAAAAGCCATCGGTATTAAGTTTATTGAATAAAATTAATGTTTAAGGCGTAGATTATTTTTGTTACTATTTACAAATAGATACAATATACAAAATGTTGAGAACATAAATCTTATTTTACTACTTCGTTATATATTAAATATTGATTTATGTACATCGCTTTAATGTTGTTTCAAAGTTGATTTAGGATGCTCCCAACTGAATGAATTCAACATTATTTATTAATAAATAATAATTAATTACAAAAACCGCAGATGACACGCGTCATAGTCTCAATGAAGTAGCTAGCTACATGAGTGATGATAATTATCCTGCTCCATTGGTGAATTAGCAAAAACCACATTATTTGTAAACAATAAAGACTAAACTACTCTAGCGTTATCCTACTACTACTATATTATACTTATATGTGTCAATGAAAACAAGGATGTACACGTCGGGGTCGTATTTATATAACTTTATCAAAGACTTGTTTTTGTATAAAGCAATAATACACATTTAATTAAGGCAGGTAATCGTTAAATGGATGATCTTAAAGACTGCCCGAAGGTTGTCATTTTCATTAATCGATAAATCATTTATAATTGGGCAATTTATCGAGGTAGGTACGTCTGTGATGTGGTACCTACTAATTTAGAGTCTAAACTATACAAATGGCGAAAAATCCTGTATTAAACTCGCAATTAATTCTAAATGTAACTGTAGGCTTTTGGACATTCTTATGAAAAGCTTGGGCTGAAGACTTACATTAGGTATGTACTTATAGTAGATAACAAGTACAATTTAGAATGATATCCTAAGTAGACAGATTATGTAGATAATATCTCGGGACATTTAGGTAGGTTTTTCTGACACGATTTGTAGCAGGTAGTGCGTTAAGAACACCTGTTTTAGTCATATAGACAAGACAGAAACTGAACCCAAGTCTTAGTAAACAGAGATGCAGTTCGCCAGTCTGGAAGAGTCCTGAGTAATTGAGGGCCAGCCTATTGCCACTACCTTAGGATACCACAATAATTGCAAACTTCAACTGAGGAGGTTATGTTACTGTCTACCATTCAGTTACATCATTACATGTAGGGCAAATGCCGTACCTTACTACCTGTTTCATGTAGACAAGCGGATGATTACCCCGCGTTATTAGGGGATGGGGGAGATGTCGTAAACATCGGTACACCGATAACCGAGGGACGTGACCCGCTGAATATGCTCGATAAGGGGAAACGTACTAGATACATGGTTATACTGGTCTAAGTTCTGCTACAATATTCATTTACTGCAGTTTGTTGTTATAGTAGGTAATCAGAAAGAAAGGCTTCCTGTCAACAGCGGGAGGTGGAACAAAATCCTTACTCTTAAGAAGACGATCTTTTTTCTTTGTTTTCTTTTTCGAACTTGTCTCTCGCAGTTAGCTCTGAAGGAGCTCTTACTGCTTAACCCGTCGTTTGGCGAGACCAAATGAATAATGAAAGGCCTCCAGCCAGGTGAAGACGATCTAATGGCTTACATACTTATCTAGTTACGTACATTGCCGACACCCCCACTCCCTGTAGTATTTGCAGCTCCATATAGGCAGAGTTTAAAGATAGCAACAGTCGTGGCAGTCCACACTCACGCCTACGAAGATGTACTCATTTTCCATAACGGACAAGGTATACTAGAATTTTCCAATGTCTGTTGCACGCGTATGCAGCCTTCATAGATTCTGTCGCTCCCGAGTCCCAGCGCCGGGCGGCCGCGACCGAAGGAATGTTTCCTCCCAAACGCAGCCGACTCTTGCGCCTGCGCGGATCGGGACACAGGCTCCATACATGTCGGAGGAAGATTTTCGCGAGGCAAGGTAATGACAAGTGGGCCGTAACACGTAGGCACGATAATTGGACGCAATGGCCACCGGCCGACGGCCATAAACGAACCGAGCGTGGGTCGAGCGACGCACCGTCTATAAGCACAACCAGCGCGTAGAGCTGCGCGCGCGCCGCGTGCCGGCGGCGCAGGCGCGGCGCGGCAGCTCAGCCTGCCCTGGCCGCCCCGCCGGGCTAGTAGATGTGTTCGACGATTGTCTCGCTTCTCCTTGACTTGATGTTTTCATTCACAGTGTTTTGCTGACGTCCGCTGTCTAGCTTTGTCTAATTGTTGTTTTGTATGATACTTTCGTTTTATTTCGACGTTACCAACCAACTTGTAACATGTAGAAATTGTTAATAAATTGCATACATTTCTACTGTTATGCAGTTATGCATTACTGCGGCGCCATTTAAGTAACAATTGTGATTAGCGAGACGAGTCACTAGGCACGTTCAGTATGCCGGGCTCTCTGTCAAAACTGTGTTACGAACTAAAAATCAGGCCAATAGCTACCGTGGAATTAATTGTCTGGTTTATGGCTGGTCAAACATCCCCGTAACTCTAAGAATTACAGAAGTTGAAACAAACATTTATAACATCATTTAGTAGATACTAGATACCTACAGGTAAACACATTTATTATTGTAGTTCCGATGTATTTTATGAGGCGCATTATAAAGGTTAAAGAGCAATCTATTGTCCAGACACAGTCCTAGTTTAAAGCCATCAAAGAACCAATGACACGGAAATATTACAGACGTCTATTCAATTCTTCGTAAAATTGATTTCCATTTCCGAGCACAATCGCTCATGGAAATTCATGTGAAATCATTAATAATATCGAAAATTGTGACTAAACACGGCCAAAGTGCGAGCCGGCTTCACAAAGGTGACACACTTTTAGACAACTAGACGCGACAATAATCCGCCGACTTCCTCACAAAAAATACGTAAGCTCTGTAAGTATTGAACACCAAAAACGGCATTTAATCTAGTTGGGAGCGGCGTCTATTTCGGTCGTTGTCCATCCATCGGGAGCCTGTGATACACAGCTATTCCGGGCGGGGCAGGTTTTCGGGGAATGTCAACAAACGAACGAGCACTCATTCAATGAACTCTATGCATGCGACGCCGGTGGCGGACCGGTCCGCTCGGGTATTCATAAAAATTATGCTCCCAGACACGCTCAATGGAGTGCCGTCGCATTGCGCCTTTACATTTCCAAAGGTCTTTTATGGCGTACGGATCGGATCACGTAAGTCATTCTTTACGGATTTCGAGACGTGATGAAACAGAGCTCGGTGCTTTTATTGTTACTCCAGTGATAGACTTTCGTTTGCGTGCACCAATATACATAACTGAAATCGATGGGCCATTACTCAATTTCACAGCGTACAGATATCTATTATTTTTGTGAACTAATTCGATTGCAGACAGGTGTTTGTTGCACAAGTTTATGAAAAGCGATTTTATTGGCGTGGGTGGCCGTGTGACGTGCCAGGCTGGCCGCAGTACCTGATCAGATTATTTCACAACTAATACTAATACCTATCTAATAAATTAATTCGTACAGGCTCGTTAGCATTGTTCACTAAGACCGGCCAGAACTGTGCCGAATATTATGAACGTTATTGAAAACTAGTTCAAGATTATAATAATTAGCAAAAGGTGCGGCCGTTGTTGTTGATACAAATCTTCTTCTTTCTGATGTTATGATCAATGTACGTTAGCGGTTAGATAGTGTCGGGCAAGATATTTCAAATGAAAGATTTTATTAAGGATTTAGTTTCATATAATTTTCTTTAACAAATGATCAATAGAAAATTGTATAATTAACAAGTAGCGTCTTAACAGATACTTCGAAATTATTAGTGTTGTAGGTAATATTTTACAAATACTTTGGAATGTTCATATAAACATCTCATATGAATCAATGTACACGGGACTCCACGTTTCACGCCACCGTTACTGTTACACACTAGCTTATCAAATGCGGTGACAATTTATTAGTTTTTGGTGCAGAGCGTGGCGGCGGGACGGAAACACAACATACGTCAAACACATGAAACTGCCATATTAATGGTACGCGGGTCTAGGGTAAAACACTCGTCCCGCCGCCAGCCTCTGCCGTAGCTCTGTCATTTCACAGCCTATTAACAAATTTGCTATTTTTTTGCGTACCTCTCGCAGTGCCCACCGTCTGACAGACTGACATGAATAGTTAACAAGACAGAGAGCGACGTACAGACATCATGGGACTTGCTGCACTTTTGATTGTCACTACTGAATAAGTCAAGTTTAAATACATCAATGATCTAAAACACTGCAACTTTGTTTACAATTAAGGAAACATTAATTCTAGTGGCATGAATGATGAATAATAAGTAATTATTGAATATAAACAATCAAACGTCCAGCGGCGACACAGCACTACTGCTGTGGACAGTGCACACTGCTGAGGCACTGTATTTTATACACCATCCAATGTTATGTTTCAATTTTTACAAAATACTAGACATAATGGAGATTCATAATGAGATTACAATTGAATATACATTACGCGAGGCCATGCTTAGCAGGGTGAAATGAAAATACAACCGTTAACCGCGAAGTTAGGCGCCTTGGATGCACTGATCATCGAGATTAACTAAATAAAGCAGTCAATAAATAAACGATCATAAATATCTAATAAATACCTACACGGGCTATATTTACAAAAAAAGCCTTCCTCATCGACGGCACATACTCAGCCTTTAAACAAATATAATACAGCACTATCCCAGTGGGATAACAGGTATAAATTAAAAAATAAAGCTGCCGGCTTAAGACTTGTATTACAAAATAATACTGACACCAGTAAAATACTCTATCCGCGCGATGGAATGTGCGGGCACTCGGCCCGAAACGGCAATAGGAACCAACTGCGCTACTCGCTGCCTCGCACAAGCGTACAATAAATTCATCACAAATTCTATTTGTATAGAATGGAATATTAATAAATACAATTAACATTGATTCACAATTATCTAAGTATAGCGTCGTAGCATGCCAGGGCTTCAGAGGAGCCCTGCACATGTCACTGGTACTCTCCGCTACCTCAACAAACAATAACATGTGGTGTGCGCACCAGCACACACCGTCCTCCTGCACTAAACAGACCAATTCCCGTTTGTACTGTTTTGATTATCAAAAGAGTCAGACTGGGAATTGATCTTTTCAGCCCAGGATAGCAGCTCAGCCTTTTGTATCAGCAGATACAGTGCAAACAACAATATAACATATAACAGCTCTACTTGAAGCGAGTAGCATTAGGTACATAGTCGTTGTTCGATCTCACACATCCGATACACACTGAACGTGAACAGAATAATACAGATTACAATCCACAAAACGAACACCAGGGAGGAGACTGAAATTTTCAACTCAGCGAAATGGAACCCACCACGGAACAGGTCCGAGAGGTATATACAAAAGAAATTACTTCCGAATAAATTATAAACTTCGTAAAATAATTATCACATAAATTTCTCCTTATATCTTCCGTTCTCTCCACATAACTTAACACATAATCTATCTATAATATGTACACGACATACAATATAAACAAGGGACGAATAGTCCGGCGATAGTCCACAAGGTAGGAGCTAGTGGTGCAGGTCCGGCGGGGCGGGCGGCGCGGGCGCCTTGCACAGCGCGACGCGGCCGCGCGGCGCCGCCACGGCCACCAGCTGCACCTGGCCGCGCTCCTCGGAGAACGGCGGCGTCTTGCCGCGCCGGTGCAGCCGCACCCACGCGCCGAAGCAGACTAGAATGGCGAGGAACACGGCGACGGTCGCGCCGCCCGCGATCGACGCTGTCTCCATCATGAGCTGCCGACTCGTAAACACGTACGAGTCGTCCAGGTCCTTGAACTCACAGCGCTGGCCCACGAACCCGCTCCGGCACTCGCAGTTGTAGATCGGGCTGTCCGATATCACCACTGTGAAGCACGAGCCGCCGTTGAGGCAGTAGTACTCCGAGTAGTCGGGCTCGCACTTGAACGTGGGGAAGGTGACATTGATCCGCGGCTGTGGCTGCGGCTGCGGGTGCGGGCGCTGCGGGCGCGCGGGCCGCGCCGGCCGCTTCGAGATGGAGCTCGAGCACGCGCCCGCCAGCGCCCAGGCGGCCGACACCACCGCCCACCAAACTACCAACGATTGCATTTTCCGCACGATCCGGAGGGTCGGCGCTCGCGGTACGTGCACGATTTTGACATTGGACGGTGACTTATGAGAAATCCGAGAGGCGATGACATGACCGCATTCGAATTTCGAACTGGAACCCTTCGCTCGCATCCGCGTCGGCGGTCCGCCCAGACATGTTTCCTGTGTTAACTTTTTTTACGACGACGATCACTCGCTCATGACGGAGGCGCGGTTTCTACGGGCGCCCGAGATATCGCATCGATCCCTCGGCGGGCATGTCGAAAGTGAAACACTAAACACTGTTCGAAACTCTGATAGTCGTGGATCACGATTATTCACGGAGCACATACACACAATGTCCCGTTCGAAAAGATATACACAAAATGGTGCTGAGAGAATCGCAAGCACACTACGCTCGGTGAGTTGTCTATGCGCGACTGACGGAGGGCGTCCACTGCATCCGCCATCTGCCGACGAGAATGAAATGCGGGGAACTCACTCGACGACGCGCGCTTGTGTGCGTGCTCGTGTGCGTGCACGGGGAAATTACACTCGTATGCGTCACAGGCGTACCTGTGTGAGTGAGTAAACCTTTTTTTTTCTTTGTATGGGATTATGAACAAGGTATTTCTTTTTCTCAGCGATTCCGATCCTTAAGAAACCATTATTTGAGTATCCTTGAATAAGAACATTATTTTATCATGTTTAAATATTTGTCATGAGTTTATTTGAAATATTTTCAAACTTTTAGTAAGTTTACGATTGTAGTTGAGAGGTATTTACAAGTAACTTACCTATATAAATAGAACGCAGCTACTACCTACTACGTAGGTACTCGCGTGACGTAAGGGTTAAGTGCACCAATTATCTAAAACAGAGTGGATTATATTTGTAAAAGACAAGCTTATTAAAATTCCAAAAGTTCGCCTTCAATTAATCAACTGTTTTACCTTGATTTCTTCATGCCTTGATACAAAAAAAGAATAATGTTCTTTTTTACCAATCGTTTAATGCACTATGTTCTTTACCTTACAGTCAAAACAGAGGCCAACTGATTAGTTATTTTAATACAACTTAAATATTTAATGCTAAGTTTCGAACAGCATTTATTTTCCGTGCTTTAACTTTGCTTTGTAGGTACACAAAGACGCTTTTACTTCGCATGTGAAACAGGTTGGCGAGACCTTACATCAAACTTTAACATAGAATTATGCAAACATTAACGTTTGCTCTTAACTAACGAGCTACTGTGTTTGACGAACCTGTATCTGCTAGGAATTTACGAAGATTGAAGTACCATTGAAAATAAATAATTAAAAATTGTTTCATTTACCTACCTGTCTTAATACTTTAATTTTAAGAAATCTATATATTATAATATAGCCTAGTCAGGTTGCAAACTGCCTAGTGTAAACTAAGGATTCAAAAGTTATATACAAGTAAGTACGATAATAATCAGGCAATTAATATACTTAGGTACCTATGCTGTTACCTCTACTATAATTTAAACCTAGTAATATTGCAATACTATACAATTTACTCCGTCGCACAATCATGTATAAAAAGAAGCAAAATAATAATACATTTGCCATTGAATTATTATTTAAGAGAGAATAAAATGTATTAGACATTTCCCTATACACCCATACTGTACCTGACGAACGAACGGGCTCATTATCAATAGATCTCACTAAAAATCCTATTAGAATGTATACAGATAATTCTAGTTTGAAAGAGTGTTACATTCATATATAATATTTACATTTGATTTTAACACTGTTCATACCGCTTATCATTTTTTATATTTTTCAAATACCTTCACTTACGCGGATACAGTAATTTTTATTACAGAAAATATCAATAACCACTGATCAAATAGTGAAACTATTTTTCTACGGGTAAATAAACCTTTTTCTACCAAACCGTTTTTAACAATATAATAATTATATTCCCAAAGCTTAAGTACTTCCTATGCCTAAAAGCAATTCATTAAAAATAAAACAATGCTTAAGTTATACTAAAACATCCTCGAAGAATGGAACGCATCTGAAGTCTCATTCTGCAATTTTATCACGACATTATTGTTTGCAAGCATAATTATTTACGACTCAAAAGCCGCGTCACCGAAATATGGTAAGAAAAAAATATTTAAAAGTTTTATTTGTCATCAAATGTCATTCAATGTAATTGTTGATTGTTTGTTCTATTTATTTCATTGAAAATAATTATTTAAATAGTGCTGATGTGTAATATCAAATGATAGTTTATAAACAACATGACGGAATCGTCTAAATCGAAATCTTCTTTAAATCTGAATCCATCGCCTACATTGCAATGCAAAGATCTTCACGAATATCTTAAAAGTCGTACACCACAGTTTTTAGAGACTTTGTATAATTATCCCACGATATGTTTAGCAGTTTATCGGTAAGTCAGTGTTTCTAACAAGTACAGTAGGGGGTACTGTAATAAAATAACAGTTAAGTCTCGTCCGGATACCTTAACTTTGAGGTTAGGTTCTGTAATAATAAAACGTATTTACGAATTGTTTGAGATATAATAACAATCTATGAAAGTGAAATAATATGTATATTACTTACAAGCAGTCAACGTATTTCTCTTACCCACATCATTTGCCTATCAAGCTAAATTATTATATTTATTTCTACTTAATGAACCTATTACCTGATTATTTCAGAGAGTTGCCGGAGCTGGCTCGCCACTTTGTGATCCGCCTGCTGTTCGTGGAGCAGCCGGTGCCGCAAGCCGTCGTCACGTCCTGGGTGTCGCAGACATACGCCAAGTAAGGACCCTAATTGTATTAATACCTTCAAACCTTGAGGATAATTTTGTTCCAGTCTACTTGAATTAGCAGTCTACTTAAATTTCAATCAAAATATTTCAGAAACATGGTATTTGTCCACTCGCATATTTGATCAGTGAAAATGAAAGTAGGTAAGACCACTACAATGGCTAATTAAAAGTATAGACTTTGTTGTTTATGCTGAGCGGAGGCATATTTATTCCTTGTTTAAAGAGATGGTATTTATACAAACATTTTTTTTTTCTGTCCACAGTAGCCTGTTAAGAAAATTGCTAGAGAAATTTGTGTTATGTAACTTTTGCACTTCAATATATGTATATACACGTCATAACAAATTGTATTGTGTCCCTGTTTCAGAGAGCAAGCCAAGTCATGTGAGGCCCTGTCGGAGCTTCTGGTGTGGCAGGAGGCACCCATCCCCGGTGGCATGCCAGGCTGGATGCTGGCCCAGTCCTTCAAGAAGAACCTTAAGGTGGCCCTGCTTGGAGGGTAAGTGACCTGAATTACTATCATATTTAAGCATAATGCAAAAGATGTAGTAGGAAGATTTGAAAAGCTTCAGCATGTAAACAGTAAATAAATAAAACCTGGTTGTTGCATGTTGATGTTCATTACTATGAGGTTGCAACTTGCATTGCAGGTCATTCCCACTATGGAAGCGAGACACCATACTACACTACACATAGTGGTGCAGTGCCTTGCTCCACAGTGGAAAATAACCTGCAATACAAGCTTAAAGTAAATTAGTAATGCTCCAGTACTGTTGCTCTGCTATCTAATTTGGCGCATCAACTGTGAATAAAAATCGAGAACTATCGTGATATAGGTAAATACTAAATATGTATATAAAATGGGTAAGTTCAAAGCATAAATCAATTTGTATTAATGTTCATTTAGTAGTTTAGGTGTGATGATCTATCAAATTGAGAGACAATGTTATTTCAGTTCTATAATACTAAGGATATATTTCCAGAGGCCGTCCCTGGAGTATGTCCTCGTCCCTGGAGCCGGACGGCAAGGCGCGGGACGTGGCCTTCCTGGACGCGTACGCGCTGGAGCGCTGGGAGTGTGTGCTGCACTACATGGTGGGCAGCGCACAGACCGAGGGCATCAGCGCTGATGCTGTGAGGATCCTGCTGCATGCGGGGCTCATGACCAGGTGATGTAGCATGAGGAAGTGTAGCTACTGTGCAAGTGACAGAATTGGGTAGTTGGATATCATTACCCATAAATTCCAAGACACTACTTTAGAAAAAAATGTTATGTTTTAGTTGTAAAATCTATAAATTTTAATCAATAAGTAGTAAATCAACTAAGTTGACAAATTAGTGACCTCACAGGTTCTAAATTCTATGGTGCAAGAGCGTTTTGACAGCTCATAAATAGTATGTCAATTGATTGGCGGAGTCTAATACCCAATTGTGAGAGACATTTCACCAGTTATGTTATACTATATGTAGTGTTAGTCCGCTATAACAATAACAATGTTATAACTGTAGAGATGCGGAGGACGGCTCGGCAGTGATCACCCGCGCCGGCTTCCAGTTCCTATTGCTCAGCACCGCCAAACAAGTGAGTTGTATGTTTGTCTACACTTCGAGCATGTAGAAGTCTCTTATGTAAACCTTTTTTATTTGAATCATGTAGGTAGTTGAATTCCTAAAGATAGCCAGTGAAAATAACAACCAAGTATGGCTCGCGACACTAGATTTGACTCCCAGCTCGTCATTTTCATTGCATAAATTTATATATGAGATTACAAGTTGCACTGAGTGCTCTGCAATTACTCTTTATAAGTTAAACTAAACTTTTACAAGTGTGTATTAAATCTAGATGAAGGTAGCTAATACGTAGGTACTAGACTAAATATAACATCACGCCTCTATTCCCCTAAGGGGTAGGCAGAGGTGACTTTAAAGTACACCCACATCTCGCCAGTTTTATTTCGTGTCCCAATGAAATAGGTGGCAAGCGTATTGCCATCAACCGGACACAAATCCAGACGCCGTGCTGCTACTGAGAATTGTATTTTATAGAAAAAACCCAGTAACACTTTGTTCTAGAGTATTTTAGGGTATGTAATAACATATGCCTGTCGCCTATCGCCCAGGTATGGCTATTCCTGCAGCACTACTTGCACACAGCAGAGAAACGCAGCCTGAGCGCGGCCGAGTGCCTCGCCTTCCTCTACCAGCTCAGCTTCAGCACCCTCGGGAAGGTACCGTTATATCCTAGATAGATTATTAGTATAGCAAGTCCAATAAACTTTAATAATGTTTACTAAATTTTACAAAGTCCGTTTCTAAAAAGTCTTATTTATCCTTAGATTATTTGGACGCTTCTATAATATGAAATAATAACTTGAATTGACGTTTATTTCTTTCAATTATTTGACATAAGGTTTTTTAACATGTTGCTGACTGAACCAACTTATGCTTGTCCATAAATAAGTGATTATATGTAACTTTTCCCCCAGGACTACAGCACGGAAGGCATGAGCAACAACATGCTGGTGTTCCTGCAGCACCTGAGAGAGTTCGGTCTGGTCTACCAAAGGAAGGTCTGTTACTGTCCGACATTTATTACTTTGTTCATAGTTATAGTGTTTTAACTTCATAGTCTATAAAAGGGTATTTATAAAACGTTAATTCCAGTATCAAGAAACTGGAATTTTATGGAAAAGAAACAGTGAGGAACTACATAGTTACTCTAGAATATTTAACTTTAGGTATATTATATAAATTATTATTATAAATCAAGTTGTCCTGAGTATCTAGTACTTTTAATTACGACACTGCAAATTCTTTGAATGGTAGTTTGAATGGTAGATAAAATGAAACAAATCAATGTTTGTATTCTAAAGCAATTTTACGTTTTTTTTTTCTATATACACTAAAACCTGACAGGGAGATGTGGAAAGAGTGGGGAGGTCTTTGTCCAGTAGTGGAATACTATAGGCTATTAATAATACTAATTACAGTAAACCCTGTGGAAAAATAACATAATGAGAAGTGTGTGGTCCCTGCAGCGCAAAGCGGGGCGCTTCTACCCGACGCGGCTGTCCCTGAACATCGCGGCCGTGCGCGCCCCCCCCGCGCCCGCGCAGGCCGCGGGGTACATCATGGTGGAGACCAACTACCGCGTCTACGCCTACACGCAGACCAACCTGCAGGTCGCGCTGCTGGGCCTCTTCACCGAGCTCATGTACAGGTGTGGGGACCTCAACCTTCTACTCTAATTTATGGCTTGAGATTATTTATTGGGCAGGAGTTTGGTAAATAGTACGAAATATCACAAGAGTGAGGGAGGATGCACTGAGATATCATGTGTATTTATTTTCCTTGAAAGAGAGATGTCGTCATTGTACCAAAAAATCAAAATAACCGTGATTTTGAGTAGGGAAGGGGAGATTAGTCTAAACCTCACCAAGTATCCTCTGATGGTACGTGTGTGTGAGGGGGAGGGGGGGGGGGGTTAAAATGTCACTGTTGTCAAGTTCGATGGAGTGTATATATTCAGGAGAATATACTAGTATAAAGCGACGTTATTTCTTAAAAACAAAAATGCAATGCAATTGACGCAGCGTGTCCCGTCCCTTAGGTTCCCCAACCTGGTGGTGGGCGTGCTGACGCGGGACTCGGTGCGGCAGGCGCTGCGCGGGGGCATCACGGCCGAACAGATCATACACTACCTGGAGCAGCACTCACACCCGCAGGTCCGCCGCACTACTAGCGCTCTACCTACCACACTTGTTATATCTACACGCATGGACGGTGACGTCATTATTTAGGAATTGCTGAAAAATATCATCGTTGGTTTAAAGTTAGCATTTTTTTGAGAAAATACTTCTGAATACTAACCATATCTAGTACTTTGGGAAGTGAGAGTAGGGAGATAAGAGTACTGTTCACATCAAAGCTGTAGCGACATCATTCTACTATTCGACATAAAACATATCGTATTCACCGAAGAGGTAGGCAGAGGCCTGTTATTTTATAGGTGCCAATGGGGTTGAGCCTAATATCATGCAACCGGGCACAAATGGGAATACCCCTATAACACTACCCGACCTGGAATTCAAACCCAAGACCTCATGCTTAGCTGTCACGCTTAGCGACCACTAGACCAACGAGGCAGTATAGAATAGTATATAAAACATGACTTAAATTAATATTTTTAAAATACCTTGTTGGAAGTGTTCGTAATAAAATCCTATCTTACAAGTTCTTCCTATGTCATACATTAATACGGTTTGGGTTAGGTTTTCCTATAACGTAACCTAACCCTTAACGCTCACAAGTATAATAATGGTGTGTGTGCGACAGATGTTGAAGTCGGAGACGGGCGGCATCCGCACGTCGTCCACGCTGCCTCCCACCGTGGTGGACCAGATCAAGCTGTGGGAGACGGAGAGGAACCGGTTCACCTACACCGAGGGCGTCGTCTACAACCAGTTTCTGTCACAGGTTAGATCAAATCAAAAAAATCAAAATCATTTATTGGACCAAAAATAATTTAAAATATTTATAAGATCATCACTATCTATTGAGCTAGTAGTATGTACCTCTGTCATTATCAAATAATTTGAGTAGTAAAAAATGTAGGGAGGTCCTTCAAACCTTTATAAGTTAATCTACACAAGTTATAAAGTCTAATAAGTGGTGAGCTTGTCGCCAATCTTCAGGTCCACATCGTATTAATCGCCTCTTACAGGTCCACGTGAGGGATTTGCCTTCTAACTCCGTTACTTATTAACATCTCACAGCTATTACATTTATTAAGTTTCCGATGAGTCAATTGTTAGTTACCAAATGTCCCCCCACAAAGTACTTTATTTGTTATATAGCACATTACTGATGTTAAACGTTATATGCAGGCGGACTTCGTAGTACTCCGCGACTACGCCAAGCTGCAGGGCGTGCTGACGTGGCAGAGCGAGCGCTCGCGGACCATGGTCGTCACGCGGCACGGACACGATGACGTCAAGAAGTTCTGGAAGAGGTACTCCAAGAGCTCCTAGGGGCTGGGCGTCAGGTCCACGAGAGGTCCGAAGGTCTGCGGACCTAGGGCCAGCGGGACTTCCCGAGTTGTATAATTGCATACTTACGGAGATGGTGTGTCAAGTCTTACAGATAGAGAAGTGTGGTGGTATGAGTGCCAATATGAGTATGTAAGATTATCCAGTCAGATGGATGCAGTCAGTAAGCATAAAGTGTTACAGTCCGTATGTAGCAGTAACACTATCTAAGTTAATAGTGGTAGGATTTGTACTGTCAGCCGCGCAAATATGTGAGAGATACGTTATTATGAGTTGTTATGATTCAGATCTCAGGGTTCCATTGTGTCAGCGCCGTGCGTTGGTACGCTTGTAATGTAAATAAACATATGTTTTGTACTATTCTTGTTTTATTACAAAGGAAGGTTGTGGAGTTACAGGATACAAGGATGGCCAGAATAACTTAAAGTTATTGAATGGAGGCAAACCAGTATTGGTCACAATTATCAGTCATAGGACCCCAAACAAAGTGGAATAGAGAGCTTGAAGTCCTGAAAGAGTTTCAGGTCTCCGAAGAGGGCATCCTATGAAGAGAAAATAAGGAAAGCTGCCCTACCACAGTACTGGATTAAAGAGAGAGAGAACGGGTAAGAGCTTCAGGTCTTTAAAGTCGACAACTTGGACGAATACGAGGTGGGTGGTGAACAAAGGAAGTTAGCCTGCCATCATATTTGACAGCTAGAAAAGGAAATATAATTATGTCTTGGGACAACTAAGGAGAAGGAATAGGGTTAAATAAAACACAGTGTTTACAAAATAAATCTTTATTTACTTTCTCTCACAGCTATCTGTCTAGTTACCACAACATACAAACATACATCACCCGTTCCATTCACACAACTTGATTCCATTATCCTAACTTAAATATATGAGGCCTTGGTTTAAATACTATCAGAATATGACGTAAAAATAATATTTAACATTAAAGTTGAGCCACACCGTGTAAGTTAACTATCATTAGTTAAATCTACAGTTTGCTGATCAACAGTTAAATGGTGCAACCCAACCAGGCTTCAGTCTTCACCGTAAATTGTATGTCTTTGACATAATAGTGTTCCGTCTATTAAAAACTCATTGTTGTCCAATATGTACTTTATTTCCACTTATAATTAACACGAAACACCATTGTCTAAAATCATAGTCTGTCGACATACTGAGAAATTATAAAGTTTTATATTTCTTTTCATATAAAGAAAAGACAGATGAAGTTTTTCCATTCAAAG
Organism: Abrostola triplasia; assembly: GCA_946251915.1. Classification (NCBI taxonomy): domain Eukaryota; kingdom Metazoa; phylum Arthropoda; class Insecta; order Lepidoptera; family Noctuidae; genus Abrostola; species Abrostola triplasia. The sequence goes on from OX276437.1 coordinate 474,546, forward strand.
ATAACCAGAAGTATTTTAAATCTGGCTTCGTAGAAAATATACGTCGAACAAATTGAAAACGGTAGTATTAATTTTTACATTTAGGATTTAAACGCCATTTCTAGTGTCAGGATACATTTGACACTGACATTTACTGTCACTTTGACATTACGACACTGAAATGAAATCGGAACTATATTATGAACATTTATACATTAAAGTAGTCTCCCCATGGTGTTCGTGTGTACCCTAAGCGGTGGCCCAGTACCCCCCGGGAGCGGGCGAGGTGGGTCAGGAGGAGGGGGGCGGGGGGGGCTTGACGGGCGCCAGCGCGGAATACAGCTTGGTGACGGCGGACTGCACGCCGCGCTCCAGGGACTCGTCCTCCGGGCACTTCACCTCCTGGGTCAGGCAAAACAAATAAAAACAGGATAAGAAAATTACTAACGTATGGTTAATTAATATGCCAATGGAGGTAGTACTTCTGATGAGTTCTAATATCCATACATCCAAGACACCTAAAAACAGTACAACATGACACGCATGGGAAATTTTACTGCGGCTTTTATGTAAGTAGCCAGCAACTATTCCTAGAATTCAACAAACAAAGCTAGTAATTACAAGTAAATATGAAGCTACGGCATCATCAGCCGGAAGACGTCCACTGTTAAACAAAGGCTTCCCCCTTAGGTTAAGGAGGGGTTTCATAATCCCCACGCTTGACAAGCGACTTGGGGATTGCAGTATTGGTGGTGAAGTTACAGAATGCGCTGTTGGCTATCTTCTGGATTTTCCCATAGTCACATTACGATACCCACAGGAGAAGAGAAGGTGGTCAATTCTAGGCCGGACACCACTCGGCAGAAAGCTTCTAATTTCTACTCTATTATTTGTGTGAGACAAACTCACCATGTTGAGCAGGTCGATGTCGGCTCGTTTCCCGTCGACGGTGACATGCAGTTTGTCGCCCTTGAACATCTTGGGCACGGAGTCCTCCCCGAACATCTCCTGCAGCATCTCTATCACGCACTCCTGGAATATCCGGGCATTACTTTAGTAAATTCAGTACTTAGTAGTGTCTGATCGGTTTCAGCCTTGTTCGGCAAAAATGCAGGTCTAATATAAATCTATTTTCAGATAATTGTTTTCCTTTAAAAATCCAATTGGATCACAGAATGATTGAAAAGCTAAATTAAAAAAAAAAATTGTGTGTGTGTGTGTGTGAACGCGCATATATGTGTGTGTGAACGCGCGTATGTGTGTGTGTGTGAACGCGCGTATGTGTGTGTGTGTGTTAACGCGCGTATGTGTGTGTGTGTGTGTGTAAACGCGCGTATGTGTGTGAACGCGCGTATGTGCGTGTGTGTGTGTGTGTGTGTGAACGCGCATATGTGTGTGTTTGTGTGTGTGAACGTGCGTATGTGTGTGTGTGTGTGAACGCGCATATGTGTGTGTGTGTGTGTGTGTGTGTGACCGCGCGTATGTGTGTGTGTGTATACCTTGAAGTGCATCCGGTCGAGCTTGGGCGCGAGCGGCAGATGCCGGGGCGCGGGCAGCGCGGAGGCCGCCAGGATGGCCGCCACCAGCGCGTCCGCGTACATGTCCGACACGGGCTGCGCCGCCCACTGCACACGGACACAACAGCTGCCTTACTTTACATGGATGGAGACTGCCCGAACACTGGGAGACTTTAAGCTTAGCCAAGCAATAGGACGAGAAAAAAAGTGGTAGTCGTCTTTCACGTGGCACATTTCTCTGAGGGACCCTATATAACGTTTAGCCTAGCTATTTTCATGTCAAGTCCTCCCTGTTCAGTTTACAGACATAGATACTTATTCCTTTATAACTTAGGAATATTATAAAGTGATTTTAAAGAAGATAGCTAAAAAACAAATACACATGAACCGATACATTTAACACACATAAAACTCAGACAAAAGGTCTAGGTTTCGTTTAACTTCCATGTATACCATAGACAACAGAGTGCCGGCCTGACCTCGAGCGTGATCATGTTGTTCTCGACGGTGAGGTCGACGCAGGAGTACAGCCTCCAGCGCGTCTCGCTCAGGAAGTCGATGGCCCCCGCCAGCTGCATCACCACGTGCCGCAGCAGGCCCACCGAGCCGCTGTAGTGGATGGACTGACGCTGGGTCACCTCCGACTGGCTCAGCTCCGTGTATTCTGCAGACAGTGCAGACGAATGGCTGAGTTGGGTGGTTCACACAATTATCAATTTTTTTTTATTGGATATTAAATCAATATCTTCCTCCGTCCTAAGGTCGGACTCTTGCCAGCTAAATCCCCAGTGTCCTCCTCCCTTAGGTCCAGGAACGCGGGATCTGGACAGGTCCTGAACTCTCGACCCGCCTTTCGCGGCGAGTCCCGCATAAAACAATTACCCTAAAAAACCCCGATTGGCAACCAAACGTACCTTTCAAACTAAAAATAACTAATTTGTAAGATATACCTACAGATATAAGTAACAAAAGTTTTATCAGCTCATTGGTTCTCTGTGAATATATAAAGTAAGTAACAACATCGGTCTCACTGTTAAGGTCCGAGGGCGTCAGTATGTGGTAGTTGAAGTTCCTCTTGACGAGGATGCCCTGCAGCTGCGAGCCCGGCTCCGGCTTGTCCATGGCCAGCGTGCCCATCACCTGGTACGAAGTATTATTATTGGACATAACTTTTAAAAGGTAATGTTATAGAATATGTTGTAGGGTGTCGTGTGTACCTTGGCGGTCTTGTCCCCGCGGAAGGTGAGCGCCAGCAGCTGTGTGTTCCGCGGCGTGTGTATCTGCAGGCGCCCGCGGTGCTCCCGCTGCAGGGCCGCCTTCAGCCGGGACATCTCGTTCTGCTCGCCGTGGACCAGGACCTGTTAAGGTACATTAGCTTACTGATGACATTTTCGAACGTTGAAATTACATAAGGACCCTTTTTTTACTTGTTATCATATATCTTATGGACTTCCTACGTCCTGGGGCAGACGTAGGGGTATGATGGGCTGTTGTAGTATCATCATCAGCCGGAAGACGTCTACTGTTGAACAAAGACCTCTCTTTAAAGGAGGTGTCTTTGCCATAATCCCTACATTTGTTGAGCGGCTCGGGGACCGCAGTATTGATGGTGAGGTGCTATTCTAAAATAAATAAATAGGTATATAAACCCATACCACATGCGGCGGCTTCAGTATGTTGATGAACTCGGAGGTCTGCTGGTAGTCCGTGTGCGCCGAGAACGAGATGTAGTCCACCGACATCTTGAGCGGCAGCTTCTGGCCCGACATGGACGTGATCTCCTCCGGCTCCGACAGGATCGTCTTGGCCAGCGTGCCTTCCACGCAGTAACCTGGGTGACACGATGACAATGTCCACTATTTATTTTGAAACAGTGTTACTGGGTATTCTGCATGAGGTCATTCTTCCAATACATATCATTCTTTCTACTTATTGGGAGAGTAGCAGGACCAATAAATATAGATATAACTTACCAGCAATAATGACTCCATTTTTGGGGTCCGTACACCAAGACTCGAACAGTTCCCGCGAGAGGCCCGACTGCATCATACCGGGGGACGCCATGATCACGCACGGGCCGATGTCCTCGAAGTGATCTATGCCCTGCAACAAACGACATAATGTTACCATTGGAATTTAGTTGAAAGTTTATTCTATGACAGAACATCTTGCCACTTATCACAATGAACATTTTTTTGTTGAATTAATCAAGTGGAGCGAAGCGCCGTCCTAAAGAGATGGACGGAGTTTAGTTTAAAAACAGAGTTGATCCACCCTCTCTCCTGCAAGAGGCTCTCAAGATGAAAACTCGCAAGCATGTGCACTGACAGTCGAGTGGTATGACCGTTGGACTGTCATATCAAAAGTTGCAAATTAACATTCCGGCACGCACCAATGACTTTTCGAATTCATGTGCGTATTATAAATTACTTTCTAAAAACGGTCAGGAAAACGTTGTGAGAAAACTGGCATACCCGAGAGATATTACAACGGTGTGTAAAGCCATGTCAGGCTTAAAGCAGGCGCTTTAAACTCTGACCCCAGATTGTTCATCAACCTATACGATAAGAAGAAGACCAGGTTGTTCATCAACGTACGTCTACTAAGGAGCCAATGGTTTTCTGAATAGGTATTCATATGATCACGCCTCATGTCCTGAGGGAGCACTCCGGCTGTGCTACTGCACTCCTACGTTTCGCGAGATGTAAATCACACGTAGGTGCAGAGCCTATAGCCATTTATTGGGATTAGGTATTTGTATTGGTCAGTGTAGATTTAGAATAACTAAGAAACTAAAATAAACATTGAAAATACATATTAGTACGAATCGTACCAACTCAATTTTTATAGAAAGATTGTGCTGCTGGGTCGTTAGTGTCTTGATGTAATATGACGTTCAAAAAGTACTAATAATTAATAAGTCTTAAACAATTGAATAACTCTGATATGACTCTATAAATGACTTTGTATCTTTCAATTGGTAAAGATCCGTTATTGGCATCTTTGATTTGACAATTTATTTTATCTCGGATTAAACAATCTAGACACCTGTGTGTTACGTATTATTACCACATTAATACCAACGAAAGCAACATGAACCATATCATGTACAACATAAAACTTAAATTAGCTTTTCAAATAACAGAGCAAGTTTACTATCAGTAGACAGTAGCAACAAATTCGTGTTGTGATATTCGGGTACAAGGTCAATCGTATTTGTGACGTTGCTATGATACGCCCGGCTAAATAATACAATTCAGTAAGAATTAGCAGACACACAGAGGGGAATAGTAATGATGTCTTTATAAGACTTTCAAAGATCCTCGTACATCTGAACATCGATTTGTATTTGGTCTTACATAATATTTGCCAAATTTGGAAGTTTAATGGACATGAGATTCATGTCTCTTTCGTAACTTTGGGCTTTTTAATGTTCATTTAGATACATTTATAAAAAACAGAAACTAATAAGACTAAGAACGAAAAAGAACACTAATAACTCAACATATCTATAACTAATTAATCCGCTGTAATTAATCTTAAATTGTGCGAAAGATTAATAAGTATGAGATAACATAGGTACTATCGTCAAATGTTATAGAATATTTTTTATCTGTAGTGTTGTGACGCTCGGCTCGTGAAGTGAGGCGGCCGGCAATGTGTTAGTTGTCAATTAAGTTTTTTTTGTGAATTAAGTAAGTATTTAATTTAAATTGTTACTAAATTTATTTAAGACACCTGTTTTCAACTTTTTTGTAATGGTTAAGCGAATTGTGAAGTTCTAGAGGTGACATATGGCTTCTGTAATAAAGTATATATACCTATGTGTATTTTGTGAATGTGTTGACGGGCACATAATAAACAGATAATTCTATTATGATTGTATTCCTGCAAGAGTATGTAGGCAATAATGCACTATAAGATCTATGACGGTTGAATATATATGTTTACATTTGAGATAAGGTATAAATAACATAAATGGAGAAATGTGGGTCTACTTTAGGTACCTCTGCTTACCCTTCGGGAAATATAAGCCAGGCGTTATGTATGTATGTATGTATGAAGTACTTGTCAGTCTTTGTCAACCTAATTATTTCAAGCAAAATTTTTGCCACGACTTTGGAACATCTATCTCATCGATATCTAAAAGCACTATGCATTAACATTCCTACATTTGTTATAGCAATGCTACCAGAGTCCTTCAAATCCCGCTTGATCCAGTGGCTGGAAGACCACCGGGAGTTAGTGGTGGCCGTGTTCTGCCTACCAGCTAGCTTCCTGTTCACCGTGCTGCTTACGATACGCGCTTACGTGCGGTGGTTGACCAGCGACCCTCTACGACACGAGAGCGCTGTGAGAGCGATACAGAGCCAGGTATTTACCAATTTACCAATTTTTTTAGGTATGATACCACTGAGGGTTGTATTTAACTGACTTATTACTAGCTAGCTAAATAGTACGTTTTTTCTATAGTTATAGAATGCCGAAAAAATATTGTGAATTTTTTTACGGTAAAGTTATCGCGGACGCCAACTGGTAATTTTCTACTGACCGAATTTTGGTCACGGCAGTCTATCTCAGCTAAGACTAGCCAACTATGCAGGAGATATTTTAATGCACAATTACGCGAGGAAATATCGGTGCATTCCCTATTTCCTTATTCTCATAGTTCGATGGGACGGTAGACCGACACAACCGGAAAAAGATCAGGCACAGGACTAATGGGTTGACGTGCCTTCCGAAGCACGGAGGTGTTCGACATGAGAAAAAGGTCACCCATCACAAGACTGACCGCGACGAGCACGGCTTAACGTCACTGATCGGCTGATCTGCACGGTAGCCACGTAGCTACGCCCTTCGTAAAATAGGTAATTGAGTACTCTACAACTCATTTAAAAATAAAATACTATTCCAGGTACAACAATGGAACAAGCTCCCCTCAAAAGATCGCCGCCTCCTGTGCACGTCCCGTCCGAACTGGTTGTCGCTGTCCACGACCTTCTTCCAGAAGCACCTCCACCACCAGGTGCCCATACCGCTCTACGACATCCTGGAGCTGGACGAGCAGGCCATGACCGTCAGGGTGGAGCCCATGGTGACCATAGGAGACATCACCGAGTATCTCATCCCGAAGGGCTACTCGCTGGCGGTCACTATTGAGTTGGTCGATGCTACGATGGGAGGTGAACTTTTGCATCTATTTTATCGTGTCTTATTACGTCTATTGAAAAAGTTCGTTTTGCAAGGTGTCAGAGAAATACCCCTTTATCCATCAGGGTTTTCAAGGCACTTAGGTTTAACAAAAAATACCTAGTGACGATTACGAAAACTGCACCAAACAAAAACTAAATTTTCATATTCCTTCTTCCAGGCCTAGCGTTTGGCACCGGAATGTCCACCCACTCTCACAAGGCCGGCCTCTTCCACGAGACAATCAAGAGCTACGAGGTGGTCCTGGGCGACGGCTCGCTGGTGACGGCCACCGCGGACAACGAACACTCAGACCTCTACAAGGCCCTCCCCTGGTGTCACGGCAGCCTCGGCTTCCTCGTCGCTCTCACACTCAAAATCGTCAAAATAAAACCTTACATCAAAATCAAGTACATCCCAGTGAGAGGACAGAAGAAGTACTGCGATATGCTTCGAGAACTTTCTGGGACCCACGAAGCTACTCCTAAGGAGTTCCCGGACTATATCGAAGGCACGATTTACAGCAAAGACGAGGCTGTGATCATGGTTGGTGATTACGCCGACTACGACCCGAAGGTGCCTGTCAACAGCTGTTCCAAATGGTACAAGCCGTGGTTCTATAAACATGTGGAAACGTTTTTGGAGAAAGGAGAATCTGAGGAGTTGATTCCTTTAAGAGATTATCTGCTACGTCACAACCGGGCTATATTCTGGGTCGTTGAAGACATGCTGTCGTTTGGAAATGATACGCTCTTTAGATACTTGTTTGGGTGGCTCCTCCCTCCTAAGCCTGCATTCCTAAAGTTCACCACAACACCCGGAGTAAGAGCCTACACCTTCACCAAACAGGTCTTCCAAGACATCGTCCTACCAATTAAAGAATTGGAGCGACAAATAGAGATAGCAAGCGTGCTATTCGAGAAATTCCCTCTGCTGGTCTATCCGTGCAAAATTATTGATCACGGTCCATCGTCTGGCCAGCTGAAGAGGCCCGACTCTAAATACCTCGTCCCTGGTACTAACTACGCAATGTATAATGATTTAGGCGTATACGGCGTGCCGGGAAAAGTGAAAGAAAAGAAACCTTATAACCCTGTGGTCGCTATGAGGAAGATGGAGAAGTTTACGCGTGAAGTGGGGGGTTATTCGTTTTTGTACGCAGATATATTTATGACTAGAGAGGAATTTGAGGTGATGTTCGATCTGTCGCTGTACGAAGATGTGAGGAAGAAGTATAGTGCTAGCGGCGCGTTCCCGCACCTGTACGATAAGGTCAAGCCGGAGATTGATGTGTTTGCGATCGGGGAGAGCAATGCTATCGATTAGTAATTAATCTTTACAATTAAATATATATTATATTTATGTGCGTTTAAATTTCTTTTCTTATAAGCTTTTTAATATATAACTTGAAATGAGCAGTATTAAGACAATGCAGAGTTTTTGCTTAAACACAAGCTCTTTTTAGACAACTTAGTTTTAGTTTTTAGTTAGATAATAGTAGTTTTAAAGGGCTTGTAAATGACCTAAAGAGTAAAGAGGTACAACTTACCTTCAAGTTAGATATATGCCTGAAGACGAAGGGGTTGTTGATGGCGATCTGCCTGCGGATCCTGTCGTTCATGGCGTTGACGTACGTCTGGTACACCGCCATGCACTTCTTGGCCAGCGAGGACGCGTAGTAGATGGGGATGTCCTGCAGCTCCGGGTGCAGAGACCAGTACTCGTCTGGGGGGATACGGGTAACCAAATAAATTAGTTTAATCTTTTTATTATCGTATGGTTGATGAACAACCTGGTGTCAGAGTTTTAACTGGCCTCTGACATGGCTTTACCACTCGGCTATCACTGCTATAATTAGTGGAATGCTGGCACTTCACTTGACGTATATTCGTGGCATCTTAGTAATGCAAAATACACCGTAAAGTGAATGCAATAAGGTAGGTTGTCGTAAACGTGTGGCACCCACCCAGTATGAGCAGCAGCTCCTGCGCGCGGCCGAGCGCGAACACGGGGATGAGGCAGCGCCCCCCCCGCTGCACTATCTCACTCACCAGCCCCGTGAAGCGGCTCTCGCGCTCCTCGCGCTTCTCGTGGATGTGCGTGCCGTACGTCGACTCCTGGGGGACAACACAGCAATAACTCCGTACTAATATTATAAAGAGAAATCTAATTCTATATTTACTTGTTTGTATGTTCGAATCGAAACCGCTTATCAAGTGTGGGGACTATAGCAAGCCCTGCCTTAGCCTAAAGGTACACTATTTTAAGCATAACACACGGTATAACATTTAGCAAACTCAATGTTTATAAGGATGAGTGCATAAAGCTAAAAATCTTGTATATAGTAAAATTATAATCAAATAAATTAATTTATTATTACTTTGTTTTTTTTCTTACCGTAATGAGCACATCAGGATGTACTGTTGGTATTTCCGCAGCCATTAAATGTCTGTCTTCTTGTCTTGAGAAGTCTCCAGTATACAGTACCTGAGAGAGAAAGTGTTCATTTGTACTCATAGTAATATTATCTGACCCTTAACAGTGATGGATTATTTAAAGTATCATTTAGTTTGAATGCTGAATAGAACAGTCTTGGACTTTCATAACCACATTTTTAATAACATTGAAGTACATTGTAATGGATATGGCATCATATTCGAAGTAACATAATCTTACCACATCCAAACCCCCATAATGGATATGGGGGTTTGGTATTATTATGAATAACATTAACGTGGGTACATAGCAATGGATATGGCAACATGTTCCAACTAAATAATCTTGCCACCACTCTATTACCTTAACCCCAGCGATCTCGATCATGAACATGGCGGCCCCGAGCACGTGACCCGCGTTGTACGCCCAGAAGCGCACGCCGCGCACATCCTTCTCCTCGTGGAAGTTGATCGTCTCGATGCGGTCCATGGACCCTTCGAGGTCCGACTCCGTGTATAACATCTGTTCTGTTGATATGTTACTGGGGAAGATAGTTGTCACTTAAGATATGTAAATAAACTTTTTTCTTGAGCCAGTTTGTATACCTTGCATTTTATTACAATAATTTCTTTAAGACTATTTAGTACAAAAAAGAATCAAAAGTGGCTCACCTAACTTTAATATAATCGGAGACCAGCCACCTGTAGATGGCCTTGGTGGCGTGCGTCATGAACACGCGCCCCTTGAACGAGGTCTTTGTCAGGAACCAGGGCAGCGCGCCGCTGTGGTCCAGGTGGAAACTGGAAGGGAATACATACATAAATAAACATCTATGAATATAATATAAGCTTGGGTACATTTTTACAAAAATTATGCGGAAGGTGATGTATGAAATTTGGCACTGTTGAAGTTTATAAGGAGAAGGACTGCAGATTACTAATATTTCTGTATATTACGCATTAGAAATAGAAAAAAAAAATTACATCACACACACTACCATGCCTTTTACACTCACACATATACTCATATATAATGTCATATTATAATTGACATAATCTAACTGTCATTTAATATGTTTTTTGTTTTTGACTAAAGTCGGTCAAACTTAGATAAGGATTAATATTATAGTCATACTTAATGTTAAATAGATAATTAGATTGAGATATGTGAGATTTGGTTAGTTAAAGTTTATATGGAGAAGTGCGGAAAGCTAAAAATTTGTATTTCCTTTTGAAATTTATTCTTGAGTTTTTACTTACTGTGATATAAGAAGTAGATCAACTTCATCAGCTTCAATGAGATCCACAAATGGTAAAGCATCCATTCCTGACAGACCTGGATGTATGCCACAGTCCAACTGTGGAAGAAAAAAACATTATATGTTTTATTTTTTCTTTGTTTATTTATAGGGTCTTCTAAGTATACTGTATGTCAGTCCCATATTATATGGTATATTGTAGGAATATTTATAATGACTACAGCCGAATCAATTAATATCTTTGCTGGGTACAATAAAAGGGTGGTAATTAAGTTGTGCTCCACAGTGGATGTCTTCCGGGTGATGATGAATAAAATTTTAGGGCTCATTTGGTCAACAGTAACAATACAACATACCATAATCTTCTTCCCTTTGAACTCCAGCATGATGCAGGACCTGCCCACTTCTTGCCCAGCACCTCTGGAGATAAATCATATTATTTTAGGGCTAACTATAGCTATAAGCTAAATATATTAAACTAACTCTTTATAATTTTATTAAGTCTAGATTGGATTAACATCATAAGATAAATGTATGCATAGATTTTACAAAACACAGTTTAATGTTGTTTATTATTCATAGCATTCTATGTCATTTAGTTGCTTGCTAGTACAGCAATCAATGAATACCTTTGTAGTGTTATTAGTCAAACTAAAATATTTTGTTAAAAATAATGTCATTGTTTTTGCAAATACATTTTTAATTTTATTGACATTATATATACTTGTTTTTGTTTGCCTGCAGTCTAGTATTTACAACTACAGAAATATATAGTACTGGCTATGAGATGCAGGCCAATAAGAACAAGCTAGAACCGATTGGAACAACAATAGCGTGTAAAATAAATAATATTTACAAAGGCCTTATCGTCAGCTGGTCGCTTTCTTCCATTGGCACCGGATCGGTACCTTTTCTTGGGTTTGTGGTCATGATTTTATCTTTAAGTCGACAAACATATGCTAAATAAACGTTTATTCACTTAATTTTGGATTGTAACATATATTTGTATTAACAAAATAATCACGATTCAGTATGTCTGTCTGTACCGGTAAAATACAGACATAAGACAGGTTATAAAAATGTTGCCTTTGATAAAAAAGATGCTAAAACTTTATTAAATCCCCAAAATAAAAATATAGATCTAATCATTCTAATCCTGTTCTTTATACTATATTTTCATGTACAATTACACTTCTGGCTTCATTAATATAGCATAACAGCCACGGCGAGAAATGCATAGGTGTATATTTACAAAATATACACTGTGGAATAACTGGGTACAATAATTTTTCGTTAGCCACACTAATAAACATTCCATTTTACATGCCTTATTGCGTTTATTCAACAAAATTGCCATTCTCATAAATGAATATAGTGTCTGATTATATGATTAATAAAACGCCAATTTTTAACTTATTATCATAGTTTTTAATTTATTTAAGGAATACTGAATGTTAAAACTTATAGTTTAGTTAGAAAACAATGAAATAGAACAGCGTAGAATGAAACAATAAACGTGTCAAGTGACATTGTCAAATATTGATTTTGACAGTTCTTTATCACAATAACACATGAAAGCATGCGAGCTAGATATCATTCTAGTTTGGTTATAAATTGTTACGATTTATAAATAAAAATAATGCCTAAACCAACACTATTCGACGAAGAATCAGAGGAAGAAGTAGCACTTAAAACTGAAAATGATTATGCCAAGAAATATGACAAATGGCGGGAGAAGGAAGAACTACATAAACGTAAGCATTTATTTACAGCATTTTATTTACCAAATTAAAAAATCTTATCTTTATGTAATTATTATTGCCAAGATTAATTATATAATGTTTTAGCTTTCTTTACTTCTCCTTTGTATTAACTTTAACAATGTCAAATCTCACACTTCTATTCATGCAATTCTTTGTATGTGTAATAATATTTATCTTCACAGTAATTGCATATAATCAACTGTCATTTTACAGTGGAACAAAAATACGGGTCTAAAGCATCCAAACCTGATGGGTCAGTGTCATCGGACAGTGAAGATGAGAGTGATCATCCACCAGAGGTCACCGAGGAGATGGAGGCTCAGTTCCTCAAGACCTTATCGTTATTAAAGACAAAAGATCCGAGGATATATGACCCACAGTTCAAGTTCTTTGATGAAAGTGAAAAGAAAGAGCCAGGTAAATTTAATACATACATATAAATCTACTACTTATACTGCAGTATCATCATCATCTTCCAGAAGACATCCACTGTTGAACAAAGGCCCTTAGAATGCCAAAATGAATTTAGGAATCAAAACAACATACTCCACTAATCTTGTATTACAAATATATGGTGAAAAATGATTAAGGGTTAAACTCTTTGATTTATCTTGACTAAAGGACAGGTCTTTTCTAAGCATTTGTTTTTTTTTCTTTTAAAAAAAAAAACGTCGCCCCACACTAGGAATTTCTCCTGTATCGTAGGTGCGTTTCACAAACATGAAATATTCACAAACACAAACACCCAGACTCGGGACAAACATCTGTGGTTCGCACAAAGTTTTGCCCCGTGCGGGAATCGAACCCGCAACCCTTAGCGCAGCAGTCCAATCGCTTAGCCACTGCGCTAATCAGGTCGTCAATCTAAACACTCTAAACTTGCTTAATAGGGACTTATGTCATCATGTTTACAAATTCCTTTTCTAGAGCAAAAGCCCAAAACAAAGCAGCTAACATTTGAGGACAGTGATGATGAAGATGACAATGACGGGAATATCTTCAGCATAGAGAAGAAGGCAGAGATAGTAGAGGATAAGAAACAGAGGAAGACATCAGAGACTAAGGTTTGTTAAGATTTTAAATTTTCTAGTAAACATCCATATTTTACTTATTAGTTTTATTACATTACTAAAAAAGTAATATATAATTGGAATTTATTTTATTTTAATGAAACCAGGATATAAAACTAAAGGAGTATCTGACTGGTGAGGCGGAGCACATCGACAACGAGGTGGAGAAGGACCTCGCGCCGCTGAAGGCTCTCTGGTCGGACCCCAAGCTCAATGAGGGGGAGGCCTTCCTCAGGGACTACATATTGAATAAGCGGTAAGCACTTTGAAGCATTTTAAATTACACCAAAACACCCTGTATTCTTCACATTCATAAACTGGTTACACTGAAAAATGATCACAGATTCTAAGATTGACGATAGCAACTGTTAACCTCACAGATTGACTACAATTCTATTAACTGTGTATTTATTTAAAGCTTTCTATGTCTGATCTCTCTCCAGTCATATTGGTCTACCATCCCATCGGACTATTAGAGAGTGGGAATAGGGAGTGCACCTGTATTTGCTCGCATACTTGTGCACTATAATATCTCCTGCGTAGTTGGCTATTCTAAGATGCTGAAGGCCGCCGGTACCGCCATTAAAATTCAATCCAGAGAACATTATTGTTATCATAATTATTTATTTACTTACAGTATGTAACGTTTTAAATTTTATACAGTGTGTACATAATATTCTTTGCAGTTACCTCGAAGAAGGTGACATAGGTGAAGCTGAAGACAAGGTCCGTGATGACGAGGAGTTGGAAGCGGACGAGGAGCGCGTGGAGGAGCAGGGCAAGTTCGAGAGGGCCTACAACTTCAGGTTCGAGGAGCCGGACCAGGAGTATGTGAGTAATAAGGCATAATATAGCAGATTTCTGCTAATCAGGTTTATAGATCCTCTATAAAAGGTGACATTAGTTATTCAATGTGATTGCGGTTTCCTTTAAACTATGTTCCACCTGCTGGTCTGCCCTAGATGCCTAGTGAGCGCCTCATCTGAGGACTTACTAGAGGCTGATCTAAGAGCAATTGATTTGGCTATATTTAGGTCATTTTGTTAATAAAACTATCTAGTTTTAGTAACAATTAACTTGTAATCTTATAATCCTTGTAAACACTTAATTTACTTCAATTATTTAAAAATTCTTCTCACGTATTGAGAGTCCAAAATGACGGCCTGTCACATTGCTATATTTCTTAAAAGGCCTGCCAGAGACAAGATCTTCAAGGAGAAATCCAGTTCATCCTGCTATTTTCGCCTGGATCTGCCACCTATAATACCTATTTATATATATATTATAAAACTTTCAGCTCAAACGATTCCCGCGCACAATGAACTACATCCGTCCAAAAGACGATCGTCGTTCTCGGAAACGTGTGGAGGTGCGCTCGCGCAAGGAGGAGGAGAAGCAAAGGAAAATGGAGGAGATTGCCAGGCTGAAGGCGTTGAAGCTGAAAGAGATACAGGAGAAGATCGCCAGGATCAAGGAGGTCACTGGAAATGAGGAGCTGGCGTTCAGGGTTCGTTGATATGATTCGACTTTTTTAAGTGTTCATGACATAAATATTATAGTTGTTATACTTTCAGTTACGTTATTTCTTTACAGTTGCTTTCACCAAAGTATTTTTTATTTACTTAGTAGGTATTTTATATTGTTTATATGCTTAAAAAACCCGCCAAATATATGGGTTTGACATATAATGTCATCGATAACATAGTCAAAACATTATGGTATACCCATACATCTTTCATTCCATTCGATTTCTATTGGTGAATTGTATTGCCACTTGTCTGAGGGGGGACAAGTATGCCTAACTGGGAAAACAATTAAACAGTACTGTAACTACCTGCGCATATTAGTAATTCTCACTGTCCTACCAGGAAGAAGACTTAGAGAGTGAGTTCGACCCGGCGGAGCACGACAAACGCATGAAGGAGATCTTCGACGAGCAGTACTACGGGGACGCGGACGATCAGAAGCCGGTGTTCCCCGACCTCGACGAGGAGTTGGAGATAGGTGAGAGCCTGGCCACATTACCCTCACCTGTTGTTAAATGCTCAGGGTCGGCTCAATGAGCTCCATTCTACATCGTAAATGTGACCACAATGCACTTAGTAGTGATAGTCAGTCGAGAAAGAGGGAGGCCTATCCCCAGCAGTGGGTGATACCGGAATGATGATGACATCTGAAATGATAATGAGTCGGTAGTCACTATTAGTTCTATGGGTATTTTGCCCAGATGGTCAAATTTTTTGTCGGATTTTTTAAGCCTCCTATGTCGCACCGTCATATTTTTAGTACCAATTTTTTTACACATACATAACATCACGCTTGTATACCCCGAAGGCGTAGACTGAGTTGTGTAGCACGGTTTTGTCACATGTATATAAATTGTAATATTAATGTAACAGAGAACTGGGAGAAATATGAACCTGAAGAGGATGATGAAGAACAACAAGGTGATGACGAGGGCCCGCACTGTGAAGATGATGACTTTGTTGTAAGTATCATGTACGCTGTACAGTATGCATAACACTTGGTTGTTAATTAATCCCATTTAAGTAAGGAAATAGCACAGGCTGGTGCAAAAGGCCCTAAAGATATTAATGTATTTAGTTGTCAAAAAATTTTACTAGCAAATCTTTTTTCCTAACAAAACACTCAAATCATCTATTCTCCAGATGGATGCCGACTACGATCCAAAGAAAGCGCGCGACAATCTTCTAGAAGAACTTAAGAAGACTCTCGGCAAGAAGCGCAGAAACAGAAAGAAGAAGTCCAAATTAGCGGAGCTGTTGTCTTCTGAGAAACCCAAGTTCGTTCCAGAAGTGGCCGAGAAGACCTACGATGAGTACATGGAGGAGTACTACAAGATGGACTGCGAGGATGTGATTGGAGGAGACCTGCCTACCCGGTTCAAGTACCGGGAGGTCGTGCCAAACGATTATGGACTTACTGTTGAGGAGGTGAGAGCTTATTTTCACTTGAATAGCTAGATAATATTCCGTATTGCTGTTATTTATTAAGCTACATTGTTAGCATACAAATCAAAATGCCCCTCATCAAGAGTCATGTGATCTTCATAAGGTCTAGGTAAAACAGGAGACCTAGGTCATCTAAGCATACTTACAGCTACAACAACTTCCCTTACTACATAACACACGGCACACTTGTCTTAAACAACCTGAGTCGTTCTCAAGCTCTATAGATCGAGAAAATTTATTAAATCGTCATTATCTTCTAAACCCTACGTAATGCCTACAGATTCTCCTCGCGGATGACAAAGAGCTGACGCAGTGGGTGCCGCTGAAGAAGATCCTGAAGCACCGGCCCGACAACGTCGAGAAGGGCGACGCCAAGACTTACGCGCAGAAGGCGGCGGACGTTCGGCTCAAGAAGAAAATACTGCCCAGCCTGTTTAAGGACTTGCCCGAGTAAGTACCACAAACTCCAACATACACAGATCGTTAATAGTTTGAATATTACATGGTTAACTTTCTGATAGAGGGCTTATGTCCGAATGTCCTGACGACGGACCGCCAGTCGTACATCGATACTGTAAGAATTTAGCTTCAATTTCTCATATCAATTAAAAATATAGTAATTATACTTTGGCACTTTCAGAAACCCAGAGATAGTGGTGCCCATAGAGGAAACTAAAAAGAAAAAAAAGAAGAAGAAAAAGAACAAGCAAAAGACAAAAGAAGATTCTAATACAGTGGAAACTGAGCAAGAACAGGCAGAGCAACAAGATACAGAAGAAACAGGTGAAAACGGTGACGTTCCCGAAACTCCTAAAAAGAAAAAGAAAGATAAACATAAAAATAACGTAGTCGAAGCAGAGAGCCCGCCAACTGAGGAAGTATCAGGTACTGAGGTAAATGGTGAAGAAAAACAGAAGAAGAAAAAGAAACACAAATCAAACGGGTTTGTGGTCGAGAACATAGATAATGTTGAACCTACGCAAGTGAGTTCTGAAAATAATAAAATTATTAAAGGTAAAAAGAAGAAAAACAAACAAATACCCGAAGAAAGTATAAGTGAAAGTGCCGCCGCACAAAATGAAAATATAGACAATTCAATGGGAGAAAGCAGTCAATCTAAAATTCAAACACAGAAAAAAGATAAGAATTTAAAACGTAAAGCAGAATCCGACGCAGCGGAACCTAAA
Source organism: Abrostola triplasia (assembly GCA_946251915.1). Classification (NCBI taxonomy): domain Eukaryota; kingdom Metazoa; phylum Arthropoda; class Insecta; order Lepidoptera; family Noctuidae; genus Abrostola; species Abrostola triplasia. Next base: position 491,918 of record OX276437.1, read on the forward strand.
AACAAGAAGAAAAAAGGAAATAAGAAGGACTTTAAGAAGAATTTCAACAAAAATGATAAGTTCAAGAATAAGAACAACGCCACTCAGCCTATGAATCCTCTAGTGAACCTATCAGACGAAAGGTTGAAGGCATATGGATTGAATCCTAAGAAGTACAAGAATTTTATGAAATTCAAGAAGTTTTAATGCCATTTACAAATGTAGATTTGTATATAAGAATTATAAGTATAAATACATTTATTTTATTATGAGTTTGTTTTCTTTTTTGTCACTCTATCCACATGAATGGCTCACCCGGGCAAGGTACTTTTTTTTTTTTTTTTTTTTTTTTCTCCCAGTCAGGACCAGGAGAAGGCAAGGTACTTCTCTTTTATTAAAATTGCTTAGAGCATGGCACAGATATGGCGTTAAAGAAAAAAAATAAACTTCTTTCAAACAAGATCTAACTAAAGAAGTTAGATTCCGCACTTATAAATATATTATACATAATTATTTTACTATAATAACTTTCGTGAGTGTTATCCATATTATCTACTATATAAGCGTTCGGCTCGCGACCGCCGCGTCACCTGCTCATGAATAAGGGCTCCGTTAGAGTCCGAAACTAGTCGGGCATTCCCGAATATCAACGTGAGTACAACCGGTATATATAGTAGATAATATACATAATTATTGTTTCATGAGCCCGCCTCGCGGACTGTGTACCACTTTATAACTGGACATAGTTAAGCTAAAAGGATCCAATTCTGATCGAATTAAGATATTATATTTTAGATCGTATTTCTTTATCAATGCGGTACAGTAAACCTGCTGGTTTAGAGGCAAACGACTTTTTTACTTCTTTTGTATGTCCAACTCATTTTTGGTGTTGGTGTGGGATGGATCCTTTCTGCTTCATCATCATCAGCCGGAAGACGTCCACTGCTGAACAAAGGCCTCCCCCTTAGAACGCCACAAAGAACGACAGCTTGCCTTTCTGCTTAACTGTGTCCAATTGTTCTGTCAAACAGTCAGGTGTAGCGGTAGAAGAAAGGGCGTAACAAACTACCCCATAGCACAATCTAGTTAATAAATCTAAAAATATTAGTACACATGTTTAGTAATTTTTTAATTATTACAAGAAAAATAATATTTTAGTCTGGCAATAACAGTTCAAAACTAAAGTTGTCAACCCTATTCTACATTCGTTCTTTTTGACAAGTCTCTTTTCGGCGAGCCGTGTTATCGGAACAAGGTGATTATCAAGAATTCCTTATTAATTTAGTATTTCATGTGAAATATGTGTTAAAATTTACGTGATATATTTGTTAATTACGTTTAGTGACTATATAACCGGCAAGTGTATTATATTTACTAAGATGAAAGTGGATTTTCGAAACTTAACCTATAAATGCCTTTAAGTAGATCATTTCGATTTTGTATAAATCGTCATGAGTGGACAAGAAGGCTAAAGTACCGCCCCGAGCATTGATTCCCAAGTGCATTAAATCCTGTATTGGTACTTGCAACGGTTTGTGGCGACAACTTCAATTCTATTAAAATAAATTTGTGTACAAGCTGACGATGGCACATTTTTGTTAGCAAACCATGTTTTGCACTTGTTTTTGAGTCTCCTAACTTTGTTTCGTAAATGTGCATGTCCGTGACGCTAACATGTACACTACCATGTGGTACCGGCCCCATATGCTAGTTATCCTCAGTTGTTATCAATGAATACCTACCTACGATTGAAATAGTACCATGCATTCAAACATAACCTAAATTCAGTTTATTTTTCTGGTATGTTGGTGATTGACAATACGCTAATATAATTTTGTCTACCATTTCCAGCTCGCCATCATGGTGAACAACAGAGTACCGTCGGTCTTCTCAAAGACTTACGTGACGCCCCGCCGTCCTTTTGAGAAGGCACGTCTCGACCAGGAGTTAAAGATCATCGGAGAGTATGGTCTGCGCAACAAGCGTGAAGTTTGGCGCGTCAAGTACACGCTGGCCCGCATCCGTAAGGCTGCCCGTGAGCTGCTGACCCTCGAGGAGAAGGACCCCAAAAGACTGTTCGAAGGTACGGAATTATACTGCTGTTGTGTTGAACATATGGGTTGAAAGTTTACTATAATTATGTTGTATGTTAAAAATTGTATTGATGGATGAATTTTCTCCATAAATCTAACTTAATTACAGTGGTACTCATTGAATATTAGTTATTTGTCATGGTAAATTGGCCCTTTTATTACAATGATGAAAAAATCTGGCAACCTCTTATCTGAAGAAAAATGTTGACTACTATATACTCTGACAACTTCTACTATTGTCATGCAACATAATACAGTGTAACATATTATAATAAACCTACTTTCAACTTCAGGAAATGCCCTTCTGCGTCGTCTCGTCAGGATCGGAGTGCTGGATGAGAAACAGATGAAGCTCGATTATGTGCTTGGTCTGAAGATCGAGGACTTCTTGGAGCGTCGTCTCCAGACACAGGTGTTCAAGGCTGGTCTTGCTAAGTCCATCCATCATGCCCGCATCCTCATCAGACAAAGACACATCCGGTAAGAACCAGTTCCCATTAATTTAATATAGTTATAATTGACTAACTAATGTAAAGCTTAGAATGGAATGTAAAATAATTTGAAGAAGGATTGGTTAAAATGACATTTATACTTAGTATAGCATATTTAAATGAAGTCAAATGCAGGTAATCGCGCACGGCGGCGGCAGCTGCCCGGCTAGACCTTGATCTATTCTATAAGACCACTTGAGTCCCACTAGTTGGGACCAATGTCTTGAAATGTTTAAGCTCTGTTGAGCTTCATACAGGTAAGGTGTTGATGTGTTATCCTTTAGATGTCTATTAGTAGAGGCATAGCAAGCCTTGTTTTTCAGCTGTTAACAAAATATTTTGTTTCTGGATTGCTTATTAGACTGAATTATCGTCAATGGCTTTATTAAGTTAAAGAAAAGGCTGTGACTCACTGAAGCCTGGTATTTCTTAGTATTATTTAATTCGTGATTTATACAAACTGGATAAACAACAGTAAATTAAAATCTGCCTCATTAGTGGTTTCTAAGAGCGACTGCTGAGCACAAGGTCCTGGGTTCGAATCCGGGATATGGCAAAGTGTTACTGGGTTTTTCCATTAGGTAATTCTCAGTAGCAGCACAGAGTCTAGGTGCCTGTTTGATGGCAATAGGCTCGCCCCCCCTACTACATTGGCATCTAAAAAACAATTGCCGATATGTGGGTGAACTATATGTGCACCTCTGCCTAGTCCTTTAGGCAACACAGGCGTGAATGTAGATTTAAAGTCTTAATCAATAATATAAATTCAACTAATCCCTCTATGTTGTCCTCAGCGTTCGCAAGCAAGTGGTGAACATCCCATCGTTCATCGTGCGCCTGGACAGCGGCAAGCACATCGACTTCTCGCTCAAGTCACCGTTCGGCGGCGGCAGGCCCGGCCGCGTCAAGAGGAAGAACCTCCGCAAGGGACAGGGCGGCGGAGCCACCAACGATGAGGAGGAAGATTAGACCAATAAATGACGTGTTGAATATCTAAGAAGAGTGTTTTATTTTGAATAGGCTCCTTAAAATGTACCTAATTTGTTAGATACAAAAATGAAACTGGATGTAGTTTTTATAATGTTGTTTTATGTCAATTCCAAAATATATTTATCTACAATTGAAGATTATTGCAAAGTTCATTGACCTCAACTAATTTCCGAAACTAGTTATACTTACTGAACTATCGCACTAAAATTGAGGAAATTGTGATTGCATCTGTGCTTGGTGAACGCTTAAGCGCTTGGAGTAGTATCTAGTAGTAGTAGACTGATTATGGCGACAACGTAAGGCACTAATGCAATACGACTACTTGATACTACCTCGTTTGTCGTTCACCTAGGACAACGGGTTAAGAGTAAAGCACAACATTTAACACGAATTTAAGCTACAGCTAGTTGCCAGCGCGCTGACGTTTCGCTGGAGACTGAGTCGGCGCGTAATAAGCAAGCGAGCGGGGTATGCGCTTACAGCGCGCGGGCAGCGAGTCGGGTTGTATGGAAGCGGCAAGCGCACTGACTGCCCACCGTTGGCTTTTTCATATTTACATTATGAAATATAGGTACTACACGCGATGCTAGCGCTAGCGTAGACTTCAAAATTGAATGATAAGTTAATTGCTGGTTTGGAGCGGTGCCAATATAATGTGCCATGACCTTTAGAGAGAACATGGCAACTGTTGTTAGCACAGCTGCTCGCGAAACTCGAAAGGTCCTAATTCCTAACAGTTTGCAATTTCAGTGCATAAAAAACACTTATTATAACAATGTATTTGTATATTATTTAATTTACAATTAACAAATCGGCTTGTTACGTACAATGCGCATTCAAAATAAATATAGCATTAGTCTACGGTTAGCTGATTAGCCTCTAAGGACATTCTTATATCCAAATTGACAATAATATGCTGGTGAAAATATTATGCTTAAGTACAGCTTCAACAATTAGGCACTACAGACCACCTTGAAGACATTAAAAAAGCTACCGTCAATTGATAATCATGTGTAAAATATGAGGTATTTGTAGTGCATACACAACAACTGTCATCGACAATTATTCTCCAGTCTATTTATCATTATCGTCACATAATTTCGTTTCCTTCAACTTGGTGGCGATGGCGTCGGCCTCGTCGATCTGTTCGAGGCAGAGGTCGAGGATGCGCTCCAGGCCGCGGGCCGTCTCCTCGGGGGAGTATATGTCCATGACGGGCACGTGCACGAACAGGGTCCGCGTGCTGTCTATACTGAGCGACGTGTAGTAGATGTACTCGCACAGGTACCTGGAATTGATGGATATTACTAAGTATTTTAATATTTTTGAAAATGAAAATGTTAATCCATAGTATTTAAATGTACATCGTCTGTGAGTGTGTATTTTGTGCAGTACACTTCTAATAACAGTTTCGGGGATACCTATATAATAATAGAGGCGATTTGATTATAAGTGAATGAATAAATTATAAGTAAACATGAATCATGCAGCTAGTGCGAATAACATAACCTTACAGAAGAGCAGCTCGATAAACTTGAGCGACTTCAAAATGTTTGTATTAGGTTCATATTTAACTTGCGTAAATATGATCATATTTCAGAATTTCGCACAAAGCTCAAATGGCTGCCTATCCGCCTTCGCCGGAATACCCATATTCTTTCGCTTCTTTACAACGTACTTTTTAATCCCTCTGCCCCTTTCTACCTTAAAGAACGCTTTTCGTTTCTCTGTGACACACATTCTAGATCTTTACGTTCATCAGAAAATTTGTATCTTAGAATCCCACCGCATTCCACAAAATTCACTGATAGATCTTTTACAGTTCAAGCTGCACGCTTGTGGAACGCTTTACCGCTCAATATCAGACGTGCACAATCGTTGCAGGGTTTCAAAAAGCTTGTCAAGGAGTTTTACCTATCGCTGTAACTCTTTTTTAGAGCTTGTTGACTTTTATTTCTGTCCCATTTACTACATTTGTAATTTGTATGTATTTATATAATTATGTATTATTGAAATTTAAGAAACTATATCTGCGATTAGTCTGTAATATGTACACCGCGACTGCCCGTAAACTGTAATTTTCCTATTATTCTTTTGTCCATCCAAAGGTTGTCTGGAAGAAATCGCCTTGTGCGATAAGGCCGCCCTTTGTACATAATTTTAAGTCTGCGTTCTTTTACTCATTGTAAATTGGTGTACAATAAAGTATATATAAATAAATAAAATAACCATGTCTGGTTGGCGCAGATAACTTGACTATATCTGTTGCAAATCTGTTTATTTTTAACATAAAGCCTGTATTCCCAAAAAGGATAGGCAGAGCTGCACATATTTATTACACCCACATTTCGCTAGTTATGATAAAGGTCCCAATGTAATTAGGGGAGGGGGAAGCCTGCCTATTGTCAACCGGGAACAAATCCTGTTCCTGCTGCTACTGAGAATTACCCAATGGAAAAACTCAGTAACACTTAGTCCGACCCGGGAATCTAACCCAGGATCTCACGCTTAGTAGTCGTGCTTGGCGACCACTAGACCCACGAGGTACTTTATTTCTATTTAGGTATTTTATACTTTTAGAATGCAGAGACATGATGCGTATCACTGAAATAGATATCCCTTGTAATTCAACTGTGTGGATAAGTTTCACAGTATTTTTTTTACCTACCTCTTTGATCTAATACTGCAATTGCTTATTATATAGAACATGTTACTTTGTCATAGATAGCTGAAACTAAACAAAATAGTTTTGCAACATTTATCTTAGAATTTGATACATACTCATTGGTAATTCAAGTTATTGTGTAATGTATTATCAGTAGTTCAGTACAGCCCTCTTACCATGAAAGCTTAAAGCTGAACATTTTCCGACGTGGAAACGAGACGCGGCTACGTGCAGTGTAATGCGGCGTCTCTCTTCCACGACAGAAAATGGCTTGCTTTAAGAGTTCATGGTAAGGGGGCTGAGGTAAATAAATAAGTAATAACATATCTTATCTAATCAAGCTCTATGTACTGTTGCATAGTCTAACCATCTTCCACATGTTAATGTCAGATAATATGAAACATAACGCAACTATGTATCTTCATACTATTCTTAGTAAATGAGTAAGTAGTTAGATACCAAGAAAAGCTAAATTAGCAACTGATGCACAATGTAACTTGTTGAAGAATTTCTCTTTACAAAAAGTCTTCAATACTTTGTTATCTAAAGGACACAATCAATTGACCAAGTACTAAGTTTAAGCTGGGATTTTAAAACCAACACATATATTTACTGGCACCTAACAAGACCCACTGAAACCTTGCTATGAATGCGCTTTTGATGGCAGGGAGTTGAAATTACAATAGCATTCTACGGCCAAATTATGCATCATACCTAGACGCATCTTTAGAGACTTCAGTTCTGTATCTCTCATCAGGTGGGTTGTCTCCATTGAAGGCCTTGCTGATCCGCTCCACATCAAACTTGGTGTGTATCCTGATAGCTCCCTCAGCGGTACACACATTGTTGGCAGGACACTTGTCAAAGTAGTCTGTCCTTAGGTACCCCTTCCGGTGCGCTTGGGACTCTATCTCCAAACACTGGCCTTTGCTTGATACTCCAACATGGATCATGAGCTGTAGACATAGTTTGTTATTTTGAGAATAATTTATATCTTATTTTTTTTATATTCTCTTGAAATTTTATGAACAAATTTGTCAGATAAGTATAACACTAAGAAATAAAGTAATAAGTGTGTGCTTTTTGGGACTCTGTAGTCTATTATTAGATAAAGACTCATAGAGATAATGTTTTTATTTCATACAGGCTACAAAATAACACATAAAATGTCTATTTTATTATATCTATAGAATGAACAAGGACATTGTAAATTAGAACAACTGCTGTTATATTTATGGATTCATTATCATTAAGTAAATGTGTCATACAATAGGTATTAATTATAATGAGTAAGATATCTCTCTCTTAATTTATTAATACAAAATTACTTTGTTTTCAATATTGTTACTTTAGTTGTAATCAATATTGCATTTCAATTAAATAAAAATGTTTACATACACAGACAATCATTTTATTAAATAAAATACTTTAGCATTAACTTATACTACAGGAGTAATCAATTTGACATATACACCTATTTTACAGAAATGTTTTTTGTTATAAATGTAGAACTTTATGAAAAATTTTCTAATTTAATAGGTATTCAAGTTATGGGCTTACCTTGGGGGTGTGTGTTTCCCAGAGGGCCGGCACAAATTCATCGACGTTTTCATATGTAACAGGCATTTCGATCGGTACAAACTCGACATTATGTTTCTTCTCAATTTCTTCTTTATTCATTAATTTCACCGCCTCCCAACTCGCATTTATCGGGTGATTTAAAAACGGCCCAAATCCCGTTACTAATACTATTGGTTTGAATAACGAATCCAAATCGTTAACCATTTTAAGAGTATCGTTTATGTAAAATAAAAAGGACTTCCAACTTTCTCAAATTCAGGCTGTGTTGACAACAAAAACTTGTCAGAATCAAACTATCATTGAAATTGAATTGACGTGACTTGACCCATTTCCTGATAACGCAATCAGTCACATCAGATGACTTTGTTTTGTTTCATCGCGTTATGTTGGTACACAAACTTGCCCATTCGAAACGGAATACCTAGCAAAGAAGCAGTTATTTGTATAATTTAAGGTTTTGACATAAATAGTTAATTATCATTATAAATCACAATTACTACTTCGATGATTATGTATTTAAAAGCAAAACCAAGTTAAATATTGAAAGCAAGTAAATACAGCGTTTAGCAATAACCAAAATAATATGTCGTTGATATCGTACAACGAAACGTAGCGAAAGTTATAGAACCTAAAAGCCTAAAAGGAGTTACGTTTGATAGCGCGAGATTTCCCAGCTACTGCTTGGTACTGTTTTAATTTAATTAATTTAGCGTAACTACCTAAAAACATGTAGCGCGCACTTTATTGAATATAACTTAAATAATGGTACTACATACACACGCACTGCAATATTTACTGTATAAAGTGCGATGCAACTTTCCTTGTCTCGTTTCGTCTTTATTTATGTCTATTCGTCTTCGGAAAACTTTTTGTGATGGGCTCTACAAAGATGGGAAATTGTAATTCTAAGTTTTTACCTACAACAGAAAGGGGGCTTACTCCCCAAAACAATTTACAATGACTCTCTGAAACAATACCATCATTAAGCAACTTATAATATTTTGTAATCAAATTTTTAAAATGGTTAAGGTCAAACAATTAATGCTATTAAGTGAAGCAACTTTCTCTTACATAACCCACGGATACTATATTAACCTACCTATAGTGCTCCAAGTACCTAATTACATGTTTATGTAACAATTTTCCCGTTAGTTAATTAATGATAATTCATTCACAGCTACATAGAACTGCATGTTTACAAGTATTTAGTGTTGAAATGGGAATTTTTGTAGCGTGTTGTGACGTAGAGAAACGTCACTTCTTACTAGGTACTTAGTTGTTTATTATATTTTGTTATTGTACTGTACAAACACAGAAAACGATTGCTTAGGCAACCTAGACTAACTTAACTTAGAGACTGCTTGCTGGTGTAGCGGTCGTAAGTGGGACTCGACCGGCAATATGCCTGGTCTTTGGTTCTATTCCCAGATAAGAAAGAAAGAAATAATTTATTTGTAAGATTATAGTAAAATTTAGTTGTATACAATATTAATTTTAGTTTCATATATTCTACCAAGGCAAGTCTTATTGTGGTTCTATCCCAGGAGAGTCCAGACTTCCACAAGAACACCCCAGGGACTTCAAAAATAACTGGCGCAAAGTGTTGTAATCAGATGGCAGAGAATATTGGGTGAAGGCACTATACCTAGGTACCTAACCACCAACAAGATAATGTAAAATTTTAACAAACACAATGTGCGCAAGTACCTGAACAGTGAATCAACGCGACATAATATTTTAACTAATACGTATGTTTTTGTGGTTAATTAATTATTGAATATAATAATTAATTCAATACAAAAACATTTAAAATTTAGGTCGTTATTAGAGATAATATAGGTGTAAAAAAAGTTAAGTCAGTTAATACTTGGGCGTCGGAGGGTGGCGCATGAGCGTGACCTTCCACCCTGACTGGCACCTGGATGTCAGACATGGGGTTGTCTGCCGTCCGGCTACAGGGACCCATGGTGAGGAGATAACGTCTGTATTCCCTACACTCGACAGTAATACTTCAATAACACTGCCCGACACAAGAATCCAACCCTGACCCTGACGCTCAGCAGTCGCGTTTTGCGAGTACTAAGCAGTTAGGCACTAACCGTACAAGGCCGTCTGGATATATAAGACCTCCTTTATGAGACGTAGTCGCTAAGATTCGGAGCGTGGGTTGATTCCAAGGTCGGACAAGTCAAATTAAATGTTAAGTATTCGATTTTTGATTATGATTACCATATCTAAGTAGCAGCGCATGAGCAAGTAAAGAAGGAAAAGTAACATATACTGTACAGTGTCACGGCAAAGTGTATCTACAGCGTACGAGATTAAGCTCATATTTGAATGCTCATTTTTCTGCCGTGCGCGGTGCTCTATAAATGAGCTACCGTAGCCTCTTTCGGATAAACGACGCCCCACACTAGGATTTACTCCTGTATTTTGGGTGCACGTTGTATTTCACGAAACGAAATATCACACACAAACACCCAGACTCGGGACAAACATAAATGTGGATCTCACAATATTTTGTACCGTGCGGGAATCGAACCTGCGCTTAGCGCAGCAGTCCAATCGCTTAGCCACTGCCTTAATCAGGTTGTCAGATCTTATTAGTCGGATTATATATAGGTATACTTATATTATTATGTTTACAGTATATGGGGTGACGCTTTTTAAAAAAAAACAGTTTCTCACCTAAAAAATATAAAATAATACCAATCTAACAAGCCATGTATAATCTATGATAATTTCGTTTTTATTTTTATCCAACGTTATCCTCAACTGTTGAAATTTATAACGACATTCATTTAGTGTTTTGGTATGCTCGCGGGAATCTCCCACGGCGAGGTTTTTATACAATGCATAATATTCGTCAAGGTAGCCGGCGGAATTAAATTGTTCTTATTTTTTTTTTATTGTATTCACATATCACAATCTTTGTATTATACATTTTATTAACATTGGTACAATAATTAACGATTTAGTAGGTATAGGTACTGAGTGACGTAGATAGATAGATTTCTCTTTATTGTACACCAAAAATAAACATAAGTACGTACGATGTAGTTCTGCTTTGCTCCCAACATAACGTCTTCATAACAAATTGATGTGTCGGTCTATGATATTTAGTTTGAATGTCGATGTGTGTTATTGCTTATGGTTTTTTTAATAATAAACATCGCCCCATGCTAGGAATTTTTCCAGGGTGCGTTTTACCTACAAACATGAAATATCACATACACCCCGACCTCCTCCACCTCCGACCACCCCGACTCGGGACAAACATTTGCGGATTGTAATAATGTTTATCCCGTGCGGGAATCGAACCCGCAACCCTAGGCGCAGCAGTCCAATCGCTTTGCCACTGCGCCAAATAATTATGTAATATTTTGATCCTTATTTATTTCCTGGTCTACCGCAGTAAGTTGGTAGCTACTATAGTTATATATGTTTTATTGAAAAATAATAATGTTTAATCATTGACAAAATTAAAAGCATTAATTATTAATCTATGATAAAATATATATTACTGAATGCCAAGGACAGGTTAGGTTTCTCGCGCTTCTTTGATTCTTGATCGAAGCATGTAATGGTCTCCATTACTTCGTACTCTTGATTGTCTTTATTACGTGTAGGTATTTAAATATACTAATTAAAACGTCTAAAATAACATACAAAAATATTATATAAAATCAAAAAACGGAACTGCAATAAAACTGGAAACAAAGATGTCTAGAATCAGTCGGGGTTTTTATTTAAGTCATTGATTTTTACTTCTTCTTCTTTGTGGTTGATTAAAAACCTGGTGTCAAAGTATTAACCACCTATAGGCCTGAAATGGCTTTACACACCGTTGAAAATTCTCTTAGGTGTGCCGGTTTCCTCCACCGTTTTTAGCTTGTGCCAACTAATTTATAGTACGTACATGAATTCGAAAAGACATTAATGCGTGCCGGGGTTTGAACTTGCGATCTTTGACTTGGCAGTCCTACGATCATACCACTCAACTATCACTGCATATAACTACTTGTTACTGTCGAATGTCAATAGGCTTATGAGGTTCGGACGAGATAAAACAATAAACAAATCTATTATGCAATCAAATAAAATGTATTTATCGAAACTTATTTACTATATACAAAATAATTATACATTCTTAAAATATTTACGACTACAAGCTTTGGTGAGAGCAAATAATACAGAGAATGTTACCTTATACTAACAGCGACAGTTAGTAAACATGGCAGTTGTTATGTTCTAGATTTAATTGTACGAATAGAAGTCACGAGCTTGGAGCTGCCTGAGACAGATTTCTAAGATGCGTTCTAATCCTAGCGCGATTTGTTCAGGAGAGTACTGGTCTAGGGGAACATGAATGAACAGGGTTTTAGACATGTCCTTGCTGAGAGACGTGTAGTACAGGTACTCGCAGAGGTATCTGTAACAAGAACACATTAGGTATAAATATAGAGCTCTTGATTGTTGCAGCTCCATTATGTTGTTTAAATAAATTGACATAAAGACAAGACCTACTTTTAATAAAACCATGAATGTCGCAGGAAACTAGACTAATTCAAGCTGCTATAACACGCCTGAGTAACCCAATTAAGAACAGTATTTTAGCTTATAAACTGTACCTACATTGCATAGTGCCTACCTACTGCCTGCCTGCGGGTGGCAATCTTTAAAACTACAATGAACTAAACATTCAGTCCAAAATATTTTGAAATTACAATAAGTAGACTATTCTCAATACAAAACGTCCATTACGCAGTAAAAAAAAAACTTTTTTTAATTCGTGCATGCCACTAGCGTACTAAGAGTAATGATATTGAACGACTTACCTGCCAGCACAATACGAGACGTCTACACGTAGCTCTTCTGAAGGAGGTACTAGGTTGAACTCCTTGCGTATGAGCTCGACATCCAGGTTCGTGGTGATATTTTCTGGGCCGTCGGAACTGCACTGGAAGTCTACTGGACAAACTCCGTCCAGGTCACTAAGCTCGTACCCAGTCTTGGACGCCTGGGTCTCTAGTAAGAAGCATGACGTCTGGTCTGATACTCCAACATGGATGGTCAACTGAAATCATCATTCCATTGTTTATTTTACACATACACACGACGGATTTCGGTGGTTGCAGCAAGAACTGCGTTTGTGTCGACTTGTTTACAGAATAAACTTTGTCTTTTTTCACTAAAATGTTCTTCATTTTAGGCTGATTTTATAGTCACGCGTTTTAGCAGCGCCGTCGGAGCGCGCGCGCTCGGATATGTATTGGGGTAGTAGTAGCGTTTCAAATTGGCGCGCTTGAGCGCGATTGCTTGCCTTCATGCGATTGCTTCAAGAGTAAAAAAGGAAAACCCGGTTGACCGGAAAATGTATAAACACTTTCAATATTTTGGCCTAAAAATGGAGTGCTTTTAATTTCAATAATTAGGTGACTATACGTTCTAGTTAAATATATTTGTTTAAAATTTAATCAACAACATTAAAACATCTTAAAATCAGTTTTTACTATTTCCCGAAAATAAAAATATCCGAATTATAAAATAATATCTTACTCACATCAGGCTGTAGATTCTCCCAAAGCTTGGGCACAGAATCATCCACATGGTTGTACTTCACTTCTATTTTCTCTTTAAACAGAGTTACATTTAATTTCCTTTCAATTTCTTCTGTGTTCATAGCTTCAACGCCATCCCAACTCGGGTTGTTATCCAAGCCTCCGAAAGGAGCAAATCCTGTTAACAAAACCTTTTTGTTTTCTTGAACGTCGATTGAGTTGCTGTTGTCCATTTTGCCGTTTTTCGAAATTATTCTTCGGTTACACTACACACGTCTGCGTTGGTCGGGGCCAAATACCGGAGTGAGTGTTATCGTATGCAAGCTCCCTGTTTATACAGATACTAACTGACGCAAATAAATGAATTTCCTCAACGTATTACGCCGGTCGCCATAAAAAATAACTTGAAAGCTGCACTAGTGGGAATTCCGACGTAATTTTTTCAAAATAGCATTATCGACCAAAAACGGGGCTTAATGGCAAACTTATATTATCTTGCACACGGTTGCAGACTTAATCCAGACTATTTAGTACATATTTATGTCGATCTTTCAAGTAGTAAACAGACTGTTTGACCAGTAGATACACTGTACCGTGTAGGCATTGCATCTAATTCGGTTATTATAAGATCACTGACTAATCTACCAATGACTAAGTATGGGACGAAAAAGTAAAGAACGGTCGGACGGCATCACGTCTCACCTCTGCATTCTCTTGTGGTGGGAAATATAAGTGATGCATACAATTAGATAAATCCACTTATATAATTAAAATACAATAATGTTTTAAAAATGCATTTCCGGAAAGTAAACGAATGATATCAGTTTCGAAAATTCGACCTTTTCTCACTCGCGTTGATACGATGACCTTCACGGTAAAGTTCTCTTATCAGAAGTCAGGAAATTAGAAGAACAAACCAGCACCGCCTACCTAAGTGACGGTATGTGGGTTGTTTACTATTTGCACAGTCGCCAAAACTAGAAGCAATATCTATTAACTTATATATTCACGAACCGAATTATGTAAGTATATAGAAAGCACAAATTTTACAGTAAGTATTTATATTTTATCCCACTTAATTTACTGTCGGCTAGTTGTCGACAAAGAAACTGCAAGACTGGTCTATTTTCAGAGCACCTAATGTCGTACATTTTACTATTGTTGAGACAATATTAGATAGGTAGCCGACATCTGTTACATCGTATGACAGTCTATATTCACGCTACTGAAATAATAATGCTTGTTTACTCATTTTACTGTTTGGCGCAGTAGCAATATGACTGCTGCGCTAGAGGTTACGGATTCGACTCCTGCACAGGACAAACATTTGTGCGATCCGCAGATGTTTATATCGAGTCTGGGTGTTTGTGTATGCGATATTTCATCTTTGTGAAATGCTCCCACGATACAGGAGTAATTGCTATTTTAGGGTTTAAAAAAATATTGCTGAGTTACTCTGAGTTATGAAACAATCATTATTAGGTAATTTTTTGTACCACGTTAACCTAATTTAATCTGATAAAACTAGTTTCGGTGTCCCACTGCTGGGCAAAGGCCTCCCCATTATTCCTCCACAAAACCCTTTTTTTTCACTACTTTCGCAAAAGTCACTAGCGTAAGCGAACAAAAAACTACTACTTTATCCACGCAACAAAATTCCATGCGACTCAATGTAAATAATATGTCACTTTAATATATTTGGCGATTATTATTTACTAGCAGCGCCCCGCGGTATTACCCGCTACTTTTTTTCGGGATATAAAGTAGTGTATATGTTAACCCAGGGTGTCAGCTACCTCCATATGAAATTTCATTAAAATCCATTCAGTAGTTTTTATGTGAAAGAGTAACAAACATCCATCCATATTTACAAACTTTCGCGTTTATAATATTAGTAGGGAGTTTGTTCATAATGTCTTTAGGAGATCATATTTTCGTATTTTCTGTAAGTTTACCTAGATATTCCCTGAAAGTATAAGCGTAGGGGTGTTACCAATATCTGTAATAAGCCAAGAACCCACGTACATTACACAAGGAAAATAAATCAAAGGGCTTCTTACGACACTTGATAAGAATACGGGGTTTTCCCAACTCAACAAATACCCAAGCGCTCACGATAGCTACTTACTTTTTTTGAGCTGAGTTTACTTGTTACTAGCGGGAATTAATAGGAAATGTCAAATGGTAGCGACAAACTGGTCCCATGTATGACGTATGCACACCCATTACGATGTCTTGACGCTTAATTTTGTATGAAAATCTATGCAATTGAGACATATTTGTCGTATGTTTATATAAGAATGTAATCGTGCTCGCATTAAAAGACCTTCCGCCGGTAAGGATAGTATAGTGAACGGCCGGTGCACGCTGAACTGTTATTCGCCTCGATACCTATAATAATAACAATAACAGCCTATAACTGTCCCACTGCAGGGCAAAGACCTCTTCTCATATAGAGAAGGATTGAGCATTGATCACCACGCTAGCTCACTGCGGGTTGGCGATTTCAGATAATTAAATCCAGGTTTCCTCACGACGGTTTCCGTCACCTGCTAACTAGGTAATCAGTTTCGACTGGTTAGGTGGCTTAAGATGGACTCCTTGTCTAGTCCATCCGACATTATACGCGCCTTAGATATGCGCCGCAATAAAGATAGGTACTTACATCAAGTCAAGAACCTGTAACACGTTCTCGGCATTCATTTACACATATGCACACAGTGGTCATGTCCTGGCTTAATATTAATGTAATGTTTTATGATAAGTGTAGTTCCTTAACATCAATTCACTTCTGTCACAATAATTCAACAACCTATGACAATCATCTGAAATGAACATAGGACCGACAAAGCTATAATTGTGTGCGGTGTGCCATGGCCATGCCAATGCTTTCCATCTCAATTGCATGAATAGGTACCTAACACTTTCTAATGTTGATAATCTTTTTTTAAAGAAATTGAATTTTACAATCGATTTTTGGTTATTATTAGATTAATTTTTTTGTTCATATTTATTCGATTTAATCAACTTCTTATAATAACTATTTATAACTTAATTCTAATCCAAAATAAAAACAATGTATACAAAAACAAAAAGTTAAAAAGCATGAAATAAATTATCCCCATCGATGTCAACCGGTAACGTGCCAAAGTAAAAGACTGGCAGCATTGCCACGTTTAAAGGCAATGCTGATTAATTTGACCAACAAATGAACCAGCCTTTGGTCATGTGTGGAGTCGACTAAGTGCTTTGCTAAATCACTAAACAAAGCGCGAGCGCGTACCCCATGGCCCAAATATTTCAACCCCAAACGGCTCAAAAATACAATTACCTATTAGATTATTGTATTTCCGCCGCTTGAGGGTCTCCGCAGCGAGCCAGAAACATGAGAAGGTGCAAGGGTATCGTCGCACGTTGCGTCCCACACCAAAGGCTTTCCCAATTTCAAGGGTAACAACGACATACCATCTGGTCTCTTTCCATCGTCACGTACCAAGCCATTTGGTTCTAGTGCAGCTGGTACGCCGGCGGTGACAAGACCACGACGTATGATTACCGTGGGTTACCGTGTCGCGGTATGCAACCCGCACTCCTACTGCAGGATAGGCCATGCCGTCCAAAGCTATCCACAGCTTCACCACACTGACATAGATGAGGAGTGACGCATGGAGACCTTAAATATACTTTATTTATTCGTGAAACAATTTACATTGTGTTGAATATATTATACCTAAGATTATACCCATGCAATTTATATAGAACTGTAATGCAAGCAATGAGTTATCAATTAACTTTCCAAGTATATATAGTCTGTAATGCTTCTATTGTAAAAAAATAATCGTATAAGCTGTATATTTTATGACCTTGACATTTTATTTCATTAGTTCGTTCATTCATTTCATTCAATTCGTTATATTCATTCATCAAATGTCCGACGACGTCTTTGGTTTCATCGCGCGTTTTATCTTGTAAAATGTACGTTATCTATAATAGCTATAAATGAATTAATTTAACTAAATAATTTTTATAGTTAATTAGGTAATTTAGTTACTGCGTAACTTAATAGTAAAGTCCAGTGAAGATACAAGGTGTTTACCTTGTTTATAGGTTATGTCAGTGCTTGGTCCATATTTCACCAATAAAACGAATTTAAAATGACGGACGGAGAGTTGAGTGAGAATGGCAGGGTGGTGGCGATCCCCTGCCCATTCGTGAAGAGGAAAGTAGAGTCCGCTGGAGCGGCGTTCCTTAGATATTACAATGTGAAGTGCCATGGTGGCGATGCATTGTTCGAAACTCTCAAGTCCAACGAAAAGGCCGAAGAAGTCATTTTCGACGATGATGTTGAATACCTGCGGAGTTTGGACCCTAAGGATTGGAAGACGCAAGATCACTATGCCGTTTTAGGTATAAAAAACTTGCGATACAAAGCCACTGATGACGACATAAAACGTGCGTACCGACAGAAAGTGCTGAAGCACCACCCCGACAAGCGCAAGGCGCAGGGCGAGGAGATCCGCAGCGACGACGACTACTTCACGTGCATCACAAAGGCTTACGAGATCCTAGGTACACCAGTCAAACGCAGGTCCTATGACTCAATAGACCCCACCATAGACGACAATGTTCCTACACAGAATGATATCAAGAAAGACGGCTTCTTCAAGTCCTTTACGAAACACTTTGAATCAAATGCGCGGTGGTCAGAGAAGAGGAATGTGCCTTTATTAGGTGACGAGAACAGTACTCGGGAACAAGTTGAGAGATTTTATGCTTTCTGGTACGAGTTTGAGTCATGGCGCGAGTTCTCTTATCTTGATGAGGAGGAGAAAGAGAGGGGTGCTGACCGGGAAGAGAGGAGGTGGATAGAGAAACAGAACAAAACTGCACGAGCCAAGCTGAAGAAAGAGGAGATGACAAGGATACGGAACCTCATCGACTTGGCATATGCTAATGATCCGAGAATCCAGAGGTTTAAGCAAGAGGATAAAGACAAGAAGTTAGCTGCTAAGAGAGCTAGACAGGTAAACATAATGTTATTTTAATTCCATCGAACATGATAATTTAGGTACTGTGTCCATAATAACAAGCTTTTATTTAACTTGCAATGTTTGTATATATCTATCTATGGACATATGTATGTATGTGAGTTTCTTTAGGTCAAATCATGCAATCTAAATAAGAACCACTTTTTTACATCCAATTGAAATGAAGTTTTGCATACTTAAATAGGTTTGGTGACAGTATAATATTATGGTACTTTTGATTTAAAAGCTTGTGTTAAAAAATATATTTAATATTAACTTATTTTATTTTTAATCATGCTTGTGCGGTTTAACTAATGAAGTGTTACTGGGATTAAATATTAAATTAAAAGGATTACATTGCTGGCCACATTTCCTCAATGCATTCTCAAATATTTTTTCTTCTTTCTCTTTACAAAATCTAGGAATTTCTTGTATTTTACAAGTTTTTTTGTGTGAGTGCATTTTAAAATGCAATATATCACATGCACAAACATCCTAATTTGTACATAATTATATCAAATTGGTCTCATACAGGGATTACCCTTAACATTCCAGTTTTAGTAGTCCAGTGGTAACATTGAGAGTATAATAGTAACAAATGTATTTCAGATCCCACATCAATCATGTATAAAAATACCTAAAATAATCATCTCAACTATGTATTATTTTACAAATCTATTAATCTTTAAAAATATTATGTTTAATATCCTTCATTTAGCTTTTTATAGCTGTTTGCCTTTGAGTCATCCCATTTTGCAGTTGCAATGTCTTTGCTGTGTTTATTATACAATTTTTCTGTACATTCTGTGTAGTAGTTACATTTGGTAGCCCAATTTATCTTCTTATAAATGGTAAATTATAAGGAATGTCTTGTTTTCTGAAATGGGCTGAAATACCATGTGCATTGTGCACAAGTCAGCTGAGCTTTGCCTGTACATATATATGGATAATAGTTTTATATTATTCTGTATTAAAGTGGCTTCAATGATGATAAATTGTTTTTCAACCGTTAATACTTCAGCGTGAGAAACATATAGCTGATGATTTATGATATTTATATTGAATACTAGACTACACATTGAAATGAATAATTTTTTATAAACTTTTATTTCACTTGCAATGTTTGTATGTGTGTGAGTTTGTTTAGGTCAAATCTTGCAATCTAAATTAGATCCACTTCTTGACATCCTATTGAAATGAAATTTTGCATGCATATGTAGGTTCAGTGACAATACAATACTATGGTACTTTTAAGCTGGTCTAATTATGGAGTCGAAGTTGGTCATAGGAACACTGTAACGCAATGATGCAATCCCATTGTGTTTACGCTTGTTTGATTCATCTTTACAAGTACTTTGAGCCTAGCTGATTTAAAAGCTTGGGTTTAAAAATATATTTTTAATATAACCTTATTATGAATAATGTCAGGGTTTATTTCCTATTTATGAAATTGATAAAATCTGTAAATTAATTTCATTTTTCGTAATTTAACTTATACAGACAGGCACCTATTTAGATGTATATCATATGTTTGCAAGCAATAATGATAATATTATGATGACAAGAGATAAATAATTTTATTTTCATCAAAAACATTGTTAAATATATTTTTATTTTCTGAATTCCAGGATGCAGTACAAGCAAAAAAAGCTGAAGAGGAGCGTCTCATGAAGGAAGCCCTTCTAGCTAAACAAAAGGCGGACGAGGCCGAGAGAGCGCGCCTCGAGGCTGCCCGGGCGGAACGCGAGCAGCTTAAGAAGAACCTACGCAAGGAGAAGAAAGCACTCAGGGACATCTGCAAAGCCAACAACTACTACTCCACAACAGAGGACGAGGCTGTGTCCCACATGGCGGCCGTCGAGAAGATCTGTGAAATGATGAAGGTTGTAGAAATTCAGGACTTCATGAAGGAGCTGGAGAGCAAAGGCAGGGACGCGTTCGTCAAAACTGTGCAAGAGACGGAGGATAAATTAGAGGCAGAAAGAAAGGCATTATTTGAAAACAGGAGGACAGAAGAGCAAAAGGCTAGAAAGGAATCTGCACTCAAGCAACCAATAGAATGGAATGTTGAATTAACACAACTCTTAATAAAAGCTGTCAACCTATTCCCAGCTGGAACCAACCAGAGGTGGGAGGTGGTCGCGAACTTCTTGAATCAGCACGGCACATTCACGGATGAAAGGCGGTTCGTAGCGAAAGATGTTCTCAACAAAGCTAAAGACTTGCAGAGCTCCGATTTCTCGAAGAGCAGTTTAAAGAAAGCCGCCAACGAGGAAGCATTCGATCAATTCGAAAAGGAGAAGAAGAAAGGTCCTAATCATATTGACGACAGTGGAATATCGAAAAGCGACAATCCCGCCAAGGTAGTGAACGGAATAGCTACGCCGAAGCCCGAGGAGGCTCCCAAACTTGACGACAAGGTGTGGACGAAAACTGAACAAGAACTGCTTGAACAAGCCATTAAAACGTTCCCAGTGAGCACTCCAGAACGGTGGGAGAAAATAGCTGATTGTATACCGAACCGTACCAAAAAAGACTGCATGAAACGATACAAGGAGTTAGTCGAATTAGTTAAGGCAAAGAAGCAAGCCGCCAACCTTGCGAAATAACATACACCCCTGTTAGTTCTGTATCAAATTGTTTACCATCCGCCACCAAGTAAATGACCAAAGTAGATAAATATGGGTATTGTAAATTATATTTACATCGGTAAAGTTGTTTGTTGGCTTATGACAAAGACGTTTAAGAAGAGGTATAGAAAATATTGTAAATGCTTCATGAGTTAGTAATTATGGAATAAATTACTGTTTTCTTTTTGAAGAAATTGTAAAGCATGTTTTGATTACTCCATACCCTTATGATTTGATCAATTTGTTGATAACTTATTAGTACTTTTAGTGCCACGAACGGCGAGATAGGAGTACTAACAATTATGATTGACGATTATTTATATACCTAGATGATTGTGATATTCAATTTAGGAATGAAATGTTTATAATATTCAATGTAAAGCTTAGCTCGAGAATGACTAGATAGCGTGGCGGCGTGGCGGTCAAAAGGTGAACCTTAATTTATTTCTGCAAAATAAGCCGACCAAACTAAAATTACGTTTCGGCGGGCTTCACACTCTTTAATTTACTTTTAAATGCCTCAGAATATTGCAATTGCTAAGTTAATCACAATTCAGCGGCGACAGGTTTTAGCTCGCGTGTTGGTCTCGGTTGCCCGCACACGAATGACACGGTCACTTAGTGCTCTGCCCACCCCGCAATCAACATACCTGTTATGCAACTGCTATGAAGTTGGGAAGCATGATATTATGAACTATACGTGTATACGAGAGCTTGGTAAAATGTACCTTCCTTTACATTTTTGCCATAGAAACGTTTTTACTGGCATTACAGTCGCATCAGATACCAGATAATTACTTATTTATGAAAACAGGTGAGAAATTAAGTAGATATGTGATGTCTAGTTAATCTTTGCTCCGTGCGAGTCTGTAACGTTTTGATAAGTGAACGGTAATTAGTCTGTAAAGAATTATGGATGGTCTGCTCAATAACGATCAGATAACGGTAAAGTAAGATACCTACAGCCCGTAAAATTAGTAGAAATTATCAAATAACTAGATTGACCAACATGCGACTTTCACGAAATGCGAGAATTCTACATAAATACTAATTAAAATATCTACCACCTCTATTTTCCTACGATTTGTAATTAAAAAGTAGAACCATTTACAATAAAGCAGAATTTCGAACATTTTCTTGGAAGATTCCCATTTTCCCGCCAAAAGCAACTATCATTGGCAATGGCGGCTCCGAGCTCGTTAACGCAAACTATCACCTTGTGTCATATTTTTGTATTTATTTGTTTATTGTGATGAATATAGTCAATTTGAAATTTTACTTTGATTTTTATTTATTACAATAATATTTATTTATATTTACCTGTTAGAATATTTTGAGTCCAGGCTGTAATTGTTTGTCCGTAACTATTTGCACTACATAGTGTGGTTAAATTGTGATGAAATAATAAATATTTTCCATTTATTTATATGCATAACTACATACGCCACGTCACGCCTATTTCCAGGAGGGGTAGGCATAGGCCACAGATTTCCATTTGCTACGATCCTCACATTCTTAATACACGCTCGTGGGTTAAGGGTACTCCTCACTTGACCCTTTTGCATTTATATATCGACCAGCTATGCTATTCTCTAAGGATTCCGCCTTGCGTACAGTTTGGTATTCACTAAGCTGCGTAAAGCTACACTAGCGCTCAAGGCTGTGACGGCCGTAAGTTGGAACTACCCAACGGCGGCGGGCAAATTGACAGTTTACTCTGTTCCTTAAAATATCTAAAGGTAGACCTTTATTTTAAATTATAAACAGCTAAAACTCTAGATTGATCGATGATTAAAATAATTCTTTTCACGTCCTTATCTCGTCTACAAATCAGCGACAAGAGGCTACAGCTTTAAGTTCGTCGACGACCACAGCAGCGCTAGTGAATACGATTTGAATCTGCGCTACACGCTGGATGGATCTCAAGGTTGCTCTCGGCGACGAGCTCGTCGCCGCTTACAGCAACAAAATTGCCTTTTAGAGAATAGTACTGTTGATTGGCACAGTGGCTAAGCGATTAGACTGCTGCGCTAAGGGTTGTGGGTTCGATTCCCGCACGGGGCAAAAATATGTGCGTATCACAGATGGGTGGATGATCCCGAGTGTGGGTGTTTGTGTATGTGGTAAGTAGTTCATGTTTGTGAAACGCACCCACTATAAAGGAAAAATAACTAGTGTGGGGGCGACGTTTAAAAAAACCTACATAAACAATAAATTATGCTGTAAGTTTAACATAACACGTTTTGTTATAAAAATTACATAGCATTCAAGTTAAACCTCTCAGAATCATCACAGACCAAGATGGCACGAGGTCCATCAGCACCAAGTAGTAGTAAAACCTTCACGGTCGTTACTTGTCTTCTAGCAATCAAAGAGGATACTTATAGCAGGTTGGTGCAACGCTCAAAAGTTAGTAGTATATTTGTTACACTAGCGATACACGTATTGGCAACGCTGTCGTTTGTAAGCAAAACGTAATGATAATGACGTAGATCGCAGAATCGCTAGTGTAGTGTGAATGTACCCTTAGGGACCGGTTTCATACTCAAGGTTGTGGATAACCCTGGGAATAACGTGACCATTTTTTTGTAACGCGACACAGTTTGGTACTATTAGGTACCTACATGGGACTAGCAAAATTATAATGTATGCCTATGTATTTAGGATTACACTCTGCCTACACTTTCGGGGACTACAGGCGTGATAAAATATTTAAGTCACACGTTTTAGACAGACTCATTTTTATTTATATAATTATAATAAAAATATACATAAATAAAACTTCTGGCGGCGCATAATGTAGGCTTCCATCACATGCTTGAATAGAAAATACTATTTATTATGTAAACGAGATTTTAGAAATCGTTACATTAGCTCTCAGAATACAACTTTTGCTATTGCCTCGCTGGTATTTTCTTCTTGGTGTCATTAGTGCGACAAAACATGTTATATTTTTAACCGACTTCAAAAAGAGGAAGGGAAGGGACGTTATTGCTGACTGCGCCCATTTTAGATACTGTTATAATCACAATACTTAGGTATTTTAAATCCGTAATAATAATATGATTTCGATTGATAGTCCATCATAATCTTTTTACCAAAAAGGCAACACGCTGACGAGATACTTACCTACTTGAGGTAACTAGTAAGTACTTGGTTACGTATCTACAAAGTCACGACTGTTATCTAATGAAGTAAGTTGTGACCATGGATTTCCACGTGCTACCATTCTGGCATAATAGATCCCTAGCCTTTAAGCACAAGTATGTACATGCTCGAAGAATGAATGTGTGTGTAATGAAAACAACAATAAAACTACGATTCCTGGCTTCCCTACAAATCCTGGCGGGGTCAAGGACCCGTAACGAGTAGTCATTACAATAATGAGGTTCTAGTTGTGCATTTCCGAAGTTAAGCGGAGCATTCAAAGGTCGGTTCAAGGTCGAAGGCGACAGGTGTTCTTTCAACATACTTGTTATGTATTTATTCCATACACGGTGTATCTCCTTGCTACGACGCATGCGCCAAGGCCGTTATAGACATTGTTGCATGGGTATTTTTATATTCAAGTTATAGTGATCAATTCAATTGTTTTTAGTGTACCAAGCCCAAGGTTTATTTAGATTGTTTTACTAATAAAGATTAATATCAGTGGAAACTTCATTCACGTTTCATCACTGGTATTACACAACGTTATTTAACTTTTTCTTATACATTATAATGGGCAATGACTGAGCTTGAGTGTGATCTCTCATTACCATAAAAAGTACACGCATTGTTGTGAGCTACGTTTTGCTGTCAGTGAAATATAAAGGTGCTTACTACACTTTCTCTGCCTCCTTCCTATTAAGCGGTTAAGATAGACTGCCACAGCATTTCTATTATATATAAAAATATAATAGAATTATATAAGATATATAGAAAAATATCAGAATATATATTTATAAAATAATATCATAATTCGTACTCTAGTTCCTCCTTGTGAAACTAGGCCCTGTGTGTTATAAGGACGAAAAGTTTATAAATACCTACGCACAGAGGCATAGACAATAGATAGGTAGCTAACTGAGAGCGGAGAAACAGGATCACGTCAAAAATAAAAGAGAATTTTGTCACCTTCTCAGGTTTCACCACAGAGCTTTACAAGGCTACCCCGCTACGATGCAACATCCTGTACGTAATTTTCCGTTATTAAATAACATGTTACTCAGTATAAGTGGAAGAAACATACCTAGGTAGTTATTTTGTTGCTTCCTTTGTTTCGATATTTTTGTTGCAACAAGATAAATTGTCTACAATTGAACGTTAACTAGTCCGCTTAAAAGGGCTCTGTTTCCAGTCAAAATAGCAAGTGGCCCAGTGCCACAAACGGTAGCTCAGTAGCTGGGTCCGTTGACCATGAAATGAAGCTATGTGTAAGCAATTGTGTCTAAATGCATTTCAATAATTATTCTTTTATGTGGCCTGGTTTGGGCATGCGTCGTGTGTGCGGGTGTGCCAAGCATATGCATCACAAACTATAGCGGCTATCGCATAGAAATGACAAATATGAAATCATTATTTTCTGAGAATGGCTTTAATAAATGAGTTTAGTGGGCACGATAGGAATGACATAGGAGTACATTATTTGTGTCCGGTGTATCGTGGGTGGCTGAGAGGGATTCATGAGTCATTTAAACTGAAAAATGAATAGAAGAATAGAATAAACACGATGCTGTGACTATAAAAACATAACAACATCACACCTGTATTCCTCGAGAGGGTAAGCGGAGGTGTATAGTACACCCACATTTCATGAGTTATGTTATAGTTACCAATGTAATAGGGGGCGAGCCTATTGTCATCAACCAGCACAAATCCAGACTCCGTGCTACTACTGAGAATTACCTAATAGAAACACCATCATTTGACCAGAATTCCGAATAAAATTGAAATTTTTATCAGTTAAAGGGCAATAATACTTGAAAAGGGCTTGTTACGTAAACCCAGAGAAAAGAGAAAAATGACGGCATACAAAACTGAATACATTCTCCGTGGGAGAATACAACGCTCACTACATTGTTACTGCATGACCGACCGCGCTGAATAGGTACAAATTCGTGCGCAGTGTCCAGTCCCGCCCACCGACATTACAAGCCGATTAGCCATGAAATAACACCACATATCCTGTTACGAAATCAAGGACACATTTATTTAGATAAAAAATTATTATAAACCATACATTGACTGAAAACGTAATGAGTTCACAAAATATGAAATGTATGCTGATTTACGATGCTTGCGATTTTCGATATAACGCAAATGTCTCTAGGTTATTTTCTTCTAAGGGGTAGACATAGCGGGCGGGTGTTAATGCACACCCAAAGTTTTTCTTACATCCTTTGTTGTATCCTGGGCTAACTTTAGTTTGGCCTGTAACTAAAAGAAGAGCCCGATTATATTCCGGTCGTGTATCAAACTTTTCTGAGTAAATATGTTCTTTTGAACTAAGAAAACGCGCAATGAAATGATAAATTAGCATACATGTCGTGTTAGGAGCTAGTTACATCTAGTGATAGCTTATGGTCAGATACAGCTTGGCGTATCTACTAGGTTACGTCTGGTTCATTCGTTGTTACTTTGAATTTTTTATTGATTAAAATTCAAGGCGTCTTTGAAGACTCAATATCTTTAATAGTTTTTCTACTGTCTTTTGAAACATTCCGAGAAAAACAAGTTGTTACACCGGGAAATAAGGGCATAATAGGCATATCATTAGATTCAAAAACACGGAACTGGAGTACCCTTATAATAACTCTTAGAATTAAACCTTTAGTTTGATTAGATTGCTTTGACCAAGAAGATTTCCTTGAGTGTTTCTAGGTGAAGTTTATGTTGTCCATAAAAGCGTCTCGACACAGTAACAACGAATGAATGTAGAACATAACTGACGCTGTTAACTAGTCTACGTGATTGCTAATTAACGTTACATAAGATTATAAATAATCAAGTTTGGTTCGGTTCCACTAAGGCACAGTCAAGGCCATACATTGCGATTAAAGCTTACTTATTAAGTACACATTACATCTTTATTTTACTTATAAACGTTACTTAGAAATATATGAACATGTTACACTACTGTATTGTACGAGTGTTTGTTTAGTAACGCATTGTGAAGATAAAGAGTGTTTATGTAGGTTATATAATGTAAGACAATTGAAATAGTAAATATTGATTAAATCGTATAGTAAATAATTAGTTTCTCTGTTTCTGAATCTACGCTATCTTTGAAGCACCATTAGTAGTTACAATAATTAACGTTTATAAGTAAATACCTCCTTATAGATATATCTTAAATCTGTACGTTTAACAATACCTAAAAATCCCAATATTCGAGTGTAAATAACTTTCCAAACACACATTTGGAATACTTGTAACAATACTGTTATATAAGATGATATGAAGAGACGTAAAACAGCTGCATTAGACATAGGTACCATATTATATCAACCTGTACCATTCATGTTCAGTGAATGACCTTTATTATAGTGATGTCACTCATCTCGTGCGTTGAATAGTCATAAAAACGCCAGAGAAAGTAGCTGTGAAAGCAATTAATATATTTTCCAAAGTAATTTGATTATCTAGCTCTGCTTAAATTTTAATTTTGCATACCGAAGCTAATATCTGCCTCTTGAATCATACTTTTATGATATTAAATGACGAAATGACACATAAGGTAATAAACATAAAAGAAATCAATCCTCCATAAAGCAGCAGATTGGCACCAAAATAATTCTTGTGACAAATGAGTTTAATTTTAAAATCAGTCTTAATATTTTGAGAGTTAACTATTATTGTAACTACAAATTCGCACATAAGATAATATTTTTAATAAATTCCGCTAACAATGAGTTAGATAAACGACCAATAATTGCAATATTGGTTGATATTGAATCTGAGATTTTTTATAATAATACCTGCTATTTAGGTATATCATCTTATAGACCTAAAAAATTGTTCAGAATATAATCATTTAGGTACTTTATTATAATATATTAGTTTGTTTATCAAAATAAACAGTAACATAAAAATTTGAGCAATTGTAAATGAGTCACAATGCAGATAAATAAAAGAGAAATTTCAAGGCACATTCAGGCACAGGCATTAGTATTAGACCTTGTAAAAGTCAAAAATATTTAGATATTCAAAATTATTTCCATTATTCTAGTACCTATATGTATAATCAGATACATAATATAAACTTTAGAGAGACTAGCCAATAAAATCAGAGAAATGGCTCATACAACAGAAAATACAAAATGGAATGTTTAAACTTAACTTATATCTAGACAAAGGCACACACTGACCTTAGATTAAATGGCTCATTGGTTCCTGCAGGTACACTGCATGCTCCCTGTAATACCATCCATGACTCACCTCACAGCTCTTTCACAGTCCAACCTCCAATATTACTATAAATAATATTATAAGAAATCACAATTATCTTATTATCTCCATTCTCATTTAATATAAACAAAATATGAATGAATTTATATTCTTTAACTTGGTTTATCATTAAATAGGTATTCTTAATTAATATAAATCTTTATTGACCTCTGTTTTTAACTTGTTTTAATTGTAGAAACTGAAATCAGGTCAAGCTTTAAGTACAATCAGAACACTTAAGGTAGATAGGAAGGACTGGAGTGTATACAGTAATTGTTGGAGCAGTTAAGATAAAAAGCTGATTGCTGAATTGACTGAATGATATTACAGGGCTAGTATAAAAGAATAAATACTTACTAATCCTATGAAAAAAGTCGAAAACTCTTCATTAAATCTTGCCAATGGCCTTACTCAAATAATATTAAAATTATCAAATTGTTGGATACTATAATTTGGAGACTTGCTGCGTTGGCTAATCATTAATAAAATTTCAAATCTGTCTATTAAACCTGCTGGATCATACCAAATATCCCAAGTAACTTGAACACATTAGAGATTCATTACCAAACAGATCACATCACAATATCCAACACAGGCTCACGCTAGCCTAATAATAAACAAACATTATTATTTGTGACACTAGTAAAGCACTTTGTTTGTTATGCTGTGCAATGTTCATTGAATCTTACATCCCTTTCGTTTCTTGTTCATGTCTGCTTGCTTGCTCTTCTTCTTAGCGAGACCTTCAGCAGTTATGTCAGAGATAACAGACAGTCTCTTGCTAGTGTCATGTCTGTCCGGCCCCAAATGAGGAGGGCTGGTGTCTGGTGGGTACGTGGAGCTGTACAGGTTGTTGTTCTCACTGTAGCTGTGAGGCATGTTGGGGGGAGGGATGCTGTCAGGCACCATGTTGTCCGTGGGGTAGTGAGATGCTGGTCTGATGCTCACTGGGTCTGGAAACCGTGGCTTCTTGCCTGACATAGGCGGTGGAGGAGGTTGTCGGTGCTGAATAGAAGTGATATTATTTGATACCTGTTTATCCTCAAATGATCTGGAGTGGGCATGGGAAGTGTTGCTGCCTGAAGTGCCCGCTTCAGACTGCTGAGTATAATACTGGTTGGACAGCTCCAAGGACTGTAAGGCACTGGCTTTTGACTGGATAGATTCTTTTTCAAATGGTTCAACATAGTTTAAATCGGAGTCAACAGATTTGCACAATCTGAGTCGGTTTTCTCGGATCATGTCGCGAGGGTTGCTGTAAGCATCACACAGTGTTGCTTGTGGAGTGGAGGAGGGTTCCCTCTCTAGCTGCTGCTGTTGAGCTGCCATTCTTTGTTGTTTCTTCAATAGAGCTTTCTGTCTTGCCTTCTCTTTTGCTCTCTGAAGTTTCTTGTACTCTCTTTCCTGTAGCAATCTTGCTAGCTCACCATCCTGAGCCTCCACAGCACACCTCATGTCAGCCAGAAGAGCATCCTGGTTATTATCTTCATGACTCAGTTCTCTGGCTATTCTTGCATCAATTTCTTCTTGCTCTAATCGCTTCCTCATTTCTTCAAGTTCAGCTGGTGAAAGTCCCAGTTCTTCAGGGTTGAGGTCTTCACTTGGCACTGTGGTTAGTGGCAGTGGAGCTGGTGGTGCGGCTCGTGAGGAGCTAGGCTGAGGTATCATGTCAGTGGAGCGCTGGCGTCGTTGCCTGCGCAGGTTGATCTCAGCCATTTCTCTGGCGATCTCAGCGTCGATTTCCGCCTGCCGGCGACGAGTGAGTTCTCGCAGTTGCACCTCGTGTTCGATGTCTCGCTGCTCGTTGAGCGCGATGGGGAAGTCTTCCCGAATTTGTTGGTTCCGGTATCGGTTTTCGCAGAGGTGCGAAGATATCTCGCGGTCTTGCAGGCGGTGGGCGAGCGCTCCGTCGGCGCGGACGAGCCACTGCTCTCGCAGATCCGTCACGTGTCCGAACTTAGGCATTGTGTCGCTCGTCTGGAACCCCGACATCGCTGGTGCGCGACGATAGAAAGTATCCTCCGCACTTTCCAAATAATGTCACCTAAATACAACGCTCGGAGTAAACACGGAGTTACGTTAGCGTAACGTAATAGCAGTTTATTGTGTGTTAGCACGACACAAGTGGCATGGTGACGGCACCAGCCTCAGCGAGACACCACCATTCATAACACTACACAGCACGAACCTTTCACGTCGACTTTCTTCGCATTCCGTGAGAATCCCCAATGAACTTTTTACATCTCCCCTGTGAACTCTGCGTGAACAATGGACGGCAATGTTTGATAATCTACATAATTAATTGCATCAAGCGCTCCTACTCATTCATCCCTCCTCCACACCACAACAAATATATTTATCGAATTGAAATAAAAGATGACACTATGACAGATAGACAAGACGCGCATGACAGCTACAGCACTGACAGGTGAATTCCACAGAAGTGATGTGATTGCCGATTAATAAGGTCTATTTTAATAGACAATAGTTTCATAAATCGATACTGTCATTCTTATTTCTCTACATTCGATGAAATTTATGTTGAACTAAATTATTTTCATTAATTGTACGACGTGCGTTAAATGTCTATCATAGCAAGCAAAGTAATAACCCTACGTTGCCTGCCAAACTTCTTGTTCTATATATGTATTTAGTTCCTTTCTGCACAACCAGCTACTGTTTAAAAACTCTATAGCTTCATGATTACTAGACATGATTATAATGAAAATATTAAAGCATGATCTTAGCTTGGCGTTATGATCCTGGGCTGGTATAATGAATAATTACAAAGGGTGAATAAAGCGAAATAAAATTTTGCAATAAAAGGCGTTGTTGGCTTATTACTTTTTTATTTCGAATAAGCATGTAACATACACCATTGTTGCCATGGGCGTAGCCAGGAAGGGACAATGGGGCACCTGCCTTCGTAATAGCTTTAGGACAATTAATTTATATTTTTTTTTTGTCTCTGTGAGTTGTAAACAAGGCAGTTTAAGATCTATTGAATAGAAATTAAACGTTATAATTATGTGTTTATTGTATATCTAACTGTTAAATAGTGCAAATTAATACAGTAAATATATCATCTACTTTTATCGGTAGATATTTTACCTGTATTTAGTCAGCAAGCGGTGAGACAGGCCCCTGGGGCTACTTTCCGTTGTCGTCACTCAAGTCCTGACTACGCCTATGTTTTTTTTATCGGGACTTACGATTCCCGCTAGCTTCCGTCGTCCCAAGGAACTCCTCGGACACTTGAACTCTGTCTCATCACAAACAACGCCGGAATCTAATGTTGACAAACACATTGCTCGTAAAGAAATGTTCTTCACTTAAATATTTATGACTGTTGTACGTGTGATAACTCGCCTATTCTTCTCGAGAACTCGCTGAGTCCTTTCCTGTTGGCGGTTACAAAAAACAGTTCTTCTGATACCCGGTAAAGCCAGCTTGAAAGTCGAGGGTACCTTAAAAAAGATTACCTTACCATTAATCTGTATTTGGACACAACAAAACGAACAGAAAGATGATCTGTAGACTGCTTGACAAAGGTCAATACGCTGCAGATCCTCCCATAGAAATTGCCGTGTAATTTGTAATCGTGTAAAACACTCACTTGGTTTTTTCTATTGGTACGAGGATATTTAGTGTGCTAACAGTAGAAGCAAAAACAATATCACTAAGCGTTGCCCAACTGCCACCAAACCAGCAGCGGCCTACCAACATGCACTCCAGATCAGAATAGGCGCTTTCAATGTCTGCTATTTGTTGCGGCATAACAAAATGACAGTTCTCATGTAAGATAGGGTACTGGAATGTAAAATAATACAATATTAAACATGGTAGTAAAAACACGATATAAAATACACTTAAGATTACTATCCATTAAAAAAAAAGTATCGATATTATTTCGGCCAATTATATTTTCTCCTACAATCATGCTACTTATTGCTCTGACAATGAAGTAAGGCACCCATTGAAATTTTGCCCAAGAGAGATAATTATTATTCAGTATAAATTATTAATATTGTAGAAAAACTAAATAGTAGGTTTACTAACAGCAGCTGCTCGGAACCGAGGGTAAAGTGTTCCGCTGTTATAGTGCATATGTTGGTCGACTATTGAACGGCCTCCAGGATCTTTTGGTAACAGACGGCCAGCGTCACAGTACCGACCAGCCAGATATGAACAAATCGCATGGCTGAAAACAAAATAAAAAAAACAGACCCGTAGTTTTACAAAAAGAAATGCTGCATACGTTTATAAACTTTTGTCAAATATAATAAAAAAAGGTTTACCTATCGCACAGCACAAGTTCTCTGTCTTTGAAAACTGGTAATGTTTGCAACGGATTTAGCTGAAACAATAAAGAAACATCTTGCAACTAAAAACATTCGGCGCTTTAATAATATTAGTGTATGTCTATTTTATTATTCTAAGGGAAGCGACAAATACCTTGTCCGTTTTCATTGGTATACAAACTGATAGGTCTGTTTACTTTAGTTACGGCATTATTTTCGTCACTAGAGTTCGTAAAACGGAGGAAATAATAGTGCGGCAATAAAGAATTTAATTCGCGGAAATAAAAGGCTATTTATTTCGATAGGTCTGTTTTACTTTTGACTGCTAGATTTGATTGCCTCGTTGGTCTAGTGGTTGTTAAGCGCGATTGCTAAATGACGTTCTAGGTTCGAATCCCGGGTCGGGCAAGGTATTACTGGGTTTTTTCATTAAATAGATCTCAGTAACAGCGTGGTGTCTGGATTCGTGCCCGGTTGATGGCAATAGGCTCTCCCCTATTATTAATTAGGCTTACAACATAACTGGCGTAATGTGGGTGAACTATATAATTATATATGCACCTCTGCCTACCTCTTCGGGGAATGCAGGCGTGACGTTATGCATGTTTATGGGGCTGAGAAAGTGTTTCGGGTACTTTACCGGAAATACTGCCTAGTCTCATCTAATACCTATTATTTTATCGAAGGGACTCAAATATCAAGATTGCGATGAGGGAGTTATTAAAGCAAAACTCAGTCAGTATAGTCTTACAACAAGCATTTCTGGCGTTCTATGTTCTCCCTTGTCAATGTTGATGTCCACCTCCGTGATGCTCAAATTCATGGAGTCCAGCGCCATCATGACAGCTCGACAGGCTGGACTCCTGTCCGCTTTCCATAGTGTGCAATGCCTGCGAGTACAAACGTGTTTTACTCCACAGGAGTCGCTATTTTTAGTTTATTTAGAGAACTTGTATGTGCTGTCTTGGTTGCAAGATGCAAAGTGACTCAAAAATCGAGATAGTGGAAATTTTCTTTGACTACAGACTACAATTTGATGTACCAGGATTCAGTTTGAGTTTTTTCAGTTACTGTAGATTGAGTTTGGAAAGCCAAACGCGCACCATGGCGCGTTCTCACGGGGGTAGCTAAAGGGGTGAAGAGTGGCATTGGACTTTCCTTAACAATTTCGTTGTCTGGCTGCCTAAGCTTACACGATCACCCAAGGGTTAGCATTCATCTAGCTTTTGACTGAAATTAGGCACCAACGTTTAAGTCAGATACCGTCATCTCATGACTGATTAAGAGATAATCTTAGAAGTACTTACTTAAGCCCTGTTTGTGTGATTGTCTTACTTGCGGAAGTCCCCATTAAATTAATTAAAAAAATACTTGTGAATTTGAATTAACGCAACATATATTAATTCATTTTAGATACGTATGTAGTTTTTTAAAAATTATACTTTGCTTTACAATTCTATTGATTATTTGTGACGTATGTTTCTTTATTTTTTGAGAATACTCTGGGAAATGGCAGGTATTTTTATTCTAAAATTGTAAAGGCTACAAAAAAGTTCTTCTATATTTGCAACTTTTTTTTTTTCAATAGACTACTAAATGTATTATTGGTTTTAAGTTCGTTATCAGCAAATCACTTAATTTAAAGTCACTTTATGTAAGTAAAACAAAGTCATCCAATTAAAATAGCATGCAGTTTTATTTTTTCCTACTGTTAAACGTAATAAAGAGCGATGCAAACGCGTGTTGTTTTCTTGTTTTAGGATGACGCACAACACAAGGGGACTCGAATGCATTATGGAGGAGGTAACAGGATCCTGAATTTGATCACGGTGTGCGTTATCAATTCGCATATATTTACAACCGTAAGGTGTATTTTGTACTGCCGACAGACGGCATATCTTATTCAGTATTCCTCGGGATCAGTCAATAGCTACATTAAAAGGAACTTTGTTATTGTATCAATGTTTTTATTTCGTGGTAACTCTCGTTTGAACAATATGAAGCAATCCGTGGTTCGTTATCACATCAGGTAAGTTTGATTATTTTAAGAGTGCTAAATATTTTTTAATTATATTTGGCAAAACGTGTTTATTTATGCACAGAAATGGATATGGGTGGTAAACAAAGATTGTGGGCGTATGAATATATTGCGTTCGTTTTAAGTGGTAGAGCTATTTTTGAACAAAAACAAATTGTTTAGCTTCCAACCAAATTACAAGATTGTCGCACTTTAACATTATTTAATATCGATTTAATATCTAGTTACAAAGTTACGTACTTTAATTAATTGTTAGTATTTTTTGAAGGAGCATGTCTATGACAAAGAAGCCGATTCTTTACGGAGACATAGCATCACCTCCTGTGCGGTTTACTATGATGACAGCATCTATACTGAAGGTTGATTTGGAGTTCTACAACGTTAATATATTTAACGCGGAGCATAAAACGGAGTTCTATAAAAAGGTACCCATCCTTATACTTCTGGAGCGTCTCGTAGACTACTATACAAATGTTTATTTAATTTAAGGTAGGTAAATACTTGTTCTTTCTGACGTCCTCTAGTTTTATGTGCTGCTTTTATATTTAAGGTATTTTTTCAGATCAATCCTTTGCAGAAGGTCCCGGCGTTGTCAGTAAACGGAGATGTGATATGCGACAGCCACGCAATAGCCTTATATTTATGTAGAAGTACTCATGATCAAGAGTTGTATCCTCAAGACAAATTACTAAGAGCCAAAATAGACGATATCATGTATTTTAATTCCAGTGTCTTGTTTCCGATTGATAGTGCTATATTTGTAAGAATTCCTTTTTTATATAATACAATATTATACGTTCCTAACTGTACCTACTTGTCTTGTTTATTATTGACAATAGTAAAGTATTAAACAAATGCGATACATATAAATTGCGTAAGTCCAATAAAAAAAGAAAGATGAATAAAATTCTAATGAATTCCAGTGCGATTTTTTTGGCGGTAAGTGGCCAGCTGACGAAGTGAAGCTGAATAAATGGTATTCTTCACTGGACTACTTTGACCTTAAACTAAGCAAACAAAAGTGGCTCACTGGAGATAAGGTGAGTCATAAACCTTAGCTACAATTATAAATGTAAGTGTCTAAAACCACAAACCCGGGATTCACAGGCGTGGTTGGTGATTTACCTATAGAGATAGACGTCCATCAAACAATTTCAGACAATTAGGTGATCAGTGCTCGATTTTTCCTCAGGTTTTTTCTGTATAAGATATATTAATCAATAGGTCAATGGTTGACTGCGATTATACCTTATTTTTTGTGTAGCATAAGGTAAAGTACTATGTATCTAATTAATATTTTTTTTCTTGCAGATTCGACTATGTGACATTTGTTGTGGAACAACATTGAGCTCCCTAGAAATATTAATTCCACTTCTGGAAAGACACGAAAACGTAAAAGAGTGGCTAAATAACTTAAAAGCGCTTCCTTGTTTTGAAATAAATGATAGTGGTCTAAAACGATTAAAACGTTTTGTTAAGATTGTAAAACCGCAATAATAGTGCAGCATAAATATTGTATTACGTATGTTCATTTGTAAAACGTTACTTACAAAATATATCACCTGTTAGAGAATAAATTGGTTTATTTTTATTATTCTCCCTTTTACTCGATTATTTTTCATCCTCAACCATAAGCAATTTTTCTATACGAAACCTATGAACAACACAAATCGTCTCAGCATTCGGCACCGCATATGTCAAGAGTCTTCAGTCTATGACCGCTTATTGATTGGTCGACGAGGAGATGTAAAAAATGGCTGCCTTGCCTTCTCCTACTCAGGTAGAATAAATTGAGATTTAAATAGTTGTTATAGATAAAATGATGTACATTTTCTCTCTAAAGTAAAATTTATTAAAGTATCTATAGTTTGGTGCAGTGCTTTTATGTTATCGAACGTGAAAACATTGAAATATTTGACGTCAAAGTTTAGTGTACCGTGAATGGATTACGCTGCTCAAAAATAGTTAGATTTCAAGTTTGACCGCGTATTTAATTAAACTCTTGGTTCTTAATTACAGTGAAGAGTTCATATGTAGTGTTTAATGTCATCTTTTCAAGCATAACGTATTTTGTGAGCACGTAATTGTATCAGTTTCTCTACGAACGTTAAAAATGTCGTGAGGTGTATTGAAATGTCACACCCATAGCCGTTCAAAATAAGTTCGTGAAGTAGTATTTGTAGTGAATTTTACGGTCTGAAAATGGGGCTTGAACGGTTGCAGGTGGCAGGGACCCACAGCGCTATATACGAAGCATATTATCACCAGGTAACGACTTATTCATTCTTGTTAATTTAATAATTAACTCAGTTATTATCATTTAAAGTTATTAGGGTTGTGTTGCAAAAAATCACATACAGTTGGTATTATTTATGTTCTATTATCATTATCCAACAATCTAGCAAAGTGAAGTTCTAGGCCAATGTCTAATGGTGCAAATAAAAAGTATGTACTGAAAAGTAACTCTTAATGTATTGAAATAAAGACCACAATTATATTAAAGTAGGTTTTCGAGTTGAGTTTAATTCCAATCAATATTACAGTCTGATAACCAATGGTGAACCAAGAAATTGTTCAAATCTTCTTATTAGTCTTATCAAATAACCTTTTAGAGAATGTTATGTCATTTTTTTAGAAGTCAAACACTTACCAACTTTGAAATAAACAGTTTTAATTGCCTAAAGTGATGGATTTTATTATGTGATCTGCTATCTGCCTGTATTTTATTCCAGGTGGTAATTTTACACTAATGTATTCTGTCACTAAAATATTACCCAATGCACACACATGTCTAATAAATAGGCTCTGTATTATGTATGTAGGCAGTGTGAGGACCTAACTATTGTCTCAACTAATGCTTTCCTTGTTTAGTCCATAAGATACATTACCAGACTACATTTTTTACATTTTGTCTATGAGTACAGACATGTTGTTAACTCTTTCTTCAATATAATATCAACACTCAAATGCATCTGCTGTGTGATTATATTTACATACATAAAATCATGCCTGTATACCCCTGAAGGGGTAGGCATACATGTATATTACACCCACATTTCACCAGTTATGTTTTTAGGTCCTAATGTAATAGGGGGCAAGCCTATTGCCATTAACCGGTCAATCCTAACTCCGTACTGCTTAGAGTAACGTAATGAAACTAATTAATATATTTAATCGTGCATTAACTATATTACTTGTATCATAGAAGATTTTACTATACTTATGGGTAATATTACAACATAAAATGTACAGAATATCATACTGGTATATAGAGTAGCCAGAGGTGCACATACAGTACACCCATATTTTGCTAGTTATAGTACAGGTCCCAATGTAATATGGCTAATATTAAAGTCTGAACATAAATGTAATACTTCTTTCCATTATTAACCTTTTCCCTATCTACTATTATTGAATGGTATTGAATATAGTATACTTCAATATGTCAGCTTCACAGATAGCTCAATTGTTAACATCTTATGTGATATTATATTAAATTGGACAGAGGGTGAAAAAGAGAGTGATATTTATAAGACACACCATGATTGTATTACTTTTCCTACATACATGTGTATGTAAAGTCAAGCCTGTTTCCTAGAGGGGTAGGAAGATACCATGGATTTCCATTTGCTACAATCCTTGCATACTTATTTTATTGTTCTCTAGATCATTTTATAATAGTTTGTCCATATTTATAGCAATAGGTAATACATAATCTTTTCCTCTAATTAAAAAAATGACAAATATTGCCCCAGAAGGTGTAGTCTGGGATATCAGGGACACACATTGAGAATGCATATTGATGTTAACAAATACAGAAGTTAGATTTAGACCTGTTTGGAGTATGCTTCATAGGGCTGGATTCTTAGTAACGCTGGAATTTGTCATTTGATTAGGTTACACACCATATTTATATTACAACATCAAGCTTTTATTCTTGCCCTACAAACACTAATATTATTATGAACAGCATAAGTCTTATGTCTTCACTACATAAGACTTAGGTGAGGTTTTGGCACAATTTTGAACTGCAACCTACTATTCAGAATTTTCATATTAATTAACCCTGGCCTTACCAGGGCATCAATAGGGATACACCAAACAAATATATCAGACACATTATACAAAGTAATTATTTGTATGAATATAATAAACTTCTTATATAACTGTGTTAGTTATAAACTAGTATACAAGTGTGTGTGTGATTTAAATTCCTTTTGTTCTAGTGAACTAAATTGAAAACCAAGCATATACGATGATATAGAATAGAATAGCAATTAAATTCTCTGTCCTCAGGCACAGGATATTGCACATGGCAGTAGTTACTATATTTATATGACTTTTTCTACAGTTAAGTGTATAGAATGTAACTTGTTATGTCCTTGTTGCTTCATTATAAATCAATTACAGTAGTATCCACAAAGCTTGATGAATAGAAATCAAATAGAATGGTTGACATGGGATGAAATAAGGTTTTTAGTATCCAGGCTGGTACACACATAAATCTACTTGTCTCCCATTGACGACCTGATTAGCGCAGAGGGTAAGTGATTGGACTGCTGCGCTAATGGTTGCGGATTCGATTCCCGCAAGGGGCAAAACTTTGTGCGAACCACAGATGTTTGTCCCGAGTCTGGGTGTTTGTGTGTGTGATATTTCATGTTTGTGAAACGCACCCACGACACAGGAGAAATTCCTAGTGTGGGGCGACGTTTTTTTACAAAAAAAAAATATATTAAATTACAATGGTAAAAATAAGGGTTAGTTTTCTTTTATCACCCATGTTTAAATATTTTTCCCTTTTCTTTTCTGACTTCTATGATCTACCACTCAAAGCTTTGTTGGTAGAACACTCAATACTGAGCTAAGCTCGCCTTTGTACATACAAGCATTTAGTAAACTGTAATATGTGGCATTTACAATTTGTGCAAGGAATATGAATAAGAATGTTATATATTTTTGCAGGTGGATCCAAATGGTGCTGGTACAATCCAAGCACTGGATGCTGCTCGGTTCCTTAAGAAGTCCCGGCTCAGTGATGTGGTGCTCAGTAAGATATGGGACCTGTCGGACCCCACCGGCAAGGGATACCTTGATAAAGTAAGGATTATCAAGTTTTTTTACTCAAAATACTGATATTCATTGTTTAGACTCGAATAAGTAAGTACAAGACGATTGGCGCAGTGGGTATGGCTATGATCTTAGGTTTCTTGCTAAAGTGCTCAAGTACGTATAATAAATCTTTAATTATTTTTATATATAATTTTTTCGTAATCTTGTGTGGCACTGACGCTGTCCGATTCTGCGACTGCGCAAACACTCATTCTCATAGCCACTGTGCCAATCAGGCCGTAAATATTCATTGTTATTTTTTTATAGGCTTAATTCACTTTAATCGTGTCCAAAAAATTTACCGCCAAAAATAATAATCTAACAGCTTCAATTCTAATTCTAACAGTATGAAAGATAAAATGGAGACAAATACGCTGTTGTTTGATTGTAATGGTGCGGAATGTATGCAACAATTTATTTAACAAGATGTGTCAATGGCACTGATAAGGCTTCTTGTCTTATCATTCGGTAAGTCGCGTGGCCATCTCGACTATTTATGAGGAAAATAACATTTCATAGTATTAGGAATTATACCTGAAATGTATATGAAAGTTTTGAATTCAAAAGACTATTTTGTAGTTCGTTTCCGTTTTCAATGTCTCTGTAAGTAAGGGTTTCGTTTTGGTAGAGCTTTATGCTAGTACTACAGCTGGATTATTGGGATCCAAGGAAAAACCACGGCTAACACTTTAACACAACATTTAACAATCTCAGACTACCCTATTCGCTGGACTAGTACAGAAAAGGATCAAATAATCCTAGCGTGTAGTACCTATACACTATATCACTTACTTTCTTTTCTTTCTTTTCTTTCTTTTTTTAAAAAAAAAACGTCGCCCCACACTAGGAATTTCTCCTGTGTCGTGGGTGCGTTTCACAAACATGAAATATCACATACACAAACATCCAGACTCGGGACAAACAGCTGTGGGCCGCACAAAGTTTTGCCCCGTGCGGGAATCGAACCCGCAACCTTTAGCGCAGCAGTCCAATCACTTAGCCACTGCGCTAATCAGGTCGTCAAACTTTATCAAGTTTAGACGCAAGAATTGAAAGACCGATCGTATGTCCCATAAGGAGAGTATAGTCCCTTCTCTCTAGGGACCTACTGAACGTAGGCAGAAAACCAGCGTGATATCAGAAGCGTCTTCAGAAGAGACCACGATGTCCGTTAAGGGGTTAACCACTCTTATTCAGCTTGATTCAGCGTTTGTCCATAAAAAAACAGCTGTTTTAAATGGAGATGATTCAATTTGCGGCCACGAACCGTTAGCCGAAGTATTGGTATGCCTTCCACCAGGTGGACCGACGATATCGTCATAGTTGCAGGCAACCGGTGGCAGCAATTGGCCAGTTGTCGTTCATTGTGAAGTTCTAAGGGACCTTTGTTCAACAGTAGACGTCTTCTGGCTCTCTCTGATGATGATGATTCAGCTTCCGAGAGTTGAACGGACATACAAGTCATATAACATAAGCGTATTGTGTGGCAAATGCTGAATCAAGCTGTATAAGTGTGGTTAGTCCCTAGGTGTTGCGGATGTTGATAGCCGTAACAGCCGAATAACCTGCCATTCACCTGATTTACGACTGTACGAGTAATCTGACCTCGGTTACGCGTTATTTAATGGCAGTCATCGACACCAATCAGACGGATTGATTGGACGCGAGCTCCACCCCACCGTCACACTTAATGAGTGTCACATTACCCTTTATTTTACATTTAGGGGCTAACTTCGTTGCTTGCTGTTACATTATTATTGCATATTGATAAGATATTGTAAGTTCCATGTATTTTGGAACGAGTGTAGGTATTTGAAGGGCCACGAGCTTGTTCTATAATTATTTATTTTAAAATGCTTATAAGTTATCATGTGCATTTACGTTAACATTGTATTATTTTGTATTGGGCGAGAAATGTTATCAGACTACAAATATTTATATGAAAAATAAAGTTTGTGAGATAAGGTGCACATATAAATCCTTTATTTAAATTGGCCTATGAAAACTGTACTATTTACAAGTCAATATTACACGAAACGGCCCCTTTACCACGAACTCTTAAAGCAAGATAGTTTACGATGTGGAAGCGAGACCGCGCCGCTACGTACAGTGTAATGCGGTGTCTCGCTTCCACAAGGTAAACTGTCCTGCTTTAAGACTTCATGGTAAGGGGCAGATCCAAAAAGTCCACAAACCCTGTTAGTTATTACTAACATATTTATTTAAGCTGTGTATCACGTGATTTATGTTGTCTGTCTCATTATTTATACCAAACAAATACATATAAAGTTTACGTACTGTTTTAAGACTAATATTACTTTCGTCTACAATTTTCCAAATGGTTAGAAGTAGTGAACTAATGATTTTCTATAGGCCCCATGTAAAATCGATTAAACATAATTTTTAATGCTTTAGTTCGAGCTTGATAATAAATATAATAAAGCTCTAAGTATCTGTATTAGAATACGTGAAGACAAAACCTTGCAACTACTCAAGAAGTTTATACCTTTTACATAAAATAACGGTCAAATTTCAACCCTCGGCGACCACTTCTTACAAATTATTCTTTAACCTATGGCTACGGACATTTGAATCTGAGTCGTATGTCCTAGTTGGTTTTATAACGTGGCATTTTCAAAGAGATATGGCGTCATATTAAATGGGCTAAGTTTATAGGCAATAAGGCGGCCTCACAGCTCGGTACTCTAGTCTACTTGGCGCGGACTGGAGTTACGCAATTGTCTAGACTGTACTGTTCTGTAGAGTGGAGACCCATTTACATTAAAAATTGTCTCGATGCTTTTAAGTCGGTGAAATTAAGAGGGAGTGGGAGATCTAATGGAGGTTATTTAACAAACACAGTTTATAGCATGTTTATAGGCATGCTCGGCCCACTGCAGCGCGCATGCCTGCTTTCACTTCCACCACTGACTTTGCCTGGGGCTTTTTTCAGTACCTAAATTAACTTTATGCAATTTTGAATGGTCTGTATGCACTTTACTTCATAAAAACGTAGCCGAGATCGTATTTAGAGACGAAGCGTGCGATCACGCGATTTGATAGCAATTTTCCATATCAGAAATTAATTATTCTGATACAGAGAGATTCTTAGATGTTTAATAGATAATACATAGGTATAAGTACTATTAAAGGCCGCATTAGCTAAGCGGAAAGCACACGTGCATGTTCTTATACGTACTACGTAGACATGTGTATGTCCGCGTGATACTCAAAATAATTATTTTAAACCAACAAGGCTACCGAGAGAAGCCTTATAAAAGGCACGAATTCCAACAATTATATGATTGAAACATCCCTCCGCCGTGAAAAGGCCCCTCCTCATACAAAAAGTACGAGTATTGATCACTACGGCTACTCCCGGTGTCCACCTAACAGGGTTTTCTTATATCTTTCGCTTCTGTATGTCAGTCTCTTAGATAAACGTAGAAAATACATGTGAAAAAATGACGATATTGTGTAAAACATGTCAATCATAATATTGAGGATGAACAGCACCCTTACCATAAACTCTTAAAGCAGGACATTTTCCGATGTGGAAGCGAGACGCCGCAACGAGCAGTGTAGAGGAGCATCTCGATTCTATAACGGAAAATGTCCTGCTTTGAGAGTTCATGGTAAGAGGACTGAAATTTGAACGAACCGTAAACGGGATTCGGCTAACATTTTGATACAAATAATAAAAATGGTGTGTTCGTCCTGAAATAACGCCAATATTGGCATTACGGTTGGATCGGCCGTCCACATTTATACAATAATATTATAGCCTTCTTTATGATATTGCTTGAAGATTTCACCTATATTGAAGCCTGCCTCTTATAAGCACAATCGATTTTTCTGTCAAGTTAACACTTTGCACCTAAGTTTAGTGGGACGTGAAAAGACTGTAAAGCTACGGTCGCCAGCTAAGGCGGCGGTCACAGTGGAGCGATACTGGGAATTATAGCTGGAAAATATCGCAATCAAGTGGTTGAAGATCAATATTTATATAGCGCAATGCTCAATTTTCAAGTGTATTCGTGACTATGTAATTGGCGCAGTGTATAAGCGATTGGACTGCTGCGATAAGAGGTTGTGGGGTCGATTCCCGCTGACAAAAAATTGTTTGATCCGTAGATGTTTGTCCCGAATCTGAGTGTATGTGATATTTCATGTTTGTGAAACACACCCACGATACAGGAGAAATTCCTAGTGTGAAGCGATGTTTTTTTTAAAACAAAAGTTATGGAACCCAGAATAAAATAATTATATTGAGCATACCTGCCTAGATATAATTCCTTAAAATCTTTATAAGCTTCTATTAATACTAGAAATTATCTATGGTACGTTTATAGTCATAGTATTAAAATATTGGTCTTCTAATTTTATTCGGTCACGACATCGCAAAGTCAACTACAACGAAGGGTTAATGGTGGGCCAAAGGTCACAAGTTTAAAATACCTACCCCGATATATTATAAGAGAACTACTAACGGGGGGAGAAATATCCGTAAATACCAATACTTATTTTCTTAAACCTCTGGTATAATTGAAACACGCTACAAGTCACGTTACCGAAGTTATGCCTACAGCCCTAGATACACCTTGCTACATTTAAATATGATTTATTTCAAGGATCTTAAAGTTTCAATAAAACTGCTCATACCATGAACTCTTAAAGCAGGACAGTTTACGTTGTCGAAGCGAGACACCCCATTATAGGCGTATCGCTTCCACATCGTCAACTGTCCTGGTTTTATAAGAGTTCATGGTAAGGGGG
Organism: Abrostola triplasia; assembly: GCA_946251915.1. NCBI lineage: Eukaryota > Metazoa > Arthropoda > Insecta > Lepidoptera > Noctuidae > Abrostola > Abrostola triplasia. The sequence continues at coordinate 536,590 of OX276437.1, forward strand.
CTGTTCATATTATTATGATACGAACAGAAATCTTTTGTGTAAGGTAGGTACAGTACTTTCAATACAGTTTTAAACCCTATACTTACGTTCGTCAAAAAATAACGAACACAGATGTAAAATGTACGTAAACTATGAAGCGTTGTTTAATGGCATAAAAAAACCCGTTTTTAGGGCTCATCATTCAACGTTATTAGGGCTGCTGACAGGAAACATAATTTCTATTGCCATTTTAAAGCTTTATGTGTGCGTCAAGTGAAGCAGTAGCAACCCGCATTAGTTGGTAAATACAACACCTTAATTATTCTTTACATTAATTAGCGAGTCTATCGTACGCTGACAAATTCTATATAATCCTGAAAACTTTCTAAGAAATTACGTTACTTTACTCCAGGGGATATCTAAGTAAACGTTCGCGTCGGCCTCCAGACTAGCTCGTCTCGTCCCGCCTCTGAACAAACAACACAGCTCGATAATGGTCGATACTTTATTTAACCCGTCGCTGAAACGTCTACGACACGCGAATACCGCGACCATGGCGAGTTGTTGGACAAAGTTATTCCGTAATGTTCATTGGGAAATTGTTTGTTATGGTGCCCGGTAAATGGGAAAGGCAGGCCACGTATTTAATTGGTAAAATGTGGTACGTTTTTAAAATATTAGATTGGTCGTCAATGTTATTCTTGCCCCATCATCTCGATACGCTCGCTTGTTGACCCAAAGGTCCCTTAGTTGGCAAAACGCTTTTATTCCCGACGTACCCTTATCTAGTGCTGCCATCCGTCCTCCTTTCTCCGTACTGTCCCTCTGAGAGGACGTTCGGGGCCCTCAGGCGCGGCTCTTTGTAGTAAAAGTGTAGCCCCGTTACGTCCCGTGTTTGGACCTGCACAGTGCACACGTTACTTTGAGCTCCTTCTTGACATCAAAGGAAATATAATTAACACTAGCTGTAGTGCTTTATACCTATAAGCGGTTTAGAAGCTTAGATTTATGCGTACACAAAATACAGGTTCAAATTTGATCCCAGATATGTAGAACCAATGAGATTTTGTATTTCATATTTACGAAATGCTAACCTCTTCACCTTCTCTTCGTTTTTCACATCGTTTTGGTCTGATCTCAATTATTTATTGTCATAAATACAATTTATATTTGTATGGAAATACCGATATGTTGCATATTACACACGGTATCTACATTTTCTGCTACAGTAAATTTAGTTTTGCATCATGCATCATTTCGCGAGCTACAAGTTGTTAATTACAAAACCTTAAAACTCGTTAATTATCTAGGATATATTCCACTTATAAATAAAATCGAATTAAATAAACACTTATCCGTATAACTAGCTATGTTATGCAATTTTACTCCTTTCAATGAGTATAATTTCTAAATTTTAAAACAACAAGATATGTCATCTTATCAATATAAAAATGTAAAGCCTGAATGACGAAACATCAAACATTGACGCTGTAGCATTGCGGAGGATGTATTTAATTACAAATTCAACGATAATGCGTTATCTGCGCACTCATATGTGCTCGGGATAATATGTGGTGTGGCCGGGCCGGGCCGAACCTGTAGCTTTACTTACTAATAGTTTATTTAATTGTAAATAGTATTATTACATAAGTTACTCATGTTATGTGTAGAGGATCGTTAATGTGAACACTAAGTAATTAATTATGTGTGATAAGTTAACTGGTTTGTGAGCGATCGGCGATGCATACGTGTCTATCGTTTTAGTTCTGACTTCGTGGTGAGTTGCCTTTGTATTATGTCATCGACAAATTTATTAACCCTATAGGTTCAATGTAATTGTCCAATGCTAGTGGTCTCCCTGAGGCCGAAATTCGACAGTAATTATGTATAAACATTTTAGCTCTCTGCATAACCTCCATAACTTAAGCTTTAGCAATAAAGAATATGAATATGAATATGAATATGAATATAACTTCATTTATTTCTATATATTCTTTAGAACCCTTTTTACGGAAATTACGCGAACGGAGGAGTATGAAACTTGGCATAGTTACGGTTTATATGGAGTAGGAATGTAGAAAGATGAACAGAACATAATTTGTATCATCATCATGATCATTTCAGCCCGGTATCACCCACTGCTGGGTATAGGCCTCCCTTTTTCCCCTGCCATCTTTCTTTGCTTTGAGCGTCTCTCAATTTGTCATTAATCAATTATGTTTATTGTCAAAGTTTACTCTACCTAGTAAACTTTGATTATGCTTAATCTTACACTCCTCTGTGAGTAAAAATCTCTTCACGTTGTAAAAGAAGTATATTTGTTGTTATTATCAATCTTTAGTACATTTTTCTGTTGTTGTATTTGTGCGTTCCCTAATCGATATTGACAAACTTCGGTCGTCGTTCCATTTGCTAATGTTTTCGACATTCCCGGCCGACAAGTTAACATTCCATGAATAGGTCTGATTCCGTGCGGTACTTAAATTGCAAAGTCCATTGGGATTGTACATGTTTGTATCAGCATCATTTTACTAGTGTACAGTCTTGTAACCCCTACTAAATTCTTGACTTCTAACCCTATTGAGGACCCCATGATTATTGGTTTTCGTTTGTTTTTGCTACAATTGAACAAACGCAGTCTCTTCGAGTCAAATACATTGAATGAATTTACATACCAGTCACCAGAAAACAATTAGTAGGTATAGGAATTTGGATACCTAGATTTGATGTTTCATAGTTTTGATAGCTTCATACATGAATAGAAAACGTGTATTATGTATAACGTGGGCTTATCACTAGCTTCCTTCTTATGCTAGATGTGGCTTTTAACCGAGGTTTAAATCGTCACGTTATAAAATATATCTGATATAAAAATATGTGAACATTTTGATTAAATGTTCAAAGGTACATTGTAACTTTATGAAGTACTTGACTGAACTTAAATAAGGTTAGAGTGTATACTTACTGCGGCCTACTTTGTCAGCATGTTTCACGTAATAATAGCAACGTTTTGTTCAGGCGGGACTATTCGTGGCGCTGAAGCTGGTTGCGCTGGCGCAGGCCGGCAAGGACATCAACATGAGCAACATACACTCCGAGGCGCCGCCACCCAAAGTTGTAAGTCCTACTCATAACATAATTACTTTCCCTCGTCTTTGGAAATAATAGAAGTAAATACTTCTTGATGAGACTGCTATATAAGTTGTAGGAAATATCCGTGAAACATTCAATGGTTCTATATTCAAGAAGATGTAAATAATTATCCTTTTTTAAGCACCATTACACCTTTTTTGAGCCCTGGAACTTATGAATGAGACTGACCCCTTACCATGTTTTCTTAAAACAGGACAGTTTATAATGTGGAAGCGAGTTGCCGTTACGTGCAGTGTAATGTGGCATCTCGCTTCCATAACGTTAGCTGTCCTGCTTTAAAGTGCATGGTAAGGGGGCTGTGGATGTCGACAGTACTCCAACTGAAGTTTAATACAAAACTTAAACTCTTGAAGATGAACGTTCACATTAACTAAATCCGCCAAAAAAAGTTCAGCTACTCAGAATATAAATATTTGGTGAACCATCCTTATCATTGAGTCGCTAATGGTTGTAGGAACCTCTATTCTTCAGGGAATCCCGGTCCCCAGACTGAATAAATGTAATTGGGTTTTGTTGCGGAGTTCTTAATTAATCGAAATGCCGTCTTGACCGGCTGTTAGTTTAGTACGATCGATCCTTTGTGGATTGTTGTGTGTTATGTGCCAACGTATGTATTTACTGTGTTTGTAGTATCTATGTATCGCCGTACATTTTGGTTTTGCTCTTGTAATAATTGAACTATTCTTTAAGACGGTGTTCTGCACAATACTCCTTTTATTTATAATTTGAAAGTGGATACTTTCTACAGTTTTCCTGGGGTTAAAGCTATCTCTTTATCAAATTACACAAAAATTGCTTCAGTTGTTTAATAGTGATCAGATACTAAACATACAGACGGTTATAATTATCGTATCTAATAACTAACTTGTCTGCAATGACAGGGTGAGCTTCCAAAAGTGCCGCCGATGAGCGCGGCTCCTCCGGGTCGGCCGGCGGCGCCGTCGCCCGCGCCCTTGATGCCGCTCAGCGACTGGAGTATGAAGCCCGCCGAGCGCGACAAGTACAGCCAGTTGTTCGACACCCTGCAGCCCAACAATGGACTCATTGCTGGCAATAAGGTGGGTAACACTGACGAACTTAATGTTTGACTTGACGCGTAGTTATATATTTATCCACTTCCATTAGTACTTATATTTCCATTAAACTAGTAGACGCTTAACTGACATCTGGTTGCAGTATTATAAAAATATTTTAATTACAGACGAAAGGTCTATATTACATTCATACATTTTCGCGGTTCCTTTACGTCTAGGATAAAGCTTTTCTTGACATAATATGTTCTACATACAAAATATTATGTATCTGTTGAGTGAGACCTCTCATAGCTTATCTCGTTGTTTTAAACTCAATCAAGCTCACCAAAATATTCTTTCTACAGGTGAAGGGCATGCTGATGGAGTCAAAGCTTCCAATAGAGACACTGGGCAAAATCTGGGACCTCGCCGACCAAGACAAGGACGGCATGCTGGACAGACACGAGTTCATGGTGGTCAGTGCATATTGTATTGTTTTATTAATTGGTGCAATGGTGTGGTGGCCTGGTAATGGTTTCTTAGGTACAGAAGAATGAAGAATTCTGGACCGGAATGGTTTGATCTTTTGGGTTGCAGTTAACAATTGTGGTGGTCAATGTTTGTTGGTTTTCTCTCAGTGTGAGAAAACGCAGCTTAACCCTGCAGAACCTGGTATGCTAGTTGTCAGAATTGTATGTATTATCTTCTTGACATTCTTATACTTCACGTAGCGATTTTTTTCGTATTTTTAGACCTTGTTCTGTTCGTTTTGTTCTGTTTTGCATGTATTTAGCTAGAGGGCTTTGGTTCTTCTTCCTTTAAACATTTTTGGTTTGTTTTGTGTAGGATTTATGTTTGTTTGCTTTTCGTTTGGGCTGTCAAGTACAGACTGTAAGATGTCAAGAAGACAAGAAACAATCCTTAGAAGATTCACGGTCATTCTGTTGATTACCTAGGGAATCTACATAATACTGCTTACTGTAGATAGTTAATGTAATTACGTCTTATCTTTTTGTTGCTTTTGAGCTAATCTTACTGGGTGTCTCCCTGCGGTGTAGCGACGTCGCCCGAGCGCCGTGCTATCTCCTCCATGGTGTCTGGTGTCGTAGTGTCCGTGTGACGTAGGCGTGGGAGAGGCTGAGCCGTGGTGTGGTTGCAGGCGATGCACCTGGTGTACAAGGCGCTGGAGAAGCACGCCGTGCCGACCACGCTGCCGCCCGAGCTGCGCGGGGCGGGCGGCGCGGGCTCGCGGCCGGCGCGGCCCGCGTCGCGCCCCCCCTCCCGCCCCCCCTCGCGGCCGGCGTCGCGCCCCCCGTCGCGGCCCGCGTCCCCGCAGGCGCGCCCCCCGCCGCGCCCGCTGCCGCCGCAGGCCCCCCACCCCCCCCTGCAGCCGCAGTCCAACGCCGCGCTGCTCGAGGGGCTGCTGGACTTGTCTAGTGTGAGTACCGCATTAGAGACCGCGCACTCGACCTTACTGTACTTGTAGTTTGTCTGTATGTTTGTTGTGTATTCACCGTCAAATTGCTGCACCGTGTATGTACTTTAATTTAGCACTAGGTTCGCACCTGTCATGTTGTCACACCTTTTGCAGCCTCCGACACAAACGGCGCCGACGATGCCACCCTCCATCCCGCCAGTACCCGCTAGCCTCAACTCCTCAATGATGAATAGCATCTCATCGGGCACCACGACGTGGGTGGTGACGGACGCAGAGAAGGCACTGTTCGACACGCAATTCGCCGCGGCGGACACGGATCACGACGGGTTCGTCTCCGGCAACGAGATCAAACACATGTTCTTGGATTCCGGCCTGCCTCAGCAAACTCTAGCGCACATATGGTAAGAAGCCGTTAGATTTGAATAGTCCATTGTAGATAACGTCTGGCGTCCCCTCGTTACCCACGTGGCTTGTCCCGCAGGGCGCTGTGCGACACGGGCGGCGCGGGCAAGCTGTCGTGCGGGCAGTTCGCGCTGGCCATGTGGCTGGTGCAGCGCGCGCTGCGGGGGCTGCCCCCGCCGCCCGCGCTGACGCCCGACATGCTGCCGCCGCCCGCCGCCGCCGTGAGTACTTACTACTGCTTATTTTTATCCCGAGGGACATGCGCTAGGCTCATAAGGGACTCTCCCCATGAACCCAATAAGTCCCACAATGCTTGTACCTAACGCGATCACACCAGACTGACCTCAGCCTGGGCAGCCCCCAAAAGATTCCGTTTTGAGTAGACAGTCCCCAATAATAATTAGAATAGACCCCAATAAGAGACTTCAACTTTAAGGCAATTCATTCATCTAAGTTGCTCGACACTGTAATCTTCAACCACCAACACTAAAGCAACCAACAACACACATCGATCGATCGTATATAATCGACAAGGGTTACAAAAAAAATTAATATCTATAACTTTAAATTTATTATTTTTCCGAGCTGTGATGTCATTAATGACGCTGATGTAAATAATATAGCATGCTCCGTCGTCTCTGTACGTTGCGCACTCCGCGCTGCGCGCACTGCAGCAGGCCAGCCGCGCTGATCACCACTACAATTAGAGTCACGTGGTGGTTCCAATACGTGTGCGCCCCGTCCCATACTATCAACTTCACAGCACCGGCCAAGTTGTCCAACTGCCAGCAACTGTAATGACAACGATTCTTATACATAACATAACACCACGCCCGTCTTCCTTGAATGTGTAGGCGGAAGGATTATAATAATAATATGTTGTAGGTCTCATGTAGTAAGGGGTGAGTATATTGCCTAATCGGGTATAAATCCAGGGTCCGTGCTGCTATTGAGTTACCTAAAGGAAAAACACTACCCGGCTTAAAAATAGACTACACGATCAGTAGTTGCGCTTGCGACTACTATAACAACGAGAAAACGGCACACGTCCGAAAGTAAGGAACGTACCTGTACAAGTGTGCGTCGGAGAACAGCACCGTGGTGAAGACCAGGTGGTCCCTGCAGTTGACGTGCACGCGGCCGGCGCTGGCCCGCAGCGCGGCCCGCGGCTGCACGGCCCGCAGCGCGCCCCGCGGCCCGCAGGCCCACTGCACGGGCACGTCGCGCAGGGTCGTGCTGCTCAGGGGTACACTTGTTATTTTAGTACAACTTGGTAGCGGAATTGACACCCCAGTTTACAGGACCACAAAAAAATGGTTATAAATGAATCAGGGCGACGCATTCAGTTGTTTGGTAAGGTGATTGAACTAAAAACAAATCACAATCTGAACACAAATTACTCTAATAGGCCGAAGTTAGGCCCGTACTAAACTACAATAATTAATATAGGCACGTAAACTAGTAGTTCTAAAGCGTAAATAATCGTACCCGGGGCATCGAATTTCTACATGCTGTCCGAAGTCGGCAAATATAGTATTTCTGGCAGCGACCGGCGGTTGTTTCGGCAGCTCACGTGTGAGGGAGAACAACAACATGACACCGGTCTGGTTCCTTTCTGTTTCATTTGTCCAGGGGAGAGGTTCAAGAACCATATTTTTGCAACTCACCTAAAATTAAATTGTTTAAAAATCTTTCTACTCGATTCGATTGCCGCTCGGTTTAGCTTATTGGCGCCTACATTTTATATGGGAATGAATATGTTTTGAGTGGAGTTTCATCGTGTTATTGTACCATACAATCTGTCAACAATTCCTGGCAGTAAAATCGATATAATGACTTAGGTTTATGGGGAATCGTCTTCGGCGTGTCAAAGTCATGTCATGTCCTTGGTTTTCATAATGGTAATTATGGCTTCCTATAGGTGTATATTTCTTATGCTTTTCTTTCCATACCTTGCACATAGCTATCATTATCTCGTTGGGCCTCTGCTGCGCGACATTTAGCTTTCTTATCGCTTGCGGCAAGTATCGTGATCGACATGGTATGCCGGCGGGGAATGCTACGAGCAATGAAACGTTTCTATAGTAACGTAGAACACTTCCCTAACTTTATATCGAGAATAACATATTTTTAACAAACTTTTCCTAAAACTTTAACACCGTTAACAAAATAATGGGAAAAACATCTAAATACAGCACAATGGGAGGTAAAATGTATACCTACAGTCCTACAGGTTTCACAATTAAGCCTATTTTGATAGCTCAAAATGCAATAAACACAAAAAAATAAATTACTTATACTTACCATTGTTATCGTCTGGTATATAATCTACTAGAAAAGCAATAAGGCAAATCATCTATAATAATAAATTCAGTGGCCAATTTAATTATATACAATTGGAATTTTTTGTAATAATAACAGTATTTGTTAGTAAAATACAATGAGCGATTCTAATAAGCCGGAAAATTGATTTTACCCATAGTTTAGAATTCTCTAAAAATTTATATACAGTTCACAGTTGTAATCCATAGCGCAGATGTGTTCCTAGTAACTTTCTCATCAAATAAAACATATTCTGATAAAAAATAACGAGTCTTATATTTTGTTGGTATATGGATTACATCTTTATCAGTTTCATTTGTCTAACTAGAAACTTATTTGCTAGCAAACGTAATCTATTCGGGTCGGTTACTTGGTTAGTAGTGTTTATGACAAGTGTTGGAAGCCTAGTGGTGAGGTGTGTTAGTGTCGCGCCCGGAACAATCTGCTCCTGGTCGTTAACAGAGATCTTTGGAAGATGTTCCAGGTAATACTATTGTTTTCTGTTGATAATTCTTAAAATGTTGTTTGGAGGTATTGTTATAGATAGTTTTAGTCGATACCTCATTTGAGTACTGCCTCTTCTTGTACATGTTCTCGTGTTTTAGCGAGACTAATGAACAGCAATTTTTATAATATAGATTTGGTTACTTCTCTCGTATCGAAGCACGCACTATTGCTCTACAAATGTTAGTGCTAGTTAGACAAAATGTTATATGGCTGTACCTATACCACAAATAAATATTTACTCGTAGATTAGGTTCAGTTGAATCTAAGTTGTTTTTAGTTAATCCAATAGTTAGTAGGATGTAATCTACAGACAATATGATGACCTTTACCTTCAAACAATTCGAAAACACTGCGATCATAATTTAACTTCTGTTCGTTTGTGGCATTCGTTACCTAAAACAAAATTAATTCAAACTATTTTCATAAAACATCATTTTGTAGGATATCCTACATAAGTCCAGATTTCATAAACATACATACTATCCTCCATCGCTTAGCATTACAATATACATACATATCATGTATTATTAAATTACTGTACTACTATTAACAACCAAATACGAATACAAATAAAAAACAATATTTAAAAAAATAAACGGTTAAAAGGCATCATTGTTTTCATCCTTATCGATGACAACTGGTAACGGGCACTTTTGTGACTGGCATTGCCACGTGAATGGCAATATCGATTTTTTTTGGCTAAGAAGCGAACCAGTATTTCATATCACGTGTAGTGTCGACTGAGCGTTTCCCTAAGTTTCTAGCGCGAGCGCTCGGACCCAAATGTTTCGACCCCAAAAGGCTCAATAACATAATTGCTGATCAGCCCCCCACCATAAACAGGACATTTTCCGATGTCCCATATGCCGTCTTACACTGCACATAGCGGCCTTTCGCTTTCACAGCGTAAACCGTCTAAGAGTTCGTGGTAAGTATAATTATTTCCGCCATTTCGGCTCTCCGCAGCCACATAGTTAACCATGTATACTAACCGACTCATCAAGTTGGACGTAGCACATGCCATGTCGGTGTCGCCTGCCCACCTTCCCACAATCGCTGCACTCGCTCCACGGTGCCCACATAGTGAAGAACACGAGGCCTTTGTAGAACTCCGGGGGGAATGCGTGCGGCCCTCGGGATTCGGGAACTTTTACCTGAATTTTGGGTATTTTAGTCGCTATCATAACATGCTATATCAATAAACGATATGTTGAGTGATATAAAGGTAGACGTTTGCCCCGCATGTATACGACCATCCATTCACTTTTAATTTAGCCAGATAAAATTTCCTCATCAAAAACTTGGTGTTTCTAAATTTCTGGACTACAAAAAGTCCTAATGTCTTCAATATGAGCAACACTCATGATTTCTATCTGTATATAATTTAATACAACTCCGAAGAAATCAAAAGATTATTTCACAGGCAAAGCCACTATTATGCTTAACTCACCACTCTATAGTTCTCCTCCTTGTCCACTACATCTAAGATCACCGGGCCTCCCTTACTGTCCTCGAACACACACTGGTAAGTCCCGGCATCTTGAGGCATCACGTTGTATATCGTCATGCTGTCCCCGTCTTCAATCACTGTTCTGTCCTGCTCTCGCACCTCAGTGAATTCCAAAGCTACTGTGGACTGGAGACGGCAAGAGGCTAGAGGGAGTGCTAGGATGGCTAACTAATGACAAATGTGAATGGATGAACAGTTTTGATAGATACGCTTTTTCTGTAAGATACGAGTGAAACTGCTGGTATCAAAAATTACTGTGTCAAAATGACTGTGTGCGTTTATCGTCGGTTGACATTAGTCGTCAATTAATGCAACCCAAAGCATTTCCTTTTATATTCTACTAGCTACGCCTGTGGTGTTACCCGCAACATTTTTTCGGGATAAAATGTGGTAATAACCAAATTTTATCAAAATCGGTCCAGCCGTCTGAGCTTGAACAGGTAACAACTTTCACCTGTATAAGTGTGATTCTATTCGCCTTTTGTGCCAGTTATCAGCAAGATTTGTTCTGGCCTGTTGTACATACTGTCCCTGCCAACCCGTCCACCTACTGCCCTCACTACCTCCGCGGACGTCCACCGTCTCTTGCCCCCCGGCGGGGCGCACACCCCGCACGGCAGGCGCGCCACAGCCCCCTGGTACACCACCAGCAGCGAGCCGGGCAGCGCGGCCGACGGGCTGAGCCGGTCGATCTCGTGGGCCAAGCACGAATAGTACTCGCGCCACAGCTGGGATAGTACTGACAACTTGCGCATGTCTCCCCCTGCGGACGTACACCCCCTTACTTATAAACGATGCTATAATTACTTCTTAAGTCTATTGACATCTTCTTTCTTTAAATGCAAATGACAGTGACAATTTAATCAATGGTTCAACACTGTACATTTTTATAAGTAAGGGGTCTATTTATAAGGATTAGGAGATGATAATTATGGACTTTGCACTATTTATTATCACACAAATTAACTTACTTACTACGACTTACTATATAATCTACTTATAGTAAACAACACCTACGTTAAAAAAATGTACAAATGAAAAATAAACTAAAAATTATGCATCGAAGTATTCTTCCTCATCGCTGTCGACTGGTAGGGTGCCAAAAAGGCTGGCTTTCTTATAATTAAAATTATTCATTTATTTAAAAAACATACATTACAGATTGCACTGAACTCCACAATAGGATAACCTGTGTCGTGGGATTCAGAAGGTTTCATGCGAAATATAATAATATTCTGGGTTTATTTAACTTTAAATAATGACGAATAGACACTTGACTGTGACTTCCAAAAGTTGAAATATATATTACAGAACCTACTTAAAAATGCTATATATAAAAAATATAGTTTGATTTACTTGGATACATAAGCTTGTGTTGTACTTTATAATTCTTCTTGACATCTTCTGCTGTCGCTTCTCCGTACATTTGTCGGCTTTTGTTGTTAATTTCTTCCACTCTTCTGTGGACAGGGTGTTTAAACCTACATGTTGTGTTGTTTATAATAATTAGTAACAAAAATATGAAAAGTTTGTTGTCTGCCATTTTGGAAAATTTTGCTAGTGTCAATTTCGGCAGTTGTTTTTTCACTTGTTTTTTAAATGTGGAATTATGTGCAAAACATATGAATCATAAAAATAAAATATATTTTTTATACTATGAGGAGCAAAAACTTTTTTGATTTATTATGTAAATAAAGAATACCGTTTAAATTTGGAAAAATGTTTCAATACAATGCTCTTGTTTTTCAAATTGATTTTAAGTGAAGTGTTAATAATGAAATAGTGAAGGGTTGGGTCTTTTTGGATCTGGAGCAGTGTTTTTTGATTAGCTAACTCAGTAGCGCTACGGAATCTGGATTTGGTCCCGGTTGTTGGTAATAGGTGTGCCCCCTATTGTATTAGGACTTAACAGAACTAGCGAAATTTGGGTGTAGAGATGTTGGCCTATCCTTTATTTAGACGTAATTTTATGTATGTATGTAATGTCTACATTCAAAACGTACTAGTTTACAAAGTCATTTATTATAAAATTCTTAATGCGATAGAGGCCTTAAATAAAAAAAGCAATTAACACTAATAAAACAATAATAACATCTATTAAATAAAAAGCGCAAACTGAACAACTTACTCCTAAAATAAAAACACTTTTAAAATCTGTAAATAAAATATGTATTTAAACCTTTATGTAATAATAAGTAATAATATAATGTTTGTAGAAGTCAGAGGCCATCCAGTCACTGGGCCCGCAGCCCACGCCGGAGATGGAGGCCATCGCGCGCGAGGTGGACGCGCTGGCCCGCGAGCGGCTCGCGCTGGAGGCCGAGCTGGCCGCCAAGCAGCGCGACCTCACTGTCAAGACCGGGGAGGCCGACAGCTTGCAGGTAAATGCGACATGGGAGGCGTGTACCCTGAAGGTACAGGGCGAATAAGGACATATATTATTATATTAATATGGTTCTATATTTAAGTGCAGCTGCTACTGTTAAATTGGCCTTTACTATATATTGCAAAATGTATTCGAGAAGAAGTAAAGGAGCACCATAGCACAGGTATTTACTTAGTATGGGCTCGCATCTCCAATTTTAAACTATTATAAAGTTCACCTGTTATAGAATCATGTGTTGGGAGTAATAAATCATAATTTTTTAAATATATAAAAATGAAAATTATTATCGAGGACAGTTTATAAATCACCAAATCAAATCAATATAATTTACTAAATATTTATCAAACGTTTTCAAATTTTGAACATGTTTTAATAAAAGTATTGAGGTTGAATTTTGTTTCAAACTCTTGTTTCTTGTTTGCAGAGCGAGCTGGACACATTAACAGCAACATTAAAACAGTTAGAAAACCAAAAAGGAGAAGCACAAAAGAGGTTAAATGATCTCAAGGCACAGGTAATTTATCTTTATATAATATACCAGCGTTGAATTTCGTATATATGCTTCAACAAACTGTTATACTGTGTTGATTAGACTATTCAATGATTGTAACTGTTGTGTTGCAGGTAGAGAAGCTTCGCTCGCAGGTGTCGGCGCAGGAGGCCGCGGCGGCCGAGACCGAGGCCGAGGTGGCCGCGCGCCGGGCCGCCGCGCACACGCTCAAGGAGAAGGAGCGCGCGCTGCAGGCCGACGTGGCCGAGGCCGACGCCGAGGCCGAGGCCCTCACCGCGCAGCTGCGCCGCACCGTGCTCGCCGTCAGCCAGGTGACACCGCACGATTTACAACTCGCTTGAGGCCGTCCCGCGCGCCGTGCCCATTATCGATGTGGAAAACGAAGTCGAGATCGAAGTCGAGATCGAAGTCGAGATCGAAGTCGAGATCGAAGTCGAGATCGAAGTCGAGATCGAAGTCGAGATCGAAGTCGAGATCGAAGTCGAGATCGAAGTCGAGATCGAAGTCGAGATCGAAGTCGAGATCGAAGTCGAGATCGAAGTCGAGATCGAAGTCGAGATCGAAGTCGAGATCGAAGTCGAGATCGAAGTCGAGATCGAAGTCGAGATCGAAGTCGAGATCGAAGTCGAGATCGAAGTCGAGATCGAAGTCGAGATCGAAGTCGAGATCGAAGTCGAGATCGAAGTCGAGATAAAGTCGAGATCGTAGTCGAGATCGAAGTCGAGGTCGAAGTCGAGATCGAAGTCGAGATCGAAGTCGAGATCGAAGTCGAGATCGAAGTCGAGATCGAAGTCGAGATCGAAGTCGAGATCGAAGTCGAGGTCGAAGTCGAGATCGAAGTCGATATCGATACCGAGACTAATGTCGAGAACGATGTCAAAACTAATGTCGAGATTGATGACGATATTCAAGACCCACATAGGGGTTGAGCCTGAAGTTAATGTAGAGCTTGAGACTGGCCGTGACCGATGACCACGTGGAGACGGGACTGATGTCGTTTGTCGAGACCGATGTCGAGATATAGAACTGTGTTGTTTGTTGCAGGCGAACATCAAGATCTCGTACTTGGAAGAGCAGCACCGCGTCATCAGCTCGGCGGCGGAGGCGCTGGCGGCGCCGGGCCCCGCGGGCGCGGGCGTGCTGCAGCTGGCGCCGCAGTTCTCGGCCGAGCACCTGGAGCGCGTGGTGCGCGGGGCCACGCCCAGCGACGCGCTGGTTAGTACACACACACGGCATCAGCTGGCGGCGCCGGGCCCCGCGGGCGCGGGCGTGCTGCAGCTGGCGCCGCAGTTCTCGGCCGAGCACCTGGAGCGCGTGGTGCGCGGGGCCACGCCCAGCGACGCGCTGGTTAGTACACACACACGGCATCAGCTGGCGGCGCCGGGCCCCGCGGGCGCGGGCGTGCTGCAGCTGGCGCCGCAGTTCTCGGCCGAGCACCTGGAGCGCGTGGTGCGCGGGGCCACGCCCAGCGACGCGCTGGTTAGTACACACACACGGCATCAGCTGGCGGCGCCGGGCCCCGCGGGCGCGGGCGTGCTGCAGCTGGCGCCGCAGTTCTCGGCCGAGCACCTGGAGCGCGTGGTGCGCGGGGCCACGCCCAGCGACGCGCTGGTTAGTACACACACACGGCATCAGCTGGCGGCGCCGGGCCCCGCGGGCGCGGGCGTGCTGCAGCTGGCGCCGCAGTTCTCGGCCGAGCACCTGGAGCGCGTGGTGCGCGGGGCCACGCCCAGCGACGCGCTGGTTAGTACACACACACGGCATCAGCTGGCGGCGCCGGGCCCCGCGGGCGCGGGCGTGCTGCAGCTGGCGCCGCAGTTCTCGGCCGAGCACCTGGAGCGCGTGGTGCGCGGGGCCACGCCCAGCGACGCGCTGGTTAGTACACACACACGGCATCAGCTGGCGGCGCCGGGCCCCGCGGGCGCGGGCGTGCTGCAGCTGGCGCCGCAGTTCTCGGCCGAGCACCTGGAGCGCGTGGTGCGCGGGGCCACGCCCAGCGACGCGCTGGTTAGTACACACACACGGCATCAGCTGGCGGCGCCGGGCCCCGCGGGCGCGGGCGTGCTGCAGCTGGCGCCGCAGTTCTCGGCCGAGCACCTGGAGCGCGTGGTGCGCGGGGCCACGCCCAGCGACGCGCTGGTTAGTACACACACACGGCATCAGCTGGCGGCGCCGGGCCCCGCGGAAGACAAGCGCATGCCGCCTCGGCCCTATCTGGTCGGGCAATGAACTGGGAGTGCCCCAAGTCCTCCCAACGGGCCCCAAGTCGCCGGCCGGCAACTCATGGAAGCCGTGGAAGGGAGGGAGGTTGTTCGCTCCTCTTCCTTTCGGTCGCTATCTTCGCGCGCATCGCCTCCTTGCGATGGAGACAATAGTATTCCAGACGCTCTCGCCTCCAACCACGGTCAAAATAACGTCCGGAAGCGAGAGGTTACCGATCGTGGAGCTGTTCGTCCTAAGCTGACATTAATATTCTCCTGCTTTATATACACATATTAAGGATTATGGTGCAGCTGTCGCTCTGATGTTCTGTTGAAATCACAAAATCTATATTTCTGAATATGATATCAATCCTAGTACTAACATACTATAATAGTACATGAGTTATGTATAATATTATATGAGTCCAGCTGAGTGTAACCTGTGTGTGCAGGAGGACGAGCCGTTCGCGAAGAGCAACGGCTTCGCGTCCCGCGGCTTCGACGCGGACCCCTTCGCCGAGCGCGGCGCGGACCCCTTCGCCCCCAGCGCCGCGCAGGTACGGGCTCTCACGACGACTGCTGCCACACAGCTCATACAACACGTCACGGCCTTTACCATACGCCAGTAACGCGCTGCCGCTGGCTAGTTTGAATTTTAACTTACACTACAAGATATTGAACACGAAAAAGTGTCCGGTAACTGAATAAATTGTCACCATCTATGTTACCAAGTTGCTTACATTCTAAGTAACTACCTTACCATTTGGTAATTTTAAATATCAATAAAGGCTAGGCGTGAACTTGCATCTCTGATATATGTTTATCTCAGGAAAGTTTTTTCTTTGTTGATCAATGACATATCTCCATACAGTTTCGTTACAATTTGGGGACCTTTTTAGCTCGTACAGCCAGCAACATAAGTATCTGAACATTTATATTGTTTAAACATACCTTTAGTTGAAGAACTACTTCTTACATAGTAGTCTTAAATATTCTCAGAACAGCATTTGGTCGCTCTTATAATTTGAAACAATAACTTGAAGTTATGGTAATGTTTTTACAATTATTTGACATAAGGTTTCTCATCAGGTTAAGCTACGTAAGTTGCTGACCATACTGTCACTTTTTTCTATTGTTATATTTTACGTATGTCGTCGAGATAAAAATAAATAATTTTCTTTCTTTGTTTTTTTTTCATCACAGGACGGGTTCGGCACGACAGATCCTTTCGCATCGAACGCGGATCCATTCGCAGGCGATGCCTTCGCCGCACAGGATAATACTGCTAAGCCTAATGAAGATGTGAGTTGTGTTTATATTGGTGTTGATTGACTTTATTGCGAATTTCTTAAGTGTAGATTAGACTGAGTAATCTTGTTGTAACTAATGTTCTTTATTCTTTATTTATTATGTTACAGTGTTGTTCTTATAATTAACAAAGCCCTACAAAACCACGTGATTGGTTTGAAGGGAAATTGTGGGGCATAGATTGATAATTAGACGAGGAAATTGTAGGATTTAGAATAAAATGTTGTTTCTGAGTACACAGTTAGCATGGATTTTTAATAGTAGAGATTTTGACATTTTGGCAGACCCTTTGTTTTGTCAAGACTGAGAGGATTGAGATGTTGTGTAATGGTACGTAGTTATAATATTGTAGGTGCGCTGATAATTTAGCTTGTGTATGGTGTAGTATCAGTTAACCGATCGTTGTCTCCCCCCAGCCGGCGTGGGCGGCGGACCCGTTCGCCGTGCTGCACGCGCCCGCGCTGCCCCCCAAGCAGCACAAGACGCCCCCGCCGCGCCCCGCGCCGCCCCGCCCCGCGCAACACAAGGTACGCTCGCCTACTGACGAGGTTTTCATCTCTTATGACTCCCTTAAACTTAAATATCTAATTGTTTAAAGTCTTATTCCTAAAAGTCCTATATAAAAAAACTGCATCAATAATAAAATTAAAACCTAAGTACCATATTATTTCCCTTATTTATTTAAAGTTTTAAACGTTTTTTTTTATTTTAAACTAATCCACAAATTAATATTTATATCCAAATAGTAAAAAAGACTCCAATCATTCCTTCATCAGATTTATTATTGAAACAGTTTTTTAATACTTAAAATCTGGCTGAAATTTATATATCTCAAGAAACAGTTTTTTTCTTACCAATTTATCCTACAGCTAGATAGACACTTTTTTAAATGAATCCCCAATACTGTAAGCTAACGATTTATTTCAGATTGTGTTATTTTTCTAATTATTTGAGGTTTATTTACTCCTATCCCTTGACTAGCCGCATGCTGTCGTCGGGTAGCATCGACAAGCTAAATACCTTTTGTTTTTTTGTAACGCTGCAGAGAAAGTAACATGTACGTAAAGGAGTCATTATCGCACCTTGTCACTAGAGAATGGCATTTTATCGTGTTCCAATCGCTTTATATGTTCTTTTTAATAAAATGTCAATCTCAATTGCGCTGCTTTCTGTGATATATTTAGTTGTTAATGTGAGCATACATATCGATGAAATAACAAAAGTATAATTATTAATAGTATAATTATTAAAACAACATTTTGTCATACCCAAATAAGAATTTGCAAACGCTTTTAATATACCTTAAGGTATTTATATAACAACTATAGAAACACAGTCAATTCAAATTAGTCTTTTTTTACATTATCAAAGATCCTTCATTCATTTCACTGCTTCTTTAGCAGTGATAGCCTATCGGTATGACCGTTGGACTGCCCAGTTAAAGATCGTAAGTTAAACCCCGGCACGCACCGATATCTTTTCGAATTTATGTGCGTACTATAAATAAGTTATCAGCCAGGAAACCAGCGCACCTGTGAGATTTATCACCGGTGTGTAAAGCCATGTCAGAGGCCTACAGGAGGTTTAAACTCTGACACAAGGTTGTTCATCAACCATACGATAAGAAGAAACTGCTTTTAGTTACAGCAATATTGCTATTGAATCAGACAGTAGCGCAGCTTCATACATGGTACCTGTTGAATGTTTACTTTCTCTGTGTGCCGAATGCCATTCTCGGGCTCCACGTTGGTTTAGTTCGCTGCCGCACGCATCGCACGCCTCGCACGCTTGTTTGGTCGACGGTACCTCACTCATATAGAGCTCTAGTGTAAGCTGTGTTTGTTGACTGTACTCAATGCGTTGGACGTTTTGTTATAGTTTCAAGATTATAATCATTTTATACACGGACTAAAATGGGTTTTAGACCGTGTAGAAAATGATTTTATGGTAAATCAGTTTCGATATTTTTATACAATTTCTTTCTGTGTATTATTATACAATGTGTATATTTTTATACAATATACTTCAATCTACTTAAAAAAAATTTAATTAACTGACGTTATTTAAAATATCCGAAATAATAAAATAGTCGGTTCAATAATACGCATGCGTATCACGTACTTCGGCCCAATCCAGTGGCTAAGTGCGGGTAATGTCCAGCAAAACTAACTAATACGCATGCGTAGTACCTAGTAGCGGTACCAACTCACAGAGCTTACATTAGATGCATTGTTCATGTATCGTATTGCATGTTTTATTTATATGTTACGCTTGTATATGTATGTTATTTTATATATGTATAGTGTTTACTGTAGCCTTGTAGGAGCTTGTTTCCTTTGCTCTTTTGTAGATGAGAGTTTAATACCAAGATGGATAAATGATCAGGGGTTAGTAGATTTAGTTTTTGGTTGTCGTAGATACTACCTACCTTCTTAGATAAGATAAAAAGGATATGTAGTAAATAATGATTAGAGTTAGTATATTAGCGGCGCGAGGAAGCGCGAGTCCGGCGCAGGGCCTCCCGCCCGGACTACTGTCCTCCCCCGGGCTCCTTAACGGCCCTTTGTAGGGGAGGATAACTCTAAATTTTTTCTGCTAAATACATTACCTCTTATTTACTGTAAAGTCTATTGACATCGATTTTTTTTTGACATGCTGTTGGCAACAGTGTCCATTTGTATTACTAGTATACTAGTAAATGTTTTTATTAGTCCTTACGTATATTATACATCTAAAGAGAGGCCTATACCCAGCAGTGCGGGAAATCGGGCTGCAGGTGATGATGAAGAAGATGATGGGTCGTATATCTAGCGTCCTTTTACTAGAGTCAACCTTCTAAAAAGTTGAGCATTAGTTGAACATCTGTCATCATAGACTGCTTGCCAAATAATAAGATAAATACCATTATAAAAACATACAAAAAAGATTACTTGTATCATAATAGTTAAAACTGTTCTCATATTTTCGAACTTCTAAAACTATTAGTGCAAACAGTTAAAAAAAAATGTATTTAGAGTAAGATTAGTCTCACTATTGAATGTTTCCTGTATTTAGCATAACTAGATAGACTTGCCTATTGTACAGCTATATATCTATACGGATCCTAATTTATGAAGCTGAAGTATCAAACCTAAGTTACTTGGTTTTGATAAGTTACGGACCCCCAGTTAGTATTGCATGGTAGTCGCTTGTAGAAGTGCTCTCAGCACACAGTCACCCCCACTCCTGTTTCTTATTATTTCATTTATATTTATTTGTTATCATTTCTTTTATCTGAACTATATCTACCTGTATATACCTATAATGATAATATAACGAGCACGCATCGCAACGGGATGTGTGAACTGAAAAGTATAATACAATACTGCCAAAGATGTTTGGCAGGTAACAAACAACCATATCCGTGCGAGGCGCTGCGTGCCCCATCATGCGTCATGTGCCACTGTCCACTAACATGCTAACCACTGCTCGTGTGCTTGTCCCCACTTGCAGCGCTAAGCGGACGCGGCGGCGGCGAGGCTGACACGTGCGTACAATCTGTCTCTCTCCCACTCACCCCGCTAGCCCGCTCGCATCCCACTCACACACACTTTGTCGTCCAGACCGACAAGCAGGCCGCCATGGACTTCGCCGACGACCCCTTTAAGGACTACCGCTACGAGGACCCCTTCAACATCGAGGACCCCTTCGCCGACGTCCCCGACAACAGAAGGGCCGACCCCTTCGCGCGCCCCACGTCCGTAGCGGGCTTCGAGACCGACGACTTCTTCTCGGCGTCCTCCGCCGTCAACGGCAGCTTCGCGCCCTCCGACAAGCGCAGCGGCCGCGTGTCCGCGCCGCCCGTGGCCTACGACCCCTTCGCGGGCCGCGCCTCGCCCGGCCCGGCCGCGCCCGCCTGGCCCGCCTGGCCCGCGCCCGACTGGGCCGCGGACGACGCGTGGGCCGGCTCGGCGCGGGCCTGGCCCGGCGCGCCCGCGGACGGCGGCTCGCCCGCCGCGCAGCCCGCGCCCGACAACTGGGCCGCCGACTGGGGCGCGGCCGACTGCAACCGCAACCTCAACGACACGTGGCCGTCCAGCACGCTGCCCGCCAAGAAGGACAAGTCCCCGCGGCGCGTCATGTACGCGCGCTCGCTCGTGCACACCATCGGCGGCATCGGCCGCGCGCGCCAGAAGGACAAGAAGGCCAAGGGCGCCGCGCTGGAGGCCAAGAGCGCGTCGGCGCTGCCCAGCGAGGAGCAGCAGTGGGCCTGGGCCGCGGCCGAGTCCCGGCGCCTGCAGGCCGAGGCCGAGGCGCGGCGCCAGCGGGAGGAGGCCGAGCTGCGTCTGGCGCTGGCCCTGTCGCGGCAGGACAAGTGAGGCCGCCGGGAGGTGCGCGACACCTTATTTATTGCATTTTTGTAATTCGTCCATGTTTGTTTTTCGATACTTTTACGCGAGAGATTGTGGGCGAGTGTTAAATTAGAAGAGTAATTTATAAATAAATAATTATACATAATTATGTTGTTAATAGCTAAAGTTCAACGCTAGCGGATGGCAGGTCATAGTGACGTCAGTGTACTGTGCTCTAGACACATCTTACGTACGTTATAGAACAATGGTTCCGGTTACTAAGTTATTCGGAACTAGTTCGTCTAGTTTTAGTACACAGACGTCTTTACTCTAATCACACGTACGGAAAATTAAATCTCTGTACGCATTGCAGGTTAGCTTGGACCGTACCTGTTGTGATTGCTTTACGGATCGAGAAAGCTGTGGCTAGATATGATTCACCGCGAAACGAATGTATTAAAAGGCAAAATCACATACTCTAGACGTCAAATATACCAGAGAAGGACACTGACGGTTACTTATCTAGGTGCTATCGATACTGGTGATAGTGCTTAGTCAGCCAGTGAGTCATATTTAGCCACAGCTCATATAAGTGCATCACACAATACGATCGCCATCATTCATGTAAGAAAACTTAAGGTATATGTATATAAAATTGATATTCACTCGTTATATTTAGTTAAATTGTTCAGCATTCCAAATTAAGGCAAAGCCGTGCGGCGAGCTAGTGTAAGAATTGGCTAATAATAAACATTGCATATCTAAATCATTTTAAATTATAATTGTCTTGCCCCTGCACACAATGGCCCATTGCGTACACACGTGTATAATAGTTGATAACCCTACTGAGACAAGAAAACAATCTTAAATGCGAGTTATAAGTTGACCGTTGTGGGTAGCTGATTAAATTCGTTGGTCAAGTGGTCGCTAAGCGCGGTTTTTGAACATGAGGTCCTGGGTCGGTCAGTGTTACTGGGTTTTTCCATTAGGTAACGGATTATACTCGTGTATAATTGAATTTCCGAGTGTGCATTTACTTGTCGACATAGTGTGCTGACAAAACCTATACAAAACATTGAATAGTTTAATTAAAGGAGAAGTTAGATAGCCCCGCTAGACATACTGGCCATCAAAATCACAGCACTGTGTGTCAATTACATTTGTGAACTGTTTTAGTACAAACAGCCCCCTTACCATGAAGTCTTAAAGCAGGACAGTTTACGATGTAAAAGCGAGACGCTGCCGTATGGGGGCAGTACCGGTTAATTAGCAGTTATAGTCACATCTACTTTCGATGTTGAAAGTTCAAGTTTCGATTTCGTGCTTGCAGTACAAGAATAAAAGCTTTAAAAAAATTGCGCATGCGTGCAGTCAACGTAATATAAGAGTTATTGAGATTACTTGAAAATCTTTTTTAAAACTGACCTTTATAATACCTACATAAATCGACTGCTAAAATCATAACTATTCCTTTTGTCGGCAAAATCATTTCAATTTCACTGTAGTGAGCAAATAAGTGAATAGTCAAGAAATTCCTTATTTTCACTGTTATGATGTTTCATCATACATTTTTATATTGACGCTACGTACGGGGTCGGCCGTGATCGGTATGAAATTATACCCTATCTCAGGGCCATTGTAAAGTGTAAAGCGTGGGCCTTGTGTATAGGGCGGTAGTTGGTTTGTGGTACAGCCAGCAACAAAACCTGCACAGTCATCATGAAGTACAGTATACACTCGAGATATTTCTAAGACTAGTGATGTTGGCAGCATGTGTAATAATTATCACTTATGAGTATAAAAAAAGTATCGAGTAATGGATAAAAGAGATGCAGTATTCGTTTAATAAAAATACCAAAATCGTCTGAAAGTATTTTCTTATTTAAATTTGTCCTTCAAAACTTGCCAATCGTACGTTTATAAATTACTAGTCAGTATGCTTAATTGCAAAAATAAAAGTTTAAATGCAATGAGTGGTAAAAATGATAAGAAATAATTGAGATTTTGAGCAAAACGAAGTCATACAACCATTTATTTATCGATTTTGATAAACGAGCAAACGGAAAGTGACGCATAAAAGTAGATTCTATCGGACTCGGTTCCCGCTAACTTCGATATATTTTATCGCCTGTAATTGACGGCTGGAAACTAATGCTGCTACGGCAGACATAGCCTCACAAAGCTGGGACAGAGGGTGATAGGGTTGGCCCACTGCTGGTATAACGAGTTTAAAGCGTGTATGAACGTTTTCTAAGAAAATAAAATATAACAATAACCTAAAATCAGAGGGGTGTTTTTGGAGGGTGGGGGGGCATTCGTCTTAGCGTAACAGTTATACTTATCATCAAGTGCAAAACATAAATATTGTATTTTAAACCTAAACCGCTGACTGCAAATCAACTTAATTTAATAAAATTACAAATTGTTCACTAGTCAACTAGATGACGCATGTTGAGGGCTCGATCAAAGCGTGGCGTGGGCGTGTATATTAATTGTCGGGCCGTCCGGTGACCGGTGATTATCGTTGGCAGCCGGTTAGCAGCCGCTCAAGTTATAGTTAACACGGCATGCTCATATCACAGCGTTAGGCTTAGCGTAGAGAACCGAGGGTCGTAAATACACATGGCCTGGATCCTGGCTGGTAATAGCCGGTCACCCGACGGCTGAATATCTTAATTATAAATAAAGTTAATTGTAAAACTGTAATATATTGTTGTCTGCTATCGAGGCCTAAAGACTTCCTCACTACAATGTATAGTCTGTTAGTTGTAATGTTGGCATTACAGACATTGTCCGGTCCGTGTCAACATTTACGTATAAAATGTTGGTAACGCCGCGACAATGGCCGTTCTTGTCTTGAAGATCAGTTATTTACACTGGCGAGCAAAATGATCCCACTCTTCAAATAATAAAGTTCTGTGAGAGAGTGGGTTGTATTTAACGGCCGTGTAATATATGTTTGTCACTAGATTGTTCAATATAGTCCTGTGTGTTTGAGAGAGACCACAATATATAAATCTCTTTCGCACACTATGTAAAGTAACTTCTATATCCCTCATCGTTACGTGCCGAAACGTGCCACCTATACTGTTTCTTATTGCTATAAAAAGGTCTGATATTTATTTCTTTTTACATCTTTGTTCTTTAGCCGAACAGCCAAAGAAAAGCAAAATAATTTGTTTAATTTGTATCCTTAAATAATTGGAATATTGAAATGATAAAAAGCTCTGATATCATTTAAATTAATTGTTAAAATATTGTAAAATGATACAAAAAAATACAACTTCAACGTTAATAATGTTTAATCAATTAAAATCACCGACCTCATTACATTACATATAGATGATATTGATGCTATCATCTATATGTGTCATATGTTGTAGTGTTATGTTGGTGTCATTGTCTAACGAGTTGCGTAATGCCACAGTCGGACTGTCGCACAGTTATCATTAAAATTACGAATCATCAAACGCACCATCAACGGTTAAAACCTATTCCAAATAGCATAATGCAAACATACAAACATATTAACTGTTACTCGAACGATTTTAGCTTCTACTGCATGGACATACAACATTTTTTCCAATAACAACCGCTTACGGCAGCCGTAATTTGTCGTGTCACTAATGCAATAGAGGTCAATTTCGCCTGATCAGACGGTAAATAATGATTTTGTAAACGAATGTTATTTAAAATTGAGTATAGACAATATGACACCAGTGTTGCCACATTATTACCTGCAGGTACTTGTATATTAGTCGCCGCGTAATGTTTTATTCGGTGTTAATTTTATTGTTTATTAGTATGTTGTATAAATAGAATATAATTTCGTATAATTATGTGATTATATGTGTGACATTGATACATTTTCACTGTATATTATCAAACTTATGTTCGTTGTTGTAATTTTAATTTTTTTTTAATACAATTTTCTTTTTTATTCTTTATTTAGATATTATAACTTCGTTGCAAGTCTTGTTTGGCTGATTGCATGTGAAGTTGTGACATCTAAATGTTTACACGTAGCATCGTAACGTAGATTGTATGTGCAATACTTAATTACTGTCTCAAATGTAAATTGTCAATGTTACAGATACGTTACTTGTTTTGTATAAAGTTGTGTGGGTTGAATGAAAATATTCCAGTGTGTGTGTGTATGGAAAAGTACAACAAGGTTTGTGCATTGAGTTTCTGAACGTTGTTAATATTGTGTTTAATGATTACGATTGTTTTTAACAAACACATCTACGTGCAATCGTACTTGGTATAGGAACAGATTTGAGTGTAGACTGTTAGCTTTTTATTGTCTTGTACGTTGGTAGGTAGGTGTGTTTGGTTGGTAGTGTGCTGTTTGCGGGTTAAATGCGTTCGCGGCTATTGTATAGACTGGTCCTCCTCACTCTTGTATTATCGTCGTGCGTCTGACGGTGCAACTCTTCAAACACCCCAGTGCACTTTGACGTTTTGCGTGAGTGTGAAGTCCAGTCTCTACTTAAAGATTTGTTCACTCATAGATGTAAATGGCTCGAGGGATCAAATATACCCAAGCCCAAGTTAAATGTAATAAACTAATGAATGTCGCAACATACTCAAAATATGAATCATAAGATTCTCATGTTATAGTCATATTAATCTGATACTCATGAACATTGTACGTTGAAGGCGAATTAACTGTACACAACATAAATGATACGTGGAGTCAAATTGATAATAACATCGCCTGAGACCCGTCATTTCCACGTCTGTCTTACTTTATGAATACCTTGGTACATTGTTATCGGCCCTTCGGTTACGACCAGCGTGTAGTCTCTTCGGTAGTGCCTTTCTATCTTTATATTTGTCGCTAACTTGGACGTGCTAATGTGTACATTTGTGTGTATTTAAATGAATGGGGTCGTCTGTGAAATAACTTCATAAAAAAGATCTTCCGAAAATTAATAAAAAAAAGTTCTTATGCTTCGAAATGTATTACCACGACGTATAGGGACCATGTTCGTGGGATTATCAATTAATTGTATTTCTACCAAAATGGTAGATATTTACTTAGCTTGTATTACCAATTAGCTGTGTAGTGCAAGTTGTTTGCTTGAGTGCGCACGGACCCAGCGCGCCGCCTCCCATACAATAACTATGTTAGTACACAACACTTGCCGAGACATTTGTCAAAAAAGTAAAAAAAAAAGCTATACCGCGTACGAACACTTATGACTTCTGCATCGTGTATAAGTTTAAATGTCTCCGCAAGCCGATAGTCGTTAGGAAATTAAATTAATGATGTAATGTAAACTACACGTGTAACTATTGAATACCGATGTGTTTATGGGTATTATCCTAATGTTGTTATCTCTTTCTTAGGCGCTGTTGTTTGTGGCTCGGTGGACTGCGCGGGCGACTCGTACTTGTCTAGATGATATATGTAGATATTCATTATACACACATATTTTATATATTTTAAAAGTAAATGGGAATATTTAATGCTCTCGATGATTTTACAAATTTCTATTACGTTGTTGGTATTAAAGAAATATATATTTCTCGTAGTCAATTACTTTTTCTAATATATTTTTGTATGTTCATGTTATTGTGTATGACCGCGCGGTCCGACCGACCCTTGTCTGTTATCAAGTATACATTGTAATGTATGTACCTTTCCGTGATAGCCGAGTAAATAAAACTAAACTTTAAATCTTATCGTTGACGTGTATATGTGTATTTAAAGCTAAAATTAAATTAAATGAATAAAGTAACTTTGATAAAATACAGGTTAATGTAAGCTTAAGGCGGTAGTGACGGTGCGCGGGACTCGGACTCATCGTATCTAAGAAGTGTCCTCAAGCTGTCCGTTGTTTAGCTACACGTTTTAATATCCCTCAGTATAACGCGCGAGTGTCAGAACCACGTGGCGACGGTATGATATATGATTGAATGACTGCTCACAGCCGCAACTGCTCAGTATTACCAGGGACCGCGCGCCTTAGCTTGTTAGAATAGACAACCATATAATCGTCACGATATAGGAAGGTTATAGAGACCAGGACTGTCGCAGTCGTTCTGTTGAGTCGAGTAGTGGAGGGTTAGCGTAGGGAGTAGGCGGAGGTGTTGTTGAGGTAGGATCCCTGAACCAGTAGGTGACATCCCGACCGTTGAATTTAAATTTGCCATCGTTGTTGTAACTATTGTAACTAATATTATCGCGAATAAAGTTTCCTTAAGTCGGTGTACGCTGTCGTAATGTATGATAAGCATCTTATTCACAGCTTTTTGTATGTGCAACGAATATGTAAGTATGTTTTCTATGCATATTTTTCTTGCTGTTTCTGTGAAACAGTACTTTTCTATAATTTTCTGGGTTGAAATGCGATTTTACGCACTTTAACGTCGGCTCCGAATATTTCTGTAGCGTACGCGGACGTAGTGAGCGAACACTACGCAAAACTTGTTATCTGTTACAAATAATTTATACTATAATATTTATGAACGTTATATTTTGTTGATGTTTTCGCTACGATCGTCGATGCCACGGTCATCATTATATCTCTAAGAACAGAACAATCAACAGTTTGGTTGGAGTTCCTTCTTAGATACTGTTCATAATTATTGTGGTAGCAACTGAAATATTTATTATGCAAAGAAGCGCTAAACGTATATTATTATAGTACAATATCTCATATCACGATTTGCTTTATTAGGAGAAGAATGAAGAATTGTTCTGACGGTACAATAACTATCTTATAATAATCAAATTCTTGTGATTTAGCGTCGTATTTATATTTATCTATAAACGCGGCCTTGCGCTCTCGCGTCAGAGTGGTCAGTCCGTAGCATAGTATACTGATTGCTTTGACAAGTATCAGTGTAAAGGCCCGTACTGTTTGTATCTAGTAAATCGCTGCGATTAATGCAATGAGAAGTCGAACGAAACGGCATTTTAAAAGTAAGGTATACTCATGTAACGGGAATATAAGTACTTATAATCTAACTCCATTGCCTAGTTTCGAAAGACCTCTAAGTCGAATCATTTAGCTAACGTTGTTACTGGTCGAGCTACATATCGCCTGTAAGCCTATATAATCAGCGCGTCTTCGCTTTTAGTTGGCGCTATTGTAACACGACTGCATTTTCTACTAAACACATTTTGATTTTATATCGAAAACTGATTTCGTACTGTTCAACAATAAGCTTATAAAATAATATCAACAAATATATAATTGTTTATTGCACTTTGTTCTAGTAAAATGCAAGAATAGAAAATTCTACTAAATAAGTAACCTATATTGATTATATAAAATTAAATAAATGTTTATATATAAAGTAAAAGTTGTGTACGTTTGTAATAATTTAGCGTGTACGACCAAATAATTGATTCATTGTCACTCGGAGGTTGCGACGTTGATTGTGAAGTAGACGGTAGATGCACTAATAACACGACCTAATGCTAATTTGTATGATTTCGACTTGGCTGTGTTTTGTTGCGACATTACTATTTCTACTGCAGCGCCGTGGAAGTTTTTTAAATGTTTATACTGGCCACACTGGCCGCTTTTCACCGCGCCTAAAACATTGTATCCAAGTTCTATTAGAAAAAATAGTAATTTATTATATTGTATTTATTAAATTAAATATTTGTAACTGTTGGCGCGGAATAGTGGAAAGCGGCCATGTGGTGGTAGTTATTATTACAATATGATGTATATTTGTTGTAAAACTAATGTATGTATGAGAGGCTGTTGGTTCAGTATCAGGTCGTGCATTCGTCATTACCCGCTGACATGTATTCACTGTATGGAACTATGATATTATATTAATATGAAAACAAACAATTCCTGAGATAATAAAAAAGGAAAATATTACAAAATGTCTGTTTTATTTCAATTAAAATTACACATTACATTACACATTATCATGAATTATAGCAATCAAAACAAATTACATGTCACGAACAGGTACACAATACAATTAATAACCACAATAATTAAAATTAATATGAACGATATTATCCACTACAATACTATTGGTTTATCTGCATTACAATCTCATTCAACGAGCTAACAGCATCTCGTTGATTTTAAATTAGTACTTATTACCATTTAATTAAAAGTAAAATCACACAGAATCTTCATTTATTACAATTACAAAGACTGGAATTAAAAATATCACACAAAAATTATGCCAAAGTAAAAAAATACTCCAAGGAAAACAAAGTAACTACATTTAATATCATATTCGTCAAAATTACACAAAAGCTTTCATTACAATACATTTTTATTAAAAATTCAAAATAAAACTAAAGCCTTTTGCTTTTCGCTACCAAATGCGGGAAGCATACAATTACAGTTACAATTCAAATACAAACACAAAAAATTGTCAGACATACAAGACATTTGTCACAAAGACTCAAATTAGTCACAGAACTAACTTGTCAATAAATCAAGTAATAGTTATTGAACTATTTGAGTATACCCCACTTGACGTAATCGTTGACGACGCCGTTCAGTCTCTCTTTGTAGAGGTCGCTGGTGTTGGTCACGGAGAAGGCGGCTATGTCCAGCGACTCGTTCACCTCGGGCGCCTTATCTGTCTCCACCGTGATGATGGGCAGCGTGAACACTGCCAGAGTGAGCCCGAACGGCAGTTTCTGGAGAAGGATTTTTTAATCTAATTAATACCGAACTTTAGTGGCAATAGGAAGTTGTTAAGCTTGCCCCTACCATGAACCCTCATTGCTGCCGCTCTGGACAAGTGACAAATCGCGTGCCAAATAGAAATAAAAAACTGGGTTTGACATATTTTTTGGATAAAATTTGCCCTTTTTCTATAGGGGCTGGACATTTTCCGTTGTGGACGCGGGACGCCGCTTCGTGCAGTGTATTGTAGCATCTCGTTTTTACGATTGAAAATATCCTGCTTTAGAGTTCATGTTCTTTGTACAAAGGCGGACGTAATGCTTGAGACATTTTCAACTAGTCTTACTTTTAGATAGTGCAGAGACAACACATTATCACGTGCAAAAACAGATTCGAACAAATATTTAAGTAGGTATTGTACCTATCACATCTATGTGTCTTAGTTACTACAGCAGTCGATAAACAACAACAGTTTATTAATATTTTGATCGCCTGCTATGTGAACCAGTCTTGATTGATTGATATATGCAAAACAGGAGTGACAGACATGTCTATTTTAATTATGGCGCTCCCATAATAGATGAATAATGAATGTAAATGTTATTTGCGCAATTGATACACATCACACAATATAAACTATAACAAAACGCCTGTGTTCCTCTAATAGGTAGTCAGGTGCAAATTACCTGTACCCACTTTTCGCCAGTTATGTTATTTGCAGGCACTGAGAACTGCTTAATTACTGACAATTATCTACTTAGCGTATAAACTAATAAAAGTGACCGACCCTGGATTGAACCTAGGAATGTTCAATCCCGGATATTCATCATTTCCCGAATATGAGGTCCTCCTCATATTCGGCAGTCACGCTATGTGACCAACGAGCACGAGGTCCCGGGTCGGGCAGTGTTACTGGTTTTTTTTCATTAGGTAATTCTTAGTAGCAGTACGGAGTCTGGATTTGCTCGCCCCCTGTTACTTTGAGACCCATAACATAACTGTCGAAATGTGGGTGTACTCTACAGTCACCTCTGCTTACCCCATTGGGGAATGCAGGCGTGATGTTATGTTAGTTTATATTGTGTAATATTCACTACTACTATTCAATAAGTGGCGTAAGAAGTTCATCTTCTCTCAATTAGACATAACTATACAGGTCCGTACCTATATTATGAAATGTCAAATGCTACCCCATATTATGTTAGGTGCCAGTTCATCGCGCCATTAAAAATCATTGTTTACGGAAACCAGAGGTTTAATTGCGCCTACTGTGCGCGACCTTGAAACAACGGATAATCATGCAACCATTACATGTCATTTGTTTGGTACTTCACTTATGCTAGTCACGTGGAAAAATGAGGGTATTTATGGTTATGGAGTACCTAATTGGATAGAAGTAGGTAGTTAGACTGAATATAATTGTTAGCTAGACGCTTGGTCAGGAGAATTAGGCCACATAGCACTTCTATGGATCGTGAGCTCCTATATTAGATTCCCGGGTCGGACAACATGCTATCAGGTCGTTCTGGAAATCCTTAGGGACCGCACGAAGTCTGGATTGGGCATTTAGGTCCATTAAATAGGCCCGTCACATAATTGGCGAAATGTGTTCGGACGAAACACCTCTGAATGCTTAAAAGCAAGTTGGTCGCCCCCTAATGCATGGAACAAGTATATAACCTGAATTTCGAAGTGTGTGTGGACGACGGCCTACTGTGGAATTTAGGCGCGACTTTATCAATAATTTTTCGAAGAGACCTGATTAACCTACCTCTTTCAACTCGTAGTCAAAGTTCTCCCTGGTGTAGACTTCATCAGGATTGAGGTGTAGTCTCTTCATTGCCGCCGCGAGCTCATTGTAATAGTGGTCTACGAGCTGGTCGTAGTACTGCGCGCGGAACTGCTCGTCCGAGCCCGTGAAGATGAAGTATAGAAGGTCGGTGACGGGACTGCCGCCCTGCAGGGTCTGCAGGTCCACGATCTTGATCTCCACCTTCCCGTCCTGGAAATAGATGGTGCGTGTTACGGACGAATGTTATCGTGGTCCTTATACGTTTGTAAAGAAATTACAAATATACAAACATACATACATACAAGTGAAGCTAATATAAAGCGTGTAAAAAGTAACTGAATAGCACTGGCAACACAACCGACATACTCGAGAGATTTTTCAACGGTGTGTAAGGCCATAGTCAGAGGCCTACAGGCGGTTGAACCCTGACACCAGGTTGTTCATCAACCATACGGTAAGAAGAAGACTGAAGAGTGAGAATTAGTCACGCAATTAAGGTTTTGTGTAAGTAGGTACCATAGGTCCCTAACAGTTATTACTCCTGTTTTTCTATCAGTCTGCTATTAGTAGATATAGGAATGCCATCCTCTTCGATCTGAAGTTAATCTGACTTTCCCGATGCGATGCTACAAATGACCAATGCAAGAAGGTGTGTTAAGTATGTAAACGTAGGTTAAAGGTCCAAACATTAAAAAGGTTCAGGCACTTGACGTCAGTCTTTGTTTCGATTCTGATTCCTATAGGAAGTAAACTAAAGTGCGACAAACTCATAGTTGAGCAGTGTAGATTATAATTTGTTAGTAGGTAGGTTGTACGATCGTATCAGTTATTGTAAATACGCGATCCACTATTGTGATGGTTCAAGGCAGGTTCCACAGCAATACAATTAACTTTATTGTTATAGTTAGTTTGCCAACAGCGAGCAAATAACATGACTATTTGCTTCAAGTCATAGCATAATAATTATGTAAGTTAGTAGCATGTATTAAATACGTATGCGGTATGATGATTCTCAATCTGTCTTCTATCTACGTAGTATTTAAACTTCACCCTCATTAGAACTATTTTGTAATAAGCGGTTTGTAAGATAGCGGCGTTTTAGTTTTTAAATGTAAAATAATTTAAAAACTGAAGGTAAAAATGTTTTCATCGGTCGGTTGCATTTTACGAAGTTCGACCGACAACTCTATTACCCTCTGTAGGATAATAGATATGAACAAAAACTTACGTTGAGACACCTATGCATGAGGTTGCTGGGCCTATAGTCACCGTGGCCCAGTACAACCTCGCGCGTGGCTCTGTACAGCGTCAGGAACGTCTCCTGGTCGAAGTCCTCGAAGAACCGCGTCATTCGATCCTTGTTCTCTTCCCGAACCACTTCCACGGCTCGTGCTATCACCTTCTCATAGTAAGTCTTCATTTCTTGGTCGGCCAACGTCCATTCAAACTTCAGCTTCCCTAAGACCTCGTTGAAGTCGTCCGGCCGATGCTTCTTGAACGCGAACGAGAGAGCGTGCATCTTGGCCAGCTCTTCGACTGAAGACGTAGCGTAAGGCCACGTTATGGACTTGAAGCGGTCGTAGGGCTCGTAGCCCGCCATCTCTAGGTTCTCTAAGACGATCGTCTCTTCGAACTCCTTGGGATTGCATCCGTAGAATTTTGGGAAGAACAGTTTATATTGGTCGGGCACCTGTAGCTCCTCTTGCAGCTCCTCGTAGACTTTGGCCAGCTTGAGGTAGGCGAAGCGCTCGGTTATGTAGAAGCGCGGTGCCTGGGCCCTCATCTTCTCCCCGATGGCCGCGACCTTGGCGAACATGTGCAGCACCCTGGCGCCCTCCGATATCGTCACTCGGTACAGTCTGGACGTGTAGTTGGCACCTCCACTCGAAATCGGTTCGATTTTCAAATCGTAATTAACGAACTTTTGTTCGTCAGCAATTGTTTTTAATAGGTCGCTGAAATGTTTGTCGGCTTCCATGTTGTTTTTTTTTAATGTTATTAGAGTTTAGATAACCGTCAATCTTAAAGCACTGGTTGAAATGCTTCGTACTGCCGCGTACTACGCGTGAGCACGAGTATCCTACGGCCGGCGGACTGAGCCTGAGGCCCTGAGCCACTCAGTGACAGTGTAACACAAACTGATCTTTATTGCTCTCTGCGTATGAATGAATGTGAATATATTTGCGTATCAGTGGTTTGTATAGGATTGAACTTGACCCACTTTTTGTTAACTTCGTAAAAATTCGTATACTAAGGTGGGTAGTTCAGGTAATCATAAGTAAAGTAGTTTATCTACTTACATTAGACGTGTCGTTTCATATAATATGTATAAATTCGCGAAATTCATAACCAGAAGTAATTAATTATCACTGACTCAGACGGCTTTACTTTTGTAATTAAATATATTTATTAGATAGGTACCTACATTGAGGGGTCGACATCGGTCACGAGAACATAATATTACAACAAACATAATAACTACCTGAGAATGTTTACAAATATAGGTACCTAGGTAGTAACTAACTAAGTAGGGTGTTTTTGCTAAAATCTTTTTTTATATTTATAGTAGTACTTATTTATACACTTAGTTCTTATTCGGTTTTAATGGTCATGGCGTTTTTTCTACTATTACGAAAATATACAATTATCATTTCTGTATTCGCCGTGTACGGGTAGGCAGAGGTGTGTGTACACCGTCATTCCTCTAGAAAGTAGTTTGAAACTAGACGGGCATACCCGATACTACACTTCGAGTTCTGCATAATACACAATAAATACCTTAACATTTGTAAAGAATATTCGGTTCTAAAGTTCTTGACAAGCCACCTACTCACCTCCCGTGTTCGATGCATCAGGTTACTCGGCTTGTAGTCTCCATGCACGAAGACGGGGTGAGCCACGGACGCCAGGCTCTTCATCATCACTCGTGGTAATTTGTCTTCCAGAAAGTTCCGAAGCGACTCTTGATAGTCGGGCCTCACATAGTCTATTGCGTTAGCGTGCGAGCCCTGCTCCATGGCGGACATAAAGTCCTTCCAATCCTTTTTGAAATGAGCTACATTTCTGTCAAATTCTTCGGGACATTTATTACGGTATGCAAACGACAATGAGTGCAGTTTCGCTAATTCTGTCACAGCTGCGGCCGCGTAATTCCAGTCTATGGACTTGAATCTATCAAAGTCGCCGTACCCTTGCGCCGTTAGGTCCTCCAGCACCAATATCTCCTGATACAGAATGGGGTCGCAGCCGTAGAACTTCGAGAACTTCAGTCTGTGTTCGTCTGGTACTCCGTTTTCTTCTTCTAAGTGCGTGTACGTGTTCCATAGAGTTGTGTACGCAAACAATTCTGTTTTGAAGAATGCTGAGGGGATGAAGTTACGTAGCTGTTCGCTGACCATACTGACTTTGACAAACAGATGGAGATCGCCTTTATTTGGCCCTCTTATGACCACAGTATACACCATAGACGTGAGGTTGCCGTCACTCGATGATTCTTTGATCACAATCTTATAGTCTTTATATTCATGTTCTTCAGCAATTTGATTTAACAGTTCCCGCAGTGCTGGTGTCGCGGGAGCCATGGTTTCACTTCTAGACGGATCGACTTCGAGGGAGCGTTTCTTAGAGCGATCTGATGCAAACGATCTCGGATGGCAAAATATATGTTAATACGAGTAGCTGTCATCATGCGTGAAATACATGCGACTTTTATAGCTATTTACAGAAAACCGGTATTAAAATTCATGTAATTAAGAATTCAAAAATCCAACATTAATTCAAATTAGATTTTTGACAATAGTTCAAGTTAATCTAAGCTACGGTTTTTTGACTTTTCGTTTGTCAGTGTATTTTTAAATTCGGTAAAACAAAAGTTTTCAAGTTAACCAATTTTCAATCGTATCAAGATGACAGCAATGATTAGCAACATAACTTCCTATACCTACGATCCCCCAGCCATGTAAAATGTCGCAACAGACATCGATGATCAGTGAAGTAGTTATACAATGGCTTCGGACTCCTATCAGTCACCGATGAGACCGCCCATGGTACATATTCCTTAAACTGCCTCTTTACCATGAACTCTTAAAGCAAGACAGTTTACGTTGTGGGAGCGAGACGCTGTATGACTGCACGTAGCGGCGCACGGCGCGCGTCCCGTTTTCACAGCGTTAACGGTCCTGCTTGACTTCATGGTAAGGGGCTGTACTTAAATTTGTTTTTGGTGCATAATGAAGAGAAAGCTATCTATTAGTTTGATTGGTTAGATTTTGACTCATTATTTTTGTTCCTTCATCTTAAATTTATTTATGACATTTATATTTGGACCGACGATATCGTCAGAATTGCGGGCAACCAGTGGATGCAATTGGCAAGCTGTCGTTCATTGTGACGTTTTAAGGGGGAGGCCTTTGTTCAACAGCGGACGTCTTCCGGCTGATGATGATGATGATATACTAAGTACAGTCAGTAACAGTCTAACAGCAGCTGAATTTTTAACCCTTTGAGCGCCATGTCTTGTACACAAGACAAACGTTTCCGTGCTCTCCACGCCATAACTATAATATCCAAGTATCCATAATATCAAAGTGTAATCAAGTATTAGGTATTTATCCTTAATTAAAATTTAGACATATCTATAGTTACCTTTGATAAGAGTCCTACCGACCGGTAATTATTTTAATGATTAGATATTCTATCTGTAAAGTCATTTCCGACCTGATTGGGGGAGTGGATAAGCGATTGGACTGCTGCGCTACGGGTTGCGGGTTCGATTCCCACACGGGACAAAAATTGTGATCTGCAGATGTTAGTCCCGAGTCTGGGTGTTTGTGTATGCGGTATTTGGTATTTGTGAAATGCACCCACGATACAGAAGAAGTGCCTAGTGTGGGGCGACGTTTTAAATAAATATCTTGAGGAGATAGGTAACAATTTGAAACTCGACACATACTCACTGATGAAGAGAACTAGGTACCTACTATGTATGTTGCAATGTTGACATACTTTTTCATAGAAAAAATAGTGGACCCGGTAGACGTCATCCTGCCCAGAAAAGCAGCGCCACCTACCGGGTCCAAATGTGTTTTAATACCATCTAGAAACCCATTTCCCATCCTGTAATATAAAATTTAATCCAAATCGGCCACGTTAAGTAGCCTATGTCCTTTCTCGAGTCTTAACTTTGTACATGCCAAATTTCATCAGGTTTAGTCGTGAAGGCGTACCAGACAGAGTTACTTTCACAATTATAATATTAGTATGGATGTAAGCTCACATCCAAACACATACAATCATTCATAATTACATACCTACATTACTGACTTGGCATTACCAGATCACAGACATATTTGGCAGAATAACGGCCAATGTCATAGATTATATTTCTAGCTAACAGTGATATTTTAGACGCAGTTCCGTATACAAATCTACTTGGTATACTCGGTCTCGTCGCTTCACGCAGTTTAGCGATAAGACTGAATTAATAAGAAATATTTAGCTGTTATTTTGATATTACAAAAAGACACTTCTATGTTATCTGTATAGACGAGAAACTAGAGGGAGCGAGGAACTATTGTCTTCTCTTACCAAGTGCGGCAAGTGAGGCGGTGGGAAACTGGGAAAGAGAAGGGCGACATTCTTGTCATCAAGACGTAACATCGGAAGACGCTCGTTGGCGATCTCCGGTATACATGTGACAGCGGCATTGCGAATGACCATTGAGACCAATCAGACTACAGACAAAGGAGGGGCATCCTCCACGTGCACCTATTACATGATGTGGTGCTATTAAGGCCGCAACAACGAATGATAAGCCAAAACTTGCTGGATCTGTGGCGCGTGGGAAAGAAGATACCATGGAGATTTACCAGGAACAGTCCAGCAAAGGATTTGAATAGTTCCGACCAAATGAAATAATTGTAAGAGATCCTTTATTTCTTTAGCATAGTCTTACTCTAGGCTTTTTATCCTTATGCCTTATTAAGTTATTACCTTTTTTATATTAATACCAAATATGTGATACTAATGACTAAGAACAAATCAATCCTTTTATAGATATAATTAATTATATTATTACCTAATTTTTCCTGTTATTGTGCTCTTCCATTTAAATAATTTAATAGATAAGAAACCGCAATAGAGAAATAAACTATATAAATAAATTAATATTATATTGTACAGAAGTTCTTCAACTAAGTATTATTGTTACAGAAAATTGCACTATTTTTAGGTAGCGTGATAAGTAACAACCGTCTTTGTATTTACTGTATTTGGATCAACAAATTATGAGAACTAACAGCACCTCATGTACATGAGGCCGTATCTACGAGTTTCCGCGTTCCTTCACGAATGTCAAGGTGTCTTGAGATTTAACTTATTTTCTAGGTCGCGGTACAAACGTAATTTACACGCTTGTGACATGTGTCTTGATGCATTAGGAGATAAGCAGCTGAGCATTCGACCTTTCGTAATACAAGATGGAGAAGACGAGTTAGCACAGTCGCTATACTTAGGCAAATGAAGGTACGTTTAGGTTTTGTAGGAAGTCATCGGAAATGTTTTCAGACATGTTTCTCAAAGCTTTATTATTAAATGCTCTAATTGTTAATGCTAATAGTGATTAATACTGCAATTCAATATTGTCTTTTAAAAACGAACCTTCAAACATTGAACGTCGCACGAAATAATTGAAATCATGCTACTCACTGCGCGCACTCGATGCATCAGGTTGCTGCCCCTGAAGTCTGCGTGGACGAGCACGGGGTGGCGAACTACTTCGTAACACTTCACCAACAAGTCCTTCATATACTTGTCCAGCAGCTTCTTGAGAGGTTCCTTGTACTCCGGCTTCACTTCCATCAACGCATTGTTCTGGGAATTCAGTTCTACGGGACCCATCGCCCCTTCTTTCCAGTCTTTTTTTAAATGGTCGAAAACCTCCTCGAATTTTTGCGGATATTTATGACGAAGTGCGAAAGAGAGGGCATGCATCTTTACTAATTCTGAGACAGCAGAGGACGCGTACTCCCAGTCCATGGACTTGAATCTGTTGAAGGAGCCGTAACCTTGCGCCACCAAGTCTTCCAGCACCATCGCCTCCTGGTACTCGGTGGGGTCGCAGCCGTAGAACTTCGGGAACATCAGTCTGTGTTCCTCCGGCACTCCGTTTTCTTCCTCTAAGGATTTGTAAATGTTCCACAGAGTAGTATAACTGTATTCTTCCGTCTCGAAGAAGGAATTGGAGACTTCTTGTCTTATTTTGTCCCCGATGATACTGACTTTGAAAAACAGGTGAAGATCGTCTCTTAGATCATTAGTTTCTCTAACGACCGCCGTGTAGAGTGTGGAGGAGTAGTTGGCGCCACCGCTCAGTATCTCCTTTATGTCAATGTCATAATTTACAAAACCATTTTCTTCTGCGATTTTATTCAGCAGTTTTCGCAAAGTTGGGTTAATAGTTGCCATGACTGCGCTTAGTAACAAACAGCGCGTAGTACGCTGGTGCGGCTCGCGGCACGTACTGGCGCGGACAGCTTGACTGGGATTCACCACTTGTTTGATAACACGAGTTATATTCTACTATAGCCATTATACGCGATTAGGCGGCAAGCGACGAGTAATAGTGTGTA
Source organism: Abrostola triplasia (assembly GCA_946251915.1). Classification (NCBI taxonomy): domain Eukaryota; kingdom Metazoa; phylum Arthropoda; class Insecta; order Lepidoptera; family Noctuidae; genus Abrostola; species Abrostola triplasia. The sequence continues at coordinate 575,695 of OX276437.1, forward strand.
TTATTGATTTATCTACTAAATTCAAGATTAAAGTTTTATACAGATTAGATTCTATAAAAATATTAAGTCTATACATAATATGGGAGTTACAATTTGTTTGTATCGTAAAGTATTTAAAATCTCTGTAGTAATCAGTATAGAGTTTGTTTAGAACGCGATAAGTTGGTGTAATACAAACAATTTGAAAATTAAATTAACTTCGATCTTAAAATCTTTAATATTGTAACTATAATCAATATATTGCGCAACACTGTTGTGTTGCTATCTTGCTATCAACGTGTTGTTGCGCGTGACCATGAATTACCATTGAATTCACGACCGGCTTCCGTTTCCCTGTAAGAATGCACTACGTGCACCTCATACGTAGCATCTTATATTCGGCCAGCATTCGTATGCTGATTCGTATACAGAGATGTCACTAATCTAAAAACTTTTTTTTTTTTAATTAAACTCATTGTAGTACCTATCTACGTAAATGCAATTAAATTTCTCAAGTAACCATAATAACGGAACCTTAATTATAAAACAACGTAAACATGATATCACGCCTCTGTTCCCCGAGGGGGTAGGCAGAGGTGCACATTAGTACACCCATATTTCGCTATTTATGTTTTTTAGATCGCAATGTAATAGGGGGCAAACCTATTGCCATCACCGGCCACGAATCCAGACTCCGTGTAGCTACTGAGAATTACCTAATGGAAAGCACCGTAACACTTTGCCCAACCCGGGATTCGAACCCAGGACCTCGCGCTCAGCAGTCGCGTTTAGCAACCACGATAACAACGAGGCAGTTTTAATTATAAAAAAATATAATACCTACGTAACAAAACTGTTTTAAACTCTGAAAATATTATGTTACATTGCTACGGTCTAGCTTCAGAGTTTCAGACTTAGAGTTTAATAAAGTAACGCCTACAAGTTTTGTCGTTGTGAGGAAACAGATTTAACTGCTCAGCAGATATAATAAGGCGTTGTACTGCAAGACACCTGAATAGAAGATCTACAGCTGGCTTGGTATGAATGCTGTTTGCCAACTGGCCTTTCTTAGTTAAACTAAAACGCCACGAGTTGTAAAAGAAATTATATAGAGTTAGGTACCAGCTATAAGTAACATAACATCACGCCTGTAGTCCCTGAAGGGGTAGGCATAGGTGTATGATTCACCCACATTCCGCTGCTTATGTTATAGTGTCACATGGACATCATTATCTCAGTATGTTATAATGAGGTCTTTACTTATAAGCTGATTGTATTATACATCGTTATAGAATACAACCGGTTTTTTATCTAAATATTATTGACTTCGTCACCAACATTCGGTTTATGTCAAGGTTAAATAAAAAAGTAGGTGATAAATTATGCTTTTTGTTGTTCAGTACTGACGCAGAAGTAAATAATTACATATCGTTACAAGGACATACGTAACGGTCGAGGTTTTGTCTCAGATTTACATATATTTGTGAGGTTCAATGAGTTCGCTATAGATTACACTGCTCATGGAAGTGGTAAATACTTGGGGAAAGTATGAAGTTTGCCCATTTTTTTTGTCCAGCATTGAAATGGGGGATGGGAACGTGAGCGCACGCTAGTTGCACCTCAAACAGTTTAATAATAATAGGGGCCGAGCACATTTATAATGATTGAATTCGATATTTGATTAATCGTCGAGAATTTCAGAAAGCTATTGTTTAACCCTGTCAAGCGTCAGTCTTGTATAGAAGACGACGCTGGACGCCCTCCACGCCATAACTCTACCAGGAGGCAATACCAAATCGTAACATTTGTGTAATGTAATAAACAATAATCGTAAATGTTCTGATTAAATATTGTCGTCTAATAAAATCTCATCATTATTGTGTCTCTGTAATTTGATGATGAGAAAATAAACAGTATTATTATTTGGAATAATTTATAACAGAAGAATATGTATGACAGATGATGATTGATAATCTTTCTTTATTTTGTCTTGACAATCATATATTATTATATTTTATCATGTCTTTGTGATGTCATTAAAGTCACCTTGCCATAGGTCGATAACCCCTACCTACTCATAGATTACCGAATGCACTTTTTCATTGACATTATCAAAGAAACTGTAAATAACCTATATCTAAGTATATTTATATAAATGAATTGACGGTTGTTAGTCTCGCTAAAACTTGAAATATTCGTGGAAGAAATAATCTTAATGCCGCGTAATTTGAAGTGACATTACTTTGAAATTTATCTATGTAAAAAACAAAAATAGAAAGGAATCTGAAACGTTGTCTTTTAAGATATTATAATATACGGAATTAGATTATTTTTTGTTTTAATAAATAGCAAGAAAACGAAGGTTTAAATGGTGAGGAAACGGTACAAAGTTAACCAGGTCAGCTAGTTACTGATAAAAAAATTGTTTGTTTGAGTAGGTTTTTTATCGCAGTTAGACGTGATATTAAACGTTCAGAATAGTATTTTATTTAATGAGAAATAAGAGACAGGAAGTAACTGCTTTGGAAAAATTGTTTAAAACTAAAACAATTGATGGTTGTTAGGGTCGACACACGGTCGCGCTTCAGTATTGTTGTTATTGTTTTATACGTAACTGACGCTGTGGCGCCAGCACCACCATCGTCGTGTGCCACCGGTGGCGCCGGCATGCAAGACACTGCGCCCGCAGTCCGCAGCTTCACCAGCTCATAAGTAAGGGCTTCGATTGCTTTCTCTCCTTTTACGAAAAAGCTAGTGAAATAAAAATAATTCCATTTAACTTACGTCCCGGATCCTGTGCAGCAAGTTGCTTCCTCGGAAGTCTCCATGGATGATGAAAGGACGATGTATAGGCGTGCCGAGTTTAGCAGTTAACTCGCCTATATCTCTGTCCGCAAACTTCTTCAGCGACTCTTTGTACTTGGGGTTAACAACGTTCAAGGCATTTTGTAACATGCCTTTAAAAAAGTCATTCATCACATTTGGACTCCAATCTAGTTTGAGGATGTTTAAAATGGATTCGAACTCTTCAGGGTATTTCTCACTGCATGCAAGGGAGAGGGCGTGTAGCTTGGCCAACTCGCGGACTGTCGAAGACGCGTACTGCCAGTCGACTGACCGGAACCTGTGGTAGGCGAGGTACCCATGCGCCAACAGGTTCTCTAGGACCACTGACTCTTGATTTCGGGTCGCATCGCAGCCGTAGAACTTGGGCAACACCAACCGATCCTCTGCCTTCATTTCGACTTCATCTTCCAAGCCCTCGTAGGTCTTCACCAGTTTCGTATACACGTAGCGCTCGGTGTCAAATATCTTGGAGCCCACCTCCTCTCGGAAGGACCCCCCGCATGTCGCGATCTTGGCGAACAAGTGTAGATCATCTCTGCCTGGCTCCCTTATGACCGCAGTGTAAAGTCTCGACGTGTAGTTCGCGCCGTCACTTGAAAAATCATTTATAATAACTTCATAATTTTCATATCCTTGTTCTGCAGCTATTTTATTTAATAATTTACGTAATGTTTGTTCTGTGTGCTCCATTGCTACGTTCTCGGGGCGTACTGTGGTATGTTGTTGATGATTACGATATATAAAGATAATTATATTGTTTCAAGCACTTGATAATATTTGAATGTCGGATTTATTGCGCACTGGGTGAGAATGAATTAGGTTAAAAGATTAAAATCAATAGTAGAGTCGATCATAGCACGGATAAATTGTAGATAAGAATATACTGAAATATGTAACCAGTTCCTAAGCAACACTTTATGGAATCCCAGATGTTCTTTTAATGTAATTTACTACTTAATGTTCTGCTGACCGAATTGCGGTCACGGCGCGGCGCGCGGCGGCCTGGCTCAGCTGACACTGGTCACGAAGCAGGAAATATTATTGTGCAAGTACTTCCCCGGCAATACGAAAATTATTAAGAACGTGTAACGAAGAAAAACTTGTTTTTATATGTATATAAGTTATCACTCGCCTAATGCTCCATTACCATTAGGTAGTAGCTATTAAGCTACGATATCATCGGCCATGAACCTTGGCCTGATGTAAGTCGTAATAGTGTGAGTGAGGAAATAGGTATATTATTGTGAACAATGTAGGATACCACTATTCTACATGGAGCGAGAGCGACTGCGTATCTGACCATTGTTGGATAATTCTATATACCTAAGGTAAGACTGGTTGTCAGACTTCAGGCTTCCGAGTGTCAAAGACACACAGGGCTGTCGGCTACCGTGTTGTCCGAAGCGCGGAGAAATCTGAAAAGTATTTACTGATTATCCTATCGCGGCACGCGCGGCTTAACTTGATCGATTGACTCATGCGGCCAATACTCAGCATACTCCGTAAGAGAACGCGATAAACAGTAAATATTACTTACTAGCTGCGCCCCGCGGTGTTACCCGCTAAATTTTTTCGGGATAAAAAGTAGTATGTGTTAATCCAGGGTGTCACTACCTCCATATGAAATTTTATCAAAATCGGTCTAGCGTTTTAAGCGTGAAGAGGTAACAAACATACTCACAAACTTTCGCCTTTATAATATTAGTGCGATGTAAAGTGTGATTATCAGAGATATTATAACATACTTCACTGCCTCGTTGGTCTAGTGGTCGCTATACGCGACTGCTGAGCGTGAGGTCCCGGGTTCGAATCCCGGGTGGGGCTGTGTTACTGGGTTTTTCGATTGCTCAGTAGCAGCACGGGGTCTAGATTTGTGCCCGATTTATGGTAATAGACTCGCCCTTTATTACATTGGGAGTTTGGGACCTATAACATAACTGGTGGAATGTGTGTGTACTGCACACCTCTGCCTACCCTTTCAAAGAATACAGGCGTGATGTCATGATGTCTGGTACGTTAGATTTACATGCACGAAGCTACCGGTCCATATCCAGGTAGTTATCAATGTGACTTTTTCAATGTCGTTTGCAGACTAATGTCTGTCTGATGCACTATAATTACGCATGACATTGAAAAGGTGCGAGTATTACCTCCTCCGCAGTTATTCTTGGTCACTAAATAATAATTATCTCGATAATGCTGACCCGGCGAACTTGTTTCCGCCTTCTCATTAGTTATACCTTCCCTGGACTACCACAATACTGATTTATTTATGCACAGAAAATAAATAGATACATGTTATAACAACCAACACAGACCCAGTAAGGGTGAAGCAACACTTATTTCAAATAAAATAAAACATTAAACATAACATCACGCCTGTATTCCCCGAAGGGGTAGGCAGAGGTGCACATATATTACACCCAATTTTCGCCAGTTATGTTTTTAGGTCCCAATGTAATAGGGGGCGAGCCTATTGCCATCAACCGGGCAGAAATCCAGACTCCGTGCAGCTACTAAGAATTACCTAATGGAAAAACCCAGTAACACTTTCCCCGCCCCGGGATTCGAACCCAGGACTTCGTGCTCAGCAGTCGCGCTTAGCGACCACTAGACCAACGAGGCCGTTCATTTTATTTACATAACACGGTGTTATTTTATTTATTTTAGTTTTCTTTAGAAATAAACAGTCTCTTATAAATAATTACATTACAATTAGATACGAACAGACTTAGTGTTCCATAACATTAATATTATAATATATTATACATTAAATGTAGGTACATTTAAAGATGCAGAAAATTCAAAACTATATTTTTGCTACAAGACAAACGAGGGATTATAATGTGACTGTAATATTTACTTATAACATTAACGTTTCTATTTTAGTATATAATTTTAGTTTTATACACATCTAAACTGGTATCAACTGGTTAAACAATTACGTAAGTTATAGAACACAGAAAAAAACAGCATCTCATCATGACTAACAGTGGACAACAACAAGACACGCGGAAATATACTGATGCGGCGTGTGGGTGGTACTCCTGGTACACTGTCTAAAGTAATGACAACGAAATAGCACATGTAACCGATGTATTTATAATCCCAATAATAATATGATGTAGCAAAATTGTTAGTTCTAATAGGTTACATATGTGTTCGCTAACCATATTTAGCTTATCACTGAGTTCGTGGAGACAGTAGTACAAACAGTTAATTGTTTTATTTGTTACAATAGTAACGTGGAATATGTTTAGTGGACCATAGTAGTACGCGTCGCCGCTCCATCAGTTTTCGGCCAGTCGCCCAACACTCAGCAACTATGGCGGACGTGGCTGGCATCCTGCGCAAACTTCTCGAGAACATCGTCGAACAACGACAATACAAACATGCTCAGATATCGTTCAAAGAGTTAACGAGTGGAGGCGCTAATTACACTTCAGCGCTGTTCTCTGCGACAATCACGAGCCGTGATAACGAGCCCTTGAAACTGTTCGCTAAAGTGGCCAACGCGAGCGAGAAACTGCGCGCAATGATGACCCTCGATTTTCTATTCACAACTGAGCAGTTCGTGTACACCAACCTTACAAGAAAGTACGAGAAGATACAGGACGAGCACAACCTGAGTCCGGAACACAGGTTCGTGTTCCCCGAGTTCTACGGAGCTCAGGCCGCGCAGGGCCAGGAGTCAGTCGTTATGGAGGACCTGACGGCGCAGGGGTACCACATGTACAGCAGGTTCAAGTCCATCGACTGGGAGCACGCGGTCACCGCTGCGAAAACTCTGGCCCGCTTCCACGCTCTATCCTTCGCGTATCAAAACGAGGATCCTGAAAATTTCGCTGAAGCCGCTGAAAAAGTGAAATATATTCACAAAAGGCGCTCTGACGACCCGGTTCTGGCGGACACCTTCATGAAAATGATGGCGAGAGCTGTAGCAGCCGCTAGAGAGGAACACAGAGAGAGACTCAGCCAGTTCTTGAGTATTGAGAACAGTCCGGAAGCGTTCCACCAGTACAAGTTGCCGCTGGGTACGGTTGTGCTGTGCCATGGGGATTACCGGGTCAGCAACCTGTTATTTAAGCGACAGGTGAGTTTTAAATAACTACTAAAGTGTATTTGTAATAAATCATATAATAAAACAACTCTATTATAATTTCGGAGAATACTGTTGTGAGGATGTTTATAAATGGTTTCGCGAACGACTTGGTTTAGCGAATTTGCCCGAGCGAAAGTATTTCCCTCGTTGTTATATTTATTTATTCTTCATACAAAAATGAACAAGGCGAATATAATGCCTTAGAAATTTTCTACCAGTCAAACCTATATCGTTCCATTAATTCAATAAAACTAGCGGTAAAGCCAAGGTAAGACTATGGGTATAAAATGATCGTATTCGGCACATTTCAAAACTCAGTTACCTAACAGATATTTCCGATACCGCTCTGCCCGACCATCTAAAGTTCTAAACCTTGACCTCGACAACCGTGCTTGCAACCACAAGTATTAACCAATTATTCTAAAAGTTAGTTAGCTTGCAACCTTTGACTTGGCAGTCCAACGGTCATACCACTTATATCACATACAATATATCAGTGCTCCTACTACGTACTTCCGGCTCAAAACGAGTTTTTAATTCACCACCAGCACCCGTTCGAAGTATTATGTTATTATAACTATTTTGGTTGCTGATGTTTGAACGCTTAGAATGGAAGCATTTAAGTAATCTTGAATGGAATGAATTGATTGTTTTTATTTAAAATGCCATAAGACAAAAAGAAAATTGAGGTGTTCATTCGACGTGCGGTGTGACCAAATAGCGGGTTCTATTCCCGCACGGGACATGCACAGATTAAGTAATAGTACTAGTACCTATAGACAGTAGGTGAGGGGATCAGAGTCAGACAGGACAGTTTACGTTGTAGAAGCGATATACCGAATACACTGATGCTATCTCGGAGTAGGGAGTGCACCTTATGCACTATAATGTCTCCCGCGTAGTTCGCTAGTCTCAAACTCTCAACTGAGATGGCCGATACCGAAATTCGGTCAGGAGAACATAATTCATTATTATCGTAATAGTCAGTAGGTATATATTATATATTAGTGTAGTATGACTTTATTAACGGAGACTATCAGTAAGCAAACAATACGCTGGTTCAGTTACTAGGTTACTCAAACATCTGTAAAAGCTTGTTCTCATTTATCACAATTGTCATTATAACTACATACTTGTCAACATCTCTTTTATCATCTTTAGTTCTTTTATTTACGGTTATAACAGTGTTTTAAGCATCCAAACATTATTGTGTGTGTGATATTAATAGGGTAGTATTTATCAACGGAAAATAAATAAATGGGTAAGATTAGCGGAGAGGTTGATGAACCTTATTTTTATATTCTTAAGGTTCGTATCCAATGTGACTTACCATGAACTTCATATTCCTCCTGCATTCCGCCGCGCCGCGGATACTGGACTTCATGGTAGGGGGCAGATTGTAACAACAGGCCATTCGGCGGCATTAGCCTAAATATACAGAACAGCTGTTTTTTCTTTATTTCGGTGTTAGTTTGATAGTAAAAGTTTTTCATAATTATAACTTGAATCATGGAGTAATGCTTACCCTTAAAGTCACCCTGACCGTATCCCTAATATGCAACTTTTGAAGCAGGACGTTTTTCTTTGTAGAAGCGAGACGCCGTACTACACGTCACATAACGGCTTCTCACTTCCTCAACGGAAAATGCGTGATGATATACTTTATTATCTTTGTGGTTGATTAGTTTATTGTGCACTTAATATTGGTACTTAAACATGGTACTTATAGGTATCTAACGTTACGAATTTGTTCATGTATTTTATTGTTGTTGGACTGTTGTTTGTCGTTTTATAGATCACCAGCTTCTGCCCGCAGCTTTGCCCGCGTTAAGTAGCCTGTCCCATTAATGCGAAAGCAGTTTGTCTGTCTGTCTGTTAGACTGTTACGTCTTCACAAGTAAACCGCTGGATGGATTTTGATGAAATTGGGCATGTAGAAAGTTTAAGACCCGAGAAAGGCTACTTAACGCGGGCGAAGACGCGGGCAAAAGCTGTTCAAGTGAAATTAATTAAATATTGCCTCGTTGGTCTAGTGGTCGCTAAGCGCGACTGCTGAGCACGAGGTCCTGGGTTCGAATCCCGGGTCGGGCAAAGTGTTACTGGGTTTTTTCATTAGGTAATTCTAAGTGGCAGCACGGAGTCAGGATTTGTGCCCGGTTGATGGCAATAGGCTCGCCCCCTATTACATTGGGACCTAAAAACATAACTGGCGAAATGTTGGTGTACTACCTATATGTGCACCTCTGCCTACCCCTTCGGGGAATACAGAATTGATGTTATGTATGTATGTATGTTTAATTTAATACTTACTTAAATGGGCAGTAGGTTTCTAACTTCTTACCTACTAATAGTGCCGAGTGCTAATAATAACTTAATTGTTTACGAGTGTAAATTCAATTATCAGTAATATTATATTTTGAAACAACAATGTAATAATATCTACTATAATACTTACTTATCAAATGACACCTACTTAGAAATCACGTTTTATTATTAGTTTTTAATATTAAGTTTTCCGCGCGCGACTTTACTGGTCAAAGTATTTCGATGATAGTAAGTTGACCGTGATGTCAAAAATTTTTTTTGGGCACGCTCCAAGAAGAGTAGAATATATCGGAGTAAACATACCAGATTACCAGAGTACGTAGATTTAGACAGAATTCAGGGTTGAATGACCCAACGAATCATCTGCAATGAGCTATAGCTGGCAAGGGCAGCGCTAGTATAGCTGTCATTGTATTCAAATCTGTCATTATGACATTTAAAATGTTCTGCCAGACATTAGTTCTATTGACATACTTTTTAAGAGGTGCCAAAACGTTGCAATAAGAACCTGTGACACCACTAGTTCGCAAACTAAATTGACTATTTGATTTCAAAGCAAATTAAAATCGAATTTTATATTAATTACAAAATTTATTAGGGTTTTTAAAGCATTTATATATAGAGAAGTAGTGTCATAGACATAACATCACGCCTATATTCCCCGAAGGGGTAGGCAGAGGTGCAAATACAGTACACCCACATTTCGCCAGTAATGTTCTTAGGTCCCAATGCAAGGGGCGAGCCTATTGCCATCCACCGGGTTTAAATCCAAACTCCGTGCTGCTACCAAGAATGGAAAAACCCAGTAACACTTTGCCCGACCTTGAATTCGAACCCAGGACCTCGTGTTCAGCAGTGGCGCTTAGCAACCACTAAACCAACGAGGCAGTCATTAGTGTCATAGAATTATTGGTTAACAGTGTCAACTTCCCAATCCACCGCCGGCACACGCAAGTTTCGTTTCGCAGAGTTCAATTGCCAAAGCTGTCGTTTATACAATAATAGTTGAGCGGCCTTGGCATCTGATTGTCGTAATCTCAATCCGTTGTCAAGGCTGGCCAGTTTCTATTCGGTATACAATGGAAATGGTCCACTAGCTCGACGAATGCGTAACGGACAATTGTACTCGACCAATTTTTTGGGTAGCGCCATTTAGTTTTTTTTAAGCTAGCGTAAACAATCGTGATTGTCGTAAAGATACGCGTATATCATAACAATATAAATGCATATAAAACACACGTGTAAGTTTTGTGTGTAGGTCGTGTAAGTACACACATAAAATACTTTACACGTGTATTTTTATAGCACTATCGGACTTATCTAGTGTTGGTCGTGGGTCACTTTGGCTGTATTCTGTTTAATTGCGAGATTAGAAATGTTACCACGTCACTAATAAAGGTATGATTACAAAAAATGAGACTCATTGTATCGGGCTCGTAGCTATGTGGCTACCGCGCAGATCAGTCGATCAGCGAGGTGAAGCCGTGCTCGCCGCGGTCAGTCTTGTGATGGGTGACCGTTATCACATGTCGAGCCCCTCCGTGTTTCGGAAAGTACGTTAAGCCGTTGGTCCTCCGCCTGATCTCTCTTTCCGGTCGTGTCAGTCTACCGTCCCATCGCATTGGGAGTGAGGGAATAGGGAGTGCACCTGTGTTTGGGCACATACTTGTGCACTATAATATCTCCTGCGTAGTTGGCTAGTTTCAGCTGGGATAGGCCACGTGACCGACATACAGTCAGGAGAGAACATTACTCATTGTATCATGACTGCTATTAGGTACTGTTGAGCAATACTGTAACGATTAACCAGTTCATTACTTCTCATTAATAATATTTAGGACAGCCCCCTTACCATGAACCCTTAAAGCAGGATAGTTTAAGATGTGGAAGTGAGACGCCGCTAAGTGCAGTGTAATACGGCGTATCGCTTTCAAAACGTAAACTGTCCTGCTTTAAGAGTTCATGGTAAAGGGCAGATGAATATAAAAGCATATATCAATATAAAAGGCATCGTCATCATGAGTTGTTAGAGCAAGGAACGAGTAAGCTTTTTATGTCAAAGCACAGTTCTCAAAAGAAATAAATAAATACAATTAGAATAGCATACTTTTCTTGGCCCTAAGTTACCCAAAACCTGCAGGTTGCCTCACAGAACCCTCTGTTGCTTCAGAGGCGGAGTCACGGATATCCGGCCTTTATTGGCTGATCGTCATTAAAGCGTAATACCGAACAAATTAATATTGAACAAAAAGACTATTACAAGTTTTTGTTCGCAACACAAACATTAAAGCATAGTGGATAGAGGCCACTTATTACCTATGGCCAGCATTCAATAGAATAAAAAACCTACTTAGAACTATGAAGGTTAGTTGTAATTTGTGGCGTATTTGAAAAAGGTTCGAAGTTCTCAATCTGCCTGTTTTTGTTTAAATATGTTGCGTAACATTCGTTGATTACAAACCTATTTCAAATTACGACTCTTCACGTGATCAAAGAGCTGGCTTATTTTAGGCCAACGATTACCATTGCCATTCGACGTGGCAATGCCGCCAACCTTTTCGGCACCCTACCAGTCGTCTGCGATGAGGAGGAATACTTCGATGGATAATTTTTTGTTTTTTTTTTATTTGTTTTTTTTTTTACGTAGGTTTTGTTTATTAGTAGATTATATTGTAATGTTAATTTTGTTTAAAATTTTTATTGACGTCGTGACACTGCACACTGTCTACATAAAGGATTATGACTACAGCTATACTTACTAACTTTTTGATAAAATGATGTTAGTTTTACAACAATCAGCATGGTGTGATTTACCTACATAAAAGGACTAATTAACAAACCGTAGAACATTCTTATGTATAGAATATAATAACAATAAAACTTTATATTAAAATGAGACATCCATAGTCAAAACACAAATAGAATATTAAATAATTTAATATTAAAAATACATTTTTAACCCAAACTTTTTAATCAATAGTACCATAATATTGTATTGTCACCAAACCTATTTAAGTATGCAACATTTCATTAAAATTGGATGTCAAAAAGTGGTTCTAATTTAGATTGCAAGATTTGACCATATATATAGATACAACAATATATACATAAATTCTTGTTAAAGCTTATAAATAAACAATCAAGTAAAGAATAAACTTAACTCTATTTAACTTAATTGAATCATTAATGATTATATTTCAAATTTTCCAGGATGGCAGGCTGGATCAAGTCGTGGTGGACTACCAGACGGTCCACACCGGGTGTCCAGCGATAGATCTGCTATACTTAGAGTTCATGAGCAGCGACGAGGAGTTTAGGCGAGAATACCACCAGCAGCTGGTCGAGTGTTACTTCACGGAGCTCACCGCAGCCCTCGACAGGCTGGGGTTGGACGTCACTGAGGTTTACCCCAGGGAGACGTTTGACGAAGAATTTAAACAGGTACTTTTGTAGCTCATAATTATAGATGAAAGTAGCTATAATAACTAGCCTGGAACTTGTTCTAACACAGCAAAGTGACATACATGCATTGATTACCACGCTAGTTCACTGTGGGTGCCCGATTTCAGATATTTAAATCAAACCGATAAAATCGAATATGAGGGCTTTGAAGTTAACCCTGGGAAGGCTTCATGACGGCCGCGCTGCTGCAGAACGCGTTTTAACTATAAAAACGTAACAAAGACATACTCATAATGTATGTTACCATAGAGATTAGAAATCTTACTTAGGAAACTGCACCTTAACCATTACACGGGTATGTCCGACTACTTGTGTCTAATTTAAAAAAAAAAAAAAAATAAGTAAAGAATATTTAGGTTTCTAATGTTATGTTTTCTTTGTTAAATTAGTGTGTGATGGGACTGATATTTACTCACATATCAACCCAGAAGGGTATCGCCACCATATCAACTCGAGCCAAGCATTATTATTATTATAGTATTCTTTGTTACAAACTCCCTACAGAAACGCATGCTAATCGGAATCGTAACGTAATCGTCTCGCCTAGGCTTGCCGATCCCTTTCCGAGTTGATAATTATGTGTGCCTTAACTCTGTCTAAATGAAAATAACTTCAGTGATATGTGTCAATGTTCCAGATGGTAGGTCCTGCGCTGCGCGCGGCGTCAGTGATCCTGCCTCTGGTGTTAGTGGAGGCGGAGCAGGCGCCGACCTTCGGGGCCGTCTCCAGCGTGCAGGAGTTCGTCGTCTCTCCCACCCAGCTGTTCGCCGAGCGGTACAGCGGCATTGTCAGCGACTGTGTGCGGTGGGGGGCGCTGTAGATGTAGATACGGATTAGGGATCTTGGAGTTTGTAAATAATGACACTCCACACTTATATTGTAAAGGTGAAAGTTTGTAAGTGTTTTTGTATTTTTGTTACTTTTTCCCGGTCAAACGCCAATTTTAATAAAATTTGGTATGGTGGTAGCTGACACCCTGGATTAACAAATAGGCTTTTTATCCCGAAAAAATGTAGCGGGTAACACCGCGGGGCGCAGCTAGTTGTACAATATACCATGTGTGTTTATCATCTTCAAATTTTGGTTGAGCTTATAATTAATATGACAATTGCGTGTTCAAACGTAACATCACGCCAGTATTATCCGAAGAGGTAGGCAGAGGAGTGTAGTACACCCACATTTTGCCAGTTATGTTATAGGTCCTACGTAATAAACTAGCTCAAATCCAGACTCCGTGCTGCTGCTGAGAATTACTTGATGGAGAAATCCAATAACATGCTCAACTTGGGAATCGTACCCAGGCCCTCACCGCTCAGCAGTAGCGCGTAGGGATTGCAATCCGGCGTCATTTTCAGTCCGGCCGGATACGATTAAATCGAGGTGATTTTCGCTTTTTAGTACAAAATAAGTGAGTTATATATCTATAATATCTAATAGATACAATTAGCCTTACGTAATTAACTGAAATGAGATCAAAATCATTTTTAAAGTATTTGAGAATGCTAATAAACTTATAGGTATTTATGATTATGACAGATACCATCATGATTTGATGAATCTGTCGAACGAATGAATGGCAAAAATTATCACAATAATGAGTTTTGAACTCTTTAGTTTAATCAACTTACGATAAATAATTATTTTAATTAATAATTGTAAAAAAATATAAGTATTAAAAGAAAATCAATATTGATTTTGAAAATAAGATCGTAGCAAACAAATATTGTTAATTGTGTCATCAGCTAAACGACTTCTAACAGAGCTGCAAATATAGCCTGCGGCCGAAAAGGCCCTTTCAGCTTTTACACTTGTCGGCTTTATTGTCAGCAATATCATTTTTCCACAAACTGCTAGCACCGGATCCGGTCTTCGGATCCGGTATATTGGTACCGGATCCGGTAACCATTAAATGATGCCGGATCCGTTTCTTCCGGATTGCAATCCCTAGTAGCGCGTAGTCGCTCCTTGCAAGCACTGGACCAACGAGGCTGAAGTAATTAACTGTATTAGTAATTAATAATTAGCAAGTAATTAAGTCTAGGTACTATTAGAACAATACATTATATATTATACTATACACAATACATTGCTCCAAAAATGTTTAACAAATTACCTAAATGTACAAGAAATGAACAGGATATCCGTATTAGTAAACGTAAATTGATTTCATTCTTAGTAGATAAAACATATTACTCAGTTGAAATAATAATAATAATAGCCTATAACTGTCCCACTGCAGGGCAAAGGCCTCTTCTCGTATAGAGAAGGATTGATTACTCAGTTGAGACATTTTTAAATGATAAAATTGATAAACTATGATTTGTTAAATTGTAGTATCCCTAGTGCATTTGATAAATTAATATTGGTATTGTTTATCTCCACTACCACCACTTTATTTAAACAATTTGTACACCAATTCAATTGGTACAACATAGAGTTCTTACGTGTATACTTTTAAGACCTTTGTACATCAAATTTAATATTGTTATTAGATATTTTAGTTATGTGTACAATAAAGAATTAAGAACCTTTCTGTATACCTATGTTAACAAATTCATATTTTAATTGATTGACATTAAAATAAAACTGTGGGGCTAAATAACGTAAAACAATCTACAGCCGTTGTTTGTGAGTTACATCCTATCATGTTTACCTATAAGAAGTTTATTTTGAACTCTGTTTGTTTAATTAGTTTGCATGCTGTGGCCTGTAACTGATGGAGTACCCAGACACAAAACCTGTATGTAATTAGTTGTTAGCATTTAAGTGGACAGCCGTTGTTGAAGGCTCTCAGTGTCCCTACTAATATTATAAACGCGAAAATTTGTATGTATGGATAGATGCTTGTTAGTCTCACGTAAAAACTACTGAATGGATTTTAATGAAATTTCATATGGAGGTAGCTGACACCCTGGATTAACACATAGGCTTTTTATCCCGAAAAAATGTAGCGGGTAACACCGCGAGGCGCAGCTAGTAAATAAATAAAAGAAAGTACAAAGTATAAACCTCATTATATAAATCTAATTATATATTTATAATTACAACCTAACGGTATTTACAATTGTACGGTGAAATATATACAAATGATGTAAATAAAACAATGACATCCTTAAGTTAAAGGATAATGAATTAAAATAAGTATGAAGTGTTTATTATTCTATTTAAAGTCTAGTTTTATTTCTTCCTTAACCATTCAACTATTATATTTTAAGAACTCCATCTCGATGTTATCGTATGACTCAACATGAGCTTAATGTCACATGGAGACAGTTCTATATGTTTTCCCACGTAAGCTCGAACTAGGCCACCTCGTAAAATTTTGTATGACAAGCTATGCTATATGCCTATGGGTCATCAAAAATCGGTGATATAGGCTTGGGGATCCTAGATGTCCCCAAGATGATTAAACAAAGACACAACAGTATTATAATTTGGTAAGCAATGGCAAATAAATACAAAAACGCTTATATTCCTTATACCGTGTTTATGTAAATATAGGTCAACGAAATCGTAGCGCGAATAATATATTTATATAAAAGTTGATTATTTGGTTCGATAGATGGCGTTGTCTCAGGTTTCAGTGCTATGTTTGCGTTACCGTCGTTTGGTTCGGTACAAAATATTTTTATTAAGGTGTGCAAGTCAAGTTCCTATGTTTGAATATTATACGCACTTAGTATGTTAAACTCAGTGTTTGATTTCCTCCAGTCCAACCCTCATCAGTGCGATCTGTGTCCAAAGCGATTGGCTATAGTATGCACCTCTAAGAGCACGATATATGTCTCTCGTAACCTATTGCCACTAACTTGGCACAAATCTGGACTAATGGAAGACCCCAATCAACATCATTAGCCGGAAGACGTCCACTGTTAAACTACCCCTTAGAACGCCACAATAAAATTACCTAAGTCGGAACTGAACCCAGGACATTGTGCTCAGCCGCCCCACTTTGCGACTACTAGACCACCGCAGCAGTAATGAGTCATCAGATAATTAAATATTGAACCCTAATAAGTCGAGATTATATAATGGGTGTTGAAAACAATACAAGCGACCATATCCATGCATTCTCAAGGCCCATAGCTAAACTCGTACGTATTTGGTCCGCCGGTTATTAGTTAACCAAATATATTTTAAACAGACGTCGGAACTTTCTATTAGAACCAATAAGTTGCCTCAACTTTTGGTTTGCAAAAACGAATCTACTGGCAAAGTTCTTGTTGCTTTGATCTTCCTTGCACCTTACGATAACATTGCTGCATTAGTTTACAATACGCTCGTCATTGATTTTGCTATCAACATTCGGCGAGGCACTGCATTCCGAATGTGTAAATGTTTCTAACATTTGTGATTCTTAATTTCTTAGCAAACACGTGATATTTTTTTCAGATTTGGGTTTGATGGATTACACTATCGATTGGCCTGTCCGCTGGAAAATTGGTCACATTGAGCAGTTCCTTCCCTGAATTCCCAGCAAAAAGCAATATCTTTAAAATTCGTTAATTGGTTACATTGAAAAGCAGAATAACACTCAATTTATTTTGTTACTTGAAGAATATATTTGGTTCAATGAATTAATTAATTCCTTCCCGAGGTGGCGAGTGAATTTCGTGTGCGTTTTGCAGACATAATAATATACTATGAAGCTGCAGTATTAAAACAAAATAAAAATATTACATATTGTACGAGTTACGAGTGAGTATTAGTAAATATTTTATACTTACCTAAGTCTAAAAACCCATTTACAAAAATAGATAAGTCATTGATTGTATTTGTGTGTGGCAAAACAATGACTTCTGGGCTAACAGGATCGATGACGATTTTGGCTTGGAAGATTATAATGGGAGCTTTTACCGGGCGATTTTCATGGACAAAAGTTGAATTGAGCTGAATTTTGTAATTAATCCCAAAACATTGACGTTTCAGGGAAAACTTGTTTAAATCCCACAATAAAACTCACAATCGTAGTCAGTTGCAACTGCTGCAATAGGTAGCTGTCTTAGTAGTGTGAACTCAGACAGAGGCATTCACTTGTTAAGTAAGTAATTCACTCGTACGACAAGTATTTGACGTATGAATTTAATTGGCCGATCAAGATATAAGTAAATCTTGATTTACACAAAGGCAGGCATCAGGCGACATTCTTTTTCTTGTTTCCTTGAACTAAACAGTCGCGTAGTAGTGACTTGTGATTACATTATGTTGACACATGATGCCCATAATTAAATAGGAACATAATTATATCATAATAATTTACAAAACTGGGATTAGTGTTTATGGATAAAAGAACTATGAAATATCGCATATGTTATTTATTGAATAACTAGCTGCGCCCCGCGGTGTTACCCGCTACATTTTTTTGGGATAAAAAGTAGCATGTGTTAATCCAGGGTGTCAGCTACCTCCATATGAAATTTCATTAAAATCCTGTCAGTAGTTTTTACGTGAAAGAATAACAAACATCCATCCATACTTACAAACTTTCGCGTTTTTAATATTAGTAGGGATCTGTCGGAGGACAAAAGGTGCGATGCAATAAGAGTCTTTAGGAGAAAGCTTAATAGATACTACTTAGATAATATTGAATAGGAGAGAGATGCACACATAGTGTGTTCTGCGATATGCATACAAGTAAATTGTGTGCAGCAGCACATACCGTGTGTGTCTGACACCTATAATTACTTACGTAACATGTTATTACCCGAATTTAGCCTACTAAATGTTATGTTGATGTTATATAATATTATATATTGATGTTAAGTTAAAGTGAGACTCTCATCCCACAGTCAGACCGATCACACGGTTTTGTGGAGCTGATAAATAAATAAATAATATTGATTGTTTTGGGGAAAAATTATGGCCACCAATAACCAAGTTATGGTTATTGTACTTTTTCTTGGAATATGGCCTGTCCAATTTAACCAGGATTATTTTCTATTCTTATAGATCAGCTTTCACATTTCTTAGTTTTGTTAAGAGAAGTTTAAATGTGAAACAAGTGTGGGTCATCCACGAGTTTCTTCTAAATCATAAAACACTGTGCATTTGTAATCAGTGAATTGCTTCTAACTTAAATCTGACCAATAGCATGATATCCTGCCCTAGCTACCTATCTAGATACACCCTGTAAAGAAAATGAGGAGTACTTAAGTACAATATAATTACACAAACACATAATATCATATTTAACGGACGTCACGCGGCCTAGGTCGAATATGTAGATCAAACAAGGATATCTTGCGGCTCAGATGACCGACGCACTATTGTATCTACACACCCGCGTCCGAAGCGACACGTTACTCAATAAAACACACGGCTACTAAAACCTTCTCTAAATATTATAGTTAATATGTAGTGTGCAATAGAAGGTTACACTAAAAAGTTTTTCATAAAAACTTCGTGGCTGTATGCTTAATTCCTTTGGCTTTTGCGGCTATTATAAAAAAAGTAATTAAAGCGGGCAATTAAATGTTTTTTGATATTTTTTAGCAGATCCTTTTAGTGTTTTAGCTTAGTTCTATGTGAGCGATAAAATAGGCTAAGAAGAAAATAATTACGGGAAATAAGCTTTAATTTATACAAATCATTGTGTATATTTATTATATATTTATTTTAAGTGCGGGTTCAAATAATCATAATGTATTTTATAACTGTGGTGTTGTTTATAATGTTGGAGGGGTCTACAGCTGTCATCTATAAACTTAATGGTGAGTAAAAGCTTATTACTATCTTTATTCTATGCTTCAGTCGAAGATCTAAGTGTCGATAAGAAGTTTACAAAAGTTTTAATGTTTACACAGATTTCGTAAAAGGCATAGTTTAATACCTAATGTGCATCATATAGTAGGTATATATACGTCACATCACGCTAGTATTGTCCGGAAGGGTAGGTAGGGTGTTGGTGAAATAAAACGCCAGCCTTTTACACCATAATATTCGCCAGTTTCTTTATAGGTCCCAATATATTAGGGGCGAGCATGTTACCATCAACAAAGAACAAGTCCTGCTGCTACTGAGAATTACCTAGACATCGATTACTAGACTGACAACTTTAATACCCAAAAAAATTATAACCGCTTTCAATACTGGTTTTCATGTTGATTCTATTAGTGTTTGTACGTATGACCGTTGAGAAGTTCCTTCGTCTGGAGCTAGTTCTAAAAGTGGCACCCAGATCATGGAGGATTTAGGAACGGTTCAACTAGCATCTTAAAGTTTCATAAGCCCCTGTAATTGGTTTACAAGAAATAAAAATGCCATAATTGCATGCGTAGGTATACAAAGTTCCGAGCCACGCTGAAGACCGTTGAGGAGTTCCCTTATAGCCAACCCTAGAAGTGGCACCAAGGTCATGGTGAATATTGTTAATTAGTTAAAGATTAATCAGAATGTTCTTAATTAGTTAAAATGTGTGTATAGTTATATAATAGTTGGAATTGTTGACCGTTGAGCAAATTCTTTGTTTGATTCTAGAATCAGGTGATGGTTATCATGAAATAAGATAATTCTTACTTGGAAACTAAACTAATATCTTGAAAACCGAACGAACAAAAGGTTGCGGGTTTGATTCCCGCATGGAACAAAATTTTTTGTAAACCACAGATGTGTGTCCCGAGTGTTTGTGTATGTGATCATTCATGTTCGTGAAACGCACCCACGATACAAGAGATATTCCTAGTGCGGGGCGAGGTTTTTCTCTTAACAAGATAAAAGATAACACTATACCTTTATCGAAATCGGATTTTAAGTAGTGCTTTAGCATTCATTTAGCAACTTTGTTTGCCCATCACGGCGGCCAAGAGTGACTTTCTGCAACACATACAGACATCAAGGTACACTGTAATGCCCAGTTTTGTATTCACTCGAAGTGCCACGACTCAGATTCATACCTAAAAGGTTCTAAATGACTCAAAAGCCCACTAAAACCTATTTATAGCTCAGGAAGTTTTCGCGAATACACACCGACGTGAGAAAATATATAACTGACGTTGAACTATGGGTCAAGTTCAAAAAACAGTGGACAGGAAAACTGTCGAGTGGTAATTGTGTGATGACCCGCATGACGCTGCGGCCGTCCTCAGGGCCGCGACTTAGATTCCTTTATTAGGACACTTCATTCGCTTGTTGAGTGTTTGTAAACTCCTCAGATTGGTGACGTCTGCAACACTTGCAAATAACGGAACCTGACGTAAACATAACATCACATATGTATTCCCCGAGGGGGTGGGCAGAGCCGCAGAGGTGCACATTAGTACATCCACATTCTGCCAATTATGTTTTTTAGGTCCCAATGTAACAGGGGGCGACCCTATTGCTATCAATCGGGCACAAATCTAGACTCCGCGCTGCTACTAAGGATTACCTACCTGGAAAAACCCAATAGCACTTTGCACGACCTAGAATTTAACCCAGGATCTTGTGCTCAGCAGTCACGCTTAGCGGCCACTAGACCAACTAGGCAGTCTAGCAACCGTTGCAGACTTATTTCACCGCTTACCGGCAGCTTCAACCCTGCTACGTTACTTATATTCTTATATACTACCTAGGATCTAGGATTTTTTTGCACTCGTTGCGAGTGGTCGGTAGGAAACCGGCTCACCTGAGTGATTATTTAACGGTATGTAACGCCATGTTAGAGGCATATGTACAGGCAGTTTAAATTCTGACAAACGACCTGGGTTTATCGACCAAACGATTAGAAGACGATGGAGCGAGTGATATAGCCAGCTCCCAACGTTCTTCTGCATCAGGGCGTAGGAGATGACGACTTTCTCTAAAGCTTTCGATCCCGTAGTACAGGGGTGGCGAACCGTTATGGGTCGAGGTGCCTTTATTCCAACAAAATGTTAAAATACGCCTTATATGTGCCACAAATATGGGCGTGCATAAAATGAAGAAATGAGTAATTTACGTTGTTAAATGTTAGTATTTCATTTATATGTTAGGTAGGTACCTAGGTATACAGTGCGGGGCAGATAATATGGCAATAAATTTAACACTAAACTAGTCTTTGATCGAATAGTTTCATCACAATATTTTTTTCTAATATCATATTTTGCGCAGGGTCAAATACCCAATACAAAAGCGGTGTTGCCGCTCTTAACTATCAAAAGGTTAGCGACTCAATTTCTACAAAATGGCGTTCCACTTTTTTAAAGTTTTTAAGCTATTTAGTTTCTTTGAAAATATATATTTTATAATGATTTCTATCATTTACGCGAATATTAGACATTGAAATAAAACTAGTTTTACGGATTTTATCACGGTTTTAATTGTTTTTTTGGTCCCGACGTTTCGAATTCTTTCAGCATTCATGGTCACGGGCAGACTGAGGTATTAAACGTCTAATTTGAACAATTACTATCAGCTACCTTACATTTTAATTATTATTAACAATCCGATTTACGCAAAATGAGCTCACTGTGTCATTCGGCCTTGCAGTTTTACGCTTGGAATTAACTTTAATAGATTCTATGATGGGATTCCAAGCAGGTCGTATGTCCCAGCCATCTTCTTTATTGAAATTAGGGTGTTTTTTAATTTCAATAGCCTCGCGTATAATCTTAGGCAGGAATCGATTTACTTTGGCAATGATTTGTGGTTTATTAAATCTGATGTAATGATGGGCTTGGTCAAGCGTATGGTCTCAAATTGCAAACTTCCTGGCACGGCGGTGTTTAATGTCTGCGATATGTTCGCGGACCCCTATGTTCTTTTTTGGTTGGCCTATGTGAGAGAGACCACAATCACAATTGAGCTTGTATACGCTTGCATCTTGTAAGGGTATGTGGTACTTGACAGGTGGTAGGAACTGGCTAATCTTCTTCGGCGGCTTGAAGTCAGTTTTAATTGAAGCACGCTTCAAGATGTAGCCAATGTTGTCTGTGACTCCCTTGACATATGGTAGTACTGCAGGTTGATGTTCAACTCGGTTTCACTTAAGGTTTGTGACGGAGGCGCGGTATTCGGAGCTTGTCGTCGTGCAGAACTTGCTTGACATGTTGAAGCTCAGCAGCCAGGTGTTTCTTGTCACAAATCCCTCGTGCTCTCTGAAACAATGGATACTGACGGTTGATAACTGTATTGGGTAGATGTGAGATTGACCGTTAAAGTATTTGCCTGTATGGAGCGATACGTCGGGACCAAAAAACCAATTAAACAGTAAAACTAGTTTTGTTTCAATACATTTTTTATTAAATTTTATGTTAGGTTTTTTTATCCTCTCTGTGCGTTCCTTTAGATTAGCAATGCCGATGTATCAATTTACTGTCGTATTATCTACCCCACGTTGTATAATAATGTATTTTTTATGTCAATGTCGGTTATAACCGTGGTACGTTTATGTGGTCATTTATTACAACTTGCGATGACCATTAAAACTTAAATGAACTAGAATGTGTTATGTACCTATTTATATAATCTCCTTTGTTTAGAACAAAGGAATTGAGCGACTGAACGAATTAAAAATTAAATACCTACTTATCAAATCAAGTAGCAGTTCACTTTATTGTTATCATTATAATAAGACTTAAAACAACTTCCGTGCAAGATGGCACGTTAAGCCGTTGATCCTGCGCCTGATCTCTACGTTCGTGTCGGTCTACCGTCCAACTGGACTATGAGACTGAGGGAATAGGGCATGCATCTGTGCTTGCGCGCATACTTGTGGACTATAATATTTCCTCGTAGTTGGCTGGTCTCAGCCGAGACCGGAATTTGGACAGGATCATTATCATTATTTAATACAATGTCTTTAAAAATTTCAGCGAAGATAGCGTCTGTTAACGAAATTCATCTAGGCAGTGTTGTGCAAGGTCTTACCGGGTCGCTTATCTAACAGCAGTTAATTAAAATAGCATTGACATAAGCATAATCATAAATAATTTAAAGGACATGGCCAAAAAACAACATTCCATGTACACAAACACGCTAAATATGATTGCAAAATTAAAATGGAAAAATGAATTATTATGTAGTTTGTAGCCTCTCTGGACTTGTAAGCTACTCAAGTCCATGCTTCTACCTCAACACACCTGGATGAAAAAGTAGAAATCTATGACTTGTTTGTTGTATGAAGGAACTTGGACTATGTAATATGAGATTTTAATTCAAAACTTGACTCTAGGAAATATCTAGATAATTCGACTATTATTGGACCGACGGACTGGGAACCAGCAACAATTTGTGGCGAACGCCTTCTGCATTTTGCATTCGGCCCGAGCTTAATCATAATCAACAGTTATTTTTATGAACCCCAACGCTGCTGGAGTTAGTTTACTCTCCAGCAGCGTATTAATGGAATAACTAAAAATGAGACAGATTCACCGTTTTGTCTATCCTCCAATAAGCAAATTATTAAACTACAAATTTTGACCAAATTTCGCTTTACTTCTGACCATCGACTACTGAAAGTAGTGGCCACTAACTTAACTTAAAAATTTGCCGAATGATCCGAAGTAATATAAAACGATTACTTAGATGAAACTTTTCTGATAATATGCAATAACAGTTCAACCTAGAACTCAACGAACTTGAGGCCATAGAAAAACAATATTGAAAAAACATCTAAACTAGTATAATAAATTCCTGTTCTAAAATACAGACCTCGACAGCATAAACATTTAAAAGTCAGTGAAATCACGCAGAAACTAATAGCTAAAGGCACAATCCTGTTTACAACATTCAAGGTTATAAATTATATCATTATAATATATCATTCAATGTCAATGCATACGCTTTTACAAGATCCCTAATGACATTCAAAAATTAAGTTTGAATTTTAAGTATGTTATCGAACGAATACTTTGCAAAAAAGTTACTATAGAGTGTTAGACTAGACAAGATAAAAATGTTTGGGCTTAGGTAATTAATGGTTTGTATCGTAACATTATATTTTTTGTACTTTTTAATGCTTTTATCATTTGTCTTAATAATTGATATTGCTTGATCAAGTTTTTACAAACTAACATGAATAATTTTAAATGTGAGCAAAATGTATTGTGTGGGTGGACTGGCGGCTTGAGTCTTTTTACGGCCTACCCAAAAGCCCTGCAGATGGTACGAGACGGGGCGTCTTCCAGGACTGGTCGACTCAAACCTGCTTCTGGACGACATGCACGACTTTAAAAGAGACATTGACCCCTGAGTTGGTTTCTGCATTTCTTCTCAGAGGTAGTCAGTTAGGAAATGACGACGCCATCTAGTTTTTAGTTTTATTGAAATTTGACGTGTAAAAGTGTTTGTGAAAACCTATTTACAGAAACTGCCTCGTTGATCTAGTGGTTGCTAAGCGCGAATGCTGAGTACGAGGTACTGGGTTCAAATCCCGGGCCGCAAAGTGTTAATGGGTTTTTCCATGAGGTAATTCTCGGTAGCAGCACTGAGTCTGGATTTGTGCCAGGTTAATGGAAATAGGCTCGCCCCTATTACATTGGGACCTAAAACATAACTGGCGAAATGTGGGTGTGTACCTCTGCCTGCCTCTTCGGGGAATACAGGCGTTATGTTATGTTTATTTAAAAGTAAAGCTAAATATAGCAATACAGGAACGACTCTAACCTCATCCTTCCGGTTAACAATACATGAAGCCGTTTACGTAGACCAAGTTATGTGATCTGCATACCCGTACCGGGTTTTATTGCTTCACTGGAATTAGATTTTAATTACCCTTTAGTACTCGATGTTATTTGCCATACACGCTTCATTACCTGATGGAAAACAGATATTGTATCATTGATCTATTGGCATGTTTCTTGAATAATGGATGATGGATTATTCGCGGGTTATAATAGATAAGCAGCAAAGTGTGCCAATTAAGACTTAACAATCACACTATTTTAAATTTGGCAGCATCTGGTTTTTAATAACATTTAAAAAAAAAAAACGTCGCCCCACACTAGGAATTTCTCCTGTGTCGTGGGTGCGTTTTACAAACATGAAATATCACAAACACAAACACCCAGACTCGGGACAAACATCTGTGGTTCACACAAAGTTTTGCCCCGTGCGGGAATCGAACCCAGCCACCCTTAGCGCAGCAGTCCAATCGCTTAGGCACTGCGCTAATCAGGTCGTCAAAAACGAATATAGTATATACCTGCATCTCATTATGTACTACGAATGTTGAACACGTCAAGTTGGCAGGTCATAATAAGATGAAATATAAAAACCATTTAATAAACTAATTACACTAATTTAAATAGTACATACATATGTAGGTTCTTTCTGATCCTACATAACACATTACTTAAAAACGCCTTCCATCGCTTTCAAGTACTATGTACGGAATTCGAATTGATTTGACGCTTTCGATGCCAATTTCAGTTTCGAAAGTTTTCAATCGGATGTTCTATATAGGAGCTTGAAAGCAATACGTAATGACTACGAATTTCGCGAGATGAAACAGCAGCAAGAAACATCGATTTCATGACATTTTTACTAAATAATTTTATTTGTTGTATCCAACTCTAATTGAGTTTAATGTCATACTTGACTGTCTTTAAAAATCCGACCGATACGATTTCGACAAAATTAGTTCTAAATATTCCATTTCTAACATCACTAATTTCTACAATCTTTTGCATCCTCTTTCAGTAAGTGAATACAAGAAAATGCCAGACTTGTTCGCGCTGGATGACTATGAAGCTTGTATGGCGGAGCCAGGCGGCACATACTGCTTGGTCGACGTCAACCTGCGCGCCGGGACCAATGCTGAGCTCATGAGGATGATACAGGTAACAGAACCCAGGTTCTAGCAACCGCTTGACACTTCAGGTCACGATAAGAGACGTGGTTTACATAAAACCGTAAACGTCGTTTACGGCGTCCTGTCTCAACTGAGACTAGCCAACTAAGCAGAGGATATTATAGCGCCCAAGTACACTTAACCTCGCTGATCCACTGATCTACGCGGTAGCCACGAGCCCCTTTTAACCTAGATTCTACTTCTGTTTGCTACAAACTTTGCTGAGTATTTTACTCTTGTTCATGCTCATAACATTCTTCTTAAATACTCGTCAGTATACGGTCCTTCTAATCTGATCTTTCTCGAGAAAACTCTTATAGCAGGACAGTTAACTGCACGTAGCGGCGTCTCGCTTTCACATCGTAAACTGTCTTATTTTATAAGTTCATGGTAAGGGGCAGCCCCCTTTGTTGGAATATTATGTTCACCGAGGTCTTTCGCTCCCAACTAAATCATTAAGTTACTACTCGTATACTTGCTGTGTAATACATCTTACTTTTAAACCTTCTTAATGCCCAAAACATCTTATAATACCATTTTCGTTGAACGTCATCGTCACTATAGTCTACTTCACAATACATCGTTCTCTTATTACTACATTTTGTTTGTAACGAACGTTCATTAACCCCAGCTCTCAGTGCTAATAAATTATTTGCACAATTATGCAGATATCATTGTTATCATATCAAGAAATAAATCTTTCACATCTGATACAGATGGATTGAGAAAGATTAATCATATAAATTGCTTCTTTGTTTGCAAATCTTTTCAACAATCTATTACAATGACACGTAGATTTTAAAACTGTCATAATAAACGAATCATAGATTTGTATCTATACAAATAGTCAAATAGACAACTTAATAGATTACATTGATTATGTGCACCTAATGCCTTGATTGCTTTGTAAGTTTAGAGAGTTATAAAAAAAACTCAGTAACTGCTTAACTATTACTTTAGACGTTGTGTGCAGTGTTCATGAAATTAAAAGCAATCTATTGAAACAGCGTCTACTCGTAGCTACCATGTTATCATCATCTGTCGATCTTCGGGAGCAAGCTGTTGCGTCAGTCTTTGAATTGGTTCCTCACAGTCAGACTCCGCCGTGCCTCAACCAGCAGGCTTTGGTCCTACGCCTAACAAAACCGGTCGCGTCAGTTTACCGGTCTATCAGAATCAGAGAGTGCATCCGTATTCGCATACACAATACAAGACAATATCTCCTTCATAGTTGGCTAGTCTCAGTTGAGATTGGTCACTGTAGCTGAAATTCTCTCAGAAGCATATAATAATGCTATCCAGATTCAAATAGAACGAGTATACAATACGACTAATACTTAAATTAGATTACAACGGACAATATTTAGTTTAAAACTACATAGACCGTAATACAGGCGACATTAGATGACGCAGTTTTAGAGCAAGTATCTGCAAAGCGAGCAGTACTCACATAATTGTTTCTCGTATACCAATTAAATCTGTTTAAGTAATAACTCGTAAATTGAATTTTCCAGCGTGTCATTAGAATGGGAAAACCGGACGCGCTCACTGTACCTTTCTGCGAACGTTGTACCGACAATTACTATAAACATAATTATTAAGAGCTGCATGTCAGTAATAATTTAATTAAAGTTCTTCTTGAATCAATTAATGCCGCTCTTAGTATTATTTACAGCACTGTTTTTATTTGTATACAGACATTACATATGGTTTTCTTAACAAAATTACATGGGAATTGCCTCAGACTAAGTATATGATAGACAGGTCTCCAAGTAAATAAGGCGAGACCAAAAATTAATTGAGTGCGTGTTTCATATATAGTGCTGTGACACGCACTTTTCTATTATCAACTGTCGATAAAAACCACAGTTGTCACTTAAAAACAACGAAGTTAAACTAAACTATCTAAAATAACAGTTACAGTAGATAGATCATAATTTGTTGTGATTATTTAAAATCAATATAGTAAAACAAAAGAATCCATAAATGACAGTCGTTTATTAAATCTTAACATAAACCTTTTAAAGTAAACTAGGTATGGGCGATGTCTCTGTAGACATATGATGTTACTTTATGTTTTGGTTTCAACTCAACCTGTAGACAAATTCCATTATTATTATTGAAAAAAAAACTTATTACGTAGACGCATGCGTCAGTAACGTGCGACTGGGATTGGCCGCATCCCTCTAAAGTCCGGCTTGAGGTCAGCAAAAAACCACATAGCTATAATTCACACACCAAGCATATATTTTTTCAAATTAGTTAGCAGAATGTATTTTTGACTAATTTGAATATTTGTCACTTGATGACTAATGTCAGTCAGTAAGACGTCTAACAACCTATCTCGCTCTAACCAACATTGTACTAAGATCTTTCTGTTTCAATAACAATCTATAGTAGGAACTACTTGGATACAAAATCTATGCAAATTGCTGTCTAGACTTCCAAAAAAAAATCTGCAACTGCAGGTAACATTTTCTACACAAATTGAAAATGTCATTGGTTTAGGTATATAAAATTCGAATTTATTTATTTGCGATATTATAATTTATGGTGTGGAGGATGATATAAATGCTGGTATCTCCATACTCATCTTTTTAGCATGGAACATTTAAGTACGAGTATAATAAATCTAACTAATGAATATTGATATTTAACAATACTGTAATACAATTTAACATGAAAATACTATATAATCTACTTATAATAAACACCTACGTTAAAAAAGAATATATAGCGTGGTCGGACCGCAACCTACACGGTCCTAGCTCAACTTAGCCACTGTGCATTCGGTTCTCTCTTCTATTTGACAAACACCCGCCTAAACCAAGCGGCATGATAGATGTATGGATATGACATGTTTCAACTGTGAAGTCAATCCCATATATTTTTCATTTTAGGTATTAAATCACATCACACTAATATTATAAAGGCGAAAGTTTGTGAGTGTGTTTGTATGTTTGTTACCTCTTCACGCTCAAACGCTCATATGGAGGTAGCTGACACCCTGGGTTAATACATAAGCTACACATAGACTTTAATCCCGAAATTATGTAGCTATTAACATTTCGGATCGCAGCTAGTTTTGTATAGGTACGTCAAACGTTTTGTGTCCCTCTAGGACTCTAGGGCGACAGGAATAGACATTAGTGCATTCATTATAATAGGTCTCTAATTAAACACCATTAGCGATAATAAATCTTTAGCACTAATATCAATTATAAGTACTCGTATATCAAAAACATATCTCAGTAAACAACATAATTGTGTCAATTATTTCTACCCCCGTAATAAGAGTTAATTACACGGTGTGGCCTAGACTTGTGCCTCGAGCTACAAAAGACTGACCTAGCGCATTATTATTAAGATATAACCGGTTCATGATAATATTCATATTATTTTATAGCCACAAACAAAAAAAAATGCTAAGTGTTAAAGGTTCATTATAATGTTAGATGTTAATAAGCAGTAATCCTATCTCAGCCCAGAAAAATTAATCATCCATCGAAACTTCGTACCTGTTTCTTAGATCTATTGCGACGTATGACGCAAATCGCAGGAAATTTGCTAACTGGTTTTAGGTAATTTCGATTGGCCAATCAAATCAAATTAACCAATACTCTGTAGGTATTTATTTTTATAATAATACATGTAGAGTTACTAACTAATTATCGCTTTTTTTCAGGGTTATTCAGATCACAAAT
Organism: Abrostola triplasia; assembly: GCA_946251915.1. Classification (NCBI taxonomy): domain Eukaryota; kingdom Metazoa; phylum Arthropoda; class Insecta; order Lepidoptera; family Noctuidae; genus Abrostola; species Abrostola triplasia. The sequence goes on from OX276437.1 coordinate 605,861, forward strand.
TGAAACACTTCAATCATACACAAATACATCGTGGTGTATGCGTGACTCGATCCTGTAAAGATTTCAATAAAGTTCCTTACGCAAACGATTCAGAGGGCCTAAAAGAGACCCTTGAGGGATGCCTGAACAATTCCTTATCCCTTCAGTACGGGTTGGAGGGGAGACTCGATAATATCAATTACTGTAACAAGGAGGATGACCAGGTTCAAATCGATACTAGTGATATAGTTATGGCTGTGGTTTATTTACTTATAATACTGTCCAACATTGTCGGAAGCCTGTACGATGTGTTGTTGTTCAAGAAAGAGGATAAAACAGGTATTTTTACTCAAAATCTCGAGTTCGTTCAGTTTTTTATACGTGTTAGGTCTGGTATTCTGAAGATTTGTGCTTTTTACAGGCAATCCATATTTGTTAGCGTTTTCTGTAAGAAGAAATTGGGCAAAGTTAATAGCTCCTAGTAATGGCGGGAAGGAGCCCCGCCTCGAAAGGCTAAAAGTATTTCATGGACTCAGGTAAGGTCACACGCGTTACTGATGAATTAATAGATTCCGAAAATAGTATATATTAATGTATTTACCATACAAATAACTAAATTATGCTTAGATTCAAATACTCCATTATTTAGTCGTGCTGCCATGATGATTATTGGCGTGCAAAATTTTTAATAACATCTTGAGGAAACCGGCACACCTGAGAGATTTTTAACAGTATTTATAAGGCCATGTTCGAGGCCAACAGCAGGCGGTTTAAACATCTGGTTGTTTATCAAACATTAAAAGAATAAAGAAGAATTAAAAATACATACATAACATCACGCCTGTATTCCCCAAACTGTGTTTTTACGTCTCCATGTAATAGGGGAGCCTATTGCCATCAACCGGGCACAAATCCAGACTCCGTGCTGCTACTGTGAATTACCTAAGTGAAAACCCAGTAACACTATGCCCGACCCGGGATTTGAACTTAAGACCTCGTGCTCAGCAGTCGCGCTTAGCATCTACTTGACCAACGAGGCAAACTTCAGGTTTATACGTGTATTTTAATTGATAAAGTTTATATTTTGTTTGTCCCCAGAACCATGACGATGCTATGCGTCTTCTTCTCCCACACAACTTTGATAATGTCGTTTTCTTACATAGGTAACCCGTTATACATTGAAACGGTAAGTAAACGTTTATATCCACTTCCAAAAATCTACAAATTAATAACAACCCCCAGCTAATAAGTGTTCAATGTAGCAGTACTCCCTTATCTTGGACCCTTAGAATATTTAGTCTTCATTATCATCAGCCGGAACACGTCCACTGTTGAACAAAGGGAGGGGGGGGGGTAGTAGGTACAGCCCTCTTACCACAATGTAAAAGCGAGACACCGCTACATGCAGTGAAATGCAGCTTCTCTCTTTAACTACGTAAACTGTTCTGCTTTAAGAGTTTATGGTAAGGGGGCTAGCCTCACATTTTCTCTGCCAATCCTCTCAATCTAACTTATATTATCTTTCTACATACTGCCATTATTTGTTTTTATGCTCTTGTTTTACTATATAATAAGAATACATATTACAGTGAATTAGCAGAAGTAATTACACTCATTATAGTAGTTGCAGAATAGTTGATGAAGGGTTACAACAATTAGAGTAAGCGAAGGAACTAGTATTTACTTGTGTAGTTAAACATAGGTTATTATGTAAGCACAATAGGTCCTAAGAGTTCAACAATTGACACTTGCTTAGGTATGTCCTTTTGCTAAACTTTTTTTCTCATTGTCATTGTTTCCTCAAAGTTTTCGCATCTAATTATGATAACAATCTAATTATTACTCGTTAAATAATTATTAACTACTGGTTCAGCCTTGGCAAGATTTTGAGATGAAATCAAATCAAAATTATATGACCTTTGGCGTCATTTTTGCATGTTGCCCATGATAAACTTGAATCTAAATTGATAAACGAAATTTGAATAATGATGGACACGATCGGGACTTGAACCCGCGACCTTCGCCATACCGTGCTGCTCTAACCAACTGAGCCACCGTGTCGCTGCTGCTGAATGAAATAGTTTTACATAAAACTATTTTATCGCGGTTTTGTTAAATTTCTGGTCTAAACGTTTCGGATCCCAGCTTTCATGGTCACGGGCAGACTGAGATGGTAAACGTCTAAATTAACAGCTACCTTAGATTTTTAGTTATTGTAGTACTTGCTTATTATTTTCAAAGTATTTTATGTGAGACACGTGCCACTTTTTCATGTTGAACGTTTAACGTTGTTTAAACCTATACATTATTTCGCACGAGCTTTAACATGTTGAGCGAGCATAACATGTATTAACAGTAAGATCATTGTTGTCCAGTCGTACGAGGACCCCATAAAGCAGATCCTGTTCAACGGCAGTCTGGTGACGCAGACGTTCTTCGTGATGTCTAGCTTCCTCCTCGCTTACAACTTCCAGCTCTACACGGAGAAGAACAAAGTGGGCTGGCTGGAGTTCCCTAAGGGAGTCCTGTTGAGATGGCTCAGGTAATGCCTGTAAAAGGTTCATAATATCAGTATCTTGAATCTAGTTCAAATTTTTGTTTGCTCGGTCCTTATTATTTCAATGCCTATATTAAAAAGCTTTTGGTAAATGGATTTTAAGGATTTGTGCAGTGGGGGCTGGCGTTGCTTTTACTGTTAATTAAAAAAATGAAAATCTATGTCACTATAATATAATAATATTCATCATCAGCTGGAAGACGTTCACTGATGAACAAATTCTCCCCTTCTAGGAGGAGGTGGAGGGTCTTGCCATAATCCCCACGCTTGGCAAGTGGTTTGGGAATCCCATTATTGACGGTGAAGATACAGTAGACGTATTAATTAATGGGACTGAATAATGAGATCTTTTTTTGTTTTTATCCAAATCCATCGTCTATTTCTGGTATACCTTCAAATAAAGTGCCTCCTCCTAGACTGACCCCCACGTACGCCTTCATAATGTTCTCCATCGCCACGTGGATGCGGCACGGGTCGTCGGGCCCGCTGTGGCGGCTGGTGGTGACGAGCGAGGCCACCGCCTGCCGCACCTACTGGTGGGCGCAGCTGCTCTACATCAACAACTACGTGTACGACGACGCCTATTGCATGCCGCAGACCTGGTGAGTTCAGATTTTCTTCTAGAGGCAGGTTTTGGGAAGTGTACGCACGAGGAGGGCACATAGAGTTCTCCTCTAGTATGGACTACCGATTATTAAGTCGAATAATTACCTTTTTTTGGACTTAAGAAGCAATATTTAAAGCTGACTGATGAACATAGAACTGTTGAAGTAGTTACTGACAAAATTTGCCCAACCACATACTGGATGATTAGTTAGTTACAGTTCATTTAAGCGGTTAATTAAATCAAGAGGATTGTCCTCATTCCTACCTAAATCTAATATCGTCAGGTACCTAGCCGCAGACACGCAGCTGTTCTGCTTAGGCTTGCTGGTGTGTGTGGTGGCTCGCACGGCTAGGGCCCGCACTATCCTGCTCTCACTCCTGTTTGTGGTGTCGCTGGCGGCCGTCGCAGGACACACCTACTTCCAGGACTTGGAAGCAGTGGTCATACAGTCCCCTGAGTAAGTTACAAAGTGCATTGACTGAGACTATGTAATGAGTTTCTAGCGACTAAACAACAAATGAATGATGATGATTAATAAAAAGACGTTTGAAAGAATTAACTATGAATACCTACATCTCAAACTAATTAATGAACGAACGAATACACCACGATTGAATGAATAGAGTTTATCAATATGAGTGAATGTATATGCAAAGGAATGATCGAATGAATTAAATAAAAGATGAATAGTTTACAATTGAATGTATGAATAGACCATAAGAGAATGTTAAAACTCGAACGAATTAAAGCATATTTAATTCGTTCCGCATGTCTCCGGCAGAGTTTACCGAAACTTGTACGCGACGGACGATACGTTCCGCCTGGTGTACAGCCGCGGACACACTAACATGTCCAACTACGTCCTCGGCCTCGCCGGAGGCTTCCTTGCGTACCACCTGCAGAAGGGGAAAGACATGGATAAGTATAAGGTACGTGTACTCTCATCTGATTACAGTTTTACCTTGTAAAGAAGCTGTTTCTATAAGAAAGGGTTAAAATCAGGTTCATGTAACCCTGACCTGTTCAAGTTCTCCTGACGTAAATTACGGTCACAGCAGCTTATCTCAGCTGAGACTAGACAACTACGCAGGAGATAAAGTTTATAGTACATAAGGACCTTCCTATTCCCTCACTCTTATAGTCCGATGGGACGTTAGACCGACACGACCGGAGAGGGATCAGGAGCAGGACCAAAAGTTTAACGTTTGAGAGAATTGTCACCCGTAGTGAACACTGTTTAATGTCACTAATCGGCTGATCAGCCCGATAGCCACATTGCTACCTCCCCCTACAGAAGTACCGCTGGGTGATGTGGGTGGCCTTCCCGCTGGGCGTGGCGGTGATCCTGTCGGGGGGGCTGTTCTACTCGGACTCGGGGCGCGCTCCCGTGTTGTTCAGGGTCCTGTACGCCACGATCTACAAGCCCGTGTTCCAGCTGCTCGTCATGTTCGTGATGTTTGGCTGCTTTTTCAAAGTTGAAAGTAAGTTGTATGGTCTTATTGGTTGTTTAATATTATGTTTTTATATTGTTCTTCTTAATTTTACCTGTCTTGAAGATATGTAGTATGTTTCTAAACGATCTGGGTAGTCCTCAACCGTAATGCCATGATGCTCATGTGTGTGTTCGCTCAGGAGAATACGATTTATTTACTATTATATCATCACCCGAAAGATGACCAAGTTGAACAAAGGACTGCCCCTTAGGTAAGGAAGTATGGTAGTCTCTCTATCTCCACGCTTGGCAAGCGGCTTGGGGATCGCAGTATTAGTGGTGAACTTACAGAAGACGCTGCTGTGCATGCCTTTTTTAATTCCTCTACATTTAGCAACGCTCTTTATTCGGGTAGCACATAAGGCCATTGACGACAATGATTCTTCAACAATGTTTACCGACAGTCAGAGAGTCAGAAGTCTGATAGTCAGCCCACCTCTGTCCCCAGCGGTGTACCGCGGCATCGTGGAGTGGCGCGGCTTCACGTGGCCGGGCCGCGTGTCGTACAGCGCCTTCCTGCTGCACACCTTGTTCCAGAGGGGACTCATGGGCGCGCAGCGGCAACTCATACACATGTCCGACTATTACGTGGTGGGTAAACGTGACCTCTGGCAAGTTACAACCAACAAGTTATTTGAGTTAAAAAATTAGGATCCATTAGCTTTTATGCGACCGGGCTTATCTCAGTTGTGGATCCCTTATTTATTAAATGCTTTTGGCATATGGATGTTCGTGTCTCCCGCTTGCTATGGAGGGAAGTGGGAACTACATTTATATTGCTACTCCTATATATTCTTTTATGATTAATTTTGTTGCGAGTTCCAAGACAGTCGAGGCATGTCTCTGGGACGGCTCGAGTTTCCTTCCCTCGATGGTTCTCAAGGGTTATTATTGTAGATCCTGGCTTACAGTCGCAATGATGGGCACGAGTGGTGCTCTTATACCCAAAATAATAAAACTCTTTCCCACCTTGAAAATTGGCTGCCACGTTTCCTTTTTTTGGGGTTTCTCTCGACGATAATATAAAAACAATAGCAGGGAAACCTTGGACCAGAATAGCACGTCTCAAAATTTAAGATAAGAACGAAATAGAGGAAGCCTTCGGCGATTGTGGCAAATTAAAATACTGGCATTTAATTAAATGAAGTCTCGTGTAAAATAAATATCAATGGCACATACATTATGTTCACTTCCCTGAGCTACAATGAATTAATTTAATATTTGATGTTTGTTTCATGTTTTTGTTATACCTAATGTGTTCTTGTTTTGTGCATTGTAATATTTTATTTTCAGTTTATATCTTGATTTTTGTGTCTTATGAGGCAATATGTGTTAATTAGTGTAAATGGTTTAAGTTGTACTAATTAATAATAATAATACAAATAATAGAACCAGTACTCAGCTAGCTAATTAGCTATGAACTACCTTTCCAATACCAGCCTAGAACTGTTCCACAACATTGCAAAGACCTGTGCTCATATTAATTATATACCCCCCCCCTCCCCCCAGATGACAGTGCTGGCGGCCACCATCCTGCTGACGTACATGTGCGCGGGCCTGCTGTGGCTCCTGCTGGAAGCGCCCTGCGCGGGACTCATCCGAGCTGCGCAGGCGCCGCCCCGGCGGGAGAAGGACCAGGACAACACTCGAGTCTAAATAAAACACCTACCTTCATATTTCTTATGCAGTTTCATTTATTTGTTAAATACTTATTAAAAATAAACTACATAATGCAAGAGGATTAAAATCTAAATAAAAAAACCTATAAACTCAATAGGTAATTTATTTCTAAATACATTTCGATTACTACTTCTTAATTAGTAACTACTAATAATCCTACTACATAACATAAAACATAACATCACGCCTGTATTCCCCAAAGCGGTAGGCAGAGGTGCACATACTGTACACCCACATTTCGCCAGTTATGTTTTTAGGTCCCAATGTAATAGGAGACGAGCCTATTGCCATCAATCAACCAGGCACAAAACCAGACTCCGTGCTATTAAGAATTACCTAATGAAATACCCAGTAACACTGCCCGACCCGGAATTCGAACCCAGGACCTCGTGCTCGGCAGTCGCGCTTAGTGACCACTAGACCAACGAGGCAGTCCTAATCCTACTACACTAATATAATAAAGCAGAAGAGTTTTTTTGTTTGTTTAAACGTGGCAATCTCTGGAACTACCCGCCGGATTAAATCAAATGTATGTGAATATGATAGACTGGTCTATGAGGAATAGTATAGGCTGTCTAACAGGAAGCTGCCTATCTGAACTTGCTCAAACTATTGATTTTAGTGAAGTAAGTCGGAACAAAGCCGCTCCTGAACTGCTTTAAACGAGTGCGCTGACGTTCTGGTCAGTGACACGATATTACAATGTTCTACAAAAATGTAGAACTTTAAGTTTTTCTAAAAGAAAACATGCGATACCATATAACTATCTTTTATACATAAGCCAAAAAAGATATTTTGTAGTAAATGTAGGTGCACTCCCTATTCCTTCACCCTCATAGTCCGATGGGACGGTAGACCGACACGGAGAGAGATCAGGCGCAGGACCAACGGCTTAACGTGCCTTCCAATGCACGGAGAGGTCTCGCTATGTGTAAACGGTCACCCATCACAAGATTGCTTGATCACTGATTAGCGTGGTAGCCACGTACGAGTAGCTACGAGCCCTTCAATATAGTTCACTCCCATAGATAGATAGATAATATTCTTTATTGCACACCAAGAAACAGAGAATACAGAAAAACCTTAATACTTAAAACAGTGCAAGTGGCGATCTTATTGCTTAAAGCAATATACAAAATTTAAAAGAAATCTCTAATTGATCTATTCATCTCATCATTTTCTATACTTAGTATGTAGGTAGGTACCTATAGTAGCGGATAAAATATGTTTTATTTTTAATATCAAAATAGTACTTATGTATTCAATGAATATTAATGTTCACACGATACTTATACCAAAAACACATTTACTTATATTTTTGTCTGTCTGTTGGTCATACGCAAATGCTAGACTGGTTTAAATGACAGATAGCTGCGATAATGGGGCACAATGCTAGCTTCTTCTATTTTAGACTAGCTTATGCCAGCGACTTCGTCCCCGTGGATTAACAAACCCGTACACACGTAGCAGCAGTAAGCAGTTTACATTTTTAAATATGATTTTGTCAACCCAGCCTTAATATTTTCCAAATAAAAAGAAGCCTAAGTTACATTTTATAACTTCAGGTTTCTTCAATTGAAAGTCCTTTGTAAATCGGTCCAGAGTCAGACGTTGCGGAGAAGCTAGAAGTTGCGGAGAATTTAGATTAAAGCTTAGCGTGGGAAACATGCTACAAAAACCGGCCAAGTGCGAATCGGTCTCGCGAACGAAGGGTTCCAGTACCATTCTCTGTGTAAACGGCAAAACTCGTTCGTTATATGGGAGCCTTCTTAAATATTATTGTCTGTATATACATCATCCGTGAAAATTTCAACTGTCTAACTATCACGGCTCATCAGATACAGCCTGGTGACGGACGGACGAACGTACAGCGTCTTTTTTATAGGGTCCCGTTTTACCTTTTGGGTACGGAACCATAAAATGACACCAAAAGTCGTTTAAATGCATTGAGATAAATACACATGGAGGGGCCCTATTCTTCTATAGAAAAATACCTTATACGGGTATTTCTTCGAAATTACGTTCTTCGACTGATCCATCTGGGCAATTTTTTTTTTCACTTTCAGCTCTTTTACACATGTTTATATAAAAAAAGGTATACCAAAGAACATATATTTCAATGAGGGACCTTTTTTTATAAAGTAGTTTTCGAGATATCTAAGTTCAAATATTTTGTGTCCAGATGAATCAGAATCAAAAATAAAAATGAAACACTTTATGTAAATTGGCTCTTTATTATGAATATAATCATATTTTAACAACTACAACCAGTATTTGTCGTGATCTTTACTTATATTTTCCATTCTTCTGCGTTCTGCGACTCTCTTTTTGTCCTTCTTTTCATCATAAGTTTGTGGCATTGTTGTGAACAGTGTGAACTGTTCAATATTAAAATAACAAGAATAACATAGAGGTTTTAACTTATAACAAATAGAATAAGGAGATTAAAGTAAAAAAATCCATGTTTGTATACTCTAATGTCATTTGTAATTCCAGTTCATAATTTGATTGAATAATGAACTACAAAAAGTTTACATATTTAAATGATTAAATCGGTTATACCTAAGTAAATATGATAAATAAGACAAGAACTAGTTGTTTCAGTTCCAATAATACAATTTCGTAACGGGAAATAACGCGAACTCATGCATTTAACTTTAAAGGTTTTGGCGTTTTGTTTCGACCGGGTTACATCCGTCGCTAGCAACCAAAATTACGTTATTTTAATGTAATCATGCAACGTGATAGTTTAAAAGTCAGAAAAGCTTTCCTTTCGTCCTGAAAAGTAGAAAAACTACGTTATTTTATGATTCGTATAGTGTTTTGACCATATGAGTCAGGCACAGATGAATTAGGAATAAGCCTTCAATCATGCATAACTCATTATATATACAGACTTCAGTATTGTCATTTTTTTACATGAATCTAGAACCTTAAAGCATCACGCGAAATACAGATTGAAGTTGTAAAACTGTAAAATAAATTATATAAAGAAGGCATTGTAATCAAGATGCCACCTGAACCAAGCACAGATGAATCAGATATTTACCTTTGTAACTCCGGGATCTAAGCCACCAGCTGCATGTGCATCTTCTGGCTGATCCGTTGCAAGACTGGCTACCCCCCGCGCGGAAATTCAGTCTCCTGTTATAATTACCCGACCAAGTACGGTCAAGTGCAGCTTACACCACATGAATCAGTATTTTATGCCGGACACTTCTTATTTAATTAATTATGAACACACTAAGGTATTTATAACTAATACACATTTTTTTTCTTAGAGGGCTATTCATATTCTTTTGATATAATTATAATTTATATTGATTTATCAAAGGGAAAATGCTACATCGAGCATTTTGTTCCGGAAAATGGCAAGCGGACGCGTTATATGAATCAGAAGAACAGACTTTAAATATTTTTAATTTATACCTAGGCTGCAATTATTTAAAAAATATCACTTGTCCCAGTTAGGGTTAAAGCTAAACTGTATATAAAAAAAAAATACATGCCGTTTTATCGGTTGGTTTCAGCAATATACCCATAGACATCGAAAATTTTGTCTCTGAAGAAATACCCATACTTATATGCACCAAATCGACCTCTAAACATTAAATAGCATGTTGTCTCTGTTTAACTAGACCATTACTGAATAAGTTGAAAGAGATAAATAATAGTTTGACTCTTCGAATCTTGTCAACATTCTTCTGTGACGTCATTCATTTTACTTTGCGTGGCTACTGTCACCATGTTTAGTACGAGATCTGTGGTAGATCTGCTGTCAGTTGGTGTTTAACTTGTGATTTTTCTAAGATTTTTGTGAAAAGTACGCGTTTCTATGATTTTTTATTGTGTGACTATGCAATAAATCAGTTAGTTGTTTATAACTACAAATTGCTTATTTTCTATATCGAACTTACCATTGTTTGTAAACAAGTTGACTAGTGATGTGTTATGCTATTATAGAATCGATGCTGGATTTCTGTAAGTTACGATAATATTGTGTATTTAATTCATTAAAATTGTATAAATTTAGGCAACAGATTTCCTACGTATACTGTAGATTTGTTGAAACTAGATTTAATTTATAATAATAATATTATTATATTTTGTTGTATATTTATAATAATATAATATGTTAATATCGGCGATATGTTCTTTTACGCGGGTCCCTATGTTCCTTTTTGTTTTTGTTTGGCCTATGGAAGAGAGACCACAACCACAATCGAGCTTGTATACGACGGGACCAAAACTTAATTAAAAAACTGCGATAAAATCCGTAAACCTAGTTTTATTTAAAAAAAAATAACTATGCTTATGGGGAAACGACGTGTAATCACGTTGTACGCAAATAAAGTAGGTACTTGGGACCGGGGCATACTGTCTTCAAAATTTGCAAAAAATATGGATGCAATTTTGACGACCTGATTAGCGCAGTGGCTAAGCGATTGGACTGCTGCGGTAAGGGTTGCGGGTTCGATTCCCGCACGGGGCAAAATTTTTGTGCGAACCACAGATGTTTGTCCCGAGTCTGGGTGTTTGTGCGTATGTGCATATTTCATGTTTGTGAAATGCACCCACGATACAGGAGAAATTCCTAGTGTGGGGCGACGTTTTTTTAAAAACAAAAAAAAAATGTAGCACTAGAAATTTGAGAGACGGATATGTCGTGGCACAGCAACCCAACTATTATATGTTATAATGATCGAACTCTGTTCTATGACGTTGCGCCTAATAAATCGAGATATCGCTGGATGTGATGATACATTGTACCGCATCATGTCTGCCAATAAGTGTACCTATACGTTGTTCACATGAACGTGTTAATTAGAATTTTAAGCGCCACGGTCACATGAACCGCGAACAATAAAAAATCTAGTGTGTCTGCGGCGTAGCACTCAAAGTGTTAAAGTTAAACTTTAAATTAACTAAAACCATAATATTTGCGTACTTCATTTTAATGTAATGTACTTATTCAATTTTATTGTATTGTATTTTAGTTTAATTAAGTTTAGGTAGTTTATGTAATTGCACTTAATGTGTAGACAATGTAAATTGCAAAAAATTAAAAACTTCCTACATCTTATTAAAATACATTCAGGAGCCTTGCAGACTCCTACAGTTGTTCTCTAATATTTGTTTATAAATGTCGTGTCTATCGCACGCACATTAATGATGAAGGAGATAATTATAATGCACGCGTTCTTGTCATTATTATTATTAATTGTGCGTTCGGATGCTGTGATATATGAGCTTAATGGTAAGTGATTAATTTGAAAGTAAAGAAACAAATAAAATACAATTATTTATGTGTCACTCTCTCTGGTTTTGAAATCAGTATATTTTGCAAGGATCAAAGCTTCTCTCATCTTTTTATTTTTGATTTCCTAGACCAGGATTATGCTCTTATGCCCCCACTTCTGCACTTCGATAACTATGAAGACTGCTATCTGCAGCCCGACGCAGTGTACTGCACAGTAGAGCTGACTTTAGTCTCAGATGCACCTAGTCCACTTTTATCTATGATACAAGTAAGTGTTCCTATTTTATTGAATTCGATCATAATCGACGAATTCTGAGAAATGCCGAAACTAAGCCTATACCATAACCTATGTTTAAAACGTAACCACACAGAGCAATTGTCAAACATCTGATGAATTATTTCGAAATTGTTGGTATAACTGCTACTTATAAATATGATTTACAGGAATATTCTGCACACAGAGCAACACACTATAACCACTCATTTCTTGAACGTGGTATATGTATTACAAAGCAATGCCAAAAGTTTTACGAGAACTCAAAGGAGGACCTAAGATGGACCCTTGAGGCATGTTTGAATGAATCCTTTTATAACAACTACAAATTAAAGACTATAGTGTCGGATGACTACTACTGTTCCAAAAGCGACGATAACAAGGAGGAAAATGACCTACTACATATATCTGTTGCAGCGATTTGTGCCATAATTGTATGTGCAAACATTGTCGGAAGCTTTTGTGACTACTTTTTTGAAAAGGAAAAGAAATGTACAGGTATGTTATGATTATAAAAGTTGCGAGTACTGTTGACCTCTTGGTCTAACAACTAAGTGTCCTAGGAGCGTAAACTAAAGATTCTATTCACATCCATAATAATTAGAATCTTTCTAAAGTCATCACTTACTCACTTCATCAAGGTGATGTGCGACATGACATTCGAGATGATGCAATTTTGATTTAAGACATTATCGTACTTAATGCTTATAAGTATAATATTTAGATTTAATAAAATTAAATAGTATGTGATTTAGTCCTCAGATTGTTATGTTGTTTCTCGATGTTTCAAAACTGGGGCAAGCTCATCGAACCGCCATCGAACGACCCTCGTTATGAGAGATTGAAGGGTATCAACGGTATAAGGTAATATTCCGATTTATTGCAAACACTTAATTTTTGACGACCTGATTAGCGCAGTGGCTAAGCGATTGGACTGCTGCGCTAAGGGTTGCGGGTTCGATTCCCGCACGGGGCAAAACTTTGTGCGAACCACAGATGTTTGTCCCGAGTCTGGGTGTTAGTGTATGTGAATATTTCATGTTTGTGAAACGCACCTACGATACAGGAGAAATTCCTAGTGTGCGGCGACGTTTATTAAAAAAAAATATTTTCTGTTTAAATAAATAAGTATTCAAAAATAATGCCTAACATAATTATGTTTAAACCATTTGGGTTGTAATTTCAAGCAATTTTTTTTGGAAATTCTAATGTATGAGATTGTGTGTTGATGACCTTATAATTATGGCGTAGATATTAATTTACAAAAAGAAAAGCTTCTACGCAGAGAACGTAATTACAATACTACATTTTATTAGGATTAAGCTTTTTGTTTGACAGAGTTACTACCATAAAGCTAAACAATTTTTATTAATTTCAGAGTGATACTGATGGCTCTCGTAGTTATAGGCCATATATGTCCAGGCGCAACTATGATAATACCGGAAAATCCGGAGTTTATAAAATTGGTAAGGTAATCAATACAATTTGCTTTTATAGTTGGAAAACTATTTTACAATTTATATTTAGTGCCTATTTAACCAAATCCACAGTTTAATCAAATAGTCAATTTGACAGTACATTTCGCACTAAATTTGTGTTTCATTATTAAAAGCTTTCCTGATTCCTATAAAAACTTACAGCGTACTTATATATAGTTATACATTTTAGAGTCAAATTAAATTACTTTACTTTAGATCTACGCTACCAGGGCTACGCTTGCAGCGTTGAACGGATCAGCCATTATGCAGATATCCTTGACGATCAGCGGCTTTCTTCTGGTGTACATTTCGTTAATCTACGCAGAGAAAACCGAGCTTTCATGGAAGCTGGTGCCCAAATACTGTCTGATAAGATGGTTGAGGTGAGAAAATAGCTAAAGAACACAAAATAAGACATAAGTTTTAATTTTATAAAGTCCTATCTATACAACTTTGAAAGTCGCCTCGAAGGAAGCCAGTCTCACCGAGCTGGTCTAAATTGGCGGTTTAAATGTGCTTAAGATATCTTTGTGTTAAGGTATCCGTTAACAGTTCAGTTTCTCTTTCTGGTAACAGGATCTTACCCTTCGAGGTAAGTAGTTAAATCACAGCATTGAAATGTAAACATAAAATCTATACGCGCGGCTCCAAAAAAAAATGCATAAATTTGAAATAGATATAAATTTAGATTCAGATGTCGCGTATAAAGTAAAAATGATTATTTTATACAGAATGACTCCAGCTTACGCCATTGTTTTGGCGTTAACAGCGACTTGGTTTGGACGACTGTCTTCTGGCCCATTCTGGAAGGTACTTGTCTTAATGTGAAGTAAATTTGCAAGTCATGTTAACAAGGAAATTACGTAACAGGTTGTTTGCATTCCAGAAAGTGGTCTTAAAGGAAATGGTCGCCTGCCGCAGCAAATGGTGGCAGCACATGCTGTACATAAACAATTACGAGAACAATTCCAAGTGCATGGCGCACACTTGGTATGTATATACTTTTTGCCCTCATTTTGTCATACTATGATAGATCAGGATCTTGTTTATAAGAATTCCACACTTATATAACAGTAACAATTAGCCCAACTCCTCGTTCTTCGATTGTCGGAATCTTTCGACTCGCTTTGCGTACTACAGAAACCCTGTTCCTCATTGTGCTTCACCAATATCCTCCCTGTCTAGGTATTCAGCAGCAGACATGCAGCTCTACTGCGTGGCAGTCATCGTGTTTATGTGCTGCCGAACTCCTCGTTCAATAAAAGTGGTGTTATCGTTACTGTTGGTGGTCGGGATGATCCTCCCTGCTGCGCATGTATACTTCCAAGACCTGCATGGTGTTATGGTCGTTAGCCCTGAGTAAGTACGCTGAAGTTATGTCTAGACCTCACTAAACTATGCCATCTGGTCGTCTACCAGCTTTTTAGGTTATTATAAGTGATTATATGAGTAATCACTTAAAGTAAACAGTAAGTAATAATAACACGTTTAGAATATTTCAAAGTAAACGTGAATATAGAACAGTAGAGAAATAAAGAGTGGCCTTTGCTCAGCTGTGGGGCACACAACAGGCTAGCTAAAACAGCGTAATAAAAAATTAACATAATTTCTATAAATTGGGATTTTAGTCATTCTTCAGACGATCAGTATTCTTTCTTTCATTTTCTGCTTATTATAAAAAGAACGATAAACTAGAAATGTCTCCTGTATCGTGGGTGCATTCACAAACATGAAATATCACATGCACAAACACCCAGACTTGAGACAAACATCTGCGGATCACACTAATGTTTGTCCCATGCGGGAATCGATCCCTTAACGCTGTCCAATTGTTTAGCCACTGCGCCAACCAGGTCGTCAAAACCCATGAATCAAAACCAATAAAACTATTGCAATCTATGCAAATATAGAAAAATTAAGATTGCGCCGGGCACCTGCTTTGCATTCTAATAACAGTTTTCTCTGTCAGATTTGTTAGAAGTATGTTCGTCGACAATGCCACATTCAACCACGTGTACAAGAGAGGCCACACCAACCTGACTGCATACATCATCGGCATGATTATGGGCTACATGATCTACTACTGCCAAAAGACGGGGTTTAATCTTAAGAATTACCAGGTATTTTCAATATTCTCTTCTCATCTTTCGTATATATCTAAACTTTCACAATCCTGAGAACTTTAATCATATAGTGAATGGGACTCCAGCTAGGGCAACACTGCTCTATTAAAGAACAGCTATTAGTCCCCAGAAGGTGCAGGACTATTGTGATATGGATACAAAATAAAATGATTTTGTCTATTGTTGTGGAGATGTTTCGTGGGTTTGTTATTAATACATACGTACATAAAGTCACGCCCGTTTCCCTGAGAAGTAGGCAGACACCACGGATTTTCATTTGCTACAATTCTGACATACTTCTTTCGTTTCATTCACATTGTTATTAATATTTTTTTGTTTTATTACAACATTTCAGCAATACCGTTTCCTCTACTGGAGTGTTGTCCCTGCGGCCTATCTGAGCCTGTACTCTTCAACTATCTACTACGACGACGGGCCCCCGATGCCTATGCATATTAACTTGCTGTTCGCACTTCTACTCAAGCCAGCGTTTAGTATCATCCTCGTAATTTTATTAACTGGAGTTATATTAGAACTCGAAGGTAATGAGACATATTTTATCAATAGCATTGAAGCAAATTCAATTTATAAATCTTTTTATTTCATTGTTAAAAACATGAACACGCCTGTATTCCTCGAAGGGGTAGGCTCAGGTGTATAGTACACCCGCTTTCGCCAGTTATGTTTGTACCGGGCACAAATTCAGACTGTGCTGCTACCGAGAATTACGTAATGGAAAGACCCAGTAACACTTTGCCCGACCCGGGATTCGACCCAGGACCTCGTGCTCAGCAGTCGCACTTAGCGACTACTAGACCAACAAAGCAGCTGTTAGTTTCATTGTTAGTTTTTATGCGCACATCTAACTACCATTCGTTGTGTGTTCCACCAGATGTGTACCGGCCGATGCTGGAATGGCGAGGCTGGACCGTTCCCAGCCGCCTGTCGTACAGCGTGTACCTCATACACGTGTCTGTTCTCTGCAACCACCTGGCATCACTAACATCTACCGTAACGGTCACTGTGCCCTTCATTGTAAGTTACATGTTATACTACCTATCACCTGCAGCTTCCTCCGAGTGGTAAATAGTGACATATGATACAAAGAACATGTTCTTCTCGAAGGGCAGGCAGTATAGAGTTCTATAACTATTAATTATAGAACTCTATACAGTAGGTTAGTCGTGATGGGTAACAAACAGACAGACAGATATTTTTTTCAGCCTATCGTACTTAGTAACTTAGTGAATAACAACTAAGTAACTACCTTATCTTCTAAGAGTCACAGACGCAGCTTCACGAATATGCATGTTGAAGTGGCAATGAACAGGTCATATCGTTCGAAGAATCGATAACCGCTGGGGAAGAAAGGTTCTCGAGTTCATTGTGGCGTTCCAAGGGGGAGGCCTTTGTTCAACAGTCGGTCTTCCGGCTGATGGTGATGATCTACTTTTTCAAAACCAAACTTTTCTTGTTTTCCAGCTGCAAATAGTTGTAACGAAGTTCCTGATGTCCTACGTCGCAGGCTTTTGTCTATGGATGCTGGTGGAGGCCCCTGCTTCCAATCTTGTGAAGCTGGTTCTTGAAAGCAGTGACGCTAAGAAAGGAATGGATGAAGCTCCTTCGAACACCCGAAGTACTAAGATCAATGAATCGAAAGACGCAGTGATCAGATGACGGACTGCTGCATCGACATCCAACGATTGGAATTCCCCCCTAAACTAGTGGCAATACACTTGAAGAATAGAAATCGAATAGAATGATAAATGTATGGGATGATGATAGGATGACATTTTTTTTTCTATTAAGTCGCCCTACACTAGGGATTTCTTCTGTCGTGGGTTCACAAACATGAAATATCACAGATTCGGGACAAACATCTGAGGTACGCACAAAGTTTGGCTCCGTGCGGAAATCGAACCTATAACGCAGCAGTCCAATCGCTTAGCCACTGCGCTAATCAGGTCGTCAGTTAATGTTTGGACTATGTTATCGATGACATATGTCAAACCCATATGTTTTCTATTCTATTCAATTTCTATTCGTCGAGCGTTTTTGCCACATGTCGAGGGAGGCTTCGCACAGTCGGAAATAAATTGAAACATACTGATATAAGTCAATAGACTTAACTCATATAAATGTCACATAGCATTATATAATATTATCAATATTTCAATAGATATGAAATATATTAAATAGGTTTTCGATATTAAAAAACTCTGAGCTTTTTTTTTGGTTTTATTAAGTACAAATCAATAAAGTACACCTACGCTATATAAACATTTTTAATATAAAAACATTTAGGTACACTATTTTTTTAACTAACACTTCTATGTTCTATGTAAGTTTTAGTAATAACGAAAAATCTTTTAAACAGGTCTTATCTTCTTATTGTATAGTTGATAAACAGCCAAGTGTCAGAGTTTCAACCCCCTGTAGGCCTCTGACATGACTTTACACACTGTTGACCAATCTCTCAAGTGTGCCGGTTACCACACGAGTTTGTCCTTTGTCCTTTTCAGCAACTGAAAACTAATTTATTGGCGCGTGCCGGGGTTGGAACTTGCGACCTTTGACTTAGCAGTCCAACGGTCATACCACTCCGCTATCACTTCGATAAACAGGTTATAAGTTTATTATTATATAAAGCTGTATTTTCTATCCCCAAGGTTCGTTTATAAAATACCCATTTCGTTTATCTCAGTAGAAGCTTGCATGTCAAACGCCTCTCGGAGGGATGATGGCAAAGTTATCTTATGTGAATTAGCAAGTTCGCTGGTATACGAGTAGAAGTTGGTTAGCAAAGGTAGTGCATTTTATTTTAACGGTAGTAGACTCCAAGAGACTTATTGCTGATTGTTTGTCAACTATTATCTATATTAAGACTAGCGTTCTTATAAATTCTATAAAAATATTTCCTCTAACCTATATACAAGTTACATTCGCTTACAACATAGTTTTCAGCCATCATACTTACACACACAATACATGAACAAGTCGGTTACACATTTAAACTGTTAGCATTTATTTTTAACCATCCAAAACATTCTTAATCAGCCTAAGTATCATAATGAAGGGCAAAGTGTGTAAGTATGGCTGGATGGATGTTTGTTACGCTTACACGTAAAAACTACTGGACAGATTTGGATACAACTTTACAGCAATATAGGTTACAATATAGGTTATATTATAACGATACTATCTATGCGTCGTGATTCCTGCATTAATGCAAATTTAACAGAAAACCGCGGGACACTTGTAGTCTTCACAATTACTGTCTATTGTCAACTGGTATTGCAGCCAACGTCGTCTCATTTGAAGCTCACGCGTCAACCCTTCTCCTGATCTGCGCCACCAGGTCAAAGGGCTTGGCGGTGGGCTCGTCCTGTGCAGGTCTCTCGGGCCCGTCACTGTCTGTGACAGCTTTCCACAGCTGAATGAGAGGCAGCTCCACGAGCAGACAGAGCGGCACGGCGGCGATGTAGCTCAGGACCGATGATGTTATTAGAAGGGACACCTGGAATAGAGCGAATATACATTCATACATATATACACAAAGTCTCGGCTATTTCCCAGAGGGGTAGGTAGAGATACGGATTTTTATTTTCTACGATCCTGACATACTTCTTTCACCTCATTCACTCGCGTCAGATTCCTATACAGGCTCGTTGGTTAAGGGTGCTGCTCACTTGACCAAGTCTTCCCCTTCCCGATATTCCACTAACATTCGCCTCATATATTGAACTGTTATAAAGGTTATAAGAAGTTGTCCTGCAGTTTGACGACCCGATTGGCGCAGTGGCTAGAGTGTTGGTGTGCTGCGCTAGGGGTCGGGGGTTCGATTCCCGCACGGGGCAAAAATGTTTGTCCCGAATCTGTGTGATATTACATGTTTGTAAACGCACCCACGATACTCGAGATATTACTAGAGTGCGGCGATGTTTTTAAAAATAATTGAAATATAGATATTTGTTTTTATGTAATTCAGATGGCATCAGTTTTTTTCACGTAACATGACGCCTTATTTCCCGAAATGACAAAGAACAGCTTACCATTGACAGGACTGAAGCATGTCCCAGCTGCGTGTTGCTGGCTAACGTGATGCGGAGCACGATGAAGTGGATCAGGAACACGCAGTAGGACAGCCGGCCCAGCACGTGGAAGCCGCGCCACTCCAGGGAGTCGCGGATAGCAGCTGGAACAGCAGTACATGAGTAATGTGAAGATTTGTGAGAGATGAGGACTTAGGAAATGACAAATTGTCGTGTATTGTGGCGTTCTAAGGGGGAGGAGGCCTTTGGTCAACAGTGGACGTCTTCCGGCTGATGATAATGATCATGAGGAGTTTGGTGTTATGTCATCATATTGATCAAACTTCAGGCTATTACTATAGCCATAATATTGATTGAAATTTTAGCATCTAACATAATAGGCATGTAGCATGTAGATATATTATCTTATCTAGGATCATATAGGATCAACAATATTAAAATTGGGATTAAAGAGGAATGTATGGCGTAGAAATGAATGAAGGTTTGCAAAGCGCCGAAAATTCTGCAAAAATACCCAAATAATACGTACTTATTGTAGAGATAAAATTTTGTTAAGAGAATCTCTTTCCTATGTAGCTACCCATATTCGCAAAGATATGAATATATATACTTACACCAACACCTCGAGAAGCAGCCGAGCATGAATATAGAGAAGAAGACAGCGACCAGCGTGCGGTCCACCGCGGCGTACAGGGCGGAGGCCCACTGCGGGAGGGCGGAGTCCGACAGGAATACGGTGCCGGCCAGCACCACCGTCCCGCCCAGGAACAGCGACGAGTGGAACAGCATGTTGAACCACTGGGAACAGATAAGTTAACCTGAGTTAGAAAGACCGACTAAGTTAGAAATAGAAAAGTCTAGAAAAACCTATTAGTCATCTACAGAGACAGATTAGACTAGTGAATTATTATAATTTAGCCTATACTTAAGGTTTTCATAGTTCTGGATGTTTTAGAATTTACTGGGTTCTAAAAATTCTATTCGATAAATGGTATCTGACGATATTTTTGTTCTGTTTTGTCATTGTGATCGTTCTGATTTACCTGGCCAATGTAAACGCAAGAAGTATACAGCCAGTTTTACCAAATAAACATTTATTACATAGTTATAATTATGTAATCTAATTAAGTGTTACTGGGTTTTTCCATTAGGTAATTCTCAGTAACAGCACGGAGTCTGGATTTGTGCCCGGTTGATGGTAATAGGCTCGCCCCCTATTACATTGGGACCTAAAACATAACTGGCGGAATGTGGGTGTACTATATGTGCACCTCTGCCTACCCCTTCGGGGAATACAGGCGTGATGTTATGTTATGTAATTATGTAATAAATGTTTATCGGATAAGCAACTTACAAATGAATTCTATTTACCTTTTTATCCTTTAGCTTGATATTGTTGTGGTACAGTATCATAGCGGTGGCGATGCCTCCGACGTACCCCGGCAGGTTCATCCAGAACGGAAGGTATATTAAAGACAGGATCTTCGAGCCAGCGAACATGGTGCGCAGGACTCTGCAGAAGACATACAATAGTCGTCAAAGGCTAAGGTCCATAAATTCCACAATGCGGGCTGTACTAAACAGAATATAAAATAGTCCTCAAATGACTAGTTCCACAATGTAATTAATCATAATTAGGGATGCAAGAAGAACCTCGACGAGTGCCCTTACTTAAGTACGTCCGGTTTAATGGACGGTGAACTTCGGTACCATGCTTGTAGACTGACCAATCTCTACACCATAGCACTACCTAACCCATGCAGCTATTGGCTCATGCCGATACAGACAAGAAGAATATTATAAAAAAGAACATAATGTGTGAAAGATTTCAAAGTTAACTTACTCAGGTGTCTGCGCAGTAATAATGGGCGTGAGCTGATAGAAGTAGACCACGAGCCCGGCTGCCAGCGAGGAGCTGGCCATCAGGAGCATCAGCACCGGGACTGTAGCGCTCTTGTAGCGCATGACGAGCAGCAAGAGGAACACGCCCACGATGTGCAGCTGCATGTCTGCTGCCAAGTACCTGTTTAAAGAAATTGGCCTTTGAACTCCTGGAAAACTACTTTAAACTCGCTACCACCCTTGTTGACAGCACAATCTCTACACCATTCCAAGTGGCTCGACTCATGCGCATTTAAGCAGAAGATATTCTGGATATTGCTTACCAAGTATGTCCCATACAGAACTTTCCTGTGGGCAGGTGGTTGTGCACGTAGAGCACGTGGTACCACCAGCGCTCGGAGCAGTCCTGCGCCTCGCGCTCCACCAGCCACGACCACTGCGGCCCGGCGCCCAGCAGCGGGAACCACGCTACCGTGAACCAGAGCGCGAACACTGCGAGGGGCGTCAATCTGTAGAGAAAGGGAACTGATCAGTATGTAGAGATAAATTGTATTGTGACAAACTCTAATTTACAAGATTGCTGCACATTCCAGTATGTGCTTACTTTAAGCATAAATGAGCATACATAGGTTAGGTATAGATTGACTTAAAAAATAATAATTCGCTAACACAATGTGCGTGACTAAAGATTAGGAGTGAGGGAATTTCGAGTTGTTAGAATGGCTTTCGTAATAAAATTACAGGTAAAGTTCGGTTCAATCTCTTTTGTTACACTTGGTAAATACATTCCTAAAATTGTATTCGACGCAGTATTTTATGCCTCTCTCATAAAACTTCCATTAACACACACAAAAGCAAATTAATGCAATACAACGAACGATTACTGACTCAAAGCTGTCCACTCACCTAATCCACCTGTTTAAGATGGACAGCAGGCACTTGTAGAAGGTGATGGGCTTGGTGGGGGACGAGAGGAGCGTGGCGTACGCCGTCAGGAAGCCAGACATGGCAAAGAACGCCTGCAGCCACAGCGGGGAGTTCAGCACTGCTTGCCACGCAAACCTGTCGTACATCTAGAAGAGAATAGAATAGAATATTTATTTGCGTAAAACATGGTATACAAGGGTGTTATATACAAATTGAGGCACAAGCATGTTTAGCTAGGATAAAACATAGCATGCAAAATTTAAAAAAACAAGTTAAGCAACAACAACCTTTTTTTAAAAAAAAAAAAAATAAACATCAACATTTTTTATCTATAAATTCTTTTAAACTATAAAAACTACACTCGATTAACCACTTATGAAATTTTATTGTAAATAATTTTGTGTTTAATGCTTTGAAATGCCTTGGTATTTTATTATAAATGCTCACACACATTGCCAAGCAGTTACTATTGTATTTAGACAGTCTAGGCAAATCATTTAACACTAGTTTATATGGATCTCGTCGATTCCGAGGATTTACATCATTTGCAGTCTTAAATAGT
The DNA here is from genome assembly GCA_946251915.1 of Abrostola triplasia. Classification (NCBI taxonomy): domain Eukaryota; kingdom Metazoa; phylum Arthropoda; class Insecta; order Lepidoptera; family Noctuidae; genus Abrostola; species Abrostola triplasia. The sequence goes on from OX276437.1 coordinate 628,694, forward strand.
TGCTTATTTTTCATAACAAAAACACATATTTCGTAAATGTAAAGCGACGGTAACGGTAACAAACCAAGTTTTTTAAATATTGGTCGACATGAGTCGTCGGGCTTAAGTCCACAAATTGCTCTCATGCACTTTTTTTGAGCGATGAATGCTCTTTGGAAGTCAGTGCTGTTACCCCACATTATTAGTCCATAACGTAACAACGATTCGACGTATGCGTGGTATGACATTACAGCAGTTTTTATATTAGTTATATTTTTTACTTTTTTTAATGCATAAACAAATTTATTAGTTTTAGTGCTAACATTGTCTATGTGCTCTTTCCAGTTTATGTCTTTATCTATTATTACACCTAAAAATCTGGTACGCGTTACTTCATTGATTTTATTAATATTGAGTTTAATGTCATCTTTGGAATTATTTGATCGATTAAATTGGATGTAAACGGATTTATCTAAATTTATCATCAAATAGTTAATGTCAAGCCAATGCAATAATTTGTCAATTGTATTATTAATGTCAAGTTCATGTTCTGAAATGGTATTTAGTTTTTTATTAGATATCACTATAATAGAAATATCGTCAGCAAATAATACGCATTTATGGTTAGTTATTTTCATGATGTCATTTATATAAATGAGGAATAATATTGGGCCTAGCACACTTCCCTGTGGAACGCCATAATTATTATGTTTATATTCCGATGAATAGGATATTATTACATTATTTTCATTTTTTTTATTGATAATAACACATTGTTTTCTATTGCTTAAATAGGACGACAGCCACTGAAGTGCCGGTCCTCTAATACCAACAGCTTCCAATTTTTGTAGCAATATGTCATGAGACACCAGATCGAAGGCTTTCGATAGATCAAAAAAGAGGCCTGTAGTTATATAATTATTATTTATATTTGAAAGTATTGCTTGCATGAGGGAAAAAATAGCTAACGATGTGGACTTGTTCTTTTGGAATCCAAACTGCTGGTCACTTATAATATGAAATTTATTGCAAAAGTCAGTTAACCTTTTTAGCATACATTTTTCAAAAATTTTAGACAATATGGGTATAAGAGTTATAGGTCGGTAATTGTTGATGTCACATTTATCTCCCTTCTTGAATAAGGGCTTTATTAAAGATAGTTTTAAATTTTCAGGAAAGGTGCCTTGTGAAAATGACATGTTTATTAAATGCGTCAGAATACCAGTCAGTTCGTTGCAACAGGCTTTGACGATTTTTGTATTGATCTCATCATAGCCCTCCGACCTAGTGTTGGACAGAGACATTATTTCCTGTCTTACCTCGTTAGCTTCCATTGGTCTAAGAAACATAGAGTTGACACTCGTACTTTTGAAGCGGTTTTGATTTGGGCTTCTTTCCCCTTGCACATGCGTTAAATTAACATAATTGTTATTAAATATAGTAGCCATTTGTACAGGATCTGTAGTTATTGTTTCATTGAATTTAATACTTTCTATGTTGTCTTTGTGAGTGTTACTGTTTATTACGGTTTTAATGACATTCCATGTGGCTTTACACTTGTTATCATGATTATGAATATATTTTATATTTGCACTCTTTTTTGAATTATAAATGCATTTATTTAGTAGACTGGAGTAGTTTTTATATTTAGTTTTATTAATTAAATTTTTATTTTTATAATATCCGTACCGTAGCATCCGTTTAGTTTTACAACTTTGTCTCAAACCTTTGCTTATCCACTTTTGTTTGTTTTCCTTATTACTATTGATTTTAACTCTTACTTTAGGAAAACAGAGACCATACAACAGACACAATAGCTCATGAAAATCATTGAATGCACAGTTAGTGTCAGTTTTGAGATATATATCGGACCAAGAAAGATTCTCCAGACATTTTTTAAATTTTCGGATGTTGTCGACGTTATAGTCTCTTTTATAAATATAGTATATTGTTGATTTCTGTGGTTTCTTTTTGATTGGGAAGCTTAACATTTGTGCTGTGTCGTGATCAGACAGATACAGCGGCAGTACAGTGGCAGTTGCGTTGGCAATGTTGCTTAAAATATGGTCAATACAAGTCAATTTGCGCGTAGGAAGAAGTAGAAGGAAGGAAACTGTAATAGGATCCAAAGACCTTGGTGATACTCTTTCCGGGGGGGGGGGGGGGTCGAAGATGTCCTGAAGTAGAGTCAAGTCAGGTGTAATTAACACCGTTTATCTAGTGCACAGAATCAGACCAGCTTTTCTGCTTTGATACATTGATACCTCTTAATTTTGACGAATCTACGATGAATTGACGATTATAATAGTTATAAGATATATTTATATTATTATGGACCCAACAATACCCTTTCAACAAATTCAGGGTTGTCGATGTAGGAGTAGATGTAGATCAACATAACGTGGGAGAAGATGACGCACTGCATCCCAATGAACCTGAAAATGTACAGGAGAAAGTTTAATTAAATAATTGCTTTGGGGACTACCACTATTCACATAATAAGCGCAAAAGAACTAACTAATATGAGGAAGATTTTGTCAAAGACAAGTAATTACAACTTTTAATTTACATTCCTCCAATCAGGAACATACCCAACAACGTATAGACACTCACCTGATCCCTTCAATACACGCCACATCTTTCATGCGGTCGTCAGTCCTCGGCTTCCGTCTATCGTACGTCAGAATGTCAAAGTTGCGCTTCAGAGAAAACGACAGCAAATACCTGTTACCTAATAACATAAATAAAAACAATATTAATGCTAACTTGCTTTATGTTAGTTGTCTCCACCATTTTCGAAGACTAAGTCACGTTTGGTTGACAATATCAGGTGTTAGGGAACTGGGATTACAATAGGGAAATTGATTAGTCACGGAAGCTTACTTTTACAAGCTTTTATTTCAAAAGGATGTAGATTTGCCAAATGCAGTCAAAATATCCAGGAGAAGAGCATGCTGCCATTTTTAGAGCATAATTTAGGAGCCTCAACAGTATTTGACAATTGGTGACAGGGAATTCCGAGTGTAGGTAGGGTCTAACGACCGCAAAAGACAGTTATAATTGGTCGATACTAAATCACATACGGCGCATTATATATTGTACACTGTTCGTGCAAAATCGATTCAAAATAGTGCGTCTATCTTCCACCTAAGAATAGATAGAATAGAATTAGAATAGCCTCTATCCTGCTTTCAATCTACCACACTCTTCAACAAGCACACTAAACAGAATCGCCAGTGTTTACACTCAGCCTTAGCACAGCGGTCGCCTAACACGTGCACGCCGGTGGCCAGGCAGGCCAGCGCCGCCAGCACGGTCACCAGCACCGCCAGCGACCGGCCCGGGCCCGAGCTGGCCGGCGGGGAGTCCGCTGACATGCACCAGTCCACTGACAGGATGTCCACCTAGAAGACAGGGCGATTGATCATTTCTTGTTTTAGGTAATTCTCAGTAACAGCACGGAGTCTAGATTTACGCCCGGTTAATGGCAATAGGCTCGCCCCCTATTACATTGGGACCTAAAACATAACTGGCGAATTGTGGGTGGACTATATGTGCACCTCTGCTTACCTCTTCGGGGAATACAGGCGTGATGTTATGTTATGTTGTTTTCGGTGTTCTTAGAAATTTCCTTACTATCTTCTTGCTACACCTTTAAATCCACTTAAAGACGCTTTTTTCGGTTTTCTTAACTATAGCTTTAATTATTAACAAATGGAAGACCTTTCATTTCAACTTCCCTCCTACTATACCGACCTCAAGTCCATACCGCGCCACTCCCGCGCTGACGCACGCATGCGCAGCGTCGTACCAGCCCGTCGTGACGTTGTGCCGGCCGCAGCGGGTCACACACACGCCGCGGTGCACCTGACTCCTGTTGTAGTGCTTCAGAGACTGTTTGGAGTAGTCCTGGAATTGGGAGAATAAGGTTGCATAAAATAATCATAGTAGGGTTTGTAAAAAGGACCCTCCGCAAGTGAGGAACTACACCTATTTCATCTTCGGACACGGACTGTCAAGCCCGTATCATTATATATCAAACACTTTTTTTATACTTACTTCTCATTGAATCATTGAGTACTTACCAGCTAAAACCCCAGGGTATCCTCTACCCTATGTCGAGAGGCGCAGCATCTGCTTAGGCTGCACTGCATCCCTTGACAGTGATTATCATACACTACTAATAAATACTGTATTTGTAACTCTCTCAGTAACCTCTGAAGGTACTTATATTATCTACTGATGCCGTCATAAATAGTAAAATATGTTAATGCTGCAAAAAAGTGTACATAAGACGAATTTATGGATAAAGGCTTTTTCACTCTTTTCACTCTTAAATACCTTACCTGCTTACAAAGCCAAGAAGCGAGAACAAATGAAAACATTAGCAATCACTATTATAGTCACGTGTATCGCTAGCTTCCAAAACAGACAACGTAACCAACATTCCTCCGCCATTACTACACCAACAGTTATATTACTCCATAGGTCAAAGAACCATAAATTAATGCAATTATTCACAAACATTAACCAACTCCATGCAACTATTTATAAATTACAAACTCTACCAACACCGACCTTGTATTACAAAGCGGACGGATGAACTCGACCTCATGTTATTTTCCGTGCCGACGGCGACGGCGACGGCTTCAACTTATTATGAAATGCATTTGATAATCTTTATCGTATCGGTGACTTGCCAACGCGTTTAACAGTGTCAATCGAGAGATCTTGGTCGATATACTTGTTAGTTTTAGGTATACCATCGAGTCTTTATCCCTTGACGAGGTGGGTATGTGTTTTGTCCATCACATCAACTTTCACCATACCTTTTATTAATAGGCAAGAGGGCCACTTATTTATATATATAAATATATAATTTAATTTATAAGGTAAAAATTAAAATGCTAGAAGCCTGGGTTCAAAAATTGCATATTGGTTGAATTTTGGGCTTTTAATTTGATAATGTTGCGTAGGTGGATAATCAGTAGGTACCTACAAGGATGAAAAATAGTTGTATTCACAATTTGGCAGCTGCTAAATTAATCAACATTGCCATTGTTTTCGCAAACGTAATCAAATTGACGGAGCTTTAAGCTCAGCAATACGCTAGCGGTGATTATATGCCATTAAACTAACGCTACGGTTGTGACATGTTAGTGGTATACATATATGTATTCGGAAATAATTTGTCTGATTTGCAAACACACAAATGTATACTTTTCCCGTAAGTACTTTTTCTTAATATACATATGTGTAATTTCATTTTAACATGAGGATCTGTAATATCATTTCAGCGACTGAAAACCTCAACCTTATGTATTTGACTGATTATGATACTGACTGGCGCAGTGGTTTAGCGACTGGACTGCTGCGCTAAGGGTTGCTGGTTCGATTCCCGCAACGGTCAATTTGTGGGAATCGCAAATGTTTGCATCGAGTCTGGGTGTTTTTGTATGTGATATTTCATGTTTGTGAAATGCACAAGGTTAAAAATTAGGGCAATTAATTTGTTCATTGGCGTTTTCAAGGAACTTGGTACAATGTGCACCAAGATCTGAGGTAGTATAAGACCTATGAGACCTTTGATGTACTCTAAGTAACCGTTACTTGATTTGGTATATACAACCATGGACTAATGAAAGGTCACCTCCTCTACACGTGTACCGATTTCCACACCGACCGGCGTCTAATATAAAGGTAATAGACGGGCTTCGGACACAATCGTGACCTTTGTAGCATTCACATCACCTAGTCAATAAGGCACGAGCAAGTTAAATGTTTGAGCTAATAAACTAATAGCATAAAAGCGGCTAGGCTAGCTTGCGTTGTGGTACAGAGTGTCTCCACGTGTGATAGTACCTACTTAGGTACGTCCGCACCCTGGGCGGTAACCTCGCTACCATCTTTGCTGACTGGCCAATCTCTACACCACGGCATGAGCATGACCTGTTTCCTTAGACATAGCTCATGCTTACGAAGAAGTACCGGCCTAAAGAAGCGTATTCTCCGAACGTTATGAAAAACCTATCAGTGATTTTTTATCTCACTTTAGAAATGACGAAATTATAAACTACCGACAGGAACATATTTATGTTTAAAAAATCATCATAAAATAGACTAATGATTACTTTTTAAACGTCAAGTTACATAAAGACAGCTCCCAAAAACGCCCGCTCGTCGCCGCTTTTCAGTGCTATGGCTGGGTAGAAGAAACGACGCAACAAACTGTCGCACAATATTTCTTTTTAGACGGCTGTTTTCATAAATATAATTAGAATTTCTTATGTATTATGGGTGGCTGAATAAATTCAATGAATAGATATGTACTTAAAACCTACAAAACAATAAATAAGTAAGTAGTTGGTTTATAATAACATGTCTATAATAACCTCCAACAATCCTGTATTATTATGATCCTTAAACGTACGATAGGTATTCAATAATACATCGTCTCCGTCCTACGTGAAGAACACAGACGGGACACAAATTGTTGCATTGTTGTCACACGTTACATAAAATAGATAATTTCTGCAAGTCTCGATCGCACAGCGTGGACTGAATACATCCAATAGGTACTATTGCAATACACAGGGAAGTGGAATACTTGGCGACAAGCAACATCGACTGCGAAGTAATCAATATGTAAACGGGATCGATACAATGATCTAAGGGAATGCAAATAGATAGTCTATTTATACATTAATCTAATATTCTTCCGTAAACATTATTATCATCTCTAGTCTTTTTCCTAAACATATTGAGGTAGTCTTCCAGAGTTCCAGTCTTAACAGATGCTACTGCACACCAGTATTGAACAGCGACTGATATTTCTGCAGGGTTAAAATTAGTTATATTGAGCAACTCTCCTAGCCACAGCCTCTAAAGGTATTGTAATTATTTTAGAAGAATTCCCAACAATTGCAGACTTCTCATATTAATAAAATCGTTACATTTAAAAGCTGAATCGTACAGAATTATTTATTTTACTTAACAGAATCATATTGTGAAATTAATGAACTCTGTCTGTGATAGGGTACGCGTACGTTATGAATTGTGACCATTAAGTTAATATTTCTCTAATAAGCTGCCAATTTAGTTCCTCAGACCTTCACAGCTCAGTTACTAGAACGAAATTCTGTAGTTCATCATCAGCCGGAAGACGTCCACTGTTGGACAAACGCCTCCCCCTTAGAACGCCACAATGAACGACAGCCGGCACCGGCTCTGTAGTAAATGGTTTTCCAACTTTCGGGCTGACTACCCATGACAAGCCTGTATTCTCTGATTCTTCTGATTCTCATAACGCCAGACATTGTAAGTCACGTAGAGTGTGGAGGCAAGCGTATTGCTATTCATGGAGCATAATTAACAAGTGGTCAGTGATGTGATAACAAAGAAAGCACTTAGTTTACATACAACGGAGTGACATAACTCATTATAATGTAGGTATAGCGTAATTGGTAGGAGACTAACCATGTTAGCTACTATCTTGGTGTTACAACGTCAAAACCTACAAAGTTATAAAGGCTCACTCACTGAGACCTAACCAGAGGCAATTTTGGGGTCAAAAACCCTACAAAATTATATGAATAGTCGAAAGACTTGTGCCTTATAGGGAATGTGCAGTATGTAGTTATGTACGGTGTTTGCCATTTAAACTGATTAAATATATAAATTCATATTGATAAAGGAAATATGAAACGACAAGCGGGATTCGAACCCGTTACCGTCGCCGATCGGTGGCGCAACTCTTACCAAATCGAAGCCGTCAAATTTCAAGTACCCTTTTAGTGTTTACGTCTAAAGGGTGACGTCATAAAATATACTTAGGTATACGAGTAATAAAATACCAAGCAATCACTAAACAACGATATTGTAGCCACGCATTGTGGTAGGGCATATAAAATAAGCATTCATATATAATGGGCCACTGATAATAAATAGCTGAGGCCAAGGTACTCCATCCAAAGGGTATAGGCAACACAAACAATTAATCTTAACTGTTGGCAGCACTAACTAGGACGAAGGTATACTCGTAAAATGGCAACAAGCAAGTTTACGTGATTCTGTAGTTTTACCCTTTACAATGCATTAAGTCACTATGCTAGAAGAAAAATAAAAGAGAAATGTTTGAGTAAATCTTTTTATTAAAAGAGTAATCTTTGGAGTGTCTTACCGGTGCTTCTTCATAGCTGAATGAAATTATAGGAACCGTGTAACTAGCAGACTTTTCAAGCACCTACAATTGGTTTATCCCTACATTTCCTACCAATATTATAAGTTTGTAAGTATGGATGCATGATTGTTACTCTTTCGTGTAAAAACTACTGAATGTATTTTAATGAAATTTATATGGAGATAGCTGACACCCTGGATTAACACATAAGCTACTTTTTATCTCGAAAAAATGTACCGGGCAACACTGCGGGGCGCAGCTAGTATGAAATAAGAACATTTTGAATTTGATAAAATTTGTGCTCGATAATCGATGATCTCGCCCCTATTACTTGAGTATGATACCGTTAGGTGTAGGCTTCGGGATCGCAGTATTGGCGGTGAAGTTACAGAGGACGATTCTGCCCATCTTATGGAATTTCCCTTAGTCGCGTCTTACGACACCCACGGGAGGAAAGAGGCTGGTAAATTCTAGGCTGGATACCACTCGGCAGGTTATTTACTTGTAATAACGATTATCGGTTAAACAACTGTGTTTATGATGATTACTATTTGTTAAATATTTAAGTTACAAATGGTTTCTGAATATAACGTTTAACTTTAAGTTCTAGCCTTGGATTCAGTGGTATACAAGGAGTGTTCACTTTACGGTTTATTGTAAATAGTTACTATGAGACTGCCTCGTTAGTAAAGCACGAGGTCCTTGTTTCGAATCCCGAGTCGGGCAAAGTGTTACTGGGTTTTTCCTTTAGGTAATTCTCAGTAGGAGCACGGAGTCTGGACTTGTGTCTTGATGGCAATAGGCTCGCCCCCTATTACATTGCGACCTATATGCCATCTAGTTTATATTTTATTTTTAATTAAATTTTGACAAGTAAAAGTGTTTGTAAAAACCTAATTGCAGAAATAAATCATTTATTTATAACATAACTGGCGAAATGTGGGTGTACTATAGGTACACCTCTGCCTATCTCTTCTGGGATTTACAGGCGTGATGTTATGTGTTTTTATGTTACTATGAGTGTATTGTTGCCGTGCTTCATATCTCCAGGTTTCAAAAGGCTTGACATAATCGGTTCCATCATAAAACTAACTGACAAATGGTACCTATATTTTATTATACATTGTGTCGAATTAGAAGCTCATCATTCTTGATGCTGAATCGACTGGCTATAACTGCTTGAGATGGCAATCAAATCCAGAATGTCTTCATATTTAAGATTTAAATTGGTACCAAAAATACCGCAGAGAAATGTACATATAGTGCAGTCAGCACCATACATACATAGAGTTACGCCTGTGTCCCAAAAGGGTAGGCAGAGACCACGGATTTCCATTTGCTACGATCCTGGCATACTTCTTTCGCCTCATTCAGTCGCATTACCTTTCTTATACAGTAGTCAGCATATTAAGTAGCTTAATGTTAAGAAACCTTATGTCAAATAATTGGAAGAAACAAAAGTCAATTCAAGTTATTGTTTCAAGTTATAGAAACGTCCAAATGATGATCTGAGAATATCTAAGACATTTTACCAACCCTACATGTAAGAAGTTGTTCTTTAATTTATTGTATGTTGTAAATATACTTATAATACTGAGTGTATCTAAGAGGAATAAAATTGATAAACATCCTACACTATATATAATATTAAATGAACATCCTACACTATATATAATATTAAATGAACATCCTACACTATAATCATAATTATTATACCGACTGGAAACGACTAATGACAAGTAATTACTTCTATGGTTTAGCCATATAAGGTCCCCATTTCACAACCGATTTTATAATAGAAAATCTGTCATTCAATGTTGACATAGAAGTAGCTGCCCTTCTAAGAACTCTCTGTTGGAAATCTGGATCCCACATTAGTAAAACACTGACACTTAATGCGGCTACTGTTTAACAGAACCTGTATCGTGGGTCACCAGGCCTCTGCGGATACAATTAATTGGTACTTTAACAGACCGTGAGAAAGTTACCAAATGAGTAACCATCTGTACCTACCTACTTTTATTTAAATTATGAAAGCTTCAAAGTGTCTACTGGTCACGATAAAATATTACAAAAACATGGTTAAGTATATTATACCTCTATTGCTACATAATTGAGTTACTAATTGTTATAAATTCATATTCACTCGTCCAATGCTTATTATAGTGATTTTTAAATGCGTTTCCCTGTGTCCCTGCACTCCAGTATTTCTGCAGTATGACAGGTGATGACATGCACCACGGTACGCTCCAATGTCTTTTGAATTCTCCTGCGTAATATAAATTAGCTATCAGTTGCTAAAACGATGAAGAAAACATCGTAAGGCAACTGGTATACTTAAGAGATTTTTCAACGGTGTGTAAAGCCATGTCAGTGGCCTACAGGCGGGTGAAACTCTGACACCAGGTGTTCAACCACACGATAAAAAGAAGAAGACTGGTGTGCTTCACTCACAAACTCGGCACAAAGACCTGCGGGTCACATATATACTGGTCCCGTGCGGGAATCGAACCCGCAATCATTAGCGCAGCAGTTCAACCGCTTAACCATTGCGCCAATCATCTTTATTATTCTAACCTGCAGCAGCATCAGGGTGGGCGAGGGTTGGGAAGCTCGCAGCGCGGCGTCCACAATGCAGTACTCATCTCCGGGGCGCCGGCACTGGCTCCAGTCGTCCAGATCGTACAGAGGCGGGAGGGTCGCGAAGACTGTGTCTAGAAGAGAAGAGAAGGAAGCATTTCTATCAATTCCAAGCTTGGTTTCCCTAAGGTACCTAGTGCTTTTAGATATTATGTTAAACATGACGTTTAATATCGATTTCGCTAATGTGGAGCTGGAACTCACTACCTGGTGAATAATAGCTCCGTTCAAAATCAAAATTACCATAATATTGTATTGTCACCAACCCTATTTATGTATGTATGTACAATTTCGTTTCAATCAGATGTCAAAAAGTTGTAATTTAGATTGCAAGATTTGACCTAAACAAACTTACATACATACATACAAATACACACGATACGAGTAATATTTATCTTAGCATAAAACTCAAGATTCAGATTTGAAAGCGACGACCTGATTAGCGCAGTGGCAAAGCCATTGGACTGTTGAACTAAGGATCACGGGTTCGATACCTGCACGGGGCAAAAGTTTGTGCGAACCGCAGAAGTTTGTCCCGAGTCTGGGTGTGTGTGTATAATTATGATTTTCCATGTTTGTGAAACGCACCCACGACACAGGAGAAATTCCTAGTGTAGGGCTACGCTTTAAAAAAAAGTGTTCTTATATACTTAAATCCTCGGCCTCTTACTCCCTAGGGTACCCGGGTCATCCTTCGTTCCTGTCCGTGACGAATCTTTCTCCGACTTTATATTATCATACTCAATACTGATATCAATACACAGACCACGTGCGCCCTGCCTAACAGGGAACAATTACTTGTATGCCGACTAATTGCAAGCGCGACCCTGGCTGTATTATACCCAGCATAGATAATTAAGAATATCGAAGTTTCGATAATTAACTGTCCCACTGGCAAGTATTAAGGTTATAGTCTTCTCTCACTAAACACTTATTGAAGAACATCCCTGCCTACCCCTTCAGGGATCATGCGTGATTGTGTGTGTATTTTAGGCCTAATTTAATGTATATTTAAGTACCTAAAGTAATTAAGTATATATAAGTAAGTAGTTATAAGTCCCAATGTAACCGGGCGCAAATCCAGACTCCGCGCAGGTACTGAAAACTAATAATGGAAAATTGTAATAATAATTGATCGACCCGGGAATCGAACCCCCATACTTAGCAGTCACGTTGTGTGACCACTTGAGCTAGTGATTAGAAATCAATTATACATACATACATAACATCACGCCTGTATTCCCTGAAGGGGTAGTCAGAAGTGCACATTATTACACCCACATTTCGCTAGTTATGTTTTTTTTACGACCCAATGTACTATTGGAATGATTTGGGACGTAAAAAAAAACATAACTGGCGAGCCTATTGCCATCAACCGGGCACAAATCTAGACTCCGTGCTGCTACTGAAAATAACCTAATGGAAAAACACAGTAACACTTTGCCCGACCCGGGATTCGAACCCAGGACCTCGTGCTTAGCAGACGCGCTTAGAAACCACTAGACCATCGAGGCAGTCTACAATAAAAATTAATTATACTTTTAATTAATTACTATTTAATTTAATTACTCCATAATCCGTGTACTCACCATTGATATCAACAACACTGCCGAACACGGTACACAAACACGCAACAAACCACACTTGGCGCCACATATCGACACACGGGCATGCGCACCCGCAGCCTCTAACCGACTTACCGCGACTTGTGTAATGACGCCTCCCTTCTCTGTGTTACGACACATCATCTCGATTACAATGTACCACACGCTTCGAGTCTACAGAAGGAATAATTATACATACACCTTTAAGATCTAAAGTCTCCTACGTTTTGTCTTTGACGATCAGCTGTGAACATGATACCAGTCGTCTATAGTTCGATAGCCGGTTAAATGAAAATAATGTGTGATTGCTAAGGGTATCTGAGCTAAGCCGCTAAGACAGATAGACAGACGGACGGACATAGTTGAAATATATGGGTTTCTTCTGGACTACTAGACCCAGAAAAGGATTTATCCTTTGTTTGTACCATGAAATTCTGCCTTTGTGCGCCTGCTGAGCATTAGATCCTGGGTTCTAATACCAGGTCGGGGAGAGCACATATTGGGATTTTACATAAGTAATTTGCAGCGCGGAGTCTGGATGTAAGCCCGTTAGGTGGTAGTAGGCTCGCCCCCTATTACATTGAGACCTGACACATAACTGGCGAAATGTGGGTGTACCACTTCTGCGTACACCGTCGGGGAAGACAGGCGTGATGTATTATTCTATGAAATTCTTTAACTTCTGCACATTATTCTGTACTGCGTACACATCAGTATTTCTGCGCTCACCTGTCTAATGGCAGCGTCGAGGATTATCAAGCTGGTCAAGTGTGAGTTGCTAAATACTGAGATGTGTAAACGTACTGGTCTTAGAACACGCAACTTGTCATTGGTTTTGGAATATGTTAGGTTGTTGCACTACCTATGTTGTAGGTTCGTATTTTATGATATGTTTATTGCGTAGGAATTGATACAGACAGCCTTATTTAATATTATTAGAAACTTAGGTAGAGTATCATGCTAATTATCTACAGGGGAAGGTAGCTTAATTACTCATTGGGAAAATAATTTGTATGTTTTAGTATTTTTATTAGGAAAAGTAATAACATTGTGGGAGTCTACAGACGGCGCCCTATTATATAGTGTGCCCTCTGTGGAGTCCCACAAGATCTTTTATACTAAGATTATGTTCTAATGTTGAAAGCTTCGTAGTTACGGGGCTATCGCGCGTATCAGTCGATGCAAGGTTAAGCCGTGCTGTTATAATGAATACCTTGAAACTGATGCTATACAACATATTTCTAACTTAGCAATAGTCAGCGATAGGACTAAAGAGCCATTCTCTTGTTTTATTTGGACGCAGCGCAACGGCCGAGGCTGCGATATGAGTTCAAGGCTGCCCTGCTGTTGCCACATCGACCGGCCAGCTGTGAATGGACAGGTGCCGGTGTGGGCTCGTATACTCGGATTACTAAATAATATAAGTATTTAGTATGGAGGAACTAATTATTAGGTAAAAACTTGTATTAAAAATAAATTACATGGTTAATTTCTCGTCCGGATAAATGTTTACCTGTTTGCAACTTCCAAAGACTTTTTTTAAACTGCCCCACTAGGAACTTCTGTATCGTGAGTGCGTATCACAAACATGAAATATCACATACAAAACAACTACACTAGATACAAAGATTTGTGAAACACAAATTTGCGTCCCGCGCGGGAATCGAACCCACAACCCTTAGCGCAGTAATCCAATCTTTCGTCAAAATCATTACAAATAGGCAGATCATAGTAAAGTTTTTGGTAGGTAGTAATTACGATTATGAAATTACACCTACTTAGTTTAATTAGATTAGTTATTGATATGCCTAATCATGTAGCAGGACAGGTCAGATAACCTAGAGCAAAGTTCTGAATATTAAGTATCATTGCAATATTGATACTAGGTTAATATCTAGAACTAATACTAGGTGTGTTGTAACTCCCAATTCGGATTTCTTCTATATTTGTATTTGGTTGCCAAACTATTTCGTTGTGGGCAAGACGACTAGAAGATGTCCGTGACCAGTATATGTCCACTTAAGAGCATGTACAGTCAACAGAAAAAGTTCAATAAAGAAATTAAATTATATTTTTACTAAAATATACAAGTACCAGGTGCAAGACTTGCTTTTTTTGTAATGTTTGGATTTTTTTTTGCAATTGGTGACGTCATCAACACATACAGAGCGTGTTGCTACAATAAACAGCAGTCGGAACAAAAATAAAAGGCACTCGTCAAAATAATGACTTTTTAATGATTTTTTTTTTCAAATTTCAAATATGTATTATATTTACATGAATAATCTTATCGTAAACATAAAATAAAAATATCGTTGATTACGTCCGACAACACCGCGCATTGTTCATTGTTAAACAACCCCTATTCGGTGATCACCAACACATTTAAAACTGACCAAAAGTTATTAAAAAAACAGATTTAAATATCAGAAAAAAGTTCCGCATATGGCTGTAATTTACTGAATTGCATAAAATAGTTTCCCTCCTGTGGTTCTTCATAAGATAGTTAACAACACCAAACTTAATAATAATTTTAAAAAGAGCCACAGTCTAAAAATCTTTTCTAATCTGTTATAGGAAAACAATCAAAAGCGATCAAGTCGTTTGAATATAATTCGTCGCGAATATCGATAACGTTCAAAACAGTTCAAATACATGTGAATTATAATCTAATCTAAATCTAGCGTGCAGGATTCGCTGTTCTAACGTTACCCTAAAAAATCAAACCATCGATTATTGCCTCAAACATCAATTGCAACTCTTTTGAACGTTACCTCCTTGTTAAACCAAAATCTGTATTCAATTAGGGTTATCTTTAATAAATTATTGTTATTTAAATCTAATTTCAATGTGTTGGGAACCATTAAATGCGCAAGTGGATACGCACTATATTTGTTGTAAAGTACTGTAGGATAGCAATGCTTGATACCACGTCTCTTTAAACAGTTCCATTATATTTATTGGAGAATACTATGTATATAATCCTTGTTACCTCACCTCCTTTTGAGCGCCTGTCTTGTATAGAAGACAAAAGTTTTTGTGCCCCCCACACTTCATCAGAAGACAATGTCTAAACGTAACATTTATTACGATTATTGTTTGTTACATTACAAATGGTACGATTTCATTTTGTCTTCTAGTAGAGTTATGGCATGGAGGCCGCCGAAGGGTTGTCTTCTATACAAGACCGTGGCGCTCAAAGGGTTAAAAAAGTTTATCTTTACGTGGGTTCAAAGCCGGCCCAACAGCTTAAAGCATTACTATAAATACGGGTCACTAACCTGGGTCGCTATTACTGCACTAAATAAGCTCTTATCAATTACAGGAATATTTCAATAACCTCAGCAGGGTAGTAGTGTGCCCATTGAAAGATGACGTCAGTTCTAGCGTTACTATCACTTACACTATGTAAAATATCACGATGTTTCGTCAACATGTTACAATCAAAAACGTTAATAATATGGAATTATACAAATTTTATTTTTTTCATAAACATCTTTATAATTTTGGGTATCCGAATACCTGAGTCACTTGATTATATTTTTTGTTTCGTAATGTATTGGTGGGATAAACAGCCAATAATTTATTTTTATGTTTTTGTAGAATGGCCAGTTTATGGCCACCATACATTGTTTGGACCTCATTAGACTGCTAAGTACATAACATACAGCCCAAAATTATAAAGACCACAAAAACAATACATTGATATAACTAACTAAATTAAGTAAACGATCATAGACGAAAACGCAACTTGAGTAAAACTAAATAAATACAGGGTGTAAACAATTGCTCCATCAATAAATATTAAATCTTTCTCTTTATTTTTCAAATAATAATTAAATATTTTAATAGTTTCCATTTCATGGATGTCGTTCGGTTAATCTAATTTATATTTATACATATATCAATAGCAATTTTTTACACCTTATACTAACATTATGTACAAGTGTGCTATATATGAAAATATCTTCTTTATATATCCAAGCGAAAAGCAAATTTATCTAACGTATAGGACGCAAAATTAATCATTATTTAATCACTAAAAGGGGTCCGAACAAGATGGCGCACTATTACCGATCACTAATAATTGAAACTTTTCATAAATCTTTACAATATCCTCACCTTGTTCGGGTATATCACGTTATTTAGAATATAAAATAGTAAATAATGCGCGTAATAAATTATCAACATCGCACATAGGCATAAGTCATTTAGCAACGGCTCCTCGATTGGTCATCAGATGACGTTGACAGCTGTCAAAACTGACAGGCAGAAAACCAAACACCATTGCCTACATTACTTTATAGTATACATTTTCAAACTCGTTTTATTTTACTTCTTCGTAAGTTTATAAGGTCTAATACCGCAGGACTAATTGGAACTAAAATAAATTGCAGTTCATCAAATCTATATAGCGTGACAATCAAATCGTGCAGTATTTTCCTTTAATTTTTAAATCATTGTATTCCCATGTCGGGGGCTTTGTATTTTAATAGTAAAAGCAAATTTAAATCGACATTACATTATTATGGCTTAGTTATAAAGCTAATTATGTCAAAAGGTGGATAGACTTAGGTTCGCATTGTACCTACAGGTGCTGACCTTAGCAGGGTTAAATTTAGAATTTTTAATTACTTCAGTGACAATAAAATGGTTTTGGCTTGTGACGTCATCACGCTCATTGTACAGTGAGCATGTTTTGACGCGTTATGACGTCACAAATAGAGGAACACTTTTGAGCATTCGAATTACGTTAAAACAGTGTTAGAATGTCAATTTGTTGGTCTAGCTTTTTACTTAACGTATGGTTAGGCCTCAATATTCAAATGAAATGGTTTATTTATATTTCCCTATTATATTAAATGCCATTCTTGCCATTGTTTGTTACTGAAGTATAAGCTTTTTTCATGTAGTATGTGGCCTATAATAACTGGTGCACTGCACACATATACATTTTGATGATTTACTGTTTAAATGACGGACCGCGAACAACTTGCCAATTAAAATCACTTTTTAGTAACTAATGAATGCTCAAAACTGTCCCCTGACGTAGAATTGTATTATGTATACCAGTTACAAATTATTCACTAAATTGTCGGTATTCCACATAAATTTATTGTCGTTGTGAGGAGTAAATAATAATGCTGTTTATACACCAATTAATAATAGATAGGCACTCGTTTAGAATACTAATCACACGTAAGAATTACAATATTTATAACAATTTATTATAATTATTTGCTTAAGCCTTGATGGGTTTATCAAGAACAAAGACATAAGTTGACTTGCTCCTTATTAAAAGAAGAATCTTTACAACTGTAGGTCGATTCTAATAACTGAAGATATTTCGAAGCAGTGCAACAGCGTTGTGGTTTCGATAAAACAAACAATTCTTCATACGCAAATCGTTAGGTTTTATCGAAAACACAACGATTGCACCCCCCTGCACTACCCAATACTCAGTTATGAGAATTGACCTACTCTGTCTTTTGTAACAGGGTAAGTAGGTATAGCCTCCCTTGCCAGTTGACAAAACACTTGATGAATATAAATCGAATAGAATGATAAATGTATGAGGATGACATCATATTTCGATTATGTAATCGATGACATAACTGTCAAACCCATACATTTATCAATCTACTAGATTTCAATTCCACTGGGCTAGGGAGCAGGTATTTTATAACACACTCGGTTTATAGAGATATAAAAATACACAGCAGAGTGAAAAATTGGAAATTAATTTAAGATGTCAACTTATATCGTTATTCTTTAAACGATTGACCGCAAAATTAACATCAGTTTTTATTATAAGGGTTCTGATTCCGCTCCATTTTAAACAACTGTAATCACATTGTCTCATTCTTACCAACACGATTAAAAAAGGACAAAACATAAATATCACATACCCAAATTCATGTTGAGGTATAATCTGACAAGGCTCTATTATCTATCCCTTTCTTAAGTACGATGTTAGAAAGAGATACACAGTGACTAGAGTAATTTTCTTTGGAATCAAGAATCAGAACTTTAATGGTTATTTTATGACTTTTTTAAAAATAGGTTTTATTATTTATTTGTTTTGTCTATGGCAGTTAGCACTTTAATATTGGAAGCCTGGTTGTTTATGGATTTTACTTAAAGGTGATTTAGAACTTTTACTTTTATATACATTATATTAAATACTATCACGAATCTTTAGCGACAACTTGTATAGGATTACATGTGTTTTATATATAATTCATGCTATAGGTTAATTTCAAGTTAATAAAAGAAAGCACGATAGACACATGGCAGGATCATCTTTTTTATAAATTGGTTAAATCGCTTTGTTTGTTTATATACAATACCCCTCCTGCATGGTAAAATAATGGACTTTAAGATTTACTCTGTAGATTCATTTTACTGTGACAACATAAAATAGCAAACAGCGCACTGTAACTGTAAATTGTCACTGAAAATTGTATCTAAAGAGTACGAGCTTAAGTCCATATTTCATCATCATCATGCACTGCACCAATGTCAGTCAATTTAGGTATCACCTATATATTTATAAATAAAACACATCTAATCTAATCGACTTCCTCGCGGTTAATTTAAGAAATGCGTTCACTATATATAATTTAGAATAGATAATTCTGCCCAGTCTGTTGCGAGTATGGCGCGATAGTGATCCACGTTTGAGCAGTTTAAGTATGGACTCGATAGATGGCGTGCGTCAGAGATCAGTGTGCACATAAGGAGCCCCCATGATATTCAGCTATCTAACGTATTTCTCTACACAAAGGTATAAACAGAAATCAAGTAGTTTTAAACCGGTAATAAATAATGTTAATATATTTTACTGAAACATCTAAAAGTCTATCATTTTTAACCGACTTCTAAAAAGATAGTTATGTATTTGGGCCGTAATTTTTGTGTCACACTTGTTTGTTCCGTTGATATAAAAAATACTTGTAATCATTTGTAAGACAAAGTAACCATGATTTAGTACGCACTGATCTCTAGATGCGCGTACGCATGTGTATGCAGCGAATGTAATGTGTGTAGGGGGAGGGGGTCTCAGTCGACGCCGGCGAAGCCTTGGGAGCCCTCGATGGCCTTGATGAGCTTCTCCCGCAGCTGCTGGTAGCTCTCATATGGAGGGAGGTCGATGCGGTTGAAACTGGGGGGAGAAAGACACTGTTATAGTTTATAGGCGTAGATGTAGTATATCAACACACCGTTGCACTGTGTGGATATAAATATATATATGACGTCACGCCTGTATTACCCGAGGGATAGGCTGAAGTGTAACGATACACTCACATTTCGACAGTTATAATGGGCAAGTACTGAGAAGTACGCCACATAGACCCCAAAACCTTATACTCAATAGTAGCTCTTAGTGACAAAGCTAATGCGTCTTGTTAGAAACAGCAGATTTTTTTAGTTTTTACATAAACGCCGACTCACTAGAAATTTCTAAGGTATATACTTTATACATAAGACTAGTGTCTCCACAGGTACTGACCACGTGTGCGCCCGCGGGTAGTTGTCTGGCGAGCCCCACTTCTCGATGGTGAAGAGCTGCGGCCCGTTGGAGCCGTACAGCTCCTTGAAGCCGTTCATGGGCACCCGGGATGTGCCCGTCACGAACTGCAGCAGCCGGGAGCGCATCTCGTTGGAGAAGGAGAGCACCACCTGGGGAATATCACGCCTATTATATTATGAAGTAACAAATAAGGCTGCAGAGTGGTAGCCGGTCTAGAATTGACCACCCTCTTTTCCTTTAGGGTTAAGAAAATATCCAGATTTGCAGCAGCGTCTTCTGTAACTTCCCTTGGCAACTCCCCCCCACTCTAAGGGGGAGGCCTATGTTCAACAGTAGACGCGTTGCGGCTGATGATGTTGAACAAATAAAGCGGCAAGTTGTCTTTTTAAGTAAAAATAATGTTCTGACCGAATTTCGGTCACGGCTGCCCATTCCAGTTGAGTCTAGCCAACTACTCAGGAGACATTATAGTGCACAAGTATGCGTGCAAACACAGGTACAGTCCCTATTCCCTAGTTGGTTTCAGTATCACGCTGATTTTGGCACCGCTGGCACCGCCCTAGTTACGGCACTGGGCCTTTCACAAAAAACTCTACAATGCCTGCTTTGTGCTTATGAGGGCGGGGAGGCGGGATCGGAATAGCATTCTACCGCCAATAGACATAGCTAAATGTAACCTAAGAAATTCCTTCTCCCCTCAACATTAACAAAGTTCCGTACCCTCCAGAACCACTGCACCACGATGTGGTTGGCGTGGTAGTCCCCCTTGTACAGCGTGTTGGCCCTCCAGTCCCGCACGTCGATGTGCTGGATGCCGCACAGCAGCAGCTCCAGCTCGTTCTCGTCGAAGATCTTCAGCAGCGGCAGCGGCACCAGCCCCCCCAGCCCCTCCAGGAAGGCGAACATCTGCTCCTGCACGCGGCTCACGAACCTCCACTGGATCACCAGTCTGGGACACGGGGGGAAGCGTACTTTAGAAAAGACTTACTTACCTTAGAAAAATACTGAAGTATTTTTTTTTATCATACATTGTATTAAAAAGTATATGCCCGTCATGCTCACTAGACTACCTTGTAGTAAAATTGACTAAACTATGCAGTAGACATCGAAAAGTTATCTATACATATAGCTGCGCCTGCGCAAAGGAAATATTTGACGCGGTAGCATTTTTCTCGAGCCCGTTACTTGGCCTAACGCTCAGGCAATTAAAGTTAAAAGTGGTATTAGATTCTTTTATCCACAGCCTAACGATCAAATAATCTTAAAATTCGATTTTTATTCGCATAACATAAAGGAATTAAGGAAATAGTTTATTTCTAAGTCGATATATCAGCAAACAGACCTCTTGAATACACGCTATATAAGGAGTACTGGTGAACTAGTATTACCACTAAAATGGTGTTGTTATTAAGGAAAAACATTATTCCAAATGTATGTGTTATTGAAACACCCCTAATGTGGGACAACTAGACAGTGAGCAGGCACTAACTTGATGTACTCGTCCTTGTTGTCGTTGTCCACGGGGATGTTGGCCCCGCCGGGCTTCAGGTCCCGCTGGATGGTCTTCCCGAACTGCTCCTCGTCTACAGAGAACGTCAGGTACAGCTCGGAGGGGTCGTTCTCCTGTAATGTATAAAAAACATACATAAAATGTTTTACTATTTCTCTATTGGGTCAAGCATCTCCCCCCCCTCCTTCCTCCCGCACTAGTAATCGTACACTATGTAGGTATGTATATTTCACGGTCGTTTGCATGTCACAGAATACAGATGTCAATAGACTTTTGAAATGGTTAACTTAACTCTTCTGTGGTCTATGTGAATGTGTATGTGGTCTAGTAAACACCGTATAGCTGTGAAGACACTAACCTTGATCCACATTAATGAGTTATAGTACTCCAGGTCGACGGACTCCATGTCCAGCAGTTCTATCGTCTTGCCCAACATCATCTTGTAGAATGGACGGATGAAAAATGCTGGAAGAAGATAAACTAAGTTATTCACAGACTCGCGACAACTGTCTCGTTGGTTTAGTGGTCGCTAAGTGCGACTGCTGAATGCGAGGTCCTGAGTTCCCGTGTCGGGCAAAGTGTTCTTGGCTTTTTCAATGAGATTCTCAGTAGCAGCACTGAGTCTGGCTTTGTGCGCAGTTAATAGCAATAGGCTCGCCCCCTATTACATTGGGACCTAAAACATAACTGGTGAAATACTGACTGCCCTAATACCCCGAAAGGATACCGGCTAATTTTCCCCAGGAACAGCCCCCTTACCATGAATGCCGCCGCTATGTGGAGTGTAGAACCATGTCTCGTTTCCACATCGAAAAATGTCCTGCTTTATGATGCTGATTTCATGGTAAGGGGGCAAAAGCGTTAAAATTTTCCAAACAGACGTTAAAAAGCTTGTTCTCGTACCGTCAAGCAGCTTCCCATGGTACACGGCCATGCCGGCCACCCTGCCGATGAACTTGAAGTAGCTGAGATGCTCCTCGTTGCACACGCCGCTGTTGGGGTTGATCTGCAGCGTGTAGTTGTCCATGGCGGAGTACTCGAACAGCCCGTAGTACGGGTTGAACATCTCCTTGGACAGCAGGAAGAACCATTCGCGGGCGAGGCCGCCGTAGTCTGAAAATAATAATTAATCATTCACATATACAAAATAATCACGTGGAGTGCCGCGCCAGAATAGCACCACCTATTTCCTCACATGGGTGTCGTAGAAGTCAGAAGAAGTCAGTAGAAGTCTAAAGAGAAAATCCAGAAGATTAACAGAAGCGTCTTCTGTAACTCCACCCACAATACTGCGATCCCCAAGCTGCTTGCTATGCGTGGGGATTAAGGGAACCACTCCTCCCCTTTAGGGGGAGGACTTTGTACCCAGAGTTTTTTAAAAACTCTTTATAATTTAATTATAAATCTATTCGTGGGGATTTGTAATTGGCTTTCTGGTGACTAAGGTTTTTCCGTTATTGATTGTTTTTCTTAGCTGTAAGTCCTCCATACACTAAATAAATAAACCTCTGTGACGTAAAATTTGACATAACATTACAATTGTATTCCCATCAGAGGTGGCGATACAGACGTGATGTTCTGTATATGAGTCACAACTCACTATGAAAAATATAAGTCTTACCGAGGCCGACTTCCGACTCGAACTCCACCCAGAGCTTGGTCTTCAGCAGGTCCAGCCGGCTCACGGAGCTGATGATGCGGTACGAGTCCTCCAGGATCGAGTTACGACGCACCTTGATCTCAAATTTATTTGGCACGTTGCTCTGGAAAATTATAAAAGAGTAATGTGTCAAGTACTTTGTATTACAATTGTTTTGTAGTTTTTGACTTCGAGTCGGTGATTATGGCTTTCATTAGAGACATAATACTGTCTTCGTCTTTAAAAAAGTTAACAATGTAACATAAATTATGACTATATTCTATTTCCGTTTGTACATCAGTTCTGTTTCTGGCTAAACTGCCATTAGTCTCCAGAAAATAGTACGTTTTGCACTGGCCCCAAAAGGTCTGCTTTTCTTGTCTTTTGAAGGGCGGACAAGAAAAATAATATTACGCTTTAATAGTAAATGAAATAATTTACGCGTTAGCGCGACGCCAATATCCCGAGCCGTAGTTACGTAATGTCAAAAATAATGCGCGAAAGTCTTGCAAATAACAGACAAACAAGTATCTTTGCACACATACCGGTTTACGCAGCTGACTCTTGAGGTACTCGTACTTGCGCTTGTAGTCGCGCGAGTAGGGCACGGCGGGGCCCGCGATCTGCGGGTTGGACAGCCGCGGGTCCTCCCACTGGGTCGTGCGCGTGTCTGCGGGGACGGGGGACTTATCATAGGGGGTACTTATCATAGGAGTACCTACTTCAGGGGTCGCAAAATCACCAAAATCTATAGACCTTTGCGAATGACGTTATAAAGAGCCGTTTGGACAGAAACACCAATAAAAAAAGAGAGTTAAAATAATACGTTACGACTTTCTTTCAAATTTCAAAAGATCCCTGCTGAAAAATTAAAGTTGTACCGAAAAATTATATTTCCTAAGCAATTTCATGACGTAATTTGGATCTATGTTAGTTATGAGGCCAGCACTCACTGTGGTCGATGAAGAAGATCCTGCCGTCGGTGTGCACGCGCTCCTCCCAGCCCTCGGGCAGCGCGCCCAGCTCGTCGGCCTCCCCCCCGCCGGCCGCGCCCGCGCCCCCCGCCGCCGGGGGCGTGGGCAAACTCGATGCGCAGCCTGGACAACATACAACATTTCTTTAGGATATAAAACAATACAGTGATGTTTCGATATCTCTTTGTCATTTAGTATCCCACAGCTGGGCAATTAACTCTTGAGCTTTTAGAAGCTAAATAGAGAATATTAAGCAAAAGAGATAATTAAAAAATATATAGTGAAACCCTAACAAAAAATATTCATACCGAATTGGTTGCCAAAACTCACAAACTTACGCTTTCACTGCTAATGGGATGATGACAACGATTTTATTTTCTCAGTTCTCCCCCTTTGAAATGGTTTTTTAAGATATCATTAAGTTACTTCGGTTTTTGTATTGTAGCCACAATCCCTATTCCCTGAGCCTTATCTCTACAAACACCACATCTTACCTGTTCTGGGGTCTATCCACGTGGTGGTCTTCTGGTTGTGGTCTATAAAGAATATCCTTCCATTTGGCGCCCTCTGCATACTCCAGCCAGGAGGCAAACCTGGTCACACACGAAACAAAAACTATAGACCACATAAACAAAACCTGGAGTAGATTCATCCTAGCCTCAACGGGGCAGATGAAACTATATATGATCTTGTGAAATGGAAAGTATTCGCTTATTTTATACACTGAAACGAGGGGTATAATTTAATATATTCATTATTCACCGTCACTGTTGGGTAGGTTCTGGCTCTGCGTGCTGCTGGCGCTGCTGCTGGTGCTCGTGCTCTCTGTGGAGCCGTCCGTCTCGTCCTACAAACATACCACTGTGTAACATTGCATTGTAGACCTTATCCCCATACATATAAAGTCGAGCTTAGAGCGGCGTGATACGTGTGCTGTCATACGTTTTGGAATACAGAATAATGTTCTTTTGATTTGAAATTAGTTTGATCTTGTTTTGTTTTAAACAGAAGTATCTGGCAATATTAAAAAAAAATAACAGCACACTTACATATACATACTTGTGTAAAATATATGCGTATTTACATATACAGGGTAATTGAAAAAACTACCCAAAACTTAGCATTTACTTTGTATTGTGATCCTGAACGACAGTTCTATGAGCTTTATAAAAAACGCAGCTTTTACTGTAAATAATATTTTTATCTAGCCCGGAATCCTTCTGACTAGACTTAGTGTCTTGTAGATACAAAGATTTAAATAGGAGCGGCGCCCAGTAACTAATTCAAATAAATATAATTGTATGCTTTTTTGGCTAACCCGTTAGGTTATGTCTAAAGTCATATAACAAACATTGTTCAGGATCATAATACGAAGATAGAACTAAATGCCGTCGGGTATTTCTAAAATAACCCTGTATAACAGCCCCATAGCTTACAATTATCAAGCTATATACACTAACCAAACTAATATAAGATGAACTTATTTCTGTCAAAAGCACTGGTTCTCAATACATCAGTATTTTGAAGAAATAACCGTTGATCAAAGTATTGTAAGCGAATTTGATCTTCCCTTATATTATTTTATTCAAAAAACAAAAGAAAACTTCAAAACTGTAAGCTTGCAAGATATTACTTGAATGATTAGGATATGACAGTGAGTTGCCGTGTTTATATTTTCGGCCAAAATCGACGTATTACCTTAGTAGAAAATATAAAACCGACGGACCTGCCCCACTAGAGTAGCAAAACCCTACACTTATAGAAATCGAAAGAATGAAAAATATATGGGTTCGACATAATATATGTCATCGATAACATGGTCGAAAGTCGAAACTTTACGCTAACTTAACGATAAGCAGAAATATATATATACCTTTTATATATTTAACGTATAACGAAAGCTTCAAAGTTTTCTTCAGACATCACACAGTCCAAAACAAGCGCATCACGAAAAAGTACTTCAACAGCATCAAGATACATAAGTCACTTAAATACATACATATCTAGCCTTATATACAGATCATTATATGTAAAAATATCGCCAAAACTCTACGGTGAAGCAAAAGTACACTCACTATCTACTGTATACATACTATATCTAACTACTATTATGTAAGCGAGACAGCACAAGCAGACATGTAAAAGAGTCAACAAGACGAAATGTCAAAAGCGTCAAGTTAGTCATTGTTAATAAGTGTTATTTTCGCGTGATTTCGTTGGGAACTGCAGACATTTTCACCCTTATTACATCAAAGTAATCTATGATGGCTCGCTGAATTCATTCCACAGTTCGCAGCAATGAAAACGTTTGTAGCACAAGATGTAATTAATTAAGTATATAACAATAAATAGTACATATAAACATGTATTCTAGCAAAGACTAAAAGGTCAGAAGTGACTTCTTAATAATATAAATACATGTACATTCTAATAAAGCTATAAGGTATACAAATAGATGATTTCAACATACGTATTGAGCTACTGTAACCAACAAAGTCTGTAGCATACGCTTGGCAGTGCATAAGCTAAGTTCTGGGACTTGTGCTACGAACGGCCGTAAGACTGGAGTTAGACGGGCGACGCGTGGCGCGCGTGTTAGTGACGTAAGCAACATCACAGTAGCATGTTGTGCCTCACACTTACTCATAGACAATTTCCCAAAGCACTCCGCTAGGCCCAGTGCGGGTTGCGACGCGCAATTATATACCGGGCTGTGTCGTGATAAGGTCTAAACTTGACTGTAGAATATGTTTATAAACTGCCTCAGTTGTGAGTATGATTTTAGATGCCTTATATACATAGCGTCTTTCAATACCCTATTTTATTGCCCTAGAATGTCGTCCAAAACCAAAGTACCCACAAAATAGCCCAAGAGCGCCGTAAGAGCCTGTTGGAGTACCGTACAGTCGCGTCGCCCCCGCACCGCGGCCCGAGTCTTACCTCCGAGTCCTCTAGCGAGCTGGCCGTGGTCCTCCGCCGGCGGGAGGTGGGTGACGTCACCGGCGACACGCCCCCCGTCGGCGTACTGAAGTGATTCTCGTCAAACGTCAGCGCGTCTTCCACTACTACTTCTGTTTGAGGCACTTCCGTGTCATTTTCGACAGTGACGTCATTTTCTGTTGCAGCGACTTCTGTCGCACTGTCTTCCGGTTCATGTTGAGTGACTACAGGCTCGTTTAGCGTCTCTGTCTCACTCTCCGGCACTTCTTGAGTGTCATCGTCTTGGGGCGAGGCTACTACCGTGACTGCGGCGTCGCCGTCTACCTCGTCACTAGTCCGTTTGTCAGCGTCGTCATTTATAATCTCGTCTTGTTCAGCGCGGTCGGCAGCCTCACTAGCTGTGTGTTGACTAGTACTCGCGTCACTTTGAGCTTCGCTAACCTGTTCGTTAGCGCACACAACATCGTCCTCCTCCTGTATCGTCTTGTTTCTTAAATTATTATCACAGTCGGTTTCATCACTTATACTATTAGTTGGTGTGGTCACCGTGTCGGGCTCGTGTGCGACGGGTTCCGGCGATCTGATTGGTGTTGAAAACGGCGTGGGTTCCGTCGAATTAGTGTCCCCACTTCTATTGCTTATATCCTCCTGTTAGACATTTACATTTGATAATATTTGACGCACAAACTTATTCTTGCAGTTCGCAAATATTGTATCTACATGGAATCAAGGGACGTTTGTTTTTCCAACTGCACGTATAAGTTTGCAGTCCATATTCAATATAACCCTGATAAACATTGGGCTTGTAAGCGTGAAGCAACAATGTGCTGCAGAATTGTCTATGAAAGTGAGGACAACACAGCGGATGTCTATGGAACACCCGCGCACCGATGAGCACAGACTATAAATTAGTGTTTGTATGTATGAATGACGGGCTGAAAATTCCTGAAAGATCTTAGAAAATAACACATCGAGCCTACTACATTTGTCACAATAACACCAATTAATTATCGACATTGATCACAATTTAAGAAAACCTTTCAGAAAATGTCCTAATATGAAACCATGTACTCATTTTTATACACATTTTACAGGACCATTTAAAATACATGTCTCTATAATAACATATGCAATCCCTTAATGATTATAATGGCATATCATTGTATATGCTTTGTCGTGAGGTCTATGACCCGCAGGTATGTACTGCAGAAAGCAAACATGCGATCTTTACCAGACATGCAACATATAGATAGATATTTATATCTGCCCCCTTACCATGAACTCTTAAAGCAGGACAGTTTACGTTGTTAAAGCGAGACGCCGCATAAAACTGCACGAAGCCGCGTCTCGCTTCCACAACGTAAACTGTCTTGCTTTAAGAGTTCATGGTATGGGGGTTGTAATCTGTATAATCATAGAAAAGTAAACTAATATTTAAAGAACCTTTTTAGTTTTTAATATAATTGTATAGGCTAACATAACATGCGGTGAGTCCCAATATAAATATGAAATGAAGTGTGACAGCTGAGTGCAGAGAAAATAATAAAAAATGAGTACACGGCTTTGACTGATTACTGGAAGTCTGAATAAAGCCAGAATGGAAAAAATAGATTTCTATTATCATAAAGCTAAAATACCCAGTATATACAGGTCGGTTTCATTATAACCATCCAAACTTTGTCATATTATTAGGTATTAATCTTTTGCAAAAGATTTGATAGGTAAATAGTTAACCGACTGCGCGACACAAAGAAGGGAATCTTTATATTTATACTCTGTTATACCTTAGGAGAATAAAAAGCATTTATTTTCTCAAAGTAAGAAAACAAATTTTAGTCCATAAAAAGTCTCCTTATGTATACCATTGCGGACTTTAAAAAATGTAGCAGTTGTGAAGCTACACAATGCTTGTCTTCTCCTCTCTTATGTCAAATGCTAATGACAGAAAGAGAGCAGCAATCTCTGTACTGCTACTGACTTAGTTTATTTAAGGCCGTTGGTATAATTCACACCGTATACATATTATACAACAAGTGCATATATATAGGGAAAACACCAACCCCCTTATTCATAAAAAACTGACAATTTAAACCATGGACTAAATTATACCTGTCAGTGGCGTTTACATGTCAAAGATTAGTTCAGTAGACTTAATGCGGGGTTTAGTTAATTCCGGTATGATCCTCTTTTATGAATAAGAGAGCTAATGTATATATATACACTTGGTGTAATTCACATTGCATATGAATACAGATGGCTTAATTCAGACTCCCAGTATAGTAAGGTATAATGTGAAGATGTCGTGTTAGTATACATTGTCTGTATCGCTGAAGCCCATGCTGCGAAATAAAATAATTACTACAC
Source organism: Abrostola triplasia (assembly GCA_946251915.1). NCBI lineage: Eukaryota > Metazoa > Arthropoda > Insecta > Lepidoptera > Noctuidae > Abrostola > Abrostola triplasia. The sequence goes on from OX276437.1 coordinate 658,057, forward strand.
TGTCTTGGAAATATATCTGAATTTTTACGTCTAAAGCACGCATGCGTCAATAAACACTATAGTTCTGGCACCGCTCTCTTGTATATATATACAGTGAGCATCAAAAGTATAACATCAATCGGGATTCGAACGCCCTGGTAGTATTAGAGACCTTGCGCACTCATCATCTTTTGGTGCTGACTGTACATTCTAGTTGTCGGGACAAAAGAGAAGTGGTACCAAGGCGTGATATAGTGTGAATTGGAAATGCTTGGAAAGAGAAAAATATCTAATAATTATAGTAAACCGCATTTTGCCGAAATGGGCTGGACTACTAAAAGTAACGATCTAGGCAAAATGGGCTGGATAACTAAATGTAACTAGGTATATACCGCATGCTCTTTAAATATAATATAAAAAGCTTATAGCTATCCCATTTGAGCAACAAGACATACATAATATATTACAGTTAACATATTTTGTTTAAAAAACGTACTTCTTTTTACAAGATGCTGTCTACCCTCCAACATCAGCTGATTGCATTGCACTGACACTCTCCACAAAGCCAGAAAATATATAAACTTAAATCCAATACCAACAATAATCGGTAGAACATTTTTCTTTATTATCTTTCTAACATAGCAGTCCATCCACTATATCCACTTATTCTGGCAATAATTTACTAGAAACTTCCAAAACATACATGAAAAGCTACTCTTCCTCTCACTTCCTCCTTTTTCCTTTTACTATTATTATTACCAACCCATTCCGGCAACGAACAACATACTTATACGGTCTTTCTCCCACTATGTAAACCTATTTTAGCAACGAAAGGCTAATAAAGTAACAGCCACTTGTACTACTATACCCCATTGCGGTAATACACTGAAACCCATTAAATAGTCATTCCTCCCACTACAACCCATTTCGGCAACAAACGGCAAAAAAATAATTGAACAGGCAACCTTCCCACAAAATCAGAAATTCTTAGCCTAAAGTATGTATTTATGTATGAGTGGTCAGCCCATTACAACAATAGAAGGAATCCTTAAGGGCCCCATAAACAGTACCACAAGTCGATTCGATCAATCGGAAATTATTCTGTAAAGCCAATAGCCATACACTGACGATTAATCGTGACAAGTTGACATACGGATACGTCGTTTCGATCGGTCTGGATCGAAACGACAATTTGAACTGTATATGGGGCCCTTTAGCGTAGTGTGTGTGCATGTGCTTGAGTGTGTGTGTGTGTGTGTGTAGTCAGCCCATTCCGCTGACATAAGTTCTTAGCCTAACGTGTGTGTGTGTGGTCAGCTGACCTGGTGGTTGTGCTGCGTGGCGGAGGGGCTGGAGGCGTGCTCGTCGTCGGCGGAGATGTGGAAGCGGCGCTGGAACTCCGTCGCCGCCGTCTCCATGCGCTCCGCCTGAGACTCCGTGCTCATGTTGCGGCTGTGTGGCCAGCAGGACAGGTGGATGAGAACCATTACTATTGCCTATTTATTACACTCTAAGAAGATTTAACGGGTATTTTTTTCTATACCAGACTAGGCTACGGGAGACTATTAGCCATTACTGTACTGATTTTACAAACGCAAATCAATGAAGGCTTATCGGCCACTGACTTGATTGACAAGAATCTTTTTATGACCTTGCGATGTTCTTCAATAGTGTCAGGTGAATGACCGACGAGCCTGACTGTAATGACCCGTACCGCACCAAGAAAATACTAAAACAGATTATTCAAGTGACTAACATGATTATGCAAATTACTTTATATATTTGGTCACACTTCTAGGCTATCAACCCTGCTATCGACCTATTTCCATACGACACTGGCGCAGTTTTTAAGCAATTTGACTGCTGCGCTAAGAGTAGCGAGTTCCATTCCCACACAGTACATTCATTTATGTAACTGAGTGTTTGATAATTCATAATCACGAAACGCACCTACGATACAGAAAAATATCGTAGTGCGTCGTTTAAAAAAAAGATAATCTTACTAATCTATTAGCGACATCATAAGCGATACAAAAACCTCCTTTTAAATTATAAAAAATACAATTTACTCTTAAAGAGGGTAGGAAAGAGTCCCAAAAGCAGTTGCCAGTAGCACTCACGTGAATGTAGGCCTCTCCCACTGCGTAGACCTTTCAATGTGGTTGACATAGTAGGTCCTGCCGTTGGCGTCCTGTCGCTCCTCCCAGCCGGGCGGCAGGTCGCCGGCGAGCGCCTGCAACAAGCAGCAACATCACTGGTAGGCCATCTTTATAGATATCATCTTGTAAAAATGAACGTTCAATTTATCGCACGCGTCTGACGGCCGTGCGGTCGCATTGCCAATCTGACAATAATCGTGACAACTGATATGACTATGTCCCGTGTGACCGCATGTCGTGCGGCAGTTGTCGGCTGCGCGCGTCTGTCGCAAACATCCGAATATATAAGGCGTCGAGCATTCATTTTCACATTGCGACTATTGTCGTATTAGTCGCACGCGTGGGACTGCGATCGGTCGCAACCCTCCAAAGCTCATTTTAAGGTAGGAAGCTTTAAGGTATAAGACCGCTAACGAAACACATTATATGGTAATGCTAGCTCCTGCGACTTCCAATAAAAATAAATTCTCACTATCACTAAATAACAGTAACAAGCAAAGTAATAAGCTCTCAAATTTTTCTCGCGCTTTTTAAAGCAAAAAAAAATAAAAAGTCAACATACTATAGCTACATGTGGTGTGTCGACCAGCTCCCATTCACCACCAGTGAGGGACGGGACGGAGGACAACACGACCTACCACGAGCAACCACTCACGTGTAAAACTATGGATACACTCAGCTAACTTGAAAGTATACATTTGGCAATATAACTATGTATACACTCAGCTAACTTTAGAGTATACATTTAGTAAAATTAGTAGTACTATACAATAAGCAGAGCTTAAAAAATGCATACAATTGTACACAGATGTAGACACTTTGCTAATTTTAAATTTAAAGTATACAACTATACATGCAGCAAAGTAAAAGATATACAGTTGTCAATCTTTGAAAAGTGTATACACTTGGCAGAATAAAAATTACAAGCTTATTCGGGGATCGAACCCAGATTTTTTATCATAGTAATTAGCCGCCTAACTTGTGCACTAGTCGTCTGATCGGAGGGCATTAGTGTGTGAGCAAAAAGTATGGTGTGTACTTACAAAGCTTTTAAAAATGTATATCACATAGCTACATTAAAAAGTTTATTTAAATTAAAATTGTTTTTTTTTTGTTCGAATTGACAGTATTATGGTGTATAATAAAGCATATTCTTTCTATCTATCTATTACAGAAGAGGCCATTAGAATATTGCTAACTACAACTACCAACAATCACAAACAAGAATTATCTACTATTAATTACTACTTACGTGCTTACTTATTTATATTAACAACAACAACTAGCTGCGCCCTGCGGTGTTACCCACTGCATTTTTCGGGATAAAAAGTAGCATGTGTGTTAATCCAAGGCGTCAGCTACTTCCTTACCATATTTTATCAAAATGAGTCCAGCTGTTTCAGCATGGAGTGGTAAGAAACATACAAACACACTAACAAACTTTCATCTTTATATTATTAGAGTGAGTAAAGATTTAAAGCGGCGCGGCCCGCTCACCCCCCTCTGCACCCACCGTTCCCCCTGCCTCCCCTACGCGCTTCCCAGCACATGGTTCGTGTAGAGATAGTATGTAATGTGTCTCACCGGCTGCACGACGCCCTGCTGCGGCGCGGGCTCCACCATCTCCCAGTCGTCGGGCGGCGCGGCCCGCTCGCCCCCCTCCCCGCCGGCCGCGCCCCCCGCCTCCCCCACGCGCCCCACTAGCGCGTGGTACACCTCGATGTAGCCGCGCACGCGGGAACGCGCGCTGTACCATAAACCATATTATAACTTAAAGAAATAAAACTTGTGTATAAATTGATGTTAAACCTAAAAGGACCATCTTAACAAGGACATTCAAAATATTTAGTATTTTATTAAATTAACGTCAATAGAAAATTCTGACTGATACAACGTTCCCACCTTTTAAGTTCACGAGCACACACGTTACGTCTCCAAGATACGCGGTCGCGCCTATGAATCGCTGACCCAGCCTGGCTAAAATGCAGACTGACCTAGCTCTTAACCACAAATGGCAATAAGGATACTGACCAAGATAAACTTACTTTTTGTAATATTTTTTATTAGTTATAACTTAAAAATAAGAACTTGCAAAATTAGCCCAGCGGGTTCCAAGACTACACATAAAACAAACAAACTCACACATATTGTAGCAAAGACACAGAATAATTAGACAAATTGCGTCACCAACATTAAAAAACAATCTACTTTTATCTTATATCAAGCACAGGTATCTATTCCACAGAGGATTTGCGGGGAAACGGAAACACCAAGCAGTAGAGTAGGAACTGAATCATTAAGATAGTTACTGTTTAAATTGTACTTACACAATAAACTTTAATTAGAATTCAATTTTATGCGCAGCTTCGGGACAGGTGTTTGACAGATGATCCATTTGATAACTGTCACCATGACAGGTGTCAATACAACTGTCACTTTCTCCTTTTATTAATATTATTATTTTGGAATATTCTACCCTCTGCGGTATTATTTCTTTTTTTTAACCGACTTCATTATAGTATATTATTCATTGAATATTCTGTCATTCTACGCCTGTTGTTGAAGGATTTAAAGAGTGCTTGTTAAAAACTTGCACAGAATAGCAATAGAACACACACAAAAATACTCACACACACACTTATGTTAAACACACACACAACACAGATAATATGAAAGAATATACCTTCGGTGTTTAGTACGGGTAGCTAAATTGATAAGGATGATTCATACTGTTTTGGTCCAAATATGATTATTAAAAATTGCCTATAATTTATTCAATAACAGATATTATTATTAGGTGTAAAATAAATATTATAGTTAATCATATTTTTGGGGTAATATTATATTAGCAATCAGGCCAGTTACTTTGTCAATAAATGACGATTTGATTGGCGCAGTAGCTAAGCACTAAGGACTGCTGGTTCGATTCCCGCACGGGACAGAAATTTGTGTGATCCGCAGATGTTTGTCCCGAGTCTGGATGTTTGTATAAGTGATATTTCATGTTAGTGAAACGCACTCACGATACAGGACAAAATTCTAATGAAGGGCGACGTTTAAAAATAAATATATCAAATAGTTTTAATTTCAATTGTACTTCAACAAATAATACAGTTTTGTAACCTTGTCAAACGTCATATATGTATTTATTATGTAGTTACAACATTATTTACAAAAAATAAGTCTGTACAAATCATCCTTACGCTAAAATAATTTGAAAAAATAAAAAAAGAAGCCCACGGCATGCTTAGAGCATTACTTACACGGACCTGCGCGGGCGCAACGGGTACTTAACGACGGACGGGCGCGCGCTGGCCGCCGTCTCCGTGGCCACGCCGGACAGCGGCACCTCCACCATGCCCAGGAAGTCATCCCGGGTAAGGCGGTTCTCGTCGAACACCTGAATGAGCAGCTTGTGCTCCTGGGGCTTCACCTGAGGGGGGAAAGAGGGGAGGGATAGTATCGTTCGCTTCAGGAAGTGTGATATCATGCAGTCTTTGTGAACACACTCTCTGTGGTATATGAACTGCCCCCTTACCATGAACTCTTAAAGTAGGACAGTTTACGATGTGGAAGCGAGACGCCGAATTACATTTCAGGTAGCGGCGTCTCGCTTCCATATCGTAAACTGTACTGCTTTAAGAGTTCATGGTCAGGGGATTAATCTTTAAAAAGTGTAACAATCAAGTTTTTAGCCGGTTTACATACAAGTTACCATATAGTACACTGCAACATACGTTAAGTACTTTAAACAGATCTATATGGTATTGAAAACAATTTTAGAGCCTATATTAGACATTGATTATCATCATTGGATTTATGCAGTGCCATGTGAGAGGGCAGGCATTCTCTTATCGAGATATCTACTGTAGTGTGTTAACATGCAAAAACTTATAGACTTGAAACAACTATATAGAGTAAATATTAACTCGATACTCGAACACGCGTTAGGCCTAGCATACATACAACTTTAAGTCGAACAACTATTTAGTTGTAGGTTAAAAAGACTATGTATATAAAGTTGTATGTCAATAGAGTTGATAGCACGCGACTCTACATACATTCCCATATACCTTTTGTATTATGAGTCAGACCTTCGTAGATGTAGAAAACCAAGCTATTACTCACTACGCTACGTCGCGCGTCGTAGTAGCAACTTGTTTCTTTATTAATAATTTTATAGATAAGCCGTCTAGCGAAGCTAAATTAATAAAAATAATTAAAATAGATAAAGGAAATTTTATAAATTATAGACTCGAGTGGGTTTCGAACCCGCGACCTTCCTCCATCTGTGGCGCAGCTCATTTAACAGAGCTATCGAATATCCTATTTTTTTTACTTTATCATTTTAAACTGAAGCTTAGCATGGGTAACATGCTTAATGACGTCAAATACCATATTAAATTAAAAGTAATATAATCATAGAGGTAACTCACTCTAAATACAAACTCCTGATTCCATGATGGGTTCAATGTCTGGAAAATAAATATTCAAATAAGTTTCACCGGCATACCATATTTAGACCTATCACTTTATCACCAACCTTGACTAATCAATACACAGATAAGATAGAGAATAGATTAATTTCAAATTTACTATAAATTGTACTTTTTGATAGATATCGGGTACAATTGCACCCACATATTATTATGCTACTTTATCATCACTGAGCTTATGGAAAAAAGCAACTATGAAGGCGAGCGGGATCCGCCATGAAGAGCCCGGTACGTGTAGCGTTACCAGATCCCGGGTTCTTTAACCTGAGGCAGGTAAGAGGACACCCCGGGGTTTAAACTGGTAAGAGTCCGGCATAACCCTCCTTCCACCCAAGGATGGAAAAGTCCATGAGGATTTCCCCGAAAAAGAAAGTATCAAGATGATTTTAATTGGAGACCTTAAGACTTAGCCTTTTTGTCCACATTCCGTCAGGTGCCTATTGGATAATCAGCCATTCTTTTTGAAGCAGATTGGTTGTTTCTTATTGTATGTAACCAATCATAATAAACAAATACTTTGACTTTATCGTACACTGTCTGACATCAGCCTAGAGCTGTCCAGTAAAGGTAACTCCACAATTCTGCAATGATGACTTTCACATCTTGATTAGTTTATTTTGAGAAGCTTGCACTAAACGGATATTGAAGACTAGAATAAAATGATCCTGCCTTCTTACCATGAACTCTTAAAGCAGGACTGTTTACGTTGTGGAAGCGAGACGCCGCTACGTGCAGTGTACTGCGTCGGTTTGCTTCAACGACGTAAACTTTTCTGCTTTAAGAGTTCATGGTAAGGGGGCGAAACCGACCAACCACCAATGTATTATTAGCCAACCTTTTATTAAAAAACTTTTAGACGTACCTTTTTCTTAGTCTTAGTGAGAAACGTCTCAATGGTGACGTCACCGTCGACCTTCTGCAACTCCACGCGCACATAAGGGTCGCTGGAACATAGAAACGTGTCGTTATAATAATGTTAGATTAAAGCCCAGGTGCGAATTCCCAGGTCGATTATAACAGAAATTACTTAAGCATTAACAGCAATAGGTATTATTTGCACGGGTGGAAATTATTGTGGACAATGTCATGTACGAGGAAATTTCCAGCATCATATGGCACTTTACCCGACTGAGCGATGTTAGGGTAAGAAATGTGTTTTTAAAGTAGATGTCAAATTGCATTTGAAGTCTTTTGCAAGGCACTCTCTCTCTCTTTAACGACAGCTCCGATTACTTTTTCAGGTTCATAACAAAATCTACGTCATACTTGCTTAGCGCCCTACAAACACATAGATGTTTCAAGTTCATACTTAAAACACGAGGACAGAGAAAATAACACACGAAACAATACCGTTACATATCATATATCATCTACTCCTACACATAAATTTTGTTGTCTATTGTTATCGTCAGCGAAGCCTGTCAATCCACCGATTAGTGGTTTGGTCTATGTAATCTAAGGCTTTCTACACGGAGCACCTAATAACGGAGAAAATTCAAGAAGAAAATCCAACATTCAAAAAGGGAAGCAGTCGTTGATTAGGCTCAATCGGGATATTATAAGTAGAAGCAGTGGGCGGAATATATGATTTATTGTTAGCTAAGAATCAACGCGACCGTATAACAAAGGAGTGCCCGTAGCGGAGCGCGTCTGGAACCGAGGGGTCGGCGGGGCTGGCCGCGGCGCTCGCGTGGAGACAGTTCAGTCTCCGCGACCTGTCGCCTAAATGGTGCGCCGAATGTTGTATTCCACTTGGGTACGAGGAAGAAGCATTTTACTCAAAAGCTTCTTAGTTTAATAGTAAGAAGGCTAACCTAGGTAAAATCGTACGGCCGAGCTAAATGCAGCAGCGTAGCTAGAACTGCCCCCTACTATAAAGATACTATTTAAATCTGCTTGTACCTAATCCAGTTAAATATTTATTTGGGTAGCAGCATGACGAAGACCAGCTTAAGTCAATCTTTATTCCTATTGTCTTTTTCTATTTCTTAATGTACCTATGCAGTACCAATTTACAAAAAAGTGTAGTGGGAGACTCGCATGTAGCCTGCCTAAGCTATACGACAATTTAACAACGCAGATTAAGACTGATCGTGTAAGAAATAGGGGCAATAATAATGAAAACCCCCGCTGTATCGGTCCGTGCAATCTACAAGTGGCGTTATCTGCGCCGTCAAGTGTTTTTATTGTAACAACGGAACTCACGCATTATACATGACATTGAAAATCTGGAGATGGATCCTTGAATTATATATTTTTAAGCCCCGACGCAAAAAGAGGGATCTTACAAGTTTAACCGCTATATGTGTGTCTCTCTGTGCCGTAGCTCTTAAACGGGTGAACCGATTAGGATACGATTTTCATATAAACTTGGTCATAAGTTCTGGGGGGTTTCAAATCATAAATTGACTTGCATTAGAAACCTTCAGTTTTGGAGTTTCTTGTCTAGAATGGCACGTGTCTTGGGTGCCATTACAGCCATAAACAGACAATCATTTCATATCGTGATTTTTGCGCGTCATCCGACTGCTAAGCATAAGCCTGCCCCATGAATTCTTTTTCGGTCAAGACCGTATGAAATCCGAAAATGTTATCCTACTGTATACATCGTGATTATCATCATAAGCCGGAAGACGTCCACCGTTGCACAAAGGCCTCCCCCTTAAAACGCCACAATGAACGACCAGCCATTTGCGTCCAACGGTTGCCGGAACTCGATATCTGGTAGAAAGCCGGTCCACCTGGTGGGAGACCTGCCAGTAGGATCGACACTCAGAGCGTTACTGTTCAAAAATTATAAAGAGCGACTCGTTTTTTGAATTCTCGGCATCACACGATACGAGGCTACACACAATAATAATATGTAAAGTGAGTTTCAAAAATAAATATTATCATATCACTCGCAGCCTGTAATTGTTATATCTAAACAAAATAAGATCGTACAGTCGATACAAAAGATATATTTATAAATGTGTTTGTTTAAAATTCAATTACTAAAGAAAATGTACGAGAAACTTGTTTACATGTTTTACGCTTCATTATTTTCGGATTTAGTGACGTCATGCCGTTGAATAGCGTATTGGACCGACTAGTGGTGTCATATAATGGCTACACATATGGAATAATTCTGATAATTATTAAATGTCATGCACTTTCTTAGTCACCAGAGTAATTATTGTGGCTGATAAATTGCAAAAGGCTTGGCTTGGCGCCCTTGGGACTAGAATTGTTAAACGAGTTATAGTAGAAGTGTATTAGCACTCTTCTGCGTTATCCTACTGGTAATACTGCCCCCTTACCATGAATTCTTAAAGGATGACGGTTTACGATGTGGAAGCGAGACGCAGTGTAGTGCGGCGTCTCGCTTCCACAACATGAACTTTCGTGCTTTAAGAGTTCATGGTAAGGGTGCACTTGTGGTAATTTATACAGATACATAATTGTCTAAGTTGTTAAATAACATAACCTCACGCCCGTATCCCTGAAGGGATAGGCAGAGGTGCATATATAGCATACACATATTTCGCCTGTTATGTTACAGATGGCGAGCCTATTGCCATCAACCGGGTACAAATACTCCGTGCTATTTCTGAGAATGACCTCATGGCAAAACCCAATAACACTTTTCCTGACCCGAGATTCGAATCCAGGACCTCATGCTCGGCAGTCGCGCGACCACTAGGCCAACAAGGCAGTCCGTCGAGACAATTGGAATACGAGACAAAAGAATTAATAATATAGGGTTCTGGGTAAAATACTTTGGTCATCCAACGCATCGCCAATCCTATTTGAGTTATTCATTCCGTGTGCGTATGCATTAGAAATACAGGTAAACTCGTAGAGTAAGGCAAAGGTCAAAATCTCAAAAATCACGACCATAACAAACTGATATGACGACCAAGCTAATATTAAAGTCGTGAGTCACTTATCTCGCTGGAGCGTCCATCAATTTCACGACAATTGACAATCAAGGCGAGCCATTGTACAAATTGCAAAGAACGCCGAATCTCAGACCAACATTGATTCGCCTTACTGGTAAGATTTCTACTGAATGCTGTTACTAAGATTCCCGTGGGACTTTACGTTTTCCTAATAAAACAATAAGAATCTGCCTATCGTATATTATACGTCTTCGAACAGCGGATTAACGATTTCAATCACGTATGCACCACCTAAGGAGGAGGCCTTTGTTCAACAGTGGATGTCTTCCGGCTGATGATAATGCACCCTCTAGGTTATTCCAACATCACTGACTAATGATAAAGGAAAACATCGAAATGGTTTCCCGATTAATATATATAAACAAATATTAAATCGACGTTACACTATTTGTGGCCACGTGAAGAAGCCGACAGACTACGTTGGAAACTTGGCACTACAGACTATTACCACTTTCCATCCCCGGTCGCAGACTCAGGGAAGACCTAAATGCATATAGGAAGGTCTAGGTAATTGCTTTAATTTTAGAGTCTATGTATACTATTCTAAACCAAAGATGAAGCAGAGTTGGGGAACCGATAAGCAGATACATAACATCACTCCTGTATTCCCCGTAGGGTAAGCAGAGGTGTACCTATACTTGTACACCCACATGTCGCCAGTTATGTTATAGGTCCCAATTTAATAGATAGGGGCTAGATTATTGCTATCAACCCGACACGAATCCAGATTCCCTGCTGTTATTGAGAATTACCTAATGGATAAGCAAATAACTCTTTGTCTGACCTGGTGTTTGAACCCAGGACCTGATGCTCGGCAGTCTAAAAATAACATTTCCCTTCATAACATAGTTTCAGTATGTTATCAATGTATTGGTCGCCTAATCCTCTATAAATATAATCCCTTTGTGGCTTCTCTAGACAGTTAGACACCCACGAAACATTTTCGGGGCTAATTCTGAATGGCGAAGTACTTTTCATTATTCCGGGTTTTGCTCCGAACAGGAAATATGCTACCTTTTCCTCTAATTTTCCGCTTCCCAATATTACTTGGTACAAAGTCCATATTGGTTCGAAATAAAAGTTCGAGAGAAAAAATTATATGCATATAATTGTGACTTTAAATATGAGCAAGTTCTAATATACCAAACGAAATTATACAGCGTCACGTTTACTTTGTCAGTTATTTCAAGGAGTCCAGAGTCTAGATAGGAATAAACAGCAGAAGGGTCATATCTACTTATTACATTTTTACGGGGGAAAATCTTATTAACCATCCCACCACCCATGGGGGAAGAGCGGCGGGGGGCGTGGGACTGCCCGTTGTAAAACAACAGCCCCTACAAACTAAAGCCCCAATGTATCCTTCAACGGTATAAGAGACGAGGGGGATAATGTGATACACTACATCGCCCCCCAGAAATTTAAAACCGTGCAATGTTGATGAGACCTCCCAGGCACCACTGATGTCACTTAGGGGACTGGAGGGCGGGCGTACTGCCGTCTTCGTGCCCCTAGACGTCTGCTATTACATACTTAAAGATAACCCTACCCACGGGGAATACTGGCGTAGTTATACAGACACAGACAAATACAACGCTCTTCAAGTATTCATGATAATGGTGATTAAGAACATTACTCACCTAGCACCAAATATATCCTTTTTCGCTAATGAATAAGCCCCTACAATCTTCAAACGAAGTAGGAAGCTGTTCTCATCAGTCTGAAATCATAGAGAAACCACAAATTAGTACGTAATGATAACAACATTAATGTGTTATTTTAGTTAATCGTGATTGTATTTAAACTAATTAATTATTTAAGGTGCTATCAGCTCCAGGAAATGCCTTAGTATCGGGGTGTATTGGTAATATATAATTCAGTAAATTATTTAGTATAATTAAATCCATATAAAAATATAGCGACAACCTATATTTTTTCTTCAGAAAAAGTTATAAATTCGTCAACACATTTCCAAGATTTTCACGTGTCGGTAAGCATGCTTAGATAAGTACAAATCTTATCTATCCAGAATGCAACATTATCATTCAGTATCTTTCTCCTCTATATCATGCTTATTTCACGGAATACCTAGACAAAAAAATGCTACTAGTACCTAATTACATTAGAGGTTTTATGAAGGTTTTTGTCAAGCACCCCACATAATACAACAGCTCCCTTACCATGAATTCTTAAAGCAGGACAGTTAACTTTGTGGATGCAAAAGGCCGCGTACGTGTAGTGTGGCATCTCGCTTCAACAACGGAAAATGTCCTTGTTTAACAGTTCATAGTAAGGGGGCAGCAGTTTGCCTAAACTGCATCCGTCTCGCAATACAGATGCAATCTCTACTAATGAGATCGTCTAACCGGTTGACAGAATAAGCAGACACAATAGCCAACAACCGTGTATCTTATGTGGCACATTGGTTGGTAATGTAAACCTGCTAATAAAAATAAAGGGAAAACAGCCAAACACGTTTAATTAGTTCAATATTGATAACATAAGGTCGTTGTCAAAAAACGTAGGTAATTAGAATTTTTTCCATAAACTCTATACCAACGTTCATTTGTTTTATGGATAAATAAACAAATGAGGCGCCTATTAAGAGCCATTTCACAAAATTTTGACGTTCGAATTTCGGTAAAATTGTCATGTGTGCGTGACACACCCACACAAAAATAATGCTAACAGTGTAGCGCAAAAAACGAGACGGACAAAAAAATGTTGATCGTTATTACAATATACCAATATTCCAGATTTATGAAAATAATTTGAATTCATTAGTAATTTGATCATATTATTTATTTGTTCTTATTTTTTAAGGCGGTTTTTATATTTTTTATTTCACAATTTTTAGTGATGCCTAGGATTCATCCGCCGTAGACATTTTGAGGATTAGTATTTGAAATCCTTACAAAATGCTCCCTCAAACGATATCTCACACGATATATACTATTAAAGTGGTAGAAGGGGGGACAAGGCACCACCTCCCCCTCTTTCTTTCTAGTTTGTGGCGACAATTACTTAGGCTATATTACTTGTAACGACAGTTCTGCTATGATTTTATAAGGAGTTCAATTCCATATCTCCAAAGATCATCATCAGATCTACATGAAATTTCAATGGGACTATTTCGGAATAAACTACTTTCCAACAAAAAAATAATTTTGCAAATCCGACTTTAGATGACGGAGTTATGCCCGAACATACATAAAAAATATATTTAAACATCCGAATTGATATCCTCCTCCATTTTAAAGTTTTCAAAATAAACATACAAAGGCGAGCCTTAATACCTTAATAGGCATTTATTACCAGTCGACTTTAGAGCGATATGGAGACAAATATTAGGTAGATGCACATTGCACATATCGATGCATGCGATGTGATTACGTATGGCTCTGAGACGTGGTCGCTAACGGTTGGCCTTTTGGAAAGGCTCAGAGTCACTCAACGAGCTATGGAAAGAACTATGCTCGGGGTTTCTTTGCGCGACAGGATCCGGATTACGGAAATTCGCCAAAGAACTAGAGTCACCGGCATAGCTCGAAGAATATGCAAGTTGAAGTGGCAATGGGCATGCTATATCGCTCGAAGGACCGATAACCGCTGGGAAAGAAAGGTTCACGAGTGGTGACAACGAACCGGAAGACAGCGTTGGCAGGCCTCCCACCAGGTGGACCGACGATATCGTCAGAATTGCGGCCCAAGCGGTAGATGCAATTGGCAAGCTGTCGTTTATTGTGGCGTTCTAAGGGAGAGGCCTTTTAACAGTGGACGTCTACCGGCTGATGATGACGTATATCGATACGCAAAATAATAAACATACATATAATACGTTACATACATACATGAAACAAAACAATACATATATATACATAAAGCAATAATTAATTAATTATCTCAACTATTATAACTATTTACAACTTAAATCTAATACAAGATAAAAACAATATATACAAAAATAACAAGTTAAAAAGCATCAAAAAATTCATCCCCATCGATGTCAACCGGTAACGTGCCCAAAAGACTGGCAGCATTGCCACGTGTAGTTTGCGCAAACTCCTAGACCTACCAGGTATGATTGCTTGGCACTTATTCGGAATTGCCGCCATGCCAAATCTCTCGGACCAGTCCATTGTAACTTAAAGATCAAGCAGAGTAAGGCTACAAGTTATCGGCATATGGAATACGCACACCGAAGTGATTGGATTATAAGGTTAGTAAAGATAGAAAACAGCAATGGGCGAAGAATACCGCTTTGTGGAAGGCCAGATTTTAGCTCACACCAGGAAGAAGAGGACTCTTCCACATGGACCGACCACTGGAGTTCCCAAAAGTAAGGGATCTATTCCAGCGCTTTAGGAGACGCCAAGAGATGGGATAGGATGTAGACGAGGATATCGCGATTGACTATATTGAAGGTATTGAAAAAATTAACTAGGGCTGTAACTTTAGTATCTTCTATGCCTGCCTTAATGTCGCCAATCGCCTGGCCTGCAACCGGACTGCAAGGGAGACAAGAGGTTATTTTGGTTGACTCTTCGTATATTCTCATGGACATAGGCCTCGAGCACTTTAGATAGGAAAGAAAGGATAGAGATTGGTCGAAAGTGACTGGGTAGCGAAGAGCTCGATATTTTAGGTAAAAGGTGAACGAAAGCTTTGCGGTACAAGGAGGGGAAGTATCCGGTATCCAAGGAGCACGATATTATGTGTGTGATTGCTGGAAGAAGGTGGTCAACTATTGTGACGATCATTCCGCGATAGACGTTATCACAGTCTAACGCTATGGATTTGATGGAGGATGATCTTTTTGATTTCTCCCTCAGTGACTGGAGATATGTGCAAGGGATTCATGTTGGGACGCGGTAGACCATCGACGTAAGCAAGTGTCTGAGGTTTGGTCTTTTGTCTAAAGTTGGGCTAGTGAAGAAATGCGAATTGAGATCGTCCAAATCAATGGAATTCAACCGGTCAAATAGTGGTGATTTGCCAATACTGAGAGTTTCAAGGAACTTCCAGAGATCGGCAAAAGTGGAACATAAATAAATGTAATTTAGAATATGGCGGCGTTTGGTATTGGATATTACTTAATTATACCGATTTCGTACAGCTTTGAAAAGATTCC
Source organism: Abrostola triplasia (assembly GCA_946251915.1). Taxonomy (NCBI): domain Eukaryota; kingdom Metazoa; phylum Arthropoda; class Insecta; order Lepidoptera; family Noctuidae; genus Abrostola; species Abrostola triplasia. Next base: position 673,763 of record OX276437.1, read on the forward strand.
AGTCCTCATCACGATCTTCCTTGAATTTTCAAAAAGCGCGATCCCTACTCTTTATGGCCAACTTTACACTATTCAAAAGCCATGGCGCAGGTGGACGCTTCAGCTTTACCTTTTCAACCGGTGCGTGTATATCATAAAGCTCGATGATTTCCCGGTTAAAACCGCTAACCTTTTCGTCGACCGCGGGAGCCTCCATCATAGGTTTCCAGTCGATTAGAGAAGCATCTGAACTCAGTTTGCTTACATTGATTCGCGCGAAGCTGTGCATGTACATTGTACAGTACCTTGAGCTTAGGTTTATGAGGTTTGAGGATATACGATAAAAGTATAAGGTCGTGGTGAGAGAATCCAGCGGTGACGAGTCGGCCATGAGAGGAAACCAGGGAAGGATTGGGGGTATTAATGAAATCGAGCCGAGTGTGCTCAGCTAGATCGTTGTGGTGAGCGGCTTGAAGCAGTACGACGAGTAGGCTGGCAGAATCGACTATGTGCAGGAGTTTGGAGGATTGGGAGGTATGCGGAGTAAGGAAGTGTTGAAATCTCCCATAATGATGTGGTGTGCATAATATGAACCTATCGATTATAATACAGTTTCGAATGCAGTGGAATCGTTACGGAGGTAAATAGCGGCGCCACCCCTTCCCTTACCGACCTTATAATTGCAAATAAGGACGAACTCGAGCAGGGGGTAGAAAGTAGATAAGATGTGAGGTTTGTGCAAAATTTCCGAAATCAGGTTAGCATGAACGTTGGCTGGGACTACTTTGCGCATTGAGGGGACAACATTTTTGGCAACATTTTTCGCGCAACTTATAATTCAGTGTGCTGCTACAGAACAGAAACTTACGTCATCAGATATAATATCTGATTGGATGGTTGCTGAATATTAATCAAATAAAATATTTTAAAAGAATTTAATAACATTTTATAATAAAAAAAACCGGATGAAAATAATTCGTAGAAAATGAAAACGATGTGGTCGTAGTATAAAAATGGGTTTTTAATACGAATTTTCGTAATTCAAAATTTGAAAAAAGTGACACAGGTCCTGCCTCTAAGGGCGCTCGGGCCCGACTGATCGTTCTACGTTTGTGCATTGTAATTTATTGTGATTTTGAGTGATATTGAAAATGGTACTATATCTAATTAAATAAAGGAATATTAAAAAACATTGTATTAATAGATTTCCCAGAGAGCATAGTTCATTATGGCATAATTTTAAAAATAAAAAAATACCTTTATTTAAACCAAAAAGTCGCGATAAAATTACCATATAAAACCGTGAAAACCGGTTTAAGTATTTATTTTTTTATCAATTAAAAGTGTTATTAATCGAAAATTTTCCACCGTATGTTACAACAAAAGTATATGCCCTATGCCTACTGTATTTTCTCCATTTAAATTTGTTGATGTAAATGGTAGAATTTGAAGCCCGAAAATGGCTCTGCGATGGATTTTCAGAAAACGTGTTGCGGGAAATAGCTCACCACACAGCAATCAAGTTATATTTTAAAAAACTAATTCTATTTGTAACAATGGGAAAGATTGGCCTACATTCTACATGTATTTAGAAATTCCTTAGTACTACCTAAGATGGTAAATTTCGCGTCCGAAAATTCAGAAAACTGTCAAAAAATGTGAAATGGCTCTTAATTGGAACTTGTGTTTTCGAGAACGCTGTAGCGCCTCTATGTACGTTGATGTAATGAACCTGAATGTGGAGTGATGGTCATGCGCAGGCGCTAAGTTTCATAAGGCTGTCAAAGTGGTGGGCAAGACTAAACTAAAGTAGCCACGGTAGTCCAGAAAAACAGCCATATTTGAGATCGATGTTAAAAGCAAACAATAACATAAATTATAACTGCCCGGTGTGTTAGTCTCCACTTAAATAGGACTCACGATGAGAGGCGTAATTTGGGAGTCAAGACTCCTGACAGACAAAAGGCATCTCTGCCTACACCTTCGGGGATAGCAAGCATGATAATATTTGATGTGTTAACCAATAACCATATATCAGGCCGAACCCAGTTCAAAAGGACACGGGAAAGTGGTCTAAGCAGTAGAATATCAACTGCCGTCTACAGTAAACAAAATCTCGATCACGTAAGCTTTCAGATAGAAAAAATGCATTATAATCGGTCCATTCGGTTAGGAACTACGATGCCAGTCAGATACACAGACAAACACATGTCAAACTTATAACCCACTTTTTGCGTCGGGGGTTAAAAATGGAATACATTAAATAATTCACGGTTTGACTAATGACGCAAAACAACCCTTTTGGAGTAGCGTAGCGACCAGCGAGTAATCAGAAAACAACGCTCGTGACTCATCGGCTGCACGGCGCACGTGCGTCTTACCTTATTATCGAAAACTACTTTAGTTGGACATTGCAATTGGTTACCGTTCAAAACGGCCAGAATATTACCAAGAACACTGATCACTCTAGGGTCTTTGGAATAAACCTTGGAGTGCCGATATCCTATTTATCGTATAGAAAGTTCTGGCTAGTCCAGTACCCACTTTTGCCTACCACTTTAACTTGCTGGCTGTTGAATCTATCATGGCACGAGCTATTCTCATTGTATACAATAATATGGACACAAAAGTTCAGTTTGAGTTCAGCTATCCCTACTTCTACGCCTACTGTATATCGGATCATTTATTATCTATAGACAGACAAATACAAAGGATTCGTAATCTTCGTATACCTTCTGATCAGTTTTATGCTTAAAGCCATATTTGACACCACCAAGCAATTGGCATACTTTTTATGAGCTGTCAAAACGCTGTTCCTCCATAGTTTTTGTATGGAAATAGGAACTTGTGACGTCAATAATTTGTAAACTCAATTGACTTACGGTGTTTTGGTTTCAAAGCAAATAAAATTCGAATTACACAATTAATTCAACTTTACAGTTTTAGGGCTAAAATACAGCATGTTTTTAGAGAATATACATAAATACAGTAATTGGTGTCAACTACCCTATTCATTCTTAACTTAAACCAACCTAACCAGTCTATATTATACTACATCTATGGTTGGACCACTGTCCCAGGGTTGCGTCTAGAGACCTAAACCTTGTTCATATATCAGCTATGCATGTTTGATAATTGGGAAAATTTGAAGGGAAAGGGCTAAATAGTCATATTATGTTATGTATCTATACAACACCATTGTTTTCTTTCCACAGTACTATTCTAGTTTGAATACAAGCCTTGTATGATATTTTTTTATTTAAATAGTAATGTCATATACTGCTTTTAAGGGATGCTATTATTAATTTACAATTTGATATAGGTAATTATAATAATTATAATTAAAGGAAGTAGGTGATGCACTGAATTCATATCAAATATGGTAGGTATTTTAATATTCAAAGGAAGTCGATAAAATATTAGATAAATTAATGACTGTAAATTTTAAAGACCACTTTTCTGTATTGTGGAAATTACACTAAAAACAAATTAAGAGTTATATACTTCTAATAAGAGTTCTATATATCATCTTCTGTCATTAATTGAATAAATAAATCTTTAACTGAAGGCCAAACAAATCAAGATATTGCTAATACTTTGGCATTAGCTTGAAGTGGGCTCTGAGTAACAGATCATGATTTATCCATTACACAATCTTTAAGAAGCTTTATAGTACCATAGCACAATACAATATGTACTAAATTGAATAGGGTAGCGAAGAACAGCCATGTTGGTCTTGCCAAGACTTGTTTTGACTATCTGGTAGTCATTAGTCTTTGTTTGTGATAGTCACTTGGCATCTAATTTTCTGCTCATTAGATGGCAATACGGTCACCTGCTGATATAAGACCAATAAAGTTACTGGCATAGTGTGGTAGTACTACAAACCTAGCTAATATGGCTACCTCTTCAGGTAATAAACATGGTACTGTTTGTACATGTGTAGCTTCATTCATCACATAAGGCAACTAGTCCATATTCTTCTTCTTATCATATAGTTGATGAAAAACCTGGTGTCAGAGTTTATACTGCCTGACAATGACATAACTTTACACACCATGAAAAATCTCTCAGGTGTGCCAGTTTCCTCACGATGTTTTTCGCAACTAATGACTAATTTATAATATGCACATGAATTCGGAAAGACATTAGTGCATGGCGGTGTTTGAATCTTAGAAGTAGCGACCTTTGACTTGGCAGTCCAATGGTCATACCACTCGGGTACCAGTGCTTTTTTAGTCCATATTTATAAGGCTATTTTTATTAAGTTTTGTACTTAATGGAGCCTTGTAGTGGGAATACCTGCTGTAACACCTAAAGAATTCTCCATTAAACCAACATATGAACACAAATATTTTTATATTAAGCACACATATTTTCCTACTACTGAAGTACTTAAGGAAAAGGTTGTAAATCAAATTATGAATCTAGTATTATATTTAGTACTCATATGTGATTTTATGGAGTGTATGAAATTACTTCATTCATTCCATAACACTTGCACAACTTTTATTAATTGCTCTTATCTCACCATTGATGACAAATATTTTAGACACCCAGCTGTATAAAAACATTACCAGTGTCAAGAAATATATATAATTAAACACAGTTGTATCTGTTTCAATTTAATTTAGGCCATCTGAAATAAATATTTATATACCTATTTATTGGATTTGAAAAATGTTGCTGTAATGTCATTTTCTCTCTTTATAAATAAGGATCATACTGGCATTATATAAACCCCTTACTAAGTCTATTGACATCTCTATTCTTTGGTATGAAACAATAGTGACAGGTATAATTTCATCCTTGATTTAAAATTGATATTTTTTATGAATAAGGGGATAAAAGTTTTACATAGATAGTTTGTGCCACTTGTTTCTGCTTACCCTCATAAAATTATTGAATGATGTCATGAATACACATTCAAGTGTTGTAGGTTCACACTACAAGATAACAAAAACCAACTTCTACAGCATTGTCTGTGATTGCAGCTATGAGAATGCCTTGTGCAAGTCCTGATATAGTCAAATTATTGTTTATGGTAAATATTATGTTTTTTGATAGATCACTGGTATCTAAGAAAAATAATTAAAAAAAACTTGAAGCAATTTAGTTTGAAATTAGAGTAAATCTTATTGGAATCAACTTGGACTACATTAATTTGTTTGTGAATGTTTGATGACAATATTATTTATCTTTTATTAACTTTCACTTAAAATAAATAATAATATCATCATAATCTAAAACTTAAGTATACTGTGACACAGAATAGACTAAGTACCCTTACAAGTACCATAGGTATCTTTGGCAAATGTAAAATACAGTTTAAACTGCAGCCTTGTATTGATTAATAAACTGGCTCATTTGTATTTGTATCACCATTAATGACATGTCATATGTTTGTTGTGGTTGTAATGTACCTATAAATGGTTGAATTAGAATAAATATATTGAGGAACAATTTATATGCTCAATAATTTAAATTATACAGACGATAAAAGCTTGTCTTTGGTAAATAAAAACATGTCATTAGAGAGGCATTCACTCAATATTCTTTACAGAAATGTGACTAATTCTTAAGAATTGTTACACAATGTTAATATACACAATAACATCACCAAAAATACCCATGTTTCATACTTATATACATCTGTAGTACTGAATTAAGCTGTGTTAAGCACGTAACACTAAGTATTGAAGTTGAAGGGCAAACCTCTTTATAGGCTAACCTTCAACCACCAACAGAAACCAGGCAGTTTATGAGCAAACTTTATAACACTTATATTTACTGTCATACAAAACGCAACTGAATAAATTAAATCACCTCGTTCCGCAAAATAAAACGCATTAAAATGTTAATCGTTTACAAGGACGTGTATGTATTATTTGTTAAATAATAAGAAGTCAGACATACCAATTTCCAGATATAAAGAAATAACAGTTTTATCAACTTACACGAGTGTCCGACTGCCAAGCCATCACCCATGTGAGAATATACTAATAATTAAATAAAATTAGACACGATTCACATTCCTATAGCGACGTATCGGCTGAAAACAACTGTTTGTAAAATAATAGTGACACGTTCCTCTAATTGTTGTTCGCCAATATATTACACAGAGTTCTATAGTTTATCAACATCTGTAATAGTTGTTACGGCGACAATATAAAAATCTAAACACCAAAACTGCAACAACTGTCTAGAAATACGAGATACACAAATAAAAAAACTAAAATATCACGGGGGATAATAATTATTTTCTATGACAGGCTGTGTGTGACAGTTAGACGCACATTCCAGTACGCAGTTGTTTTGGGAGCATCAATAATATGCCATCTTTTTCGCACGTAGCATGAATTCGCTAAGCTGTTTATGGTAATAATGCTTGAAAATCCAAATTATTAGTACAGAAACGCACGTCATTTCCAAATGATTCATTTGCGCATTACGTTTCGATAAACGCAGTAAAACTTTAACTTTATCATGATAGTATTCTTAGTCTTAAAATCGTAATGGGAACTTATTCTAACAAACTCGGAAATCATGCAACTAATTTGTAAAATAAGATTCTTGCTTATTATACAAGCTGTTAAAATAAATTAATATACAAGAATACTTATATTTGGAATACATTAGTGTTCTGTCTCTATTTAATTGCTTTTTTACCCAATTAGATTCAAATAATAATCCAAAATATTTAACATACCATTGATCTTATATCTGTTACAAATAATGATTCTAGACCTTAACACCAGAAAGTAGTATCAAAACAATCTCCCTTATCTCTTTTGTTGTAATGGTGTCAAAGATTACTATTCTCTAGCTTAAAATTCCAATCTAATGATTCCAATACTAAATCCGATAGAACGGTATAAGTTATAACTTTACCTGATATTGTAATGAATATCTTGGCTCAGGCCTAGATAAGCCATTCTGCATGTATCGCAGCGAACAAGATGCTGATCTGTTCCGATGGTGAGGTTCTCCCCCGCCGGGAAAATCCAAAGGCCTCGCGTTCTGCATAATGGAAATCGCACGAGGGTCTAACATTTCACGAAATCAACAACATAACACTGCACCATCACTTTATATTATTACATTATCACAGTAAAACGTTTAATATTTACAAGGTACGCTCACTGAAGTTGTAGAGGTGGCGCTGTTGTGGGCCATATGACACTGTAATCTTATCGGGACAGAAACGGGTATGATAAAAAAAGTGTGCGTTTACAATTAGCGCGATGATAACTTCATTCGGGCGAGTCATGTGAAGCGTAGACGATTAATGGCTTTTTTTCATTTATACGTCTGATAACTGTATCGGTCATTAGAATAAATGAATGGTTTGTTCGTGCCGCCGCGTCGCTACCTGAACTGTTGGCTGTGACGATGCGAGGCGATGTTTTTCGTACCACTTGTCCTCGCTTATTTGAACATTTACGCTAACAATATGTTCCAAATACCTGTGAGTAGGTCAAAGGAAACACGTCGTGTTTGTTCAGACCAGTTGGTTAGGTACCAACACTCGTCTAAACATATGTACATTTAACGAAGAACTAAGGACATGTCTACCAAAGTTTTTATAGTTCTTTACTCAAGAGATTCTCTGTGGAAATGTAGGGCGCAAATAATTACTTAATCTGACATTTATATACGCCTTTATCCCGACACAATTGTGTCAGTCATCATATAGCTTCTCGGACGCCGACCGTGAGATGCCATAGTTCGAGTCCCAGATCAGTAAAAAAATTATAAGGGTGTAAGTTGCAAAATATGAAAAATATCTTGTAGCGTCTAGCGTATTTAATGAGGTTGGCACTTGAGCCAGAGAGACGTTCATCCTTACTTATAAACAATGCTAATATGTGTTTTAAGGTAAACTACTTCTTATGTATATTGATATCTCTATTCTATGATACGTAAACGACAATTACAGTTATAATTAAATCAATTATTCAACACTGACAATATTTATAAGTAAGGGAGTTAACGGCGAAGGTGGTGTAATGATCTGGTCCCATATGCGGGACGCACGTGGTCAGATATTGCAAAGGATAGAGTGGTTTGGAAGAGGAAAGGGGAGGCCTTTGCCCAGCAGTGGGAAACTAAATAGGCTATGAAAAAAAAAAGAGAGTTAATGTCGTCCCATATAGACACATGGACCATAAATAACACGAAATAGGTAGAGCATAATTGCTACTTCTTTAGTTTCGTTTTCCTTCAAATGGCGTGAGCTTGTGATACAAAACGAATGCGTTAGTACTCTGCCTGTCTTTTACTGCTCTTGTTTAACTTAATCATAAATTCTAAAGTGGACGCCATTTCTACTGAGAGAAGTTTAAGATAACACAGTTACCATATTTAGATCAAATTCTTGAGTAAACTGCGCCAAAAAGTAGGATTAAAATTTTCTTGAAGGTGCTGTGTAAGTAAGGTAAGTGTGGACTTGATGCGCTATCAACCGTTGACTTTACTCTTCACTATCTAAGTAGGTATCTTGTATATTATCCCCTTCCCATAATGCTACCACTTTCCTCTCAGAACCTTCATCATCAACATTTACTTCACCCGGTAGTGTCTCGTTTTTTATACTAATCTGAAGTCTCCAGACTTTAGCCTTATCCAGCTTCCACACGCTAAAAACATCTTTAAAATCAAACCACTTCGTTTACTTAAACATAGCTTTAATCATCATCACATTAGCCTCTTGCAGACCACTGCCGACCGAAGGCTTCCCCTAGGAAGTGAGGGCCTTGTGCGCAACAAGGCCCGCTCTTCCGGTAATAGCTTAACTTGGATTCGCTTATTTAATAAGCACCTCTTATTGTTAACAAACAGACCTAAACATGCCATCCAGCCAATCGATCAATAAAACACGACGAAATACAACACCCGATTTTGGATGGGAATTGAGTAATTACGAGGAAGAAAGAGAATTGGGATGTTTGATGTTTAGTTTAAGGAGATTCGCTAGACAACAATCAACTGTAGATAACATGCTCTTCTTGTATGTCCAGACATGGAAAGATAAGGTCTAGTTAAATATTTACGACGTATTTTGTAGGGATAGGTAGATATATTGTAAACATTCTTTGTTTATGAAATCTTACTTTCCGATAGATAAAGATCAAAACAGTTATAGAAACAAAGCACAAAATTATTAACAAGACACCAAGAATTTGCTGCTGAAAAGCAGTACTGTGCAAGACGTAATTATTACCATTCCTTAAAAAGTTAACAGATGGACTTTTACCTATCGGAAAAATTGATTACTGTATGTACTAAAATGGGGCATTCTTCTAAGGTGATAATAACTCATTATGGAAAGTCCTATGCGTCGCACTGTATTGCACACTGATATGATATTAAAATGAACTTATGAATGTCCTAAGAGTAAATCCCATATAGTTGTAACCCTTATATTATCCCACATACTTATTTGCTCGATTCCGCTGTCTAAATCGTAGCATAGAAGACCCAACATCAGATCTAAACATATTTTTTTATGGAACTCTATGGCCAACTACATAAAAGGCGTAAAAGTCTCATCCTTAACCAGTAGGTAAGTACCTAACGGTCACTGTAAGTCTAAGAAAGAGTTTTAAACAAACCAATAAATAAGTATAATAATATAATTTCCGGTTGTGAGCCTCTAGATAACAACAAGCTAATATTATTGTGCTTTTGTTTATACATTGACGATCAAATAACAAACAAAGTACCTACCTAAGTACTTACGTAGTCATATTTTAATGATAATGACTTGTCATATTTTCTGTTGCGTAAATAAAATTTATGCTAAGTATTTACTGATAGGTTTCAAATTCCAATTTTAAGCCATAGGTAAGTTTATGATTAGCTGTCCGATTGGCGCAGAAACTGATCAGTTTTATAGCGTATGGCGCTGACGTTCCAAATAGATGTTAGCATGGTTAATTGTTATGCAATTAACAGAAATACAAATATGGGTGCTAAGGGCATAACATAAGTTATTAACTATTAGTACTTCTTCCGCAACTTTATCCGTGCATGTATTTCGAAATTTCTATAAAAAAAAAAAAAGACTTGGGCGGAAATGAATTCTAAATCCAAACACCATACAGCAGAATGCAATAAACACCCTATTATAATATATTATATTTACCAAAGCACCGTGTTAAAATTAGGTATTGTCGTTCACTGTGGCGTTCTAAGGAGGCCTTCGTTCACCAGTGGACGAGTTCGGGCTGATAATGATAATGATTATATTTTATTTATTTACAAGTAATACAACACATATTTTGCAATTATTTACAACTTAAATTTAACAGAAATAAAAACAATTATTTGGAGTCGCATTTTCTACCAGAATTATCTTCAATACAGACAACATTTTGAAGAAATGTCAGTAGTCAATATTTTGATTTTTGAAAGGATGCATGACGTTTAATTGTTTTGAAAATTAGTTATTTTCATTTCAGATAAACATAAATTAATATAGCTATAATTTATTTATAATTTAACAAAAATGTCACAACATTTAGTTAATGAAAACAGTAAATACATATTAGAGTAAGTAAACATACTTGTCATAACCTAACCTCTTTATTTATTGAGAACTATGACACATTATAATTTTGTTTATTATTATTTACAGCCTGTTTTCTGAGCAGACAGTAGATCAGCAAACATTAGATTCTATATGCACGCAAGTGCAGAAAAAGTTTCCAAAGTCTGACCACTTTAATTGTAAGTACAAGAGAACAAAACTTTTATATTTACTTAGCATAAGGTACAGTTTATACATCCACTTAGACTTTTTCAATAAGAAATAACTCTTCGGAGCTGAAAAATCTGTAAAACTGTCCAATTATCCCATAAGAAAGACATTCTTTAAGCAACGATTCTGATAATATTTAAGATATAGCATTGACAATAACAAAATTATTACCAATAAGATAATTTTGTTTTCAGTATGTCTACTATTGTCTTCCTTAATCACGGGCGGGGATCTGTCCCTGCCAGGCCAGCGAGTGGTGGCCATAGCACTTATATTTGATGTCTATAAGATGGACAATCCATTTGCTTCCCTCTTCCTTCACCTACTGGAAGGCAAGCCAGGCCTCTTGCCGTTGTTGCCACAGGAAAGGCTACTGATAGGACAGTTGCATGGATTCCTGCCAGTTAATATTAAAGATGTAAGTATTAAGAAGAATTAATGTAGTGTTGGTGTGTGCAAAATCATTTTTTAAAGATTGAAACAAAGCCCACAAGTTTGAATAAGTATTAATTTAATATAGTATAAGTACATTGTTCAGCAGTGGACGTCTTCCGGCTGATGATGATGATGATGATGATGAAGTAGATTATTAAAATAGTTTGTTCAAAAATGAATTATTCAGATATAATCAGATACTCTTAAATAAAAACACAATTCTTCCAAAACCTATATTACTAGATAAAAAGATGCTAGCTAGACCTACAAAACTAGCTCTGACATTAATAAATACATAAAGTCACACCTTTTTTCCTGAGGGGGTAGGCAAAGACCACTGACTTCCCTAATTTGCTACGATCCTGGCATACTTCATCCCCTGATTCACTTCAGATTATTATGTAGTTCATTGATGACATTTCTAGGTAATGAAGAAGTCGGCGAAACAAGTGATGCTCACCGAGGTGTCGCCAAAGGAGCTGGAGTTTGACTACTCATCCCTACAGACTATAGTCACGGAGAGGGTGGCGGACATGAGCTCCATGGCGAGGGCGGCGGCGCCTGCGCTCATACCGCTTTGCGATGGGTTTGTTATGATACTTAATACATAGCCAGAAAATGTATTATAGAACTGGTCATGTGAAGTATATTTATGGCCATAGGGGTCACACTTATTTCTGCTGTCAAATATAGGTGTAATTTATTTAAATCGAATGAACTAGAATTATAGGTATACTGTCTAATGCAGAAGCAAAGTTTATTTGTAATGAGTTGTTATGTAGATTAATTATTTGTTGATTTTATACATCTCGCCATCTCCTTAAAAGTTTGCTAGGCTGGGCTGTCGACATCTCACTTATGTCATAGTTTGTAATGTATGTATGTTGATTAGAGAAAAATAAACAAATGTATTATTATTATATAGCAGTTTGCTTAACTTGTAGTTAAGTTAGTTAAGAAATATTAAAAACTAGCACAAACAGATGGCATTTGAAAAATTGGCGGTTTCGTAGAAAGTTCATGAAAATTATATTCGTTTCCAGGAGTCCACCAAACCGCATGGCGCTGAAGGAACTGCTAGAATCTCTGATATCCAACGACTACATGCCCCTGCACCGAACACTAAAGGCTTCCGGACCTATACCACTGCCCACATTCCTGATGGATACAGCAGAAATTACAGCTGATAAGGTATATTAACAAAAACAATTAAATTCAGTTTAAACTATTTACTGATTATGAATACTAGATAACTGGACGCCGCACCACTGAGTGACGTGCTCCCGGCGTCAGCAGTTAGCCCAAGTGCCCAATGCTGCAGTACTTGCCAATTTTGGACTACTTCTAGTTTTCGTAGTACTGAATATTCTCAATACATTATTTTATATATATTATTTTTAAATGCTATATTTTGACATAATTTCGATACAAACACAAGCCATTTTACGGTGTGTGTAGGACAGATTCGGGAGCTCTTCAAAAACTTCGACTATGGAACCGAACTTAAGAAAGTTTATTGTCCGACACAGTATATAACAAATAATATGATTGAAAAGTAAACTGAGTACGAGAGGACTGAGACAACAGGCTAGGAGAGATCTCGTTCGGACCGCGCGTTGTAAGCAACTGGCGAAATCCGTGGCTGTTCGAACGTTGTACCCTCATGCTCTGCATGGTCAGCACACGTGCAGTGAGGCTGCCTACAAGAGTTTCTTACCTTCCTTAGTGTATATCACATAGTTTGTCACCCCAGGCAGTGTGGAAGTGCCTGGTGAACCGCGGCGCGTACAACCCGCTGTACGACACGGAGTACGAGGGCCTCACGGGGCTGCGGCCGGAGAAGCTCGACCGGCGGCAGCACACCACGCCGCATAAACCTAAGGTATACCATAGATATACTTGATAAGGTAGGTCTTATATGCCATCGTCATCAGCCGGAAGACGTCCTCTGTTGAACAAAACTGGAAAGCCTGCCAACGCTGCGTATTCCGGTTCGTGGTCACCATTCGAGAACCTTTTTTTTGGGCTACATTTTTCAATATCATATACAGCTATTACTACAGGTAATCCCATTAGCGTAGTACCTAACCTAGTTAAAACCTAGTTTCATCTTCCAGCAAGAAGAAAAGAAGGAGAAATCAGAAGAGAAGAAGCCCGAGGATAAGGACCCGGTGAGCGCGGTGGCTGAAGCCAAGGAGCTGACGGCGCTGGCGCTGAAGGGCGCGCTCAGTGTGCAGCACCAGCAGCGCCTGCTGGCCCTGCTGGACCGGGAGCCGCACGTGGTGTATGAGATAGGGGTCACGCCCAACCAGGTACCGACACCTTCGTCCATCATTCATCATCATAAAGCACTGATAGCCGAGTTGCATAACCGTTAGACTGCCAAGTCAAAAGTCGCAAGCAATGTTTCTATCTAGAAAGCGAGAAAATTTTAATTAAGTTAAGACTAAATAATCGATTACATGCCTAAATTCTTAGTAATCGGTAAAATCTCTGAATAAAAGAAACTACAATATTATAATGTAACCTTACTTTTACTATACTTCAAATAACTTGATTCCTGGATAGCCAAATTTAACCAAATGTTCATTGAGGCCTTGTTATTAAATCCTCTTACAAATAGGGCTATAGTTGATTAACTCCTGGAAACTATGGAGTCTTCCCTACCCCGTTATCAAACTAATTTGATCATTTACAGGGTACTTAATCTAATTTTCTTTCCCCCAGCTGCCCGAGCTGGTGGAGAACAACCCGATGGTGGCGATATCGGTGCTGCTGAAGCTGATCCACTCGCAGCACATCACGGAGTACTTCAGCGTGCTGGTCAACATGGAGATGTCACTGCACTCCATGGAGGTGGTCAACAGGTACCATAGTCTAGAATATATAGGTATTACTGGTAATGTAATCTTAAATCGTATTTTTGTCTAACAAAATGAAAATATTTATTATCTATTTGTTATAGTTTTTTTATTACAAACAACACATACAAACATTCGTTCATTTAAGAAACAGCCCCACTTTACTCGGTGCATGTGAGATTACTTCGCTAGCGCTATGCAGGGCAGCAACGCTATTCGTCCTTCAACGTGTAGATGTCGCTACACTATCTAATTTATCGAGTACGCGAGGATTATTCCTCTCGGTCTGTAATGACCCTTACAGAACGGTAGGGGGTTTACGCCTACCTCTACTCTCCTACTTCCACAGACTCACAACATCGGTAGACCTTCCGGTGGAGTTTGTGCACCTGTACATCAGCAACTGTATATCGACGTGCGAGACGATCCGCGACCGGTACATGCAGAACCGGCTCGTGCGCCTCGTCTGCGTGTTCCTGCAGTCGCTTATCAGGAACAAGATTATTAACGTTAAGGTAACTGACCTCGTAGATTGGACCTGACCAATGATAACTCAAAAAGTATAGATACGTCTAATGATAACAAAATGAACGAGAAAATTCCGAATTCTTAGTCCACTGCACTAGTCTTATGTCATAGCGGACAACAATTATGCTACCCAAGACTACAATTGTCTTTTCGAATCTTCACAATCAGCGCGATAGTAACATATCTGTAGTAACATGACTGCCTCGTTGGTCTAGTGGTTGCTAAGCGCGACTGCTGAGCACGAGGTCCTGGGTTCGAATCCCGGGTCGGGCAAAGTGTTACTGGGTTTTCCATTAGGTAATTCTCAGTAGCAGCACGGAGTCTGGATTTGTGCCCGGTTGATGGCAATAGGCTCGCCCCCTATTACATTGGGACCTAAAACATAACTGGCGAAATGTGGGTGTACTATATGTGCAGCTCTGCCTACCCCTTCGGGGAATACAGGCGTGATGTTATGTTATGTTATGTAGTAACATTTTGAAATATCATTGGACTTATTACATTATTAACAATAGTATATGGCGGCCTGTTGGAACCAGCTGTTGTGAGCGTTCGTCTGCGTGTTTTTAATGAGGTTTTTATTAAGAACAAGATTATTAACGTTAAGGTGACTCGCCTTGTAGAATTACGAATATTATCTACTATATATACGGGTTATACTCACGTCGATATTCGGGAATGCCCGACTAGTTTCGGACTCTAACGGAGCCCTTATTCATGAGCAGGTGGCGCGGCGGGGTCGCGAGCCGAACTACTGGTATATATAGTAGATAATATGGATAACACTTACGAAAGTTATTATAGAGAAGTACGTATAGGTTAGATCTGACACCGACGCAGTTATTATTGATGTGACACATCTATTGGCGCAACTTGGCAATAATTGACGCGAATGCCGTGAAGGCAAATCGTTATCAGTTGCTAAAAACGGTGAAGGAAAACATCGTGAAGAAACTGGCACAGCCCTACAAGCGTTTTCAACTCTGACGCTAGGTTGTGTTCATCAACCCTGCGATAAATAGATTCAACAAGTCATTCTATCTTTCAGGAACTATTTATAGAAGTGGAAGCATTCTGCGTGGAGTTCTCCCGCATCAGGGAGGCTGCGGCACTCTTCAGGCTGCTCAAACAGCTGGACTCCGGGGACGGGCTCGCCCACAAGGATGCCAAAGAGACCTAGAGGTCGGCGGGACCCGCGGGGCACCGGCACGTACAGTCTGCTGCAGACCGATGTACCTTACAGTTGGTGAGGAATTGTTTTGGGTATGAGATGTTTTGCTCATGTGTTAGGGTCAAAGATGGTGGTAGGTGTGTGTAGGGTGTCCGGTGATTGGTGGAATAATTGTGATAGGTTAGAGCAGCACTAATGGCTTATATAAAGGTTGAAAGATCGTATTTTTTATACGCTCTCTACTACAGCTCTTACTAAAACATAACATCACGCCTGTATTCCCCGAAGGGGTAGGCAGACTCCGTGCTGGAAATGCATTTCCTAATGGAAAAACGCAGTAACACTTTGCCCGTCCCGGGATTCGAACCCCGGACCGCATGCTTTGCAGTCGCGCTTAGCAACCACTAGACCAACGAAGCTTTTACTATTTATCCAACATAGTTAATGAGATGATATTAAAATAAGAAAACGTTCAATTAATTAATTAAATTTCCATAATGTAAATTTATACAAAGAGATATAGGCAATGGGCTCGCCCCATTTTACATAATTGGCGAAATATGAGTGTAGGTACTTTAGTACATGTTTGCCTACTGATCGGGGATTACAGGCGTGATGTTATATTTTAAAAGTAATTAGAGGACATTATAATGGCCTAAGCTTCAAGCACCTAGGCTTACCTGGGACGTTACTAATAACTTATCCGAACGAAAATAGCGAAATTTTGAGTAATGTTTCAAGTCTCTGCTATGATCTATTTCAAAGCTTTCTACTAATTCCCGGACACCCTGTATGTAATAATAAAAACTATTTATTTAGACTACTTGGTATGTTCCTTTTATAATTCAAGTGAATGTAAGTAACACTTAGGTATTAAAACTTTTTCTCCGTTATACAAATAACATTGTTACTTTGTCCATTAATGAAATAGTCACAGACCAATAAACTAATTTCGACATCTATTTCGCTGTTAAGGTCGTAGCATACATCAACCCCGAAAGGGATCGTCACCGTTGAAACAGGAGAAATTCCTAGTGTGGGACGATGATTTTAAAAGATAAACAAAACGATAAACTATTATAATCATGCATTGCAATAGTTTAAAAATTTGTAAAACGATAAACTGTTAACTAAATAGTTTTGTTAAAATTGTCAAATGTTGTACAAAATCACCATGCATAAAAAAAATACAATTTTAAAGCATGGATTAAATTATAACTGCTACTGTCGTTTGAAGGAAATAGCGTTTTCAAGACTTAAGATGGGTTTAAGTTAATACATGTACATGTCATCCCCGTTTATAAATGAGGTTAAGTTAGGTACATATTTCTGTAACAGACTGTATTTATATCCTAAAAATGTAAACAAATTAAGTACTGATAGGTTTAGTATTAAGTTATCTCCAGTTAATTATTTAAATTAAGAGGCAAGATGTCGGTTTATTTACAAAATCCGTAGTGACTCAGTGGTTTACTGTATCAGAATTATAAGCACACGGTGTCGGGTTCAATCTAATTGATTACCAATGTGACTGTATCATGATCTTTTTTAAATAACTGTAGAAGTTATTTCATGACATTTGTGTGGCGAGGGACATCCTTTTCAATAGGGGGAAGAGGAAAATATACCTCAGAAACTATATAAATACTAAGCGTAACTAAATTGCCTGTAGAAATGGTGTTTTGTGGACTTCACCAATGAAATATTTTAAATGTATTCCTTAATTCAATTAAGCTAAATGTGGGTGTGGAATAGCAACGTTGATAACCCTATTGGGCAAGCACTAGCCGGACTTAAGCTGTAGTTGACTACTTTAGCATGTAAATCCGATACTAAGAGGAACAGTAGAGTTAACCTTAACCTTTAAACTATTAGGTATATAGACCTTTTTACTTTAGGTAGGTAGATAAGATTACTTCCTAAACAAATATTTTTCAAAATTATTACTAAGATCTTTTTATATGATGCACAAAGAAAGTGAATTACCGTCTACATGTGATACTAGTGTTTGTAAATATATTCTAACTAGGTACACAGTGGTATAGCTTTTACACACATTGGTCTACCTTTTCCACACATTTTTATATAACTTGTTAGCCGGCTATAAGTGTATGTTACATCTGAAAAACTATTAATAAAAAAAGTTTTATATCTTAAAATATCAATAATATTATTAATTATTTACTGTATATTCCGGTTATACTCACGGGTGTATTCGGGAATGCCCGACTAGTTTCGAACTCGAACGGAGCCCTTATTCATTAGCTGGTTACGCGGCAGAGTCGCGAGCCGTATTTTATTGATTACCAGTAAAAGGGAATCTTTTTTATATCAGTCTGTACATTCTTATAATAGCCTACTTAGTTTTAATATTCAGTCTATTGTTTGCCTCTATGAAAGGTGCATAAATTGAAACTAATTAATGATTCGATAACATTGATAAAGAATTAACATAAAATTAATTATTTTTATTGAATATTACATCACTTTTTTAACCCCCGACGCAAAGAAGGCTGTGAATCCGTCTATGGCATCGTAGCTCCTGAATGACTGGACCGATTATGATGCGGTTTTGTTTGGAAACTGATGTGATCAAAATGGTTGTTAGCTATAATTTATGAAAATATCAGGCGTTTGGCATTTTTCTTGTGTCGGGGGTTACATTTTTGGTTGGCTGCCAATTTCTTATTTAGCTGTAAATATATTATACTAGTATATATTTTATGATTATAGTAACTGTCTAACATTACGACTGATTACCTGTATATTATTTAGGTTTTCTAAAGTGTGAGTTTTGGGCCGTTAGTTGGAAATTCAAGTTTATAAATAAATAATGTGACTGAATCTAAAATGAATAGTTCGTTGCCTGTTTGATAAATGTATATAGGTATCTAATATACCATTCGTAATCGAAAATTTAGTAAATAAAGTAGTTTTGATAAGTAGTTTGTAAATACAAAGAAGAGATGTAATGCTGTCTTTGTAAAATGTTTATAGGAAAATTAATGTTATTTTTTGTATATGCTTGCCCTGAAAGGCGTACTCTTGTTTATTAATGTCTCAACTAACTAAAATTCATTAAAATAATAATTGAAATGTAAATAATAAGAACAGAATGTGTTTATAGGACTGTTTGCATTTCACTAATAAAGTGAAATCTAAGCAATAACAAATGTGTAGAGTACAGTATTGATAATGCAATTTGTCCAGCATTACATAACTGTTGACTACAAGTAAATACAATAGTATTTGTGTTATATATATCTCTTATTTAACTGTTGAAGTGTGGCGTGTACGGTTGGCAATAAAACAAACAAAAAATATTCAGTGTTTATTATTATGAATAACTACAATAACCCAATGTTAATTCTAACTAAAACTGGCGCAGGAAACCTTATAAACGCATGAGTGCTGTGCCACTTCTGCTTATATTTTCGGCTAAATAGAAAAAAACATGGGCACAGCATTCATGCGTCTACAAACCTCTTACTTATACTACTTAGCACCTTCCAGAATTTTCCGTATGTCATCATCCGCCGCCATGTCTAAAGGCGTGCAACCGTCCTCGTCTTTCAACAAAGTAGCTCCAGCATTCACCAATATTCTGGTTGACTCGATATGGCCACATGATGCAGCATAATGTAAAGCAGTTTGACCACTTTCATCTGTTATGTCAACTGGGCAACCACCATCCAACACAGCCTGTAATGCATTGGTAGAATTCCTGTCCGCAGCCCAGTGGAGCGCTGTCAGTCCGTCTTCATCACTCTCGTGACACATCTCAGGGTGCTTGGTCAGCAGCTCAGTAACACGATCCGCACAGTTCTCTCGTGCAGCATCCAATATAGATAATTCATTGTGTATCAGCTCAGGTTCTGGAGATTTGCGCATGGTAGAGACAGCTGCCCAACCCTCTTTCATTCCATCATCAGTTAACTCTGCTAGTTCGGGTGCATATTTCTGGACTAGTGCGATATATTTGTGCTTTGCCTCATCACTTGGCATGTCACCGTGAGCCCTCCAGGCGTCCCATTTTCTGCGGCCTCTACCATCCAGCCAACCTGGCTTTGGTGAGTTACATTTACCATCAATTCCTTGTTTGTAGAGCCCATATAGCTCCAACAGTTGGTTGTTGTCTAACTTGCTTGTTAGTTTCCTAACATGCTCAGCAGCTTTGTTAAAAGATATGTCTAAAGGGGACTGATCTTCATCAGAGAAGTCTGAATCCGGGTACTCTGGAAGTGCTTCAGCCATTATAAATACTAACTATGGCTGTTTGTTTAACTATTCTGAACTTGAACAGTTAAGTTCAATCCCTCTAAAGTGTGCACTTGCTTGTTGGAGACATCTGCAGCGGCAGAGGGACTCACAAATTCTATGAAACCGTAGCCTTTGCTGAGGCCTGTGGAACGGTCAAATACTACTCTAGCACTCTGTATAGGACCAAACTGAGCAAAGTATTCTTTGAGTTGACGATGACCTACTGTCCAAGGTAGATTGCCTACATACAGGCGAGCTGCTCTTGCTGTGCTGGCCATAACCTTAGACTGACACTATTTCAAGTAAATGCAAAGATCGATCTCCGATCAACGATCTGTAGTCGACACCTGAACTCTCGCTCAGCGAGTCCAAGTCTAGTAAAGCTCCCTTCAGTCCCCACTTCTTCAGCAGAGCCTCAATGGACCAGTCCGCGCTGCGTTCCTGGTAAGAACATAAAAATCGCGCGTCAGTGCCGTCTAGCAGGTAAGCGACAGTCGATAAAACTTCCTCAAACTGAGAGGGCTCGTAAAAACAGTCTGAAGCTAGTAACAAATCTACCGGCCTTAATGCGTGGACCTCTGAGAGAAACAGGCCCCAAGCGAGTCCTAAGATCTTTACGTCTCTATTTGGAACAAGGCCGTTGGCTTCACAACACGCAGATAAGTGCCTCAAGGACCGAGGTAATGCGACGCTGTCAGTGAGCGTAACACGGGCGCCGCACTTGGCGGCTAAGATTCCCGGCAGACCTGTGCCACAGCCGAGTTCTAGAACGCGGAGTCCGCGTAAATGACGTCTTTGTGTCCACAAATACCAGGCTAATAGCGGCGCCGACGGCCACGTGTAGAACGAGTAGCCAGCCGTAAGAAGCTCCGGTATAACTATCTCCAAATATTCACCTCGAGTGTCGCCGTTCGTCGAAGATTTGCCACGAAACACAAACTTCTTCAATTGACCACTCACAGATCTACCATCGCTCATTGCATAAGCATTATTTGCGATAAATAAAGAAATTCTAGTTCTTGCTGCTGTCGTGAATTTAGCCGTCAAATCTAATATTGCCAAGTGACAAAAATAAAAAAATAATTTCCTTCTATGGTCTTTTTTCATTAATAGAAGAGAAATTGAAGGATTAATTTATGTTTAAAAATGAATTGTGATTATTACGTAAAAATTCTAGTAATTTAATGGATGATCATTATTTATTAATCACCATGTGCCTGAAAAGGTAATTTATAATATAATTTTTACACTGTGTAACACTGTTACCATTCATTCAATTATCAGCATATCATTCAATTACTGACTTGTTATCAGTCCATTCAATCGGTTCACATACGGCAACTAATAAAAATAATTAGTTTAGTTCAGTGTTCATTCATTCTAATAGTTGTGTAGTGTGGTGGTGTGACGTGTTGCTAATTGTCCATTTAATTATTTTTATTAACATAATTACAATACAAAAATGTCTGTAGCAGCAAAAGGTATGTTATCTTTAGTAAGTCAGCTGCCAGTAACATTTATTGATGAAGACAGTACAAAATTCGCCATGGGGTCAAATTCCAAACTTTTCACAAACAACTGTTACCTACATGAGTTAAGATAATACTTTCATTAGTATCTTTAACAAAAAGTTTATTTTAAATTACATAAGCGATTCAATCTTTTACAATGATATAAGGTTATTGACCGGCGTCTGCGCAATATTGTACCTGTTGGCTAAAGTCCGATTTATCACGCAACGTTGAAGGCGCAAATCGCTTCCAGCGAATATTTTAGGTTTTATTTATATCGCGTTGATAGCATTCACGGACTTTCTCTAAGGGCAAAGGTCAAGGGAGAAATATCTAAGAGACTGGGGGGTTCAATTTTATTGGGTTCAGAAACGTTATTAATGTTGGGCCATAAGAATCACTACTAATATTAACCGGTAGATACCGGTACTTTCTCATTTTAGCACTTATTCATCCCGATATAGTAATCTTTATTATGTTGAAAACCGACAGATGTTCTCCCATTCGTGACTCAAAAGATTATTTCAGAGAATTGTAAATGAAACAAAGTTTACATGAGTGTACGATTAATATTAAATCAAATTACGTACATGTTTCCGTTCTGGGCTATGTTTTTATCCGCGACTGTACTTGATTGTACAAAGGAGATTTGACAGTACTGTAACTATATAGTCCAGACGTTTGCCGCGCTCCGGTATCTAGCAACAGGTGGCCAGAGAGGATAGTAGGCCCAATTGCCTTATCCGCGGCAAGACAAAAATCTTTAGGAATATTGCCCCAAGTAACAAGATGAACAGTGATGTTGAAGAGTCTTTACCACTGCCTACAATATACCCAATACTGGCTGTCTTGAAATAAACAAAATATAAATAAAATGTTTTCTAAAAGAACTTTACAAGATACGGGCTTTGTCATCCGGAACTTCAAATTTCGCTGCAGAGTTTCGTCTTATGGGAGTGCCTACTCCCTACTCCAATCTACCTTTTATCATTCAGTACAGTCGCCGAAATCAGGATTAGAAATGTTACTAGATCGCAGATGCGAATGGAATTAACCGCTCGCGTGCACCTTGGCCCAATTATAGTCAAATGGTGATGACAGATGGTGACAAGCGTCAGGTCATTGAGCTTCTTAAAATAGGGTTGGGCTGAATAGTGATTGATCGTGCCAAACGGTGAATAAAGTCATTGAATTCATTCGCAAATGACCTTGACCCTTCTTAACTTATTATACTAATTACTTACTTTAAAATAAGACTTATCATCGTCTTCCAACTTCTCCCACTGCTGGGTCTGGGACTCTATACCATAATGTTTGTACTCCCCGAAGGGTTAGGAGGTGTGCTTACAGTACACCCACATTCCAACAGTTATGTTATAGGTCCCAATGCAAAAGGGGGCGACCCTATTGCCATCGGGCTCAAATCCAGACTGTCTTGCTAATGAAAATGTCGTAACGGAAAAACCCAGGAACACCTTGCCCGGCCTGGGATTCGGATGCTTAGCAGTCACGCTTAGTGACCAATAGACCAACAAGGTAGTACACAGGACTCGCTTTACTCGAGCCAGTATACCTGCCTATGTGCCAGCCTCAACCAGTCTAGTTATGTCACTACCAAAGTCCATCTTCACATTTATGCCAAGTTCAATTGTATTCATTGGGGGTCAAAGTCGATGACTTAATTTTAGATTACGTCGTGTTGATAATAAATAGTACGAAACTTTTAATTTAGATTAATTAATCCCGGATTATTTTATCTACAATATCTACATTCATATTATTATATCTTTCATATCTAGTCTTTTGATAAAAACCGCAAATATGACAGTAAAGAAACCAAATGTTACTGAAGATGTACCATGTTCAGGTACAGGTCATTATGTGATGAATTATTTATATTATGTACTGCCTAAAATTGACGACGATTTCTTCATGAGAGATTTTTTGTCATTCAATACATTATATTTAATGCCAAAAGTCTGGCTTC
Source organism: Abrostola triplasia (assembly GCA_946251915.1). Classification (NCBI taxonomy): domain Eukaryota; kingdom Metazoa; phylum Arthropoda; class Insecta; order Lepidoptera; family Noctuidae; genus Abrostola; species Abrostola triplasia. Next base: position 697,257 of record OX276437.1, read on the forward strand.
GACAAGTCTTGTATACTAAAACAGGAATTAAGTCCTACTTCCTACTAATATTATAAATGTGAAAGTTTGTGAGTATGGATGTATGGATGTGTGGATGTTTGTTACTCTTTCACGCATAAACGGCTGGACCGATTTGGTTGAAATTTGGTATGTAGATAGGTTATACCCTGGATTAACATATAGGCTACTTTTTATCCCGAAAAAATGTCGCGGGTAACACCGCGGGGCGCAGCTAGTATTAAATAAGTGTATTTTGCAGATAGATTCTGGCAATATCCTTTCATTATACCTCTTATAACATGCAATTTTTGGTAAAATACATATAATGAGAACCATTACCTTGAACCGAGGCGTTATTTTAACGAGAAATGTTTGGCTATTGAACTCAAATAGCATCCTCATCATCAACAGTCGGAAGACATCCACTGTTGAACAAGGGCACAACCACTTAAAACGCGACAATGAACCAACAGCACCCTAATTAACGGGAATTCTGTCTTATGTTACTTAACAGACAAAAATGGCTTTGTCCAGGTATATTCATCGTCGGTGCTAAGCGCACGCCGTTCGGCACGTTCGGCGGTGTGTTCCGCAACACGTCGGCCACTGAGCTGCAGACTATCGCGGCTACGGCGGCGCTGCAGGAGGCCGGCGTCTCCCCCGAGCAGGTCGACTCTGTCGTCGTTGGACAGGTCATGGCGGTGAGTGATGTAGTCTAATAGGCTGCAAACTTTTGAAGCTATAGGGTGAAAGGCTAAAGTCGATCCAATACAGTATTATTACAGCGTCTGTAATAGATGCCAGTTTCTCCACTGAACAGACATACTTTTCAGAGCTGTGACTACAGCATAAAAAAGGTCAAAGGCGGTAGACCTCTCCTAAACAGTTTGACTATTGGGACTTGACACTTTTGTTGTTTTCAAGAGATACCTTTCAAAGCTCAATATCTTAAATTGTAATATCCCTTGGTCCAGGCATCTCAAACCGACGGCATCTACACACCTCGTCACGCTGCTCTAAAGGCTGGCATCCCTAAGGAGAAGCCAGCGCTCGGCGTGAACAGACTGTGCGGCTCCGGCTTCCAGTCCGTCGTCAACTGTGCACAGGTAAGACTAACCTATTCATTAATCACACAAATATTTGTCTTATTTCGCAAAAGCTAAAACTGTTTGCGATTGTCAACATACAGGATTAATACTCTGATAAGACAACTTTCAACAGATTAGCTACAAACCTTACATTATTTTAAGTATTTCTAATCAAAACCTTGGCCAACTACGAGGTCTTACATTAGAAGTAGAATTTACCTATTTTAGCAGATGCAGCAGTACAAAACCAAGAATGCTTAATTCTTCCCAAGCTCTCTAAAGGTCTAGGTTTCCATTAGTCATCAAAGATATGCAATGGAATTCCTAAATACATATACAAGATTCTTTTAGTAAATATCTAGTTAGGAACCTTTCTAGGACAAGACAACGCAAAAATGTATTTTTTTAAGTTTGGGTCTTTATTTCCTAAACGTAATTCCTCTCATATAGGACATCATGACTGGCGCAGCTAAGATCTCCCTCGCCGGTGGTGTGGAGAACATGTCACAGGCTCCTTTCGCAGTCAGGAATGTCAGGTTTGGAACCGCTTTGGGTTCTTCCTACGCCTTCGAAGACACCCTGTGGGCTGGTCTGACTGACTCCTACTGCGGCCTACCCATGGGCATGACTGCGGAGAAGCTGGGAGCACAGTTTGGCATCACCAGAGACGAGGTTGACAACTTCGCTTTAAGGTCACAGCAGAGGTGGAAGAAAAGTGAGTATAAAATATTGTAGTTATTTTTATTGTTTTGCCCCGTTGTTTTGGAACATTATTTTTCCTTTTGCTGGAAATACCTTTTAAAAAAGTGTAATCACATTTTTTTCTGATGTGTTTTCACTACAATGTAACCCTGAACTGAATGCCCTATCAAAACACACTACGCCAAACGGGCTATAAAATAATCAGTATCATGTCGGTAAAATTATAAAGAAATATTTATTTACGATGGCTTCTTATATAACTTTACCTTTGATCAAAGGCCATGACGCCGGAGTGTTCAAGGGTGAGTTGGCCCCAGTCACCCTGACCATCAAGCGGAAGGAAGTCAAGGTGGAGATGGACGAGCACCCTCGCCCGCAGACCACCATCGAGGGTCTGAAGAAGCTTCCCCCCGTGTTCAAGAAGGAAGGTCTCGTCACAGCCGGTACTGCATCTGTAAGTGTGCCTTACACCTGTATTTTCCGAAGGTGACTGCAGAAATGAACCCATATTTAATCACTTATGTAATAGTATCTATTTCAAATAGACAATAAAAATAACATCTATTTCAAATAGACAAATCAATATTACTTTGGAACAACACGCTAAATGCCAGACAGTCACCGCTCCCTAGTGCTATAAGTGGAAGGCAGAAACTGCACCACAAGCTCCCCAGTAACACAATATCTCTAAGTTAATCTGTAAGTAAACATGACATTTAAACGAATGTTTGTTCAAATGCTTTACTTACATCATCACATTTTAAAGTATATTGTTTATAATAAAGAGGATGGACTACATTAGATTAACAGTTAATTATATTTTTCAAATTATTTTACAATAATAACACATAATAAACACCATAACTTACGTTAACAAAAGAATATATGACCAAAAATAATCTATGACAATATTATAATCCTCTCACTGATAAAAGTATGTGTTTGATAGTGTTGGCACAATATATACTGCCAAATCGTTGTCTAAATATTTGCCTTTTCTTTGAATGTCAGTAGAATAACTTTTAGGATCCAAATGTAAAATTAATTGAAAGTCATTTCTTCTAGAAATGCTATATTGAGGTTATGCATATGGTTCATAAACATAAACATGCTTCAACCTCTCTCACTATCATTTGTAGGAACGAAACGAATAAATATCTTTATCCTAAAGCTAGACCAGGTAACTCTATACTCTTATTGGCAGTTCAGCATACTTCACTAATATACTCCTCCAGGGTATCAGCGACGGAGCTGGAGCAATCCTACTGGCCAGCGAGGAAGCCGCCAAGAACCTGAAGCCCCTCGCGCGGCTGGTGGGCTGGTCCTACGTGGGCGTTGACCCCAGCATCATGGGCGTCGGCCCCGTGCCCGCCATCGAGAACCTGCTGAAGGTCACCAAGTTGACCCTCAATGACATCGACATGATTGAGGTAGGTTAATGAAGATGTTTCCTTTATGGAACTTTCCTTCAGAGATGGACACTAGATATGGCCAGGTGGTACAAATAACTGCGATTTTGTGACATTTTAAATAGCCGGCTAGTACCTTTTACCTATAGATTCAATTTCGTTTCAATTATATAACTTGATTTTGGTGTCATAATGCGACTTATAAGACATACTGATCGTATTTGTTGGACAACATTGTCAAACATTTCATTGGTTGTCAAAATGAGAAGGGGAATTTAGAACATTTATCATCATTATCAGCCTTTATGTGACTCACTGCTGGGTACTAAGGACATGGACTCAAGGAGAGGAGATCAAAACTATATTTTGAAGATTAGGGTCAAAACTTGGTACACAAAAAGGAACCTTAACGGCGTCGACCTAATGTTCATTATACCACTAGATCAACGAGGCCTTCTGCGCCCAAACCCTGTCCTGCGCCAAGGCCTTGAAGCTGGACATCGAGAAGTTGAACATCAACGGCGGCGCCACCGCGCTCGGACACCCGCTGGGAGCCTCCGGGTCCCGCATCACCGCCCACCTCGTGCAGGAGCTCAGGTGAGAAAAGCCAGCTATATAATTGACTATATCCACGGCCTGAACTTTTTGGAAATACCATCCTTAATATAGTGGCTAAGTGAATGGACAATTTTTTCTTTTATGTTAGTTTGCGTCCCACTGCTGGGCAAAGATCTCCCCTTCCTTCTTCTAAACCACAGGTGGACATTTGAATATTTAACAGGCATACACTTAACTATAAACTTCTACAAATATCATTATTAAAGTTATGACAAAATAACTATGCCAGTATTTTTTTTCTAAAAATTGTTTGAAATTGACTTTTTCCTTTTTTTTGTTACAAGACGTCGTGGCCTGAAGCGTGGTATCGGTTCAGCGTGTATCGGCGGAGGCCAGGGCATCGCCCTGCTGGTGGAGACCGTCTAAACATCACGTAACTTAAGTGAACGGGTGAATGAGTGAACTAAATACTGTGAACTGAAGAACGAGTACTCACGGGAATGTAAGAATATGGAATAATCACGATATTTTTGTACTTGAGTTATGAAGTTTGTTAACTTTCATATACATATATGTAATCAAGCTGTCCTTGTATGTTTACTGTTGTTTTAATAATAAAATGTTTACCGTCAAGAATGTATAATATGTATATAAATAAAATCAATGTTGAATGTCAAATTGTATGCTAAGTCAATTATATTTTGATAGCGTTTATTTTAAGAAGTATTACATTTTGGAGGTTATTTAAATATATGTTATAAAAATACATATTGTTTTATTTTAATATGTAAATGTAAATTTATGGTTCCTGGAAACACATAAGGTGTTTTCCGTAAAAGGAATCAAGTCCGCATTTTCTAGCCTAGCCGTTCTGATACCTAGCCGGTGAATAAAAATATAATAAGAATCAAAATATGTTTGAGTCATTTTTTGCATTAAATTGCACCCCCTATACACAGGAAGTATGGGGTCATCTACTACTTAATCACGTGATGTTTTTACAACTATTTAAGCTCCTCCCCTCCTCTCCTCTACGGTGATAGGTAGGTGATAAGTCTAAAACCTATCCATCTCTGTAGGGGAAGCCTAAAATTTAGACTAACCCTCCGCTACCTAACATTTACTAGACGGTTTTTTTAGATTCTGGGTTAAAGGTGCTTTTCGGTAAAGGCATCGCGCATTCAACGAATAAATACTTGTGATTATCTCACTATACTTCCCCCTCCTCCCTGTGATTTTCAACCCCTCCCCCTCTTTTAAGCTTAACGTGATGGACGACTCCTATGTATATTTGTAAGGTAGGTTAATTATGTTACTGTTTGTATATAACACATCTCTTGTAAACAGACTGGTCAGAGACTACAATAGTACAAGCTCCTGACTTCCTTATTGAACTTATTCTGTTTACCATCTATCTCATACTACGCTGTTATAGTAGTCGTATTTGCGGTGCATCCCAAGGTAACATTCCATGACCATAGACAAAAGAAATACGTAAGTATATACTGTTTCTCTATGCCTTAACTAACTGGCCACCGCTTTGTACACAGAGAGCAGCTAAAAGTAGCTTAAATTGCTGAACAAATATGGTAATACAGAGTGCACAGATTAGCTCCATGTGTACTGCAAATACAGATTACTATTTAAAGATTAACTAAATTACATTACACCGTGATTTTGTATTACTGTCATAGTGTGGTCGGTCGTTTATTATGTGAGAGCTGCATTTCAAAAAATATTTTACATTCAATTTAATGGCGGGAATAGGGTTTTAATTTGAAGTGGCGGGAATTTACAGTAAGTTCAAAATGGCGGTTGTTTTAAAGACAGGTGAGTGTAATTTTTGGAAGTTTACAAATTTGCAATAAGTATTTATTAAAACTATTTAGAAATTAAATAGCTTAAAACACGCTTTTGGATGTGTATAGGTAGAGCTGTATAGTTTGGTACGTATTACAGCAGTATCTCTATGTAATACAATTTTCTAAAATATGCTTAAATATATAGTTCATAGCATCAACGATACATTATAAGAACTTTTCAGGCATATTCATAGTAGCAGCTAAGCGGACACCGTTTGTTAAAGTGGGGCGGGCGTTCAAAGATATCCACGCTTCGGAGTTGTTCGCAGCCGCTGCTAGAGAAGCGTTTAGAGCTAGTGGCTTGACACCCGATGCAGTGGATACTGTTAATGTAGGACAGGTGTACTCGGTAAGTTATAGTCCATTACCAAACGATACCGTTAGGTTCTATTTCAAAATGTTTTTATTTTTGGAGAAGCAATAAGACATTACTTAGGATACTACCTTCTCTCTCTCTTAGCCTATCGCGGTCCACTGCTTGACAAAGGCCTCTCATAAATTGTGCCCCAACACCCGGTCCTCAACGGACACCACCTATTAAGTAATATGTAATACATAGGTATTTAATTATACTCGATAAAAGGCATGTAGTACATGGTTCGTCTGTAGTACATGTGTGAAGAAATATATGGGTTGGGACATTTCTGCTTACTATTTTGGGAGGTATACTCTTTCCTGACTTCTTACTAATTTGCGTCAGCGCAATTAGTATCTACAAATTTTTCCGTAATAACAATTTAGATCAGCGGTTCATCCGACGGCTTCCTGACTCCTCGACACGCAGCTCTGAAGGCGGGCGTCCCTCACGACAAGCCTGCTCTGGGGATCAACAGACTATGTGGCTCCGGCTTCCAAGCTATCGTCGACAGTGCACAGGTCAGAATCCTATCTCAGCCTTCTAATTTAGAGGTTGATGAGTCGTCACACCAGAGGCTAACGGCTGGCTGTCTCTTTGGCTGAATTTCTGATCTATACCATTTTCCTTCTTTCCACGATACACCATGTGTACGTTTAGGTATACATTGGTTTTATTTAATGATATTCTTGTTTTATTTATTGAATGATTTTCTTAGCTAGAATAGATTTTGTTTTCAGGATATTTTGACAGGAGCAGCCAAAATATCTCTAGCAGGTGGAACAGAGAACATGTCGGCCATACCATTCTTAGTCAGGGGCATTCGCTTTGGGTCTTCTTTGGGGAATGCCATAGACTTTGAAGACTTCCTAAGGGCGGGATCCGTGGACTCTTACTGCAATTTTACTATGGCACAGACTGCGGAGAACTTGGCAGAGATTTATGAGCTGAAGAGGGAGCAAGTGGACGCGTTCGCTTTGAGGTCACAGATGAAGTGGAAAGCAGGTTAGGTTAGGTTAGGCATCTATATTTGTCTGTAAAATCTAAATTATAGAAAAGTTAGGCACTCACGCTCACGATTGAGTCCATTAGATTTTAGATACTTAATATTTCTGGTACGTTTTTATATTTATCTGGTTTGTTATTAATATTACAAAAGCTAGTTTTTAACCTTAGATGGCTATGGTAATCGGTTTAGATAATTTCGGTTTTGAATCAACCTGCAGGTTTTGAAGCCGGCGCTTTTGAAGCTGAAATAGCCCCAGTGAGAGTGGTTATAGACAACCAGGATATAACCGTGGATAGAGATGATCACCCTCGAGCTAACACCACTCTGGAGAGTCTCGGTCAACTGCCTGTCTTGTTCAGGAAAGGAGGAGTCGGGACTATCGGTAATTCTACTGTGAGTAGAACTTTCAACAGACTGTTTTATGATGATAAGGTTTTTGAGAGAAATACAATGTATTTGAGAACTAGCTCTTGCCATTACGAGGAGACATGTGACGAAAAAGCCTTTCTATTGTCCTATTAGAATGTACTATCTACAATGCTAGGTAATAAAAGCTGCCATCAAAAATAATAATTGTTAAAGATTTTTTTGGGCAAAAATACGTCGATGTCACGAACATTTTATTGTGTTCTAGCTTGCTAAAACTGTTTGAAGTATCTAAGGATCTCTTCTTGCTCTCAAGTCACGTGTATGTCCTCTCGGTCAAGAGTTGTATGCTGTAAAATATTCTTAAAAGGGCATAAACGACGGCGCGGGCGCTCTAGTCCTTGCGAGCGAAGACGCAGTGAGGCACTACAACCTAACTCCACTAGTGCGTCTGATTGGCTGGTCGCTCGCAGGCGTGGAGCCGCGGGTGATGGGCCTGGGCCCGGTGCCGGCTGTGAGGCAGCTGTTGGGTGCTACGGGGCTCAACATGAAGGATATTGACATGACTGAGGTGAAACCATCTGCTTTTTTTACCAATAACTCTTAAAGCCGAACAGTTTCTGTGGTGGAAGTGACATTCCACACTACACTGCAGGCGCGTCTCGCATTCCCAACGGATAAGATCCTGCTTTAAGAGTTTATGTTAAGGGGGCTGGACTTTAATGTGGTCCTATTGTTTTTATTCCACCCGCATGTATGTCTGTATTTCCGCGATTTTCTCAAAAACTGCTAATACGATTTGGATGTATAATGCCCACTGGTCTTCGTTCTTACTTTTGGCAGGTAGTTCATTTCTTAGTTTCCTACTAATATACCTATTACTATTTCTAGCCTTCTACTTACAAAAAACATGTGTTAGGTGTACCTGTTTTTACCCGACTGCGCCAAAAGGAGGATCATGTTTTTACAATTGGAACACACAAATCTGATGCTAATTATTCCGTCAAAACTTGCCAGATAAATGAGCAGTTCGCGGCGCAGGCTCTAGCGAGCGTCATAGAGCTAGATGTGAATGAACAGAGGCTGAACATGAACGGAGGAGCCATAGCAGTGGGCCACCCGGCTGCCGCGTCCGGGGCCAGGATCGCTGCACATCTTACTCATGAGTTAAGGTGATGGGAGGAACAAATTTCCTATTGTCGGGCCAGTCGCTTAGGAGATTTTAAAATAATGAGTCCAGCTGTCTAGAAATTTACCCAATTTTTGTGGCCAATCAGGGCCAAATGACGAACTGATTGGCGCAGTGGCTAAGCGATTGGACTGCTGCGCTAAGGGTTCGATATCCGTACGGGACAAAAACTTGCGTGATTCGCAAATGTCTGTCCCGAGTCTGGGTGTTTGTGTATGTGATATTTCATGTTTGTGAAACGCACGTCCACGATACAGGATACATTTCTAGTGTGGGGCGATGTTAAAAGAAAATGGATTCCCTTCATGTGTGGTCGAGCCACAAATATAAGCCATTCAATATTTTAATTCCGGAAATTCGTGATTTAAATTCCAATCTCAACCAAACACATGTCGTTTACTAGAATCCTTGTAAATGTTTTCCTTGATGTGAATTGAAAGATTTAACTATACCTAATAACGTATAGTTAATACATAACATAACATCACGCCTGTATTCCCCAAAGGGGTTGGCAGAGGTGCACATACACCCACATTTCGCCAGTTATGTTTTTAGGTCCCAATGTAATAGGGGGCGAGCCTATTGCCATCAACCGGGCACAAATCCAGACTCCATACTGCTACAAAGAATTACCTAATGGAAAAACCCAGTAACACTGCCCGACCCGGGATCCGAACCCAGGACCTCGTGCTCAGCAGTCGCGCTTAGCAACCACTAGACCAACTAGGCAGTCCAGTATAGTTAATAGTATTATAATTTTCAGACGCCGTCGACTCAAACGTGGTATTGGGACAACTTGCATCGGTGGCGGACAAGGCATAGCCGTGTTACTTGAGGCTGTCTGAAATTAACTTAACCTTCTTATTAGATGTTCAGGATTATTATGTGAATATTCTTATTAAAAACTACTTAGTCAAATTTGTATTAATTAGCCAATTAGATATAATGTCTACTTGTGAAACGATGTCTTGAAAATCATGTTTATTGAAGAAAGAAGAAGTGAATCATGTATGACTTTCTAGTTTCAAGATAACAATTCTTCTTGATGAACAACCTGGTGTCAGAGTTTAACCCGCTTGTAGGCCTCTGACATGGCTTTACACAACGTTGAAATTTCTCAGATGTGCCAGTTTCCTTACGATGTTTTCCTTCATCATTTTTAGTAACTGCTAACTAATTTATAATACGCACATGAATTCAAAAAGGCATTGGTGTGTGTCGGGTTTTGAGCTTACGACCTTTGACTTGGCAGTCCAACGGTCATACCACTCGGCTATCACTGCTTATTAAGACTACAATTGATTTGAATTGAAGGAATTGTCTCCTCGTAATATAATTATGTAAAGCAACATGTTTACTGTTGCTTTCTCGTTAGCCCCATATAACAGCTCAACACATAACCGGTTCATTGAACTTTGGACCGAACATTTATTTTAGTTCGTTATCAATTTTTATTGAGAGTGAACGTTTGCGAATCTACTTTAAAATCCAAGGCGATAGCGTAATCCATAGTTTAAAGTTATAAACGAATAGATAGGTACCAAAATGTGGCTTACATCACAACTGGCGTGAGTTGATAGTGAACTGACGTGTGTGAATACAACAAAAATGGCGGTTGCGATAAATAAAGGTTGGTATTTTTAAGATTCTTTGTCATTGTGTTTAAACTTGACCGCCTGGCCGGTTCAAGGGGACATTTGGGTATTTTTTTTGAGGTTAGGAATATGATGTTAGATGTTGTTTTTAATTGAACTAGAGATAGCACGATAGTTAGGTAGGCACCGGGCTACGTACCTAGTTAAAATGTACGTTAATTACTTAATAATAAATTATTTATAGATAGGTAGGTACTACTTAGGTACCTATATGGCTAGATACCTAGGTAAAAAACTAGTTGTTTATGTAGGTATAGATTTTCTCTATTTTAAATATTATGAAGGTAATACATGATTTATCAATGTTTGATAAAATAATTCCAAATCATAGAAAAAATTACGGGAAATGATCGCTATTCGCTGAAAAATACATTTCTAAATCTAATAAAATAAGTAATTTTGGACTGTCTGCATCGAGATACTAACTACAAATAGTTTTTACTAAACATAGGAGTATTTAAACGCTTGTTTCAACATTGTTTACACTTTATCAAGACAAGATTAACAATTAAACGATTGTGAGCCTTATCACTAACCATTCAAGGTTTAAATATCATCTATCGGACTTTCCCACAGAGTTCAATGTCCAGATTTAATCTGTCCTCCCTGACCGTCAATAAGTTTATTCAAATTAACATTTTAAGTATGTACCTATTGTCATTGTGTGCAAATATAAAAACAATCTCGTCTGCAATGCTTAAAGGAGTAAATAGAGATGTTCTCTGTTACGAGAAGTTTATAATGTTGAGTATACACGTGTTAGTTGTCTCCCTCAATCAATAGTTATTCTTGGGCCAATACAGAACACACTCTTTTGCAATAGAAGTTTTACATCCATGGGCTGGCCTGGTAAAATGCTAAGCGAACTAATCAAACGAACATGAATAACACCGTGCTACGCTGCGCCGTCTAAATTATTACCTTACAAGTATAGAGTAGGTAGACGCTCCACAAATTTGCGCTTGCAAGTTTAAGTCCCATCAAAGAGGAAGCAAGCCTATGGCCATATTTCGGGTGCGTTTCAAGGTAAATCCAGCCCCTGTTGTCTGTGTGGGCTGTTGTCTTAGAATGGCTTAACTAAGTAGGGCAACATGTGACACCAAAATAGACCCATGAATACTTTCGGTCATGTAGATTTTTTTCATCTGCCATACTTTACTATTCTTCTCCCGTCCAGATGTTTTGCGTATCTTAGACATAACTCCAAAAAACATCAACCAAATCCTCCGTTCCAGGTATCTTCATAGTGGCAGCCAAGCGCACGCCGTTCGGCCGGTACGGGGGCGCCTTCAGAGACGTGTACCCATCGGACCTGCTCGCTGCTGCTGCTAAGGACGCGCTTAAGTCCGGCAGCGTAGCGCCTGAAGTTATCGACACCGTCAATATCGGACAGGTTTATGGGGTTGGTACTCAATTCAGTCTACTGGAACAATTACATGTACATGAATTTCGTTTTTGGATATTTTAATAGTATACTTACCTTCCCCTCTAGGAAAATAAGCGTGACCTATGTTTTCTAAACGCAGCCTAAAAAATAAAACATACCTTTAAAAGTAAGCAAAAGTGATCTTTCACGCTAGTATTTTCATAGAATGATTTTTAGTTAACGTAATATTGGTCTAGTCGACTGCTTTTTAAGGTCCAATATACCTAGTAATTTACTTTAAACTTTGAAAAATTTTAGCCTAAGCCTCATTGCTACTTGGCTAACATTGTGTAACAATTCCAGATCAGTGGTTCCTCAGACGGCGGCCTGGCTCCTCGCCACGCGGCCCTCAAGTCTGGCATCCCGGTGGAAAAGCCGGCGCTCGGCGTCAACAGGCTCTGCGGGTCGGGCTTCCAAGCTATCATTAACAGTGCACAGGTAGAGATACTTACGTTAGTACTATTTAGCGTTCCGAAAAACTGGACGTGATATCATCATCAGCCGGAAGACGACCACTATTGAACAAAGGCGTCTTCCTTAAAATGCTTCACTCAACGACAACTTGTCATTTGCATTCACCGCTTGCCCGCAACTCTGATGATATCGCCGGTCGACTTTGTAGGAGGCCTGCCAACGCTGCGGTTCATGATATCACATTTAATGGTTTCTGTATTTAAGCAGTGATAAAATTGTCCCGTGAGCGAAATCTTATCTATTAAATAATCTAGACGCTATTGATATTCTTAAAAGGACACCTTTTCTTTTCTTAAAAGGACATCATAACCGGAGCCGCCCAAGTCTCTCTGGCCGGTGGTACAGAAAACATGTCAGCAGTTCCCTACGTCGTGAGGAACGCTCGCTTTGGCGTCAGTTTGGGTGTGAAGGTGCCTTTCGAAGATTTCATGACAGCTTCCTCGTTGGACACATACTGCAGCTTCACCATGCCACAGACGGCCGAGAACTTGGCAGAGAAGTATGGTCTCCAGAGAATGGAGGTAGACCAATACGCCTTGCAATCCCAGCAGAGGTGGAAAGCAGGTAACTTGTGGTTAAGTACCTACTGGTTGTTGACACTTTATAGTTTTGGACTTTTGAAGTTTTTCTGTTAGTCATTTTTCTTTATACTTCGTAACTACTCGTATATATACCATATTTTGGTAACTAAATATGCAATTATAGGAACATAGGTATATAGCAATAGTTTTTTCTTCTTCGGTTAACTGATATTAATTAAAATCTCGCCTTAATTTTCAGCACACGACCAGGGTGTGTTTAAATCAGAAATGGCCCCAGTGACTGTGAAGGTCAAGAAGCAGGACAAAGTGATCGAGGTGGACGAGCACCCTCGCCCGGAAACCAACTCGGAGATGCTCAGCAGACTCCCCGTGCTCTTCAGAAAGGGAGGAGTCGTTACTGCTGGAAATTCGTCTGTAAGCTGCTAAATTATATATACCTACATGAATATCAATAGGCTCGCCCCCTATCATATTAGGATCTAAAAACATAACTGGCGAAATGTGGGTGTACGGTATGTGCACCTCTGCCTACCCCTTAGGGGAATATAGGCGTAATGTTATGTTATGTATAAATAATTTCTCCTGTTTGCGTAGTTTTTTATATCCTACATAATATGTATTTATTATGCCTTCTGGATATGGTCTTATTATAATGTAGCCTATTTGGAACGCTAACATATTTTTTCTCGAAGTCTGAGAAATGGGCTCAAATTGTAATTTATCGCACAACTCAAAAATATTTCATCAATGAATGGTTGATATAAATTACCCAACAACTAACGGTTTGCCAACTATTAACAGGGAGTAAACGATGGTGCTGGAGCCCTGGTCCTGGCTAGCGAGGAGTCCGTGAAGCAGCACAACCTGACGCCGCTGGTGCGCCTGCTGGGCTGGTCGTTCGTGGGCGTAGACCCGGCAGTCATGGGTATCGGCCCCGTGCCCGCCATACAGACGCTGTTACAAGCTACGGGACTGAAGCTAGATGATGTGGATCTAGTTGAGGTAAACCATCTAGTTCAGCAGTTTAGGTCTTATCAGTTTGTATGATAATTTGCGTTTTTTATTTAGGACTTGAGACTAGAAGGAAATGTTATGGTGAACATCTAATCAGGAGTATCGCTACATTATTAAATTTCACATAAAGTAATCAACCTATACCTACCTAATAAAGTGAAATGTAATATTTATGTAGGTAAAGCAAGTTTTACATTGCCACAATTTTTTTATTTTATTAAAACTTATGATGTCCTTACCATCATCTTCTAGATTCGACTTCCGAACATTTATTTTCACGTTTTCCTTTTATTATAGATAAACGAAGCCTTCTCAGCTCAGACTTTGGCGTGCGCTAAAGAGCTGGGTCTGGACCAGAGCAAGTTGAACGTGAACGGAGGAGCCATCGCGATAGGTCACCCTGTGGGCGCGTCGGGCGCTAGGATTACTGCACATCTCGCGCATGAGCTCAGGTTAACTTGAAGATATAACAAGATTTATATTGTAATTATCGATAGGTAGGTATTCTCCATCTTCTTGGACTCAATTGGACTATAGGCCATCGGTCCCAGAATAGGAAGGCACCTGTATCTTCGAAACAAGTGAACTGTTCTTTTATCATTGTTCTCTCCTCAAGGATGGAATCTTGACGTGGTAAATAACCACTTCTAACATACATACATAAAGACACGCCTGTTTCCCAGAGGGGTAGGCAGAGACCACGGATTTCCATATAAAAAACTGTTATATAAAACATTTATCATCAAGATTTCCTCTTAAACTTCCTGTTTTATGTTACAGACGCCGAGGCCTAAAGAGAGGTATCGGCTCAGCCTGCATCGGTGGAGGACAAGGAATCGCCCTCCTTCTTGAGACTGTTTAATTGTACCGTGTATTGTCTGAACAAAATATTTGTAAATAATGTTATGAAATATAATTATTTTTGTTATATTTTTTGTTTTATTTATGATACTCTTTATAAACATATGTGTTCAAAACATGTAGCACTGTGTTGGTATTATAGACATCTTTATAAACCATGTTCCTCAGAAATAAGTTCAATCCTATTCCGACAGAGTGTAGTCATTTTTGGAGTTAGACAATAATGAGTTAGGTACAGAATGAACAATGAATGGCTTATGGGGTTATAGCTTAACATAACATCACGCCTGTATTCCCCGAAGGGTTAGGTAGAGGTGCACATATGGGGTTATAGGCTGACTAGACAAGATTAAAAAAGATCGTAACAACAGCCCTTACCATGAACTCTTAGCATGATATTTTCATAGTAGAAGCAAGACACCGCGCGGTGCTACCTGCAAAAAACGGCGACTTGCTTCCTCAAGATACATAATATCCTGCTTTACGAATTGATGGTAAGGGGCAGTTTGCCCTTATTTTTTCTTTAGCAGGACATAGGTAGGTACAATCAAAATCATAGGAACAAACATTTATCATGAGTATATTAAGTGTTTCTAGAAAAATAGCTGAGTGGGGATGTAATCCTGATTCCTGACGTACATAGTTGGCCAGGCCGCCAACGTATTCTTCAGTGATCATCTATGCCGTTGATGACTTTACAAACATACTCTCATTTAAAACAAGGAATAGAAAAAGCTGCTACCAGCGCCATCTGAGTTACCGGTAAATGGAAACTGCCAGCAACAAAACAATCTAAAATAGGTAATCATTTATCATTCGTATTTTAAGAACATTACAATCTAAAGATTTGAAAATACCTACATTCGGTTGATCCTCGTAAATATACAATATCGTTATATCAACACGCTCGCTGATAACAAGTACCTATCAAACTATTTAGTGTACGAAAACAAGTTTTATGTAAAACACGGTTTTATTTCACTACTACAGCTGAAATACCTACTCTGTTTTTCTTATTTATCAAAAAAAATGGCGGCGACCACGAAAGGTTAGTTTTTTTTTATTATTACGCAATCTATGTTGAATTATCACTTACTTGTCAATAGCGATTAACAGATAAGGAAACTGATACATTATGTGGGGTGCTAAAGGATATCTAACTATATTATCAGTCTATAAAATAAATAGAAGATAATAATATTGTTAGGTATAAGTACACACATTCTTGAAATAGTGGTTAACTATTTGTACGAAATACAAAGAAATTCACATTTTACTGTGTGTGTACTTACGGTAGGATGGTAAAAACGCCTACAAATATTGTAAAAGTTATTCCAAGTTTTAAGGTTATCTTATAGCAAATAAATAACTGCAGAAGAAAACTACAATTTAGGATATAAAAAAATATTAATGTAATACACAACCGACTATATCTGATATCTTTTTTTGGTTCAATGAATTGCTTATTTTTTCAGCGATATTCATAATTGGCGCGAAACGAACGCCATTTTGCAGCTATGGCGGCCCATTGCGAGAGTTGCCAGCATCACACGTATTTGCAGCCGCAGCGAAGGAAGCGATACACTCTGCCAACTTAGACCCCACTTTTATTGACAATACAGTCGTTGGAAATGTTAATTTTGTAAGTTTATTATTATGTTTGTTGTATGGAAGGTCAAGTTTAAATGATAGGAAATATCTACAAGTGAGATACTGCTTTGTTTTTAGAATAGGATGTTTTGTACTTATTTTATTCCTTTAGCCTCTTTTCTAACGCTCAAGTGGCACTATTTGGCAATATTAATAAGTTGCCATTAATTTTTCAAACTCTGTTAAGTTACATTTGATTTTTAAATAATACCTGCAACGATAATTAGTACGGATTTTTATTTATTTTTCAAAGCTTTGAATATGTTTCAGTTGAGCCAGTGCGATGGAGGGAAGACACCTCGGTACTGCGGCATATACTCCGGGGTGCCGATCAGCAGCCCAGCGCTAGGTGTCAATAAAGCTTGTGGAACTGGGCTACAGGCTATTATCAACAGCGCTGTGGTAAGACCATGTTTTACGTTCTCACATAACGTTCGATGGTTGACAAAATATACAAAATTTGCCTGTAATATGCATTGCCATTCTGTAGACCTAGAAGTCGCCACTATTCAAACTAGATTTAGTGCAACTTGTTAATAAGACTGGCCTTGTATAGCGTCCATCTCATCACTAAACTCTTTTTTACAGGATATAATTACAGGAAATTCGAAGATTACTCTAACTGGTGGAACAGACCTGATGTCTGCTTTACCGATGCTAGTGAGGAACGTTCGCTTCGGCACTGCTTTAGGCGCTTCATATCAATTACAAGACCATATACAGAGACTGGTGCCAGACAGCTACACTGGACAAACGACAGATAGATTGGCGGAGGACTTGGCAAAGAAGTTCAAAGTGTCGAGAGAAGAGGTGGACGAGTTCGCTGCTCAGAGCCATTTGAAATGGAAAACAGGTAAATATCTCATTAGCATCGCCTTTATTACATTCATTTTTTAGGCTGGAACCCTTAATCTAAACAATTAAGTTACAATATGATTGTTCTACGTAAAATACCTACGAAATGTCCTTGGTTTCGATTCCGAGTGCTAACTTCTAGAAGCTTCTGTAGGTCATTCAGCTGCTTAATCATTTTACCTCTTACGCAAGCACCGAGCTCCAATAAATGTTAAATTATTCAGTAAGTTCTTACTTTTATACCAGCTCATGAATCAAACGCCTTCGAACAAGAGTTGGTCACATTGACGGCGACGTTAAAGAAGAAGCAGGTAGTGGTGAACACGGATCAGCTACCTCAGCCATCGATCAAGACTGAAGATCTGAACCAATTGCCTGTTGTTTTAGAAGACGGAGATGTGATCACATCTGGTAATACTTCTGTAAGTTAAGGAAACTTCTTGACCTATATAATATACCTCTGGAATCACTTTTTCTGGCTATATTGTACATTTACTTCATGGAAGATGGAAGCAACCTCCTAAAATCATTTTAGGGAATTATTATTTTAATAACTGTCATATAATAGTCGGACAAGAGACGATCCAAACAGAGAAACCGCAAGATTGGGAATCGCGGAATACTGGAAATCTTATAGTTGTCTAATCTTTCACTAGAAACGCTCTCTCGTACCAGGAGCCTCGTAAATATTCTTTTAAAATTTTAGACTCCTGCTGACGGTGCGGCAGCTCTTCTTATAGCAGGTGAAGAATCTGTGAGGAATCACAACCTTCGACCATTAGCCAGGATATCAGGATGGGCATGTGTTGGGGTAGATCCAGTAGACGCTGGGATAGGCGGAGCTTATGCCGTCAGGAAGCTGCTAGAAGACCAGAAACTGAACGTTGAAGACGTGGACTTGTTTGAGGTAATATAAACTTTTTTTGAGTAACATTTATCTTTGCCCCGTCTGATCCTATAACTTTTGGTCTTAGGATTATATCCAATGTGAATTTTGCACAAGTAAATATCTCAAGAAAAACCCAGACTCGCCTAGAAAGTCCTGCTAACACTTTTCCCAAATTTTCAAAAGACTTCAATTTTCAGCCATTTTGGTAGATGGGAGTATGCCAGGATCGTAGCAAATGGAAATCCGTGGTCTCTGCCTACCCCTCAGGGAAACAGGCGTGACTTTATGTATGTATGTATGTATGTGGTAGATGGGACCAAAATGGCTTGAAGGAGTAGTAATAGAGAGGATATTGATTCATTAGATATTGCTAAAAACTTGCAGCTGAACGAAAACTTCGCGTCTCAAGCGCTGATAGTCGCCAAAGAACTGAAGGTGGACCTCAATAAGGTGAATGTTAGCGGCGGGGCGCTGGCTCTAGGGGACCCAGTCTCTGCGACCGGCGCGAGGATGGCAACACATCTAGTTCATGAACTACGGTAAGTTAATTAGTGTAGAGTATACCAACAAAATATATCTATTTCTCGTGCAGTTTGCAGGACATCTTCATATGAAATACCACCTGTTTTATTAAAAAATATAGTGACATGCGCGAGGTCATATCCTCAAAATCTGTATGAATGTTCAGTCAAGAAATTCTCGATAGCAGCCCAAAGATAGGTAGTATTGGTAGATAGATGCTGCTCCCGTCTGTGCCTCGAGAAGCACGTGTAGCCGGGGGTCAAACGTCACTCTCAAGTTGTGTCGGTCTGTTACCCCATCGAAATATTAGTATCACGAAATACACTTGTACCCTATATTATCTCCTGCTAATGGTTATTCTCATTTAAGGTTGACTTTAACCGGATTCTATCTGCAAGATTTTTTATCATAATTTATTATGCCAGTATTAACAATTTCTTTCAGTCGGCGTCATTTGAAAAGGGGTATTGCCGCCTCAAGCTGTGGCGGTGGACAGGGCGTAGCAGTGTTATTGGAAATTATATAAACAAAATAACTCCCTATTTAAAACCCTGCTTAAGATAACAACAGTTAAAATATACAATTTTAGGTATATGTTGTAAATAGCTACATAAATTATTATTGCAATATAAAAAAATGATTTATTTTCTTTAATTTATACGAGACACCTACCTATTCTTTTCCTTGTTAAAAAATATTTGATTATTTTATAAAACTTTAAATAGTTTAGATTTTTAGACATAGTAATAATAATTAAGTATGTCATTAAATAAATAAAAAAATGAACTATTTTATGTAATATACTAATCATGTAAAATATACTAAAAATAAAAATGTTTAGTGTGTATTAGTAACGTATATTTATGCAGTCACAATATTAAAACATTGGGTATACCAACTAAAACTGCTTGAGGCAGTCACATTTGCGCTTAATTACATTGTAAAATTACAAGTAAACATTGATTACACTGGCTAATACAAAACGAATTATACATTATATTATAACTACAGTTTACATTATATACTAATAATAATTGATATAAGAAATTTGTATACTTACATAAGAATATTTTATAAACTAACTCTACAAGCATTTAAAAAAATGGGAACATTACAATCTCATGGAATTTTTAACTTAATAATAATAATTTATCTTATTATAATCAGATTATGTCAGTGTTTCACCTTTAGTTACCTGAAAAGAAATAAAAACAGTAATAATAACTGAAATATCGTTTTTAAGTACCCTCAAGACATCCAGAATATTAAAAAAATATATTGTGAGATAGACAAAACACACTAACTGCTGCCTCTTTCACTCGGTATTATTTTGTGAGGCAGTGTTTTTAATTATTTTTTTTTGGTATTGCCATGAATATTGTGCCTTGAACATAAATGGCTGACTAACGCTGATTTTAAGACTACAGAGATGTATCTGAATATAATGATTATGTGGATGTATGAGATTTAACATTTTTAAACTAACTACAATATGTTTAAATATAAGTAGAGACTAGTAAAACAGTGGTTCCGTTCCAATATATTGTGGGTTACCAATCCCAAACCTTTTTAGAGAGCTTCAATATCAAATGTAAATTTTAAAATATTATTTGGTAAAATTTTCCTAAATAACATTTTATCAAATTTATTTACTACTTAATACTTAAGATTATAACAGACTTTTAGACTAGATAGTACATTTATTTGTTACTAATAGAAATGCGAAAAAAATCAAGCAAATAAAATAAATGAACAGGTGCCTTACTATGAGATTGCATTGCAGGTCATTTACCGCTGGGAAGCAAGACGCGGTCTCACTTCAACAGCGGAAACTGACCTGCAATAGACCCCCATAGTAACCCCGCAGTACTTATTACAATATCTTACAATTTGACTAAGTCTACAGTTCTACTGGTTTTGATCCATCCACTAGTTTCAGGTCCTGGCTTTGTATTCCAGGTTGGCATTTCTGTTGAAATTTTGTTTTGTTGAATTTATTTTAGTTTCTGTAATAATCTGATAATACAAACCGCACAAGATAGAGGAATAATCCTTGATCTACATTAACATTGTTCTGGTAATATATTTATTGTTCAGATTTGATAATTTCAATGTATGTTTAGGGGAGCTATTTGCAAAAAGGTTTTATTCTAGCCATATGACTCAAAGTTAGATGAATATGTAGATGCATGGGGATTCAGGGTGGATAAGTTAAAGATATGTGATATTAATTAATTTGGGGACACAAATGTGACGAATTGCTGACAACAACGGGGCAGTTTACGTTGTGGAAGCGAGACGCCGTTACGTGCAGTGTAATGCGGCGTCCCGCTTCTACAACGTAAACTGTCCTGTTTTAAGAGTTCATGGTGAGGGGGCTGATTGGCGCTGTGGCTAAGCAATTGGACTGCTATATACATTTGTGTGATCCGCAGATGTTTGTCCCGAGTCTGGGTGTTTGTGTATGTGATATTTCATGTTTATGAAACGCACCCACGATACAGGAGAAAATTCGAAGTTTAGTAAAAAAAAAAAGGGAGATACTTTAGACGTATTTTCGTTATTGTATAGGCCTGTGAAAATGAAGCCAATATTGTTTAGTTAACATGGCAGTGGCAATTTGGGCCACCCTGGTAAGTAGGGTACATATTGTCACTAGCCATCTACATAAGAAAAGATGAGACTGAGAAGAGAAGAATTAAAAAATTGGGTAAATCCCCAATGACACAGGACAAGGTCATATTAGACAAGTGTATTGATGACTGCTTGCAAAATTGAACTTTGAATCACGGTAATTAGTAATTTTGATTGAGTTAAAATGCATTAAAATTAACTTACGCAAGCTTCCAAGTAGTCAATCTTGCGCTCCAAAGAGGTCAGCTTCTCATTGAGTGTGGCAAGTCTGGATCGGCATGACATGTCTGAAAATGAAGAACAGCGATTTACAATTTTTAATCCGCTGCTGCATGGATTGATAGCGGTTAGATTTAATTGTTAAATTTACTGTGATGTCACCCTTAAGACGTAAATACTTAAACTTGAAATTCAATGGATTTGAGCAGTGACGCAATGGCTCAGTTGGCAGAGTGGCGACACGGTACAGCGAAAGTTGCGGGTTAGAGTTCCAAAATTGGCATCACTATAGGGAAGAACAGGTACGAAACTCCAAAAGTTACTCTTTTAAATAAAATACTAGTTTTTGTCCACATTAAGTAGCCTATGTCCTTTATCGGGTCTTAAACTTTCTACATGCCAAATTTCATCAAAATCTGACCAGTGGTTTGGATGGAGTAACTTTCACATTTATAATATTAGTATGGATGGTACAATATAGAAGGTTTACTTAGTGTAACAAAAAACAATTGGCAATTAAATTATTTGGGAAAAACTCCTGTTAAGTCAATTTAATAAGACACACACTAAGCAAAATAGTACTTTATTACCCATAGAAATGTATCCTGCAATACAATACCAATGTTAACATTATCAGACAATGACATTTTTTTATTTAAAAGCCCTTTCTATGCATACTATGGACAATAAGAAAAACAAGAATTGATTGTTTAGAACTAGAATTAGAATACAGCAGACTGAATGGGAGCATTATCTAAACACAAGAACTTCACTGAATCATCATTGAAAACTACAATATGGAACCTATTTATAAGGTTTGAGTGCGTTATATCAGAATATAATTGAATCATTATATTCCCTATACAACAATAGCATGATTTGATAAATAGCTTACCGAATGAATTAAGGAAATCTGTAATCTTCTTTATGCTTCCAGTAATTACTTCGATATATTCCCTGTTCGCCCAATCCTGCTGGATTTGTTTCTGTATGGTCTCCCTGGGCGGTGTCGACATTATTGCTAATATTTTAAGTTACTGTTTATGGGGATAACTCCTGGATTTCTGATAGTAATCCAGATCTTCAACAGACCAAGCCTACCCCAGATGCTTATTTACTAATTTACTGAATACTCTGAGGTTTTGTGGAATTTATGGCATAAAACTAACGTGAGTTCACTGTATATTGCGATAATTATGCTACTAAAGTCTAACTAGGGATGGAACACGGACAATTTGTCAACTGTAAATATGACATTATAGTAACCAGTGTTGCAAATGTAATAAGTAAAATAAGATTAAATAATCCATTTCATGCTATGATAATTTATATTTTCATGTTCTAAGAAATGTAGAAAAAATAATTATCATGGAGAATGTATAATAATTACGAAGTATAATGATTATCAGTTTAAGATTAATTTTAATCTATCTTCTGATCTTATTCGTGATTATCCATAAGTTAACCACCGCTATTAATTTCAATTAAACTACATAAAGAAATATATAAATATTAAAGGTAAAAGTAGGGATATTTTTGTTTATTGGCAGCACTCAGTGTGCATTTGTCAATTTCAATTTGAGTTGTCAAATAAATCAACGTCAACTACCAGCAGTACCAGCTGTTCTGCCGGTGTTTCATTCTCTAACCATTTTATGAAAATAATAGGAAAATGGATGAGATAGAATATAAATTAAACACTAACAATAGTGTCCTTATCGTAAACGCGATTGACAAGTTGATATCTACAATAAAAGCGAAGTACAAGCCCATAGAACGTCAAAGATTTGTCAATGAAAATGAGGAGCTAAAGTTTTTAAGAGAAAAATGTTCATCGAAGGAGGCCAAAGTGAGTCTGACGGCGTGCCAGGGTCTGCTAGCTCTGGTGGAACTTGGGGTGCTCGAGATAGCACATACTATGTCAACGGTCGTCACTTTATTGCCGAGTGCACAGTAAGTTTAATTGAATGTGATGTTTACGTTAATTCATGAAAGGGAAGAGAAGGAATAAGGAACCAATAATCCTCTTCAGTGTAGCAACAATGTAAAATTAATGAAATATCTAAATATTACCTAAAGCACTTTCAAAAATGGACAATAATAAAACAAAACTTGTTTATATTCTAGCAACTATTCAGCAATAATATCAACAATGGCTGGCCTTTTAATTCTGGACCTTAAGGCTCGCCTGGTGCCAGGCCAGCAGTACAGGTGCCAGTTCACTCTAAAGTCTCCGCAACATCCGTTTATAACGGTGCTGGAGAAGAACAAGGAAGCAGAGGATGATGTACTGGTACAGATGCATGCACTGTGCACTCATCCTGATTATATGTAAGTTTTAAATTACTATAACCACATTAGTTTATGATGTCACTCGAAAAGCTCCAGACGACAGCGAGGAAGACCCAGACGGAGATGGCGGGACGAACTTGACTTGTTTATGCAAGGCTGGTTGCTGGCAGCTGGTTACAGGGAGATTTGGAAAGAGAGGGCCTTTGCCCAGCAGTGGAACATTCCAGGCAAGCAAAAAAAAATTGTTTTACAAATGGTTTTGTTATAATCATGTAGTAATTTAAATGCAAAGCATTGATAGCTGAGTAGTATAACTAAAGTCAAAGTTTTCAGTTCAAACACTGGCCTGCACCAACGTCTTTTCGAATTCATGTGCATATTATAATTTATATACTATATATACTGTCCTCTTACCATGTACTCTTGAAGCAGGACAGTTTACATTATGGAAGTGTGACACGGCATTACACTGATCACTATTTGACATTGTTATAACATTCTCCTAGTCTCAATAAAGTCTTTCATTCCAGTGTATCATCAAACAGCCTGGAACTGCTCCGGCCAGTATTCCTCTGGCTAACTTGCCACCCTCAACGGAACTGCAGTATAAGGCCGTGGCAGTTGCTCCTGAGCCTGCCACAAACAACGGCTCAGTCATCATTGCTTCTTGCTTGCCTGAGTTGTCAACAGGTAAGTTATTGTTTTTGACAAAATTGTTATTTTGAATGTAGCTATGTATTTAGTGCAGTGTTTTTGCCGGCAACCTGCGCCTCGCGACCCACATGTGGCTCTTTGGATATGAAGCTGCTCTTTAGTTCCATATGCAAATATTATTTATGTTGCAAAAAAAGTCATTTTAAAAATCTTTCTGAATTGATTAACGAGGATTAGGTAGAATAGTTTCTTTTGTATCAAAAGTACTATTTATTGTTGGCAAGAAAACATTTTGGGACTCTTTAAAAACTTTGAAATTTTGTAAATTGTAAGTTTTAAATCTTCCGACTCTAAAGATTGCCGACCCCTAATTCTCAATATCAACAGATCTACAGCCCGGAGTCCATAGAGCGCTCGTTTGCGGCGTACAGCGCGGTGACGGAGGCGGCGGTGTTCCAGCAGCACCGCGACCAGGTCATGGCGCTGCTGCCGATGCTGGCAAGAGTTTCCGGGCAGCTCAGCAAGCTGCAGTATGTATACTACAGTATATATACTACACATTAAATTGTCATTTCCTTCAGTGTTTTTAGCAACTGTTAACTAATCAAACTCAAAATAATAATAACAATAACCCCCCGTCAGACGCGACCCCCGCGCGTGCTACACGCTGATCGAGCGCTGCTTCGCGCTGGACGCGCCCGAGCTGCGCGCGGTGGCCGGCCTCACTCTCATGCTGCTGGCCGAGAACCTGGCCCACACCTCCGCGCTGTACCTGCACGAGCTGTTCAACTTATGTAACACCCATTATTATTATTATGTTACTTTGTACCAGTCTCGACTTTACGAGATATGTACATCTAAGTTTGCTTCGGCATTTTTTCTCGAAGTAATCAATTAAGAAATGCCAATGATGCTGACGACCTGATTAGTGCAGTGGCTAAGCGATTGGACTGCTGCGCTAAGGGTCGCGGGTTCGATTCCCGCACGGGGCAAAACTTTGTGCGAACCACAGATGTTTGTCCCGAGTCTGGGTGTTAGTGTATGTGATATTTCATGTTTGTGAAACGCACCCACGACACAGGAGAAAATCCTAGTGTGGGGCGACGTTTTATTTAAAAAAAAAAAAAAAAAAAATGGTATCTAGATTTCAAAAATCAAGAGGAAGATTGTGTAAACCTGTTTAAACTCCCCCCCCCCCCCCCTCCCCTACCCATAATGTTCGATGGAAAATCGATGAGATCCACACAATACATAGGATCGCAAAATAAATGCACGTGATACCTAACTATAACCCCGACCCCTTGTGACCTTTAGTGATCTTTTCCGAACCCCCCCTTTGAAGCCTCACGTAATTAATGAACGATCGGACATACAAACATTACAAAAAGTTATTATCAAACAGCACCAATACCTTCGTTCACAGGTCTAAACATAATCAGCAAGTACGAGTACTCCTCAATATCCCTCAACGTGTTCGTGGCCCTCTCGCTGCAGTGGCTGAACCTCCCCTCATACCTCACAGCATCAGCTCTTAAAGTCGCATCCAAGATCCTCGACACGTACCAAGACAACTATAAGGACGACACGCGACTCCACACCCCCAACTTAAAAGCGAACAAAACCTTCCAGACATTACTATTTACCGACGGCCACTTATCCATCGTCTTCAAACTAAATCAAAACTGGGAACGGATGAGAGACAGCCCTGAGCAATTAAAGAGCTGGCTTGATTGTATCGGTACTGTCAACGAAGAACTCAAGTTGGAGTTATTACCTTTTCTTCTCGGCATGATATTGGAGAAGCGTAAAGAAGATTGGTACGACGAAGTAGTGGTGAAAGTGATTAAGATTGTGGTGGACTTAGTTAATTATAAGAAGGAAGTGTCGGTGCAGCTGTTGCCGCTGTTAGTGTATAAGATAGCTAATGATAGGTGTCCTAGTGTTAGGCTGGAGTGCTTGAGGGCGCTGCCGTTGATGGCGAAGACTAAGGTGAGTGATTTAAAATTTTAAATAATGCATTTTCGTTAAAGTAAAGATGTACTCTTAGTTAACGGAAGTATTCTACTCATTTTATTGCGTGAAAATACGACTGCTGATGTAAACGATACACATAATTATTATCATCATCAGCCGGAAGACGTTCACTGCTGAACCAAGGCCTCCCCCTTAGAACATAATTATAATAAAAATACCTAACTGAAAAAAAAATATCATGAGAAGAATTCGTTTTTATCCAAGCGCAGATTATAATAAAAACTTAGTGAAAGTTTTAAAAATACAAATAAGTGTGTTAAATTAATCATAATTTCCAGGAAAACGTGCCAACAATAGTGTCAGTGTTAAACAAACTGAAAGCCAACAAGGGTGCGCCGACCTCGTTCCTCATCATGCTGTACACCAGCTTGGCTGAAACTCAGGTACACATAACATCATGCCTGTATTCCCTGAAGTGGTACGCAGAGGTGTATAACACACCCATATCACCAGTTATGTTATAGGTACCAATGTAACAGGGCAAGCTTATTGCCATTAACTAGGCATAAATCCAAGTACCGTGCTGTTACTGAGAATTACCTTATGGAAAATCCCAGTAACATTTTGCGCGATCTGGGTTTGAAATCCAGGACCTCATACTTAGCAGTCACGCTTAGGCGACGATTAGATCAACGAGGCAGTACAATATTACATGGAGAACAAATTCATCAATATAGAAAAACGAAAAATATAATCAAAAAAAGTCAATTCTTAGTAAGGAGAGTGGGACCTAGAATAAAACCCTGGGGTAAACCAATCTCAAATATAGACCTAAACTATTGTTTCATATTTTAAAACGTACGTTTGTTTACTCACTTCATACCTTTATAGATTGATGACAAGATATTGCTCAGAAATGAAGTAAAAGGTATCACTTTGCTGTTAAGTATGGTGTAATTAGTGACTAACCAAATCAAAAGCCTCCGCAAAATCACGAGGTGTTTAATTCCGTTTGAATAATTTTGTACCTACCTTGAGACATCGAGGATCGATCGGCCAATCAAGGACCTCGCGCAGTGGCTATGCGATTGGACTGCTGCGTAGGGATTACGGGTTCGATTCCCGTAGTAATAACTACTAGCCTAAGTCTATTGACATGGCTATTCTTTGCCATGCAAACGACAGTGGCAGGTATAATTTAATTAATTGTTAAATACTGACTCATTCGTAAACAGGTGCGATGTTTCCCCTACTTACAAGAGATGTTGGTTGATATCGGCAAACCGGAAGACTTGAAGTGGGAACTAGACATTGCCAAGGCGGTCGCTGTTGAAAGAATATGCGAGATACGGTGAGCTAATGTTAATTTGGTGTGTCAAAAGGCTTGTTCTAAGGCAAACTATGACTTACATAACATCACGCCTGTATTCTCCGAAGGGGTAGGCGGTGTGCAGTACACATACATTTTGCCAGTTATGTTATAAGTCCCGATGTAATATGGGGAGAGCCATTTGCCATTAACCGGGCATAAACCCAGACTCCGTGCTGTGACTGAGAATTACCAAAAGGAAAGTGCCAGTAGCACTTTGCGCCGACCCAGAACCTCATTACCAGCTTAACTTACCGACTACTAGACCAACGAAGCAGCTACTATGTCTTATCCTGTTTTTGCCTTGTACAGTGCTTCTGGATGAAACGAGTTGTCTCTTTCTCTGTTCGGTCCTGTAGCCCCACGAGTCACGGCCTAGAGCTGGTGTCGGTGATCTCGTCGATCCTGAACCGCTGCGGGGACAAGTCGGGCGCGGTGTCCACCAGCGTGTGCGTGCGCAGCCTCCAGCTGCTGTGGCGCGGGGCCGCGCTGGCGCCGCACTCCACCTGGGCCGCGCTGCAGCCCAAGCTGGCGCGGGACAACAGGCACAGCGTGCAGATCAGGTAACACATGGCCAGGACTCTCAGACAACTGATGGGTGAAGAAAGTACACCCTGTTAAAGGCATTGATGGTGTATCCCCAGCATCTGTAAGCTGCTGAGCGAGGTGCCGTCGCTGCGCGTGTCGACTCCGGAGTTCGAGCGGCTGGTGCGCGACGCTGTGGCCAAGCTGTGGGGGTTCATCGCCGAGGGGAACCGGCCGGAGCTGGTGGAGGCCGCCTGCGACGCCCTCGCCACTTTCAAGATTGATGATTATACGCTTAAAGATGTTCCAGAGGTGACAACTTAAACTACTTATAGGTCCAATAAAGCCGTGTACGGATGACCGAACACGAACATCGATAATCGATCATCGGATACAAGCCATCGATGAATATTTGATTTCTATTTATTTATTCATAAAATATAAGCTTACAGTATATACAACTATATCATCATCAGCCAGAAGACGTCCACTGTTAAACAAAGGCGTCATTTAGAAATTGTGATTTGTATGAAACCAGTATGAAATCAGCCACTCCTGGCGTAAAAAAAAAATTCTCTAGTTGCTTCCACTTACTAGTTACCGATCTAAAACCTATTTTCATGATAATGTGCCGTGTCGGCAACTAAAAGTGTCTACATTACTTTAAGATGTAACAGATTATGCCCCCCTCAGATTTACAGGAAGACTGTGAAGCTACCAGCATCCTTCTGCAAGACGCCTGCTGATGCCGCTAGGAAACCAGAAGATGTCCTGGACTATGTACCTTGTAAGCATAGTATATTTATGCATCTGCGTTGCCAACGTCCAAAATATCCCTTAAAACAAATTGCCTTTCACCCCTCGATGTAATTTTAGGTGAGATCTGGCCGGAAGTGTTCAAGTATACCAACCAGGGGGCCCTGCTGGGGGTGCAGCGCCTGGCGTCCCGGCTGATCGAGCGCGAGCTGCGCGGCTACCGCAGCGGGGTGTACCAGCACGACGCGCGGCAGGAGCCCGCCAGCCTGGCTCACCTGCACTGCACCAGCGTGGCCAGGGCGCTCGTCGAGTGCTTCAGGAGGCAGGTCAGTGATGCAGTGCTGAGTACACCGCCAGCCCGTCATGTAGGAGAGTAATAAAAAATATTTGATATTAAGATTAAATAAAGAGATTTTTGTACATTTTAAAATTGTGACTTTATATTTTGTATAATTATACAACATTTTCTTTTAGTTTAACTTATATCATTACTTCCTCGAATTTGGTCTCCGTTAGCGGTCGTAAGGTTCCTGGTTTCGGTTTTATCTCTGGTTACAAAATTAATTTTTCTAAAATGTGCCGTGACTACTTTTGGTTTCAATAATTTCGAATATAGCCTTTGATAACTTAGAAAATAAAATAGGTGTACCACATCCACATATCGCCAGTTGTTTCATAGCCATGAGACGAGCCTATTGCCAGCGACCGGGCACGAATCCAGACTGCTAGGCTGTTACTGGAAAATTGTCGTACATTTCAGGCCACATCTCCATCATACGACTACCCGGAGGCCGTGCTGCTGTCGATCCTGCAGACCCTGACGGCGGAGTACCCCAAGCCGCTGCCGCCGTTCGACTTGTGCTTCACGGTGGAGCTGTTCCCGCGCGGCGCGGGCTGGCGGGCGGGCTGCGTCACGCTGGCGGCGCGGCAGGCGCAGCTGGCCGGCTCCGCGCGCCGCCTGCTGGACGGCTTCCTGCTGGCCGTCGCCGCCGGCACTGCTGAGGTCACCTGGCTATAAGTGGGCTTGCCCCTTCCGCTGTCTGCTCTTCGGTGGAGTTGATTCCTGCGGCGCGGCAAACTAGCAATGTTTTGATTTGACGATGCTATGTATTGCAATGTACCAGGATATCAGAACTCTAACAGAGATAAGACAAATCTAAAGAGGCTTTCTTAATTAACGCAAGCGAAACCGCGTGCAAAAACTAGTTATCTATAAATACCTAGCACTCTATGATTACAAACCTAACATTCAGGTACATACGAAGACAAAACCATAAAATGTATTTTTCTGTCACTAGGAATCCGACATCGTCCTAATCTTCGACATCCTGCCGATCCTGTGTCGAGGCATGCCCCCCAACTCCCTCCGGGCTCCCCTCGAGCGGTGCCTGGCTGACTCCTTCGCCGAAGTCGCTAACATCAAGGCTAAAGCCAAGGGCAGCGACCACGAGTACCTGTTTATTACACAGCTGGAGAAGATCCGCCAGGCTCTGGAGTGTGACAAGATACACGATGCTAATAGGACGCTACTGTCGCAGCTGGTGGAGAACTACTTCTCACTCATAAATGATGATAATGTGGTGAGTTTGTAACTCAGTTTTTGGTTTTGGATTTTTGTGTAACCTAGCTCTGGTTTTTTATATGAAATTGTCACATTTAGTAGGTATTTAGTTTTTCTTAAAGTTTTAAGTGACGATGACTTTGTTCTTACAGGCCGTATTGTTTTCGGTAAAAGTTATATGTTATATATAATACATATATAGATATACATTATTGGTGATACCTTCATATGAAATTTCATCAAAATCGGTCTAGCCGTTTAAGTGTGAAGAGGTAATTTATTATAACCCCATGCCCCCGCAGGCCTGGCCGGCCTTCGTGTCGACGTGCGTGTCCCTGCCGGCGCGCGCGCTGGAGCGCGTGTCGTCCCCCTCCGGCTGGTGGGAGCTGCGCCCGCGCCTGCTGCGGAAGGCGGCCGCGCTCCGCTGCGCGCAGGCGCGGCTAGCTGCGCAGGCGCACGAACATACCGCGCTCAACTGGCTCAACGAGATCATCGACGCGCAGGCCACTGAACTTACGTAAGTCTAAACTCCAAAAGGTTAATCAATGCTTAAGATACAACATGTTTAACTTTTACAAAACCATCCTAGAAGGAAGAAGATAACGTAGAAGTAACAGACATACAAACTCACTAACAAACTTCCACCTTTATAATATTAATTTGATGTGTACGATCTGTGTGTGATTGTACCTATAACCTGTTGTCTACCAATTTTAACAAATTGTAATGACCTTTGTAAAACACGATTATCTTTAACGTACTTTTCTTGCAATTCAATTGAATTGAATTAAAATCCCAGCTCGCAGGAGTTCTCGCTGCAGTGCATGCTCCCGGCGCTGCAGGCGGCCCGGCCGGACGCCGCGCACTGCCGGGCCTGGCTGCTGCAGCTCATGGGCCGCTCGCAGGTCGCCTTCAACGAGTGAGTGGACGATCGTAGAAGATTGTACAAATACTATTTTGTAAACGTCACCCCATTTACATTTTGCATACTTAAATATAAAGTTATACATCTGTATGTGGTGACGAAGGTGTGGCACGCCGGCTGCATTTGTTCTGCACTTCATCGTGAGAATTATTATTTATCTACATGTACTTATATGACTTTTGGTGTCATTTTTGAATGTTGCCCATGCTAAGCTTGAATCTAAATTGATAAAGGAAATTTGAAAAATGATGGACACGAGCGCTGCTCTAACCAACTGAGCCATCGTGTAGTCGCTCGCGGTACGGCGAAGGTCACGGGTTCAAATCCCGCTCGTGTCCATCATTTTTCAAATTTCCTATATCAATTTAGATACATGTACTTATGTTTTTCTAAGGCTATCTACTAGTGTACCTATAAATGTTTATAGAACCGAAGACATGTCAGCCAAGCTGTACCTGTGCGACGTGTTCATGCTGAGCGTGCTGGTGTTCAGCGGGCTGTGGGCGCTGGACGGCGCTGCGCATGCGCGGCCCGAGCGGCGCGCGCTGCTGCCCGCTGCCGCTGCTGCGCTGCTGGCCAGGGAGGGCTGGGGGGACTGCATCCTGCAGGTAGGGCTCGGGGTCTACTACTGATATTATATTATCCCTCACTTGAAGAGTCTGAATATCATCATCATCAGACTATCTCCGTCCACTGCTGGACATAGGCATCTCCTATGCCACTATACAGCATATAAATACTCATCATCTTTAGCCAGAAGACGTTCATCGTTGAACAAAGCCACCTTAGGTAAGGGGGGGGGGGATACTACACGACAAAAATTACTTAACGGATTTTGATAAAACTTTACAGTCTACCTCTAGGCACTTAATGATGTGCGTCTTAAATCTGAAGGTATCGTCTGTTGTAGATCCTGGAGTGGTTGTGCCACACGCGCACGGCGGTCGGCGACAGCAGCACGGCCGTGTGCTGCCAGCGGGCGCTGCTGGCCGCCAGGCATGCCGAACACTTCGCCACACACAAGATATGGACGCGCCTGTGAGTATTACGTTTTACCCACGACTGCCCAAAAAAGGAGCGTAATGTTACAGATTTATTCCACCGTAACTTCAGAAAGCCTGAACCAATTTTGAAGTAACCTATCGTTAGAATCCTTAAGTCGATGCGAGTAATAGGCCATATAAATAATTATAAACAAATAAAACTCATACAAAATAATTATATATCATGTATTTTCAAAACTAGGTAGGAGTGACTTTTCTCGTTCATTTTGTTAGCATATGACGTATCTATACTTTTTGAGTTATCATTGACTCTAATGGTATCTAACACTTCTTATTCTTTGTTTCAGGGAGAGCCATTTTGGACGGGACATTATTGCTGATGAATAAATGGTTGCAATTGGCAAGTTGGCACATTGGAATATTGAATCACTAACGTTACATTTCAGCAGCTTACAACCGAGAGGAATGGAGGAAGAAAAGGGAGGCCTTTGACCTGCAGTGGGATGGTCATGGCTGAAATAATTTAATTAATTGACAGCGGCAGTCAAAGTCGATTTTCGTTTACGCTCCGTATTTTAATTTGTTAAAAAATATAATTAGTGTCTACCGTTGTGAAACCATGAATTTATTGAAAAACTAATTTGAATCATGTATATTCCCTATTACGGTCAAATTTTGGCCTCAGCCGGCCTCTAACCACTGCCAGCTATTGCGTATATCGTCGCCCCACCTAGCTGGAGGACGTCGTACACTACGTTAACCGAGTCGTGGTCTCCACTCCAGAACACGTTTTCTCTAACGGTTGTCGGTTCTGTGATATTTGACTTGCCCGCCACTCAATCTCATACTATTGATAATGTGTAAATAATGTATAATCTAGTCAAATAAGATTTGAACTAAAACTGTACAATAATATTAGAAAGTGACCTGTATTTTAGTATTAAGATTTGGGTACAATAAATGAATAAGCTCATATACTCTTCTTTTATTTTTTATATGACACAGTTGTTTATAAGTTATATACAAGACTTATATTGCGTATATCCCTGGCCTAATTCTAATTGATTTAATAAATACTGTTGCCAATAATTCTGTTAACTACTAAAAGTACAATTAATGATAATAATATAATAATGTTTTATGTCATTACAACATGTTGGACATGTTTAAAACGACCGGGGCTCGAACCCGCGATCTTCGTACGGATCAGTGAAATTCCTTTATGAAATTTCCATTATCAATTAAGTATCAAATATATTAACTTTTTTATCAGATTGGATTCAAACTATATGTAATACATTCGAGGGCATCATTCCATAGGGGCGTATCCAATTTTGGCTACTTTTCAGGAGGAACAAAAAACTGTCTAACTTTTTAATGGGATGTTGAATCGAAATGAAATTTTTAGGAAAATTATATATTATTGTGACACACATCATGGTATAAACTTTGTGAAAGTAGCTTATGTCTTTATGGTATTTTTGGTCCTTACGCCTAAATGGCGTAACGAATATTAGACAAGTATCTGCTCAAACTCACCATACATTTTGGGGCGTATAATTTTTTTCTTACTTGTATCTTAAATAATGTGACGGTAAATTAATCGATATTCATTAAACTAAATGAATAACCGTCTGGATTATTTTTAGGTGGCCTATATCTCGAAATAATTAATTTATACGCCCATATGGTTTGACAAAACAAATGAAAACACCAATAATTCTATAGAGGCGTAAAACTTAGAGCCCCTTTTATTCGGTATTCTTCCACTTCGATTCGACTTAAGTTCTTTACTATGCTTTCTCGTTGTTTACTGAAGTCACCAATATGCCAAAAAACATTAATTCCAAGACTATTTTTTGACTATTCTTATATAAGTTGATGTTCTTGAAAAGCGGTATTTACGGGAAATAAAACAATGGTTAGCCAGCATTCGCTTGGATGGATGCTTAGATATCTGCGTACAGTACGTACCACTATATAGGATGCTGTCAGGTGCCATTGAGATACCAGTTACTACTCAACAAGGCCCCATATACTGTCTAGAACTCTAGAACGTTCTAGAGTTCTGGATAGTATAAGGGGCATATTGTGAACCGTCTTTTTAATACGTATTAAGAAGACGGTTCACAATATTCTTAGGTAATGTAACCGTTTCTTTGAAGTATGAAATCAAAGTGTTATCTATCAAAAAATCTGTTGAATGTTTAGCGTAGAGAGGTTAAAACCCATTTCAATCGGCTGGAATACTACAACTGCCCGCAGTGCACAAAAGTGTGAAACTGCCTAATAACAAATTTAAATTGGTCTTAACACAATGCTGGAAAAAAACAATTGCTGCGATAGGTCCTGATGTATGTCAGGGAGCGTATAGACGTAGTAAGAAAGGTTTGTTAAATATTTTAAGGTAGAATTACTGATATCTGATGGTGATAGAATCACACATAATATAAATTTTAATTTACGATAAGGCTAGTGAATACCCCGCGAGACGACGTCAATATTCAACGAAAAGATTTAATGAACAGCTCGTAGTCCTAACCTGAACC
Organism: Abrostola triplasia; assembly: GCA_946251915.1. Taxonomy (NCBI): domain Eukaryota; kingdom Metazoa; phylum Arthropoda; class Insecta; order Lepidoptera; family Noctuidae; genus Abrostola; species Abrostola triplasia. Next base: position 732,145 of record OX276437.1, read on the forward strand.
CAATTTAAATCGACCTGGATAATCACATAAGATGAGGTAAATACGAAATCATAGACCAGCTCTTACGAACATAAGAGTACACAAAAGCTGTATTTTACACTTGACTAAGGTTTCTTTTCTTTTTGTAATGGTTAACTTAACTTAGTATTGTAAAAGCACCAAGAAATTCTTAAGAAAAGTGATAATTATCTCCTGTACGCCTATATGGCTCGACAAAAATAACGTATTTTTCATTATTTTTGTCGTTTTAAGTTATACGCCCTTTATATTTTATTAAATATAAATAAAACTATAAGACTTAAAAATATGGGTGTCAAGCCAGATTGTGTATTCGCACTTCTAGATTGCAAAAATGCAATAAAAAAAAATGGCATTTTAGGGTATACGCCCCTATGGAATGATGCCCTCGATATACACACAAATATTATTGGAGATATGATTCACTTATCTACACAGAGTATACAATCTGCCCCACTTAACTAATCACCATTATATTATTATCTAATAGTCTTGTGGCTTAGATGACTAATCACCAATCGTCTATAGACCAAACATAATGGTATCGCACAGTATAAAGACATCACATCGCCACTGCATTATGCACTACTATGCTTAATAACCATTATTTATGTCTACCTAACTCGCTGCAAAGTCTGCAGCAGTGACGACGTACAAACAATGCTTTGTTATATTCATTAACTGTGTCCGAACATTACATCTTCACTTAGGCAAAAAGTTCCAATGTTTTTAAGTAAGCCCATCTCTATAATCACTAGTAATCACCAGGAAATCCAGTTGTTTCAGCAGTAGCAGTATTTACAACAGTACAATCACAGTGTCTAGTCACATTGTTTAATCACCATTAACGCCTACTGTCCTGAGCAATCACAGTTTCCACTGTGATTTTCACAGCATTACCGTTAGTGTACAGTATTAGCACACTACGCACAATCACAATGTTTTAATCACCAGTAGTCCCCACACTGCTTAATAACTATCCACAATGTTTATTCACTACACCACTAATATTACCAGTCTCAATCACATTTTGATAACCAGTTATTTCCACACACTATACCTAGTAACACACTGTCACTTCATCATAATCACCAATAATTCCCACTGTCAGTAATAACCACTCGCAACGTTCACCCCGCCCTACAGCGTCTGCGCGGGATGTCGCTGCAGCCGCGCTCACACGGCCGTCTCGTCGGCCGGCGCCTTCACTAGAGGCTCAGTAGGGCTCTTCACTGGGATGCGGATCACTTCATCTTCCAACTTCGTGTCTATTGGCATGTTCTGGAAATTGAATTGAATAATAATATAATATTAGGTTATTTCATAAATACCTATAATTGAGAGGTCTCAATCAACCTTACGATATTTAATGATAAATTAGACCTCGACAATGACATGCAAATGCATTTGATTGAAACTAGATTGAAGCTACGGTGGAATACTCCCAAACGAATATATGAGACAAAACATATTTGATATCTACAATTATGTTGGATACATATAAGTCTTGATTGATATATTATTTAGAAAAAATGTTGCCTATGTCATACAGCAATAGCCAAAGGACGGCGATATACCTATTGTATAGAGAAATTCACAATTGATTACCGTCTTTTAGGCTCCTACTAAGTCGGCCATAGTTGTAAAACGAACCTCAAGCGCAGTATAGTGTTTATGCAGCGCGGCGGGCAGCTTGTTGTGTCGCGGCAGGGCGGGCAGCGCGGGCAGCGCGGGTCGCAGGCGAGCCGCGTCCAGCAGCCGCGCGCGCCGCACGGGCGAGCCGCGCCCCGACACCACCACGCATGTGCCCACACTCTTCAGCAGACGGGCTCTGAAAGCCCATGAAAGATTTAAGCAACTGTGGCGTTGTTGTTGCGGATCTGTGGCGCCGTTATTGCACGACTGTGGCGATACTGGGTTGGTATTTTGTTTTGTGTAGAAAAAAAACATGTGTTGGTCCACAACCGGCTAACAAATAATTTATTTAAGGTTTTACTTTTTGTGTGTGATACGCGGTCGAAAATAGAAGATTTCCTAAATCGAGGGTTTGACTAAGTTGTTAGATTGCTTCGCTAAATGTGTGAGTAAATCCCATGATTAAGTATAATTTACAGATATTTATTGAGTGCTTAGTAGTCTAGATATACTTGTGACTTATGTCTGTCAAATATACCACGCAAGAGGAATTCATAGTACCATTCAAGATTGAAGTTTTCTAGAAAAATCTATTAAATTTACTTACGCATCCAACAATTTCAACAATAGTCTGCTGTATGCAGTGTATTCATCTTCTCCGAACTCTCCGGGGTGATGTCTGGCGAACTCGTAGGTGTCACAGAACTGGTGCACCAGCTTCTGCCCGCGCCCGTCCAGGGGGGCTGCGAGGGAGGACAGCAGGAAGGCGCGGAGGGACTCGCGCGGGTGGCGGCGGAGCCCCGGGTCCTGACGGGCAATCTCCTCCTCTGGAAGTAGAGTTTATAGCATCAAGATGCAGGCAGGACTAATGTAATGTCTGATAGATTATATCCAAAGATGATATCAGTTACTATAAGAATGGAGTGTTGGCTGAGATAAACCAAAGACTACATACTTTGTACTAAAATGTGCATAAGTATAAATAAATACAAATACAACAGACTTATTATTTATTATATATCGAATAAGGGCTCCAGTCGAGTTCGAAACTAGTCGGGCATTCCCGGATACACCCGTGAGTATAACCGGAATATATAGTAAATAATATGGATAACACTCACAAAAGTTATTATAGTAAAATACAATAGACTTGACTATAATCTACTACAAATGTGATTATGATCTTACCCAGAGTCTTCACGTCATCCACAGCCCTGAACCGGTAGTGGTACGGCTGCTGCGGCTCCAGGATGTAGTGTGAGGGCTCCATGCTGAGCAGGCGTGGCTCATGCATGATCCTTGGCACAGCCTCTATGCGGCGCTCTATCTCTTTCTTTAAGCACTGCAATAATATTGGATTACTGATGAGATTCTGCAAGTTGAAGTTGTTGTTCATTGTGGTGTTCCAAGGGAAAGACCTTTGTTCAACAGTGGACGTCTTCCGGCTGATTTGGTTGCCTACTACACTAAAAAATACCCAGACCCACCTGTAACACTACAGCTTAACACAAGATACATTACCATATATAAGGATCATATAAGCGTCATTCAAGTCATGTAACTACTTACTTTCTTGGCATCAGTGCCGATGGGGACGTGAGGGCCCCTCCGGGAACGAAGGGCGAACCTTGTTATCTGTCTCTTGGCAAAGATGAACAGAATCACGAAAGTCAACACTCCGCCACTGATTATAAATATTATGTTCAATATGCTCGTAAAGTCCTGCATTGTTTCTGCAGTATTTATTTGATAGAGATAAATTTCCTAGCTAGATAAAGCTAAAGTTAGAGAAGATGGCTAATTGTGAGCCATTGTTGTTAACATTATCAAACAGTCGACTTCCCAATGTTATGCATAACTTGAGACAGAAAATTTGTTTAAGTAGCTGTTAGAAAAAGATAACTTTATGGCTCATGTCACAATAATGTTTTTATTATCAAGCTTTTTTATCGAAGAAGGCGATTGCTAATTTTAATTTGACACATTGACAGTTCAGTCCATTTGACGTTTATTTTGACGTAAGTGTTAACGTTCGGTACCAAGAACACTCATTGAATGTTTTTTAGTTCTGTTCCTAGGGATAACATTTTCATAGAATGTTAAAAATATAAGTCGACGATTTATTTAGAAAATAATATTTCACTTATTTTCATTTGCTTCATCATCATCAGCCGGAAGTCGTACACTGTTGAACAAAGGCCTCCCTCTTAGAAAGCCACAATGAACAACAACTTCATTCGCTTAGTCATTAGTATTTATGTATCAGTAATTTCAAGTCATAATTCGATTTTCCAAATTTGCAGCTCAACAGATAGGGGCGTCAGATCACACGAAGGAAAACTTTAAAAAATGCAGTTCTTTAATTGTGTGAATGACTATAAAAGATAATGATAATGGGTCGAAGTGTATAAAACCACTACGTTATATTTGGGACATAGTTTCAATGTGTTTTACAACAAACACAGCGTAACACAAACAGCTGATTGAACTACAAATAGCTTAATTACGGTAATTGAGTCGTAAAATAAGTACCTAATAAAAACTTAAGTCTAAATCACGTTAAGTAAAGGAATGTAGTGTATACAGCCCGATATATAAAACATGAAGCAGGTACTTCAACCCGATCAGGTATCTGCTGTCATACCTAGAAACGCTTATTATTTATTCATCGTTTATCATACGCTGTCGCGTACACAAAACGAACATAAATTCCTTCATCATGATTCTTTCTATTGAGGAGTTGGGCGCGGCACGAATGTCTTTGGCGGGAAACGCGGCTCGCATACTAATTCAAAAATGGCGGCGAAGACGTGCGATGACCAATAGACGTTGTTCAATTATGGAAAACGAATGTCGATTGTCAATCGAGTGCCCACCATGGCCACAATGGGTTTCTTTACAAATTTGGTGTCGTTATATTCCATGCGATGCAATTTCGATTCAGTCCACATGGTTGCATTACTTAAATAGGCGCGCTCATAGAAATATTGTTTTCCTTTCATCGTTAATGCGTAATGGAAATATCGTGATTGTCTGTTTGATAGCTAAAATTAACCTGAATAAGGAGAGTCCTCGTTAATAATATTCTGAATGTGTATGAGGATACCGGTAGCTGTAATTTTAGCAAAAATGCCATAGATAGTTACTTAATAAAGAGCTTACTCATCCCCTTGTTATCAGTCATTTGTTATTATAGTAACTTAGGTACATCTCATTACTCACAACTTTCTCACTTCATATAATTCTTCACACAATCTAACTATACAAGGTCCTAGGTTCAAATCCCGGGTTAGGCAAATTGATACCGGGTTTTTCCATTAGAGGCCTTGGGTTTGCATCCCGAATCGGGGGAAGATTTGTGCCTTGTTGATGCTAATCGACTCGCCTTATAACATTAGGATCTGCAATGTAGGTGTAGGTATACACCTCTGCCTACCCCTGCGGGAAATGAAATCGTGAAGTTACGTACGCATAAAATTACTCTAAGTTGAGAGAACGCTTATTTTAAGGCAAAAACTCCTTACTGCAGGCCACACTTATTTTGCATCGTGATTTTCCATTTAGCAAAGAAGAGATGCGATGGATGCGGCTTATTGACACATCGCAGCTAAAATCTACGGCCTTGGAGCTGAGGTTATTGTTGTGAAATAAACACTTATATACACGTGGTACATACACTTTAATAGTCCCAACTGAAAATCAGTGCCACTGCTTTCAGGCAACAGCATAGCTAAGTTGGGGACCTTTGCCCTTTAACATTACTACCATGTTCAACAATTAAATTTGTTTTGATTGCACCTTTTTGCTCGTACATTAGTGATTATTATGATTTTGTTTCTGTTAATTTGTTTTTCGTAGCAAAAGTAATATAGCAGTAGGCAGAGCTGTCTTCCTTGATCAGGAATCTTTGTACCCTCATTCTGTTGATTGTTATGAGTCCCTTATGATGAGGCGAATCTTTTCCCATTTATTCCCATACAATGACTTCCTCTATAAGCCAGACCCCCTTGGTTCATCCCTACTAATATTATAAACGCAAAAGTTTGTAAGTATGGGTGGATGTTTGTTATTCTTTTAAGTAAAAACTACTGAACGGATTTTAATGAAACTTCATATGGAGGTAGCTGACACCCTAGATTAACATGTAAGCTGCTTTTTGTCCCGAAAAAATGTAACGGGTAACACCGGGGCGCAGCTAGTTATCAATAACATTGTATGTGGTACCTACGGGTGATGGTCATTCTAAATAGTTAATTATGGTAGCTATTAACTACCTACGAAAGTGTTTTATGATTTAATATTTCGCTCATCAAATTTAAATTTCTGATTTAATATTCCAATCATTTAATATCCTAAGTACGAGCGTTTGCCCATATTTGGGACAAAAATCTGCGGATCACACAATTTTTTGTCGCGTGTAGGATCAAAACCGCAACAGCAGTCCAATTAGCCCGCTTAGCCTCTGCGCTAATCAGGTCGTCAAACTCGAAGATGGTTGTCTAAATTCTACAACGTTTAAGTCAAATCTTTTACGTACGAATCTGAGGCACCTGCATTACTTGAATTTAGGTAGGTATAAGCAAACAAAACAATAGAATCACTCCTATATCACTTTCTTAATTTCGAGTAAGTGCTATGAATGGGAATGCTTCTGTGTTTTCGTAACGCTTGGTCTACTGTAGCTGGGTGTTCACGTGGGGTGGGTTCCGATGGAAACATACGGTTCTGGAGTTGGGGCGTACCTGCTGGAATGACGGCTTCTTGCTACTAAAACATTGCTTATAAAAAACCTTTATCTTAAGTGATAAATGATGATGTATGAAGCTTTCGAAGTATATAAATAAGAGGCGTGAAGTCTGAGAAGAAAAGTTTAAACTACATAAAAACTTAATTGTGAATAGGAAAGTCCGGAATTCTTCGATAATGAATAGACAGCAAGTCAGTCCATATAATAAAGACAATTTGAAGCAGAACTAAATCATGAAATTACAATTTTGGATAACAAAACTTTACTCCACTCACAAAACTAGCCTGTATGTCAACATTCAACACCAATGCGCATGAGCATTCAAATCGCGTCGTCCAGCCACCACAATGGCGACGGCACGCGAAACTATGCGCACGCGACGAAGTTAGGGCATGATAATTTAACAGTGGCGAAATATTGTTTCGTAAAAATAGGTTCGGGCGAGCTTTGTAGTTTGTTGCTAGGTACCTGCCTATTGATGGCGCTGGCATGTGATCTGAACAGGTTGTAACAGGTAAAGACGGAATAGGAAGTATGTAGTGAATAAGCCCTGCACACATTTCTCTTTAAAGGAATTATATTTTTTAAGAAGTAAATTTATACAATATTTATTTAGGCACCTCAAATAATATAAGGTTTCTAACTAAATGTAGTTATGTTATTTTATTACCACCTTTATTATTTCAACTACATTTCACAAAGACAGTGCAATCTCAATACGGGATATTGCCATAAACAATGAACATCAGGCACTTTCCAAACTTTGAAAAGCTGATACTGAGAATTTTCAAACAGGAAAACCCAAAATTATTGAGCTAGTCTGAGAAAAACACGTAGGCCCTAGAGTATGTGTTGTTTATAATTATTAACTATTGTGGTTTATAATTAAGTGTGCAAAATTGTTTTATTGTAGAATCATTACAGGTACTTTTTATGTAACACTGGAATCTTAGAGCACTTAACCAACTATCACTATAGACTCTGGCTCTCCAAACTTCTGTTAGGAAACTATAGGTGCCTTTAAGAGGTCACAAGATTTAGACTGATAGGATGTTAATTAGTAGGTTGGAACCTACGTATGTTGAAATTGTAAAGGAAGCCTTCAATTTAGAACTATCAATAATAATTCTACAAGCCTATGTATAAGTACATCTTAATGCAGGGCAAAGGCTTTTCTTATAGAGAAGGTAAACCTTTCTGTAGGCATGAGCATTGAACGCTCGATAACACACGGTATTCAGGATTACTGAATCCTGAATCGAATACCGTGTTATCCGATACTTTAATCGGAAGGTGTATCGAATATGATTGCAATTAACCTCTCCTAAATTATCGAGTCCATGACCCGTGTACACCACACTGTGCCGGTGAGCCCCCACGTCAAGATGAAAGCGACCACGTAGGCGGATGATGAATATGCCAGTGATGTAACCCATGACTCACTAAGCGGATAATTAAGCCCTCTAAATGATATTAATGAGAATGCGACTCCATTCATGTTTAGCGCTTGAGTTTAAATGCGCGAGTTATAAGAAATTGTTTATATTGCAAGAAGAGTGGACGTTGTGGATTGATTTGTGAGGTATAGTTAAACAATAAAGGTGGATAATTAAAGCAGGATAATTTCCGATGTGGAAGCGAGAAGCCGCGTGCTGGCACTACGTGCAGTGTAATACGGCGTCTCGCTTCCAACGTAAACTATCCTGCTGTAAAAGTTCATGGTAAGGAGGCTGTTGCCCAGCGAGGAAAACACTAACGACTTTCATTTGTATTGCTCCGACATAGTTAGCCAACTGGTGAGGGTCTACATACCTGATATCCCAAAGTACCACCTCAAACCGCGCCAACACCAGTTATTGGCTGTCCCACCATCACGCACAGTATCTCATGCCAACTCACCGCTCGTTCGAGCTCTGAGATTACTTAGCTCTTTGCTGACACTAGCACCGCAGTGTGATTTGTTTGCGTCCGAATGGAATGATTTGTGTCGTCAATGTTTACTTTTTAGTGAAAAAAATTGATATTGTTTATTTTTAATTGTCCTCATTTTTATTGGTATTTTGTATTTACTATTTGTGTTTTAGTTTTTTAGTTGTAAGATCTATTGTTTTTCAATCTATTTTACCCTGTATTAAACCTACCTATAGTTTTAATCTGAACTGTGCAACGCCATGGTTACTGACTGTAATGTTGTGCATTTGTGTATAAATAAATAAATTTGACATGTTATCAGAACAATAATGGAAAATAAATGTTTGATTTTAAGTTTTGACCCCTTGTGTCGCATATAAAACACATCACATTCTTTATGCTCATTAATTTTGAATGGAACCTACGAACTATAAGCTGCATTTCGCTTCACAGTCGATTAATTATATTTTAACTTTTATGCCTGGCTCGAAACTCTTCGTTAGATTTAAAGGCATTTAAATCACTATGATAGAAACTTAAATAAAACAAAGTTTCCAGCCAGCTACATCGACATTCAAAACATACGATCAATCTCCACAGTTGTGTTTGGTTTACCAAAGGATCTATTAAAACCTTCCGACTGATGTAGGGCCTACATATTTTTTTAATTCGACAGTTAAACCATTATTCCGATAAGTATTCATGTCACACGCATCCCCTCCCATAGAACAATGGGTAGGTAGCCGTACCATTTCGACGCAGGAAACGACGTACGCGCAAGTTTTTCAAAATGGCCGCTGCTACCCGCAGTTCGCCGCCCAGGTAAGGCGTTATAAGTGCGTCTGGATGCCAAGGAGACAGCATACCATAAATAAAAAGGATATCCTGGCTGATTTCCGTTTGTTAGTTTATATTTCTTAGCGCGTATCCTGCGCGTGATTCACATTTAAGTTTTGTTGTTCTTCCTTCCGTGTGAAAGGTGACAGAACGATGTCGCTTGCTGGCTTTTTTTCGTAGAATTTTTGTTTGATAAAACAGGTAGATTTTGTTAATTGTTCAAATATATAGAGGATGTGAACAATACCACGTTAACGCCTTAAGTTGTACACCTTACTTAGTTACCTAATACAAGGTGGTATGACTACCATCAATCAACAATCCTAATAATAATCCAACTACCAACAATCATAATTATATCTAAGGATCTAAACGGCTCATATTGATCATGTGCACTCTTGGACTAGATCGTGTACTGGTCAGACCAAATAAGTACCTTCTGACAAAATGAATATCAATTCACAAACACTGACCGCAAAGAATACCTATATGACTACTGATTTGAAATCATGGCCGAGCCTTGACAATAAAACCTACTGTCTTTCACTGAAATCAAATCAAGAACCAAGGGTCTTCATGATACGTAGTGCAAGAACCGTGAAGATGATTTAACCATCTTCTTTTAAACAATGGATAATCTATCAATACAAAATACTGATATCAACTGTTCTTTCGTTTCTATTTTTATCTTAAAAACCCGCACCTCCGTATATAAAACCTCTTTGAACAAAAACATCAAAGGAGGTTTTGACATTTATTAGCTCGTTATTCTTACTAACCAGTGATTTAGTTTGTGCTGTGTTTGGAATATTTACTATTTTGTATAATTATGTTACTTACCTTGTAATAGTAATAGTGACAGTAAGTCACAGAACATAAGTACATAAACCACACCTGTAATTTCGAGACGGTTAAGCAAGGGGAAGCAAATCTTTTAAGCCTGAAGAAATAGGCATTCTGACATCGCACAAAATTGGGAGAGACCATTGCTATATTTTGTCGAAAAGTAAAAAGTGTCTTAGATTCTTAAAATCTAAGCTTAGAACACTGGTAACAAGTTGTACATAAGTATTAATATTTAATTTTACTGTTAATTCCTTTATACTAATAATGTAACCCACTTATAAGTACCTTCTTTTTATGAGGAGTGTTTTAAATACGAGTATCATCCAAATAATTTTTAAAAACATTCCTAACAAGATTCCGGGTTAACACAAAAAAATGTTTGCTGAATGAATCTACCGAGCTACCGAAGCACAGGCACAGGTTAGGAGATAATGAGGTTTGTTTTGGAATTAGATTTCCTTTGCTTATCTATATCCGCTATGCTGAGAATTTTAAAATGAACCAGTTGGTAGCAGGTAATATGAAATACGATGTCAAAAAATAGATGCATGATAAACTAAACCGATGTAGGTACATAAGTTAAATATTAATACGAGCCTAGTACTGCTTTTTGTACTTAGATAAGTAATTAAATATTGCTCCAGTGGCCTATCCTAAGTAGTTGGTTACATAGTTAAGTAGTATTATAGAAATGGTAAATAAGAACAGTTTCGGTAAAAAGGACAACCCGATTGGCGAAGTGGCCAAAGATTCGACTGTTGCGCGATTGCGCATTCACAGAGTAAAATATGTCCTGTGATCCGCAGATATTTGTAAACGTTTTTGATAGAGATATTTTATGTCTTTTAAAGACATTTAAGTTAAGAATCTTCTTGGTTCCCAGGCTAATTTATCAGAAGATTTCCCCTTGGTACGTTCTGTGCCTAGTATGGGCAGGGTCTCCTAATAATTCTACTGACAATACATGCCAAACTAAGATAATATTAAATAGGTGTCGTATAATAAATGAGCATGTCTATAAATTCTAGAATCAATTGAAGTGTGTTTCCAAGTGGTGTTGTTTATAGAAGGATAAATAAGACTTCCTCTAACGCTAGAGACCCATTCATATTGATTTATGAATGTATAGTGAACAAAGTGCATGTAAATAATTCATGTTTTCCGCAATACAGTTAAAATTTACATTACACTATGTCACACTCTGACCCGATTTGACACCGACCGACCGCTGCGTGGGCGACGCGTTTGTTTAAACAATATTTTAAAATCAACCTCTCACGTGGCGTGGTGAACATCAGGATCGTTTCAGCCCTTTAAGCATACAAACTTTTTCCTCAGGCATGCTCGTCTAAACGACAAGTACCTACACAAAGTGTCTAATTAGTATTCATCTGGGCGCGTGTAGTCCTCATCGCGGTGGGGACGGGTTATTAGCCGGCGCCGCCTCCGCGCCCAGGCATATTGTTCCGAGTTCTGCCCACCGAGCGCCGCGCTCGCCCGGCAAATGTTAATTCACTTTGTCAATATTTGAACTGCAATATCGTACACTTGACTTGGAAGCCAGAGGAAGCCGAGCCGGTGGCTGGGAAGGCAAGAAGTCGGCATAGCTGTTTGATGTTAATATACGGCTGTGTCACTTCGAGCCAGCTCAATCCACCGGCTTTCTGCGAGTGAAAATTGAAGATTTGCGGACGCTCCCGTAACGAAGAAAATTCGGATCGCTCCCGTAACGTTTTCGCCGGGAGAGGGCGCGTCTGACAGCTGTCATTGCGCGCTTTCTTCACGGGCGAGACGTGGGACGAAAATCTTTATTTTTATCACACACGACGATGTTCCCGTAGAGTGCGACCGGCTGTGTACGTGAGTGACGAAACGATACGAAAACACGACGACAGAATGGCGAACGAGGAGGTGTTGGGTCCGCGGAAGACGATGTTCGTACTTGTGATAGTTGTTGGGTGTTTCGCTGTGTTGTGGCCTAGGATCCTGTCGCCGCTGATCCTGGGCGCCAGCCGGGAGCAGCTCAAGCCGAACCAGTTCGACCGGGACGCAGGTAATGTCGGTATTTTTAACACAAGCTCAATGTCAATATCGCTGGACGCTGTGACGAAAGCGAGCGTTTTAGCTCACTATATGATGATTATAATCTAATTATACGCCGGTTACGGCTTTGAAATTATCACTGTAGCACGTTTAGTTACAGCTGATGTCATATTTTGGGTTATATAAATGTTTGAACAAACTTTAGGCGGGTAAAGTCGGACTTACATTGTAGTGGATATTTTTGCGTTACCAAGAACGAGATATTACTGTGCAAATAAGTCTCGGTCCAGCTGTTGACTCTGCGCATTTAATATTTACAAAAGATCTGATTGGAATGTGGTACTGGCATGTACACAAGAATATTTATATATTGCATATTTAATTATTATGTGTTATAAGTTTCCATTACACTGAATATCATTACTGGTTAAAGTTCTTAGATTCTCTACATTCTAGTTTTATAAATGAGATTTATATACCTATTTAATTACGATTATGTTTACCTATCATGATATATAAACAAAAGTCAAATATTCAGTGCAATTATCCCTTTAAAGACAAGAAGTTAAATATTAGAAGGTTATTCTAACATTATTTAAAATCAGAACCAAAAGTAATATCCCTTTTTCTGTTACCATAGCAAAAATAATATAAAATCTTTAATATTTTTTCACACGAGTGACTTATCTCTGTATTCAAGTTGCAGCAAAAAGTAGTTCAGTTATATTTTACACGAACCTTGAAAATGACATAAAATAAACAGAATTTGAAATAACTTTATTTTATGACAGTAAAAAAATACAGTGCTATAAAATTTCCATTCATATTTTACTCTACTATTGCTGATTCTGTTCCACTTTCAAAAAATACATTATTTTCCTTTATCATTAGTGGCCATGATAATATCACAGTTTGTTGTTTTAAACTTTTTACATTACTACAGGAAAACCAACCAGTAAGTAATTAATGGATCAGAATAAAATAATTATTATTTTGATAACAGTGTGATAAACTATACATTGTGTTGATAGAATAGAATTTATTCCTTTTTTCCCATTTAAACCTATATTTCCAGTTATTATGGCAATATACATTTTTACACGCTTTATTCAAGTTATACATGTATTGTGTATTTAGTGTAAACTTACTTACATACAATTTGAACTAATTAAAAGGAAAGATACATTTTTCTTTGTGAAAAACCGTTATAGATTGCTTTTAAGTTATAGCAAATATGCTACATACATTTAGTTTAATAAGGTCAAATACTTCAAGAGATGCCATAATATTTTATAGTTAAGTATTTTTGCAGTTAAGTCTATGATAAGATTATTGAATTGGTCCTAATTGCAAATATTGATGCATTGAATTGTTTGTTTGTATTTGTCTCGGTTTAATGTGAGAAATTTATATTAATATTGTGTGTGAAGAAATTGTAATGCATTTGTGGTTCACTGCTTACATCTTTTAAATGAATTGTGTAAGTCCATTTTACATAATTCATTAAAATTCTTTATGAATATATTTTCGTTCATTTATAATTTGTTAAATTAAGGTGTATCAGTAGTTTTAAATGTATGCAATGAGCTACAATTCATGCAGGATCTGCCTAATGTTTTCTCTGTACCATCAATTTATCTATAATATTTTCGCTATTCAAAATAGCCAGGCCTTTGTTTCTACTGTCAACCCCAACAGGATGCTGCGAGGTACTGTTCGAGACGGACATGGTGGTCCTGGAGCTGATCAACGAAGTCTGCAGCTCAGCGGTCCAAGCTGACGGCAAGCTCAACCCGTACGCTGCTGCTGAGTGCAGGAAAGCGGTCAATGAGACATGTGGAGTAGACTTAGCGGCTTTCCTTAAACGTAATGAGAATGTTGGGAAGACCTCTAAGATGCTAGTGGAGACAATGAAGAACAGCAACAGCTCCTGCCTCAAGGAGCACTTTGGTGTGCCTGTTTGGAGTCTCGGCGTCCACTCCTCACAGAACTCCTGGACACTGCAAGACAGTTAGTCTGTTTTGGATGATTCTGGAATGATCTTAACCAGTTCAGTTCAGAGTAAATTCGGTTCCAAGTTTTGAGATTAATCACTGGTATGCGGCGCCAAAATGCGTTGGTTTGAAGCAATAAATTGTATAGACATGCTAGCAACTTATCTGTAGTAAATGGTTAAGATGTAGTGTTTACGCCCAAATATTAGGTACCTAGTTCATTACAAATCCACGTGGTCAGAAACTGCAGACGATAGAGTAGTTTGGAAGAAGAAAGGGGGGCCTTTGCCCAGCAGTGTGAAACAAAATAGGCTACGAAAAAAATAATTAAAATTCAGCTCCACCATCTTCTTATTACGTTTCTGTTATTTATCTTATAAGTGCCTCTGCCAAGTCCTTTTTAGCTACAATCATTACCTATCGCGGGATGATCGTCAGCTGTTCTATTTTCTTTCCTCACAAAGATCGTATTTAGGAGGTTAACTATGTATAGGTATTTGCTACGAGTGTTTAGAATTCTCTCTTATGTGTGTTCTATGATCGTATGTACTCTGAACTGACGCATAGCAAACTGTGAAGATTTAACGACAACTAACAAGCATGGTGTTAGTGTGGGTTTTACATTTGTTATGTTGTATTACATTGACCTAATCGTATCATAAATATTTTTTTGTACTGTTACTTTTACAGGCTTTTCAGAATACTGTAGGTCCAAACTTTTAGTGCTTATTAACCTGAGGATTCATTCATTAGGGTTTCTATATTCCTATCTGTTTCTCCCTTTTTAGTTTAGCTGGGAGTGTTCCAGCTCCATGTGTGCAATTTAAAAACTGAACCAGTCTGTTCCGTTTTTCGGTTTCACGACATCAGGTGTAGGTACATATTATGGTGGGTTTTTTAATGGAGATTTTAATGAACCCTAGAATGCACACGGACAAAGACTTAAACAGAAGCTACCTAATAAAAACAAAAGAAAAAACAGCATTGTATAACACGATCGATAAATATTCGAACAACGGAAATCTATCGGGGTTACAAGTTACATGTGCATTACGTTCAGGCAATTTACGTAGCGAACTAAATTTAGCCGGTGTTGATCTGTTAGGCGTTTGCTTGCATCCTCACACCGGCTGGGTTGTGCAACAATAGTTATTGTCTATCTATCAAAAGTGGACTAAAATAATGGTAATTACACAATTTGGGACCACAATGGACCCACAAGTCTGTGGTGCTCCTGATTGGTTCTTTGCTGTGTAAAATAAGCAAGCCTCTCTTATTGCTTAAAATTATAATAAATACTGTTACGAAACAGCTATATAAAGAGATAGAAACGTACATAGGTCAAGAAGTAAGCTACGTTCAATACCAGCGCATTATATACAAAGTCAGTCTTTTTGAGAATTTTATCACTGAAAAGAAGAATCAAAAGTTTTGGTAATGTCTGTCTGCCTAACGTTTATATTTTCTAAGTTCTAAAGCTTATAACTACAGTATGCTGACTGTTGCGTGATTATAGGAAAAAAATAAACTTTAAAAATAACTACTCCATAATCTCCAATGTTATGTACTCGTGACCGGAATCTTTTAACTAAACTAAGTCGATGAAGCACGGAAATTAAAACTTCTTAAAGCAATTTTACTCTAGTATCTCATCGAGATTATTAGGATTACTTACAACTGCTAATATTGTACGATATACAACAACACATGGTACGTTTTATGGGTGTTTGAAAAATGTTATTACTTCCCACGCTCTAGCACGCTGCCGTTACAATTCTGAGTCATTCATCGCGGGCTTTAATGTTATACAGAAGCTTTTAGATTTCTGAACTGAAGAAAACCTCTCCATTGTTAAGTTTCATGCAAGAAAATAGAAGAATACCTGCATTTGTATCGTAGAATATAGATATGCTTATAGGGGAGAACATTCACAGCCGTCCTGAGTCGAGAAATGGGGCGCCAGAGTCCACCAGGCATACCACCGCCTGGTTGAAAGATCTTCCCTTTTCATTGGAGGGTCTCCATCCCTTCCTCTACGTGCTTTTGGACTTTTTATGGAAGAACATATAAGATCATATTTTCTGCATTGATACGCTTGAGCTGTTGTTAACACAGGCGCAGATGGCGCGAAGAGCTGAACTTTTCTATGCAGAACTGCCCTCTACTGATTGTTGGTAGTTCATGAGGGAATTCAATGGAAAGAGAGTGGCAAGGCCTTTCCCCAGTAGTAGACACTTCAAGCTATCAATAATGTTAATTTATCAATAGGAAATATAGTTCTCTATTTAGGAATTATTGTACGTATGCATGTTATATGTTTGCAGGGTGATCCAATGTTTTTATAGCCGTCGAACGAAACGTAATGAGAGCTTAAGTAACCTGAAGTGACCGTACGTTCTTTAAAAAAGAAAATAAGTTATTTTTTAAAACAAATGGTCCGAAATGGCCAGTACGTGTTGTAGATTTATCGACTTTCGCATGAAGATTTCAACAATCACTCCGCCCGCAAATGTAAATACAAGACGTTAGCTTTCACAATGTGGTGAGGAGCGGCATTTCAAGTAATACTCGTTTAGTGGCCTCTAAGATGCAAGAACAAAAGTTTTAACGCCACATTGTCACATTACTAAGGTCGTATGAGTAACGGTTAGTGTACAGGCTGAGCACGATGGCTCGTTTCTTTAGAAATTTAGGCTTCTGCAGAATACAATAAACGACAATAGTTCCTAGCTCTTCCTGGCCTTAGATATAATTTAGAGAGACCATGTGAAGGAATTTAATGTCTAGTTTTCTAAGATAAAAGATGAAAAATCGTTCCACATTTTTAAATTGTATTTTTTGAATGTCATACATAAAGACAACCCCCAAAACGTCCACCCTTCCTAGTAATAGCTAGAAAAAACAATGCGTAAGTAGTTTTTGAACACACTTGATGCGTGAGAGACTGTCATACATATAGATGTTTTTTAAGGTTATCATTTGTAAAGTAATGAAAATTGGTACCATAACTTTGTTGTAGAGTTGAGCGTCGAATAGAGGCGGGTATGGAAATAAAATATGGCGCATTCGATCGATCTAATTGATTATACTCCTTTTACGTGCAAATGTTCACATGCAACAGGCAGGAAATGTTATCAATTAGTATATCAGTAGCCAGAATTAAGAACAAATATTGCATGTTGGCATTTGCTTTGTGTGCTGTTATTTTACGAATGTAATGAGGGATATAAATACCTACTTATTTTTAGATACAGATATTTATTCCTATTTGTAAGTATTTTAAGTAAAGAACACTGAACATCTAAATAAAACCTTATCTCTCTTAATTATAAACGAGGATCATACCGGCATTAACTAAACCCCATATTAAGTCTACATCTCTATTCTTTGATATGCAAACCACAGTAATTTAGAGTGTAATTTAGTCCATAGTTTAAATTGTAATTTTTTGGGCATACTTTATTTATTTTCTTTAGGTTGTTGCAGTGTGTAGTTTCCAGCCAGTTTTCAACACAGCCCAAAATGACAATTTAATACCGGGAGTTGGCAATAAACTACCGGAAGATACCTACACTATGAACAATTAGGTTGAAAGCATTTTTGTATGCTTCAAACTTAACTTCAACTCGTTTTTATTATAGGTATGATATTTTTGTCTATAGGTATGAGCCAAAGGAATGGCTATAGACTTGCCCAATGAAAATTATGATGAGCGGTGGAATGTGTGTTTGTCTGCTAGACCTATAAAGAGAACACCTCTACCTATTAATTTGAGAATGTCAAGCGATATTACATTATGTACCCATTAAATGGTTTAAAGGTTTAATGAATTAAAGAAAACAATGGTGTTCTGCGTTTAAATGAATCTTTAGGAATAAAACAAGTACCTAAGTTTATTTTTTATCCGACCACGGCAATGTCAGAAGAAAGGTTATTGTATCCTGTCATAGAAATAAGAGAAACTATGACATGATGGAGTGGTCATAAAAGTATTTCGAGAGATAACCTTCGTATACTAATTTATCTTGCTGATTGACCGTGTAATTATGATAGTGGACGCAAATCTGACATCTTAATCATGTCACTGCGCATACGCATGTTGTATTTACAATCTACATCTCACAGGTGCTAAGACGAGTTAATCTAATTTGTCTATAGTACTTACACGTGTAGCGAGTGGTCGTTTTATAGCTACCGCCAACAGTTCGGTTAGACGGTCAATTCCAAAAGAAAATAGTCAAAAAGCACTATTAACGCGTTTTTAGACCGTTTGTATATTAGGAGGTTGGTATGATAGCCAATAAAGTAAAAGAGATACTTATGAAAAGAAGAGTATTTATAGGTATTTGAGTAAAAATATTGTGCTATTTTATATCGGATGTAATTATGATGCGAGAGGAAGATTAATAAAGCTGGTATCTGCGAGCTGGGACTCTGGGCATGAAGATTTTAAATGTTGGATCAAGTATCGAATCACCCTTGGATTTAGGTTCTTTTATTATTATGGTCTTAGCCATCTTTATCCTAAGGCGTCTTACTGCGTGACATCGCCTCGCTCCTGTCTTTCCCCTTTATCTCGCTCTACAGCTGCCAAACACCAGTCCTTCGGGAGACCGGCCTTACTGTGAGCTTGCAGGTCATTTTCAGCTGTGGAAGCGAGACGAAGTTACGTGCAGTGTAATGCGGGATCTCGCTTTCATATCATCTGCAATGCAAGCTCAAAGTAACACCACAGTAAAGGTCTGCCACCCTGACGTCTATATTGTTGGTCCGTTGAGATGTGAGTTCTGTCTATTGTATCTGGAATACGCAACACGTGGGTGTCTTATAGTCGTGACACATCACATGCACATTTGTTGGCATGTTGGTAGAATATACGTTAGGCCATACACGGCATATGTCCAATGTTTGTATAACTTACATAATATGGCATGCTGCCCATGACGTACTCGTTAGCGCCGTATCTCAGGCCTTGACGTCCCATATGTTAGTTTTTTAAACAAATTAGGTAATGTGCCAATTGACGAACCGGGTCAAATTGGTACATGTGTGCTTACTCGTGACACGTGGAGTTTTTAATTCTGCCTTGTAGTCAAAACTCGGAAGATTCGAGAAGAAAATTGGTTTTAGAATCAGATGCCGCTTGATAGTGTGAAAGTCTTGCCTTCTTACTTCTAAATACTGTTATAGAAACGACGGATCATTGTGATTAGACCACGAGAGCAAAGCCGCAGCGCATAAGCTAGTATATAATGAACGAACGATATTATAGCGCCAATATACTAAACCTATAAAACATACAATAAAACCAATTCAAACATAATTATTTTTTGTTTTCGTTAATAACCTTTCCTGTCCCTATTCTAACAGTGGTAAATCCTAAATACATATTAGACATTATTCTTAAGTGTATAGTCAACCTAATTAATATAAAACTCATGTTTTTTATTCTAATTCTGTGACCTACTAAATGCTATACAAGTAGATAGATAATAACAGATAAATATCTAGGTATCTAATGTTATTTTCACCTAATTCAATTATCAGTTCGTATCTGTACCTACATCATTATTCTAACATTCTACGGGCAAGTAAATATAAAAATATACCAAATTAAAAAGTCCCACATCATTTCCCGTTCTAATTAAGCTCAATTCAAATTTTAAAACAGGAATGTCTAAATCCTCTGACCTAGCCGTCAATCATAGTGACTCACGCGCACCCTATGTGATGAATTAGGAAGTTGGTGGTTACTACAACTGGGTTATAATTAACCTTGCGTCATATGCTGTGCGTTAGACAGTAAATATGACAAATAACATGTGAAGTTAGAGGTTAGGAAGTTGGGAGTTAAGAATCAACGAATAATTTAATATTTTTGAGATTATTTGTTCCTAAAATGAAGAGACGAAAACATTGGTAAATATATTATTACGCTGAATAAATACAATTGAAACTATTTTATGTAGGCTACAATCTAGGACCAAGCCTCCAATCAAAGTCAGGCAGAGCTGTTCTCAACTATCAAATAGTTCAGATATGATTCACACCGACTATTGAATATTGATTTGTGTTTAAATTAATATTAGCTAAGTAATTACAATTTATCGATACATTCGTAACCGTGTCCGTTTAGGTTATAATTTATTGTTAGGGCGTGTGCACACAGAAGCCGGCGACGGGAATGCGATTTTTGTTTATCAAGCACTTTTACGCGATCTCTATAGAATCTTATAATGTCATTAATTGGACTAACTGATTAAAAGTTTTTGATGTTTGTGCTTGTGAGTTTTATGTCTTAACTGATGAGTTTCTAACACGTTTTTATTAAGCAGCAGCTTTGCGTATTTAAGTAATTGAATTAGCCAATCGTAAGCCTGCATTCACCTTGAGTTAGCCAATCAAACGTGACTGCAATAACATAGGCAAATCAAAGTTGCTGCAATAAACTTTTTGTGCGTTAACAAACCTATAACTTAATGTATTTAACACTAAGTATATCATGAGAGTGATACCAGATACTAATCGAATAATACAATTTTTGGGCTCACTAATCTGGTCCTTATTTCCGCAGCCATCAAACAAGAACGTCCTTCGATCCGCGGCGCAGGACCACATCCAGCCCTTCGTGAGAGGGGTCGTGCGATACCCCCTGGAGTGCCCCCAACACCGACCAGGAGTCCTGTGGTGATGCCTCCTCACGCCAGGGTACGAACTTCACCGCTATCGGTGTACTATGAACCAGAAATCAAGGTCAGTTAAGGTGGAAGATCGCTTGAGAGGCTTTGCAAGGTAGGTCGGAAGTTCCTGGTGGTTGATTGCCGGCCCGAAGTTGTATCCAGATACGTTTTATAATTAGACTTCAAACTAAACTTTATCTATAATGTTGCTATGAACTTTACTTTAAAAATAATTGCTAGTGAAGAAAAGATTCGCCAGCAGGTTGGCAGTTGGAAGGTTCTGCCCAGAATGTGTCTTCAATAAGCCTTTTAAATACCCAGCAATAAAAACTACGGCTTTTAATTTTTAGACCTCCAATATATATATTACCACAATACATATTACTTGCATACATAGTTCAAGAAAATAAACTTAGGAAAAGTAAAGATATTTTAGCAAATCATTGGGAACTTCCGCTATATGTACTAATACTAGATACCGGCTTCGCCTGTGGTCAGCGTCTCCTAACCTGGTGAGTAGACATAGATAAGCGGCATAACAATGTGTAAGCTTCCGAAGCTTGGTAGAACGTAATGGTAAATAACTTAAAGATAAGTATGTAATAGGTATAACTTTGGGTATGGTAATTTTTGAGAAATAAAAGTCTTTTAAAGTGGATTGCATGTTACTGGCTCCGTGTTACCCGAATAATGTTACACACATCCTACGAATGAGTTTATTCTACTAGAGCGATAAAATATTATTCTTTATCAAGCATAATTACCATAATTTTACGCCAGTCGTCTGTAGAAAGACCACAAATGAACTTGCACGCATGATGTCATTTAATAGTTTTTTTTTATCCTTTTTTTAGCAATCTAGCACACATATTGCGTAGCATATGGTATTCAGTACCTACTTTGTCAAATTCTTTTAATCCTAGATCAAATGTCTCACAGTCTTTTGTACTAATATCATGTTGAGATAGAAAAGTGAGAGGATAGAATAAAATTAAATCTGCTGTTTCACGAATTAATAAAGATATTTCAGGTCTCGATTAAAGATATTTTCTTGACATTTATGGGAGGTGAAGTGGCCTATTTTGTGGAAATCACACGTTAGGTTCAAATCAAAATGAACTAAAATAGTTTTTCTATTAATGCCCTGCGTTTGTTGGCACATTGTCATTAGAAATGTCTAATAATAAATTGTTATTGTAATTATGATATCATTCATAGTGTTAAAATTAAAAGTGATTAAAGAGCTTTGTTTAGCCTTTGCGCAGCACAAGACACAAGACAGCTACGGGGAAAGAATCTATGTGTATTGTGTTCCTTTTTCGGTTCTGCTCCTAATCAATTAGGTGAAGATTAATGTATGATTACACTGCACCCCGCGGTGTTACCCGCTACATGCATAGCCTATGTTTTAATCCAGAGTGTCAGCTACCTTCATATGAAATTTCATCAAAATCGGGTAAGCCGTTTGAGCGTGAACATTTAACAAAAATACAAACACACTCACAAACTTTCGCCTTTATAATATTAGTGCGATTCTTGATGACATCCCTCTGTATATCTTTTTCAACCCTATCTTTCTAGAAAGAAGAAATCTATGTATGTATGTATATTATGTACTTTGTAAAGATTATCTCGTAGAGGAAACAATTACATCATACAGACACAACAAGTTGTTGGCATCTATTCAAACTGTTGTAAAACGTGCGAGATTCGATCCTAGGCCTGTGATATTATTTTAATTAGCGCATTAATTATTATTGATTTAAGATCTCTCTTGCAAGCTTTTGGCTCATGTAATTAGGCCCCGAAAGTGCAAATCTTAGTTGAACATTTATAACAGGATTTAGATTTTCATTTCTGTTAAAATCTGGACATTATTTTTGGAGGTAATCATTTAAAACCTAGTCTGATAGTCCTAGGAATAGTAGAAGATGTTCTACCAAAGAGAAAAGTTAATTGCAAACGGAAGAGACGACCACGAATTGTTGGGTGCCAAGTATTAGTGCAATGTGGCCCGGAATGTCAATGCGACACTGTCAAGGACGGTTACTTGCACGACCGTGAGCTCTTTTAGACTCTGAAGTGACAATTTAGACTTATCATAGTTTACGATGAGTTTAAGTACCTAGGTGGAAAGTTAACCTAGAAAAATCAGTAACAGAAAGTCATCGTCTTGAAGTTCGCCTTAAATATAAATATAGATAGCTCCAATACGTTAAAGCCTTAATTTATCGATGAAGTAAAAAGAAATTCATTGCACACGGCAATATAATATGATGATGACGTAATAAGCTTCGCATCCCAGCCATGTTTACTCTGCAAATATTTGATGGCTTCTAAAGAAGACCTGGCCTGGAAAATTGAAGTGATTGAATTTCGAATGGAATAATTCATTGCACACGACTCGTGAGGCAGAATTATTGCAAGTTGGCTTTGTTTATTACCTCCGTCTACCGTTAAACATTATATCCGAAGAGAATCAGGAATAGGGATTGGCTGATTTATCTGTTGACTTTACTTCAACATGCTTTTTACAATTCTTACCAGCAAAGGTGGTCTATAATAGCCATATAATAAAGTCAAGCCTGTTTTGAATTTGGACATACGCAATGAAGGTACATTGTAACCGTGAATTGGGAGCGAGACGGTAAAACTACAATTATCACTAAACCGCCAACCAAGTACCCTTGAAACTAGGCCAGTTTATTTACCTGTTAGCAACAATTTAGTCAAAGAGGCCAACGCTTACAGTTATCTTAGTACACGACAAAGTTCTGAATGTCTATTGAAAAACCAACATTTGCATGATAGAGAGACGAAATTTTAAATGTATTGTTTTGTTTTAAAAATGAATTGCTTGTTGAATGTGAGGTTGGACGTCTGTGTGATGGGATAATTATGATAAACAATTTGCGTCAAAGTCTAGAGAATAAAATTTGAGTTGTTTTGTGCCGCTTGGCATTTTCCATTTCGGTTAATATTTAGAGTATGAGATGGTTATTGGCATTTTTGATCGGAGTAGTTTAAATTAATATAAAGAGATCGCTTAGTATCCTCTGCGTTAGTTAGATATTACATTTTACGTTCGTTCTGAAATACCTAAGCGATCAACTCCCCGTAACGTAAAAAAATTCGTTGCTTGCTGCAACAAGGAAGAAGGACCAAATACCATAAAGGTCTTTGGTCCTTTTTCCTTATATTGGTCTTTTTTACGCCTTTACGTTCCACCTCTTTTGCACCCATTTCTTTGTTAATATTAATTAATTACAGTGTAAAGTTCAGACATAATGACGTAGAAAAAATTGTATTTACGTTTTATGGTTTATGTACTTAAAACTAAGGCTTTACCCAGCGTATATTCTCAAAACTAAGTAGATAAACAAATGTGCGGCTGGCATTGGTCGTGGCGACCCACATGCGCGGCCTAGACACAGTGCGCAGAAATAGCCCCAAGTGACACTCCTGCGCATAGCGCGCATCGCAGCCGGCGGGCGTCGCCACCGTAATGCAGTGATTTATGGACTTTCTTTTTTGGCTTCTGTTATGTAAATTATTAAGATATACTTTGTTGCTGAAAAAGAAACAGCAAGATGTTAGTTCCCATTTTAATTCTAAAGCACAATGAACCTACATATTTTATTGTCATCTAACTTTTTATTATTATTGAATATTGTTATTTTTACTGCTCAAAATTCTGTAAACTGTCATTAAACACGTAGGCTGTTTTTAACTTGGGAAAGTCAAGAACAAATTTTCCACGCGGTCTAAGTTGTGAAAGGAATCTGCTATTACACAACATTGCTGTTGATTTCCCTACGCTTCAGGCACGAATCATATATTATAATCGTCTGTCTGTACCTTCATCATATGTAACTTGATTAATTATGATACACGTAATTCCTAATCTTTTCTATAATCATGTGAAGGTCCGTGGATTATTCACCGAAATTTCAAATTCCCATACCATAATATCACCGGTAATTCTGTAAGTAGCCGTGCCATCATATTTACGTCACTTGGACATTAAACCATTTGTCAATATTGGGCTGGGCTCGTAAGACAATAATCTCGTTTAGAGGCCACCTACACAAACACGAGTCCGACGTTGGTCATAGATGAATATCTGCAGACGAGTCATTGTTTTTATAGATTGCATAAATAAGAATGATCTATCCATTGCGCCTACAGAATTTATTTTTCCGCATCATTTATTAGTTATGAGTTTCCAATAACGGTGAAGGAAAACATCGTGAGGGAACCGGCACACCTGAGAGACTTTACAACGGTGTGTAAAGCCACGTCAGAGGCCTACAAGCGGCTTAAACTTTGACACTAGGTTATTTATCAACCATACGATAAAAGAAAAAGAAATCCTATGACAGCAAAATATAGATTGTAAATATTTTGCATAAAATACAAAAACATATCAAAAGGTTCCATATGTTTTTCAACTGTATATGACCTGCAAAGTAACCCATGAAATTAATAATTACTTTCTTCGGCATCAGCATTTATGCTGCCGCATTTTTAGATACAAGTTTAGAGCCTTACTGTGGCCACAGTAGTTATGTGTACGCAGTAGACTGCCGCATTTTTTATTAAAGTAGTAGCTTTACTGCCGTCACAATAGGTGTGTTAGCCCATCCCTTAATAATACAAGTAATGGTTATTCAATACCAATTAACTCAGTGAAAGCTACGTAATATAATATGGCGCCATCTGTCACCCTTCCTAGGCAATAAAATGCGTCTAGAACATTTCATTTATATGCCTCAGCACGATCTTTTATTGTTTAAACCCAGCTATAAATTGATTTGCATTCATACATGTCCGGGTTTAAATCAAGACTGTATTTTGTGCATCTTCCTTTCGCTAGAGATCACGTGAGCTGAATCACTCCTGTAGAAATTATTTGCAATTGGCTGCAAGACTACTCAAGGCTGTTAAGATAATAACACAATTGATATAAATACAAAGTTAGGGAAACATTCAACTTTTTTGATCCACCTTTATATTAAGCTTACGACATGTTTTGATTAGCTTTATAAAAATGGTTTATCATATATGACGTAGTGACGAAATAGATTGTCTACATTTTTTAATAGTCTGTGGAGTTCTTACTACCCTATCTAGGTAGAGTATTACTTTCTACCTCTAAATAGGGTGAGATAAAAGAACACTAAAACATTACAAAATTCATATTTGGTCCTTTGAAATTGATCTATGGACAAGTGATTTTTTTTTGGTCATATCCCAATTACTAATTAAATGATATGTTAACGTGTGTCGATATTTAAGCTGATCAGCTGACGGAGTTAGGACAGGCGTGTCAGACAATCTCGCGGTCTCCGAGGTCGCCTACACGCGTCCCAAACATTTGATCATAGAATAGATTGTGTAGATGCGGCCTGAGAGAACAAGTTTAGATTTAACATTAAATAATTTTGCAGAAAGGCTTAAAAAGGTAAAAATGAAGTAGGACCTATTTGTTGTACATCCGATGCTATTTTATAGTTGGTAGTGGGTGAATCATCGTGGCATTGCTCTTGCAATTTTTTTGCGTATCATAGGACCACCCTTTTTACGCAGTTAGATTTGATTAATTATAAACAAATATTGAAGTTTAAGTAATAAATATTTATAGTGCTTTATTTGCACGTGGGTAGGATTTGAATATTATTGACCATTAAAGAAAGTAGGTACTAAAGCTGCTTACGTATATTTTTCTGCGATACTTTGATCTTTGAACCAAATTGATGTCTTCAAGAGGTCGCATGTAGGACGTTTTCCCTTTCTATGTGCATCTATATTACATCGTCTTGTGTGTTTATATATAATATTTATCATTAAACAGAGAGTGGGACATGGCATTGAACCCACATTGCATCAAAATGTTGCGCAATCAATCAGATTTCATGGGAATTTGCCTAGAAAGGTCTATGGTAAATAATGTATAGTTCTCAACCCACAGTACAATTGATTTTGTATAAGGCGTGTTTTTGTTTTAAAAACACAAAACATAACATCACGCCTGTATTCCCCGAAGGGGTAGGCAGAGGTGCACATATAGTACACCCACATTTCGCCAGTTATGTTTTAGGTCCCAATGTAATAGGGGGCGAGCCTATTGCCATCAACCGGGCACAGATCCAGACTCCGTGCTGTTACTGAGAATTACCTAATGGAAAAACCCAGTAACACTTTGCCCGACCCGGGATTCGAACCCAGGACCTCGTGCTCAGCAGTCGTGCTTAGCAACCACTAGACCAACGAGGCAGTGTTTTAAACCTATGTAATATTTAGCTTTGTAAAGAACCCTGTGAATTTGTATTTAGGCTATGTAATAAACTTTCTGTCGTTCTAAGGGGGAGGCCTTTGTTCAACAGTAGACGTCTTCCGGCTGATGATGATGATGATGATAAACTTTCGTGGTGCTAGAGTTAGTTGGTACTTAGCTTTCAAGACAGGGTGTTCCCAATATGCTATTAAGTTCCAACCACTCCTTGACCGCTAGGTGAGGTAAATGTGATGTCAGATGTTTACTCACTTTAAAAAATTGGCCTATTGTTTACTTACTGAACCCATCTATTACAGGGTAACGAGAATACGTCAGAACGCCATTTTTATAAGATTTTATATGTTGTATTTACAAACATGAGCCAATTTTTATGTTATGCGACATGGGCCCATAAAATGGGAGACCACCAATTTTACCACCGGAATGTAATCGTAAATTCAATTTTCATGTCATAGTTAAATTATATTAACACATAATCACGCTTGTTTAATCTATAAAATCGATAGACCATAGAATATTTATAATAGATTATTGGAAAGTTAAATCCTGATTTCTCTTAAACGTTTTACAGTTATTAATCACTTTCTATCTAATTTCCTTTTACCAACTGGTCCTTAGTTCCGCGGTTAATTAAAAAAGTTACCGACAAAATGTTCTATTGTTTTGGTTTTCCAACTATACAACGAAACTCAAACAATAGAATTTTTAAACCAACATTGAGAATCAAACACATTTCCTTTGACAACACATTAACTAATTCCGTCGTGAAAGAAACGCCAGCTCCGTCTGAAAGCGAGTAAATACAGGAAACCATTACGCCGCGTCGTAAACGAGGTACCGGCCAGTTGATTTGATTCGGTATCCAGAACGTCAGTAACGTCTTTAGACGCTGAAACGATAATCGTGTCATATATAATTGAAGCTGTATTCGATCACAATATATTCTGTGTTGATTTTCATAGTTTCTTGCTTACCCGCTTGAAAAGTTTAGTGAAGTGAAATATCAAGTGGAAAATGCAAGATTTGCAGTCTGAAAAGGTATTGTTTTACGGAAATGTATGTGATGCCAGCGGATTTATCATTTTCTATTTAGCATCAGGAATAGATTTGTGTATGTATTAATAATGAGGCCGGGATTTTGTGATTGTCTAAGTGTCAATTTAAGACAAATGCTGTAGCCCGCTGGCCTGATGTGTCTTATAGACGCAAGTTGTTGTATATTTCCTTCTTGAATACTATATCTATTGACATAAACCAAGTCTGAAACAAAGCTGAACACGAGGAACATTACTGTGTGACCCACAATATTACAAATCCATCTTTTAAATTAAACCTATCAAACGAATATTCAAGAAGATTTTTTAATGCAATATTTTTATATTTTTAGGAAGTCTATTTCCGTAGACTGATGCCATCATCATAGGTCGAGAATATTTTTGCATCCGTAAAATTAATGTGCAGATGTGAAAGTATAATTGATCAATTGGAATGTTTTTAATAGGGACCCAAATTATTTGATGCCAATTGGCCTGTGCTCAAAATTTGTGGTTGTCAATGTTTAACTGAATGCTTTTTACTAATTCCATTTTGTATAACATTTATTAACATAATCCGTCTAGATCGAACACGAATTGTATCAAATGAGTGACACTGGTTCATTAACAACTTAACCTATATTAATAATTCGCTGTTCGATAAAGAAATGTCATAGTAAAAACTGAAAAAATTGAGAATGTTATTCCTACTCCAAGTCGTGGTTCAACAAAGTAAATTAAGACAATACACCACTCCTCGCATTACTTTTAACCCAATTACTACTGTTTGCATAGTCCTTGATAAGACCTATATGGGATCTGGTCAACACTGCCTCGAAATATGCCAAAAGACGGCATCAAACCGCATAATTTTTTTGTTTCCTGTAACTCAAACATTGACAAATAATTATGGGCGAAATGGGCGTCGGAACAAAAAAATGCATTCGAACTGGGCTTTAAGTTCAAATATTGTACCTAAAGACCAATACTCACATGTAGGTCAGGATTTTAATGAAAAATTACAACTATAAAAATCCATAAAAATAACACGCGTGAACATACTTGTCTAACGTGTATCATAATTTTATAAAATTAATTTTGTAACATATCTTATTGCAGCCACCACCAATCCCGGGAATGCGACCACCGCTAGGCTCTCCGGGAGGTCCCGTGCCGACACCTAAGTCTTCCATGGGTTTTGTGATGCCGATCTACACCATCTGCATCATAGTATTCTTCGTCTACACCTTGAGCAAGGTAATTCTACCCTTTTAAGAGTCAATACAGGATTATTTGTTTCAGTTAAAAGAAAAAAAATGCCATTTTGTATTCAGTATTCGTTTAGTTCATATTCTTTGTAAATGTCGCTTTGAAATTGCTGTTGAAACAAGTTTTCATTTCGCAGAATATATCCAAGTTCTTACTTGGCCTGGCTAAGCAGCTGATAGTAATTAAATATTTCTAAGGATAGTAATAACTTTACTAAAGGTTGCCTAGTAAATAAAATAATCTTCTCGTCGTTTAATTATAAATTCTATCAATGAGCTGACATTAAGTATTTTATCCTAGTATAGGCAATATATATAATAATAATTGATTACGTTGTACCATTAATAGTGAGGCGGAACTCATAATTATTGTATATGTATAGGTTTGCTAGGGCTGATAATGATGATGGTTTTTCTCAGATTCTTTTCAAGCGTACTGGATCTTCACCTTACGAGCCCATAACTCCAGACCCTCAGTTCAGAAGGCGAGTGTTTAGGGACGACTCCAGAACATCTCCTGATAAATTGGGTGAGTTGTATGTTACACCTAGCTGTTACTGTAGGTATTAAAGTTAAAGTTCTATATAGACGATGTTCTATTATTTGCTGCTTGAGCGTCTATCATATTTATCTGTAGTTTAAAAAATAATAAAGATAGATATATAATACATGGTGTCCGTGAAATTTAAGTATTGTTGGTAAATCGGTAAAGTACTATTAAACTAAGTTTATAGTTCAGAACAAAGATTACAAGTAGTAATGACGCCACACTAGGATTCACTGTGTTGAGGGGCCCAGTATAAAATTACTGTTGACTGTAGGGAAATATTCTTGAGAATTCAACGGTTTAAAATTGATGAATATAATTATACAGAAACATAAGACAAGGGTCTGCTATTACTCTTTTCTTAACCTGGGTTGCTTTTCAACCTTAAGACTTTGCATCTGTTCTCGGTATAAGGGATATCCCTAATTATATAAGGTAGTTTGTACATGTGAAACTGATCTAACTAAAATGTATTGCGCACGCAGGACCAAAAGAGCGGGACACAAGTAAGTAAAAATGTTGTTTTACGTACATTACTGTAAACAGGAAAATAGTGGGATCGGGCAGTAGTTAATTATTGTAGCAATACTCGTTAAGGGGATTGATAAGGTAGTACTAGGTATGATAACAAAGTTTATACATATACAGTGTGTTTCCTAATAGAGTGACATAATTTTATTCCTCTTATTCATAAACCGAGGATAATACATGTATTAACCAAAACCCATCTTAAATCTATTAACAGAGATGTCAATAGATTTCCCTATCTATTTAAGTCACTAGGGAATAGAGATATTCCCTGAAATGCAAACGACAGTGACACGTATAACTTAATCCATGGTTTAAAATTAAATAATAAGTGTGCAAATGTATTTATGAGTGATAGTAATCAAACGGTCGTATGGCGCTCCCTAGCTACCATGGTGCTGAATAGATGATGTTAATATTCTATGGCTGAAGTTTTAGAATAATCTATTCATCAATTTTAGTCTTCATTTTGTGTTTGTAAGAATATTTTTATTCTTTTTGTGTTGTACAAACATGAATCTTAGAATAAGCAAAACAAGGTTGCGTGGACCTGCGCATTGTACGCAGTGGAAAAAAGTATATTGTGTACAAACACTTATTATTAGATACTGCAAAACACCATTTAAATTGAAACTCGTACGAAAATTTCAGTTTGAATGTTAATTTCTAGGTCACGTCAGGCAGGTATTAATTTATATGAAAATCTTGTATCGTGGCCTCTGTGACCTATGTAGAATGTTATATCTATAGTTATGTTGCTCAACCTGAAACACATTGTATAGTATCAACATTGATCAAAGTGAGTTTCTTAATATAAAAAGTCCCGAATAACTTCGGTTATTCCAAAGCGTATAAGTATGGAGGCAAATATACTTTGTGTACAAAATCATCTTACACGAAATCCCACTCGCATATGTTTATAAACTAGAATATTAGATTGAACGAATTGGCACAGAGCACTTTAGAAAGCAGCAATACATATCGAAATGTTCGTACTTCGTAGTCATTTGTGAACAGTTTTCACTAAGTATCATCGTTCATCCTCAGCAAACACGATTATAATTACGTAGGTATATGTTACAGAGATGCTAATGAATTGGCATAACTACAGGTTACGTATTTGCAGTACAAACACAGTGTATCATATAATATGTGCGTAGTACACATTTCAATCACACACGCCTAGTAAAGATATCACGGTACTGTTAAATTAGTTTACATTTGCTTAGTACAAGGTCCTACTACAGGCATAATTTTAAGACATTGTCAGTTTCAAAATTAGATTTAAACGATTATTTGTCTTGATTTATAATTAATTAATTAGTAATTTATAGAATTATTTCTATAAATTTAATTTCTAAAAAAGCTCTTTATTTTATCAAATCAATGGGTTAAATATTAGAGTCAGACTACAAAGATCAAAATTCGTATAAAAGGACCAAATAAAATAAGGCTCGATGCTCAGGGGACGTGGAGTTGGAAGCGCTGAGAGCCCGCCTGGCAGAGACAGAGCGCGCGATGCAAAGGATCGTCAGCCAGCTGGCGCAGCGCGACGCGGTATTGATGGCTGGGTGGTGAACTGGCCTGGGGTTTCGTGGCTTCGAGTTTGATTGTTCTAGTAATTAATGAGAAATAATGTGAGGTGCTAAAGTTCAGTCATATGTAAAATTTGATGGTTTTTTTACTGACTGGCATTATACTCAGTTAAAATAACAATAATTTAAAGCCCAAATCAAAGAAAATACATCAATTTTTCTCATCCTAGATTTGGCTGAATAAGATTTCGGTTACTCTCTTATTAAGTTTTATTGTACTTATTTCATTTGTACTATTAAAACAATTACGTCATCCATGTATAAAAATGACTAAATCCCGATACCCCATCGGCCAGTTCATCATATCTGCCAGGATTTCTTCGTTATGAACCGTTTTATTTAGATGTATACCTAGAAGCTTGCGGCATGGTGACGGTTGAGCCCTTTTCTAGTTATCCGGGTTGTAATTCTAACTTGCAAATACGACAGCGATGCATCCAAACGATTGTGGACACCTTCTGGACTGTGTCCTAGACATAGATACTATATGTTTAGTTTATAGAGTGGATTTTTGGAGGTAGCGTAACGGTAACGTGTATGTTTTCCTGTTAACATCGATAAGTCCAAGGATCGCCCCAATAACATAGTATTGTGCTGTTATTATGTTAAATGTTTGTCTTAGTTGAACAAGAAGATTTATATTTGTATTGTCTCCTTAACTACATGTTAATTGTTGAATTATTGTGAGTTTGATGACGTAAACGTGTTATTATAACCATGAATAGTTTTGGCTGTCACCCCAATTAAGCTTTTAACATTTTTAAATAAAAATTGAAACGTGCCGAGTTATCTTCTTGGTTCAATTTTATTTTAACTACGAATTCAAGTGGGTCTGAATATATTATTAACAACATATCTAAATCAAAATGAAAATAAGTTAAAAAAATGGCTTACACCAATATTTATTTATCAAAAATTCACTTTATAAATCCACGGTGTAGCCAAGTTTAATTCCTGAGATAGCGTTAAGTGTGACTTGGCCGAAGTCCAACGGTAGGAGCATGCCCAATCGTCTGATGCATCCCGTTTATTTTCGTCAGCGTCCTTCGTTGTTTGTTTTTATGTCTATTTTTACTCTGGTTTCGTTTTTAATTTGGTTTTCTGCTAAATTTATTTAAGATTCATTCATAAGTTATTGAAGAGAATCATTTAAATTCGAACTTGATGGAATTTGAAAACGATTTTATTCTTTACGGCTAAAGCTTTTGAACTTGTTTTCTGGTGCAGACATTAATTTCGTATTCAAATATTATGTAGGTAGCTTTACGTTATAACAATTGTAAATACTATTCTATATGGTCTTTATAAGAAAGGCAGAAAGTTTTGTAAAAGTAAAATTATGACAAATTCCAGCTCCAACTGTAATTGAAGAAAAACTCTTTAAATTACAAAATGGTGAAACTGATCCACTCACTGGAGCCTAAATTTACCAGCACTAAAGCCAGAAAAGCAATTGTTTATCCATCTCACTGAACTAATATTGATATTATCGGGCACAGTTGTTACCGCCATATCAGGGCTGGTAGCCGAGGTGCAGCAACAGATGGAGGCGAGCTACGCGCAGAATCAGCAACGACAGGTCAATGCATGAAGCAACCCTACCTAAGAGCTTTTACAACGTCACTTTTCACACTATTAAGAGTTTCTGATTGTGAACTATTGATATTATTCTCATTTTTTATAACTTACATCTATCACAACTTTCCGCCGGCTTTTAAATGCTCTAGTCTGAACTCAACTTAATTCTTGGCAATTTTTATTGTGATGTTTAAGACTTTGTTTTGGAGATCTGATAATTATTTAATAAATATACTACCTATCTAAACATTTTTCTGCGTTATAATCGGTAGGATTCGGTATTCATATGTACTAATATAATCACTATACAAAATCAAATGATGGAGTAAAGACGTGAGGTCCTTAAGAATTTTGGAAAGTGACATTGTTCTGGCCCTTGGTCCTAGTTTCCGAAAAGATTGGACAAGTTTTTTTGTCTGGTCTCGCTATCTTTATTATTATTTCTAACCTTGCTAAGTTGCTACCTATCCTGAATCCTGTCTTGCTATTATTTTATGTCGTTTTATATTTGTTGTTTTTTCGTTTTGTTTATATTTATTTAACTTAAGGATATACGTTTGATTCAAAAGCATATTCATACATAAAACAGTTTCACTAATTAACTTAGCTGTCTGAAGTTATTTTCGCACTCGATGTGAACGTAAACATGATGAAATTAAAATCATTTGAGTTGGCTTATGCTCGTACATTACATACATTCAAGTCATAAAGCTTTGATGCAGGTCAAATCTCGTCATTATTACAACAGTATTTCATGCCAATAACTTTTGACTTATTGCCGAATTTCTGTTGCAGTTTAACGTTCGCTTAGCTTTACATCTTTCCTTTATGATTTATTTACTTCTGATTAATGTTGGCTACATAAGAGTTTGTTTTAATTCTATGCATTGACTGCGTTAGGAGACAGTTTTAGTAGCAACTTTGGAGCTTGTAAAATACTAGTAAAATAAATAATATATTTTCTATATAACCAAAAGTCTAAAGGCGAAGCCTTTGTTTAGCAGAGCTGTCCGGCTGATGATGATGAATTTTAAGTCTTACTTTTTTATTGAAATGTGTTTAAATCATTTAAATTCATATCTGTTAGAATGTCTTTACAGGCCTCAGCAAAAGTTCACGTCAACACTTTTACCTTTGAAGCTAGATACACTGACACTTAAATGTATTTCAATTTTTACATGCTACGTCAAAACCTATAGCTAGCTGCCAGTATTTGTAAGTTATCTTTAGGTATGTTTACATTAAAAGATTGGTTTTCACCGTAATTTCTTTGTTACAGTAGTTTCATGCAACAGGTTACGCCTTTGGCTGTTAATACCGACGCGTGCCAAACATATTCATTTATTAATAACCTTGGCACGATGAATTTTTTATATACACTTAAGGATTTGTTTATTCTATAACTCTGGCTACAAACAGTTACATACAAACAAACAATTAAAAAAAATAATACAACCTTACTTAACTTATAATTGAGTCTAATCATTACTTATTTCTTACATAAAATAAAACACTAAACATGATTATATTAAGTTCGTTTGACACAAACACATTCTCTCACATATTCCACTGCTGAGGTTAATATTTTTAATAATCTCAGTTTATCCTTCACAAAAATAAACTTAAAATTTACCTTGAGGGACACCATTCATAATTTCTTTTAGCACTATCAGTTTCTCTGTGATCATGATATATCTATCTATAATAAATCTAATAATACAAAATTCATCCTTAATCTATACTATTATCTTTGAGTACTGAATCAGATATTCTTATCGTTAATAAATCCTAGAATCCTCACAATATCACATCCATACATTTCTTTCGCAAACCCGCATGCAAATGCAACCTCTTTAATATCTAGTTGTACATATCGTTGTCGCCTTTGTCTGTCTGCCTGCACCTAAGTTACTCGCCGTTGACTAACAAATAATAATAATTAAACGTTAGAGATAGGTGAATAAATAAAGAAAGTATCAAAAACGATTGTCATGGAAAGGAGACCATCATGTTTTGTTTGGCTTACTAGAAGTTCATATGCCGCAGAAATCAATGTCGTTCTGATAATCCAATTTTAACTTTTGCTAGCTTTTAAATTGATAAATTGATAAAGGGAAACTTGAAAAATGATGGACACGAGCGGGACTCGAACCCGCTACAGTCGCCGTACCGTGGCGCCGCTCTGCCAACTGAGCCACCGTGTCACTGCTCGCATCCATCGAATCTCAAGTTCCCTTTTAGTATTTACGTCTTAAGGGTGACGTCATGCTAGCTTGTTTTGCGTGAGAGCTGGTCATGTTAATTAAGTTCATGTATCAAGGAAGATTTGCTTTGTCTCTTAAGTATCGATTGTATACGCTTGACCTCCTTTTGCGCCTAGTAATCTATAATTTAGATTCATTTTTTTTGTCGACTTAAGTTTGAGTTGATTTTCGCGGTGTATTTGTAAATTGATGCGTTTTAAGATAGAGCCTTTTGTAAATAGGACTAAGGCCTGATATGGTATTTTTTTTATTGATGGTGTTTTTTTATAGTTCTCAATTTGTGTATAGTTGAGTTTTCGTTTCTGAATTGTGTGGTAGTTTCCTTTGAATAGTGCTAGTTGTAAAGCGTTGATTGTATTGGATGCTTTAGCAGTTTCATTATTTCGAAACGAGCAATCGACGCTTAAATAGAGCATGCGTTTCCAGTAGCAAAGAGCCTTTTTTGTATATAACGAAGAAAGAAACATAAAATGACGTAATTGTTTTGACGATTTTCAGGATGTGCAGGATAATCACACTCGCCCGTACACGAACGGGACAATCTTACACAACAGTGGCCCGGTGCATATAGTCGCTAGTGAATACCGCGAGCTACCGAGAGAGAGCCCAGAGGCACAAAAAGAGAAGGAGCCGTCTCCAGTACCCGAGGAAGCCGCGACAGAGCCTGAACTGTCCCCTGAAGCTAAAGAAACCTCGCCAGAACCTCTTCCCAAAGAATCAGTAGCAACAGAGCTAGAAGAAACTGAGTCTCAAGAAATAGAAACGCCTAAAGAATCCCAACAATCTACAGAAGAAACGACAGAACCTAAACAAACAACAGAAGCAGAAGAATCTTCACTAGTTGAAGAAGAAAAACCAGCCACGCCAGAACAAGAAAAACCAGCTAAGCCAGAGCAAGACACGCAATCTAAATCTCCTGTCCCAGAACCAAAAGAACCTTCACCAGAAAAAGAAACTTTAAAACAGTCAGATGAAGATCAAGAGGAGGAAGAAATAGAAGAAGAAGAGGAGGAAGAAGTGGAGATAGACATAGGATCAGAAGAAGAAAGTCCAGAGAGAGAACTGAGTAAAGAACCAGCACTACAAACTAACACTGGTGAACTCATAACGTTGTTAGATGATCACCAAGCAAAGAAGAATGGAGATGTAAGACATACAGAGGATTTCTTAAAAGAAGAAATTAAGTCATCCGCGGAGGAGAAACAGGAGAAGCAGTCGACACCAGAATTGTTGGAGGAGGCTATCAAAGATGATGACCAGGAAAATGCCAGCGTTAAAGTGAGTAGTTTCTTACTTCATAGTATTTAGTATGATATCTTTAGGTGATCAATTATCATAGTTCCATAATTCGATTTCAAGAAAGATTTTAAAGGCTTCGCCTTTTCAAATCTTTTACTTTTAGAGAAACAAACTTTATATTAGAATAAATAGCGTAAAACCAAGTCTCATTAGTAAATAATTAGATTAACTAACAAACAATGTTACCTTGTAAATTGTGTGATTTTTATTATTGCTTCTAGTGTTAATACAATTTTATTGCAAAAGTAGTCAGGATTCAAGAATGGAAATAGTTTTTTTACACTTAGATGACCATTACTCAGGCTCTTTAGCTCACTATATTAAACCGTGTCTGTGCATAACTCCAATTTGATTAACTTGAGGTACGTAGATTTTATTAAAAAGGTACTAAAATATATTATTAAAATTGAAAGTATATCATGATTTTCCACATACCAAAAAAAAAATTGCATGAATAATTTCTGGTCCTTTGATCCGAACTGGTCCTTTCGTACACCTTATTTAATAAAACTCTGCGTACTTTTCTGCACATAACAACTGCAATGTTCACTAGAGCACGCCTATCATGTCACGTAGGTGGTAGGCATGGAGGTGACGGCGCACGCGGCGGACGGAGGCGCCTGGAGGGCGGGCGCGCCCCCCGCGCCTGCGCAGTCCGCGCCCGGGGGCCCCGCGCTGCCCGCGCCGCCGCCGCAGCGCGCGGTGAGGCCACACCTTACTGTTCATATCGTTCAGACTATTTATTGATGTCGTTAAAACTGGAGTTTGTTTTAGACGATTTAGTAGTAGTGTTGCCTTATGCAAGAAAATTTCCCTTTATCAGGGGTACGCAGTATAGATATTTATTATAATAATTATGTAAATAATGGAAATATAAATAATAATATATACATTTTATTAAACTTAAACGAAATTTTAGCTTTAAAAAAATGATGTACCTGATTTTTTATGGGAAACTTACCATGACATAATTCAATTGTTTGATCATTATAATCATTTGCCAGAAACTCCAGTTTAAACATTCTAAAGTAGAAATTTCCTTATAATATAATTAATTTAACTCCCTGTATTATTTATGTAGTTAGATACTGTTGTATGTGTGTTGTATCTGTCCTGTAGTTAGTTTATGCTTGACATTCCATTGCTTAGTATTTTTAGACTACCTCAGATGCTTGCATAAATAATTATATGTAGTTATAATTTTGTGTGGACATTTTATTACCTGTATCGTCCTAACCCAGTACTTGACGGACCGGATTCCTATGCTAAAGGTTGCAGGCCCAGATTTTACACCCCACCCACATTTGTTTATAGTTATTTTTAAATATTCTTCTTCTTATCTTATGGTTGTTGAACAACCTGGTGTCAAAGTTTAAACTGCCTGTAGGCCTCTGACAATGCTTTACACACCGTTGAAAATCTCTCAGGTGTGCCGGTCTATTAAGATTGTCTATTTTTAAAAATTGACTAATAGTATAAGCGAACTGCTGGAAACTTTGATTAATTGGTCTGAAGTTACCAGCCACTATGAGACAAGATAAAATCTATATCTACACCTTTGAAAATCATAAGTTACGTCCTCATTCATAACATCGAGAAGTTATCTAGTAAGTATTTACTTAGTAAAACCCTTTTGAAGTATAAAACAGTAAAATATGTCCACGGAAAACTATAACAAACCTGCATTGAAATAAAACTGCTTGCATTTCTTATTATTTATATAATGTTTATATTTTTACAAATAAATCATTCGCTATTGATATAAGCAGTTTTATTTTAACGTCTATAATACTAACCTAATAATTATGATAGTAATAATTCATTTGTACATGATCAACATGTATGTTACCTCAGAAGGTTAACTCCATACAAAACTTTATAGTAGAAAGAATAAGCAATTGAGTTAAATGTAATAATTATTTCAGTATTTCGCTTTGATTAATTCTAAAACTAACGAGGCTGATTTAATTCTAAACAAAACACTGTATGTCTCTATTGGTCGCTAAGCGCGATTGCTGAGCATAAGGTCGGGGGTTCGAAGCCGGAGTCGGCCAAAGTGTTATTGGGTTTTTCCATTAGTTCATTCTCAAATGCAACACGGAGTCTGAATTTGTGCCTGGTTGGTGGCAATAGGCTAGCGCCCTATTACATAGGGGCTTCAAACAACTGGCAAAATTTGGGTGTACTACTTGTACTTCTGCCCACCCCTGCGGGAATACAGGTGGATGTTATTAAACAAAACAGTGTCTAGCCATCACCCATCGTCCAATAGAATTGTATACAGTAAGTTAAAACTTGTACTATAAGTAAAAGCCATCAAGTTTTGCCTCTGAACCGGTAGGAATGTGGTCATAAAATAATGTAGTTATTCTAATAAACTGTATCGACACACAAAACATACAAGGAAATCCTCACGTTCTTGCCAAGCATTTTTGTTCAAAAAGCGTCTGTTTCTGCATTTTGTAGAATGGAACTTCTGAATTTATTTTGTTAGTCGCCATAATTTATTATGAGCACTGTCGTATTAGGCTTCGTATCATTAATCAAAGTTATTTAGACGTCGCTGTGGCTACTGTATAGTTACTAAAACTAGTTATTACATTGTTGAACATTTTTTTTACACATACTTTTTTGTGATGGTTTTATTGTTGAAGCCCGTATCTCTTTCTCTTAAATCTTAGGTTTGAATTTTAAACCCGCAGGACCAACGTTAGATGAAAAATTGTAGGATTTCTATGATCCATGATGATTTTTCAGGCATTTTTTACTATCAGTATTTGGTAAATTTGCAAAAAAAAGTATCGTTTACCTCACATAGATACATAATATTCTTTATTGCACACCAAGAAACACAATATAGAAAAACCTTAATACTAAAAATAGTATTAAGGAACTAGTATTTATCACTATTCTTGGTGACTTCAGTTTTCAGAGTATAATATTAAAATTTAATTATTACATTTCCAGCATGAAGCGGAGCAAGTAAAGTCGATATTCCTGGAGACAGAGATCCCGCAGCAGTCGCGCGTCCTCGTCGCTGACTTCGCCGAGAACCGAACCGACAGGCCTGCACCGACCAAACACTCACCGGTGAGACTTTCAATTTAGCTTTAGCCTATGTTGATGGTAGCCTGAATTTAGCTGAAGTTATCTTTAAATTTAGCTTTACGTAGTCTCTGAGTTGGCTGTATGTTTTGGTAAAACGATATTCAAAGTTATATGTAGAGTGCTTGTGCTTATATTGATCATCATCATCAGCCGGAAGACGTCCACTGTTGAACAAAGGCCTCCCCCTTAGAACGCCACAATGTACGACAACTTGACGATGAAAATCCAGAAGATGGGCAGCAGCGTCTAACCTAACCCCTCCACAAATACTGCGATCCCTAAGCCGCTTGCCAATTATGGGGATTATGGCGACCAAATTCTCAGTAATAGCACGGAGTCGGAATTTGTGCCCGGGTGATGGCAATAGGCTCGCCCCCTATTACATTGGGACCTATAATATAACTGGTGAAATGCGTATACTAAAGGTACACCCCTGCCTACACCTTCGGGATATACAGGCGTGATTTAGTGTTATATATGATTTTATTTAATAAATTGTTTTTATGTGTCTAACTGTAATAATAAAAAATCTATTATGATTTTCAGATGGTGGTTAGCGGGAAGATGACACTCTCTCTCATCCAGGACGCGCCGCGGGAAACACCTGACAGGGACCTAGGTCTGTACAGTTATTTAAATATTATACTTACCTATATCACATATACATCAATTGACATACTTTTTATGAGTTGCCAAGTCGCTATTCCTCCATACATTTTGTATAGACGTAGGAACCTGTGACGTCACTAATTTAACAACCCAATCGACCCGACTTACCTACTATTTATTAATAAAAATTTAAAACTTGCGTTCGCGTTCAATCGTGTTGATTTATTTTTACTAAAATAAAAATCGAATTTTATACTTTATAAAAAATTATAGAGTTTAAAAGGGTAATATAAAGTTATTTTTAATTATTGATGAATAGTGTATACCACCCTATTATGCCACTGTGAACTTATATGATTGTTTACTGATTTCAGAGTCGACTGTGGACGACTTCACCACGGCGAGTGCGTTAACACAGAACGCTGAGGTAATATTATTTAGAAGTTGAATTTAGAGTTACAAGAGAGGTTTAACCCAGCAGTGAGTGGAGTCGGGCAGATGATGATGATGATATTTTTGCGATAATGACCAAATATCCTTCGATTCTCAACAGACTGGGACAATATTGGTCCGCAAAACTAAAATGTGTTTTGTTGTGTACTAACCTGTAATTGACTGTAAATGTAAGATACCGGATTGCAATGTTTACTGCCTCGTTGGTCTAGTAGTC
Source organism: Abrostola triplasia (assembly GCA_946251915.1). Taxonomy (NCBI): domain Eukaryota; kingdom Metazoa; phylum Arthropoda; class Insecta; order Lepidoptera; family Noctuidae; genus Abrostola; species Abrostola triplasia. Next base: position 773,654 of record OX276437.1, read on the forward strand.
GCTAAATGCGACTGCTGAGCATGTGATCTAATGTTCGATCCCGGGTCGGGGAAAGTGTTGCTAAGTTTTTCCATTAAGTTAATTCTCAGTAGCAGTACGGACACTAGATTTGTGCCTGGTTGATAGCAATAGGCTCGCCCCCTATTACATTGAGACTTATAACCGGCTAAATGTTTAGAATAGTTTATTTATCAACCTTAAAATTAGTAAATGTGGGTATACTATGAATAAATACATAAACCCTTTCGGTGAATACAGATATGATGTTATATTATAGCAAAAAAAGAAAATAATATTTTCAACATTATTTTACAGAAAGAAGATGAGTCAGACGAGGAAATCGAAGAGGAGATTGAAATAGAAGAGATAGAGGAAGAAGTGGAAGAAATAGAAGAGGAAGAAGACGAAGAAGTAGAGCAGAAGGGAAAGAAGACAGAGTGAAGTACTGATAGATATAAATATACTTGAGGAGTTATGTTTTGTGACTGTGTTGGAGAAGAATGTTATTAACAGCTCAATTTAAGCTCATATAAGTAGCTTATTACTTTTATTTTCAGAACTGGGAGTATTAATTCATTTAAGTATATTTTTGGGATTGAAACTTGAAGTACCTATTTTATATTGTTAACATGTGCTATACAGTAATAAGCCCTAAAAAGATTTGCTTGTTACCAAGTGGGTAGCTCGATGGTAAAGTGATATTTTTTAAAGGTTCTTAAATTTAAGATCGTAATACCTTTCACAGTTCACACTACTAGTCCTTTGTCACTGGTACTGGTGGTACCGCACTGGGAAACTGTCACGCAGATAAATGGATTACGATTTGGGTGGCCGTTGATAATGCAACTGTGGGACAACTTTTAGTTTTAGCCGTCTGCCAATTGAAGAATCCTTTTCGCCTCTTCAACGTCATCATTAGCCTGTTGCAGTCCACGGCTGGACATAGGCCTCCCAGTATAATTTTTTGGTTCTTCGGCACCCAAACTAAGCGTACATACCCTATACTCAAAGCTCAATTAAATTGGAAAAAGTTAATGTTAGTCTATTCTTCTCGTCCTAACGTTATCCCGGTCTATTGCCCGGATGGCTTAACTGTCCAGATTAATTACAGGGTATAAAAGACAAATTCTTCAATTTTTACTTTGGACAGGCCCTATTTTCGAAAATCGAATGTGAAACTGGGGTTACAATAAAAAAGCTTTTAATCTGTCTTTTTGAGGGTAGATATAGAACGGTGTTACCAAGTAAAAATACAGTCACAAAATATAATTTAAAAACAAATAACATTATTGTCTATAAAACTGCAATTAATTGTGTATTTATTCTTGTCTATGCTTCTCCTCTTAGATTGTTTGTGGTTGAAGATGTACATTTTATTCGACATGGTTTTATGCTTTTGACGTTTTTAATACTGTTGTTGTAATTGGGATAGTTTTTAGAGCGTGTTCACATATAAAAGGTTAAAGAAAAAGGCAATGTATGTACTTAACTTAAGGTTGAATTTGTAATGGACGGTAATGAAGTTCGATTTACTTATTTCAAATGTCTATAAGGCGAAACACTTAATTGGGTACAAGATAATTTTATGACATGCAAGGAAACTTTAGACAGGCATGTAAAAACTTATTTATCCATACTAATATTATAAATGTGAAAGTAACTCTGCCTGTTACGCCTCCACGTCTTAACTGCTGGACAGATTTTCATGAAATTTGGCACATAGAAAGTTTAAGACCCGAGAAAGGCCATAGACTACTTAATGCGGGCGAAGCCGCGGGCAAAAGCTAGTAGTACATAAATGACAGCCATTTTGTCGTAGTTATACAGTATCTGAACACGCTCACTATGTTACAATTAGTTATTTATTATACGAATTTAATATATTACAAGTGTTCGATGATTTGTGCCAAATATTACTTCAGCTTGTTAGAGCATTCTTCAATGTTTACGATACTTTTAGTATTTATCCTTCCAAGTCTGTGAATTAGCCAAATTTTAATGAATATAATTATTATATCGAGTATACTATGTCTAATTTAAACTTAGAAGTACAGACGTGCAAAAATACTGCACGGTTATAAAGATGGCGCGGAGGAATGTTGCCAGTTAAGAATGTTTCGTATATTTTAATATTGTAATACTCTATTATTCTTAAGTTAAAAATGTGTCATTCAATATGTCAAATTGGCTCAATGATGTCTGTTATAAATAGTGTGATATGAATAGCTCATTATGCTGTGCAGTTTTTTTGCCAGTAACCTATTAGTGTCTAGTAAGGTTGCCCCAATATAACCGATGTCTCGTAATTATTGTTAAATAGAATTGTAAACATTTTTGCACCAGTGTGAAGTTATAGATATAATTATGCATTTAAGGAATTTTGTTATATTTTCCGTTAACTTATTTTGTTTTTATAGGAATGAGGGTAGGATTGGGAAATTGTTTGCTGGTCGGTTTGTTTACTTATTTGTTATTACAATAATGTTTGATTAGGTAAATATTAATTTGTGTACTTTTATAATATAAATATGAACAAAAGGCATGAAAAGAAATGCAATTTTCATATTATATAAGTAATCAATTCCATCCGTTCAAGAAAACAGATATAATGATTGTAAATACAACCTCCAGTATCATTTCTTATTTCAGTTAAAAATATCAATATTTTTTGTTTATTTAACATTTACTGTAGATTTCTTTTTAGTTATGCTTCAATCTGTTTTAGATGTAAGCAGGACTGTAGCCAAGTTACACTTTAAGTTGTTGAAAAAAATAATTTAAACCGAAAGATGGCGAATCTTAATGGATCATTTTTTAAATAATGAGGCCATGGATGTGCCATCAAATGATTTTGACATTAATTAGTACTAAATACAGAGAATAGATAGGATTTAATATGGCAACATAGCATTTTTTTATTTGTGCTTATCCAATTTTTTTATAACACCTGTATATACTTTCTTGGTTACAGCCCTGGTTGTAAAAAAATAAAAATAACTTGAAATATTTCGTGTTTTATTTTAATCTATAATAACAGAACAAATAAGATTCGTAATAATTTTAGTTGGGATATGCCAGTAATACCCAAAAATTACAACAAGATCATTATCACATGACGGCCAAGCAGACAGCTACAGTCGTCATTATAATAAAAATAAATTAGAACACCAGCATTAATGCAGACAGGTCTTTAATTTTGACTTGACATTTCAACTGGGTTGCACCGGCCTTGGCAGAATACTTGTAAGGCCGGTGCAACACATACAATGCGACAGTTTGAACATCATCAACATCAACATCTTATCACCGTCCACTGCTGGACATTATACACAATCAAAATCTGTATTGTTCACGGTAAGTCACTCACCAAAGACAGCGGTTTACAAACGGTTAAAATTATAATAATTTTCTTAGATAAGGTCGATATTGTAAATAACAGAACTCAGTTATATAAGTTGTTTTATTGTAACGCTTAAATAAAGTTAATTTACAAACTGATCTTATTTACATTCTACTGACTTGCACTGATGTTACTGTGGATGATCCTGAAAAAAAAACAATTGCAATTATATGACTCTATCTTTTTTGCATGTTGCCATGCTAGGCTTAAATCTAAATTGATAAAGGAAACTTTGAAAAATGATGTACACAAGCGGGACTCTGACCCGCAACTTTTGCTGTACCGTGGCGCCTCTGCCAACTGAGCCACCAATTGCAATTATGTTTGCAGTAACATATCACACTTGTAAACTTAATTGACCTGATTGGTACAGTGGCTATGCGATTGGTCCGCTGTGTTAAGTTGAAAAGTTGTGATCTGTGAAAAATTACTGCAGTTTGACCACCACCGTGAGTATAACCGGAATATACAGTAAATAATGACAGCAGTTTGATTTACATATAGGGAAACCGTGGAGTCTTCGAAGCAGATTTGTATTTAATGGAAGGTCGGAGTGTCCACAGGACTGAACAGAGGAGATATAGTTGTCTCACTGTGAGAACTTCAGCTTCAAAATATAACATCACTTTAAGAACTGCTTGTTGTGCATGTTTAATAGGGATCATTGTGGTTTTGTAAGTACCGCCACACTGAGATACAGAACATGATGATAGACTGGCTGAGGTATACAAGAGTCAGAGTTTCAGAATTGGTGGAGTGCCTGAGTTCTTTAAAAATGAATATTTAGTCTTCTGATTCTAGTTAGGTTATGAATAATAACACAGGAGATGATTACCTTTACTTAGACCAGTTCTTCATATCTTCTAAATCTTCGACCATGGTCCAGTCACGTCTAACTGATTGAATTGTCTTAGTGGCTTGGTAAGTCTCTGGGAAGAATACCCAGCCTTCGTCCACCGAGGTCTTCTTTACGATGGCCGCAGCCCCCAGGAGTACAGCCGCAGGTACAGCAATAACGGGTGCTTTTAGCCAAGCGCTTAGAATGCTCCCGGCTACAGCACCACCGAAGAAATAGTTTAATTTATCATTCTTGCCTCTTATGCCCTGCATAGCGTTAGTGGTAACAGTGAATCCCGCTGCCATTCCTACCAAAGGTCCCACAATCCAAGCGTATCTACCCACTGTGCTGGTGAAGCCTTTAGGATGAGAATACATGAGGACATCGAGTGTTCCGGCAGTGAGACCAACGAGTGCGGCATATTTGGTTGTTGCAATTGTCTTGAGGAAGATGTCCTGCCCCTCGGGCGTATCATAGTATTTATACTTTAATAACTGGCTCATTATTGTTAGCAAAAATGCTTTTTCAATAAAGTTACACAACACAGTGGATAAGTGTCAAAAAATATAAATTGTCTATCTGTGGTAGTCGTAGTGTGTGCGTTTACGAACTTACCGTTGAATTTTGATATAGATTTTATATTTATTTATATTATTTGCTACTCTCTTAAATATTATTTATTGCTAAATTAAGTGATAGGATTATAAAAAAATGCTTCTCGTAATTTACTTATAAATAACATGCATTTTAGTAATTTTTCAATTCAAATGGACTTATGGATAGTAAAGTTATCTATCATACGAGATATAATTATTTAAAAACTAAATAAAAGCTTGTAAAAAGATATAATTTGAATTATGTAAATGAGGAAGTAACGAGGAAGTTTTCAATAACTGTTTTTGAACGCAACTAATGCGATAACTCTTGCATATCCGACATTCCGTCATTAGTGTCAAAAGTATCAAAAATGGCGGCGGACGGTGACGAAGTGATTAGTGATCAAGAAAAAGTTAGAATCGTTTCGGATTTCATATTACATTCGCCACCAGGAGAATTTAATGAAGTGTTTAACGATGTAAGGGTTCTTTTAAATAATGACACCCTTTTGAAAGAAGGTGCTAGCGGAGCGTTCGCGCAATACAATAAGGATCAACTAACGCCCGTGCGCCTCGAAGGCTCGGAGTCGGAACTACATACGCTTATAACCGACCACAATGAGCTCGGCGGCGGAAGATTCTTCGACCCCCGTTCCAAGCGTTCTTTTAAGTTCGACCATTTACGTAAAGAAGCATCTGAGTATGAACCGTATGAGCCTGATCGTGTGGCGGAGCCCTGGAGGGCTGCGCTCGACGAGGAGCTTACGGCGTACGTGGCTGCTCACTTCAAGCACGGTGCAAGTTTAGTAGTAGGCCGCACGCTAGACTCAGGTGCTGTACAACTCGTTGCTTGCATCGAGGATCACCAGTTCCAGCCGAAGAATTACTGGAACGGTCGATGGCGTTCGGTGTGGTCGCTGACGGTGGGGGCCGGTGCGGCGGAGCTCCGCGGAATGCTGCGTGTGCAAGTGCATTATTATGAAGATGGTAACGTGCAGTTGGTGAGTTCGAAGGAGGTGCGTGCGCCCGTGACCGCGACTGGAGAGGCGGCCACCGCTAAGGAGTTCGTGCGGCTCGTGGGCGACGCTGAGAACGCCTACCAGACCGCCATCTCCGACAACTACAAGACCATGAGTGATACCACGTTCAAGGCGTTGCGGCGACAGTTGCCGGTGATGCGCACCAAGGTAGACTGGGCGCGGCTCGTCTCTTACACGATCGGGAAGGAGCTCAAGAGCCAATGATGTCCCGCCGCTGCGCTCTGAGCCGCAGCGGCCGCTCCACGCCTGTACATATTCGCGTAAGAGTAAATCTTGTTCAAATGTTTACGGGCGCCGGGGTGACGTCGCGGCGGGCCCCGGCGCGTATTTATCTATGAATATATAGAGAAATCGCTATCATAACTGTTAAATTTTATTGCATTTTGTTACACTCAGTACGGAATGATTATTATTGAATAGCGAAGTGTCTGAATGTGGCTTATTTTTGGACTGTACACTCTCTTACGTCGCGAGAGGTTGAATCAACGAGTTTGTGTCCATTTTTGTTGGTAGCAATGAGATTATACAGAACAACGTTGTACTTAGGTGTGGGCATGGTTTACACCCAACTAGATCTGTAGAACTTGACTGGACGTCAGACTTCATCCATTTATTTATTTGCTTTTCGGGGATGATTGGTTGTTGTGTAAGCAATATGATGACCGTTCATTAATTAATTTAGCTTTTTGTGATTATTTGAAGGACGCATGTCAATTACAATAAGATTACGATAGAATACCAAGATACCCCTAGTTATGGATGTTAAAACTTAACTTGTGCATGTATTTTGAAACTTTTAATCCATCCACTTACATTTTGTTCTATAAACAGTATTATTTCCTTTGATATTGCTTGCATAACAGAGTATTATATGACAAAATTGTTCAGGAAAGGTTACATAGAAGGTCTCCAATGGTGCATTTAATTGTAGTTAATTTAACAAATTGTCCACGTAGCTTTAAAGCAGCGTTTATGAGTGTAGAGCACAAGATATTCAATATTTTTCAATTTACAATAAATAAAATTGGGAGTGTTGCTCAAATGGTAACTAATGCAGTAAAGGGAAAATAAGAAAATTAGAGAATTATTGTCCATATTATGGCTTTGAGAGTGCGAATGATGCGTAACTTTTTTTTATATTAATGTGTAATAATTGTAACGCCAATAAGGATTATTTTGTAATTATTATAATTATTATTTTAATAAAGAACGTACATTAAAAATCCAAGATAATGTATGATTGGATTCATTTCAATAAAAATATATATTAAAATGTTGCTAACATCTGTTTTCTTTTATTTACGACGCGTCGCCATCATGGATGGGAAAGTGTTGATTAACAGGTAAAGAGTGAGTAAATAGAGTGGTATCAAAGATACCTGTGGACGATAAAGTTATGAGTCATTCGTTTATTGGGATCGCCAGTGACGAAGTCGTGAGCGCGCCAATATTGCACGCATTCACTAATTTAACACTCGCTCGTAACTACGTACGCTCTACACTGACCCTGTTTTGATTTCTTAGCGTAATAATATTGTGATGAAGTGGCGAGTATTATTATTAAATGGCGTAATATGATAAGTATGACCATAATATCGCCATAATAACAATTAGTCACTCGCTCGTTTGCTATTAATGGACTGTAGAACGCATTACACTTCCTATGGTAACTAGTATTTTTGTAACTTCCTTTAAGCGTTGGTAATTTTCCCTAACAAGTGATTAAATTCTTAGTTATGTCAATACATGCAACAATGCACGGCAGACGATGGTAGGATGTTGAAATGTATCATGTATGCACACAAACACACACACACACACACACCTATGTTGCAGAGAGCAGACATTTTTATTTGATACGATCAGGAGATTCTTCGGAATTTATATAATTTTTAATCACCACAACGAATTATGTATGGAACAAAGATATATTTCAAATGAATACAACATTTATCAGTTCTACCGAGTGACGGAAGTTTGAGATAATTTTGTAAATAGGCCGCGGCGTGCGGCCAGTAACTTGTATTTTGTATTATTTGTCGCCACGCGTGTTGGTTAGGAGAGCTAACTGGAAGCGTGCAAGTTGAGTTGAACACAGTATTTCTGGCAAAATCTAGCCATAGATAATTAGGTTACAATGAGACTGGTAATTTTTTGTAAGACTGTCTAAATAGGTATCATTGAAGAAAAAAAACGAACTATAACTAAAATTACGTTTTTTTATAACCTTTCCAACTATTTATAAAAACCTAAGCCACTATTCCTTTTACTTAGGCGAATATTTATATTTATTTATTTTATAGAGAGAAAAATCATAATTGCTATCACTAAGCTTCACTGTATTGTAGTGTTGGCCATTTTTGTTACACAAAATACATTAACGTTCTTTACCGTTAAACAATTGAACCTGGGACCGTCATGATACGTACGGTTAACCAACAAGCCCCGGTGACATTGTAAGTTGTGACTTGTGAGCGTCATGCAACAGTTTTCAGTAAAAAGCAGTCAGTTAAATCTTCATAGCTACCTAACTATTTATGTAGCAGCACGGAGTCTGGATCTGTGCCCGGTTGATGGCAATAGGCTCGCCCCCTATTACATTGAGACCTAAAAACATAGCTGGCGAAATGTGGGTGTACTATATGTGCACCTCTGCCTACCCCTTTGGGGAATACAGGCGTGATGTCATGTTGTAATCTAGCTATTTAAGTGTCTAGGTAGGTAACTATATGGTGTCTACATAATATTCATTAACGCTAGTAAGAAGTAAAGCGCCTTCGGTCGTATATAACACGTTATGGTACAATTTATTTATGGGAAATGTGCGTGAGTAACGAGGGTTATGCATAACTTTTATTGTTAAGAACGGTACATGACATAACTTAGCATTGAGAACAGTTTCAATTCTTTTGATTTGCCTGCTCGCTATACTTAGATCGTGAGGAAAACTCTTCAGAGGCTTGCTATGGGGTGTAAAGAAACCCGGTCCCTTGACTTAAAATCTCCAGACGACATTGAAGTTACCGCGCAGATAGGTCGAACTGGGAAGTGAAGAGCCGCGATCAGTCCTTTGATGGATGATAGTTTTTCACTTATCGAGACAGTTCGTTGTCGTGTCGGTTTACTGAATGAGGGAATAGAAAGTGGAGGTAACACATGTTGGCAGACCTCTGTGCACTTTAATGTCCTGGTTTCCCCTTCGCGGCATGATGGTAGAAATACCTAACTAAATATTTTAAAACAAATTCACACAGTTAGGTAATAAACATATATATTTGGTGTAGGTATATAAAAAAATATACACCAACCTGCTCTGTCTGCATACTATATTAATCTAAATTCTTGTTCTGAAAGCGTGTATTGAATTTCTCAGTGCTCCGACCCAAATGTTACCCGCCAGGCTTTTAGCTGTGCTAACAATCTAACATATTGGCAGTTTACTTACTTATTTTGGCAGGCTGAAATCTATCAGCAGGAAAGTATTGAAAGCAAGCGTCTAGGAGACAGTCAATCTTGAATTCTTGATTTTATTGCCGGTCTAAGTATGTAGCTAACAACCTAGATATTTTTTTCTGTTCGTCTGTACCGAATTTAGCGACTATTTTTTTAAATTCGGTACTGTGCCTGGAAAATGGCACGACTCCTCTATCGAGAGACGAGGTACTCAAGTAATGAAGGTAGATTACGTACCTGTCATTAGCGTTTAGTATCAGTAGCCTCGTATTCAACTACATTTGTCTAGGTAAGTAGGTATAGCTTTGCCAGCTACTCCAAGGAAACGCAAAACGGTATCAAATGCTGCCATTTCGATGCAGATTTGAAAACTTATATAAAGACAACCTATAAATATCTTGGCATATTGCCATAATTACTGTGCTTGTTAAATTGCTGATGGATATAATATGTTATTAATGTATCTACAGGACGTTTCTTTGATGAAGAGCCAAAGCTTGACTGGACTCAGTCGATGCAAGTTAATATGCTGTTTAGGCGAATAGTGTAAAATATTTGTTACCTAATATTCATAATTGTAGGACACTTGTTAGTTCTAGTCTAGAGATCAAAGAAAATGAGAGAAAACCTTAGTCAGCAAGATAACATTTCACATGTGATCGCTTAACACGATGAATATGTATCGAGTACCTACCCTAGCAACAAATCTGACTATCACGAGATTAATATTCATCTTATCGTATTGACTTGCTACTTCAGATGGACAGGCCGATGCCTCTTTTTGAAATATCGTATTATTTCCTTCATGGAATTCTAAGGTCTAAGGTTAGGTAGACCTTAGAAGCTTCCACTGACTTCACTGTTTGACTTTAACAATAAGGACAGACAGCGACTTCATAATTGTTAGATCTCTACTTAGAACTACTTCCATAAGTACTTATACTTTATCATCATTAGCCGGAAGACGTCCACTGTTGGACAAAGGCACACGCTTAGAACGCCACAATGAACGACAACTCGCCATTGCATCCACCGCAAATCTGACGATACACTTACCTAGCTACTTATTTTAGTAAAGTCCCAGCTACAAAGTTTCCTGTCGCTACATACAAGTACATACGTACATAGGTACACAAGATTTCTCTTAGACATCGCTACCACCGTAATCGATCGAGGGGGCTTTATTGCCACAATTTGATGATTAGCTTTGAATGACCCCTCTCAAACTCTAGACAGTGTGGTCAGAGCAGCCACTTGTATAATATAACCAACGTACAACCATAAACCTGATTGGGCAGTGGTTAAGCGCGTTGCGGGCTAGATTCCCGCACGGGGCAAACATTTGTGTGACCTGCAGATATTTGTTCTGAGTCTGGGTGTTTTTGTATGTGATATTTCATGTTTGTGAAACGCACCCACGATACAGGAGAAACTCCTACTGAGGGGTGATTGTAATTGACTGTTGACGGATTGAAGAAGAGCATTATGCAGTCATTGTTGTATGGCTCTATGAACTACCTTTCGATCTATGCACGTGGCACATAGTGGTTTGACCTGCAGGTGTTTTTTTGGACATTCTAAACAGCTGAAAAATGTCCTGTATTCTTATGTTTATTTACCTAAGTAGTAATGCAATAAGTACATGGATATAAGGCTCATCCGATCTATATAAAATCTGCAAAATCTGTTTATAACCTGTCAAGGTAAGGGACCGTCCTCACTTCTAAATTTCTCGCTACGACTTTACCTCTGCGTGCTATTAACTAAGTATTTACAAAGATTATCTTATCGTACAGAATGGTTGATGAACAACCTGGTGTTAGAGTTGACTGGTAGAAAATGCCCAATGGCATTAAGTCCTCCTTTGTACGACAATATGTATTGACCTTAGTATCTAATCGTTTGAAGACGGATACTAATCGTAGTATATTTATCGCCAGTGGGAATACACCTTATTAGTGACCGCGGAATGTTAGCGGTAAAATGCTATTAGCATATCATTATCGGCTATCTACACAAATAGCGATCGAGATATGTCAATGATAAGTATTATTTACCGTTTTGGTTATAAATAACTAAATATGACACATTTTTCTGGTAGGAAGGTTGTTAAACAATGATTTATGTTATTCGAATAAAATAGTGTTACGAATAATAGCTTAGTGTTTGACTATGTCTTTAGTGCCTTTGGTTAGATCTAGCACCATAGAGCGTTATTGTGCATACTGTAGCACCTTGGCGTCTGAATCTATCACTGGTAGATATATGGTAGTAGGCTCCGTATTACCTGGGTTAAGATATAAAAGATATCTGGCAAAAATTGGGTGTGAAACCTTCTGATTACGAAACACATCTCAGAATATAGGTACCTACCTATGGAAATGATTACGTAAGTATGTTTGACCAATCAATAAATGAAAATAGTCATAGCGTCCGATCCTTATTTATACCTATTGTTCTATTCTCTCCTGACCGAATTTCCATCACAGCGGCCCATCTAAGACTAGCCGACTACTCAGGAGATATCATAGTGCACAAGTATGCGCGCAAACACAAGTTCACTCCCTATTCCCGCACTCTCGCAGTCCGATGGGACGGTAGACCGCCACGACTGGAGAGAGATCAGGCGTAGGACTACCGGCTTAAAGTGCCTTCCGAAGCACGGATCCATGTACCTAAGTACACAATAGATACAGTCCCATATTAATTAAATAAGTAACACTTGAAATATTTTGATCTAATTAAGTAGTGTCCCCCACATTTTGATTGGAGTAGCTCTTAATTAGATTAGCGTAAGCTATGCGTAGCGAGAGGGATAAAGGTCACCTCTGACGTCACACTTATGACGTAAACATGACGCGTATTGTGGACGATTATAGACGAGTTTAATGGCAGAGTGGCGCCAATACATTGTATGAGACCATTTTGCCAGTTATATATAATTATGGTCCCATCAATGTAATAGGCTAGTCTATTGCCATTAACTGGAAATACAATCCAAACTCCAGGCTGCTAGACTACTTATCTACAACCTATCTGAGAATAACCTTCTGGAAAAACTCAATAAAATTTAAACCTAGGACCTCATGTTTAGCAGTCGCACTTTCTGACCACTAGACCAACGGGACAGTCTTGCCCTTACAAGTAGAAACAAAACATAATAATTAACTTAACATCACGCCTGTGCTCCATGAACAGGTGGCAAAGTTGCACATTAGTACACCCACATTTCCCCAGTTATGTTATAGGTCCTAATGTAATAGAGGGCGAGCTTTGTCCTACAACCGGGAACAAATCGAGACATCGTACAGCTACTGAGAATTGCCTCATGAAAACACCCAACCCGGGACTCAAAGGGACCTCATTCGGGAACACAAGACCAACGAGGCAGTCAAACATATAATTAATACCAGCCTGTATCTGTCCCACTGCAGGGCAAAGGCCTCTTCTCATACACCATATAACTTTATATTTAGTATCTTCTGTAGGTACATAACTTCCTTCCTCAAGGAAAATAATACGAACCAACACGTTAATACAGTTTATTCACAGCCTAAAATAACATGACAAACGATATTATTGGGGTTTTATAAATAGTGCCTTATGTTAAACGTTATAAGGTAGATATTACAATAAATAAACAATAGGTTTCACTCTGTAATTAATAACTACACTTAAGAATATGTTAAAGTATTTTTAATACTTTTAATGTATTGTAAGATATCAATGATATAATATGCCTACTTTTAACAATAGCTAGCTAATAATTAGCACCATTTATATTCAATTAATTGTCAACAACGACATAACCAGCTGATACATACATAACATCACGCCTGTATTCCCCGAAGGGGTAGGCAGAGTTGCACATTTAGAACACTCACATTTCGCCAGTTATGTTTTACGTCCCAATGTAATAGGAGGCGAGCCTATTGCCATCAATTGGACACAAATCCAGACTCCGTGCTGCTACTAAGAATTACCTAATGGAATATCCCAGTAACACTTTGCCCGACCTGGGATTCGAACCCAGGACCTCGTGCTCAGCAGTCGCGCTTAGCAACCACTAGATCAACGAAGCAGTCTGCCAGCTGATAAATAAAATGAATCAATTTATTTTATTAACGTGTAACCTGGCAACACTGAGTATTACAATTATTTTTAAATATTCAGAAGGCCTGTAACTCAAAACCTATAGTTGCTGAAAAAACACGATTACCAATAATTATCGATTTACAAATCGATACTATTAATTTGTTTCCATAAGTTATTCGAACATACGAGTAGCTTGCCTTTAGGGACGAATTCTCATGATAGGTTTAACTGAAGAACACAATAATGTAACAATGGAGATACATTATATTCCCACAATATATTTTAATCAAATCTTTTCTGCGTATGACATTTCACAATACATTTGCAACACTTTACATACAATACCTTCCATACCGTACTTAGAAAACATTACACACGTATGCCTTGTAATGTCTACAAGTGCGCCACTCATTTTATTTTAATTAGAAATAATCTTATTTGCTATTATAATGTTACAGGTGGAGAGACATTATAAAACAAATTATTTATTTAATACCACGGAATACGTATTTGCTAAAAAAAAATTGAAAGAAAAAGTTGGTGACATAATGGCACCTTGACCTATTTTTGACAGGTCACGGATTTAAGAAAAGTCAATGTTACTTACCGTTTTCAACAAATAATTTGTAGTATAAATATCTACATTCAATATCAGTCAAACTATGAGATATTATCACTACACTAAACTTAATAAATGCAGAAAATACACACTTTATTTAATATTAATTAATTAATTTATCCTATGGGTATAAATAACCTCTTACTGAGGGTGCTGTCATCTTCTTTATAGTAGTAGTATGGTCCATGCGCAGTGTACACGCTTTGTAAACTCTTCAAATCAGCGTCTGGCATTCTTTGTGCTGTAAACTCTGGCGGGGGAACTACTACGTTTGATATTGGTCTTTCGAAATTCTGTGGGGACTGATTGGCCATGTACACGTTGTCACGGTTACGGTAACCAGCGCCCGAGACCTGTGGATTGAAATTGAACGGAGGTAGAAACACCTCGGGCAGTGGTCCTACCATGTCTAAAAGATTTCGGTCGGTTGGAATTCTTTGTGGTCTTCTTGGGCCGCGTGGTAATGGGAGTGGCAAGTAATTTTGTGGCGGAAAACCAAAATCGGGCATTGACATCCTGGCTGTTGGGTTGTTTATATACTTTGTTGGGTTCATGTGTTGGTATTGTAGTCTTCGTGAGTCAGTAGGTGAAGCCATTGGTGCAACGAAGTCCGGTGGGGGTAGTACCATAGTGGGTATTGGTCCTTCGACCCCTGATGGCACTTCTAAGTCTTTTTCCGAATCAATAACGTGGAAGGCTCCGAGATTTGGATTGTCAACTTTCTTATCATTCTCAATTTTTAGGTGTGTCTCAGTTTTAGTTAATTCCTTCTCAGTTAAATGGGGCTTTGATGTCTCTTCTTTGACTGAATAAGACCTTTTTATTTCGTTTTCCCTGGTTTTCAGTTCTTCCGTGTTGCTGTGATCGTCAATAGAGTTATCAGAGTTTTGGTTGTGACCGTAAATGTTCGTTTCGCTGTCGTCTTCGTCATCAGCGTATATGTTTTTGGTATCCATTATGTTAAGATCGAATTTAGCCTGAGTTTCATTGAACTGTTTGTGTGCAACTTTGTTTAAAGTGTCGATTTCTTGCACTATGCTGTTCCGCGTGTCGTATTTAGATTCGTCTCGAACATGGTCTGATCTAACATCGGATATCATTTCCGCATTATCAGATATATTATCGTTAACTTCAACGGATACTTCTTTATTATAAGTTATGTTTTCGTTATTATCGGGTACGTTGTCATTATTATTATCAGGTGTGTTATCGTTATGGTCGTAAGTTATTTTTTCGTAATTTTCATTTACATTCTCTTTGTTATCATTTACATTTTCGTGATTGTTTATTGGTTCTTCTTTATTATTAGTTAAAACTTCTATATTATCAGTTACTTGCTCTTTCATATTTTCGTTATTTTCAGCTATTTCTTCTTCTTCATTACCGTTAGCATAAGTGCGACCTAGGTCGTCATGTTCACTGACAAATCTCTCAAAACCATTTTCATCCCTCACACTACTTATAAACAGGTTAGATTCTTCATCATGCTTTGCTAACCTGCCGATGGCGTCAAAGGCTCCTATGATAATTTTATCTTTTTCTTTTCTGGTCAAGTTATCATACAGGGGATCTTCAAGCGGTATTCCTTCAGGAATGTCTTCGAATGAGAATTCTCGGTTGACCAGAATCTCGCCGGTGTCCAGCGCTCTTGCTTTAGTGTAAAGGTTGTCCGAGGCGTGGTACTGGTTGGATTCCTGCGCGATGCGTGGGGGACAGTCTTCGGGAATAGTGTATATCTGAAAAATAAGAATATAATATTTTCTGTAAATATCACTAAATGGCAAAGGAAGGGTGGGGTATCTCATAGATATTATATTGCTGTTGTAATTCGTACATTGAGTGACGACACCTTGTTGATTGACTATGAGACAACTAGTTCGTGTCAAAGATGTCAAAAGAGGGGGTAAAGGAAGAAAGAGGAGAGGAACGGGAAAGAAAGAGGAAAGAAAGGGGAAAGAAAGGGGAAAGAAAGGGGAGAGAAAGGGGAGAGAAAGGGGAACGAAATACATCAGAATTGTGAGTGTAACCTGCGTGTCATTGTGCGCGGGCACGTAGTAGTCGTGCAGGCGCGCGGCGGCCGGGCGCGTGCGGGCGCGGGGGCCGGCCGCGTGCAGCCGCCAGCACGCGTGGCTCGCGCGCGCGCCGCCGCTCAGGTACAGCGTGGCGCGGCTGCTGCTGGCGCTCAGCTCGATGCGGCGCAGGACTGCACGGAAAGGGTTGCTAATCAACTTATACAAAAATACATGTAGGTGCTACTCAAAGTTGGCTAAAATAATGAATTCTGAAAAAAATATAATACTGTTTTTGTTTTCATCGAAGTTCTTTCTTCGGCCTTGATAAAGCAAAACCAAACTTATCTGAAATCTTTAACTTTTTGGAAAACAGAGTGTCACTAATATATAATGCTGTAACGTACATTTGATCTATTAAATTCGCCTCCTAATCTTTGAACTTACGCGAGTCACCCTTGTTGAGCTGCGAGTACAGCAGCTGCGCGTCGACACCAAACCCTCCCGGCAGCGACACCTCCAGGAGCGCCATCTCCGGGAAGCTGCCGCTCCACATCACGCACGCCTGGGGGTTAAGTGTTGACCCACTTAAATATATCTGGATATTTATGTGGGTATTTCATCCCAAAGGATGTTTTCCAAATATAAGTGCCAAGTGTAAGAAAAAGTAACAAATCATTATATTTATAAAACGGACAGTAATTTGAGAAACATTCTATCTTAAAGAACATTGAAAAAAAGAAGCATAAAATTAGTTTTTGAGACAAAAAATCTAGATAACACTCTCTATTCCCTCCCTCCCTTAATCCGATGGGACGGTAGACCGACACGACCGGAGAGATCAGGCACAAGACCAACGGCTCAACGTGCCTGCCGAACCACGGAGGGTTCTCGACATAATATAATCAGCCTATCAACCTCAATAGACCGTGGTAGTGTAACGTCACAAGTTTATTAGGGTTGTGGGCATGTCCATCATACCCACAACAGTGGATCCTTGCTTCCTCAGTAGACTTACCTCGATAACCGCTGCGCAGAAGCAGCTGGTGCCATTAGCGTCGCAGTTGAAAGGCCCGTCAGTTGTCACCGACACTTGGACCGACAGAGGCTTGTCAGAAGGACTGGCTTCAGGAGTGAGGCTGTTGTAGGCCCGTGTAGCCTGTATTAAGGCACAGCCCGTACCTGGGAGGAAATGCAAGGTTAGAGAAAACAAGGAAATGGTTATTTGGAGAGATTTCATATATTATCATCTATAAATTCATTAAGTTCATAAAATCTAATTCTTTAAAGGGAAAATGTAAATGAAAAAACACTACATTACATAGAAGTGACGTCCCTTCTTTGTAGTGATCATTTCTGTCCAAGCTTCATCATCTTCTGCCGTATTTACTTCTAATTCTAAGTTCTTTTCAGGGATATTTTGCAGAAGTAGTTTAATTGTACCTTCAACAGACACATTTAGCTTGTCTCCTGGCTTCATCCTCATGACGTCAGGTATCTTGACTCCTGGGAGCAGAGTCACAGTCTGCACCTGTTCTCCGCACCTGGCAGTCACGTTCAGGTGGGTGTTCGAAGAGTTGGAGGACCACGCTGTTAGGGCTTCTAGGGCTACCAAAGTGTCCTGAAATGGTTCGTGATTTGAGGGTGTATGTAGGATATATCTATGTTACTCATAGATTGAAATTGACATCAATTACTAGCGTACCAGACGCTAGTAATTGATGCCTAAATGAGTTTAAGTTTGACCGACATTTCTTTACAAAAATCATCTTATTAAACAAAGGATATACGAAAAGGTCATCGACAAAGTCAGCATTTGCTGCTTTTTACTCGTATGTAGCTATTAGGGTGTAGCGTAAAAAATAAACTAAAATCTTTACGCTCTCCGCGCACTTTCCTAAAATAGATAATGAATATAAATCACACCCCAACTTAGGTCCCTAATATACAGGTACTGCCTAGTTTGGGGTCCGCTGACGAAAACATGTAATTTACAGGCTGTTATTTAAAGATTTATTATTATTAACGTCTATTTCCTTATCGTACCTGTGTAGACACGAATCCCCCCCCGGCCCCCCTGTGCGCGGCCAGCCAGCGCGCGGCGCCGCCCGCGTCCCCCGCGGTGCGCGCGCGCAGCCCGCCCGGCGCCTTGCTCAGCGCCAGCATGGCGTACGCTGTCGCCTCGATCGAAGTGGATACACTGTCTGGAGGGACCACATTCCATAGGTTTAACAAAAACAACATACATCATAATTATATAATTCTATCAAAAGTTTTGCGAATTTAATATTGATGAATGGTAAGTCAATTTAAGGTATCTTTTAAAATCCACAGTCTTTAATATAGCATTGAATCCAATAATTTATCAATTAGTTATATCAAGTGTATTGAAATGTAACTTAATGCAGGTGAAGTACCTATGCAATCTTATCTAGAACAATTATAACCAGACTGATATAAGTGCAAGAAAATCATTTTATTTCCAATCATGTGACTGACAAATATTGATTTTATCTCCATTAAACATATAAAATTCAAGACCGAGACTTTTATATAAGCCTGTTGGCGATAAGCGATCAGATCTGATCGTTGAATAGGTAATCCTTAGTAGGCCATAGACGAGAAAATAAATTCTCATGAATGAAAACCTTTGTCCAAGCCTTTGCCCTGCAGTGAAATAGTTCTAGGCTAGTTTTAAGTACAAACAGGTGGTCAACCTACTTGCACATGAGCTGGATATTCGAATCTCCTGCACATCTATCTGGATATTCTAAACTGCTTGTGTATCTTCAAGATTATGTGTCATACTCACTAGCCTCCCACCACACGTAGCCCTCACTCCTCCTGGCCACCTTCAGCAGTTCCAGCAGCTGCCTGATGCCCTCGTCTTGCTCCAGCTCCCACGCACTGTTCTTCATAGAACTCGCATCGTTAGTCTTCATCAGATACTGTTCGTAGTCTTTCAGCCTCATGTATGCATACGCCAACAGCGCATGTGCATAGACTCTGGTATGAGACTTGGACTTGAGAGGAGGGAAGGCTCGGAGACAGGAGAGGGTGTTGCGGATGACGCGGTAGGGGAGTGGGGAGGCACTCTCGATCAAGGAGGTGATGACGTAAGCGGTCAGCGCTACGCTCGCGATCTCACCTTCGTCGTTGAGACCACCCTGCAACATGATGGTATGTTAATTGATAGCCTTCCTTAATAAACAAAGAATTTGAGTACCTCTTAAAATATTTACGAGAAGATCTGTATTCGTTGTCTTTTGTGGTCTGCATTTTTATATAAAGGTACCTTATTATCTATGCTAAGGTCTCACTTCGACATGCTGCATGTTAGTACGTACCTAGTCATTACATTTACCCCAAAATGGCATACATTGTTCTTATACTACACGGTACACCCATTTTTTGCCACAAACATAAATAATTTACCCGACAAACAAGACATTCCAGATGTTTCTCATTTCCTCTTGAAAACAAGCTTGTCTTTATGAATATTTGATTCATTTTTACTTGAGTGAGGCTGTAATATCATACATATTTATTAGATGTTCAGTACTGACCCTGAGTTCTCTATGGAACACTTGACCTTCGTTCCTGAAGCAACCGTTCTCCATCTGTTGGTTGAGCAGCCAGCGCTCGGCGCGGATTATGGTGGGAGGCATCGGCAGGTTCGGCCACAGGAGCTGGAGGGAATAAGAGTTGTTAGATATAATGAATTACTATACTAGTAGTACGAGTATTAGTGAGAGGATGTTTGAAGTTCTGTGAGAGAGTATAACGAAAGGGATATTATTTGTATATATTTATATTGTTAATGTGTTGTGTTTTTGTTTTATATTTCTATGTGTTTATGTTGAGTAGTGTAATTGGCTAGCCGTTCTATTCGAATAAATAAATATAATGTAAAATGTACGTGTCTACCACGCAGATTAGCAAATCTTTACACGTTGACTGTCCACTTAGTAGACACAATAGTTGTGCACCATATGTGGTACACGGACAGTGAAAGAATTAAGTTAAAAGACTATTTTAGGAGACGATACGACGGTATAACTTTTTTTTAACTACCGCGTTGCATTATTATAATAGAACAAAATAAAATACTGGAATTAACGCTAACACAAGTTTTTAATTTTTGGCTTGATGTTTTGACCGAGTTACACCGGCCGTGGTCACGAGCAGGAATACGAACATCAAGTCAAAAATTATAAAGTTGTGTTCGCGTTTTTGAGTTCGCTTTCGTTCGCAATTAGAATTAAGGGTATACCTTGTGAGCCTTCCTTAAATGGCGAATTACGAAAGCAGTGAGCCAGGTCGAGGAAGTGGCGTCTGATGCGCCGAAGGCACTGAACCCGCCTGATGGGTGGATGTACTGCAGTTGACGGTTAAAACCTGGAAAAAATAATAATTTTGAATCTTGCTTCTTCTGCGGATCATACAAAAGTTTGTGGAAATCAAATCCGCAACCCTCAGTACAGCAGTCCAATCGCTTAGCCACTGCACCAGTCGTAAAATTTTGTACATTTCTTTTAAAAAATACATGCATACTGTACCTCTAGCGACGTGATCTCTAGCAGTCAGCGCGGAGATAGAGGTGGGCTCCAGGTGTTGTAGCGCTAACAGGTTCGTAGCAAGCTGTGCCATGTTCTGTTCCCCGCAACCACGAGGGATCATCAGCAGGGAGTCGGCATCCTGCAAGGGGAACGGCTTAGTTGGAGAACTTTGACCAGGCTTATGTTTACAGTAGATGGTTGGAATAGATAGCGATTACAGGTAAATACCATATATTCAAGTTAATTTCTTAAAACTGAACTTATGGTTCAAGTTTAAGATGGAACTAGTTTGTTGTTAACCTTTTGAATGAAAGAGCGTAAACGCATCGGCACCTCTTCCACTCCAAGCCGTAAATAAATGGAAGCCTTTTTTACTATAATAACTTTCGTGAGTGTTATCCATATTATTTACTGTATATTCCGGTTATACTCACAGGTGTATTCGGGAATCTCATGAATAAGGGCTCCGGTCGAGTTCGAAACTAGTCGGGCATTCCCGAATACACCCGTGAGTATAACCGGAATATACAGTAAATAAATGGAAGCCTTTTATCAGCTTTAGTTTCACAAATTTGCTATACCATAAAATAAATAAATATACTTACAGCTAGTAGAGGCCCGGTAACGTCTCCGACTGCCCACATCGTCAATGTCTCAGTACCGAGCACAGCCTTCACTGGCGGCCAGTCCCACGACACTACTGACGCGGAGCCGTCTGTGGTACCTGGTGTTAGTAATAATCAAACTGTACTTATAGGTTGCCTAGAATTGACCACCCCCTTTCCTCCCGTAGGTGTCGTAAGAGGCGACTAAGGGTATACCCAGAAAATGGGCAGCAGCGTCTTCTGTAACTTCACCACCAATACTGCGATCCCCAAGCCGCTTGCCGAGCGTGGGGATTTTGGTAACCTCCTTTTACCTAAGGGGGAGACCTTTGTTTGTTCAACAGCGGATGTCTTCCAGCTGAAGATAACTTATAGGTTGGCGATAGCGTATACCACCTAGTAGTGAGGTATTGAAGGTTTAAGGCTGATTATAATGTGAACTGTGGTATGGATTTAGACTGCCAAGTCAAAGGTCGCAAGTCCAAACTCCGGCACACACCAATCAATGTCATTTGGAATTCATGTGTGTATTAATTAGTTATCAGTTGCTTGAAATGGTGAAAGCAACCGGCACACTTGAGAGATTTTTCAAAGAATTCGTTTCAGATTAAAACTTACCATTTCCACAAAGCAGTATAGATTTCTGTTCGCGTATGGGTATGCCCTCGGGATCCACATCTATGCGGATGATGACTTCGTCGCTGGAAATAAGACAACATTTGTTTAATTACTTATTTTTATTGTTTGTGTATGTTAGTATTAAAATTGTAGAATATCAAGATAAATAATGTTCTCCTGACAGACTTCGGTCACGGCGGCTCATCTCATCTGAGACTAGACAGGAGATATTATAGTGTACAAGTATGCGCATAAATATAGGTGCACTCCCTATTTCCTCACTCTCATAGTCTGATGGGACGGTAGACCGACACGTTCTAAGGGGGAGGCCTTTGCTGAACAGTGAACTTCTTTTGGCTGATGATGATGATGTATTATCAGTTTTAGAGCTCACATGGGTTCATGGTTTAGAGGGACTTCACTGACCTGACTCCCGTCCTGCCGCTGGTAACGTTCCCGCAGTTCCCGTCACTGACGGCCTTGGCCCGGATGCTGACCCTGGCAGGCGCAGCCACTCTCGCCCGGACCTCAGCGCGGCGCGCGATGGACGAGCGAGCGCCCACGCAGGCGGTCTCCACCAGGTCTTTGGGGCCTTCCATGTGGGGGTCTGTTAGTATCTGGATTTGGACCTGAAGAAAAAAAAGGATAAAATTTATTTTTAGAATAGCAACTTTATTTTAAGGGTATACTTTAGATGTACAGTCCATGCAGACTGTCTAATTTGACGACCTGATTGATGCAGTGGCTAAGCGATTGGAATGCTGTGCTAAGGGATATGGGTTCAATTCCCGCAAGGGGAACTATGCCCAGCAGTGGTTAACAATTTATTTACTTACACTGAGGGGTTCGTAAAGATAGTTGAAGATCCGGTAGCGGATGATAGAGGTGTCGCCGCGCCGCAGACGTTTGGGGCTGTCGGCGTGGATGAAGAACTCACGGAACACCTGCATATAAAATCCTTATATATCTCGATTTCTTTTGTATCTGCGTCAAACGTATAACGTTGAAGTATTTTCGGTATGTTATTGTTCGTCAGCCTGACCTGTAGGACAGCGGGCGCGGCCACAGCCACCCAGCTGCGCGCGACGCACACGGCTCCGGCCTCGAACCTGCTGATGGAGTCCGGCGCCTGCGCCTGCGCACTGCCCGCGCCCGCCGCGCTCACCGCCACCAGCCGCCACAGCCACGCCTGGGGGGGAGTACACATGTGTTACATACCGACAGAGAGAACTTTAAGCATCAATCTAAATGAAGGAAATCTGAAAATGAATCAGTTTATATGATCATTTAATTTTTTCTAATTTTCTTTACGAAAAAAAATTAAAAAAAAAGATTCTTAATAAATGTACATGGTACAAAACTGTTTGGACACAGTTTCTTACTTCAGAGAAATCACTCCTCGGTACAGTAGCATCATCAGTGATCAGCAGCGCGGGGGGTCGCGGCTGGCAGCGGCCGGAGGGTAAGACCTCTCCCCCCAACAGTCGCACCCCGCCTGCTGCCAACCAGGACGACGTTAGCTCCAAACTCGATGAAGGGGTTTCTGGGGTGTCCACATCTGAGAAGGAAATAGATAACAATTAGCGAAAAACAAAAATATTGAAGTGACTTTTATAAACTCTTTATTGGACTGAATTGCCCCGTTGGTTTAGTGGTCCCTAACTGCGACTGCTGAGCATGAGGTCATAGGTTCGAATCCCAAGTCAGGAAAATTTTACTGTTTTATAATGTTATTATGACCTAGAACTTTAACAATAGTTTTATAACATTACAGGTTCTTTAGAATTTGTGAAGAATTTCTTTGAATGTTAGATGAAAAATGTGCATCTCGATGTTTTAATCTACTATAAAGCAGAGATCTGATAACACTATACTTACTCAAGAAGCAGTCTCCAGCCGCGTCGTACTCAGTCAAGTTCCTGTGACTGTCGATAAGTCTCCTCAAGCCGTCCATGAGCTGTTCCTTCACTGATGCTGGAGGTTGGGCCCACTTGGCTGCGGAGTCCAGGACTGTGAGCGCACATAAGGCTGGCCCGGGAGTGGAGATTTGAAGAGTCACTTTAGAACCGGGCAGCGCTTGACGATTGGCCCATGTAATTTCCACCTGTGTGCAAAAACCATGCAATAATTATTGATTTTAATTAATTTCTATACTGCTTATGTCGATAACGTATACGTTTATTTAGGAAGCATCCATTTTCTGGGCAGTACAGCTATCAATATGCCCACGAGACGACAAAGACGCCATAAGTAAGGTTTAAATAAATCTGTAGTTTTTGAAAAAGACGCGGATATACAAACACTCATACATACAGATTACAGGCCGAATTGTACCATATTTTATTTAAAAGAGTGACCTTTCGGGTTTCTTGCCGGTTCTTCTTCATAGGACTTACATTTTTAGAACCGTGCAACTAGCATCTTTATGTTTCATAAGCGCCTGTAATTGGTTGCCATGAAATAAAAACGTTTAAAATTTGAATACAGAACTTCGATAAACATGGTGGCTCACTATTTTCCAATTCCAGCCAGTCACCAAATTTTCAAAACATAATTAATTAGTGTATGTATATCACAATAAACATACCTTATTGTCAAAACACTCCTCCATCTCAAAATGCTTGCTAGCACTGACTAATTCCCCATTATGATAGAAATACGCTATCAAATGGCTGTCGGGACACATCTGATGGGTCATCCTGATTGGGAGCAGAATCCTTAACTGATGTCTGTCCAAAAGTGCGTCTAACACGTCATTAGTGACATTCAGAAGAGAACCATCCGTTTGGGCCATTGAGAAATTATTTTGGCCCTTATTATCTGCTACTTTGTTGTCATTTAGTGGGCCATTGATACTTCTGGTAAACTTTTGGGGGTTTTTGTTGGCGTCAGGTTTGTCCCGTTGGGCCATGACGACGTCACGCTGGACGTTGTTCGTGTCACACTTGCTGTTGCGGGGCGCGGTGACGATTTGGTCGGCTGAGGTGGTTGTGGGACATTGTGTGGTGGCTCCCCAGTGGTATATGATGCCTCCTCTAGTTATAATCTGTGGATGGAATGACATATAATATTAATGTTGACAAACCAGTGAAATTTTATGGTTGTCTGCTAATAATTAGTCTCTCTAGAAAAAAGGGGAAGAAATGAACCTTGTATAAAACGGAAGTCACAACTTTTGGCGTTCTGAAGACCTCAGGATCAAATAGGTATAATATATCTTTGACTTTTCGCACCTTCCAATTCTTTTGTTTATGCAAGACTATTTTTAATTGACGAATTGGACTGCTGCGCTAAGGGTTGCGGATCTGGGTGTTTTGTGTATATGATATTTCTCTTTTGTGAAAAGCATCTACGTTACAGGAGAAAGTCATAGTGTGGGGCGACGTTTTTATAAATAAACCATCATCATGAGTCTTTTCCTAGTTCTGCTTGTAGACCATATCATTGATTCCAAGAGTACTGACCACGAAGTGCACGGTGTAGGGCGTGTCGCTCCCGGGCCGCAGGTAGAGCGGCACGTAGGTCTTGGCGTGTCGCGGGCCGGCGCGCAGTGGGCCGAGCGCCGCGTGCGCCGCCGCGCGCTGCAGCGGGAGGGGAAGGGGAGGCGCGCAGGTTGTCGAGTCGTTGGACAGGCAGGCCTGCGGGACACGACAATACCATGGTTATTACTATTCTAGGATTACGAATTATTCTCAGGTGTAAGTAGACAGCTTTCATGAGTGACGATATTTAAGTACGTCCGGCGCACCCTGAACTGTCAATCCGGCTACAATCTTTACACCACGACATGACCTATTTTATCTAGCTATTGGCTCATGCCGTACGGAGAAAAAACGTAAATTGTACTATTCTAGCTCTGGCTTAACATGTTTAATCAAGACTACTGGACTAGCTTATGAGGCTCGCGAGTCGAAAGATAGTTCTAAACTTTAACACCATTAAAATATATGTATTCACAATTATCTTGTATGATTAATGTATTATAACTTGACCAATCTTCTACACATACCATTCTTTCTCTTTCAACTACTAGCCACCAGTCTTGTATATCCAAAATGAAGTCTTACCTCAAACCTATAGAAGGGAGTGTCATGATCTCCAGCGGCGAACAGTAGCCGCGCCACACCAGTGCTGTCAGTAGTGCCCTCCACGCACAGGACGCCAAGTTTATCCGGGTTCTGAACCGCCTCCTCAGTCAGCCCTGTCCAGGGGTAGCGACACACTTTCACTAGATCGTCTGCAGCCGGCTTTTCGTCCCATCGAGTAGCTTTAACCTGGATAAGATTAAGAATGGAAGTGGTTTAGTTTTTTTACATGGTCGGATTTTTGTCCCCGATTAAAAAAGGAGATTCTTTATTAGACTGTATGCTTTGCTTATGTTAATCTGAATAAAATAAAATGGACACCAATTAGTTTTCTACCTACTCCTTTGATTTATCGACTTTATAAACTCTTATTTAACCGACTTAAAAAGAAACAGGTTCTCATATTCGACTTTTACGTATGTTAAAAAAGTTATTCCGTTTACAAAGCCGAAAGCTTTTCACTGACCATCACGAACGTGGACAATGGTTATTACTGCAAATTGACTTACAGGAGTTACAATGATCCCCACGGAGGGCATGTACAAAAAAAATAACTACAAATCAATTATATAATAAAGAATTCGTTTACAGAAAAGTAAAACTAATTCAGAGCCAGGTAGATAGTTTGTAACCTACATTAGACGTCGATAACCCCGTGAGAATAAGTTCTGATCCGGGACAAAGACGATCGAGATAAGTAAATAATAACATATTTAATGTTTTGGGTTTAAATGACGGGATGTTTTAAGATCGTTGATTGTGATAACAGCGCACATTGTGTTTAAGATTAGGTACTTGGTTATTACGGACTTGTTTTTTTGTTTGTGTCTCTTTGTCCTAGTTAATTCTAGAGCAATGTAACTTAATCTTGCTGTGTTGCCATGGAAACTCGATTAAAAAATGTTTATTTTTTCAAATAATTAACTTCAGAATTATAATTAAGCTTCATCAATGAGTTTAGATGAGAAATTATGGTTTGTTAGAAATTAAATTCTGTGCCAATGAATTATATCTACCTGTCTGTCTGTAATACTAAAGTTTTATTGCTAAATACTAATGTTTTCATTTTCTTAGTCAGGAAAATTGCTTAACTTGTCCATAATAAACAATCTTTGTAAATTGTATCGGCCATCATTGGCACATCTATGTTTGTCACGTGAATAAAATGTCAAAACATTTAAGATACTCTTGAGTTAATAGACACTTAACCATCGTTTACAAGGCCGAACTAACCTTCAGTTTACAAGGCAATCCCGGGGAGATGACCGCCCGGTGTTTAGTGAGGAACTCCAGGGACACTCGCTTGTCCACCACCTGGGACACCACCGTCGTGTTCTGCCAGATCCTGGTGCCATCCTCCTGGGAATCAGATGGGGATGGAGTTGGAGATTAGAAAGGTGAGATATAAGGTACGACGATGCAAGAGCGTGTCGCTACGTGCAGTGTAGTGCGACGTCTCGCTCCCACAGGAGTTGTGCTCGGTAACGGGCTTGTCCCCTATTACATTTGGACTTCTAATATAACTGGCGAAATGTGGGTGTACTTGACTGTCTCCTCTGCCTACCCCTTTGGGGAATACAAGCATGATGTTACGTTATGTTAGGTTTTAAATTTCAAAAATCCTGTTTTACCTAGTTTTACATTCCCCAATATAAAATAACTACCATACCTAAGAATAGTCAACACAAGACACATGAGAAATACAACCGTGACGTAGAAGCGAGACGCCACTACGTGCAGACAGTTGACTGCCTCGTTGGTCTAGTGGCTGCTAAGCGCGACTGCTGAGCACGAGGTCCTGGGTTCGAATCCCGGGTCGGGCAAAGTGTTACTGGGTTTGTCCATTAGGTAATTCTCAGTAACAGCACGGAGTCTGGATTTGTGCCCGGTTGATGGCAATAGGCTCGCCCCCTATTACATTGGGACCTAAAACATAACTGGCGAAATGTGGGTGTTACTATATATGTGCACCTCTGCCTACCCCTTCGGGGAATACAGGCGTGATGTTATGTTTTGGTAAGGGGGCTGTGATGATGATAATAGAGGCTGTACCAGTCTACTAAAGACCTTAGTGACGTCACCACATGTATCGTACCTGGAAGGAGAAGTCGGCGACGACGACGTCGGGCGGGTTGTCCCCGCCCATGCCCACGCGGCGCGCGGCGGCGGCGTGGCGGTGGCAGGCCTTGGGCGCGCGCAGGCGCACGGCTGTGCGGATGCCCGAGCCGC
Organism: Abrostola triplasia; assembly: GCA_946251915.1. Classification (NCBI taxonomy): domain Eukaryota; kingdom Metazoa; phylum Arthropoda; class Insecta; order Lepidoptera; family Noctuidae; genus Abrostola; species Abrostola triplasia. Next base: position 801,800 of record OX276437.1, read on the forward strand.
CGCCCGCGCCGCGGATGCGGATCACCAGCATGCCCTCCACGGCCTCCGACCACGGGTACCTGGGGAGATGTTAGTGGGCTGAAGGAGATTGGTAGCAAACGTTTCTAGTTTTTGGGTTTGTTTTTCTTTCTAAGTAAATTTTTTTTCAATAATAATAGTTCATGGGTAGTTACTAGTATTTAAATGTAGGTTTTAATCAAATTACCGAAAGCTTATTTATTCCAGTCTATTATAATAATTGAAATTGTTTTGTCATACCTACTTTAAAACTTAAAAAAGGATTTAAATTATATTCTTAAACATTGTCTCCTTGTTTTTTAATTGGTGTCGCGTCCTATAAGTGCTTATTTTAACAACAGTAAAGTTACTTGACTTAAAATCTACTTTCTCTTTCTTATAGTCATGTTAACTTTTCCTTGTAGTCTTTCTTATAAATAATCAAGTAATTTATTTTAATATAATATTTTCCTAGTGTGTTCACAATGATGACAATAGTCTAGCCATATATATATATGGGGCATTTTGAGTGGCAACTTATGGGAATTCACGCCTCCCGATAGAAAATATCTCTATCCCTTTTTAGTTTACTCTGACAGGCAGAATAAAAGAATAACAAAGTATACCGTAACTATGGTTACCTAACACAGACAGTCCACACGAGTCGTTCGCTGGTCTTCAGCACCCTGGCCGCGTGTCTCACTGCCAGCTGGAACGGAGGCACCTCGTAGTTGCCCACCCAGAACACCGCCGTACCCTGGAGAGAAGGAACACACACATCTATCATATCTGTTATGACGTCATTATTAATTTATTTTTGTTTGTAACTCATAACATTACTTAATGTTGTTATTTTGTATGCAAAGATAAGTTATTTAATGAAATGAAGTTATTTTTATTCATTTCATTCACCCGAAGAATGATAAAGAGTCGCACTTTCAACATGGGACTTGAGTAATATATTTAATCTTTTTTTTTACACGCTTTATATTAGCTTCACTTGTATGTATGTATGTTTGTAACCGACTTCTTTGGGCGCGATTTTGACCTACTTTAAACGGCTAGATTTCGTTCAAACTTTGTAGATTTATCGAGGACCGATGACAATACACTAATTTAAAAAAAAAATAGAAAATAAATACATAATAGTTTAAAAAAACAAAAAAACACGCTTTTTATCGAAAACCGAACTAAAAAATAGGAAATAAGTTTTAATCAATTTAAATTAAGAATATTGCTAAAAATTTCAATAAATATAAATTAATAATAGTGTGAATAATGCATGGTGTCATTAGTTATAAATATTTTATTGACAGATATGAGTAGAGTGATTATCATTTTGATAATATCTTAAAAAGCATCCCACGCTTTTTTTAAAATAAAATACCTATTGTTTTTTATTCACACTATTATTATTGAAATTTAAATTTATATTTATTGAAATTTTTAACAATATTCTTAATTTAAATTGATTAAAACTTATTTCCTATTTTTTAGTTCGGTTTTCGATAAAAAGCGTGTTTTTTAGTTTTTTTAAACTATTATTTTTCCTTCTTTTTTCGTGGAAAACCCTTAAAAATGAGCTCGACCCTGATGGGGGTAGGAACCGGGGAGTGTTTTACCTCACTAAAGAGGTGAAAATAGAGAGCCTCCACGACTGACGTAAGTCTGTGCAGCGCATCCCAGACGGTTAACCCCGCTACCATCGTTGTTGACTGACCAATCCCCACGCCATGACATGACCTATATCATGTGGCTATTGGCTCATGCCGATACGAAGAAGAAGACGTCACTAAGACCACCCCGGTGGTCATTTGCACGAACAAGAAACTTCCCATGCAAGGTCCATTAGGCACAACCAACTGTAAATGAGTCTCCCTTAAGCACTACAGGCACGTGAGCCCAGTGCCGCCGTCTTCTCACATACACCAACACCTAAGACTACCTTTTACGAGATTGGCCTAATCACGTATGTATATGTTAACATAAAAGACTCGAACCTGCGACCCATCTCCCAGCCTAGCTCTCAGCGTCCACTTGCCGGTCGGCGCCAGTTCTTCGAGCTGGTACTGCAGGTGCGCGAGCCCGAGCCGCGTGCGCACACGAAGCCACTGTGTCACCCGCGTCCCCTCCCACGCGCCGCTGGGGCCTTCCAGCCAGACTTCCTCGATCTGGAACACAAAGAACGTTCAGATTTATAATTTGTTCTTGTCAAAGATCAGAGGACCTCATTAATAGGATGCCATAAAAGGTTTGAAGTAATTTTGTGTTGTAAATGCGCATAATTTTGCTTGTGTTTCACAAAGGCATCACTCATCACACAGTCCTGTGTATCATGGGGCTAATTGAATTCGAGAAATGTTTTACTTCACGTAAGTAATTATATTTATGTAGATTAATGTCTATCCCTCTTGCATAAACGACTCGATGTCAGTCAAAAAAAATTTTTCCCTTCCAGTCTCACTTCGCGATAAAAGCCGCAGCATTTTTACTGTAGTTTTTTTTTATCTATCAACTAGAAAGAAAGAAAGAAATAATTTATTTGTAAGAATATAGTAAAATTTAGGTGTATACAATATTTTTAGTATCATATATTCTACCAAGTTCTGGTGTACAAATATTTATTTATATAATATCTAAGTTACTTTTATAAAGTCTTATCACTAAGGTAATCATTCATACAGTAATAACATTTTTCTAAAAGTAAATCAAACAATCTGCGTTTAAACATGTGTACATTAAGGGCTTTAATACAATTCGGCAGTTTATTATAAATTCGGATTGCCATACAAAACTAAACGAGCATAATATGAAAAAGGATCGAAATCAAACCAAAACCTCGATAAAATTAGGAGATTCATTTCAATGTCAGTATCGCGTAACTGACAGAAATTTAGATCAAAATACCTCTCAGTAGCAACTGTAAACTCAATAAAAAAACTAGAATGTATTACTATCACAATGCATCCATTGATTGGATCCGATCGCTACTCAGTTATGAGAGGAGAGCGACACAATAACACTGATACCCAATAGGTGCAGTTAGCTATCGATATACAGACCACCATAATGTACGTACTTCCCGTACGTTTTGTATGGAAACCAGTTATGGGTCGTCTGCCGCCTCATTGTCTAGTGGTCGAGGTCGAATTTTTTGTCTAAGTCCCGTGAAATTTGTTGAAATATAAGATATTAATGAGATGACCCATTTTTTGCATGAGCTGTTAGTATATTAAGGCGTTGCTTGTTTGATTCTTACTAATATTGGTGTATTTCTCTGATATTTATGAAAAAAATAAATTCTGTGATAGCGCATCCGCAGTTTATATTAGACACATCACGCACATATTTTCGGGCACAAATCCAGACTCCATGCTACTGAAAATTACTCTTGACTTACACTTTGCCCGACCCGGGATTCGAACCCAGGACCAGATTCAGCAGTTGCGACCAGACTACCAGACGAGACCAATAAAATGAGGCAGTCAATATATTTCTTTTTTAAATACGTCGCCCCACACCAGGAATTTCTCCTGTATCGTGGGTGCGTTTATACCTCTTTAATTATTATACTCAAATATACCTTTATATGGAAAGCTTTATTTATTTCCGAAAAGTATAATTATCCTATCTTACGGTACCATCTTACATGTTATATAAATTGTTAACAATTCCATGCGTCTTTGAAGCCGAACTACGAATCAATAGCATAGGTACATTTACAGGTTTAAATACAGGCAAATTAAAAAGCAATAACATGGAGAACTCACAATGCCACGAGCGAGTTAAGTATACACAAAATTGAATAACAAACCTTTTTGAATCACTGTTATATACTTGTTCTTTTTATTTTGTGTGGTTCTACAATACACCGGTTGAGGTGCAGCGATCGCATGCATTTGATGGGTGGGGCAATCTGAGATTGAATTGACAATGGCTACCGGTTTTTCGATTGCTGATTTTGGTCGTTGCTAATGATGCAGCAGATAGTAATCTACAACCTTCTTTTACCATTTAGATGAGCATATAATAACATCACGCCTGTACACTCCGGAGGGGTAGGCAGGCTTGTATACCACCCACATTTATGTTATAGGTCCCAATATAATAATGACTCAAGGTAAGCCTTTTTGTCGTTAACTGGCCATAAATGCAGACTCCGTGCTGCTGAGAATTATCTAATGGGAAAACCCAATTACGCTTTATTATTCACGTGATTACAACCCAGGAGCGCATGCTCACCAGTCGTGCTTATTGACCACTAGATCATCGAGGTAGCCTAAGATACAGAGATTTTAAACAGAATATTTAAAAAAGTGCGTTCTGATCGTCAATAAGTCAGCCAACAATTGAATATTTTTTGAATGTTTCATTTCCCGGGTTAGACAAAAAGTTTTAGGAATTTTCGGATTGTTATAATGTTGTTTACTTTACTTTGAAGTTTCCGGCCTTAACAGCCTTCTAAAAACATTAACAACTCAAAGTCAATGTTAACTCAAGTTTATTACTGAGAAGCTCTTAGCGGGGTCATTGGGTTAAGGATATAACTGTAGAGAGATCACTCCAAGAGTTATTTTATTGATTTTAACTGGCTGTTACGTCGAGATCATTTGAGATCTTTGTCTGTCAGGGTCATGGATGTTGATTATTTTAGATAATATGGACAATTTACTATTCAAGCCATTCACATTTTGTACTGTACTTACATACGTTTTTTTTTAAAACGTCGCCCCACACTAGGAATTTCTCCTGTGTCGTGGGTGCGTTTCCCAAACACGAAATATTACATACACAAACGCCCAGACTCGAGACAAAAATCCGTGGTTCGCACAAAGTTTTGCCCCGTGCGGGAATCGAACCCGCAACCCTTAGCGCAGCAGTCCAATCGCTTAGCCACTGCGCCAATCAAGTCGTCGTCTTTTGATTTACTTGTACCTAAAACTAGTGCTTTCATCGTATAATATTAATGTTATAGAACTCTAAGTCTGTACGTATCTAATAGTACTGTAAACATTGCTTGTAAGAGACTGTTTGCTTCCTAAATAAAATAAATCAACATTTTTTTTTATGTAGCATCAATCAAAGAAGAGATGCCTTATAGATATTGCCATAGATCGTCTGTAATAGATGCACGCCAATGATAATGATGATCAATACCAGCCGTTCTATTCTAAAGACATCACTTACAAACTCACTGCTATGCTATTCCGAATCACTAACATCTCGAAAATCATCTCGCACAGATTTGACTCTAGCACAAAGCAAGGTGACTGCTTTGTGATAGTGTTAAATATCACCGCGGATATAGAAATGAGTTTAAGTGATATCTTTAGAAAAACACAGGTGAATCCGCGATGATATTCTGTGATGTGTTTATAATAGCATAGCTGCTAGATTAAAGAGCTTATAAGTACATCATTGGGATCACGTTGTCTTTAAACCTTCGTTTGATGTCTCGAACAAGGGGTATTAAGTGAAATATTACCATAGATGCATGTCTAATAATGATAACATATCTTAATTATTAGTAATTATTTTACTTTCTAGATTTAAATTTTATGTTGGAACACTGTCCCCATCTTGGAGGTTAACAGTTGCGACACAGTTTTCCTAACTAATGTAACTATTAACGCACAATTAATATTGTAAACTTGTTTTTGTTCCAATAAATGATAATGATAATTATGATCTTTCGTCAGCAGGTAGAAGTGAATACAATAGATTAGAATAAGCAGAATGAAAGTGATTGAATAAGACAAAGAACACTAAGAAACAAGTTTAATATTATTGCCGTTGAACGAGAACAAGCTTTTTTTAATAATAATACGTTAACGAAAAGTGAAATTTACCTACAAGCAAAGTAAGTATTAATAATGTTTTAATGTTTATATGAAGAGAAATCCTTAGCCCAGGGTGTGAGAACAAGTTTCACGCCAAACCGTGTCAGTGGTACGAGCCCATGTTAAGGTGCTTTTCCATTAACGCGGGGCGTTTGTGCATGTTCCCCTTATAGAGAATAATTAAGGATGGGTTGTATAACATACATAACCAGGCACAGGCTTTCCTATTAGGTAATTCTCAGTAGCATGGAGTCTGAGCTTGTGATCGGTAGCAATAAGCTTGTAGGCAAAAATACAGATGTCGATAGACCCGAGTCCCCTTAAGAATTTATAAAGAACTAGCTTTTGCTCGCGACTTCGTCCGCGTGGAGTAATGACTTCCGTCAGAATTTGGGTTTTTCACTTTATTTCTCAGAATTTTTTTTTCTTTTTTTTTGGGAATTTCCAAAAATCCTCTCTTAGTAGTAGCCTACTCCTCCTAACAAACACACATGCCAAATTTCAGCTCTTTACGATCAGTAGTTTCGGCTGTGCGTTGTCTGTCAGTCAGTCAGTAACGCAAGAGTTTTATATATATAGATGACAATTGTTAAACCATGGATTAAATTTGACCTGTCACTGACGTTTCCATGTCATAGTATAGATATGCAAAATACAGGTTCTATCCTCGTTTGTGAATAAGAGAACAGCCCCATTACCATGAACTCTAAAAGCAGTTTACGTTGTATGCAAATAAAACAATTCTTTCCTTCCTCTTTGTAGAAGCGAGATGTCACTACGTGCTGTATAATGCTGCGTCTCGCTTTCATAACGTAAACAGCCCTGCTTTTAGAGTCCATGGTAAGGGGGCTAGTATTGGACTTAAAAAGCTTTTCATTATCGTTTTTATGTAAAGATGTATACCTACAGGAGAGGAATAACCATTGATAATCACCTTCTTTATGTCACGAATTCACAGCCGGTCTTTGAATTCGCGACTGGCTTATTAGTAAAGTAAAAATAAATTTTGCAGATCCCAGCGACGGCGCGGAAACAAGTTTGTTGGATGCAAACTGTGTCAGTAGAACACTTGTAGTTTGTTATGATTTGTGTTTGCTGACTCGGTTCGCGGGGCTAATGTTTGCTTTATTTTAACACTTTGTAGATTTTTTTAATACGTATAGATAAATAATGTGAATCGGTTTGTTTGTAGAAAGTAGTATAGTAATATATATCATACACACTAACCCATAGACTTATGATCATCAACCAACCAATATTGCATGCTTAATTTTGAACCGTTGTTGGTTGTAAGTTCTTTTTGAAAAATATATGTCTATGACTTAACTAACAATTTTAATCTCAAAGTTTTAAATAAACATAACATCACGCCTGTATTCCCCGAAGGGGTAGACAGAGGTGCACATACAGCACACCCACATTTCGCCAGTTATGTTTTTAGGTCCCAATGTAATAGGGGGCGAGCCTATTGCCATCAACCGGGCACAAATCCAGACTCCGTGCTGCCACTGAGAATTACCTAATGGGAAAACCCAGTAACACTTTGCCCGGCCCAGGATTCGAACCCAGGACCTTGTCAGCAGTCGCGCTTAGCAACCACTAGACCAATACAATCTTTGTAATGTAATCTATAAAATATTTTACAACTATTTACAACTTAATCCTACCTTTAATGAAGGACTTTGTTTCTTGTTTCATTTGTTTTAACATAAGTATACTATCAATTAACATTATGGAAAGTAAGTTACTTCAAGAAAGGGCTATATAAATACCTATGCTTTAGAGAAAGCATAAAAGGACAACGTATCAGCCACGTAGGTTTTAGAATTTCTATATTATTTGTCTGGATACCTAAGTGACTTTAACTGTATGTCTCTAATATAATCTAATATCTCTAAAATTTCAAATAATGCTACGAAGCATACGATACAGGAGAGCTTATTGAAGTAATATTTTTAGTTAATATTTATCTTTTTGCACTTTAATCTTTTAAGTTCAATCTGAGGACATCCAGACGAGGTGAATCCTATCAAGTTACTAGTTACCCTGACCTTATAGAATCCATGAGATAAGTTTTATATACGCAAGAAATCAACAGTTATTTGTATCTGATAGCCGGTACGACAACATGGCAGGACTTCTATCCGGTTTGACTTGCGATGCAGTTTTTGCGTTGAGCCTGGACGCATTTTGCTTCCAATGTTTGGATATAATAGAGATTAAGCTGTTAGATACGTAAGAGAATAAAACTAAACATTTTGAACAATGCGTTCTACGCATTCAAACGTTAGTAGAGAAAGGATTCAATACTTTTTTGAGAAATCCCCGATTAGAAATAACTAAGTTAGGCGAAGAAAGTAATAATCCGTCGGGGGCTGCCATTCTTAGCCCTGAAAGGAACTAAAATCTTAGGTTATGGTAATATTTAGTCAGAGACAGCAATGCCAGCAATAACTAGTAACCACCTACTAGTTAACCGCATCCATTATCGAAAACCTCATCAAAATCGGTCAAACTGTTTCGGAGAAAAAAGAATTTTGAATTTACTATTCTATGTAAATTACACATACGATACAGGACAAATCTGGACGTTTCTGAGCTTCCTATCTTTTCATCCCACATAATACTGAGTTCAAAATAAATATACTTAAATCTCATAACGCATTCCCAGCTTTACTATTATGCAGGCACTTTACCTGGCGTATTTGCCCAAATATTCCATCTTAGTAATGCAAAATACATCGTAAGTTGAATGCAAAAAGGTTCATTTTTGTAATCGTAAATATCGCAAATATTTGTACAAATACGCCAAGTGTAGTGTCATCATTAAAGGCCCAACCAACCAAAGCAAAACACATTATCCTCACTCGTATCAAATTCTACTTCCACAGTAACTAGGAAGTAGATGAAATCAATGGATGACACTATTAAAATTCCTCGTGTGACCCTTTTAAGTTATTCAGTATGGTATATTAGTCACCATCATTATGTTAAGGTCGTCATGGTTATCGTTTGTAGACCGGAATCGTGTGGACAAGGCCGCTGGTTTTTTTTTCACTGACATGTTATTATTGTGTACTTTCTTGGTTACAGTTAGATAAAGGTCCTATTTGGTTTCTGATTCATTTAGTTGTGTTTGAAGACGATCAAGGTGTTACTCTTGGATTTTAATACTAACAGATTAAGAAATAATTATGTAAAACATATAGGTTTAAAACACCTTTGTGGAAGAAAAAATAAATACATATTATTTTTTTTACTATGGCAACTTTCGTGAGTGTTATTCATTTTTTTTACTATATATTGCGGTTTTACTCACGTGTGTATTCGGGAATGCCCCATTAGTTTCGAACTCGATCGGAGTCCTTATTCATGAGCAGGGTCGCGCTTTTCGCACTTTTCCTCACGTTAGGCTCGGGCATCCCCAAATACACACGCGCGTAAAACGGGAATATATAGAAAATATTTTCTCTAGGATACCCAGATAATTTTTATCGGTGGTTTATAGTGGTTTTCGATGAGGTGGGACTACAATCGTCAGACATCAGACCAACTACACCGACAGATAAACACTTCTTCTTTGACGTAACGTAAAGGTAAATTGACTTACCAGTCCTAGTGCAGGAGCCAGATCTTGCTTGAGAGCGAGGACGCGCAGGCGCACTGTGTCCCCAGGCCGGTAGCGCGCGCGCTCCGTGGTGATCACGACCACGCGGCCGCTGGATATGCGGACTGACATGCGACGCTCCCAGGAACATTGAACTAAAGGGTACCTAGAGAAGATAATAGATGAAATAATGGTGTACTTACTGCTTTTATTGTGTTGTGTAATGTGTACAATATATGTAGGCTATGTAGGTTTAGCTGTTGGTTCTCTCAATAAATAAACTGCCAGAAATCTGCTTGTAGACCACAATAAACTAACCCCATACTTATAAACGTTCCTAACATGTGTTTTAAGATGAATACTTGTTAAGTCTATTGACATCTATATTCTTTGATATGCAAACGTCAGTGACAGGTATAATTTAATCAATTGTTCAACACTGAAAAGTAAGTAAGGGGGAGCTAAAAACGCCGCTTTAGTAAAGCCGTATTAATATTTCAATGGTATATATACTTCATTAGATATTCTGACAACTCGGACGGAAAATATCGTAAGGAAAGGAGAAAACCTAGGTTTCATTTGACAATTCTTAGTTAGAGATTGTTTTGTTTAATACAAATAGTTCACACACACACATAACAGCACGCCTGTATTCCCCGAAAGGTCAGTCAGAGGTACACATATAATATACCCACATTTCGTCAGTTATGTTTTTAGGTCCCAATGTACCTAATAGGGGCGAGCCTATTGCCATCAATCGGGCACAAATCCAGACTCCGTGCTGCTACTGAGAATTACTTAATGGAAAAACCCAGTAACACTTTGCCCGACTCGGGATTCGAACCCAGGACCTCGTGCTCAACAGTCGCGCTTAGCAACCACTAGACCAACGAGGCAGTCCGTAAAAAAAGTCAAATAGTTTAAATATAGTATTAAGATTCTTACCTGACATTGACGATCAAATCTGCCTTCGAGTTCGGTATCTGTGGCACGTTGATGTCCAAACAACCACCGTCACCTGTAACATAGGAACGTTTGTCGTTTTCTTTAAAATATTGTCCAACAATTATAATAATTGTACCTATTTCATGACATTTTCGTAACTGATCGAAACATACTTATCTACATACACATTTAGCACTAAGACATCATTTTATTAATTATTATTAACTTTTATGAACTGTCAAATTAAAATTAAGACTTTTTTTAATTTTTCTTCTTTCTCTTCTGGTCGGTCAGAACCATAGAGGTAAGATAAGATAAGGTAAAACTTTATTCGTGAAACACGTGTAGGTAAAAGGTGTTACATATTATAATAATAATTTTGAACAACATGCTCTCAACAGGTTAGAATTCATAATGTGAACGTAAACGTTTTTTTAGCCATACCTGGAGACATTTCCTTGGAGGCCATGAGCGTCTGCTTGTCTTCGGTGAGCAGCGTCAGCAGCAGGCGCGCCGGGCCCTCAGGGTAGAACCTGGACATGCAGGCCCGGTTCGGACTCCCAGCGGTCAGCACGCCGGGGATCAGGAACATGTGGTTCTTGTCCGTGCATGGATTGCTGGGAGAGAAGATGGGTTTTCTATGTTATAATATACTTATTTATAAGCCTACTCCCTTTCCCAGTGTAATGACCCACCGATGGGGCATAGCTCTTGTTTAAGTATTGTGTCTGCCTCACGCACAGTCAAAGTGTCTATACTATGTAATGTAATAAAGCTAAAAGCAAAATGTAGTCCAGTTAGTTTGTTGTTTGAACGCGCTAATCTCAGGAACTACTGGTTCGAAATGAAAAATAATTTTAGAGTAATTGAGGTAATGGATTCGGTACAGCGTCCACTACTATGTGATTGTTTTTTTTTTAATATTTACTTTGTACGTGACTCGTTTTTGGTGTAGCAATAATGTTTAGGAGAGGTCTATGTCCAACAGTAGACATAGGCCTCTCCCAAACAACGGGCTGATAATGATGAAATGATTATTTATTTCATTCGAAAATTAATGACATAAAGGCCAGAACTCTGCCTTAAACTAGGCGTACCGGCGAGATGATATCTATAAATACATTGATTTTTACGCATCACATTGATGTTAGTCTCACGTCTCAATAATAAAGGGTATAATTACAGTAACAAAAAATGAAGAGATCAATTGAATAGCCGTTTCCTCGTAATGGCCGACATCAAATCAAGGTCCCATTGACCTTGGATATTCTATAGAAGACACTGATAATATAAGATGAGTATCTGTTATTGTATTGTAAATAATTTTCTCTTGGCTTTGTTATTTGAATCTAAAATCAATTAAAATAATGTTACTATTAGGTAACTAATGATTGCTATCACTTACGCGAATATTAGACTTTGAAATAAACTAGGTTTACGGATTTTATCGCGGTTTTAATTGATTTTTTGGTTTAGAATTCTTTAACAAGGTTACTAGTCTAGATTTGTACTTAATAAGTGACAATAGACTCGCCTCGTAGGTACTCTAATACACCTCTGCCTATAGCAGCCTGTGCGGTGTTTCTTTTTTTTTTCTTTTTAAAAAACGTCGCCCCACACTAGGAATTTCTCCTGTGTCGTGGGTGCGTTTTACAAACATGAAATATCACATACACAAGTGTGATGGTGTGATGTTATAGTATAGTAAAAAATAATCCTACACTTTTACACGTATTTTTTTTAAAGTAACACAGGAGTAAGAAATACCGAAAGTAGCTCTGGGAATACGCTCTCTTTTCAATTCAATATTTATGTCATCATCATCAGCCGAAAGACGTCCTACTTTTAAACAAAGGCTCCCCCTTAGATAAGGGGAGGTTCCCAAAATCCCCACGCTTGGCAAGCGGCTTGGGGATCGCAGTATTGGTGGTGAAGTTATAGTAGACGCTGCTGCCCATCTTCTAGATTTTCCCTTAGTCGCCTCTTACGACACCCACGGGAGGAAAGGGGGTGTTCCATTAGCCGGATACCACTCGGCAATATTCATGTATATAACAATATAGGATTATAGGTCGTATAGGACTTGTGTAAAGTAAATAAGTAAGTACAGTAAAACTTATAGCTGGTAATCCTAGATTTGTTATTTAGAAATTAAGTAAAGTACCAGGAATTCTGCTTACACCATTAAAGAAGAACAAGAAGCTACATTAATCAAGTTTCATATGGCCGTGGCTTGAATACACTCGTTAACTGGTTTCCAAGAAACCCCGCATCTGGTTGTTATTAAAACACGGTCGGCTGCGCGTACACCGATGTACTGCCACTGTTTATAACTACGCTATGCTAGAGGAGTAGGCAGAGAAGTAACTACCGACAGAGTAGACGACCCGATTGGCGCAGTAGATAAGCGATTCGACTGCTGCGCTAAGGGTTGGGTTTGATTTTCGCTCGGGACAATTTGTGCAATCCGCAAATGTTTGTCCCGAGTGTGAGTGTTTGTGTATGTGATATTTCATGTTTGTGGAACGTACCCACGACACAGGAGAAATTCCTAGTGTGGAGCGACGTTTTATTTAAAAGAGAAAAAAAAAAGAGAAATCCAGAGTCTGTGCTGTTTACAATGACCTAATCAATAACACTTTGCCGACCCGGGTTTCTAACCCAGGACGTCATGCTCAGCAGTCGCGATTAGCGACCACTAGACCAACGAGGCAATAATCTCTCGGGCATAAGTTCATTGTTATGATAATATCAGGATAATGAATAAAACATATAAGTTATTGGCGGCCAAGCCTGTTGACGACCACTTCGCCGCCTATCCTTTTGGAGAATAAAGGCGTGATGATAAACATGCTTACTTACTTTCGCTTATAAACTATTTATCATCTTGCTCTAATATAGAAAACCGAACGTGAGGATAAGGAAGTAGGTCCTTCGTAATAATGATTGAGATCCAAAATAATACACGTGTATGATTCACAGGTTTTCACAGGATTCAGATTCAGTTACTCTTACATTCTCACTTTTGTACCTAGCTGTAAGTTTTCCATGAATTGTAAAATAAAATTGATAAAAAAAAAGGAATGTCCCTGTTCACGTCACAGAATTATATTAGTCTTGATGTCTCCTGCTTGCTATGGAGGGAATTAAGAACGATATCTTATATTCCAACTCCTCCTATATATGCTTGTGTGATTAAATTGCGGATTCCAAGACAGTCGAGTAATTTCTCTGGAGCACCTCGAGCTTCATTACCTTGATGGTTCCCATGTGACAGGGGGCGAGCCTTTTGCCATTAACCTGGCAGGAAACTTTGTGCTGCTTCTGAGAATTAACTTGGTAATGAACCAGATAAAACTACATCAGCATTTTCAGCTGGGAGACGCAGTGTTAGCAGGCCTAGTACGAGGTGCTAATGTCAATGCTGTTTATTGATAACGGTGCGCAACTTGGGACTTAAACAAATGCTTAATCACTAAAATGACTCGACCAACAAGATCATCTCTTACTATAATAGAATCTGAATAGAAATAATTGAAAACAATGTAGTATTATTCTACATACAATTCTCTAAGATTGCAACAATATACCAGTGTTTATACTTGACTCATTCATTAGTTGATATGTGCTATTATATTGGGCGAATTGCTTGTAAACTGAGAGAAATGGGATATTTATGAGCTGACAATCATGTAGATGGTAGAACAGTTCTCGAATGATAGTAATAAAAGACCACCAAGGGTAGGTTGACGACCCCGTTCGTACGATAAACCGTAGGCTAAGGAAAGAAGCTAAAGGGCCCCATATTAAGTGCGATACGTCGTTACGATCCGTCGCTTTACGTACGTCAACATAGTTATCAGATATTGCAACGAGAACCTTTGTAATCTTATTTATTTATTTATTTTATTTAGGTTCACCCACCGCACAAATTCACAGTCACATACAGGCTTTTAAGTAATATTCTAATATATATGCCAATTACTTAGCAAACATATATACATACATAAAGTCACGCCTGTGTCCCTGAGGGGTAGGCAGAGACCACGGATTTCCATTTGCTACGATCCTGGCATACTTCGTTTGCTTCATTCACCCGCATCACATTCCTCATACACGCTCTTCGCTTAGCAAACTTGTGTAGAAAAACAGATCTGGAATATCGTTACGATAGATCGTACGAACGATAGGTATATTGTATGGCTCCTTGCGATCGATCTTACCCTATACGGGGCTCAGATCGTTCAGCTCCGGTCATGTAGCTACTATATTTTTATACCGTTCACACCACAAATTATATTAATTACAGATTAAAGCTATAGCTACCGCACTGATCAGTCCATCTACAAGAATGAGAAGTGCTTGCCGCGGTCAGTCTTTAGATGGGTGAATGTCTTCCGGGCCTAGGCAGCAGTTAAACGCATGTTTCGTTTAGCCGGTGCTCTAAGAATGTTTTATGTAGAGTAGGTATACAGGATCGTTGCAAATGGAAATACATAGTGTCTGCCCTCTGGAAAATGGGTAAGCATGACTTTCCCAAGATTACTCCCTGACGTCTGTCGCACCCTGGACGGCCAAACTCGCTAGCGTCCCTGTTGACTGACCAATCTCTACACCTCAGCGTGACGTCTTTCCTAGGTAATGAATAAGAATAATGTGTGTGTGTTATGATGACCTGATTGGCGCAGTGGCTAAGCGATTGGATTGCTGCGCTAAGGGTTCGATTCCCACACGGTACAAAAATTTGTGCGATCCGCAAATGTTTGTCCCGACTCTGGGTGTTTGTGCATGTAACATTTCATGTTTGTGAAACGCACCCACGATACAGGAGAAATTCCTAGTGTGGGGCGAGGTTTTTTTTTAAATTAAAGCTGTGGTAGCCCTTGGTGTTACCAGCTGCATTTTTTTTTCAGGATAAAAAGTAGCCTATGTTGGCCTACATTAAAAAAAAAATTAGACTCACCTTGGTAGATTTCCATTGTTAGTCAAGTTGTAATATTGATTTGACTGAGAGCTCTGCACTAACCCTACTGCTATTAGCAGACAAAACCACAGCATTTTTGTAGTTGAATGTTCACATACACAGTTCTACATCAGCAAAAAGTTTCTGTTTATATGGCACAATTAAAACCGTTGCCTTTGCTTTATTAAAAGTTACAAATGGAACAGTTGGAAAATTTGAATTTAAATGAATAATTGTTTTTTATTAGTTCGATTTTTGCGAGTTCCTTATTTGAATTACACTCGCGTTTTTTTTTTAATTCCGATTGTAGTTTATCGGAGACTCTAAAAAGGTTTTAGTTAGAATTTTTAACGATGTCTATTAATTAACACAGAATTTAAGGTTTATTTGACCATGCAGATTTGGATTAACTGTAGTCAATCAGTTATATATGTTTCGATCGTGCTAATTAAAATCGTCAATCAAACACATTCCCGGCAAAGGACAATCACAATTAGCAACAAACTTAATTATAAATCACTATCGGATTTTAACCTACAACACTAGTTTAATAATTAAAAATATTTTGATTGATAAACAACAGTTATTCGTTTATCTTAGCCGGCGCCATTTTACTTTATCACTGTACGTCCGTCAGGGCGCGCGCGCGCAGCAGACTAGACGATGTAGTTTGTACGCATGCGCGAAAGGTCGTCGCGCATCGCGAAAAAGAGAGATGCGCTCAACATTTTTTTGCTTTTAATTTATTGGTGAAATTCTTTCTAACACGTAAAGTAATCATTAATGCATACTCATCAATCTGGCAGTGACAATGGGGTGATTGTTAGAAATATTGAAATTTGCTGGATTTAGGTGCTCAATAACAACAGAAAAGGAAGACTAGAATATAAAATATTATATTGAGCTTTTTATATATGAGTCTTTTAGCTAACTAACTAAGCTAACTCTAGTAGAGTTGTAATTGCTTTACCAGACTTTTGACGAAAACTCATTTAATGCCTTCGTCCAGGCCTATAAGAATAAAGTCAAGAGTGCCATAATTTTGTATTGTCACCGAACCTTAAGTATGCAAAATTTCATTTGAATCAGATGCAAAAATGTGGTTCTAATTTAGATTGCTAGAATTGACACACACGAATTGACACATGGCAATTGGCTCGCCCCCTATTACATTGGGTCCTAAAAACATAACTGGCGAAATGTGGGTGTACTATATGTGCACCTCTGGCTACCCCTTCGGGGAATACAGGCGTGATGTTACGTTATGTTTTTAATAAAAGCTTGTAAAAATAAAAGCTTGTAAAAATAAAAAGTTTAATACCGAATGTTGTGCACCCCTGGCTAGGTTAATAGGTCGATCGTCGACCGCTGAGCAATACAATTAATTGTTCTGCTACAATTGTATTGTGCGTACATTCAAGTGAGTGGAATGTGAAACAATGTTCGTTTAGTTTACATTTCAACTATTTTTGAGCACAAATAGATCAACACTGGGATGGCGAGACTACTTCCATATAAACTGTCACCAGTATTTCCCGAAGGGGTAGGCAGAGGCGTATAGTACACCCACATTTCGACAGCTATGTTATAGGTCCCAATGTTATAGGGGGTGAGCCTATTGGCTATTACCACCAACCGGAAACAAACCAAGTAGCCGTTCTGCTACTGTGAATTATCAAGTGTTACCTACTGGGTTTTTCCCTGTAACATTTAGCCTGGGGTTTGAACCCAGGATCTGATGCTTAGCAGTTGCGCTAAGTGACCAACGAGGTAGTTACTATGTCTTTTTTTAAAAAAACGTCGCCCAGCAATAGGAATTTCTCCTGTATCGTGTATACATAAACACCCAGACTCGTGACGAACATCTGCGGATCACAAAATTTTGTTCTTTGGGGAAATCGAACCCCGCACCTAGCGCAGCAGTCCAATCGCTTAGCAACCATAAAACTATAGAAAATAAAAGATAAAAATATAGCTTAATTTCATAATTATGACATCCCTAAATATTCTAAATTAAATAAATAAAAAAATGTTATCCTATATAATTAATACTAACTTGGAATGTAAAATTTCTATTTTATCTACTATTAAATTAATTATGTAATATAAATTTTGTAATGCATTCTTTTGCTGTTTCCTAACAGGGTCTATAATATTGTGCCTAGCTTTAAGCCTCTTTAACATCTATTGTAACATTATGGAATGCAAATAAATATATTATGAATATGAATAAAACTTATCACAAGAATATAGAACACAATAATTGTGTGGTTAAGCTATGTTTATGTCATAATTTGAACTTTGTAATATAATATATCCCTTCATTGCTCATCAAACAAAATAAAAACATACAAAAAAACTTAAAACTAAAAATTAAACAATGGGTCATCTTATCGCTCACGGCGATCTTTTTCAGACTATTTTAGGATGGAAGTAGTATAACAGGAGTGAGGGTAAGTTGTTGTGTTACAATATTATAATATGCTATTGTGGAAGTGACATCACCGCCAACTACGTAGCGTACACAACTACATAACATAACATCACGCCTGTATTCCCCGAAGGGGTAGGCAGAGGTGCACATATAGTACACCCACATTTCGCCAGTTATGTTTTTAGGTCCCAATGTAATAGGGGGCGAGCCTATTGCCACCAACCGGGCACAAATCCAGACTCCGAGCTGCTACTGAGAATTACCTAATGGAAAATCCCAGTAACACTTTGCCCGACCCGGGACGAACCCAGGACCTCGTGCTTAGCAGTCCCGCTTAGCGACCACTAGACCAACGAGGCAGTCATATCTATAATTAAATATTAATTTCTACTTATGTAATACTAAACTTATATTAGGTGATCTGACGTGACCAGAATTCGTTATAGGATTTCACTATTATTAGACCTAAATATACCACTTACGCTTTCAAACATAAATAACATCACGCCTGTATACCCTGTAGTGGTAGGCAGACGTATATACACCCACTTTTTACCAGTTATGTTATAGACCCGAATGTTATAGCTGGCAAGCCTATTGCCATTAACCGGGTGCAAATCCAGACATGTCCAAATTATTATAGGATTGGCTCTACGAATTTGATTTCAAAACTGATTAAAAATAAATAGGTTCCAATTCTGACATAATAATTATAATCTTCAAAACATTCGCGATTTTGGTAAATTTGAAACAGAGCCATCTAGTGGGTAACTTGAACACTATCTCGTAACTAAGTTACCTTCTAAAGTTACTATGCGCTCTAGTTCGAGAGTGCCGACATAGATGGCGCTTAATACTGTTTTTATGTAAACTCTTAAAATGTAGTAGGTGTACCATAAATATTTTTATAGAATAAATACCAGCCTTTAGTTTTCATATTATTTAGTATATGATTTGATTCTTAACTTCTAAGTATTATATTAAAGATTAAGTAAAGTAAGCCTATTAAATATTAAGAGTTAAATTCAAAGCAACTATTTTATTTGTATCTTACATTTGACATTCTACGAAGTTTTATGACTGCCTCGTTGGTTTAGTGGTCGCTAAGCGCGACTGCTGAGCACGAGGTCCTGGGTTCAAATCCCTGGTCGGGCAAAGTATCACTGGGTTTTTCCATTAGGTAATTTTCAGCAACACTATGGAGTCTGGATTTGTGCCTAGTTGATGGCAACAGGCTCGCCCGTATTACATTCGAACCTATAACATTTAGCGAAATATGGGTGTACTGTGTATAGAGGTGTACCTTTGCCTACCCCTTTCGGGGCATACAAGCGTGATGTTATGTTATAGGCAAAAAATGACCCTGTCAAAAAGGCTGCATGAATAAGCATGTTAGTACTTATACATATTTTTATATCTAACTATATTGTATGCCCAAAAAATATAGGTAGGTATAATGCCCGTTATATTCCGGGATGAACGGGTGGAAGGGGATTAACCACTCAAAGGGTTTAACCCGCTCTGCCGCCGGTTTTATTTTCTGCATTGATGTAGTCAATTAAAGTGTGATTGCTTGGTAGTAGGGTTCCGTGGACACATGGAACCCTTAGGTTACGTGTGTTTGTTCGTCAGTAGATTTTTGGGAATTTGAAAATGTATTTGATTTTTCGTTTGAATACTTTGAACAAACATAATAGGTAGGTACAATAGTTTATTTAAATAACAAAACATAATGGTACGCCCCGAAAACAAATGCAAGACGACCTGATTGGTGCAGTGGCTAAGCGATTGGGTTGCCGCGCTAAGGGTTGCGGGATCGATTACCGCACGGGACAAAAATTTGTGCGATCCGCAGATTGTATAACTGTCCCGAGTCTAGGTATTATTGTATGTGATTTTTTCATGTTTGCGAAACTCACAAACGATACAGGAGGAAGTCCTAGAAGGGGTCGTCAAATATGTTAGCTGCCAGCGACTACGCGTGTAATGAAAATACGAAGTACATACTAAGTAATGTTAATATTGATAAATCAAAAGGTATACTCTAGGTATACATCAAGCTTTGGAAAGTTATCTAAAGTCTTATAATATGCTCGCCACTTAAATATTTGTTGTAAGTTTTCAGCGACCATTAACTATTCACCTGTAGCAAGTTTCTTCCCACACTTTGTTAACTTATTATAAAGTATCATGCATGTCTTATCAACAGGGTAAAGGCCATTGCACACGTATCAACTCAAGCCGTGCAGTATTCTTTCTATGAAACTCTATACTGCGCAACGCACACTAATCGGAAACGTTACGTTATCGCCTCGCCTCGGAAGAAGTTCAAATCGGCAGCGGCGAGTCGTAAGCGAGGCGTCCGCGTCGCATCGTCGCCTAGCCTTTGCCGAGTCGACATAATCAGAGCAGTTGATCCGCTTTAATTACGTGCTTACGGTAGGTTGACGCCTGTTTAATGGCGAGGCGAAAGGCGATACGTTGACGAAGCCTTTCCGATTTCATATTTGTGTGCTATGTTAAAAGAATAATTACTACGTACTCATTAACATAATTAAATTCTGTTCGTGAAGTATCAGGAACACGAAACAAGTAATTATTTCTTTTATGCAAATACATCGCAGTCGAACCGAATTTACAGCTGCTACAATTCCCAATTCACGTATTGTAAGTTCACAAATACATGTTAAAATACGTAAATGAATTTAATAAAAATGGCGAGCGGACTCGTAAAACCGGCTAGTATTGTAAAATAAAGCCAAGTGAAAAGTGGACAATAATAATTAATTTTTATTTCGGCACCGACTACTGGGTGGCCAGCGTTCAACACTTGGAGTGTTGCCAGGTGGGTATTCCGACTGAATTTTTAATTGTGGCAACATTTTAGCGATTGAGTTCGCGTGTGTTTGCGATGCTTAATTTATTTCGTTGCGTTATTTTCTTTTGTTCCTTTTTTGAATTGTCCATAAAGGTTTAACGACTTCGCGTTAATGCAACTTTATGATGAGTGTGATTATTAAGGGAATATTGATATTTTTCTGTTTGGAAATACCCCTTTTTAATGCAAATAAAGACTTTATTATTATTTCCTTTGATTAAAATATTATCTTATAAACTGTTGTTATTATATCTATTGGATATTGTGATGTCATGGAGATATTTCGAAAATTTTTAAGCCTCACTCAAAAATTTACGTTTTTATTTCACGCAGACGAAGCCGCGGTAGCTCGTCATCTATAAAAAGCTGCTTCCACATCAGCTGCACCGTTGGGATCGTGTAATGCGGTTAGTTGTTCTCCGTTACCTTAATTGCAGCTCGTTAATTCCGACCTGCCCGAATGTAAAGTATGTTTCATTTAATTAACCGATTCTCTACTTTGTTATTCACATATTTTCATTAAGTCTCGTAGTTGTGTACTTGTTCGTTTAAAGTGAGGTTTTCATCATCATCACCAGCAGCCTGACGTCATGCACTGCTGAGTATATCATCATCATCAGCCGGCAGACGTCCACTGTTGAATGAATGCTTCTCTCTTAAAGGTAATATAATTAGCTGAGTGTGGCCATTCTTTATTTCTGCCAGTTTCGCCATCTCTGTGCTTGGCTTACCTAGGTCTAGGTCTAGAGCCTTCATCATCCAGTATCCAGATTTTCCGCCTATCTCGCCGACGGATGGTCGACTCTTGTTTTTTTGAACCAAATTGTTTATAAGTTTGCCATGATAAAATGCTTTGAGCAAACACACTTTTAAATAGGTCTTTAAAAATGCACTATTTGTGGCCAAAAGGCCATAAGTGTAAAATAGCTATGATAAGTATAACCAACAAATTCTGTTTTGTATATTTCAGCATGTTTCAAATAAATGATTATCCACCTTACTAGTTAAATCTATCGCTATGAATAAACTGGCAGTTTTCTGTCATCTTTCAGCTACAACTTCCACAAACATGAATACTCTATGAGGTAAAACCATATTACTTTCCCTCCATAAAAATCACGAGTATTTCCTCAGTGTATCAATCCTAATCCTAAATCTATAAGCACCACCTTGGGCACAATTTCCTCGGCTTTGTCACGCATGCGCCTGGCTGAGCACTGCACACAATCATTGGTATATGCACCTCTGTGACAGTTGCGAAACCATTTTCTAGAAGCGTGTCCGTTTGAGCGGCAAACGACGGATTTTCCATAAATTCGGTGGCACGGACTTGGGCGGAGTTATTTATGTTGACACTAGCTGCGCCTCCTGATGTTACCCGCTACATGTTTTCGGTATAAAAAGCTTATGTGTTAATCCTGGGTGTCAGCTACCTCCATTCGAAATTTTATCAAAATTGGTCGGGCATTTGAGCGTGAAGTGGTCTTTCTTCCGCATTTATAATCGTTTGACTACCTTTTGCCCGTGACCTAGCCTGCCTAATTTTGAACGTATTTCTCAGGATTGAGATGAAGAGGCCAACTATGTTTTGCCCCGAGAACTAGCTTTCTCTATAAAAAATAAATAAAAGTGATTTGGGTAGATAACCACGCATGACAGTGTTAATACTTCTTTCTATCGTTAAAGGCATTATGCTGGTAATAGTTATATGTAAATTGATTTAATATTCAGCTTATCATAATCAATATAATGTCCTTTAAAAAAAAGGAATACAATTATTTGCCTATAATTTAATTGAACCCAAAATTTACTCGACAGCTGGCTTTGCAACGTTGGCCATATAATATTGGAGTTATACCAACATGGCCAACTTCTAAAATTCATATTCATCATCATCATCAGCCGGAAGACGTCCACTGTTGAACAAAGGCCTCCCCCTTAGAACGCCACAATGAACGACAGCTTGCCAATTCCATCCACCGGTTGCCCGCAATTCGGACGATATCGTCGGTCCATCTGATGGGAGGCCTGCCAACGCTGCGTCATATTTACAACTCTTATTTGAACCTCCTAAATCCGGCCCCAACAGTTCAAACATTCGTGGCCAACAAAGAGTAGGAAATTGGTAGAGCCGCGAGTTCAGCCCGCAGCGTACTAGTGCTGGCTGATCTACCACCAACGATCTGCGACCATACAGTTTGGTAAAGTTACTTACATTCTATTTCGATACTAGTACATTTGTGCAAGTAGTTTTTTTTTATGTGTAACTGACCTTAAAAAATATGGCATTTTATTGGGATTCAGTTGCATTTTATTGTTATTTAAAAAGACTGCCTCACACTAGGAATGTCTCCTGTATCGTGGGTGCGAATCACAAACATTTAATATCACATACATAAGCACCCAGACTCAGGACAAACATATGCGGATCACAGAAATTCTTGTACACTGCGGGAATCGAACCTGCAATCCCTAGCGCAGCAGTCTAATCGCTTAGCCACTGCGCCAATCATGTCCTTAGTGATGTACCTTAGGAATCGGTTATATTTTGCTTTTTAACATTAACAATTTAGTCATATAGGTACCTTCTTATTTAGTACCTCCTTCCTTAGTAGGTATTTACAATAATAAATGCCGCTTTTATTACCTACCTACCACATTGGTATTATATCGTCTGATGTTAGTTGCCAAAGAATAATAAAAACAAAACACATACGCGTATGAAGTTTACTCATTTTATAACGTGGTGAAGTTCGTGGGCCCATAATTAATTATGAATTGAACTATATTTGCGTATGTATGTGTATTATCACACCCTTCTCAAATGGAGTAGGTAAAGCTGTAATTGTAAAATACTTGACAATAACGGTATATCTAACAGACCGTTGAACTGCCATGTCTAAGGTCGCAAGTTCAAACCCCGGCACGCACCAATGTATTTTCGAATTCATGTGCTTCAATTACCTACGAGTAGTTATCAGTTGCTAATAACAGAGAATAAAAATATCGTGAGGAAACCGGCACACCTAAAAATTTTTTCAACGGTGTATAAAGTATACCAGGGGCCTACAGGCGGTTTAAACTCTGACACCAGGTTGTTTATCAACCATACGATAAGAAGACGAAGAATACCGGTATGAATCCCATCATAAATGGATGCCGCCAGCTCTCCGTTAATCTTATTTCTAAACCGCATCAGATATCAGTGGATTAAAAAAATCTATAATTGTTACGTGTAAAAGTCGAACCTACAACTCCTTCAGCTGATACTTTAAATAATAGCAAGTTTCTGCAAGAACAAGTCACATTTACTTCCAAAGCTAACACTCCAGCTCGCGGTCTTTAACATAGAAAACATTATATAACTCATAACATACCGCAAAATATTCCCGAAAACACCCAAAAAGCCAAATAACGAAATCAAATTCACATTTAGCGGAGGTCACAAACAATATCCAAAGCCTTTCAGAGAACATTACAGACTCTTACCATGAACTTTTAAAGCAGGACATTATACGTTGTGGAAGCGAGACACCACACTACATTCCATAGCGGCGTCTTGCTTCCACAACGGAATATGTTCTGCTTTAAGCGTTCATGGTAAGGGCCCTGAAGTACCGAAGGGTGGGAATAAAAGCATTGCCGGCGGCGGGGATACGAGTGACAGGGACATACAGAGAATAAACAAAAATCTAATTTGCAACTTCGACGAAAAAGGCGGATTAAGGTCTCATAAATGGTTGTTTGACTATATCTAGCCAGTTTTGTAGGTGTTATCTAACCTTCAAACTAGATAATTTTCAGTCATCGCAGGTCTTCTTCTTTTTATTGTATGGCTGATGAATATACGTCATCATGGGTGAGTTTTATAGATAATATATAGTCTGTAAGCGTGGACGAAAAAGCGACACGTCAGAGAGTCTTTTTCGCTAATAGTTAGACACCCTGATTGACGAAGTGGCTAAGCGATTAGACTGCTACGCTTAAGGTCGCGGGTTCGATTAGCGTACGGGAAAAACTTTGTGTGATCCGCTGATGTTTGTCCCGTGCGTGTTTGTGTGTTATGTTTCATATTTGTGTAACGCACGTACGGTACAGGAGAAATTCTTACTTTAGGGCAACCTTTCCATAAAAAACAATACATACATATCTCAGTCAACCCCTCAGAGTATAGAGCCGAAATAATACATTCCAGAAAAGTAACGTTACCATGTAATCTATAATTCCGGTTCGCCGGTACATCAACACTAGCTCGGCTATATAGGGTGTTTATATAAAGCTAGTGTGTGGCTGAAATTTTCCGCACCATCGGGCCTCCCACGTTGGCTGCATCGGCCCGATATCGGGCTATGTGTAAATATTATGTTTACATTATATACTAGGAGTATGTAAGCCGGGAAATATCGTCGATAAAGCTCTTCTTTTGTGTTGATAACAGCTTTTATTGAAAAGTAGTTGGTAATTTCGTTTTACTGACAATTTTTGGCATGTTTAAACAACACACTATTGTATATATATATAATTTAATGATTCGATTATTTGTTTATACTGCTATATACACACATACACATGTAAAGGGTAGGCACACCCTCCGTTGATCACGCAAATTCAAAGATAGGCACTAATATGACTAATATACTTGGTCAACGTTTCCAAGTAATTTACCTACTTACGCACTTTAAGAAATAACTGACAAAAGTGATCCTGAACATCACACACATAACATAACATCACGCCTGTATTACCCGAAGGGGTAGGCAGAGGTGCACGTATAGTACACCCACATTTTGACAGTTATGTTTTAGGTCCCAATGTAATAGGGAGCGAGCCTATTGCCATAAACCGGGCAGAAATCCAGAGTCCGTGGTGGTACTAAGATTTACCAAATAATACTTTGCCCGACCCGGGAGTCGAAACCAGGATCTCATGCTCAGCAGTCACGCTTAGCGACCGCTAGACTAACGAGGTAGTCGGTCATCACACACGATGCCATAATAATTATGTAAGATTTTTAAAGTCACCCCACACTAGGAATTTCTCCTGTCTCGTGGGTGCGTCTCACAAACATGAAATATCACAAACATAAACACACAGACTCAGAACTAAATTCTGCGCAGAATTTTTTGCGCCATCCGAGAATCGAGCCCGCAACCCTTAGCGCAGCAGTCCAATATCCTAGCCACTGCGCTAATCACGTCAAGAACCAAGGCTATACACATAATATTAATACACAAACTAAGCTGAACAAGCTACAGGGTTTGCACCCCTCGACCCTCGACTCGCAGTAGCTAAGTAATATTTTTAATGGCGGCCGCGTAGCTATTAATTAGGAAGATGGGAAGCCAGCCAATTAATCAATCGCTGGGATATATGGCGCCAAACTGGTGGATCCGAACCACGAAGCGCCATATAATATGATAGTATTAATGTTTAGTATTCGGATTAGCAAATCTTCGTCGTTGTCATCACAAAAATCGCTCAATGCAGGTGTCATCTAAAGTTGTACTTGGACTAGGTCGTTCCAGACTGACATCGCATTAGTTTCAGTATCAAGATGTTATTCATAAACAAAAATCAGGTGGGAATTAGTTTACTGCCTCCTTAATTCTCGTTCGTTGACTAATCCAAAGACATGAAATTAATTTTGTAATATTCATAAACGTAGACTAAATCAATGTTAAATTAATTTTGATTTAGTCTACGTATATGAATAACACCGTGCAGGTTTTATCCTGGAAAGTATAATATGTTTGTTAATAATCACTGTCCTCCTGATTGAAGTACAATTCGGTTGTTAATAAACAATGTCCTCCTGACCGAAATTGATAACTGAGATTATGATTACGCAGAAGATATTTCACCACCCCAAGGTTGACTAGTAGAAGATGCTTTTGGCATTAAATCCGCCTTTGTACACTTCCTTTGTGAATATTGCATTGCATAAATTGGTGTACAAGTTTCACTCGCACTCATAGTCCGATGGCAGATGGACCAGATCAGGAGCAATCAGTCGCAGGACCATCGGCTTTACGTGCTCAATTTTCAATCTGTGAGTAACGGTCAGCCAACCAAGGAAAGCGAGCAAATACCACTGCTGCTAAACCTGTTGTGAGTTTAGATTGGACCCACTAACTTTTAGGCAACACTGACTAACAATGAAGGGATTTTGTGGCGGGATTAATGAACGCATATCGATAAAACCTGCATCGAGAGTTGGAAACTGTCCAGTGAGTTTGAAAAACAAACAATTTGCTCTGTAACCATTAAACTAGTTCGATCTGGTTGTACGTTTTTCCAAACACCCTGCACACAGAGATAACCAACAGAAAAACAATTTTTCTATTCCAGCCTACAAAATCTGGGCTAATGCTAAAAAAATATGGAAATCCACTACAAAGCGCAAATATTATTTTTTGACTTGCAACACAGCTGTTATTCATTCGGCGACGGATATATTGGCATATTTCGCGGAGCTCAACGTTGGCAACACCAAGTGATTTGTGGCCGTTGCTAGTAAACTACAAATTATGAATCGACGACACGGGAATCCGTATTGAATATTTCGGGAATGGCCGGTGTATTTTAGGTGTTGTACAACTTATTGCCGAGCTCTGCCAGCCAGTATTTCATTCGGCGAGGTCGAACTTGATTAGGATATAGAGTTCTTTTGTGAACGAAAATAGTAGCTGCTATTGTACTGAACACTTGGCATTTATAAGTTTTGGTTTACGGATCCGATGGTTTATAAACGGTACCTTATTCACTGCTTTCACACAAAAAGTAACATGCTTAAGATTCGGTTACATATTTTGACAATCTATGTAAACTAAGTAGCAGTAGTATTTTTACTCTTCTATCTATGTAACCTATGAAATAATGAATTTTGTTTTGGCTAGCGAGAAAATCCAAAGTAAAGCAGGATTAATCTAGATATTTTTTTTATGGAAAGCCTCTTCTAGCCTGTACGTTTGACTCGCTGCAATCAGGAGCCCGGTGCATGAAGAGCCTACAATTATTTTTAATTGCGATCGCAGATACTTCCTTATTGATTTGTGCTTATTTTTTGTTGCGATGAAATAGCACACCTTACAGATTTTTCAATTTCTGTTTGTACTACAGGAAAAAATATTATGTATATATAATTATACGAGTTATTCTTTATGTTTATAAACACATCACGCCTATATGGGCGTGATGTTTTGCCATTGCCATCAACCGGGCACTACTCTAGACTCCGTACTCCGCTACTGAGAATTATTTATCTAATGGAAAAACACAATAGCTTTGACCCAAGCTCAGCAGTCACGCTTGGCTAACACTAGAACAACGAGTCTGTCGAGGCAGTATTTAATTTAATTTGCATTCTTATATTTTTTTAAGATCGTGGACTTCCATACCCGTTTTTTCCCATAAAAACAACACTTTTGAACCGAACAACTTGATTGGACGCCTTAAAAGTGCTCCTCGTAGCCTCTATGACATAAAAACACCATAACAAACTCTGTAGACCTATTTATGAATCTTATTCGTGTAACACAAACTTTCTTCAAACGTTTTGCGGTCGAGAGGCTCGCAGTCACTCTGCGGCAAGATTTAAAGTCTCCTCGTAAAGGTTGGCTGAAAGCTGTTGATTCTTGTTTCACTTACGGGGTCGCGCGGCCGTGAGAGTCATTTATCCGGAGCAATTTAAGGGGCTGGCTAGCCTGCATAGTTTTATTGTTGTAGGAACTGGAACGTTGAAATGCGGGGTTCGATCGCACGGACATTAATATTAGTTTGTTTCACTGCTATTTTTTCATAACATCCATGATAACGTTTTGCCTCAAAAGGCCCGTGGTGTATTGGCAGTTCTAACACACATTTCGCCACATATGTAAAGCGTTAGGTCCTAGTAAGGTGTACATTGCCATAGACTCGGGTCAAACCTAACACTTAGTCCGACCCGGAAATCTTAACCAGGGTCCCACGCTCAGCATCACGCATCACAACAACTCGACCAACGAAGCATGATTCTATGTAGTCATTTTCCTCTAAATTGTACCTTTATATTTTCCTACAGGATTCTCCATGCCTACTAAGCGGGTTGTCCTATATTTAGCCGCTGTAAAAAATAGGAGTACTTACTTTGTAGGTTACTTAATACAAGTTGGTGTGCGCGGCGTCGGCTGGCATGTTTTGCGGTCAAGTACCTTGAGCTCTCGCCGCCAGTCACTCCGGTGTAAGATTTTAAAAGACTATATTATACGCCTATATAATAAAGAGTGATGTAGGAGGAAAGTTCTTGCTGTTTGTAAAAGATAGATGTTAGCCATTTACAGCGTTAACGCCTAAAGTTGAACAATTGTGTTGTGGTGATGAGAAAAGGGGTGAGTTGAGATGACAAATACAAAGATGTGCTCGTATTGAAATAGTTTCCTATTCAATCTGTTAGGTATACTTACGCAAAAATATAGATTATAATTTATTGAGAAAGTATAGTATATCAACGCCGCTACGTGCAGTGTAATGTATTAAGAGTTCGTGGTAAGGGGGCAGATCGGAGAAGTTCTAAAATAGGGGTAAATGGAAACCCGTGGTCTCTGCCTATCCCTCTGGGAAATAGACGTGACTTTATGTATGGATGTATACTACCTATCTATTCCTACATACTCTATACGTTCTATAAGATAGAGGCAGTTGCAGCTACATTGTCAATCCGCGAAGTTAAGCATCATGTTAATTTAGAATAAATTATTATACACGTCAAAATACAAGGAACACGTCGTCCGAAACTTCGAACTTTTCGGTAAAGGCCACCAGATGCTGGAGTTTTCGTTTTTGTATTAAAATAGAAGTTCAACCAACACACCCTTGTCCCGGGTGTTAGCACCGGTATTAAAATGTCCTTAATCATCCTTTTTACGGTTTTAATTCGTGACGTCACACTTCAGTACGTGCGTGGGTCGCTGGCAGCAACGCGTCGTCATGAGCTTATTGTGTGAATTTTTGGTGCAATCGTTGTGCGACCGTCGCTTTGTTTTAAGGTTATGTTTGGAACGTAATTCAGGCGTATTGTTTCATCACTTGCACTTGATGATGTTCTTCATTCATTTAATCGCAACGAAAATATTTTGTTTGTTCTTCTTTTGCGTAACAAAATTAGCTACTGTATCATAGAAAACAGGTCATGTAGAGGTGTAGAGATTGGGCGTAGTAATCACACTATGATAATATAAAGGCGAAAGTTTGTGAGTGTGTTTGCATGCTTGTTACCTCTTCACGCTCAAACGGCTAGACTGATTTTGATGAAATTTCATAAGGAGGTAGCTGACACCCTGGATTAACACATAGGCTACATATTATCCCAAAAAATGTAACGGGTAACACCGCGGGGCGCTGCTAGTAAATAAATTATAAAAAAAAGTTTATTGGACAACTTTTAAAGTAAAACTTACATACGCTTTTTTACATATCCTTTTAAATAAAAGTAATACCTGTGTTTAAAGGCCCCGAAGTAGTTGGCGTATTCAAATATTCTTTCTTCAACAGCAGTCGCCGAACAACCAGTTGCTATAATTATTTACACAATGGCCACTGTGTGCAAATTCGTTGGAACGGTAATGACCATGTTCTCGCCACAAATTACGTGCCGAGCGGACGATTGTCGCGTGTTCTGCTATGCCATATGACTGCCATGTTCACAGGCCTTAATGAGTTGGCTTTTTATTGGCTAATCGATAGTTTACTGACTGTTACTTGAAGAGTTGTTGACTTTTCTTAAAAGACTGCAAGTGTAGTTGGTGCAGTTTAGGTTGGCTTAGTGTTACTTTTAAGGGAGTTTAATCTGATTGGTGCAGTGCGGGTTCGACTCTCGCACGGTACAAAAATAGCATGAGGTCCTGGGTTCGAATCCCTGGTCGGGCAGAGTGATACTAGGTTTTTCCATTAGGTAATTCTCAGTAGCAGCACGGAGTCTGGATTTGTGTCCGGTTAATGGCAATAGGCTCGCCCCCTATTACATTGGGACCAAAAAACATAACTGGCGAAATGTGGGTGTACTATATGTGCACCTCTGCCTACCCCTTCGGAGAATACAGGCGTGATGTTATGTACATAGTTTGCTTTGTGAGTAGCAATAAAATTAGTTAGACTTTAACATAAGGGTTAATTATAAAGTTAATCATCATCATTGACCTCATACTTGACCTAGTTACAAGTATACATGGTCATCATATTATCCGTTAATTACGTTACACAGTAAACGTTATACATTAAATTACAGTCACTCAAGCCAAACACTAGTGATGTGCTTAGTGCAGTCCCGGTTTACGGGATTTTGTTTACTAAAGAGCTTTTTGTAAGTTCATGTTACTTATGGAAATCCGTGGCTCTCTGCCTACCCCTCAGGGAAACAGGCGTGAGTTTATGTATGTATGTATGCTACTTATTATCATATGAATTATGGAATAGTAGTTTCTCACTGATTAATAAATGTTATGATTTTGATCATTGATGGTGTTTCAGTTTTACTCATTTTTGTCACATTGCAGAATTTTATTGCAAAATAATTATTCTATACCACAGGAATTTCCTGGTATGGAAGACATTAATCTATTACTCCATAAGCTGTTTAGAAATGCATTGTGTTTGTTAATTTTTTGTTGTGCTGACTATTGTGTCAAAAACAATAATTTAATTATGTTGTATAACTTAATTAATACTTTATCATTAACTAAAAATATGTGTATATTAAGTATGCGGTGTTACCAGCTACATTTTTTCGAGTTAAAAAGTAGCCTATGTGTTAATCAAAGGTGTCAGCTATCACCATATGAAATTTCATTAAAATCCATTCAGTAGTCTTTAAGAATAACAAACATCCATCCATACTTACAAACTTTCGCGTTTGGAATATTAGTAGGGATTTTATAACTGTTATGTATAAGTACATCTATGTAATTATGTATAATCGTATACTTAATTATTATATCGTAGTGTATGTTCTGCGAGCGTTAAGTGCCGTATCGCCGACTATTAGCGATAATTATTATACTTGTGATGGGCTGAAAGTGTCATGTTACCAACTACTAATGTATCCCATTACACATTAACATACATAACATAAAATCCCGCCTGTATTCCCCGAAGGGGTAGCCAGAGGTGCACATATAGTACACCCACATTTCGCCAGTTATGTTTTTAGGTCCCAATGTAATAGGGGCGAGCCTATTGCCGTCAACCGGGCACAAATCCAGACTCCGTGCTGCTACCGTGAATTACCTAATGGAAAATCCCAGTAACACTTTGCCCGACCCGGGATTCGAACCCAGGACCTCGTGCTCAGCAGTCGCGCTTAGCAACCACTAGACCAACGAGGCAGTCCCATTACACATTAGTAAGTATCTAATCAGTATAGTTGATACTACAGTATATTCCGCCCTCAGGGCTTCGGAAGGCACATTAAGCCGTTGGCGCCTGATCTCTCTCCGGTCGTGTCGGTCTACCGTCCCATCGGACTATGAGAGTGGGGGAATAGGGAGTGCACCTGTGTTTGCGCGCATACTTGTGCACTGTAATATCTCCTGCGTAGTTGTTTGACTCAGCTGTGAAAGGCGCTATGCCCGATGTGCGGTCAGAACATTATTCATTATTATTATTATATTTGATTGTTTACTCACAATAGACTGTATAGCTACAGAAATAAAAGTGCCTATACATTTTAAGCAAACGTGGCCCCACAGTTGGACTATCTCGTGCATCGTGGGTGCGTTTCACAAACATGAAATGTCACATACACTGTCTCCGGATCACTCAAATGTTTGTCATGTACGGGAATCAAAGCCGCTAGTGTGATAATATCGATATTTTTACTCTAATGTACTCAATACATACTCAATACATACTCCAAAGGGATAGGCAGAGGTGTGCTGGCACGTCACATCTTACCAGACTATATTGTATACTATATGTTGTTATATTGTATATGATATTTTTGCTTATTTATACATATAGAGTATAGGTAATGTTGTGTAGCATATTAAGATTTTTTTCCGTTTTCTCATAGTTAATTGGTACCTACCTATTCACACTTAAAAGCAATAAATTTGTATCTCAATAAAACCTGGAGTAGGAAAATAACCGAATATTTTTGCGAATTATTCAAAGCATTGAGGTCGAAGTCGAATAAAAGTGCTAAACCAACCATCCATAATATTCTCGAGAACGTGATACTGTAAGTTTCAGTAACCTAACAAGTTCCTAGAAAGCCCTAAAAGCAATTGAATTGGAAACGAGAGCAAAACCCTATATTAAAGAAACGAAATACGTTCCATTTTACATTCAATTGGCAAATGTTATTAAGTTAATTCGTTTATGTATTTTATTTTTATTTATTCAGAGCCTAGTAAAACGGAACGTGATATTCGAATTTCGAATGCTTTATATATTGGACGTTTTATTTGGTTTGAATACGTTGTACAACATACATAGTTTAATTGTCAATAATACTTTTTGAAAAACCTCTTTTAAAATGAAAATACTTATGATTGCTATTTCGCAAAAAGGAAATTTATTTATACGTTTGTATTTTTATCGCTTTTTGGTTTTATTTAAATAAGGTACGCACGCAAAGGGCTTGTATACTGTACTAGCTGTTGCCCGCGACTTCGTCCGCGTGAATTTCAGGTAAAAACACCAGTAGACTATAATCAGATTTTGTAAGTAAGTGGAAAACACTACAAATTACTTAGCGAATGGAATATACATAGTATTTTAATGATAAAGGTATATTTCAAATTAAGATGGGGCTAGTTTACTTTTTATACCGATTTTGTATGATCGGTAAATATTGAGTGACTAACAGGAAAGTTATTGACACGATTTGTTGGCTTATAAGGAATTTCAACTTTAAATGTATCTTTATTTTACTGTATCTATGTACTACATTGACAGCATGCATTTCTCTGAACTACGGTTGTAGTTTTGTCTTCAGCAGACAACATTTACAGAGAGTGTAGACTGGTAACTCAGAAGCGACCGTCATACAGTAATCCGTGTAAAAATCAGCTGGTTTCTAGGCCTTAATTAAGTCTACCTCTGCGTGTGCTAATGGTGATAGTTTGTATGCCAAAATGCGCCAAGCGCTTGTTTTGAAATTTATTGTAGCCGAAATTTAAACGAACTGCTCATGTCCGTCACCCATAGGTTGGGCCTGTGGGCGACGAACTTGGGCAGTTCGATGCTCAAACAGAAAAGGCGGTTTTAAGGGACATAAGGCACGTAGGCCGTACCTACGTGGTGAGCGCGACCAGTCGCGAAGAGGCGAGTCAGTTGTTTAAAGAGATGGTGTAGCATACGCGGATCGCGAGTCCCTCAACCTAAGGTTGTTAGGCGGATACCCTGAGGTTTTAGTTAGTATAAGAGACCGGCATAACCCTCCGTCCGCTCATGGTGGAGGAAGTCCATGAGGATTTTCCCAGCAACAAAAATACTTTGATAATTGTGTGGAACTTAGAATTTGACTGCCTTATTGGTCTAGTGTTCGTAAAATGCGACTGCTGAGCGGGAGTTCCGTGTGTTTGTTTACCAGATCAGAAAGAGTGATTGGTTTTTCCACTAATTCTCGGTGGCAGTACCGACTTTAAATTTGTGCCCGGTTAATGAAAATGTATGTCTATGATGATTATCTACAAAAGGATAACTTTGAGGTGGATCACAGACCTTTAACTTGACGATGGTTGCCTACAGTCCACTTTCTGCTAGAGAGTTAAAACATATAAACCAATAAAATTAAAAATATTATGTTGTTTGAATAAGCAAATATCTTGCCGAACGCGGGAATCACACTATTAAATCATATCTTTACCAACTTATCCAAGAACGTGAAATAATGAGCAAAATTCTATATACCCCGTCTAAATATTACTATTTATTGATATTTATGTATATCCAGTGTATAAAGTGAAATATATAAAGAAAGTTTTTACAGAGCATTTAAGTCAGAAAATATTTCTCTAAAATAACCGACGAACAGGAATGTGCCGATCCATCACATGATTGTTGTTCCTGCTTAGTTCTGTCTAAAACTTTCACTATGTGGTATTGTACATTTTTACTATAATTATGACTACCTACATTTCAGCAAATTTCTCTTAAAACTATTGCGTAACTCTCCAAGAACAGACGTTTTATTGCTTCGAATTGATGTGTATCTAGAGTATGGCGAGAGCTTATATTTTGTCATCTAAGGGAGAGAGAGGTAGTAATTCCGGAAGACAATTTTGCCACCGTTATTTGTTTCCTAACCTCTGCAAGAATGCCAGTGGTAATAAATGTTTTCCCTGTTCAACCAGGAGCATCCAAGAAAAACATTTTACCCTGGCCGAGCCGAACCCTTTCAAGGACAATATTGTAAATCTGTGCTTGCTCTGAGGTAAATTTAGTGACGTAGTCATTCACGATGGTGGTCATTGCGTCTTGGTCATAATTTGTTTCGGCGACATACTTCCTGTTTCCACATTCTTGATTATTTAATGGTTGCGGAGCCGGTAAACCGTATTCCAACAGTGGATTGCCCTCGATGGCAATGACTACGTCTTGATGAGAACTGAGACAGTGGTTCAAAATGCGTTCATCAGTTTCTCCGATGTCTTCTTCAATAGTATGTCTTAAAGCCCATGAAATATCCTCAGAGAGATGACGCCAATATTTTTCCCGCAACAAAACCGGGTTTGCAATACCGCAGAATACCAACATGACGGCAAACAAATGTCATAGGCGACTTGGGCTATCACTAACGCTAGCCTCCAGGAGAGTGTTGTCCCAGTGTTGGTCACCGTCAAGAAGATTTCGTGCTACGCAGGCTGCACGAAATGTCGGATACTCCATACCATCAACTGTCCTTAAGAATGCAAATGACGTTGGCCCCTATACGATGTGAAGCAATAGCCGCAAATAATAGCACTCGGCATTATTTGGATGCACAGTGTAAATCCTTCCCAATGCAGTGTCCATAAAGATTCCCGGAAACCCTTCGACAATACGACCACGTCGATGTCGATTAAATACACCTCTTTGCTTGTAGTATGTATAGTACGAAGGCACCTCATCATACGTAAGTGACTTTGCAAAAAAATCAACTTCGTCGACTGTTGGAATCGTAGATAATACCTGACGTCACCCTTAAGACGTAAATACTAAAAGGGAACTTGAAATTTGATGGATGCGAGCAGTGACACGGTGGCTCAGTTAGCAGAGCGGCACCACGGTATGGCGACTGTCGCGGGTTCGAGTCCCGCTCGTGTCCATCATTTTTCAAGTTTCCCTTAATCAATTTAAAATTTAAGCCTAGCATGGCCACATGCATAAAAAATACCAAAAGTCATATAAATTTGGGTTGGTATTATCGGTTTAGTGGTTTGTAGCTGTAAAGGTACAACACTGAATTGGTTATCGTAGATTCCAACAGATAATACCTAACGTCACCCTCAAGACGTAAATACTAAAAGGGAACTTGAAATTTGATGGATGCGAGCAGTGACACGGTGGCTCAGTTGGCAGAGCGGCGCCACGGTACGGCGACTGTCGCGGGTTTGAATCCTGCTGGTGTCCATCATTTTTCAAGTTTCCCTTAATCCATTTAAAAATGCCAAGAGTGTTGGTTGGCGGGGATTTTCCAATCGCTCTAATACATTGGCGGGGTCGAAAAAAAATGCGCTGGCCGTTCTCAAAATGGACGTCTATGAATTCATGACCTCTGGATGTCGATCTTGTATAGAGAACGCCAGCATTCGCCATACTGCTTCTGAAGTACTAATGTAGCGACCAGACTGGTACTTGGTCACTTCATCCCGATCAGTGCTTTGCAAAGCGAACGTTGCCTGGTCACTACCCTTGTTTACGTATTTGCAAATGTATTTAATTGACTCGACGCTGGAACACGATTCAACATTGATGTGTGTTTCAAACGTCCTTTTCTAGGACCCAGCACAGGTGAGTATGGAACAACCTATCTGTTGTCAACGTGAAGCGACTGCATTTGGCTTCAGAATTGTTTGGACATCACTTATTTGAAATGGTGAATTTACAAACTTACTAATGTAGAAAAAAAAAAAAAATTTAGAACTATAATTTACTGGAAATTGTTGGTAATAATATTATGTTAAAATATATATTATAATTGCCTTTTTATTGATATTTAAGTCAAAAAACATGCAAAAAGAAATTAAAGCTAACGCAAAAAGAAAAACCTTAGGCAAGAATCGATCTCAATATGCATAACTCGTAGGGCGATCGTTAAACCGCCACGCTACGATGACACATAGCAATATGTTTAAAATAGACGTTTCTATACATGTCATGATTCACTGCTCAGTTCCTTGTGGATATAGCGTGATGATTTCTACTTCAGAAGTTCATCTGTAAGTAATCTGCATAATGCAACTATTGGTTTCGTCTTTTTATCATTCTACGGCAAACATTAGACAAAACAAAGACATAATGCAATATTGCTCAGCCCTCTTTGCAAATGCCGTGATGATATTAAGCATACCGACGCGCCGGCCCCTAAAGAATATATTTGCAAACTTTCAGCGGATTCTATTCAGTAGTTTTTACGTTAATCTAACACATACATACAGACAAACAGACAAACAGACAAAAATTCTAAAAATTATATTTTTGGCTTCAGAAGCGTTCAGACATCCCATTGCACTTATTTTTTTTCAAATATCTTCAATGTACAGTTTTGACTTCGTTACGATTTTATTATATGTATAGATAATTGTATATACATAGTGCTCTCGCAGATTTGTTGATCTTTGTTAAGCAACGCTTGCTATATGCAGTCTTTTAAATGGTTACCATTCCTTACACATCAAGACTTTCAAAACCATGTATCAGCCGCGGGTGTGTTTGAACTATGCGGCCTTATTACCTTTCATCAGTCTTCAAGTATGAGGGAATAATATTACCACTTTAAACTAAGTTTCCATATTGCATGGCCAAAAAGGCGGGACTTCAGAAATCCCGTCAAAGTCCCGCAAATCCCGGTCATAGACATCACTAGTCGCCAATCAGTGGACTGAAACCGAGCTGACCACAGCGGTTCAGACGCTGATTACCAGTCGGCTAATTCGGAGTACATTTAGTTTGAGACAAACCTGTGATCTTGCCTATATTCCCTGAAGGTAAGACGAAGAAGTTTTTAGCCTGGAATTTTAACACTTCAACTATATTATAACTGTTATAAAGCTGCAGAGTTTGTTTGTTTGAAGGCTTTAATCTCAGGAACTATTAGTTCGAATGGTAAAATTCTTTTTGTGTTGGATAGTCCATTTATCGAGAAAGGTTATAGCTATAAAACATTCGAAATTTACTTGGACGAAGTCGCAGACGTAAGCTAGTATAAGAAAGTTATGTGTTTAAAAATCTTCACCATTGTGCAAATCGATAATTTTTTTTTTTTTTTTTAAAAAAACGTCGCCCCACACTAGGAATTTCTCCTGTATCGTAGGTGCGTTTCACAAACATGAAATATTCACATACACTAACACCCAGACTCGGGACAAACATCTGTGGTTCGCACAAAGTTTTGCCCCGTGCGGGAATCGAACCCGCAACCCTTAGCGCAGCAGTCCAATCGCTAAGCCACTGCGCTAATCAGGTCGTCGATAAATGGAAAAACGCTCTCTGTTTAGTACATGGTATTATGCAAATACATATTTATATTTATTATGGACTACATGACACCCATATTTATTTCATCATCATCATTACCCTGACCCACTGCTGGGCAAAATCTTCCTCCCTTAAACCTCTGTCCTGTGTTAGGCCTTTTACATCCAGGTCTCTCTGTACAATAACAATATAGTCAGTCCATCATCCATATTTATTTACTTTAAATAGCCGGACTGCCTTGTTGGTCCAGTGGTTGCTAAGCGCGACTGCTGAGCACGAGGTCCTGGGTTCGAATCCCGGGTCGGGCAAAATGTTACTGGGTTTTTCCATTAGGTCATTCTCAGTAGCAGCACGGAGTCTAGATTTGTGCCCGGTTGATGGCAATAGGCTCGCCCCCTATTACATTGGGACTTAAAAAAAACATAAATGGCGAAATGAGGGTGTACTATATTATGTACACCTCTGCCTACCCCTTCGGGGAATACAGGCGTGATGTTATGTTAGCCGGAGTCAAACGCTCTACTAAAGACACCAAGCAAAAACTTAACTTTTAACTTTAGAAGTCCAAATATCGTCGTCTCACTGCATCCTCACAAACTTTTCCCCCTCAAATCCGGTGGCCAGCATCACTGGTTCGTCCAATCAGTGACAAGAGTCTAATTGTCGAAACCGAGCCGGCCGCAGCGTTGGTACAGATGCTGATTATCAACGCCACACGACTGAATTTGGTCTGCGTTTAGTTTGGGAGTCGCAAGATCAAATGCCGCATCATTTGGATTTAAAATGTGGAGTTTGTGTGGACTTTCGGTTTGGTTTTCCTAGCTGTGGCTTTTTTATTTGTGGTTTTTATGGGATAGTTTTTTTTATTTATTGTTATTTATTTGTTACTTTCTCTTATAGTACTAACATTATTATGGGTTGACCAGTTGAGCATGATTATATTAGCTCTTAGTCAAATCATTGCCTATTGTTGGTACTTTGTATGCAGCAAGATACCAATTCTAAGGGTCATAGCTTGCAAAATATCCAGTTTTCTATAAGAGAACTATAATAATCACTAAAGTATTTTTAAACTTAACTTATTTTTGTATATTATATTGTTTTTATTTTGTATTAGAATTAAGTTGTAAATATTTGTAAAATAATTATTTCTCCAAATTAAATATTAATTGTCTCAATTTAAAAAAAAAATAAAAAAATTTAAACTTGAAGACGTGATGACAATGAATAATTAACTTTAATGCCGGCTATTATGTGGTTATCATTAGCTGTAGGCTTCATCGTTTAAGCCAAGATCTAAAAAATAAAATTCAACAAGTTCTAACTAGTTACCACGAACTAAATCCTCAATCCTGAATAAAATAATCCACACCAATCTCAAGACGAAAAAACTTTCTCCATAATGATGTCGTTCGATTCTCAATCACAATGAAACCCATCGAATCTCATAACAATAAAGAGATCTAACAAAATAGATAAAGTTTATTTATAGAGTTTTTAAAACGATTACAGAGTCGCTAAGTAAGACATTATTATTAAAAATGTCTTCAGAAAGGATATCAATGGTACATTAGTTGAATTAAAATGGGTTTTCGATTCGCTCCGG
The DNA here is from genome assembly GCA_946251915.1 of Abrostola triplasia. Classification (NCBI taxonomy): domain Eukaryota; kingdom Metazoa; phylum Arthropoda; class Insecta; order Lepidoptera; family Noctuidae; genus Abrostola; species Abrostola triplasia. The sequence goes on from OX276437.1 coordinate 841,725, forward strand.
AGGTCTAACGGACCAGGGGACTTTTATTTAATTTATGATTGTCTCAATTATATGGATTGGAATCGACGCCTTCGCTGGTGCGTTCGTCTTGGCTCTGCTTTATCGCTACTGTTTTTATGTATAGATTTGAAGCTTTGAATGCCTATGTAAGTGGTATCTAACCTAGAGTTGTCCCGTGGGTGTCGTAAGAGGCGATTAAGGGAAAATCCAGAAGATGGGCAGCAACGTCTTCTGTAACTACACTACCAATACTGAGATCCCCAAACCGCTGGCCAAGCGTGGGGATTATGGCACACCCCTCTTTATCTAAGGGGGGGGGGCTTTGTTCAACAATAGAAGTCTTCCGGCTGATGATGAAGCTCTGAATTAGTTGTTTATATCAGCCAGTAACAATGTGGACGTATAGTAGTAGGTTGCATGTACTCAAATCAGTTAGATACAATTAATATGTAAAAAAATGTCTTATACTTCTCTGCTAACCTAGTCAAGCATTACAATAGTAACATCATAGTAGTGACGCAAGCGTGAAGATAACAGAATAACATTCTATTTATGTCACTAATCCTCTAAGACTGCCTCGTTGGTCTAGTGGTTGCTAAGCGCGACTGCTGAGCACGAGGTCCTGGGTTCGAATCCCGGGTCGGGCAAAGTGTTACTGGGTTTTTCCATTAGGTAATTCTCAGTGGCAGCACGGAGTCTGGATTTGTGCCCGGTTGATGGCAATAAGCTCGCCCCCTATTACATTGGGACCTAAAAACATAACTGGCGAAATGTGGGTGTACTATATGTGCACCTCTGCCTACCCCTTCGGGGAATACAGGCGTGATGTTATGTATGTCCCTAATCAGTTTAGTAAAGCTATATATAAATTCCCATTTTTTTCCGAGTACAAACGCGTTCAAATCCCGGTGACAAACGGATCGCGGCCCGTGTCGACCATCTTCAAATTGGATCCAACGCCCGCTTTGTGGAGCTAATTCAGTATTGATAGATACTTCCGGATCGTTACACCCGTTTTAGACCCGGTTTTAAGGTGCTCCAATTTCAACGTTCTTCTAACTTCACCAGGAATTTATATTCTTGTAAGTGCGGTTCACACATTCGTCACGTGCACGCGCTCTTTGATTTGCAAGAAAAGTTTAAGGACATCAAAAATAAACAGAGAGAGGCAGAGGTGTACATATAGTACACCTACAAGTATCAACAATAATGTGATTTTAATTGCGTTTGCTGCCCAAAAAGACTTTTAACATTCTGCTGAAAGTGATATAAAACCTACATATTTTGCTTCAGTATTAAAGCAACATAATGCTAGTATTCCTCGAAGGGACAGGCAGAGGTGCACATATAGTACACTCACATTTCGCCAGTTATGTTTTTAGGTCCCAAGGTAATAGGGGGCGAGCCTATTGCCATCAACGTCACCTAATTGAAAAAAGATCGAACCCAGAACATGCTCAGCACTGCGCTTAGCGACCACTAGACCAAAGAGGCACTCTACTAGGAATTTATCTTCTCGTAAATGCGTTTTACAGATACATCCTATGCACACACTCTTCTATTTGCACGAAATGTTTGTTGGTTTACCAACACATCATGACGCGATCAGTGGCGATGATTTAATTTGAGTATGTACACACTTATATCAATGTAAACCTCCTGTACAGTTGGCTGGTCTCAGCTAATAATATCATAAGCAAAATTCGAAGGAAATACTATCCTAAGCAGAGGTGTCCAATTACCCAAAGAACAAAGGAAGTCTCAAAAGTTTCGTCTTATAAAACCATTGGGATAAGTACGAAACCTATTTACGTAATACAATCAAAACCAAGTACCGATGTATTGATTTAGGTGAAGCCTGTTCCAACGAATATTTATGAGCTCTAAAACTAACCGTCTCTATCCAGTTTTAAGAGCCCCATCTAGACCCAGCTTGTGTTTCATGCTATCGGGTTTTATGACCAAGTATGCCTTGAAGCGGGGTTTGAAGCCACGTGCAGGGAAATGGCTTATACAAAAGATAAAGAACATACATTTTACTACAATATAAAACTACTACTAATAAATGCTAATAAAACAGTAGTGGTAGCCGAGTGGTATGACCGTTGGACTGCCAAGTCAAAGGTCGTAAGCTCCCCGGTAAGCAGAAATGTCTTTTGGAATTCATTTGCGTAATATAAATTAGTTATCAGTTGCGACAAACAGTGAATGAAAACATAGTGAGGAAACCGTCGCACCTGAAAGATTTTTCGACGGTATGTAAAACCTTGTCAGAGGCCTACAGGCGGTTTAGACTCTGACACCAGGTTGTTCATCAACCGTACGTTAAGAAGATCACAAACGCGAATATAGGCGTAAACATTAACTATAGTATACAATCATCACTTAACAGTACAACGCCTACAGCTGCCTGCAACAACACTAGCAAAATAAACCAATGAAAATTAAAAAATACTGAACGAAAACCTTAACATTCTTTTCGAAACGCTTTCCCACCATAACTTATTCAAAAGAGTTAATTTACAGAAGTAAAGAACGCTGCCAACTTTAATGATAAAAGTTTAATTGTCATCGTTATTGGAATAAAACGCTGCAAGAATGGCGGCTGTCCACAAAGTACTTATGGGTTGCACGATATTAGTGGTTAAACTAACCTAACCGGTACTTTAACATGTTTGTTAATGTTAAAGTAAGTTGGTGCAACCCAGCCTTAATGTATTTTGAATTATATTTCAGTGGACTGGTGTTCCAATTAGAGACAATACTTTTTCTGGCATAAAATCAAGAACGCGGTGTTACCCACTACATTTTTTCCGGATAAAAAGTAGCCTATGTATTTATCGAGGGTGTCAGCTTCATCCATATGAAATTTCATAAAAATCGGTCAAGCCGTTTGAGCGTGAAGAGGTAACAAACATAAACACACTCACAAACTTTCGCCTTTATAATATTAGTGTGATTAGACAGTGTATTTCAGAGTTAGCTGTGTGGTATTGTTGTAAGCTTAAACCTATTAGGTAGTTTGCCCCATTCCGAAATTATAATTAACAAATCATCGTCGAATCAATCATTGATCGGTTGATATCATAAATACATTTTTGATTACCTACATTATTACGTTCAGGATTATTCAAAACCGGTTGTTTGAACTACAAATAGCTTTGTTTATTTATCTCATGTAGTTTAGCGTACCTATTATATAAAACAATTATTGGTCATCCATATGTTTTAATACTAAACAAATATTTAATATTTACTAGCTGACCCGGGGTATGAAAAATAGATGTTGGCCGATTCTCAGACCTACTCAATACGAGGGTCAAACTGAAAGTTCTTAGAAAATCAAAAACTGATTACATTAGCCAGTTATTAGTTTTATTATATCTTTTCAAAATATTGTCCATTCACGTCAATACACCGCTGCATGCGATGGAACCACTGGGAAAAGCACTTTGCCCACTCGTCTTTAGGGTTCTCTTCAATGGCATCGCGATACGCAGCCACCGCTTCTTCAGCATTCATAAACCGCTTTCCTTTAAGTTTTTCTTTAATTTTTGGAAATAAATAAAAATCACAAGGGGCGAGGTCGGGGCTATACGGCGGGTGACCCAGTAATTCAACGTTTGATGTCGCCAAATAGTCGATCGTTCGCTTAGCGGTGTGCGACGAGGCGTTGTCGTGGTGAAGGAGGATCCTACTGCGAGGTCGTTTCTCTCGAACTTTTTCCAAGACAAGTGGCAAACAATTGGTAGTGTACCATTCTGCAGAAACTGTTTTTTGATCCTCTAACACAATTGTTGCGAAATGACCTATCCTTCCAAAGAACGAGGCCACCATTTTTTTTCCCGCACTTCGATCTCTCTTCACTTTAGTTGGCAACCTCTCGAAAGGAAACACCCACTGAGCAGATTGTCTTTTGGTTTCAGGATCATAACAGTAAATCCAGCTTTCGTCACCTGTTAGTATGTCGAACACAGCATTTGAGTCACCTCCGTTAAATCTTTCAATCATTTTACGGCACCAATCCACACGATGGAGTTTTTGAGCCTCAGTCAAATTATGAGGTATCCACCGGGCGCAAAGCTTCCTGACTGCTAAATGTTCGTGGAGGATTTTGTGCACTTGACTCATACCGATGCCTAAGCTTGTCCGAATCTGCTGATAGGTCACTCTTTTGTCAGTCTCTATCATACGCCGCACAACACAGATGTTATCTTCAGTCGTCGCCGTAGAAGGCCGTCCCTCACGTAAATCATCAGTGAGATTAGTGCGACCACGTTTAAACTCATTAAACCAGTTGTAAACTGTCGCACGAGATGGGGCTTCATCGTGAAAGGCCAATCGTAGTCTATCATAACTTTCTTGTTGACTTAAATGACATCGAAAGTCATAAAAAATCATTGCACGAAAATTTTCTCGTGTTAAATTCATGTTGACGTGACACAGACAATTTTCAATTTGCCGCCAAATCGTAAAACAAATGACAAATTAATGAAATATATACTCAGTAATATTGGCAAAGAGTACTATTTTCAAATTTTAGAATTATTTTTTTATTATATTGTTTATAAGTGGCCAGTTCTAAGAACTTTCAGTTTGACCCTCGTATGCTCAGAAAATTTCATGAGAATCGGTCAAGCCGTTTCGGAGGAGTACGGGAACGAACATTGTGACACGAGAATTTTATATATGTATAAGATATAATTAAATTATATCAGTGAGGAAACCGGCACACCTGAGAGATTTTTTATCGGTGTGTAAAGTCAAGTCAGAGGGCCTACAGGCGGTTTAAACTCTCACAGCAAGTTGTTTATCATCCATAGAAGAAGATTGCATCAGTCTAAAACCATATTTTATAATTTTATATTAGCTTTTGCCCGCGGCTTCACCCGCGTTAAGTAACCTATGTATTTTCTCGGGTCTAAAACTTTCTACATGCCAAATTTCATCAAAAGCCGTCCAGCGGTTTAGTCGCGAAGGCGTACCAGACAGAGTTACTTTCACATTTATAATATTAGTATGGAAGTATGGATTTATAAAAGCTATTTCATATTTCTCGTCCGAATAAACTAATTCGCGCACCGATTAATGCTTAAAACTAACAAGGTTTATCGTTAACTGAGTAATAAATGATTAACCAAACAATAAATATAATCCAAGCCCAATTTATTTACAGTATTGAGTTAATTATAAATAGGACTACCATTTTTTGGAGCGAAATGTGGACACTATTTTAGAAACATCTAACTCTTTCATATACCTAAAAAATGGATTGCAAATCAAATCAAATCATTTATTCATTTGCTGTTTGTTTGTTTGGATAAAACTCGAAAACGGCTGGTCCGATTTGGCTGATTTTGGTCTTAAAATATTCGTGAAAGTCCTGGGAATGTTTGAATGGCGTTACAAAATTCGCCGGGTCAGCTAGTGTATGTATAAAAAACGTGTTCTAATAAAACATGTTATTTTATTTTTGTACAATTTTTTTATCTATATTCTATGTGACAGCTAAGCGATACATTTTGGCTGCATCTCGCGTTGTTACCCACTACATCGAGATAAAAAGTAGCCTATATTTTAGTTCAGGGTGTCAGCTACCTACATATGAAATTTCATCAAAATCAATCTAACCGTTTGAGCGTGAAGAGGTAACAAACATACAAACACAAACTTTCTGCTTTATAATATCAGTGTGATGTGATACCCTCGTTGTCCCTTCAGAATGCCCACGTATTTTACCAGACTAGTAAAAAAAATACATTATGTGTAAAATACAGGACGGTGTCAGAATAACTGTAACGTGTGGTTCCCGTAATATAAACGATAGTTAATATAGTAATTCGATTAATTGAGGCGTAAACTGAATAATTAAGTAACTGTTTGTATTGCAACACATTGTGTGATATGTGTACCATTGCGGCGACCCCGCACAATGGTAGGCACGAGCCCGTGCCAATAAAGTTAATACTTAAGTTTATCAAACAATCAAATTGAAATGTTTTTATTTTAAAACCAATTATAAACGCTTATAAAACGTTAACATGCTAGTTGCAGAAGAGGTAACAAACATACAAACACACTCACAAACTTTCGCCTTTATAATATTAGTGTGATATTTAGTTTGACATAAGGTTTCTATAGACTGCCTCGTTGGTCTAGTGGTTGCTAAGCGCGACTGCTGAGCACGAGGTCCTGGGTTCAAATCCCGGGTCGGGCAAAGTGTTGCTGGGTTTTTCCATTAGGTAATTCTCAGTAGCAGCACGGAGTCTGGGTTTGTGCCCGGTTGATGGCAATAGGCTCGCCACCTATTACTATTATAACATTAATACTATTATAACATTGGGACCGAAAAACATAACTGGCGAAATGTGGGTGTACTGTATGTGCACCTCTGCCTACTCCTTCGGGGAATACAGGCGTGATGTTATGTAAGGTTTCTTTACATGTTAAGCTATCTATGATGCTGATTGTACATACTTTAATGTATACCTAAGTGATGTTTGTGTCCACGATACAATACATACATTAATGTGGAGCAACGTGTTTTTTTACAACATTATTTTGACAAAGTCGTTCGCAGAACTTGTACGTTTAGCTCTAAGACAGTTTTTCCTTCACTCGCATCAAGTTGAATACAAAGGAGACAGATGAATAGTCTAGACACGGATCCTATTCGGACAGAACGCTTAAATGTCCATCCACGTTTATATAAAATGTTTTACTAGTATAACGTTTCATATGTCAGCCACGGCGGCCATTTTGTCCGGCTTCAGCTACTTAGTTTGTTAGAAGAATAATGTGAGGATCAATTTGGTTATGTCATTATTTGAATGTTAACTTCTTGGTGTGTATTTACTTAAAAACCGTCGCCCCATATAAGGAATTTCTCCTGTATTGTGAGTGCGTACTAAAATAAACATCTGCGGATTGCACAAAGTTATATACCGTGCCGGAATCGATCCCGGAACCTTTAGCGCACGGATAAAGATATAAAAAACGCAAAAAACATCGAATGATGTTGTGCATTCATGTACAAGTCTGGATTTGTGCACGAGTGATGACATAGGCTCGCCCCTACATTAGGACCTCTACCTACCTCTTTATCCATGCGTTATATGTATGTATGTAATAATAGTCAATACACACCCGGAACAAACATTCCGTATAACATCCGCAAGCTTTCATCAAATACACATCCGGATGTTTGAGTATGTCAGATCCGCGTTTGTTTCCTCGAGACAAGGCAGGTGGTGTAAAGTATTGTATTGTTTCTCCCGATGAAGAGTCAATAAAACGTAACATTACACCTGTTATCCTTAAAGTGGTAGGCAGAGGAGTACTTTTTAGTATTATCTACATTTTGCCAGTAATGTTATAGGTCCCAATGGGGCGAGCCTATTGCCATCAAATCCAGACTCCGTGCTGCTACTGATAATTATTTAATAGAAAATAATAATCTCTTCTTTTGTGCCCGGTTGATGGCAATAGGCTCGCCCCCTATTACATTGGGACCTAAAACATAACTGGCGAAATGTGGGTGTACTATATGTGCACCTCTGCCTACCCCTTCGGGGTACAGGCGTTATGTTATGTTATGTTAATAATCTTTTTTAATCCGTCTTTTAATTAATTAATCTAAGATAGTCTCTTGAACTTCACCTATGTGAGCCTATAACACTTTGCCCGACCCAGAATTCGAACCGCGACGCGCTTAGCGACAACTATACCAACAAGGCAGTCACCGCTTTTCATTTTAATATCCTAAAACTTAGTTACCTAATCTATGAAGAAAACACTGAAAAAAAATATAATTCCCTTTCAATATTGAATAATAGATGCAAATGGCAAGTTACAACAACTTGCAACATGTCATGACAACAGTGGACGTGCGGCTGATGATGATTGAATAGCCACAAAAATCTCTTCAACATCTCCACATAGTCTGGCTTGTGTATAGAGTGAGTCATTAAGGCGGGCGCACACGGGCGTCGACAAACACGCGTCGTGTCAAACGATGGTTATTCTTGCCTAGAGATAGCTCACCTATCGCGGGCTGAAAGGGCTCTTTGATATACCTGCTTTTCATGCTACCTGAATAGTGTCTGAACTGGCTTAAGACTATAGAAGTGTGGATATGGATTGCTGGTGATATTAGTTTCGGTTTTTAATGTTGTTTGTGTTTAGGTGTTTTATGAGGTAGGCATTTACGTACATATATATTGGAAAGTTGTCGTTCATTGTGGCGTTCTAAGCCCGGAAGCCTTTGTTCAACAGTGGACGTCTTTCGGCTGATGATGATGATAACATGACATGAGAGTAGACAATTCCAATCCTTTTTGAAGTATATATAATTCCCACCATAAACACATATTCTACTTATTTTTCGGTATCTTTTTTTGGTGATTCCGGTAAAATATTTGTCGTGCTGTGCGGAGATGGGACCTGCAGCTGTTAGAAGTAATCCAATCATTTATACACGAAGAGAAAAAGGCTGTGTTAGCTATTATTATTCATGTTAACCTTTGAGTTACTTTTTTAATTTTTATATCGAATATTTTGTACTCGTAATACATGATACCCCGTTGCCTCGTTGGTCGAGTGGTCGCTAAGCGCGACTGTTGAGTTCGAATCACGGGTCAGGCAAAGTGTTACTGGGTTTTTTATCCGGTAATTTTCATTAGCAGGATTAAATCTAAATTTGTGCACTGTTGATGGCTCCCCCTTCGGCAATATTATAATATATTATGTTAAAGTTAAAATACGAATATTTTTTTATTTATTTCTACGATCTATTTTATCACAGCACGTTTCGTCATTACTTACTCTTCCATATCTACCTATTCCAAGTACGGGAGTGACCTGCATGACCTGTCCTGGTTAAATTATGAAGGTTTTTAAACTGACAACGCGGATGTGTGCTTTAATAGTCTAGTGTTCAAAGATTGGTAATCGTCAGTTCAGTGTTTCATAGGGGATGGTTGGAGGTTCGATTCCTAGATTGCGAGATTTATACATTTTTTTTTAAAACGTCGCCCCACACTAGGAATTTCTCCTGTGTCGTGGGTGCGTTTCACAAATATGAAATATCACATACACAAACATCCAGACTCGGGACAAACATCTGTGGGTCGCACAAAGTTTTGCCCCGTGCGGGAATCGAACCCATACATTGGTAATAATATCTAGGGACAGCTCACATAAGGTCGTCTGATCCCAAACAAGGCAAAGCCAGTTTTCATAATGCAGTTATGGAAACCAGACAACTGATACACATACTTGTACATGGTGTGGAATTGATCTCGGTAACTTGAAAAAGGTAAAGTTATTTTCATTTCTAAACATTCTTCATTCAAGTTTGTATAGAATAGGTTATACATATACCCATAAACAAACACCACTATTTAGCGCAGTTGACTTACAACTAGAATGAAATTAAGTTCTATAAGCATATTATTTACTGTATATTCCGGTTATAGCTACTCATGGGAGTATTCGTCGTGTATGTACTCTGCCGCGTAATCACCTCATGAATAAGGGCTCCGTTCGAGTTCGAAACTAGTCGGGCATTTCCGAATACACCCGTGAGTATAACCGGAATATATAGTAAATAATATCTATAAACATAGCATAATATATTTTTATGGTTAGTCTTAGTAATAGTTTAACTAAACCGGCCGTAAAATTAATATTACAATCGTTTGGTTAGAGAGACGCAGGACACGCGTTAGTAGCGCCGCGCCGCCCCAATCAAACATCTCCCTGGCTCTGATCGGTGTGGTGCAAGGCACAAGCTTGGTTACGAGATCTAGTATGTTTTTGGGTAAAATGTATGGGCCAATGCAACAATTAGAGCAGGCTATACAGCTCGAAAGAACCGATAACCGCTGGGGAAGATAGGTTCTCGAGTGGCGACAACGGACCGAGAGACGCAGCGTTGGCAGGCCTCCCACCAGGTGATCGACGATGTCATCAGAGTTGCGGGCATGGATGCAAGTGGCAAGTTGTTGTTCATTGTGGCATTCTAAGAGGGAGGCCTTTGTTCAACAGGTGAACAACATAGGTGAAAATATATTTATGTTTTGATAAAAAATATCAAATTGAAACTTTATTATATCCATAATTCACATCTCATATTATATATAAAATAATCACGACTAAACCGCTGGACGGATTTTGATGAAATTTGGCGTGTTGAAAGTTTAATGCCCGAGAAAGGACATAGGCTTCTTAACGCGTGCGAAGCCCCGGGCAAAAGCTAGTATTATTATAATTACACGATTACCCAATCCCGCTACCATCTCATAACCTTCAAATCCTCATTCAACGTAAATTGAATTTCTATTAATAGGGCAAGTTCTGGGCAACGGTAAATCATCCTAGTTAAGCCGGGTGTAACTGAGCAGAACCGATTGTAACCGTCGTAATAGGCCGCCGTAACCGGGTATCGGTTTTAGGGGTACCCGGTCAAAGGGACGCGGATGGTGTAATTACTTTAAAATTATGTCGTTTTCCGCGTCGTTTATCCGGTTTTTATCGATAAGATTGGTTATTGTTGGGACGTGATTTCTGTGGTGATGTGGGGCCCAAGAATGATTTGTGAAAAGTGTTTTATGTAGATCAACGATACATGTATAGGTATATTGGAATTTGTTAGACAAGTTTTAAAAAGAAACCATATTGCTCGTATAAGAAACTTATATAGGTTTCGTCGGGGTTTCATTGATATTTGAAATATCACACGCATAAACACTGACCCGAAATTTATTTGTAGATACATAACATCAAGCCTGTAGTCCCTGAAAGGGTAGACAAAGTGCATTCTCACTAAGGGAGAGAGAATCACATAATGATAAAACCTAATCACATTTTGCTTGACCTGGGTAGCGGACCAGAACCTCCCGTGCAGCAACCTCGCTTTGCGACTAGGGCTTCGGCAAATACGGGATCCCGCGGGATTGAAAATATTCCGTCCCGCAGATACCGACATTGAGGATAGGCTGTGGGCTCCCAAGCCCTATTTGCGACCACTGAACCAAAGAGTCGGTCAATATTGTACCGTCTAGGAATAGAATCTTAAACTCTGACTTTGCCAGCGCATCAATCGCGTCCTTGTTCTATGACTATTGGTTCCAAACTGAAGTAAGCCTATCGTTCCGTATACCTATCGTTAGCAAATTGTCAGCTCAATTTTATCTACAGTCAATTTAGAAAATGGCGATTAGTCCCTTTTCCCTGTAATACGCAGGCCCGCATCCCAATTACAGGTTGTTACGGAAAATAGAGCAATTTCCACAATCGCCGTGTTTTTTTTCGAGTCAATTATTTAGCAGAATTGTCGAAAGTTTTCTAATAACTGTGAACGATAAAGAAAATTAACTTTGAAAAAAGTTTTTTTAATTCTATTTAGAGACGCGTAGCGGAAGGAATTGGAATTTATTGTTATTGCTTGAGGATTGTGTTGGAAGTTGGTCAGGGCCTACAAGTGCGTGGGTTGATGGGAAACAATGATCACCGCATGCGTATGTATATTTTTTACACGACTTTTTATAAGGAATGTCTTTAGGGTTCATTTATGTAAGTTTCTTTGTTCCACCAGAACTTCTGAAAGCCTTGACCGATTTTGATGTATAAACTGCTGTTGCAATTTGTACACCATCGCGAGATCTCACTCCAGTTTATTTTTTTATAGCCCATGTTGGGCTCTAAAATAGTGAGGTTAAGAATGAGATCAGGCGCGGGAACAACGGCTTAGCGTGCCTTCCGAAGCTCGGAGGGGTTTCGACCTGTGAAAACGGTCACCCATTACAGGACTGACCGCGGCGAGCACGGCTTAACCCTGGCTTAAACTGATTGACTGATCTGCGCGGTAGACACGTAACTACTAGTTAACTTTAGTTATATATCTACAATGAAGTTAATATTATATTTGAAATTGAAAACTTCGCAACAAAAGTCCGGCCAACTACTAAAGTAGGTCCCTATTTTTTATCTGAACCTCCTTGTTATATTTTTTAATTATTGCTACTTTGTGTGTTGAATCTAGGTTCAATCCAAATAAATTACTTTATTTCTAACTTCTAACTAAAGTCTACATAAAACTTCAAAGTACGAAATCAGACTTAAAAGCCGCGTTTCCCGTTAAAAGTAAGGTGTAATTCTCTTTGCCCCATTTCAGCGAAAACATGTACAAAAACCTCGTTACCCTGCCAGTTAATTAAAAACTAAACTACAGTTACGGGTGCCGCTCACTGTGCCGCCAATTTGCCTTCTACTCGTTGACAATGCACTTTTTAGGGTTCCGCATTCCAGGAACTGAGAGAAGAACGAATGAATGAGCTATTTCTTTTCTAATTAAGGTAATTATTAAGGTTTCTCAAGGAGTACGACTTTTAGTAGCCGTGTGGTATCAGGCTTATTGACCACCACCTTTCCTTAAACCAAACTTACATATCTGTCTGCAAGACCGAAGAATAAACAAAAAAATACGTCAAAAGTGTAGAGAAAAAAAAACATGATATATGTACCTCTCTAAAAATCATATGTATCCTGAAATCTCTACATATGTATCTACCGTAATTAGTATAAAAGCATAATTACAACATGTTATACAGAACACCGATAAAATAACGAACACCCGCCTGTCCTGTTAATTCTCCTTTCGGCTCGAGGCAAATGGCCGCCATAGCGATTGCCGCCAAATAGGCGTATAATATTAATTTAAATGTTAACTACAATTGCCTTCAGCGGTGCATTGGCGCTGTTTATACTATTACAGAACTGTTTAGGTAATTAATGAGAATATTTATAAATCGGGGACAATTACTACAAACAGAATTTTTGTATCACTACAATTGGCTTTCCGCCAGTCTTTGACCAGTTTTACTCAGAGGGCATAAGCAACATTTGTGAGCAATATAATAACGCGTTGAGCCCCCTTACCATGAAATCTTAAAGGACAGTTGTAGAAGCGAGACGCAGTTATATGCAGTTTAATGCGGCGTCTCGTTTGCAAATGGCAAGTTGTCGTTCATTGTGGCGTTCTAAGAGGCCTGTGTTGAACAGTGAACGTCTTCCGGATGATGATGAATTCTCAGTACAAGCACGTAGGATCTGTGCCTTGTTGATCAGGCAATAATTTAGGACTGCATGCAACTGCATTTTTCCGGGTTAATAAATACCCGGAAAAAAGCGATTGGACTGCTGTGCTAAGGGTTTGCAGATTCGATTCCCGCACGGGGCTAAACTTTGTGCGAACCACAGATGTTTGTCCCGGGTCTGGGTGTTTGTGTTTGTGATATTTCATGTTTGTGAAACGCACCCACGATACAGGAAAAATTCCTAGTGTGGGGCGACGTTTTTAAAAAAAAAAAAAAAGTTTTCACAGCGTAAAGTTGAGCACCAACTTTATTCTATCCTACCTAACATATGTAGCTATAAACCGCTTATAACATCGATGTAATATTTACTTGTTAACCGAAAAATTGAGGAAAAATACGGCCCATATTGATTCGGTTTTAATTTTCCACCTGAAATCCCTTTATAAGCAGATTATAATAAAACGGAGCTTGTAAAAACCTGTTATGTTTATACAAAAGGATATAAAAGACCCTTTTTTAATTTTTGCTTATATTTTTGATATTTTTCTTCGTTCATAACCTTTGATCTTATGGGGGAGCTTATGGTAAGGGAGCTATGGGATAATATGGGATATAACATACATATTTATTACCATGCTAATGTTATTGACGCAGTGGTTAAGTGATTGGACTGCTAAGGATTGCGGGTTTGATTCTTGGACGGGATTTGTGTAGTCAATACACATACACAAACTTCTAAAATTCACGAGTATTAGTCGTTCCAATTTAAGGAGTTTGTCTATGGGGTGTAAACTCCCATTGTGACCCCATGTTTGTGAAATGTATCCTCAACACGAGTAAAATTCCGCGTGGAGCGATGTTTTTTTTAAGTGTCCATGGAATGGAACTGTGGATGTACAATTCTGCTGTTATCTTTAAGAAATACAAGCGTGATACAGCATAAAATATTTTTCAATTATTCTTTTAACATACTGATATACTGCCTCGTTGGTCTAGTGGTCGCTAAGCACGTCTTCTGAGCATGTGGTCTTGGGTTCAAATACCACGTCGCGCATAGTGTTACCGGTATATCTACCAGTTCATTCTTAATAGCGGCAGTCTGGATTTTTTGCCCGGTTGATGGCAAAAAGCTCGCCCCTACATTAGGACCTATAACATAACTGTACTATACTTTTTTTTTTTAAATAAATAACTGCTGACATATGGGTACTAATGCGCTTCTCTGCCTACCCCTGCGGGGAATACAGGCGTGATGTTATATTTTGTTTGTATGTCTTTTAACATACTTTTATGGTAATGATGGTGTAATCTATGTGCGATATAAACTAGCCAGTGATTTAGTGTCGCTAAAACTCAGAGATTCAATTACTTAGGAAATACATAAATCAACTGGTCCTGATACTGCGCGGTAATATTGTTGTCGGTCACAGCGCACGCGTTAAGGCTTCCACATTAAACCCTGGATAATGTATACACACATCACGCCTGTATTCCCCGAAGGGGTAGGCAGAGGTGCACATATAGTACACCCACAATTCGCCAGTTATGTTTTAGGTCCCAATGTAATAAGGCGAGCCTATTGCCATCAACCGCCACAAATCCAGACTCCGTGCTGCCACTGAGAATTACCTAATGGAAAAACCCAGTAACACTTTGCCCGACCCGGGATTCGAACCCAGGACTTCGTGCTCAGCAGTCTCGCTTAGCAACCACTAGACCAACGAGGCAGTCGTTGTCTAAAAACATATTATATTTGTTTCGCGGGTATTGAACTCTTGACTGCGAGCTGCTGTCCAATCACTTAGCCACTGCGCTATTGGTTTACAATTCCAGTGAGTGTTGAATACACTTACCGTAATAAGAATGCTAATAGTTAATACCTACTTCAGTCCTGTCTTAGCAGTAGGTCAAACGAGTTACGAAGGAAACATGCGGACGTGTATTGTGTTTTCAAGCTTTTCCCGTTTTAATAACGTTTTTGTTAATTAAAGTCTTTCAATCGTTTCAATGCTTGTTTGATCCAACTCACAAGGTTTTTAATAAAATTGTTGAGGTCCCAATGTAATAGGGGGCGAGCCTATTGCCATCAACCGGGCACAAATCCAGACTCCGTGCTGCAACTGAGAACTACCTAATGGAAAAACCCAGTAACACTTTGCCCGACCCGGGATCGAACCCAGGACCTCGTGCTCAGCAGTCGCGCTTAGCGACCACTAGACCAACGAGGCAGTCAAAAAGTTCATTATTGTCTTTATTCTATACCCGCCCGTGATACACTGCCGTATGTTTCCGTTATCACCGACCTTATCTATATAACCGAGATGGTGGAGGCAGATAGCTGGCGTAGCTGTGTGCGCTGTGTGCATGCAGGCACCATGGGTTTATGGTGCAAGAGGGATAGCCACTAATTATAATTTAATTATTATAATTATGTTTGATAGAATTTATAATATTTATTAAAGGACGTTTACCATGACACTTTTAAAGGTATTGGGCAAATTGGCGATTGGGTGGTTGTTAACAGGCTTCGTGACTTTCACCATTAATTGCGAGGTTAAGCAACGTTTGCCAAGGTTAGTTTTTGGGTAGGTAATCGATCTTCATACATTTGCCGTGACTTGGCAGGAGTTTAAGTCGTTGGGCCTCTTTTACTATAATAACGGTTCGGTTCGCGACTCTGCCGCGTAACCAGCTCATGAATAAGGGCTCCGGTCGAGTTCGAAACTAGTCGGGCATTCCCGAATACACCCGTGAGTATAACCGGAATATACAGTGAATAACGTGGTCTCTGCCTACCCCTCAGGGAAACAGGCGTGACTTTATGTATGTATGTATGTAACGTTGGACCTGTGTCTCATATCTGTTGTGTCTGTTGGCCGTCCTATTGGAGTGTGACTGTAACTGGTGTACCTACTACGAATGCAGCGTGCTGTGCGACGAATAGACGGTTCTAAATACCATAATCATGGGTTTCAGTATAAAGAAAGGTCACCCATATACGGCTTTGTTTTAATGACCTCGCCCCACACTGGGAATTGCTCCTGTATCGTGGGTGCGTTTCACAAACTTGAAACATCACATACACAAACACCCAGACACGGAACAAACATCTACGGATCACACATTTTTTTTACCGTGCCGGAAACAAACACGCAACCCGCAGCAGACCAATCTCTTAGCCACTGCGATAGTCAAGTCATCAAAACTGCGGTAAGGACATCTCAACAAGAAATAAAAGGCTTTATTTATATAGAAAATAAATATTCCAGTATTTAAAAAGGCTTAGAGCCATAGTCACCCAGTATGCAGGTTGCGTGTGTCAGCCCCATTCACTAGAGTGGCCCTCCTGCACCGGCGAGCGTTAAAAATAACACTTGCCGCACCCGATACGTTATAAGCAGCTTTAGTATATTTTACCTGCTATAATACTGGTTATCGGAGCTAGCGACGTAGATTGATACTTCGTTGAAAGTACACCTATATAATATTTAGGAGTTGCCGAGAAATAACTTGCTAAAACGACAATATTCTTTTCTTTTTAAAAAGAAAACATCGCCGCCATCGTCGGTCCGTTCCAGAAAATGAAATATCACACACACAGATTCGGTACAGACATCTGTGGTTCGCAAGTTTTGCACCGTCTTGAAATCGAACCTGCAAACCTTAGCGCAGTGGTTCAATCGCTTAAACACTGCGCCAATCAGATCGACAATATAATTTCCATAAACATAGATGATTCCATATTCTACACCAAAATTGTAAATCCAAAATTCTCCGTAAGGGTAGGCAGAGGGGGACTATTTAGCACCTCACCAGATGTAGGTCCCAATGTAATAGGGGCGAGCCTATTGCTTGTGTACGAATGGAGAATCCGTGTTGTTATTATGGAATGGAAGAACCTCATGCTTAATCGCGCTTAGCGACAAATAAACTAACGCGGCAGTCTATACTATAAAATACTAGGTATACAGTGTGAACTTGCGACCTCTGCCCAACGGCAATACCACTCGACTATCAGTGGTCCTAAATATATACAGTATACGGTAACTATAAAATGTACTCATACTCTTCCACCCTCCTAACTCCTCTGAAACTATGACGAAGTTAAAAATGATTATTGTCGATTCAATTACACTCCAGGCCGTCACGAAAATTGAATTTATTACTCTTGGGTCCGGTAATTGCTGTACACACCGTTTAGGACACTTTATAAAGTATCCAGGGAATTCGGAATTTAACGTTTTTCAGGAAAAACGGGCGGAATTGTCGGGGGAACGTACCTGATGGTAACAATGTAATTTTATATTACTTACAGATTCCCGGTACGTGATGTTTGCGCGTGTATTTGCTTTTTTACAGAACGAATATGCAGGGGTGTGGTCTTTTTACGTATTGAATCGTGTCACATAATATCACGTTTGTATCCGCAAAGGGGTAGGCAGATGTGACTGTTGAGTACACCCACATTTCGCGAGGTATGTTATTGGTCACAAATTCATAATGTAATAGGAGGCGAGCCTATTGCCATCAATTGGGAAAAATCTAGAGTCCGTGTTGCGGTCAGAATTTTAATTTTTTAAACTCACTTTTGCGGTATCTGAATGAATTACATAATATCTCTACTTCTCATCGAGTTTTAATAAAACTAAAAACGTATTTTTACAGAACTCTTTGGATCATCATCATCATCAGGAAGACGTCCACTGTTGAACAAAGGCCTTCACCTAAGAACGCCACAAAGAACGACAACTTTCCAATTGCATCCACCGGTTGCCGCAACTCTGACGTTATCGTCAGCCCATCTGGTAGGAGGCCTGCGTACGCTGCGTCTTCCGTTTCAACTTTTTAGATATGGATAAATAATTAAAAATGGTATATTTATTTATTTATATTCATCCTTATCCAGTATCCTTACAGGCATGTCCCAATGCGATAGAGAATTTACATAAAAACAATAAAAAAATAACATCAATAAAAATAAACACCTAAAATGAAAACAATAACAATTAATATTTGTGGCATTAAGTATGTAGCAAAACTTTTTATAGAAAAAGAAGCCATAATAAATTGTGTTTATTTTATCTAGACTCTCACTTAGTCTTAAATCTAGACTTAAAAGCTAGCACTAATTACCGAACCTAACTAAATCTGTACTTATCCTTTTATTCCAAAAGAAACAAGTTTACCTTCAGATAAGTTTCGTTTCCTTTGGAGCCTGTGAATGGAGTTCGCAATTAGATGAGAGATTCTCAGCTAAAACTACGGCGTAATCATCAGGATAATCTGTCTGGAAAAACAAATACTAACTAATACTAAATAGGTTGTAGAGTTGTTCGTTTTACCTACACGTGCTACTAGCTGCACCCCGCGGTGTTACCCACTGCAGTTTTTGGAGATAAAAAGTAGCCTGTGTTAATTCAGGGCTTCAACTACCTATATATATACCAAATTTAATCAAAATCGGTCCAGCCGTTTGAGCGTGAAGAGGTAACAAACATGCAAACACACTCAAACTTTCGTCTTTATAATATTAGTGTGATAGAATACTTATGGTTAGCGCATATTGGCGGGCCGCATCCGTTGCATTATACCAACAATTTTTTTTTGCTTTCGGGCATATTATATCAACTGTCGAAGACTATAGACAGGCTGGACAAGGCCGGTACTAAAGGGATGTAGGAAGATAAGGCCAGGTCATAAATGGTGTTTTATTGGCTACTAGGGTCTTAACTACTATTAGGTAGTATTGCAGGTCATTATCCCCGGTAAAAACGAGACACCGCTACATGCAGTGTAATGCGCCATCTCGCTTCCACAGCGGAAAATGACCTGCAAAGCTAGCTTATCATAACCCCGCTGTACCGAATAGAACCCAAATAATTTTCATTTCCACAGACCGTCTCAATGCTCAGTCCTCTATACGAGAAGAGGCCTTTGCCCTGCAGTGGGACAGTTATAGGCTGTAATTATTATTATTATCATATATTAGACTGTCTCCACAATGACACTGGTCTAGAAATTACGCGGCTTTTTCTTGGCAAATATCTGGACCTACATCAGAGGTTCACAATATCCTGCGTCACTGACTGTACTCAAACTCTGACGTCACTAAGCTCTCAAGGGATCGTAGCTTAGTGCTTAAGTAAAGGTAGGGATGAAGTAAAAAGGTGAACTTACGAAATGTATCGTGTTAATGTATTGCAATAGGGTGTCTGCAACCTAAATGGTTTGCTATGTCTGGCACTGTTTTTTTTTGCAAAAAACGTCGCCCTACATTAGGGATTTCCCCTGTATCGTGGGTGCGTTTCACAAACATATATCACATACACAAACACCCAGACTCGGGACAAGCATATTTTGCGAATAAAATAATTTTTTGTCCTGTGCGGGAATTGAACTCGCAAAACTTAGCGCAGCAGGCCGTCGTTATATGTGATTGTCATCATCATCAACTGAAACACGTCCACTGTTAAACAAAGGCCTCTTTTGCGTAATTGTATTTTTTTAAATAAAACGTCACCAGGCATTTCTCCTGTCTGGTGGGTGCGTTTCACAATCATGAAATATCACATACACAAACACCCAGGCTCGGTACAAACATCTGCGGTTCGCACAAACGTTTGTCTCGTGCGGGAATCGAACCCGCAATTTTTATCTTTATCTGGCCACAGTTGAACCAGCCAACGGCGGCCTTCGCATTTTTTACATAAAATACATTTACAACCGAGTGAACAACCTTTCAACAAGATACATATACCATAAAGCTAAAACATTACTCAAATATAAATAAGACGGATCTTTACATATAAAAATTCCGAGTCAAATCCATTCCAAGACCATTGAGATAGAGACGGCGTATCAATTTCCATGCCATTGAAATAGCTATAAACCGTAATCGGTGCTTTAAAACGAAACATTTCAAGTTCGCGGGCTGAAGGACGATGGTAAGGACTGTTGGCTACTGTATCAGTGCGGATTTAGCGAGGTTTAGACTTTGCAGCTGTTAAACTGGCATTTCAAATAGATATCTATATTATTTAATATTATAAAGCTGAAGAGTTTGTTTCTTTGCTTGAACGCGCTAATCTCAGGAACTACTAGTCCGATTTGAAAAAATATTTTAGTGTTAGATAGCCCATTTATCGAGGGAGGCTATAAAATATTCGAAATTCACGCGGACGGAGTCGCGGACGGAAGCTAGTGTTATACAATATCACTCGTGTGAACCTAGAGATGTAGGTGTGTGTTGTAGGCCTCAATGTTGTCCGGGGCGAGCCTATTGCCATCGTCCGGGCACGACTCCATGTTGCTATGAGAATTGCACAATAACACTTTACTACACGCAGGAATCGAACATGACCCTCAGTGATCGTGCTTCCCCATCTCTAGACCGACATATATAATTGTTATTTTGGTATACAGCCCTCTTACTATGAATTCGTAAAGCAGGAAAATTTGTCTCGTTTCCACACCGTTTACTGTCCCGTTTTAAAACTTCATGGTAAGGGGGCAGTACATAAAATACTTTAAAGAACTCAATATCCTTTCTCTGTTACAGCGTAGTGTGTTAAGGCCCTTAGTTCGGAGTGAAGGAGATAATGTCTATGAAAAAGCCCGGCTATACCCAGTGCGGCCCTGGCGGACGGCTCTGTAATTGATTGCGACCTACGATTTAATTTGGACCGAGCCAGTGATTATCGTGGAGTGAAATGTTACTGTTACAACGCTTTAAATTACGATCTTTAAGATATTATTATTTGAAGGCCCTGGAGATCGCTTCGTTTGTTTGTGCTGCGTTTATTTAGATATTGGGTTCGTAAGAGTTTTATTAACAGGGGTATTTAGGCTTCTATAGAGGTATTATTGGGTGTCGTAGGAGGCGACAAAGAGAAGTCCGGAATATCCCACATTCTGGATTTTTTTGCAGTTACTTCTGTAACTTCCCCACCAAAACTGCGATCCCCAAGGCGCTTGTCAAGTGTAGAGATTATGGCACCTCCCCCTCTTAAGAGGCCTTTGTTCAGCTGTGGATGGGTTCCGGCTGATGATGATGATGAGGTATTATAAATAAATAATAACAGCCTTTGTGTCTCACTGCAGGGCAAAGGCCTCTTCTTGTATAGGGAAAGATTGGGCATTGATCACCACGCTAGCTCACTGCGGGTTGGCGATTTCAGATATTTCAGGTTTCCTCACGATGGTTGTGTACATATGGTAAATATGAAGAAACATTGGCTTAATTGTTAGTATTGGTACTAGTCTACCACATTGAATAAAACTAGCGTAATTAATTGGGCGTGATATCCTGGATTCGATTCGTGGACCAGGTATTGGTTTTTAAATTTGCGCCCGGTTAATGACGGTAGGCTTCTCTCCTATAACATGGGACCTATAATATACATACATACATAAATAAATTCACGCCCGTTTCCCTGAGGAGTAGGCAGAGACCACAGACCATAATTGTCGAAATGTGCGTGTAGTGTGTACTAAATATCTCAGGAAATAAGGCAGACATACATAAAACGGCTATAATAGTGTGTTATGATACTTTGTATGGAAGAAAAGTGCCCCCCAATACCGCAAAATTAATCTCACTTTGATGTAAGGGAGATAAAATGCAAATGTCTCCATATTACTACAGCTTAAGATTTGGGCATAACAATATAAATCTCGCAGGGGCGCCGGTCCACGGAATTCACGGCTAATGAGATTGTTCCTGCAAATGTTGTATCCGATCGTACGGTGGATATGAAGTACTCCTTTATTAGGATAAGTCCTTGATATTGTTTATTTGTTATAATAAAGTTTATACGTCAATCTTACTTGTAATCACTGATATAGTTAATAGTAGACGAAAGATTCTTCCTATACCAGGTGTACGATTTATCTATTTATATAAAAAAATAATTCTGTCTCCTTCCATTCTGTTTCCTTTGGTCACGGTATAAATGAGAACGAGGGGGGGGGGGGTGCCATAATACCTACGCTTGGTAAGCGGTTAGGGAATTCCCGTATTGGTGGTGAAATTACAGGAGACGCTGCTGCCCATCTTCTGGATTTTCGCTTAGTTGCCTCTTACGACCCCCACGGGAGGAAAGGGGGACACAGCATTTTCGTCAATTCAAGATTATCTATTATTGCAACACTCATACTGATTATTCATGCCTGTTCTGTAAGAGCTAAACATCGCCAGTATAACAAACGTGCCTCTAACTAGGTCATAAACACTGGCCATCAGTCCTTTGACCTCATCACACTCATCAGTGAGACTATCTAGCATCTCTTTCACACTTAATTGGCTCGCAATTAATGTGAGTCTCGTGCAATTATTGTCTCGATTATATGATCAAACACTTGTGCTGCAAAGTGCTGATTGTACAGTCACCAACATAAGTAGGTGAACGAGTTGAGAAACCACATCACATCAGCCTTTTGCAGTCCACTGCTGGACGTAGGCCTCCCCCAGGATACGCCACAAGGTCTCCCAGTTTCGCCATCCAGCCACTACCAGTCTTCTATATAGTTTCAAATGATAAAATACTAGAAATTGAGTTTGTTTGTTTCAGTGTGTGTCAAGATTTTAGAATGCATCATCATCACTAGCCGGAAGACGTCCACTATTGAACAAAGGCCTTTCCCTCAGAATGCATCATATTATTGTTGTTTAATTAATTGAATATTTATACAGTAAAATGTTTTGGTACTTTTGTTGTTGATTGTACTATGACAGCTGATATATTGTCTTATGGAGCGGTTGCTAATTGTTTTATTGATGTAGGCGGTTATCGGAGATCAGTGTCTAGTGCTCTGCACGATAGTTGCCATGAAGAGTTAGTACTTGAAAGGAATTGAAATGATCTCAACTGGCAGTTAGAAAAACACTCAAAGGATACGCTGGTAAGAATCAGACTCGACCTTTCCAAAATAAGACAAAAAGGTAAAGGTAAACTACCTCAGCAGCAAGCAAAGTTATCTTGTAATAGTTAAATAACCACAAAAATTAGAAAAAAAATAATAAAGAAAGAAATGTATTTACACTGCGCACAATGTTAATAGCTAAAAGATAAAGGCTTGAACAACTTGATTGCAAAAATAATCTGTGAATTAAAAATGGAACCCATGGATACCCTAGCTTTCCATCAGGACCGCCCCTTCTAACCAATTGGAAATATATTCTCTTAATGTCGCGCGAGATCTACAAAGCGATAGGTATAATGGACGCCCAGGGATCCCTTGTGCCCATAGAAATCCCATGGGAATAATTTCTTCAGCTGACAATTGTGTTTTGGGGATCTGAAAGTTTTATTTTGATAGGGTCTTGAAAGAAGGATTGAGGTCTTTGCGGGCGTGAGAACTGGCTTAGCTACGGATAATGGTAACCCGTTTCATCCAGTTTTCTGGTTTAAATGGCTCCATTATTTATGTCAAGGTCTGTACATGCGGGAAATGTATTACGTAAATAATATAGAGATATTTTTGTTGCGCGTTTTTATGTACTTCTGAAGCTCTTTGAAAAATTAAATAGCATGTGTAATGAATTTCGTCTGACTTTTATAATGGTATCGCCATCTTTTTCTCGTCACCCAACTTATAAATAGTAGTTACTAGCTGCGCCCCGTGGCTTCACCTGCTACATTTTTTCAGGATAAAAAGAAGTATATAGCTGGCACCCTGCACATAGGTTACTTTTATCCTGAATGTAGCGGGTAACACCGTAGGGGGCATTAGTTATGATTTTAAAGTAGATGTAAGTACAATGTTTGTCTGTTAACGTTGAGATCGGTTACTTCCAGGCTTTGAACTGTCCATAACAAATGCTTTAGTGCCCTCCTAAAACCACAAAGACTTACGGTAGTCACCGACTCACAGTGTGTAAAGACCTTATAAATATAGAATAGAATGGTCCCGGCTTGCCCTTTTAATCTAACACTGACGTAGGGTCGTTCACTCAAACACTTCGTGGGCTAATTCATTAAACGTGCATGTACATGTATCGGATTGTATGTATGACCGAACTACAAATTCGGCCGTGCATTTAGATTAGGCTTTATTCATTTGAGTTAAGGTTTAAATTCCCTTAAACTAAAGATTATCATCATCATCATCAGCCGGAATACGTCCGCCGTTGAACAATGGCCGTCCTCTTGACGCTTGGCAAGCATCTTAGGGGTCGCAGTAATGGTAGTGAAGTTACAGACGACGCTGCTGCCCATCTTCTGTATTTTCCCTTAGTCACCTCTTACGACACCCACCGGAGGAAAGGGAGTGGTCAATTCTAGGCTACATACCACTCGACAAAAACCTGGAATAGTAGGTACTGGCTGGGAACATGACGAAATTCGATTTACCTGCCTATTGTGAACCAACTACTTTCAAGTCTTGCGATAAATCTGATACACATTGTATAACGCCCACTCTAATTTACGACATCGGAAATTCAATATGGGGAGCTAGCACACTGTATATTTGGTGGAAAATGTAGCAATGCATCATGCTATGCAGGTAATCGGTAGATCTTAACAAGTATGCAAGACGCTATTGAATAAGGTCATAATTTAGGTGCTAACGCAATATTGCTTTAATTAATGGCCGACTTTTGGTTTATTAAATTTGCTGTAGAGGCCCTGGATTCGACAAACTTATAGCTTCATATTCTGGACTTTCTGGCAGAATTATATTATGTTCTAAGAGACCGTTAAACAATAGAGGAAAAATGTGATGAAACCTGTATAATGATTTAATCCAATTTGATAAACGCCTTCACCGTACCGTGGCGCAGTCGCGGATACAAGGCTCGCTCGTGTCCATCATTTTTCAAATTCCTTTATCAATTTGGATTAAAACTTAGCATTAGCAACATTGTGGCGTTCTAAGGGGGAGGCTTTTGTTCAAAAGTGGACGTCTTCCGGATGATGATGATGGGCAACCTGCTAAAGTTAAGCCAAAAGTTATGACTTTCTTATGAGAAAGCGCAAACCCGCAGGAGCTAGCAAGGATGATGATCAAAGCTTGTTCTCTCTCTGTAGTAGAAGAGGACATACAAAGGGACAATTCTAATTATCCAAATCTTTAATTTGCTTTTTAAATAATTAAATATTCCATCAAGAAATACCCGGAAATATGTTTTCGTTGTTTAAATTATTCAAATGAAATGATTTCGGTGGCAAAAACTTTGTCAGTTGTTAATTACCGGCGAAGGCTGGGCTTT
This sequence comes from Abrostola triplasia, assembly GCA_946251915.1. Taxonomy (NCBI): domain Eukaryota; kingdom Metazoa; phylum Arthropoda; class Insecta; order Lepidoptera; family Noctuidae; genus Abrostola; species Abrostola triplasia. Next base: position 867,033 of record OX276437.1, read on the forward strand.
CATGTCAGACGCAGTCGGGAAAAATAAGCCTATTGTGTTGGAGACACCGTGCGAATTACCATAGTGTTGTGATGGTATGGTTTGCAATGTTTTTCCTTCACGACGTTTAACCTCGTAAAAGGTAGAGGTGATAATACTTTATTTACGACTGGCCTGCTGGTGGTGGGTTAGTGACCCTCACTGTTAAAACCGCAGGTCGTGGGTTTGATCCCCACCCAGGACAAATCTTTGCGCGATGAGCATAATCATTGTTCTGTCTGAGGATTAACGTGAGCATAGATAGTCTGTGATTACATGACATTTACACAATTAACATCAGTGAATGAGTCTCAAAAGTACCTACACTATAAACGACTTAGTGCAACCATTTCAAGTGATAAAGTCGCCTTGTGAGTGTACTACCATAGTAATGTACACTACAGGCCGGGTGACACTGACTTCAGTGACGATTGCCAGCCGCTAGGAACTATTTTTCACCATATTGTCACATCACCATAATCAGGGCACACCCATACATCTTCATCTTCACAAAATGTCACCGGGACAAAAAATTATCATCAGCCTTATTTAAAAATAAAAGATGGCGTCAGTGTAAAATACGTACCTATATAACCTCATCCAAATAGGAATCAGGATTCACCAGCCAGTAAGCAAGTAATACGGCCACATTAACCATAACCGTACCATTCCAAGTTTCATCGCTTAGCAGAATTTTCCAAGATATGATTTTGAAGCAGTAAATATTATTTTACGCGTGTTTTCATTATTTTTACGGTCCCAAGCTCGTAATAAAGTTCTGGCCCACTGGAGTCTCGTACATTGATGGTTAGGGACACGGATTATAGAAGAAATTGATATGACATGAAAAAAGATTAATAACCTACGTTTTGTTCTCGTTAACTAAAGAAGAAATTTTGGATTTGGAGTGCCGGGCCAGAATAGCACACCCACGGGAGGAAATGGGGAGGCCCATTTCCTCCCGTGGGCGTCGTAGGAGAATACTAAGGGAAAATCCAGAAAATGTCTCCCCCGTCTTACCTAAGGGGAATGCCTTTGTACAACAGTCGACGTCTTCGATGATGATGAACGAATAAATTTAGGCGTTGGCGTCTGGGGCCAGAATAGCATCACCCTATTTCATCCCATGGGTGCCTTAAACCATCGCCTTTAATATTTACAGTAAATAAGCATTTTTCTATAATCAGTGGCACTGTCCAACCGTTTATTTTGACGACATCATTTTTTTATAGGCGCTGAAATATTTCTCTTCGGATGCTCGAAGGTTTTATGAACACTGTCGACGGTTAATCCGCCGGCTGATGTTTATTGCTCCAAGGAATGCTGGCGATTTGAGGATTTTGTTGTAAAGATGTATATTTTAGCCATTTAGAGTAATACAGTCCATCTTGTTGCAATAGAAAAACAGATTTATTTCGCACTACGTAAAGATTCAAACTGTATGAACGCAATAATCGCGTATTCTAAGAGAAACTCATTTTTTCTACCCTGTACGAATACCTTTTGAGAAATAAATCTCCTGACCGATCTTCAGTAATGGGGTTCTGACTTACCTGAGACAAGCCAACTACGCAGGAGATATTATAGTGCACAAGTATGCGCGCAAACACAGGTGCCCTATTCCCTCACTCTCATAGTCCGATGGGGCGGTAGACCGACACGACCGGAAAGATATCAGACACAGGTCCAATGGCTTAACGTGTCTTTTGAGGCACGGAGTGTTTTCGACTTGGCAAAACGGTTACCCATCACAAGACTGACCGCGGCGAGCACGGCTTAACCTCATAGAACAATCTGCGCGGTATCCACGTAGCTACGAGCCGTTCAAGGTGCTCCACCTTAGAGGAATAAAACCATAGTAACTATAGCTTTACTATCATGTTACTGTTATCGATAAAAGTCGGTTCACTTGGATGAATCCATTATACACGCCACCGGCAAACTCCCGGCATTGTCAGTTGCGCAGAGATAAGCAAGTAGTGTTACTTATGTTACTAGTACAAGACACAAGTAACATCATAATATCTCAGTTCCTGAATCCGAAATAGTAGGAGCAGAACTTCAAGCCAAATTGAGCCATGAATACATTAATAAGATTACTATTGTTGAAGAGGCTGTTGTAAGTGCAGTCTACAGCTGATCATCGTTTAGGAATTCATGAAGCCGGGTATTAATGACTACCATAATATACTTATAAAGTCTATTTCCATTTGAGTTTTATTTGAATTGACGTTTTTATAGTGATAGCTAAGTGTTCTGCCGTCTCCGGAGTTGGTCTTTTTAGAGGTCCCGGGACTCGAACATACATACATACATACATAAATTCACGCCTGTTTCACTAAGGGGTAGACAGAGACCACGGATTTTCATTTACCATGATCCTGGCATACTTCTTTTACTTCATTCACACGCATCACATTCCTCATACAAAACTAGTATTTTAAAATTGACGTGAAATATTGTCATTAAAATAAGGAAATTCCCTTCATAGTCCAAAACTCCCTTTAGACCGTACGACTTTTTACAGCCGCTTAAACACGCCGCTCACGGGACGGACACGACGCGAGCTGTGCACATTTAAACTCGATTCCCCGTGACTCCGGCGTGTTTTACCGGATTTATAAGTTTGTTTTTATACGCGTTAACTCCTAAACTGATTTGGAAGTTTGGACCGCTTTCCCGTGTACGGTATATTGGTTTTGTCTTAAAGTTTTTTGTTTTTGACCTCTGAAGTTGTTTCTGGGAATGAGGACAAAGGTGAGTTGAAAATCTCCGTGTTTATTTGTTTCGGTCAGTGAGTATTATTCTTCCAGGATTGTGTTGTTGAGTTTTGAATAATTTGGGTGTGATTAGCGCTGAATTTATATTAAGAAGTTTGTTTGTATTGAGGCTGCTAGGAAACTGACCCACTGACTTAGAATCGATAGTTACAAAAATAAAATAATATTTATGTAAAAAGGAATTTCAGCTTTTTGAAGACACAATGTAAAATGTAATATAGTCATCTGCCATAGGATTTTAGCCTTTAATGAAGACCAGTCTCCAAAAACTTGTTGCAGTCAAATTGATTAGCCACTGAGCCAATTAGGTCGTCAATTATCAGCCAATTTTCTTAATTGTTGACTTATTTTGTAGTTCCATTCTGACCTGAGTCTAAACTAAAATGTAGTCCAAATTTAAGTCCAACTTTATTTGTGTAAACAATTTACAGGCACTTTCGAAGAGTCTAGACTCAACCCAATTGAATCCTAATGGGATTTCAATGTAGACTATAAATATAACCCTCTTCAAAACTTAAAATAAGTACAGAATACAAAAAGGAAGGAAAGGAAGATGGAGTGTTTACTCTTCTATGAATAGATTTATTTTTCTTGGATTTTGAATCTGTACCTCGTGGGGTTACCCGCTACATTTATTCAGAATCAAAATTAGCTTATGTGTTATTCCAGGGTGTCAGCTACTTCCATACCAAGTTTTATCAAAATTAGTTTAGCCGTTTGAGCGTAAAGAAGCAACAAACATACACACTTTCGCTTTTATAATATTAGTGTGATGTGCATTAGTGCGATTCTATGCAGTTTTTTTAAATGGAACGGAAAATGATTGACAGTTTTGATATGAAATTTTAGATTATTTGCATGACCTTAATAGAGGTTTTGAACTTGCGACCTTTGGCTTCGCAGTCCAACGGTCATACCACTCGGCTATCATTGCTATACACCTGAAGCTGATTTGTAGTTAAAACTAAAATAGTTAGCATCTATTATTTGCATCCGCCAACATACAGGGATCATTAAAAGGCTAAGTGCTAAACTTTCTCCCCACGTCAAACTTAGTGGAAATTTAAGTAAGAGTAAACTTCGGATAGCCAGGGGTGTGCAACCTTTTATTTATTTTAGATTTTTTTGTTAACGTTTACATTTTTTATTGCTTCAAACAGTCTATTTACGTTACATATTTACGCCAAAAATAACGATAGCAGAAGATGTTTAAGGTATGTAAAACATAAGGAGTTGTTTCATAGCATAAAAAACCCGGCTAACGTTATTAGGACTGCTAGATGAAAACAAAACTTTTTCGTTATTAGCGCTGGTAGAATCATATGTATCTTCATTATTGGTATCGCTATTTTTGTGTTTACGTGTGTGTCAAGTAAGAAGATGAAGCTTCAAGTGCGTCAAGTCTGAAGCAACCCGCCCTTATCCTGCATATATAAGTTTAGACGCTGGTAAATTGGCTCTTTTACTTCATAATTACATTGTAGTCCATTTCTTGTTAAATTCTACAATTATTTTAATTATTCGTTGTTTTATACGCCATAATGAAAACGTACTTTAATGTATAAGAACATGCCTATTAGACACGTATCTTTCTCTAGACTAGCGGGATGAAAAGTAGCCCATCTGTTAATCCAGGGTGTTAGCTACCTCCATAATATGAAAATTGATCAAAATCGGTCAAGCTGTTAGAGCGTGAAGAGGTAACAAACATACAAACACATTTACAAACTTTCTCCTTTTTAATATTAGTGTGATGTTAAAATCTTGAAAAGCCCAATGCCCAGTAGTAGGTACATACTTAGCCCTACAAGAATCAATTTCATCTTATCTTAGAAGTAGCTCTTGATAGTAACCAACAAAATGTCCGTTACCCCTGCGATAGGCATTTCGGCGGTAGTCGAGGGCTGGCGAGTGGCGCCGGGCGGTAATCCCCGCTCACGACTGCAAGACCCCGGTGTTTGTTCCGCTCCAGCCTCCCTAATGATGTTTTGATTTCTCTCATTATTCGGCTTGTAAGGGATGTGGGTTAAGCATGTTTTGGAGATTTTAAGGCCTCATTGAGCTAATAAAGCATGTAGATTTGGATGTGATGCTCGTAAACTATGTACACGTCAATATTGTATTTTTTAGAAGATTTTTTTTCTGACTTACAAGGACTTAACAGAGAATCTATAAAGTTTCTTGCGTGTTTTGTGATTGGAAAATATTGTTGTGAATATATCTCTTTATAGTCGATGATCGGTGGCTGCAATCTGTCATATTATACCTACTTGTTTATAACGGAACAAAAGATACGTACTTTCAAGATTGCAGTGGTTCTTGCAAACTGCGATTTCGCTTGCAATGTAGTATATGACTAGCGATGTTAACATAGGTACACGTGCGATCCATCGCTGCGATTGGTCTGTTGCGACAGGTCGCTGCAAATGGCAATTCATCGCCCGGTGTATTTCGCCCTAACGGCGATCGGTCGCTTCGATCTGTCATATTCTTTTTTAGAATGAAACAACAAAAACAGACATGTTTTCAAGATTGCAAAGGACTTGTTGTAATACATATTCATATTAATATTATAAATTTAAATGTGAAAGTAACTCTGTCTGTTACGTCTTCACGACTAAATCGCTGGACGGATTTTGACGAAATGTGGCATGTAAAAAGTTTAAGACCGGAAAAAGGACATAGGCTACTAAACGCGAGCGAAGTCGCGTGTAAACGCTAGACTGATGGAGTCTGTTGCCGCGATTAACAACAGATCGCAGCGATATCGCCTCCAATATTCCTTTACACACACGACGCAAATAATCGCGCAATGTACGCCACGTATCACGATTTTACGCACGATCGCGCGCGAATCGCATCACTGACGTTTACAGACAACTAGGGATTATTGTATAGACGCGCACACGGACGGCTGGCCATGTCCGGTATGCGTAGTGAATTTTAGACGGGATTTAATATTCGGTACTGTTTACTGAAGGCTTTATGGTGTGGTATAGGGTTTGCGAGCGGTGTTTAATAAATTGTTACACTATTTTTTTAAATAATGGCAATTGAGTCGGTTTTAGTTTAGGTAGTTCTCAGTAGCAGCACGCAGTCTGGATTTGTGCCCGGTTGATGGCAATAGGCTCGCCCCCTATCACATTGGCACCTAACACATAACTGGCGAAATGTGGGTGTACTATATGTGCACCTCTGCCTACCCCTTCGGGGAATACAGGCGTGATGTTATGTATGTTGAGTCGGTTTGCCAACTATTCTGCCAGCTTCGAATTAAGACTGCAACGTTTGAAATTAAGCATTTATTTATTTATACTTCATATACACATTTGTATAAAGGCGGACTTAATGCCATAAGGCAATAATGCGCCTACTGCGAATTACCTAATGGAAAACCCAATAACACTTTGCTTGACCTAAGTTTCGAACCCTGGACCTGATGCCCAGAAGTTGCTCTGAGCGACCACTAGACCAACGAGGCAGGCATTGGTTTAATTTATATTAGTTTAATTTACGCTAAGCTAGGAAAAGCTTTCACGATGTAACTTTAGAACCCCAAAGCTTAACCTAAACTTGAACGATGCCATCTAGTTTAAAAAAAAAAAGACGTGTAAAAATGTTTTTTTAAAACCTACATAACATCACGCCTGTATTCCCCGAAGGGGTAGGCAGAGGTGATATAGTACACCCTCATTTCGCTAGACCCGGGATTCGAACCCAGGACCTCGTGCTCAGCAGTCGCGCTTAGCAACCACTAGACCAATGAGGCAGTCACATTTTAAAACCTATTTGCAGAAATAAAATCATTTAACCTGATGATGTAACTTTAAAACAAATTTTTAACCCCGAAACCTTAACTTAAACTTTAACCACAACCAGTTCAATAAACGATCAGAATTCATAATAGTTCCAGTTAATACCCGTCCCGGATTTAAATCCATAAACTCAAATACGAGGCGATCCTGCTTCTCTGCTCACCCTTAAACGGCACAGTTTTATTAGTTTGGTACAAGATATTGCTTCATTTCATCAAACTAAACTTTTAGGTGACGCAACGGAAAATGCGCTCTAATTGTAGAGAGACAATGTTTGTTTTCAAATGAAACGCTTAATCACAATAACGCACGACTGTAAAACCTTCAAGACGTGGTAGTATTATAGTGTAGCTGTGACGTTGATGTTAGAGGATGTTATGGGGTGTGGCAGCTTAATAATATAACAATAGACAACGTTTAAAAACTACTCACATTTTTTTAGATGGGCAGGTACTCTATTTTCCTTTTTGTGAATAATTTGATAAACATAACATTGCCCAACCCAAGATTGGAGCCCAGGACCTCGTGCTCAATAGCCGCGTTTTGCTAACACTAGGCCACAGAGGCAGTAAATATATGTTATTTCCCGCCATCTGTCTGTTTTCCCATATAAGTATGCAAAGGTATGTGCTCCCACGAATTTTTTATCAAAAAATCCTTTTATCCCAAAAAACCCATGTAATGGAAGGCAAGCTAGTAGAACAGTACCTAAAGCAAGATATACTTAGTAGTATAAGTAGGTAGTTATAACTACTATAACACCTAATCCCAATTTCACTGAAAATACACACATACATAAACATAACATCACGCCTGTATTCCCCGAAGGGGTAGGCAGAGGTGCACATATAGTACACCCACATTTTGCCAGTTATGTTTTTAGGTCCCAATGTAATAGGGGGCGAGCCTATTGCCATTAACTGGGCGCAAATCCAGGCTCCGTGCTGCCACTGAGAATGACCTAATGGAAAAACCCAGTAACACTTTGCCCGACCCGAGTTTCGAACCCAGGACCTCGTGCTCAGCAGTCGCGCTTAGCAACCACTAGACCAACGAGGCAGTCAACTGAAAATATCTCTAGGAAAGTCAATAGTTACCTATTATGAGATATCCGAAAACCTCACACTCACCAGTCTGCAATTCACCAGCCTCAAATCAATAATGATATATAATTCAGCTAAAACAGAACCCAATAAACTCCAATAAAAAAAAACAAAATATTAAATTGAAACTTCATGCAAATCTATTTCAGAATGGACTCTTCATAAATATTTATTCCTAGCCAACTTCGCTCCAACAGCATTGTCGCTAACAAACCACTGACAGTACATTTCTATCCCAGTTGTCTGAATATTAAGCGTTTAGCTCGCCTGATTAAGTTCTGATTGTAACGTAGAACAAACTGAATTGTGCTGGTTTTTGCTGGAAGGAAACATTACTAAGAATTCAAGGTTCATAAAACATAACACCTGTATTCCCTGATGGGGTAGGCAGAGGAGTAAGTGCACCCACATATCGCCAATCATGTTCTAGGTCCCAATGTAATAGTGCGCGAGCCTATTTCAAGCAATTAAACAATCAGAATAGTGTTAAGAATCTACTTCTCTGCGGTAAGGGTAAGGCTTCCAGGATCTAAAAACATAACTGTCAAAATGTGGGTGCACCATATACCTATACACCACTGCCTACCCTTTCGGGAAATACAGGCGTGATGTTATGCTATATTTTGTGTCTGTGTCACCTATGTGCAATGTGGTTAAGTGTGTTTAAAACGAGCGCGTCTGGGCATTAAACGTCAAAGTGAAATACCTAGCATGTGAGACCACTAAAATTCTGTATAAAAAAAAGACATACTCCTTCTACACCAAAGCAATCAACAAGCTCCCACAGTAAACTCAAAAGTACTAGTATTAACCTTCTAAGATGCAGCATCACAAATGAATATTAAATGGTGCAGTCGGTGTGATTAAGATGGGCGCCCCCGCAGAGCGAACCCATCTGTTTCTCACTCCACACTGCACATTGAAGTGAGTACTGCGGTCGCATTACTGATCTAGCCTTTGTATGTTTACAGGTTTTCCCTAGACTAGCAAAAGGCTAGATGAATAGAATAGATTGGGGAATGTATGGGGTTAAGGTAATTAGGTCTCAAATAGCCAAGCGGTGTTACCCGCTACATTTTTTTGGGATAAAAAGTAGCCTATGTGTTAATCCAGGGTGTCAGCTACCTCCATATGAAATTTTATTAAAATCCATTCAGTAGTTTTTACGCCAAGTCGTAACAAACATACAGACAAACAGACAAAAATTCTAAAAAATATATTTTTGGCTTCAGAATCGTTCAGACATCCCATCGCACTTATTTTTTCAAATATCTTCAATGTGCAGTTCTGACATCGTTACGATTTTATTATATGTTGTGGTATATATTGTATTGTTGGTATTATAGATTGTATATTATAAAGTTTATACAACATTTCACGCAGATGAAATACAGCCTTTATTATATATTTATAACGTTGGCCAAACCTGACCACAAGGTAATTTCATATTGTGTAATACAATCCTACTAATATCCTACTTCCTATCCTACTAATATTATAAATGTGAAAGTTTGTGAGTATGGATGTATGGATGTGTGGATGTTTGTTACTCTTTCACGCATAAACGGCTGGACCGATTTGGTTGAAATTTGGTATGTAGATAGGTTATACCCTGGATTAACATATAGGCTACTTTTTATCCCGAAAAAATGTCGCGGGTAACACCGCGGGGCGCAGCTAGTCATTGATATATTTGTTATGAAATATATTATTCTACTCGAAATTCGTTGGCCAACATATTCGTATTATCGTCAGTTGCAAATGGCACTGTTATTAGTCGCTATAATTAAATTAATGCGTTTATCTAAAATCTAATGAAACAATGAGAGGTCAGGACCGGTCAATGAATGTTGTACATTATTGACTAAATATTTAGATAAGCGATGACTGCCTCGTTTGTCTAGTGGTCGCTAAGCGTGACTGCTGAGCACGAGGTCCTCGGTTCAAATCCCGGGTCGGGCAAAGTGTTGCTGGGTTTTTCCATTAGGTAATTCTCAGTTGCAGCACGGAGTCTGGATTTGTGCCCGGTTGATGGCGATAGGCTCGCCCCCTATTACATTGGGACCTAAAACATAACTGGTGAAATGTGGGTGTACTATATGTGCCCCTCTGCCTATCCCTTCGGGGAATACAGGCGTGATGTTATGTTTTTATTTAGATAAGCTCGTAGCAACGTTGCTACCGCGTAGATCAGTCAATATGCGCGGTTAATCTCGCCTCGGTCTTGTGGTAGTTCGCCGCTTTCACATGCCGAGACCCCTCCGTGCTTTGGATGGCACGTTTAGCCGATGGTCCTTATCTCTCCGGTAGTATAGACCTACCGACCCATTGGACTATGAGGGTGAAGGAATAGGGAATGCACCTATGTTTGCGCGCATACTTGTGCACTATAATATCTAAACTAAAACTACTGAATGGATTTTAATGAAATTTCACATGGAGGTAGGTGTCACCCTGGATTAACACATAGGCTTTTTATCACGAAAAAATGTAGCGGGTGACACCGCGGGGCGCAGCTAGTTTATAGTATTAGTATGCAGTCGTCACGCATCTGCGTGTTAAACCTGTCTCCAAAATAGAGCTTTTGAAGAAGCTCCCTTTCAACTTTTAACATGAAGATTGTCTAATAAACTACATTATGAAGTCACAACCCGATACCCCCTACTATCATCAAGGATAAGACAACTTTATTATTATTGCAATGTCGTTCTCAGTAGTTCTGACTTGTTATACTTGGAATTAGTAACACAGGAATAGAAGTTAATATCCTAATAATTATAAATGTTTTTGTATGATAATCGTAACAGTATGTAATAGATTCTTAGCGGTAAATAGTTGTAAAGTCATATATCCCTGCCTTTTTCAGCCTATGTTGTCCCTCTGCAGGGCAAAAGCCTCCCTTTCATTCTGCCGCTTTATTCGGTAATTTATGCTAGTGTCTTAATATTGGTTCTTCTTCTTATCGTTTAGTTAATGAACAATGGCATGGCTTTAAAAAAAAAGGTAACTTAAATCATTTTTACATGTCAAGAAAAAAATATATATTAATTATCTTAGGTCTAGAATGTACAAGGATTCACATAAACATGTACGTGGAATTATGTAGCTGGAAATTTTACAATAATAATCACCATTTCAAAAACCTAAATTAATTAGTCAGTGGTTATAAATTAACGGCTCTGTTTGTTGATTTATATTTAATTGTATATCAGTATATGTAAGCGCTGGAAAAAGGTATCTACTGAAAACAGTCTTTATATCGCCTAACACTTTTATAAAAGTTATTGGCTTTTCTGATTAGCGCATTGGCTAAGCGACTGGACTGCTGCGCTAAGGGTTGCGGGTTCGATACCCACGGGACAAAGAAATAGAGCGAACCGATGTTCGTTCATAGTCTGGGTTTGTGTATATGATATTTAATGTTTGTGAAGATCACCCACGATACATGACAAATTTCTACTGTAGGACAAAGTTTTTTTTTGTAAAAAGAAAAATTGTCAGAAATTATCTGAGATATAAATTTCTTATCCATATTACTTTGATCCAGGGTTTAGAAGACTTTCATCAAGTTCTTAGAGCCTTAGTTTTTGAAGTAAACAATGTATAATATTGTAATCCTGGCGCTCATCCCGGGCGAGACAAAACAAACAGGTTTAACGGTTCAGAGCCAGCCTCCAACATTGTAAAATCAAAATGGTAGACGTGAAGCAAAAATGTATGCTTCATTTTGGATAAATCTTTTGCATGCCATCAATTTGTTTGGTAGCCTTCTTTAAAACTAGTATTTAAGTAATAGACTATTTCTTTGAGTTTAGTTTGTAATTAACCGACTTAAATATATTAAATTAATTATTATCAAAATAACGCAAAATAAATTATCTTTCTTTAAAATAAGGAGCATCTCAATTTGAACAATTTTTAATATGGTTTGCTAGAATGCTCTCCTGTGTACGTGTGGCATTATGCCTAAGTTTCTCGAAGGTATAGGCAGGGGGGTGCTATCATCAGCCGGAAAACGCCTTCTGTTGAACAAAGGAGACTGCTATTGCTAGTTGTAATTTGGATGGCCCGTATCCTTTAGACCAAGTAATCGAGAGGGTATATTTGTTATTTGGCTAGCCTTTTGCCATAATCCTCACGCTTGGCAAGCGGCTTGGGGATCCCAGTATTGGTGGTGAAGTTACGAAAGACTGCTGCTGCCCATCTTCTGGATGGTCCCTTAGTCGCCTCTTACGACGTCCTAAAGACGAGAACGGGGGGGGGGGGGGGGGGAAGGTGATAGGATTCTAGGCGGTGGTACTCTATGGGAACGGTGTGTTTTGTTAACAATATTTTATACTTCCTGGATAGTTTAAATTTCTTGTTTCCTTTCTACACATGCTTATAAATATACTTCCCAGTTAACGTTTACACAGTTAGCGCTGAAGTTTGGCGCTCTAATCTTCAGTTTAATTTAACTAGTTCTTGTTAAACTGGCTGAGCGCATAATCGGGAGCTTGAGATTCGGATCGCGGTTAGAGACACACTGAGATCATTGCGTGCGTTTGTTTGATGTATATGAGCAAGATGATTAATTCATAACAGTATAATATACACACACACACACATAACATCACGCCTGTATTCCCCGAAGGTGTAGGCAGAGGTGCACATATAGTACACCCACATTTCGCCTGTTATGTTTTAGGTCCCAATGTAATACGGGGCAAGCCTATTGCCATCAACCGGGCACATATCCAGACTCCGTGCTGCTACTGAGAATTACCTAATGGAGAAACCCAGTAACACTTTGCACGGAATTCGAACTCACGATCTCACGTTCAGCAGTTGCGTTTCACTAGATCCATCGAGGTATCAGAAGAATAAAAAGTCTAAAATAAAGCAAAAAAATCTAGTTTACGTTACATCAAAGTGTATCTCGCACCTTATCTTATCGCCATCCGTTCTAGGCAAGGTGTGCGGGCAAATTGAATTCCAACTTCTATAATCTTCTAGGACTTATTAAATGTGCTAGGTTTGAACCGATTGGGGAGCTATTACGGAGGGTTCAAAACGTGTGGGTTGCGGGTCATTGAGCGCTGTTATAACTATTAGTTGGAGAGCTGAAGTGGAAAAGTTTTGATAGTATGGCGGTTGGGTTTTTGGTAAACTGTTTGTAATTTTAGGTTTTATTTTCTTGATCATGTTTTGTGGTAGGCTTGCGCAGAACCAACCAATGAGGTTAAAAGTACGATTTTACTATAATAACTTTCGTGAGTGTTATCCATATTATTTACTATATATTCCGGTTATACTCACGGGTGTATTCGGGAATGCCCACAGTTCAGTTCAGTGGACAGTTCGGCTCGCGACTCTGCCGCGTAACCAGCTCATGAATAAGGGCTCCGGTCGAGTCCGAAACTAGTCGGGCATTACCGAATACACCCGTGAGTATAACCGGAATATACATATAGTAAATAAAAAGTACGATTATTTATAGTTGAAAACTTTACCAGGCCTCGCCTTAGTTCATAACTGGACTCTCGTGTGTATATCTGAAACACTATGAATTTCTCCTGTGTCGTGGGTGCATTTCACAAACACCCAGACCCGAGACATCTGCGGTTCGCACAAATTTTTGTCCCGTGCGGGAATCGAACCCGCCATCCTTAGCGCAGCAGTCCGATCGCTTAGCCTTACGCCACTTAGGTCGTCAGTCGTAATTTTTACTTTAATTCGCGAAGTATTAACATGGGGAAAATATTGATTAAATTATATGTATTTAGGATTGTAGTCACCATACTAGTTTACACCTTAGTATCTGTATAGAAAAACTAGTAGGTAAATAAATTTGTGCATATACGTTACGGAAAATAATCATACAGTGACCAGCGAGTAACGCAAAGTTTTTTTTAACCCAATAAACTGGTGTAAAACATGATTACCATGGAGTTTCGATAACGCGAGTCACGATGCGTGTGGCCGCCATTATTTTTTCCGCGCAAACCGGTGAACTCTTTACGCAAGTCATCAATGTACACTCGATGAAAAAAATGTCTAGAATTTTATGAAAAAAAAAAAAATGATTTTGTTGAAAATAAATTACATACATCACGACTGTATTCCCTGAAGGGATAGACAGAGGTGCACATATAGTATACCCACATTTCGCAAATGTTTTTAGCCTATTGCATTAGACCGGGCACAAATCACACACAAATCGTTTAAGTAATAAACATTCAAATAGCAGAAATAAGTCGCGTTTAGCCAGAGTGTTGAAACCAAAACTTAATGCTGATGTTACCGTTTTAGTCATAAAACGTTCGATAACATTTTAACCATATATTTTAAAATCAAACTATAAAAATATAATAAGAAATATTTTGTTTATTGCACCCAAACCCAAACCCAAAGCCTCGTATTATTGGTCTAGTGGTCGCAACGACTGCTAAGTGTGAGGTCCTGTGTTCGATTCTTGATTCGTGTTATTAGTGATTTTCAGTAGCAGCAAAAAGGATTTGTGCCAGGTTAATGGCAATAGGCTCCCTTCCTATAACATTACTAAGACTGGGTTAGGATCTTTAATATAATTAGTAAAATGTGTAGTTATACACTTCAGCCTACCCCTTCCGGAAATACAGGTGTAACGTTATTTTAACCTTTACTCAGGAAAAAATAAACAATTATATCCCTTAAATAGCCAAACACCAAAAAAACATGGCATTCCGCTTGTTTAATTAAGCTCAGGCCAGATATGAAGTTACGACGCGTGAAAATATGCGTGCGTGGCGGCACGCACGCAGCCGCGCACGCATCGCTCGTGGTTGCACGCAATGGTATTGTAAGCTCCGTCTTATACTGCGGTAATAATAAGTTGAGGAGGAAGTTTATTAATTATATTTTGGCGATATTATATACCTATTATAGGTAGGTATGGGTGGCCGTTTTCACAAGTCAAGACCCCTCTGTGCTTTGGAAGGCACGTTAAGCTGCTAGTTCGATGCCTGACCTATCTCCAATCGTGTCGGTCTACCGTCCCATCGGACTATGAGACTCACTCACTCTCACTCATCACTCACGCACAATAAATATATGTGCAATATAATGTCTCCTGCGTAGTAGGCTAGTCTCGGCTGAGATAGGCCGCGACCAAATTCGGTCAGGAGAATATAAATGAAGCATTTGGTGTCATTTATCGTTTGCATAAAGCGCTTGTATTGCAATAGACCCAACAAGTGATAAAGTTAAGAGAGGTTTCATGATGAAGTTAGTATCATTTAAAACTCTTAAAAAAGAAAATTATCATTGCTTACTTCTTAGGGGGATTACAATCATTACTGTACGTGTGGAGGAAGGGATATGGAGTTCCTCTAACGCAAAGGGAAGATCTTCTAACCAGACGGTGGTGTGCCTGGTGGGCCGTGGCGCCCCACTTGTCAACTCGGAGCGGCTGTGTATATAGGTAGCGAATGTGATTACTTCGCTAGCGCGATGCAGGATTAGCAACGTCATCCCATCCCTCGACATACGCATGTCTTAAAATAGACAACCTAATCACATCGTATCTGGCTATAATGTGAAATTACCCTCTCCAATACACTTGTAAATCCAAATTGTCGCCAAAACCATTACCTTATTACCCCGCATTTAGCGCTGCTGTTCGTGACTGTACTCCCAAACCCCTTATCTGGCTAACGTTATGTTTTTCAGAGTATTTTGGGTAAATAAGTTGTTGAGTGGTTTTTAAAAAGGTTGAATAAACTGTGTGTGCCTTCCATTAATACTACAGGCTTATGAAGATCAGTAATATGTAGATGTACAAACGGTAATAAATACTACATAACAACATAACATCACGCCTGTATTCCCCGAAGGGGTAGGCAGAGGTGCACATATACTACACCCACATTTGGCCATTTATGTTTTTTTCGGTCCCAATGTAATAGGGGGCGAGCCTATTGCCATCATCCGGGCACAAATCCAGACTCCGGGCTGCTACTGAGAATTGCCTAATGGAAAAACCCAGTAGGTAACACTTTGCCCGACCCGGGATTCGAACCCAGGACTCGTGCTAAGCAGTCGCGCTTAGCAACCACTAGACCAACGAGGCAGTCTAGTCAACGAGGTAATACATTCGCCACATATTGAACAGTTTGTTTGGTATATTATTATATTTACAAAGCGCAATTCTAAATTCATCAATATTAGCGGTTACACATAACAAAGGCAATAAATCATTTGACAATTAATTTCATACAATTAGAATTTAAACAATTAATAAAATTGAACGTAGTTTTCTATTTGTTTGTCAACCGTCACGCTTATATTCTAGGGGGTGGGCAGTGGGCATCTAAACACAGCCCTTACATAAAATATTAACTCGTCGGTCTAGTGGTTGCTAAGTGCGAGTGTTAAGCATGAGGACCTGGGTTCAAATTCCGGGTCGGGTAAAGTGTTACTAAATTATTCCATTCAGTAATTGTCAGTAGCATCGAGAGTCTAGATTTGTGCCCAGTTCATGGCAATAGGTTCGCCCCTACTACATTGGGACCTAATCATATATAAGTGCACCTCTGCCTACCTGTTTGGGAATAACAGTCGTGATGTTACTGATACTTACATAACACCATATTTTAAACATGCATTAAAATTAAACAATAAATTTACTTGAGCTTTTCTCTGGAATATGAAATAATTGAAACTTTAATGGTATTGTTATAAATTGGACCACTATAATTGGTTCATTACGTTTTAATTGAGAATATAATTATTGTTTATATAACTGTCATAACTTTACTGTGTATTTTATAGCGGCAATTAATTAGTGTTGTTAATTAAATTATTCAGTTTCTGTATAGTGCAGGTCTGATGAATGGTAGGCAGTACCTATGCATCATTTACTTTTGATAAAACATTACGCTCCTTTTTGGGTGCAGTTGGGTAAAGCGAGCTTAACTTTTTCTTTCTATCAACATTTTCGCCTTCATAGTCAGGCCAGGCCCTTATGAAAAATCAAGATGCTGGTTGCACGGATCTAAAAATGTCTATGGAGAAGAACCGGCAAGTAACTTTATGGTTATTTTGGTTATAGGTTATTTTTTGTAATTGGATAATTACGATACCCACGGGAGGAAAGGGGGTGGTTAGTTCTAGGCCGGATACCATTCGGTAAAAGCTGGTTAGACTTACCAAGCATTAACTAAAGCAGCCACAATGCTTATAGCTAAAGTTTTTTCACAGAAATTAAATCACTCCGTTTCGTTAGTTTCTAATGAGCAAAAACGTGAAAATATACCTACTCTGTCTTCGAAACCGGAATGTACCATTACCTTGGAGCGCCTCACATAAAAAACAAAAACTCCAGTTTCCCCAGTTGTTGATAGTGTGTCGTGCTACGGGCCTGGTTAAAAGTTTTAACGAGAATCAGGGATACTAACTAAATTGGCTCGGGGCACGATCACTAACTTGTATGTAGAACTAACCGAGGTTTGCGCCTGCGGTTTCTACCTAGGCTGAAAGCTAAAATCTTGTCTATGGGTACGGACGTTGAAAGAAATAGTTTGGCTGCGAGTTTTGAAAAGAGAAGGCTTGTTTTTGGTTTTAGTTTCGCTCGGTATTTAAACTTTTTTGAATATGGAATGTTTGGTATTTAGATCTTTTAGTTTTATTTAGAGCACTGATAGCCGAGTGATATGACCGTTGGACTATAAAGTCAAAGGTCGCAAGATCAAAACCCACGCATGTTTGTAAACGATGGTTACGTATCAAGCGTATCTTTCATCAGAATACTGGAAAACTAAATATTTAGTAATACACACAAATGGATAGGTTCTTATTTTTTTAATTAAAATATTTGCTTATTACAACTCATCCTAAAACATCACGATACCTCAAACCAATTCGCTTTGCTATAAAGTTACAAAATTTACATCAAATTGTGTGATGTGAAGATTGAATGCCATTAGAACTGGTTAAAAGCGGTTACAACTGGTTATAACTGGATGGGGGCGGTTTAATCGCTAATCGGATTGCGGTTATTGTGACTGATCGTTTGAGTTGCGATTGTAAGTGGTACCTAGTTGTTCATAGTGGTATTACCCACAATGTGGGTCACATGTAGCATGGAATTTTAGAAGGTTTGGGCGGGATTAACCTCTTTGTATTTCCAATATGGTCCTGGCTATTTTGATTTTATACATACATTTTAATGTTTACTATAATAACTTTCGTGAGTGTTATCCATATTATCTACTATATATACCGGTTATACTCACGTCGATATTCATAGGGCTCCGTTAGAGTCCGAAACTAGTCGGGCATTCCCGAATATCGACGTGAGTATAACCGGTATATATAGTAGATAATTTTAATGTTTTCCAATAAAAATCCACAAAATTCATAAATACCGAGATTATATAATTAATTAAATAAAAAGTCATGAACTTTGGTTTTGGTTTGATTGCGCATTTTTGTGATCTTACGTAAGAACTATCAAGAATGCCTCCCACCCCTTTGAAAGAAAAAATAAGACATGATTGACCCCCTTCCCCTCCTGAATCGTCTTACGTGATAAATGAATGGCCCCTTAGTTGCTTATACAATCCCTAGTTTGTGACCACCGTTAACATATTAACCCTGCGGAAGCGACCCTTTTCACGCGTGGTTTAAAATCCAATGGAGTCAACACTACTAAAGTTTTACTGAACTCTCCATGCATTTTGTAACTTTAAAATCGTCCATTTTTCTCAACGACCATAATATTTTCTATAAAGCGTTACGGCCTGTAACGTCTATGACATAGATGTCTATATAGTATATGGTTTATACTGTATAGGGTTGCTAACTAACCACGCATGGTAACCAGCCCTTGGATGGTCAACCGCTTGAAGAATAGAAACGTTCATGTAATCTGTTCATTTATGAAACGCACCCACGATACAAGAGAAATTTCTAGTGAGAAACGTCGCCCCAGGTTTCACATACAGACACACCGAGACTTAAGACAAACATCTGCCGATCGCACTAATTTTTGTCTCGTGCGGGAATCGAACCTGCAACCTCTAGCGCAGCAGACTAATCGCTAAGCCACAGCGTTAATCAGGTTGACTTTTCTAAAAGAGCATCCCTCACCAAAACTTCGCGTTTAAACTCCAGGAGTGGATCCACTGTCCAGGGATTATATATGCCAACCCTGGTCACACATGCGCATAAGCGATAGTCGTAACGGCCGCCACAAACTGCCGGCCGGGTGGCAATCGGAACACTGTCGCCTGTGTGAGGAACACTTAGCTGCGTTATTGCCACTTAAGATTGCTTTGAAAGGCTTATTTAATCTGTTACTTTGTTAATAATGAAGAAGGAGGAACTGCTCTGTACTGTCCGTGTTTGGGGAGTTGATGGTATAGTTTGAATTTTGGAATGAATAGTTTAATTTAAATTTCAGTTCCTTTTGACGTTTGCCGAGTGGTATTCGGCCAAAAATTGACCACCCTCTTTCCTCCCGTGGGTCGTAACCCGCGGATAAGGGTAAATCTAGACGATAGTCAGCTGCGTCGTCTGTAACTTCACCACCAATACGGCGACCCCCAAGACGTTTCCGACCCCAAAGCTAAGGTTTATTAATCGCTTTTTTCTATTTTATGGGTACCAAATGTCCATAAGTCTATCCGGTTGCCAGGCGTGGGGATTATGGCAACCACCCAATGTAATAAGTAATTCTAGTCTCCGTGCTGCTACTGAGAATTACGTATTTGAAAAACCGAATTACACTTTACCTGTTATTCGAACCCAGGACCTCACGCTCAGCAATTACATTTAGCGACCATTGGACCAACGAGGCAGTCAAAAAATCACAATAAAGTCTACGAATACTTTTTATTTCCGCGTCTTATGCTCTTAAAAATTCTCTTTAGTATATAAACAGAGTACACTCAGCACCCACATAACCGTTGCAACCACATCAGAGTATTAGTAGCTTTCAAACTGATGAGCAAAAACATACGTTTTAATATCATCGAGTACCCTAGGTTTTAGTTGATTGGTACTGAGCTGTTTTATATACGTTTTTATAAGGGTTTTCTGGCTTGTACTGTACAGCTTGTATGTTGGAAAACGAGACAAGAAACGATCGGATAATATTAACATTTGTACGAATTAGGTACGACTGCCTCGTTGGTATAGTGATTGGTAAGGACGTCAGCTGAGTATGAGGTCCTGAGTTTAAATCCTGGGTCGAGTAAAATGTTATTGGGTTTTCCATTAGGTCATTCAGCTTCAGTACGGGTCCTGGATGTGTGCCCGGTTGGTAGCAATAGGATCAAAATAAACATAATATTATCACGCCTAAATTTTGGAGTGAAATTTTCTGATACTAGACTGCCTCGTTGGACTAGTGGTTGCTAAGCGCGATTGCTAACCACGAGGTCCTGGGTTCGAATACCGGGTTGGGCAAAGTGTAACTGGGGTTTTCCTATAGGTAACTATCAGGAACAGCACGGAGTCTAGATTTGTGCCCGCTTAATGGCGATAGGCTCGCCCCCTAATACATTGGGACCTAAAAAAACTGGCAAAATGTGGGTGTACTAAATGTGCACCTCTGCCTACCCCTTCGAGGAATACAGGCTTGATGTTACGTTATGTATTTTCAGATACTACTTTCAAAACGCGATCAATGTCTTAAAAACAATAACTTTGTTAACAATGTCTCAATTATCCTGAACTTTGAATAAATAAGTTCTCCAAAATCCTAAAGTTACGCGCATATACTTTACCTACCTATTTGGAAATATGTCAGTCTGTGTGTCTAACGATCTTGCCTCTGACATATTGACCTAAAAACTTCTCAGACTTCATGACAAAGGTCTATAGAAGGTTTCGTGCCTAACTTTTGACTTGAAGGCACGTAATAGGATGAGTTAGTGGAATATAATGCTTTTTCTTTATATGAGTCGAGGTAACTTGGATGTTTTGTTGGGCTCTCACAGGATAATGTTGCTGGTATATAAACGAATAGGCAGACGGAATTGTTGGTTTAAGGCCAACGCAGACCGGGACGGGATGGCAAAGGATTTTGCCGCACACCAGCCATATCTACCATATTAAACATGCCTAGACCAAATCGGAGATGTTCTGCAAAAAGGGCAAGCGAGGAGTACCCTTAACCGACGAGCCTGTATGAGGAATGTGATGCGTGTGAATGAAGCAAAAGAAATATGTCAGGATCGTAGCAAATGGAAATCCGTGGTCTCTGCCTACCCCTCCGGGAAACAGGCGTGACTTCTTGTATGTATTTATGTAGAGCACTCGCACTAGCACAATCCTGGACTACACATACCTAACCTCATTTGCATAGTTAAAACTCAATCTATAAACCAGGGTACTGTTATAATTATTCTCTCTTATTACTTCGATGATATAATTTACAAAAACATGAGGGGTACCTACCATCTCTCTGACGTCACAGTCTACGTTGCCATAAAGTAGGTGTTTAATAGAATTAAGTGCAACAAGGTAATTACACGGCCGATCGGAGTCACGTACAACCTAATATTCATCGCTGTGCGCGGCGCCCGCTGACCTAATTTCTGGTGTACGGCATCTCAATATTCAGTTCATAGACTACACTATAAAATACTGTGGTGTTTTGGTATGGATACTATATATACACGCCTCCTAGCCGACCACGACTGGCCAGCTAAAAAGGATCACAATGTCCTACTCACTCACTACACTAGCCAAGTGGTATAAACGTTGGACTGCCAAGTCAAAGGCCAAGTTCAAACCCCCACAGTTGCTAAAACGGGGAAGGAAGACATAGTTAGGAAGCCGGCACACCTAAGAGATTTTTCAACGGTGTGTAAAGCCATGTCAGAAGCCTACAGGCAGTTTAAGCTCTGACACCAGGTTGTTTATCCAGGATTATGGAACTCCCCCCCCCCCAAGGCCAAAAGCCTCCCGCTTTTGTTCAACAGTGGACGTCTTCCAGCTAATGATGACCCCAGGTATCCTGCCTGAACTTCACGCTCAGCAGTCTTCTTTATACCACCAAATCAATCATACAAATAACTTAAAAAAGACATACATACAAACAGACACAACCGTACATTTGTAACCCCAAACCACAGTAGATCTGATGTTAATAGCGCGGGGTCGTAGGAAGGGCCCTCGTCGCCCGCGCACCACTTGACACCAGCTGGCTTTTAGTCGACCGCCTCGAGTACCAACTGCCAACCTGAATTTTACAATGCGTTTTGTCTATAAATAGCTGCAGTTATATACTAGGCTATATTAGGCTAGCTGCACGCCTTTGAGGGGTTGTAATCGTTTGCTACACTGCTAATGTTAGGTTCAAATATAACAGTGATAGCCGAGTGGTATGACCATTGTACTGCCAAGTCAAAGTTTATTTATTTATAACCAGCTTTTGCCCACGGCTTCGCCCGCGTCAAGTATCCTCTGTCCTTTCTCGGGTCTTAAGCTTCCTACGCTGCAACGCATGCCAAATTCCGTCCAGCGGTTTAGTCGTGAAGGCGTAACATACAGACAGACAGAGACAGTTACATTCACATTTATAATATTCGAATGGAACTTTACATATAGATAGTATGGATTTGAATTACAAAATAATGCTTCTACATAATATACATTAGTTCGCTTGAAACTTTAATGGTACTATATTGGGACTGAGTTTAGATCACGCAAGCTTTACAAGCGGTAAATAAGGTAGAAAATGAGGGTATGTACCTACAGTCCTACATGCCTTATACATACACGGGGTAACAAAGGAAAATTAATTAGTTACGAAACACAAATCAGTAACACTACAATTCATTAGTTTGTGGCGCCTGCGGCTTCTCTACCACAGATTAATTATATTTACAGTATCAGATATTATACACAAATATTTCTAGAAAGACTGCCTCGTTAGTCTAGTGGTTGCTAAGCGCGACTGCTGAGCACGAAGTGCTGGGTTCGAATCCCGGGTCGGGCAAAGTGTTACTGGGTTTTTCCATTAGGTAATTCTCAGTAGCAGCACGGTGTCTAGATATGTGCCCGGTTGATGGCAATAGGCTCGCCCCCTATTATATTGGGACCTACAAACATAACTATTCTTCATCGTACTCCCTTCTTACTTAAATTATTCTTCTCGCGTTTGATTTCAGAATAACGTTGGAATAATGTTTGCGAGTATGAGAGTCTTATTCTTGTCAGAATGTTTGAAGTTTTGTAAGAGTTTAATGAAAAGGTTATTTTATTTTTGCCATTTTATTTTTCACGATTTATCAATCAGAAATAGCAGTTAACACCGCTATTGTTGCCGGATTGGCTGATTAATTATAAGTGTTGATTTTACAAAGCATATGACAAGAACAAAAGTACTTAGCATGTTTAGAGAAGTTATATAAATAGATCGATAATTAATGTATACCTTCTCAAAATAAAAGAAACATGATTAGTGGGAATCGACAATTTAAAACGCAGTTACGATATAAAAGGTAATGCAAATATGAAAAAAAGGTGTGCAATGTAAATATGAACTTAAATAAGACTAGATAGAACCTATTTTTGAACATTCTCAAGCCAATAGAAATGCCATTAGAATTCACAACACGCAAGAAAATTCGACCATGAATATTTGGGCCCAAGCTTACACTTTGATCGAGGACAAAACTAACATAACCCTTAGAAAACCAACACTCAAGTCAAAACAGTTAAAGGAGAGTACTTACAAAATTTTTATTTGAGCCCCTAAAACTAGCGAACGGGGCTATAAAAACAATGAGAGCGCCACGATTGTGCCAAAAACAATATTCGGCCGACGAATGGCCCGAAAACGCCCCGTAATGCCCCAAAATGCCCCGAAACGGGCCATAGCGGGCCGTAACGCGTCCGTGGACACGCTGCCATCAGCGCAACATGTCACGACCTGTGTAATAAAATGTCCCTGTTCCTTTTGGGACATACGGGCCGGTGGAACCATGAACATTTCGATAAATTGTTTCAAATAAAATATTAATCAATATTTGATTTCGTAAATGCTGGGATTAACACATCAGTATGAATTAATTATGTATGTAATAAGTTTTAAATATTAAGGTGACCACACCATCGCATTAGGTATAACCTGTAAAGATAGGGGTGTTGAGATAAATAAATAAATAAATACATGCTTTTCCTCCACCTACCAAATATACCTTTAAGGCATCTTATGGGAGACTATAAGAGAGTCCTCATTGAATTCTTGACAGCCTTGAGAGCGGCGCAGGCCCGTAGTACATATATTAGTATGCCCATTGCTTTCAACGACTTGAAGCGTCGAGGCTAAGAGATTGAATTACAACACAAATGCATGGGACAAAGGGTTATTTTTAGTCATTTTGTCCCGAGTCTGGGCGTTGATTGTCATATTTCAAATTTGTGAAAGGCATTCACGTTACAGAAAAAAATAAAAAAAATCCTAGTGTGATGTTTTTTTAAAGAAGAAAATATTGCTAGCTAACTTTGTAAGCTGTATGTCCGGCCACACAGCGTCGTGTATATTTTTACGATGTCCGCACCGCATTAAGACGATATCGAGCCCAGTTCATAATAAACAAATAATAATTCATGAGGGGTGCGTGCCTGTTACGTCATGCACGTTTTTATTCACTGCCGTTTAGTGGTTTATGAACTGGCAAACGGTGCAGTTAGATATTTATTTCTATGGGAAATAAACTACGGTTAGTGCAGAAAGTCATCGACTTATTCTTATCATATGGTTGCTTAACAACCTGGTGTCAGAGTTAAAACCGCCTGTAGGCCTCTGACATGGCTTTACACACTGTTAAAAATTCTCAGGTGTGCTGGTTTCCTCACGATGTTTTACCCCACCATTTTTAGCAACTGATAACTGAGTTATAATATGCACTAGAATTCGAAAAGACGTTTAGAACGCTGGTTAATTAGTTGGGTGGTTATACCGGATTTATATAATGTCTAGCAGGGGATCTGCCCACCCCTTCGGGGAATACAGGCGTGATGTTATGTTAAGTTGTTTTTTAGCAGGCGATGTGAGGCCATGGGTACTTAAAAAAAAATTACTTTTTTCGGAATCTTTATTGGGCGTTTTTTTAGTCAAATATTTTATTAGCAGGGAAGAACAATGTCACTTTCAGCGATTTTTAATTTTCAATGCCATGAAAATATAGTTTCGAAATTTTTATAAACATGTCTCCCAATAATTAATAGTATCCCATTGTGGGAGCCATTATTAAATAAAATACCTTTTAACCCATTAACGAAGCCACTTGGCAGACAGCTACAGAATCATTATATTCATACATTCGTTAACCCTCCGGGGAAACTGGACCTTTCTAACCCTACCCCAGTAAGTGATAAAACATTAAAACGATTGAAGACGTCCCGTATAACTGTTTGGAAAGGATCATTTCCTTCCATTATCCGGTCGATCGGCCACCCGTGCTTAGTGACCTCTTTACTCACAGCCGTGCTTCCTCAGCAACTTAGTATCTGTCTTAATGTACCTTAAAACGGGCAGGTTATGTAAGGAGCTTCACGTTTAATGTGTAACGCAGATGGACGATCAAAAAGGATTACCATTTCTGCCTTTGAAAAAACTCTTCAGTTTTAGACTCTTGACTTAATTTCAACATCATTAGCTTATCTCAGTCCACTGCTGGACTCTCACCAAGGGCACTCCACTAAGCTCTATATCAGGGAAAAGGAGACCTATACCCAATAGTGGGGATACCGGGCTGAGTAGCCGATGATGAAGTCTCATATGCGCTGAACCGATGACCTGTGTTAGGCATAATCCAAAAAGTTAACCATATATCATAAATCTACATTATCATCAGCTGGAAGACGTCCACGATGGCACATGGCTTGGGGATTGCATCGGCCATCGTTGTGGTAAAGTTACAGAAGGCACTGCTGGCCATCTTCCGGATTTTCCCTTAATATTACGACACCCACGGGAGCAAATGGGATAGTCAATTCTAGGCCGGATACCAATCAGCATAATACACCTGCTGCCCACCTTCTGGATTTTACCTTAGTTGCCTCTTACGGCACCGACAGGAGGACATGCAGTGGTCAATTCTAGGCCGGATAGCACTCAGCATAATATAGGTAAATATCACTAACATGTAGGTATCGAATTTTGGGTAAAATCTAGACCATTAATATGGATAAAACACTATCTGTTCTCAAGATACATAGTGAAATGAAGCCGTACCCAGGTGGCATACCCACAGTGACAGGTGACCAATGCGTTCCCGCCACAAGCGATTAAACGTCAAATTGATGTCCGCCATCTTGTTACGTCATCGCTCACTCAGGCACAGGCGATTACTCATAGTGCCAACCCACTATTAATATAAGGTATTTATATAATGTATTTATAGTGATTAGTCTTAGGTAAATAAAGGGATATGTGGGGTGCTTTGTAGAGGATTTTGTATTATTTATGTATGTGTGTGTGTGTGTGTGTGTGTGCTCTAACGATATCTTGTGGTTAGATTCCCGCATGGGGCAAAAATTTACACGAACTGCGGGTGTTTCTCCCGAGTCTGGGTGTTTGTGTGGGTGATGTTTCATGTTTGTGAAACGCAACCACGAAACAGGAGAAATATCTAGAGTTGGGCGACAGTTTTTTTTTAAGAAGGAGTTTGTTAGACAACTTATGCATAAATATAATGCAAATAAATAAGTAGAAGTAGAATAAAACGATATCCATCAACGTCATTGATCAGGATAGGGTTCATTGATGAAGTTAATTAAAGGCCAATCGCGTCATATACCAGCACACAGCACCGTGTCCCGGTCTCTACAGACACGTCGCTAACATCATTACGGTTGACCCGCTGCGCCTCCCACTACTTCAACCACACATGCTTTTAACTTTAAGTTCAGCTTCCGTTTGGTGTAAATGGTTGGAATCAGTTTAACTTTACATTGCAGTGTATCTGCCTCATTGGTCTAGTACGCGCCAAGCGTGACTACGGAGCATGAGGTTCTGGGTTCAGAACCCTGGTCGGGCAAAGTGTTATTGGGTTTTTCCATTAGGTATTTCTCAGCAGCAGTACGGAGTCTGGATTGTTTTCCGGTCGATGGCAATAGGATCGCCGCCTATTACATTGGGACCTTAAACATTATTGGTGAAATCTTGGTTTACTATATAATACGCCTCTGCCTTCCTTTTCGGGGATACAGGCGTGATATTAAGTTATGTTTTTTATGTTGTAAAGTGTAGTTAAAAACAAAAATACGTTGAGCCTAGAGTCCTGGGTTCAATCAGGCTAACTGTTATGTTAAATGGCTCTAGTTTAGCTTTACTACGAAAAAGGAACGCGAAAAAAATTGAGGGGTCAATGTCTCCTTTAAAGAGCAGACTACACATTATGAAAACAAATGTGAAACGTTGTCTGGGCAGGCTTTTGCGAAAATATAGCTAATTTAACAATTCTTTTTATGTAAATCACAACACATTTGTTTTGTTCTGTATCGCAAAAATGTTCGAGGATCTACGCAACTAGAAACTAAATTAAAATAACAACTCAATTATCTTGAATAGGAGTCAAATATGGCGTTATTCTGAGTCTTGTCAAGTTCGATGGAATATGTGTAAAACTATAGGTGTATGTTATTATTTCAGCCATGATCATCCCACAGGGCAAAGGCCTCCCTTTCCTTCCTCCATTCCTCTCGCTTGTGAGCTGCAATAGACCAATTTTCTTTAAAGGAGTCCAGCACGTTCCGCCATCTCCTTCTGGGCCTACCGCGGCGTCTTTTCATGTTGTGTGTCATCCATGGGTGTATACCTAAAAATAAACAAATATTTAATTTAACTAAATTAATATACTTTATTGGACACAAAGAAACGATTAATACGGGATTTGACGACCTCATTGGCGCAGTGTTTAGGCGATTGGACTGATGCGCTTGAGGTTGCGGGTTTAATTCCCGCTCGGTACAAAAATTTGTGCGATCCGCAGATGTTTGTCCCAAATCTGGGTGTTTGTGTATGTGATATTTCATGTTTGTGATACGCACCCACGATACACTAGTTTTTTTTTTATGTAGCGACGTTTTTTAGAATGTTTTATAAACAAAATATCTAAGGTTATAACTAAGCCTTGTCATGTAGTACTTACTTAAGTATAGAAAAGATTACACTGTTGTTTTATTAAGAGATTCCAAGAAGCAATTTCTCCAAATTGTTATTCCTGAGACTGCAAAGGTGGTTGAACTTTACTGTCAGAATAACTGTCAAGCATGATATTGCTCTATCAGAATAACTGCCTATGAGAGATGTCTAGACTTTAAATGTATTTCATCCTAGGTAGAAATTTAGCGACGAAATATTTATTTAGTTAAATGAAAACAACCGAAAATTAAATTTACTTAAATCTGTCGGCGTGATAAAATGACGTTATATGAAGAGTTTCTTGTTTATTTTCTTTTAAGCTATCGATAATATTATATTTTATCAGTTCATTTTAATTAAGAGTGTTTGCTGTTTGACGAAGATACAAACGTAAAATTTATTGCAACAATTTTATCAATTATCTTAGTAAGAGCTTGCCTGACCAAGTATCACATAATTGTCCTTCTTCTTCTTTTTATCGTATGGTTAATGTACAACCTGGTGTCAGAGTTTAAACCGCCTGTATGCCTCTGATGGCTTTACACACCGTTGATAAATCTCTCAGGTGTGCCGGTTCCCTCACGATGTTTTCCTTCACCGTTTTTAGCTACTGATAACTAATTTATAATACGCACATGAGTTTGGAAAGACATTGGTGCGTGCCGGGGTTTGAACTGGCCACCTTTGACTTAGCAGTCCAACGGGCATACCACTCTGGTATTCGAATAAACAATTGGACAGAAATGCTACGCCGTAGACAATGTGCTACGTCGCTACAGCTACGGTATCTGCGGCTACGAACTGCGAAAACTACATCACGTAGCTGCGCCGACGCTACAAACAATTTTGAATGTACGTCATTCATTACTGCGCTTGTTAAATGTTACAGAACTAGTGCTTTACTAACAGCGTAGTGTTTGCTTCAGTATTACGTAGAATCATACGTGGATTGTAGAATCGTAAAACAGTACTAGCTGTGCCTAGGAGGATGTTACTTACAGTCTGTGTTGATTTAATAAATAAGATAGTATTCACAAGCTTTGGTAGATCCTAGGACTTAAATTTGATTGTAATTGAGTATTACAAAGACTAATTAAAACCATTAAAGTTATTTTACTACGCACTAAATGAGCAATTAAGAAAGTAATTATAACATTGAAAAAATCACATTGATACTTGCCCGCTGCAATCTTGTGCATACAAATCCAGTATGTTAACGACTAGACCACCACAGCATCTAATAATAATAATAACAGCCTATAACTGTCCCACTGCAGGGCAAAGGCCTCTTCTCGTATAGAGAAGCTTTGAGCATTGATCACCACGCTAGCTTACGCGGGCGATTTCAGATAATTAAATCCAGGTTTCCTCACGATGTTTTCAGTCACCGTTTGTCAGTGGTGTCTTAAAATAACTAAGAAAGTATTTTTAACATTGAAAAAGTCACATTGATACTTGCCCGAGTTTGAAAGTGCAACCTTGTGCAAGCAAATCCAGTATGTTAACCACTAGGCCACCACAACTTCTATAGTTAAGAAAAAAATAACAATGAGGTCTTAGTTTTTAGGCCAGTGTTAACATTAGTTATCTGTGTAACATGAGTGTAGCTAGAATGAAGGTGTTAGCGACATAATGCCCGCTAAGTACAACGGAAGGTTCAAAGTCGATTTCCTATGTAGAAAAGGGTGGAGATTCAAGTTGTCATCCTCCAAAATAAGGTTGGTGTCCAAGAGCTAAGCTTAAGCGGTTTAATATCTAAGTGCAGATGCCTGAGGTACTTATCTATCAGTTCTTTCACGACTGCCTCGTTGGTCTAGTGGTTGCTAAGCTCGACTGCTGAGCACGAGGTTCTCGGTTCGAATTGCGGGTCGAGCAAAGTGTTACTGGGTTTTCTATTAGGCAATTCTCAGTAGCATAAAGTCTGGATTTGTGCCTGGTTGATGGAAATAGGTTTGGCCCTGTTACATTGGGACCTAAAAAAACATAACTGAAATGTAGGTGTACTATATGTGCACCTCTGCCTACCCCTTCGGGGAATACAGGCGTGATGTTATGTTTTTTTATTGTCAGAGTGTAAGTATGCAATTATAATGTAACAATTAAGAATAATACGTCATAACCGCTATGCGACTATTGAGTGCTTGATAACACAAAACTTTTCCTCAAAATAAAATCCAAGCCCCCCGCTACCGCTCATACCAGTGGTACCCCCCTATAATATGTTTAGCGACCTCTCCCAGTAAATGCGTGTGGGAATTTCCTCTTACCACCCAGATGCCGTTCTTAGAGTGCCATACGTCATAATTCTCTATGGACCGTTGTCCAGTTTTTGTTACTAGGATCCAAGTTAAGACGTGTTCTGGACGTAGGATCTTAGATCTAATATACTAAGTAGCTGAACTTTTTTTTAATATACCATTAATGAAATACCAACTTGTTACAACGGCTGCCTCGTTGGTCTAGTGGTTGCTAGCGCGACTGCTGAGCACGAGGTCCTAGGTTCGAATCCCGGGTCGGGCAAAGTGTTACTGGGATTTTCCATTAGGTAATTCTTAGTGGCAGCACGGAGTCTGGATTTGTGCCCGGTTGATGGCAATAGGCTCGCCCCATATTACATTGGGACCTAAAAACATAACTGGCGAAATGTGGGTGTAGTATATGTGCACCTCTGCCTACCCCTTTGGGGAATATAGGCGTGATGTTGTATTATGTTTATGTTATGTCAACTTGTTACATACTCTACTTCTTCTTATCGTATGGTTGATGAGCAACCTGGTGTCAGAGTTTAAACCGCCCAGGCCTCTGACATTGGCAGTCCAACAGTCATACCACTGGACTATCACTGCTTCTTCCATACTGTTCGCGCGCGAATCAGTTACTGAGAACCATATTAAAAACGAGTCAGTACCAATACAAACCAATCGTGGTTTAACGGTACAAAATACAATTAAAACGAAGAATAACGAAAACAATCTCAGACAAAATCCATCAAAATTCAATACAAGCAGGACAAGACAAGAAAATTAATCTCCAACAAACCCCAATTGGTTCCCTCAGTCGGACTTGAGTAAGCTAATTTAGTGCAAAAAAATAAGAGTTTCCAATCTACTAACGGACTACACAGAGCCATTATACTGTCCCCGACAATCCTCAAGAACTATTCGCATTGTTGAAATTTCCATCGAAAGCTGCCCTAGTTTCTCAGTCAAGTAGTGTCGCTAGCTCTCCAGCGCAGGGACGGGATAAAAATACCGTGCGTAGCATTTACAGGTTAAGCTTGGTACTTTTTGGTTTACATTTTTTGGGCAACAGGGATGTGAGTAGCTGGAGGGTTAAATAGTAGTAGCTTTGCAATTTCTTTTTTTTGGAGATGTTGTTTTTGTAATATATATTTATACACTCGCTGCGGCTTGTAAGATTACCCGGTACATTTTTTGTTAATAAATAGCAGCCTATCCAGAGTGTCAGCTGTCTCCACACAAAATTTTATCAAAATTGGTCGAGCCGTTTGAGTGTGAGGAAGTTACAAACATACAAACAGACTCAAACTTTTGCCTTTATAATATTAGTGTGAAGTGTGATTAGGGTTTTACTCATTTCTAACGATTTTATTTGTTAAATGGCAGCACTTTTTCTGGGTAATTTAGTCCTTTTTTGTGTAGGAGCGACAAGAACAGAATTCTGCAATATACCTTTGCATATTCTGGATAACCTCAATCAGTTTTCCAAAATACCTGATGAAACAGATCAAAACACCGCTTTCCTAGTAGCCACTAACATCAAAGTACAAACCCATATAACTAAAATCAGGTGATCTCGGCCTCACCCTGTTTGACTGACCGCAAATGCCTATGAGTTAATTCAAACGAAATAGGTGCTTTGGCTCATACCGGTTGAGTTTCGTATTTGTCGCAAACACAATAGGAATTAACATGAAGTCCATACTGGACGGAATTTATCCTTCGAAATAGGTTTAGGCTTGTCTCTGTCGGTATTAGACATAGATATATGCTAAGCACAGACTGCTAGGTATTAGGTAAATGTCAATATTTAGGCATTAGCGGACAGGATCTCATCCGCACTCTGAAGATCTTTTGTGAGGAGGGTAATTTAGTAGTTGTAATTTTTGATAACTAATGTATTTTTGACATGGTATTATTGATTATTATTTTATTGTCGATTAATTATTATTTTATTTTAACGTAATTGTATTTTAATTTAATTGTAATCTTGATTTTATGTTATTTAATTGTAATTTTATTTTATTTCTTGTGTCGCATTTTATGATATGGGTTATTTTTTTGCCTGAAATAAATGATATTTTATTTATTTTTATTTTTTATTAATCTAGGTTCAGCACCAACTTAGGAGGTCGTAGCACACATGTTAACCCGGAAAGAGACCGTCACCGTATCAACTCGAGCAGTATTCTTTGTATAAAACTCCCTACTGCAACGCACACTAATCGGAATCGTAACGTAATTGCCTCGTCTCGGGACGAGCTCGAACTGGTGAGCCGTAAAGGCGACGTCACATAGACGTAGCCAAGTCGACGTATCAGAGCAGCAAATCCGCTTTGGTTACGTGCTTACGGGAGGTTGATACCTGTCTGACGGCGAGAAGAAAGGCGATAGAGTGACGATCTCTTTCCGATATGATATGTGTGCTATGACCCTAAGAGAGACTAACACGTTATAGTATTTATTCATGTTTTTGAACACATACTGTATTAATAAAACAACCTAAGCCTTTCCGATCAAAATGTTTCCTACTCTTTGGTGAGTTCCTCGATTTCACAAACAAAAATAAAAATAGTCGAAAATTTTCCATCCCACATTCCCATCAATCCAAACATTACCAAAACGTAACCAAATCAGGATTATCCACAAAAGCTTCCCCCGAAGGTCTCGAAATCCACAGAAAACATCAACACGTGGTGACATCAAAGCAAGGATCGTTGTATGAAAAATAAATCCATTCGGAATCACCGATATCGAACGCACAACAAATAAAACAGTGGACAATGGCAGTGATGTAAAAAGTGCTGAAATAAAAACACGGAGAACTTTAACTCTGGACATTTCAATCGAGAGATATAGTCGCAGTTGATGTTACTATTTGTCGCGAGTGATGGGGGTCAGACGGAATTTTGGAATAATATTTGTTTGTAAGGCAGTCAGAAAGTCAACATTCTGGTCGAAACTTGGGGTGACGTACTACCGATTAACTTTATCGACCGAAAAGGTACAAATAATATTTTTTTTATTTTGTAAATCATGGGCACAGACGTTCTCAAAATTGGTTCAGTAGGTCGCTATGTTTTGGTAATTATTATTGGTGTACTTTACATAATAATA
Organism: Abrostola triplasia; assembly: GCA_946251915.1. Taxonomy (NCBI): domain Eukaryota; kingdom Metazoa; phylum Arthropoda; class Insecta; order Lepidoptera; family Noctuidae; genus Abrostola; species Abrostola triplasia. The sequence goes on from OX276437.1 coordinate 900,231, forward strand.
TACGTCAGAGGAATCCACGATTTCTTTCAAAACAATTGTTTAAATTAGATTGCTATTGGACGTGGACATAAAATGGTTTTTTCTTGTCAATTTTTAAAAGGCTATTAAGAATTGAATTAAATTAATTGACTAGGACCCTGTTCCCGATGCCGGTTAGCGATAATTTTTTTTATTAATAAATATTATATTTTATTGTTTTTGTAAAATATAAAATGCAATTTATAAATAAATATTAAAGTAAAAAATTATAATAAAATTTTAGAAGAGGGGTGTCTTCCCCAAAGAAATACTAACCCCTTCTATACAGTGTATTTCTTTTCAAGAATTTTCCTTATCGGAGTGAGTGCCCATAGTAGTAGCAATGTCCCGACGGGGATTGAACCGACTGCCGTCGCCGATTTGTCTTCATTTGTCGTTCCGCAATCGTGGCAAACTATGGACGCGAAATAATTAACTTGCTTTTGTCGTGCGGTTTTTCCTGGTCGCAATTTGCATACAATTTTTGCTGCTAATTTGACAAATTTATGTCAATTGATACTGAATTGTGGTGTTGAAGGTTGGTACTTTTTTGCGTCATAGATTGTGGAGCAAAATATAAGATTTATTTTATTCATGATTTGTTCTTAGTGCGTTTCGGAATCTAACTCGTTGATTAGTGGCAAGAAGGGTGAGTTTGTTTTTTATTTATTTATTATATTGAGGTACTTAGATTGTTCTCAAATGCTAGGCTTAGAATCTTATCTGATAAAAGGCAGGTAGAAGACGCTATTATGTACCTGTATAAGCGTGTCTACATTTGGGTTTCTTAATTTTTTTTGTTTTAAAAAGACGCAAATTTATACGTTTGGAGAGTATTTAGATAAGATTATCTATACATATTATATTTATAATATATCTTAGTTTGAAAACAGCACGAATAACAACACCATGATCCAATTATTGTCACATTCTTCAACCGGGTCGTTCTTTACTGATATTCCTATCATCAAAAAGGTTGTTTATTTTCCAAGTTTTGACGTAATTATCTGTCTAGACAGCTTTTAGCGACACAGGTCACTTTTTTTTCATTAACTTGGATAAGGAAAAATCTAGGCAATATTAATAAAAAGTCAGGGAAGGAAAGTTTTGGGTATAAATGACCAACAATTGTAGTTCTTCGGCAATGGATTGGGACTGTCCGGATAATGTGTGTGTTAATAGATAGGTTAGGTCAACTTGATCGTTGACCTGGCGGTTATCCGGCGAGTTTTGATGTACATGATAGTATTGCCTTTATGAGATGGTAAACAAGTGGACAACACATTGTGACTGGGAAACTGAATACATAATGCATAAGGTTGTTGGTCCTTATCCAAGTAATTGAAGGCAATGTGGCTTTTCATAAAAATGTCATGTACTTTTTGATGTTTGCAGAAAAAGCATAATTTCATGATGTATTATTTTATGACATTTTCAGTATTAAGGGTGATTTTAGTTACAGAACAAGACGGAAAGTTTTCAATAGTTTGTGCCTGGTAATAATTTAGTCAAAATATTGGTTTTAACAAAATATAACATCACGCCTATATTTCCCGAAGAGGTAGGCAGAGGTTTTAACTATAGTACACCCATATTTTGCCAGTTATTATAGGTCCCAATGTAATAGAGGGCGAGCTTGTTTTAAAATTAACTTTTTCCTGAGGTACTTAGTTTTGTTTTGAATAATTGTATTAAAGATATGTTTTCTCCCTCTAGGACCCCAAGAATGTAATGGTAGAATAGTATTAGATTGCAAAGAAACCGCAAATAATCAAAGTTTCTGATGAACATCGCTCCAATGAGGTTTTAATCTCGCCCTAATATCATTTATTTTCCTTTGATTGACATCAAAACAGTTCACGAAGGTCCGATGTCGCACCTTCATTAAAACTTCAGGAGGTCACCTAAGCATAGGGTGGCCAGCAGGGGAGATCTCCCTAATTCTGGGAAATTTACCTTGTGTTGCAATCAGGAAATTGGGAACCAATTTTTTTGGGAGTGTAAGAGTATTTTGTTATGTTAAAAAGAAGATATTATGTTAAGAAGAAGATAATTATCTATCTTTATTTTAAAATTGACCTTCAGGGCGGACGTAGGCTACTTAGAAACGAAAAGACATGGTTTTTTACTGCCTTCTAAAATTAATTAGGCTGAAATTCATGACAAAACACAATATGAACACATCTGTATATAGCCTCTTGTGTTAACCAATTTTTCAAATACAATATCTAATGGTAACAAACGTTTTTCTTCGATTATAAAGCCAAGCTCTCTAGGCAATCGTCAGTCTTACATGAGTAAATGAAGCTTAAATAATATGTAATCTTAATCCAACACAGAGGGTGAACTTATAAACGATACTAAAATGTATTTTAAGATGAACACTTCTCCAGTCTATTGTCATCTCTGTGACATGCAAATGACAGTGACAGGCATAATTTAATCAATTATTCAACTGTCAATATTTATTAGCAAGGAGGATTGTATCTTTCTTTAACTGCAACGCGTAACTTTTCACCCCAAACAAATAAAACTGTATGTAAAACAAAAAACGATCGATAGAACAAACCGGCCATCAAACATTAGTTTAATCCTATTCAAATAATAGCTATGCAATCATTCCGTTACCAAACTGCCCGACCAACATTGGCAACCCAAGTTATCTGCCAAAGAGTTGCAAAGCTGATTATAGGCAACAACTTTGTCAGTTGTTACCAAAAGTACCAATGTTTGGAACGTATCTTGGCCTTGGTTTATGAAGGCTTTCTAGGGCTTGTAATGTGATACTTTTATACTTTGAGTTTGTGATCTTTAAGAAGAAGATAGATCGGTTTTTTATGAGTGCTTTCTAGCGTTAAGGGATTGAGAATTGGGGATAATAGATTGTGTTTTGTTAAAAAATAAGTTAGGTGTTTTTTTCTTATACCATTTCTAGATGATTTGTGGGTGGTATGCGACAGAAGAGCGTAAGTTTTTGATGCGATTAGAATTAAATTACACTGCAATTAAGGCGAACACAAGTTTTTAATTTTTGCTTAACGTTTCGACCGAGTTGCACCGGCCGTAGATTTGATTAGTATGCCGAAGAGACTCAGTCAGCTCTTTGTTCAAGTTAAAATATGTGATTTATTTCCGTAATATTTGGAGTTTTTTGCTGGTTTTTATCCATAGGAACGATAACTGGAACCGTGCAACTAGCTATCTTGACTTTTCATAAACGTCTGTTTCATCATCATCATCAGCCAGAAGACGTCCACGTGAACAAAGGCCCCTCAGAACGCCACAGTGAACGACAACTTGCCTATAATTAGTTTATAATTATAAATTAAAAACATAAATTGAACGTTTCTAAATACAGACAGTATATTACAATAGTACCCTAATCCTTTATGTCAATTTAAGCAAAGCCACTTTCAATAGAGAGGTAGCTGAACATCGACGTTGAAGTATAAATTGAACATAATGCCTTGAAATTATTTTGGCAGGAAGGTGTCGCGTTTCATTACTCAGCAGACCATTATCTTAAAAGCCTGCCTCAATTTGAAACTAGACCTGCCACCAAACATCTGTATTAGCTCTGTGAACACACTGAAATGACTCACTATTCATTATTATTTATCACTAATATTACACCTTTGTTTCTCTTGTACTAGTTGTGGTGGCCTAGGGTACATATTATACCGATTCTGTATTTTTATTTTAATATAAGATTATAAGAATTGAAAATTTGTGTGTAGTTAAATTTTATCTTGGACTTTTTGGAAAATTTTTGTGTCGAATTTAGGGCTGTATGGGCTCAAAACAAGAATAAAAAACTGCGTTTTAAAACACGAAAACAAAATTGAAATATTATCCTTTAGGTTTTTAGTGGTGCCTAGAATTTAGATCAGATAACGACAATCTGTATATGGGACAAATTCGAGAGTCATCATCATCATCACCAGTCGGAAAACGTCCACTGTTGAACAAAGGCCTCCCACTTAGAACGTTATAATTCGAGAGTATATACTTTCAATAAAAAAAACAATGTCTGTCCACAAATTGTCGGAGAAATCATTGAAGATACATACAAACAAATATAAAACCTCATTTTTTGAAGTTGGTTAAAAACGATAGAGGATACTAACAACCCTTTTATGTAAAGCAGTATCTAAGTTAAGAACAATCTCCTTAAAATAAGATACCTACGTCTCTTTACCGGTTCATTAAAACTTCCAGGCGCGGGCACCGGACATTGACCTTTATTTGTCCGGATATTTAATAATTCACTCTTGTTACAAAGCTTTATGATTTTCCTCCTTCTTTAGAGGTTATTTTCGTTTGTATCATATTATTTGGCTTTATTCTTTTTAGGAGTTAAATATACAACGGCCTGCAAAACGAAGTATTACTTTTAACATTGCAATAACTTTTGTGAATAAAAAGTTTGAAATAAAATGGTAATGTATAGTTTACTATAGTTTCAAAGAAAACTGATAAAATTTGCTGTTAAACGTTATTTATTTTGTATCTCTAACTTCTATAGTTTAGAAAAAATGTTATGTGAATAAATTAGTTTTGCAGGCCTGTGTAGAAAATGAGATGAGAAAATAAATGAGAGAGGAGTAAAACCTAGTTTTATTTCAATGACAAAATCAAACTTTAACCCTAAAGTTTCCAAGTCATATTCTAATCCTTTTTTTAACCTATCATTTTATTATGAGTCCAAAATAATTATTTTTTTTGATACCTCATGCCAATTTTATTTTTTGTGTCAATAGTTTTTAGCCTAAAATGAGGTTCACGCCCTCTCTGAAGAGTAATTACAAAATAAATTCTACCACCTCTAAACTTTACTCAATCTGTCAAGTTACCAGCTTTATATTGATATTACTAAGTATACAATTTTCTAAGAAACATGTCTTCGAAGTAATAACATAAATTGAGTTTCGCTGCAATCAAATTGGAAATCAAAAGTGGATCCAATCCACTTCGACTACGCATCTTGAATTTTAAGCTCACAATCGATTACAGCCACTTGGTACCTCCAAAAACTAATTAACTCTGACTCTAAATCAACAAAAAACTAATTGCATTATCTCGACCCACAGGGATTTCAACCTTATTGTTTTAAGATAAGATTTAAAATGCGATTGTGGCAGTTTTTGCCACGTGTATCGCAGATCGTTCTATTCATGATGGATGGGTACCACACTTATCATGTCAAACGTGTGTCTGTGGTTGCAGATGGCTTCAAGGTTCGATTGAGGAGGGGTGGCCTTTTCACCCCCCTAAATATATGTCAAGGAGGTTGAATATTGAAAGGAATGTCGCTATGTTTGCGGAATTATTTTTTGAGAGACGTTTTGTATTGGCTGGAAAAAGACGTTGGATATTTTGTGGTAGATGTTCACGTGTGGTTATTGTTGCTTAGTTTGAAATTATAAGACTGCCTCGTTGGTTTAGTGGTCGCAAACGCGACGGCTGAGCATGAGGTTCTTGGTTCAAATCCCGGGTCGGGCAATGTGTATTTGGGATTTTTCATTAGACAATTCTCAGTAGCAGCACCGAGTCTGGATTTTTGTCTAGTTGATGGCATTAGCCTCGCCCCTCATTACGTTGGGACCTATGACATAACTACCAAAATTTAGGTATACTATACAATCCCTTCGGCGAATACAGGCGTGACGTCATGTTATATAATAATACCAATAATATAATTGATATTATATTGTGATAAAATATTACATAAACATTTTAAGTTTGTTCTTTCATTGGTAACAGGCTATTACATAAACTATCTGATCACAAACGTACTCAATTACAACAAATATTTATGTCGCTAGCAAAAGTAGTTTTGGGGGACCAAAGCCCTTAAGCCGGGGTCTGTCAAAATTTGACCGTCTAGTTTTAATCGGTTTTATTTTAAGGGTTGGGTCACCCAATCAGGAAGGTTAACCCGTATCATTGATGTAGTTATACAATATGTTTTTCATGTAAGGTTCCATCATCATCATCAGCCGGATGACGTCCACTGTTGAACAGTAGCCTCTTATTTACAACGCCATAACATGTAAGGCTTATTTTTCAAGTAACCATAAGACATAAAAACTTGCACAAGCTCCTAGACCTAGAACTAATAACTCCAAATTATCAAAATCCCTTTTTTCTCGTAGGTAGGACTCAGTATGTCATAGGAGGCGACTAAGGGAAAATCCCGAAGATGGGCAGCAGCGTCTTCTGTAACTTCACCACCAATACTGAGATACCTGAGTCGCTTGCCAAGCGTGGGGAATATGGAAAATCCCTCTCCCCGCTTAAGGAGGAGGCCTTTGTTTAGTAGTGGACGTCTTCCGGCTGATGATGATGATGAGATGAATGATGAAAGTAATCCGTTTTTAAACATTACCCAATGCTTTGGTTGACTTTTATTGTCATTTTAGCATTTCGCAGGTCGCGGATTCAAATCCTGCTCGTGACCATCATTTTTCAAATTTCCTTTATCAGTTAAGATTACCCAATACAGTTTTTGCTCCTAAGTCAAGCGCAGTATTTTCCCAGTTATGTATTTTTCAACCGCCACATTTCTGTCACTCCATGAATGTTGAAACCGCCTCCATGATGAGTAAATTATGGATTACACGATGACAGTTGCTAGGGGAGGCAGTAAATGTTTGCTGCGTCAGTATGTTTTTACTGATTACCGTGTTGATGGAGTAAACAGGATAAATGTTAGGTTGGGTTATTTTCATGTGGTAATCGTTTTGCTTCGTGTTTTAATTTAATTAAATCAGGTGTTCACAAAGGTAGCTGGGTCGGTCTGGATGCGGAAGGTGGAGGACTGGATGTTGTGGCGCAACTTGGAAGAGGCGTATGTCCAGCAGTGGACCGCGATAGGTAAAGAGATTGTGCTGAGAGATGGGTAATAATTGTGTATTCATTAGGTGACATTTCCCATGACAGAGTCGCGACACGAAATTTACGTGCCCCACGCGATGTCGTCCAACGCGGGACTGGTCGCAAGTCGACGCTCTAGGAGCGTCATATTATACTAAATAAAATAAAAGATTTTAGTATAAAAATTGTCATGAATGATAGCTAAGAACCATCTCTAATGAACCATATATCCATTACCGAAAACCGCCTGAAAATATGTCACCCCATTTTTGAGAATATTGGCAATAATCATTTGTGTACAAACAACCTCTCACCCTAAACTCATATACCTTCTCTGTTCCGTCGTGGGTAAAAAGAAACACAACAACAGAAGAGAGAAACACACTAGATAACATCGCATTTCTTTGTTAACACTTGTGGCGAGCACATGTGTTCAAACTCAAAATTAAATTCGTCTGGATCTAACGCTGAGTACCTATTGACATCGCAATTCTGTTCTGCGCGACACTGTCGCACACATGAGGCCAGGAATGTGACTTTAGCAAAACATAAGATAACATCACTCCTGTATTCCCCGAAGGCGCAGGCAGAGGAGTGTAGTATACCCACATTATGCCAGTTTAGTTATAGGTCCTCATGTAATAGGGGGTGAGCCTACTACCATCCACCGGGCTCAAATCTGTAAGTAAATTTTAAAAATGATGGACACGAGCGGGACTTGAACCCGCGGTCTTCGCCGTACCGTGGCGCTGCTCTAACCAACTGGGCCGTGTCGCTACTCGCATCCATCGAATTCCAAGTTCCCTTTCAGTATTTACGTCTTAAGGGTGACGTCAGGTATTATCTGTTATTTACGTTTACCACGTTGATCTGCTGACTGCCTCGTTGGTCTAGTGGTTGCTAAGCGCGACTGCTGAGCACCAGGTCCTGGGTTTGAATCGTGGGTCGGGCAAAGTGTTACTGGGTTATTTCATTAGGTCATTCTCAGTAGCAGCACGGAGTCTGGATTTGTGCCCGGTTGATGGCAATAGGCTCGCCCCCTATTACATTGGGACCTAAAACATAACTGGCGAAATGTGGGTGTACTAAATGTGCACCCCTGCCTACTCCTTCGGGGAATACAGGCGTGATGTTATGTTATGTTACGATTACCAACTCAGTGTTATACGTTTAGAGCTATAAATCACTGAAACGTGCATAAATCACTGATTCTGAAATGATTTTAAATTTCCTTCCATTTTTCCTTAGTCTGTTTCATTTAACCCTGCAAGATGTAAAAGGTTATTACCAGATATTTATAAAAGAAACGTAATAAAAAGTATTTGTTTGACCATAACCCTTAAGGCGCTGATGGATCCTTTTGATGGTGTTTGCCTTAAAACCCTGATGAATTAGGTATCGGTATTAATTATTTTCTCGTAAACTTTTACTGTTTTCATAAAGCCTTACAAATGGGTTATAAAATACGCCTTTTATTTACATAGAAATAGAAAAGGGATGGACTATTTTCATTGTCAATATATAAATACAATTTTTTTTTTTTTTTTTGTATTTATGATTCAATTTTGGTTCGTGTATTGTTTAGCCTCACGCCTGTGTTCTCCGAGTCGTGGTGGCCTGGTGGTTGACATACTGGATTTGTATGCACTAGGTTGCAAGTTTAAACCCAGGCACTTATCAATGTGATTTTTTCGATGTCATGAAATACTTTCTTAGATATTCTAGGACATCTTTGACTGACGATGACGGAAATATCGTGAGGAAACCCGGATTTAATTAATTGAAATTGCCAATCCGCAGTTAGCTAGCGTGGTGATCAATGCTCAATCCTTCTTTTTTGGAATGTTACTGTATTTGAACCCTTTGTGCTTCGGAACTGGTTAACACATCTCAGAGCTATACGAGTAGGTATAGAATAATTAAACATGCATTTTGTTTCAACCTACCCGACCATCAAATTCCAGGAATATACCAAAAGAAAAACCCATTCACCTAATTAATCAACCCTGTCGGCACTTCAGTGTAACTTGACCAAAATTTACTCAAAACCCAACCAACCCCTACATTTAAAAGAATGGGCAGGTGATTAATTATTTATATCCCTTTTTAACAAACACTCGTAACAAATTGAAGGCTCCAAGTGTAATTAAGGGTTTGGAACAGCTTAAAATTTGTTGTCCAAAAAATAAGGGCTATTGTTACCTTCAAGAACGTTTGTTTGTTTCTTGTTTGGTCAGGAATTAGAAGGGTTAACGTGTTTGTTCAGATGTGGCAAGAAATATTCTGTTCTACAAATTTGTATTAAAAACAAACTCTGTGATGTTTCTTTTAGATTTGGATTACTCGCTTTGTTATTCATTTTTAACCCTTGACGCGTGGCGTGTTATAAGTTTGACCGCTAAGTGTGTCTGTCTGTCTGTGGCACAGAAGATCTTAAACGGGTGAAGCGATTTGGATGCGGTTTGGTGCGAGACGGGTTTCGAACTTGCGTGACTAGGCTCTCCAACTGTTATAACACTCGGCTATCAGTGCATGCAATACGGGCGCTTAGTAAAAATTAAGATCATAGTTGCATGGTGCCAAAAATGTCATTCCTATGGAGAAGAACTGCAAATGAAAATAAACATTAACATGGCTTAAAAACTATCGTCAAGAAATAATGTTTGTAATCACCCAAACGAGCGCAACTGAGAGATTGAAAAGCACTTGAATATTAAATTAAAAACTGCATCCCTCTGTAGTTTATCTCGCTGGGCAATATAATTTAATTATACCTGGTTTTCAGTCCAATTAAAAATGTATGCAAAAGTAAAAATGTATTTTAATGTACGCAATAGTTTCAGAAAGCTGTTTGGTACGATTTTCATATTAAAAGCAATTTGAGGGGCTAGTAGGCACATAGGTATAAATCAGTTGTTAATATTATTTTAGAGTTGCGGGTTCGATTCCCGCACAGGGCTAAACTTTGTGCGAACCACAGATGTTTGCCCCGAGTTTGGGTGTTTGTGTATGTGATATTTCGTGTTTGTGAAACGCACCCACGACACAGGAGAAATTCTTAGAGTGGGGCGACGTTTTTATAAAAAAAAAATAGTCAATGCGGTAAAATATTTTGAAGCCTATCTATTTTATCATTATTCTTTGGTAAAACCTACAGATTACTATAGAGATATATACTACAGAAACCTACAGGTTCTACACATTAACGGTGACACGCTGAGTGCGCGTGATATATAAGATATGTAGAAGGGCGACAATCGTTTCCTTGCTTGAATACGAACGAAAATTGCGAATGATTTATTCATTTTCAGGGACTCTACACAGATAGTAAGACGCGCAGAAGATCCATTGTTTAAAATTATAATTATTTGTACCAGCGTATGCTACTTGGAAGAATCAGTAACTGCTTGATTAATCCAGGATAGGATTTATCTATGTACAAAATTTGGATTTGTATTAAAAAAAAACGTACCCCACACTAGGAATTTCTCTCGTATCGTGGATATTGCCGGCAACCGGCCACAAATTAGACTCCGTGCTGCTAATGTAAAACCTAGCGAAAAAACACTTTTTTTAAAAAACGTCGTTCTACACTAGGAATTTCTCCCGTATTGTGGGTGCGTTTCACAAGCATAAAATATCATATTTATACACAAACACAGAGATTCAGATCGAACATCTGCGGATCGCGCACATATTTGTCCCGTGCGGGAAGCGAACCTATCGCTTAGCCACAGCACCATTTGGGTCGTCAGTTTGCCTGACCCAGGATTCAAACCCTGGACCTTATGCTCAGCAGCGCTTTATCATCACCGTCATCATCAGCCGGAAGACGTCCACTGTTGAACAAAGGCCTCTATGAACAACAGCTTGCCATTTGCATCCACCGCTTGCCCGCAGCGCTTAGCGACCACAAACCCAATGAGTCAATAATTATAACAAAGCTTGTTTGAAATGGCATTTCTGCCAATCACTCTCCATATGTCTGGGATGCTTATACTCTATACGATTTTATGTAGCACCAGCTTTTGTTGGAGATTTGATGGAAATGATGAGTGTAACGCCTGTCGACATTTCAAAACATTTTATAACATTATGCATGTACCCTGTCTTTGTTTGTAGGCGGAGGCGTAGTGTATACCTTGTTTTGGCTTATAATAGAACCTATTTGATCATAATGTGGCTTAGAATAGGTAAAGGATTGTGTATTTAAAATTACGTGTCAAAAATTACAGCTAAATGGATTTGTTCAATTAATTACATATTTATTTAATTTCAATTATGGACAGTTAAACTTTTTTTGTCTTTGAAACTAACCTCTATGTTTTTTTTATTATTAGTAGTAGTTTTATCTTAGCAAATGGAAATCCAGAAGAAGCTTATGTCCAATAATTGTCCAACAGTGGAATGATAGGCTGATAATGATGATGATGAAATGGAAATCCATGGTCTCTGCCTACCCCTCCTCTGAGAAACTGGCGGGACTTTATGTATGTATGTAGTAGTTTTAATTCTAATTTTAATTGTATTACTATATTTGTCTTCTTCAAACTTTGGGCCAGCAGTTATTAACATAGAAATGTATTCTTCACATTCAATTTAACTGCAATATAAAACCTGTACTCAGTTTTAAAGTCACTTACATAAACATCACGCCTCTATCCCCCGGGGTTGGCGGAGGTTCACATACAGTACACCCACATTTCGCCAGTTATGTTTTTAGTCCCAATGTAATAGAGAAAGAGACATTGCCATCAACCGGGCACAATTCCAGTCACCGTGCTGCTACTAAGACACAAATACATGCCAAAATCTTCGTCCAATCTTCGGCGCTACGTTATTCACGAGCTGAAGCTCCATACAATATATATTATTATATAAAACACGTCAGTATATACACGACAATACCTATGTTATAACACAATTTGGCTCGCGCCCGCGCCCGCGTGGAAACCTCATGAATACCTAAAGGCTTCAATTGATCCAGAAACTAGAAACTAGTCAGGCATATAGGCCGTGTGTAAGATGATATTATGTACTCACACACTCGAATATAAGGTAGATAGATATGTATGTATAAAGACATATTAAGTAGCCTATTTATTTTAGTCATAGTAGGCTATGTTTACTGAATTTGGGTGCTAGTTCAAATCCCATGTATTTAATGTATGTACATAACTAGTTGCGCCCCGTGGTATCACCCGCTACATTTTTTCAGGATAAAAAGTAGCCTATGTGTTAATCCAGGGTATCAGCTACCTCCATACGAAATTTTATTAAAATCGGTCGAGCCGTTTGAGCGTGGAGAGGTAACAAACATACATACACACTCAAGCTTTCGCCTTTATAATATTAGTGTAAAGTGTGATTACGGTTTTAAAAAGATTCGGTACCCATGGTTACACTAACACTCACACAATTTTATTGCACTTGTTTGGACTTCAAAAGAGACCTTGACCCTTGAATTTGTTTCAGCATTTATTCCCAGAGGTAGTAAATTAGGATATGTCGACGCCATCTAGTTAAAAAAAGAACAACGTTCAAGTGTTTCCTATAAACCTATTTACGAAATAAAAATAATTTTGCAAAAATATTTTTACGTGTCGTGGTGGTCTAGTGGTTAACATACCGGATTTGTATGCACAAGGTTGCAGGTTCAAACTCAGGCGAGTATCAATGTGACTTTTTTAATGTTATAAATACTTTCTTAGTTATTCTAAAACACCACTGACTAACGGTAACGGAAAAAATCATGAGGAAACCTGGATTTAATTATCTGAAATCGCCAACCCGCAGTGAGCTAGCGTGGTGATCAATGCTCAATCCTTTTCTATTCGAAAAGAGGCCTTTGCCCTGCAGTGGGACAGCTATAGACTGATATTATTATATTCTTTATTTATATACAATTCTTATAGATTACATTTTTAAATAATATATCAATATAAAAAATACAATATTATAAAACATGGGGCCCAACCAGCAGCGGGAACAGGGTCCAAGCTGCCGGTGATTAGGGCTCCAGAGAGAGGAACCTCCTCACAATGAGTGCCGTGTCAAGGAGTACCGCTATTATTATTATAAAAACGTAAAGACTACGATAAAAAAATATTTGTTACCTAGAAAAGTCCGGAGTATTTTATTTGTGTTTAAGTAAATATATCTCCAACCTCTTTCCCCAAACCATCAAATCCATTAATTACGTTTATTACTTACAAGATAAGCGGTCTAATAATGTAGGTGCGCATCCCATACATACATACAACTTAAATACAATAAATAATAAGCTTGGTGCCCCATTTTGAGGATTAAGCGCCTAATTATTTTCGTGCGACTTATATTTTGCAAGTTCAGATAAGACCCTCCAATATTTCTAAGTACCCTTACGCAAATGTAATTTATTGGACATTGATAAGGTGAATTTTAATAAGGTAGATAGCAGAGGGTTCGTAGTTTATGAAGTGAAGGCGGAGGTATACTCTTTTATCAGTAATAGTACACAACGATTAATAACCAGGGCCTCTGGATAAGTGGTCAAAAGTTTGAGGAATAGAATGGAAAATATTTGTTTATTTAAGTATTCCCCGAAGGGGTAGGCAGAGGTGCACATACAGTACACCTACATTTCGCCAGTTATGTTTTTAGGTTCCAATGTAATAGGGGGCGAGCCTATTGCCATTAACCGGGCACAAATCCAGACTCCGTGCTGCTACTGAGAATTACCCAACGGAAAACCCAGTAACATTTTGCCCGACCCGGGATTCGAACCTAGGACCTCTTGAACAGCAGTCGCGCTTAGCAACCACTAGACCAACGAGGCAGTGAAATATGTAATATTGCCATTAATTTGGCTAACATCAGGTTTGTTACCAAGTTTATACAATCTCCCTCTCACGGATCTCCAATGTACTTGTATAGAAAATAGAAAACCCTATATGGCTTTAGAATCGACTTGACATTCCATAAAGGAATTACAAAGCAATACATTTCTCCCAACACAAACGAAGTATCTAATAGTAATCTCGACTCTTTACAATCTATAATCGTTCGCGTCTCGGAATCGTTCCGTCCCCGCCGCATGTGAGTACTCCTACTGGAAATTCTATTATGTTCAACACAATGGCAGCCATTTTATTTTTCACGAAGGTATAAACACGCTGCCGCCTCCGACCGTTCTCTTCAAATTTTATGTACTGAAAATTGTTATTTCAAGAATCCTGTTTCATATGCTTTGCGGCGGATACTATTGGTTTATGTTTGAAACGAAGAAGGATCGTGTTTCATAGCATTAGTGGTAATGTAAACATTTGAATATGCGCGCGCATGATGTGACGTCAAATGCTGAATCTCACAAGTAGAGTTTGCGATCAGCTGTTGGGTTGTTGACATCGTCGTTGAACATTAATAAAGCACAAAAAACATTTTTTTAATATTATAATTAATGCCTAATTAGTGAAGTGGCTAAGCGATACGACTACTGCAGAGGTTGCTGCTTCGATTCCCGCACGGGACAAATATTTGTGTGATCCGCAGATGTTTGTCCCAATTCCAATGGTTTTTGTGTATGCGATATTTCATGTTTGTAAAACGCACCCACGATAAAGGTGGAAATTTAGAGTAGGGTGATGTTTAAAGAAAAACTGTTACGTCATACCCAGGTCATACATAAACCATATCAACCATAACATTATTTAAACAGTTGTAATGATGTGGATTATCTTTAAAAGAGACCTTGACCCCTGAGTTTGTTTCGGTATTTCTTCTCAGTGGTAGTCAGGCCGATGCTATCTAGTTTAAAAAAAATGACGTGTAAAAGTGTTTTTTTGAAACCTATTTACAGAAATAAAATCATTTATCATTTATCAATGTACCAGTGCACCTATCTGAAATACACCAACCAGATCTGTTAAACCAAACAGCGAACGTTTAATTAACTAAATAGTCTGCTTACTCTCTAAAACAAAAACTATATCATGTAAAATTATTTAAATGTTGACATCTAAAACATCAGTATTCATGCCACGGAAATTTTTCATGCGTCTGCCGTAGCAAATTCGTAGCTTTCCGCTACGCCGTCTCCGTAGACGTGCTACGACAGGATATTAACCTGTCCGACTTTAGTTGAAAGCTTTTATTTTCCTCAGTTAAGCTTTTAAACATGAATTTTTAACTTGAATTTTCCGTCTTACTATATTTTGTGGGATAACTTGAAATTGAACTTAAGTATTTGAGGTGCAACTTAGGTCGCCGTTAGGTTAATGGCTTAAGTGTTTGTACTTAACTTAGATAATGGTTGTTGCACTATATCGTGTGTAAGTTAGTTTATAATACTTGGTGTTAAGTATTTTATTTAGAGTACTCTGTAATATTTAAGCGCACTCTTTGAGAATTAGTTAATGATTATAAATAAATTAATTACATTTTTACATTATTTTTTTAGTTATTAGTAAAACAGATTATAAAGTATGAAATACTCTGCCTCGCTGGTCTAGTGGTTGCTATGTGTGACTGCCGTGCATGAGGTACCGGATTCAAATCAGTCGGGCAAACTGTTACTGGATTTTTCCATAGGGTAATTCTCAATAGCAGCACGGATTCTGGCTGTGTGCCTGGTTGATGGCAATAGGCTCGCCCCCTATTCAATTGAGACCTCTAACATAATTGGCAAAATGTGAGTATACATTACAGTCACCTCTGCCTTCCTCTTCGGGGAATACAGGCGTGATGTTATGTTGTGTTTATATAGAAAATATTATTTGTAGTTTTAAGTTTTCGCGTTATTGTAATCGAAATTTTTGTGTACTACTCGTACGCATCGACGAATCAGTAAAAATCTTAAAAAATTGGCTTTTTAGCCTTGTATCGAAACTAAAAGTCATTCTAAAAATCACCCCAAAACAATCAGATTCAGAAAATAAAAACCAAATTTAAAATATATTCCAGCCAAAAAAAGTCCTAACTTGAGTCAATACAGTGTACTGTGACCTTAGGGGTAAATATGTAATGTAAGTACATACATTTTCATGTATTTAGCTTGTATAAACTAATCTTGAGAAATTAAACAAATTAAAATATTAAAAAAAAAAAAAGGTTGCAATTTCATTATTAACAGTAAGGATAATATAATTAAGGTAATAATAAAAGTAAAGAAAAAAAGAAGAAACATATTCCTAGTTAATGTATATAATCTTCAAAAGTTTAAAAACCACTTAATATTATACGTAAAGTATTTAAGAAGCCCCGTACATGGGACGACGGATCGCAGCGAGTCATCGAGCAGACCGATCGCAGCGACAGATCGTACGTGTCAACATCGCAAATGATATCGTGTCATATATATTTTATAGGTACCGATGTAATAGATGGCAAGCATATTGCCATCAACCAAGCACAAATCCAGACTTCGTGCTGCTACTGAGAATTACCTAAAGGAAAACCTACTTGGTTTTCCTTGTCCAACTTGCCCGATTCGGTATTTGAACCCAGGACCTCGTGCTCAGCAGACGCGGTAAGCGACCACTGAATCGCTGTGATCCATCACCCAGTATATAGTCACCTTAAAGTAACAATGGTTGAACGACCGAATCTCATTCGTTCATTCATTCGCAGGCTCGACAAATTTTTATTATGTTTGGTGAATAGAAACACTGGCCGCGGAAACTTACGACAGGCTTTAGATCTTGGGAATTGAAAGTAATTCCCTCCGGCCCCGTATTACCTAAATTAAATTATTCTTTCAGACCTTGTAAATAGGTATTACAGTAACTCCTTGTATAAAGGTCTTTGACCTTGGGTACCAAGGTTCTTACACTCGGATTCTAGTTAAATCCCTAGTTATATAAACATTGCCTCGTTGGTCTAGTGGTTGCTAAGCACAACTGCTGAGCTTGAGGTTCTGGGTTCGAATCCTGGGTCGGGCAAAGTGTTACTGGGTTTTTCCATTAGGTTCAGTAGCAGCACGGAGTCTGGATTTGTGCCTGGTTGATGGAAATAGGCTCGCCCCCTATTACATTGGGACCTAAAACATAACTGGCGGAATGTGGGTGTATTATATGTGCACCTCTGCCTAGCTTTTCGGGGAATACAGGCGAGATGTTAAATCTCTTATCTTCGGTTCAAACGACAACCTATTGATACAATACTTGGAACAAAAAACTGGGAAACTTTCTTTAGGGGATCTCCGTATCAAGAGGCGGCAAATCCCCACAGAAGTGTATATTAGTAACACATAAATTGATCGACGTTTTTCCTCTAAGGAAGTTAGTTAGCGATGAAACTGAACGTTGAAGGTTCGTCTGCTGCGGGAAATGCCCTCGGAGCAACAAGTTCCGCTCAGTCTCAGTGGAACTTTGGAAACTTTTGGGATTGGCCCAAGTTGGAGGCTGTAGCAGTATTTTTCATGACTTCATACATACATTATCAGCCGGAACACGTCCACTATTGAACAAAGAACATCTCCTGTATCATGGGTGCATTTCACAAACACACAAATACCGACTTTGGACAAACATCTGGGGACCGCACAATTTTCGTCCCGTGCAGAAATTGAACCCGCAACCCTTAACGCAGCAGTCCAATGGCTTAGCCACTGCGCCAAGTAGGTAGTCGAATTATTTATAACTTCAGCATCATTCGTCCCCGTCGATGTTAACTGGTAACGTGCCCAAAAAACAAGCAAAAAAACTTTGCCAGCCCTTCGGTCACGTGTGGAGTTGAATAAACATTTCGCTAAATTTCTTGTGACTTGGACCACACTTCTGTGACGTCACGGTGGTAGCGCTCACAATCGGAGCATCCATCAGCGTTACAGCGCGTTTAGCGGCGACTCGCCTCATTGTGATGACGTCATATTAGCCTCAAATTCTTTATTTTTTGGGTGAAGACAAAGTAGTCATGTTAACAAGACTAGTATATAATGGAACATTCCTCTTTTATGTTAGAGGCCAGCGATCTCCGTAAGCAATTGTTTCTAAAAATATATTTTTTTAATAAATCTTCACGCGTGCACTAGGAATTTCTCCTGTATCGTGGATGCGTTTCACATACACAAACAGTTGACAACATGAAATATTACATACACAAACATCCAGACTTGTGACGAACATCGGCGGATCGCACAATTTTTGCCCCGTGCGGGATTCGAACCCTCGGCTCTTAGCGCAGCAGTCCAATCGCTTAGCCATTGCGCCAATCCGGTCATCATATTTGCGTCATAAGACAAAATGTTACAAAAACATGTTTATCGTATATCAATATTTACATATACCTAATTCCGATATATCTGACATCAAGATCAATGTTCTTTGAATGTACCCCGCAGCAACGTCTATAATGTCGAGGAATACATTACTTTCTTCTCCCCTAAGCCTAGTACTTAGGCAAAAAGGTTTTCTTGGTACAAATATAATATTATATTTGTTCGACGAATCTTTTGAAGCATATTGTCCGGTCGGTAAAAATATTGCTGTTTTCTGGCTATTTTCTCATGTAGAGGACTGATTTATGCAAAAATGGTATTGTATACACTCTACTACGATTTTAATGTATTTTGAAGTCCCGATTGGCACAGTAGCTAGAAATTAGGTGTGCCGGTTTCCTCACGATGTTTTCCTTCACCGATTGCAGCAATTGATAACTTTGTAGTACGCACATGAATTTGAAAAAACATTGGTGCGTATCGGGTTTCGAACTGGCGACCTTTGACTTGGCAGTCCAACGGTCATACCACCCGGCTATGCTCTGCATTAGGCTTATATGCTGGGGGTTTCAATTTTCTTACGACACTCACGGTAGGAAAGGGACTGCTAAATTTTAGGCCGGACACCACTCGGCAATTCATAACCTAACCAAACCCATCTCTCCTTATACCACTCCAGAAAATACAAGTCATGTTTGATTCGAAAACAGACGAATTCATGAATTAAATTCACAAACAAATACCGGTTAGGAAAGACAGACCGACAGGTACCACCGCGGGATGTCGCTTGCGATTAACGATGCGCAGACAATAGAAATGCTCCACTGAATTGATACTGTATTGTCATCCTGGAGAGAGCAACAGTTTGGAGGATCAGGATGCTGCGTTTGTTTGAATGTAGTTGTTTTATTTGGATGGAAGTTGTATGTGATCATTAGGCTTGTATTAGTGAAAGAGACGTTTGACATACCTATTGCATTGTCTGTTTATCATGAGTTGCGTTATAATGCGTTTTTTTATAGGAGCGAGGCTTGTTTATTATAGAGTTATTTAAAGACATGGTTGGTCATCATTAAATGGTGTTATCTATTACTACATAGAAGATAATTATTGGTCTGTCTCGCTCATACCAGAAGAACGGTCCGTAGCTGAAACCGAGAAGCGTCAGTAGAACAATAACAGGCTGTTCATTTACTGTTAAAACTTTTACAGCCGGATATAAATATATAACGTAAATTTCATTTATTTTTCCGTTCAAAATACTACCTACACACGCCCAGCAAGAGAAACTCGCGATGTCATGGCGCGACGCGCGATGATTGACGACAGAGCGGCCTGTATCGGACTAAATCGATTCTGTATTAGGTGACAGTTACACCTGTTAGGATACAAGGCTCGGTGTTAGTGTAGTTTACTATTTAATATACATTATATCCACAGTGAGCTAGCGTGCGTCGAGCCTCCCACCAGGTGGACCGACGATATTGTCAGAATTGCGGGCAAGCGGTGGATGCAATTGGCAAGCTGTCGTTCATTGTGGCGTTTAAAGAGAAAAGGGGCCTGCCTTTGTTCAACAGTGGACGTCTTCCGGCTAATGATGAAGATGAAGATGATGAAGAGTTAGCGTGAGAATCAATCCTATATGGGAAGAGGCCCTTGGCCTGCAGTGGGACAGTTATAGGCTATTATAATATTCATGCCTTTAATAGCTACATACTTATCTGGGAAGGGGAATGTGGTACTTCTTCATTTGGAGTTTGTTCGCTGTCGCCTCTTGTTGTCTCAAAGGCTGAGCTCACAATCAAGAATACTTGTGTGAACACAAATCTATAGCAAATAATTATATATATGACAAATATAGGCCTCCCCCAAGGTACGCCACAAGGTCCGTTCTCCCGTTTTCGCTACAGTTCACTACCTTGGAATAGTAGGGCGGCCGGGAACTGGGGGCCGGTTTATTTGGTTACTCGTCATGGGGGGTTTTGCGCATAGCCACCACGCTGGGCAAGCGGGTTGACAACAGCAGTATGTGATGGTGAATGCTGTTGCCTATCCCCCGGGAATAGTAGTTAGTTGCCTCTTACAAAACCCATGGGAGGAAAGGTGGTGGTCTATGCAGGCCGGATTTCGTACGGCACGGAGGTACTTTAAGTGCACCCAACTTCCCCCATTCCGTAGAAAGCATGACTATGTTCATGAATAGGGTTGTGCCACATCGGATTCTCCTAATAAAGTTCCCTATGATACACGACACGTCACGTCCCAGCAGACAGGGTTGTCGCTCCATGATTGACGAGATACAAACCCGATACGTCCAGATAGATTGACAACCGCTGTGGTATTTTATCTGTGTTTTAGTACTGGCGTGATAAAATGGTTTTTGGGAGCGAGAGTACGGATCCTGTTGAGTCTGTAGAAAGTAGAAATCTAGGACTTAGCCGCGCATAAGCAATCATTTCTACAACATTATTAATTGATTGTCTCGTTAGTCGAGTGGTCGCTGAGTATGCCTGCTGAGCATGAGGTCGTGGGTATGAATCCCAGGTCGGGCAAAGTTATAAAGTTATTGAATTTACCCATTTGGTAATTCTCAGTACCGGCATGGAGTCTGGAATTTGCCTGGTTGATAGCTATAGGCTTGCTATTACATTGGGACCTATGGGGCCGTATCTCAGTAGGATGCTATAGCAGTGATGCCGGCAGCGCTTTTGTGGCCTTTCTTAGTGTTCAGGAGAGCCAAAGGGCTTTTTTTTATTCTTAAACAACACTTATCGATAGTTTAGACTGAGTAACAGCAATTATAGAGTGACAAATGCAACGCAAAGGATAGAGTAGTTTGGAGGAAGAAAGCCTTTGCCCAGCAGTAGGAAACAAAATAGGCTACGAAAACAAAAAAAAAACTGCAATTATATGAGACTAAAACATTTTCCAGTAAAATCTAACATAGAACATTTCTGTCCATCCCTTTTATAAATACTGGCGTAACCACATAGATACCTAACTGGTTCTATAACTGTTTCGTAGCCGTGTTCCTAGGTAACGGTCGTTCAGTGAAATAATTACAACTTGAAAATAACTAATTTGCAGCTTTTTGTTCCAAGTTAATTAAATTTTTCCGTTCTAAGTGCGCTAACGTGGCGTAATTCGTTTTTGGTCTGCTATTATTAGGTTGTAGATTGAGAATGTTATTCTTATTTGCTACCTGAAAACCGAGTTTTATGGGATGACCATACTAGTGTGGGTTAGTGGAATGTTTGTAGGTTGATGGATACATCCGCTAGAAGAGGGATCTTATTAAAAAAAACTACGTAACTCTACCGGATGCTCTGCCAAAACAAGCCCTTAGAGTCAATATTTTCTGACATGAAACCCCAATAATTGATTAACTTGAGCATCAAACCTGAGACTGTTGAGTAGTTGAAAATACCAACACAACTCCACCATGAATGCATGTGACATAAGCTCACGCCTGTGCACCCCGAAGAGGTACGCAGAGGTGCAAATATAGTACACCCACATTTCGCCAGTTCGTCATCAACCGGGCACAGATCCAGACCCCGTACTACTGAAAATTACCTAATTTAAAAACTCACTTTGCCCGACCCGAGATTCGAACCCAAGACCTCATACTCAGCAAACATTAGACTAACGAGGTACTGAGGCAGTCAATATCCGAATATTTCCATAAAATAACCATCGTGAATATTGCTACGAGTGTGAGAAGCCATATAACGAAAGGTGTATAATGTATATCGCCCACCTTTGTTACATAATATTATATGTTTACATAACTCAAAGCTTACTCACCCTCATTTTCATAAATATTCAATGAATTATTTTTATTACCCCTATCCAATGATATGTCAAAAAGTATAGATACGTTATATGCTAACAAAGTGAACGAGATAAGTATATTGAACTCTGAGTCCAAACTGCAATGCTACCCAAGATTACAATTGGCCCCTCTTCGAGTGTTCTAAATAAGCGCACTAGTAATATATTGTGTTTTTCAGGACAAGCCCACCACTCGTGCCCATCGTTAGGACTCCTGTAAGCCAGGATCTACAATGATAACCATTGAGAACCAACGAGGCGCCCCAGAGAAATGACTCGACTGTCTTGGAACCCGCAACGAAATCACATTAATATTTTAAAGGCGAAAGTTTGTAAGTATGGATGGATGTTTGTTACTCTTTCACGTAAAAACTACTAAAT
Source organism: Abrostola triplasia (assembly GCA_946251915.1). Lineage (NCBI taxonomy): Eukaryota > Metazoa > Arthropoda > Insecta > Lepidoptera > Noctuidae > Abrostola > Abrostola triplasia. Next base: position 922,534 of record OX276437.1, read on the forward strand.
GGATCTTAATAAAATTTCATATGGAGGTAGCTAACACCCCGGATTAACACAGGCTACTTTTTATCCCAAAAAATGTAGCAAGTAACACCGCGGGGCGCAGTTAGTTAATCATAAAAGAATATAGGTATAGGCAACACTATCAATTAGCAGAGTAGGAATATAAATTTAGTTCCCACTTCCCTAGTAACATATCTGTACTTTTTTTAAACATCATTGCCGCTATCGCTCTTCGTGGCCTATTGAAAACGCAATCCTTTCATAAAACAATAAAACATTCCCGAATATACGAATGCATTTAGTAAAACCTACATAGTTCGACCATTACCAACACTTTGAGCCTCGTTTGAGAACATATTATAATTGAACAGAGCTCTACTTATATTGGTCGACATATCGCGTGCTTTCTTTGAATAATCTTTATTTCCTGTTACCTTATCGGTTTTCTATGTGACTGTATCACGGATTTACATTATCAGGCGAGTTTCTGACCTATTGAGCTTAAAATAAAGTCGAAATTTAGTTTTTGTTATAGGGATTTAATGAAATTAATTTTAGATTTTGAATAAGCTGAAATGGTCTTTGTACTCTCTGTTATAAAGTTGAAATTTAAATGGGTATCGTTTATGGTGTAGGCCGGTCGACCGATGGTGTTATGCAAAGCCAAGATAACAGCAAAGCAAAACATTTTAATGCCTTTTATTGTAATAGTTTTCTGTAGTTTTTGTTTATGGCCTCAAGTTAAGTATTTAGCGGCTATGTAGAGCATACTTCAAATACGAACATGTACGCATGCGCTCTTGGAATTTGCTGCTAGCTTAAATTCCGAGTTTCGGGTAAGCTCGTTGCCATTAACAAAATTAAAAACAAACGGTACTTAGGACCTTTATGAAACTGAATGAATCGTTAATATGTTGTCCTTGACTATCTCGTTAGTCTAGTGGTCGCTATAATAAGCTCGACAGCTGGACATGAGGTCCTCGGTTCGAATCCCTGGTCGGACAAAGTGCTAATCAGTTTTTCTAATAGGTAATTCACAGCAGTGCGGAGTCTGGAATTGTGACCGGTTAGTGGCAAGAAGCTCGCCCCCTATTAGATTGGGACTTAACTGGCGAAATATCGGTGTATAATATGTGCACTCCTGCTTACCCCTTCGGGTAATACAGGCGTGATAATTATATGTTTATATAGCCATATAAGCTTGAGCGTGTGAGGAATGTGATGCGAGTGAATGAAAAATGAAGTAACTGAAGAAAATAAAGACACGAAAGAACTATGTCAGGATTGTAACGTATAAAAATCCTTGGCCTCTGCCTACCCCTCTGGGAAATAGACGTGACTTAATGTCTATATTTGTATGAGCTTGAGCCACATTGTGTCCAGTGAGCGTATTAACTCAAGGGGCATTGATAGTAAATTTTAATAATCGAGTCTCCATTGAGCCGTAAATTGAACGTCATATCATACATCACAGAAATTGGTTTATCCATCAACAGGACTGGATGATATTCTGGCTGTATATAAAATAATTATCGACGTCACTTTATGAGATTTTTTTGTATCATTACCCTCTCTGACTACCTCGTTGATCACCAAAAAAGTCACCGAAAAATCCGGCCTATTTTGGGCGGACCTTTAAAGGTCCAGGCGGTGTCAATAAAACCAGTACCCGAGTAAACATAATACCTATTTTTTTAATGCTAAGTAGGTGTGCGCTTTGCCACAATTCGTATATGGTAAGTGATATCGTGGCCTACGATGGACCGCGCCCAGCTAATAAAAATCGGTTCAATCTCGACTTGGAAACCGCTAACTTGTAGTTTTTTGGGAACAGGGAACCTGGCAAGGAATTCTTTTAGGCCTTATTTTGATTTTTTAATAGAAATACGCTGGAGTGACGTCACAGAAAGTACCCAAGCAAGCATATATAATACCTATTTTAATGACGTCACACGAAAGCAAGTTTAAAAAATGAGATAAAAATAAACCATTTTTAAAAAGATCAAAGCTTTGATCTCTTTTTTGTGGATACAGCTTTTTAATTTCTTAACTTAAAGCATTAATTAGTGCATAAATATTATAATTAATATAAAGTCGAAAAGGTCTAGAAATAAGGCTAGAAATAAGTTCGTAAATATTTATATTGAGATTTTCCTAAGCTAATAACTTTAATAACTTCAACGTGATAAACGGCCTTCAAATCGTACCTACGCAGTATTTTCGTAAAATATCTAGTTTTACCAAACATAACATAACATCACGCCTGTATTCCCCGAAGGGGTAGGCAGAGGTGCACATATAGTACACCCACATTTCACCAGTTATGTTTTTAGGTCCCAATTTAATAGGCGGCGAGCCCATTGCCATCAACCGGGCACAAATCCAGACTCCGTGCTGCTATTGAGAATTACCTAATGGAAAAACCCAGTAACACTTTGCCCGACCTGGGATTCGAACCCAGGACCTCGTGCTCAGCAGTCGCGCTTAGCAACCACTAGACCAGTCATAAAAAAACTCAACGGAACATAATAAGCAACCTTCAAAACGCTGATTCGTTTTATAACCAAAGCAGAAACAAATGAATCTAAAACAGAGTCCCGCGTACGTGACTCTCCTACGCAATCCAATCAAACAGAATAATTAAACCATTTCACCAAAATAAAAACTTCTCGGAAATCTTTCATTATTCCTTAGTCTCTGAAAATCCTTACAATTCTGTGGCAAGATAACATTAAGATAATCTAGAGACACTCTCATTAGGCCGACTTTAAAACGATGTTATAACCAGAATAAATCTCGCGGCAATTAGTTTTAATCGCTTCCACCTAGATGGCGCTGACTTATTTTTATCTAAACTGTAACTTAAGGCTTTATTTATTTATATTTTTTTTACGATAGAAAAAAAGTGGATTGGTTTTGTAAAGGTAATAATTATCCTATAAAAAACTTGAAATATCAAGTATATAAACATCCAGACTCGGGACCAACATCTACGGATCATACAATATGTCCCGTTTGGATATCGAACACACAGATGGACCGACGATTACGTCAGAGTTGCGGGCAACCGGTGGATGTAAGTGGCAAGTAGTCATTCATTGTAGCGTTCTAAGGCGGAGGCCTTTGTTTAACAGTGGACATGTTCAGGCTGATGATGATGATGTACAAGAACTACCTTCCTAAAATTATTTCGATATAATTGACCAGTTGACCACCCTTTTTCATCCTGTGGGATTTGTAAGAGGCGACTAAGGGAAAATCAAGAAGATGGGCAGCAGCATCTTCTGTAACTTCACTTGCCAAGCATGGGGATTATGGAACCCCCCCCCTTACCTAAGGGGGAGACCTTTGTTCAATAGTGGACGTCTTCCAGCTCACGAAAGCCAAAGCAAAATACTGGAGTTAAAATTCCCAAACTCAAAATATCTTTAGGTCCCACCTACGCACCTAAATCAATATAAACCGTAAGCAGGCCTCCCTTTAAACAACATTATTTGGTCGTAAACCAATAAAACTATTCAAGGGAACTTGGAATTTAGTTCGCAATAAAATTTCACCAAGTCTCATTCAAATTTACTGCCCAGACCGTGGGCTATGAAATACAGAGCTCGACAGCTTGATTGTAAAGCTAGAGGATCAATTAGAATTGAGGTCTAACATGGGTGAAATGACTTAGGAAATTTAAAAAAACATCACCCCACATTAAAATTTTCTCCTGTATCGTGGGTGCGTCCTCAAACTTGAAATATCACATACACGAACACCCAGGGTCACACATCTGCGGATCACTTAATTTTTTGTCCCGTGCAGGCATCGAAACCGCAACTCTACGCTGCAGTCTAGTCTAGCTTGCGCCAATCATGCTATTTCTCATGCATTAATTAAGCAGATGCAACCGCCAATTTGTGGCGTTCTAAGGGGGAGGCCTTTGTTCAGCAGTGGACGTCTTCCGGCTGATGATGATGATGATGATGAACCGCCAATTAGTCCGTAGGCATTAAGTCCGCCGTACACAATATATGAGCTATATTATACTAAAGTTTCATCAAAATCTGTCCAGTAGTTTCTGCTTAAACGATTAGTTTACAAACATCTATTCCAGCTTCACGAACCGCGTTCATAATATTCGTGGGATATCCAATACAATCTAAATTATGGCTTCTAAATTTTAACTACAATCTTAATTGAAATGTTAACTCTGCATATAACTTGTTAGTTAACGACTTAACTGTTGTTTACAATCCAGTAACTGTTGCCAGTCACGGGACAGTATAAAACAATTAACGTAACATTAATCAGCCTAAAAGTTTAATCAACATCGATATAATTGGCCTATTTAACGCTATAAGGGAACTCGTAGTCGCAAAGTAAATAAAATACTTGACCAGGCGATTAATGAAGGAGCTTTTTTTTCTAATTTATGTGTGGATCTGTTATTAAATAACTAATCGACATCAGCCGAAAGACGTCCACTGTTGAACAAAGGCCTCCCCCTTAAGTAAAGGGAGGGGTTGCCATAATCCCAACGCTTGGCAAGCGTGTTGGGGATCGCAGTATTGGTGGTGAAGTTACATAAGACGCTGCTGCCCATCTTCTGGAATTTTCCTTAGTCGCCTCTTACGACACCCACGGTAGGAAAAGGGGTAGTCAATTCTGGGCTGGATACCACACGGCAAATAGCTAATAGTGATGTTGATTTGTGATGTAATACTTACTGTTAATTGGTCCAACTGATACACATTGCAATTGAAGGGTAGCTAAAGGTAAGTCATTCTTCATCAAATAATTTCCTGCAAAATAATTGTTTTAAAGTAACAAAAGAATGATATCTATAGAACATTTAAAGAGGTCACATGCCGCGCCACAGATAATAAATCGTTCTAAAGCGGTCTAACAGCTGCATTCGAAATTCGAGCACGCCAGCCCGACGTCATGTCTCGTTGACGTAAGCCCCGCCTATTTCCACCCGCGAACCCTACACGATTGCTTTGCGAAAATGCTGACGTCACTATACTAGGAACCGCTCTGGTGGCAAGCAAGATACCCTTATAGTAGCTGTTATAGGGTAAAAATAACTTCACGTAATTTCAATAGCTAAGCAATTTCATAATGATAATGTAACATCACTTCATTATCAGATATATTATAGGTCCCAATGTAATTAGGGGCGAGTCTATTGCCATCAATCGGACATTAATCCGGACCCCGTGCTGCTACTGAGAATTACCTAATGGAAAAACTCAGTAAAACTTTGCCCGACCCGGGTTTCGAACCCAGGACCTAGATCAGCAGTTGCGTTTTCCGACCACTAGACCAACGAGGACTTATAAAAAATAAAGCGTGCACCTGTGGTTGCGCAAACTTAGACTATCTCTTGCGTACGACCGGTGTCAAAAGAGAAATTAAAAGAATATTTTTACTGTACGTAGTGTATTCCTAGTATGGGGTTTATATACAAAAAAAAACATTGTATGTATATACTTTTTCCCGGAATAATGCTAGTTTCCCTGTAGTTGTTAGTAAACGAACACTTTTATCATTACCAACACACTGATAGGAGATACTGTTGTTTATTGTATTGGCCTCTGTTGATTTAGGCACTCATCCTAACTAAATATGTAACAATTATTTTTGTGATGTACTTTTTGTTCGCAGAATAAAGATTGTAGCACACATATCTACCCGGAAAGGGATCGTAACCGTATCAACTCGAGCCGTGCAGTATTCTTTGTATGAAACTCCCTACTGCAAAGCACACTAATCGATTCGTAACGTGATCGCCTCGGGACCGGCGAGCCGTAAGTGCGGCGTCGCCTAGCCGCAGCCAAGTCGTATCGGAACAGCTGATCCGCTTTGGCATGCTCACGTAAGGTTGACGCCTGTTTGACGGCGAGGCGAGAAGCGATATGATCCCTTTCCGATTTGATATGTGTGACCCTAAGGTACTATCGCTAAAAGCAATAAGCTTTGTGTACCTAACAAAGTTGGGCATTGTAATTGGTTTTTTCCTTTCAATATAATTCTTAGCGTGGAGTCAGGATTTGTACCCAGCCTTGCTATTCTCCCTCAAGTCGCTTGCCAAGCGTCCTTCAACAGGCAACCATTCATGCTTAAGGGGAGGCCTTTGTTCAACGGTGGACGTCTTTCGGCTGATGATGATGTACTATTCTAAAGTTCAGCAAGGTGACGAGCGAAATGACTTTCGAGATGTTAGTGTTTCAGAATAGCATAGCTATTGATGTTTTAAGTTCCCCCTGTAAAATTTGTGCCTAGCCCTATAACATAGCTGGCGAAATGTGGGTGTACTGCACAGTGCACACCTCTGCCTACTCCTTCAAGGAACAGGCGTGAGGTTACGTATGGGCTGTTTTTCACCCATAGGTACATAAAATCACGTCTGTATTCGCCGGTTTTATGAAAGTTTACCATAAATCACATTGTTGCTTGACAATAGTTACAAAAACTTTGTCACGTTGCAAAATCACATAAAACTAGCTAACAAGCCAGAGTCACGCTACAAGTTATTAATGACATACCTTGTTAGTTATTTACATGTAAAAAAGATTTACTAATCTCTTTCGTTGTTTTTCAGGAATATAATCTTCAAGGTTTCTTACTTTATGTGGCAGGACAGTTGTAAATTGTGGTAAGGATATGAATACTTCTTCTTATCGGATGGTTGATGAACAGCCTGGTGTCAGAGTTTAAACCGCCTGTAGGCCTCTGACAGTGATTAATACCGTTGAACAATGTCTACTTTTAAGTCCAAGGTAGGGTTCCAAACTGGGTCTTGGAATGTTACTTAAAATATCGTTCTTATTCGGATAATGTTCCAGGTACTAAATAACGTTATCGAGGGATAAAACCATGATATTCATATTTAGTTATATTGGAAACTATCTCTAACATAGGGAAACGACGACCTGGAGCCCGGACCTTGGTGCAGTGGCTAAGCGATTGGACTGCTGTGCTAAGGGTTGCGGGTTCGATTCCCGCAAGGGACAAAAATTTGCGCGATCCGCAGATGTTTGTCCCGAGTCTGAGAGTTAGTGTTGTAATATTTCATGTGTGTGAAATGCACCCATACATATAGGATAAATTCCTAGTGTAGGGCGACGTTTTTAAAAAGTAACAAAAACCAACCATCCACATTAATATTTTTGCACCTCAAAAGAAATTGTGCCGAAGTTATAATATTCAGTTACAATTTCACGTATGAAAGTCCATACTCCATATACATTTTCAAGTAACACACATCCTTATATAGATCAAATCTCTAAAATACAGGAGATAATTACACACGGTACGCACACGTGACAATCTCCATGATGATAAGCAGTCCTCCAAATAAGCCCGAATAAATTATCACATTACCGGGGCTCGCAGGGCTGTCACGACTGACAAAACACGTCTACAGGAATACGTATAGAGGTACACTCAGGTCCAAATAAATGTGTCTTTTTTTACTTGATTTTTTTATGTCATTAATAGGGTTATCTACTATATATACCGGTTGTACTCACGTCGATATTCGGGAATGCCCGACTATGTGACGCGGCGGGGTCTCGAGCCGAACTGTTCGGCTCGCGACCCCGCCGCGTCACCTGCTCATGAATAAGGGCTCCGTTAGAGTCCGAAACTAGTCGGGCATTCCCGAATATCGACGTGAGTACAACCGGTATATATAGTAGATAATATGGATAACACTCACGAAAGTTATTATAGTAAATTAATAGGGTTTTCACAGGCAGTGATAATGACACCCCAATTGAAACAGGAATTGTTACATAACTTAAATTAAACTTTTTGCTATAGGAACTTTTGCCTCGCCTCCTCTGATGACGGACGGGCGAGTATGCCGCTACGTAGCACATTAACACATAAAGAATATATTTCAAAAATAATATGTTTCCTGAGGGTCTCACTCCGAGCAAATAAATCTACGTCTCACTATAAAGTTGTCATTCGACATTTATTTCCAAAAAAAATAATTTACGTTACATAATAATTCTTACAGACTGATTCGATAAAATTTTACTAGGTTATAAAAAAAATATCATAAACAATTAAAATAATTAATATGACGTAGGATGAATTAAAAAGGTGAAAAAGCAAGTCTAAAGTCTAAAAAAATCTCTCATAAAAATTGAAAACTTTTCGATCAAATTTAATTGGCTCACAGTGTACCATCTTTGCTCTACCTATACATAGACAGCACACATAACCCTCTTTGATTTCACAGTCGGTTAGCTACCATTATTTAAAAAGTCTAAAACAAACACGATGGCGTGGCAATGCCCACTTAGCAGGGCTTTATAAGTTTATTTCGCCATGACAGCCCACCATAGTCATTAGTATGGAAAGTATTTCGTTACAATCTGAATATGTAAGTGGTTGAAATGGTATAAGTGGTTGTTACCACGTTATGACTGTAATTTGTCAGTGACATGCTTTTTATGGTGTTATAAAGAGGGCTAATGAATTAACATGTTTGGGGGCACGTAGCTACGTCGTACGTCTTCATCACGCCTTTATTCTCTGACAGGGTAAGCAGACACATAGTTGTATATTATTGGAACCCATAAATCGCTACTAATATTATAAATGCGAAAATAAGTTCGATAACATCGTGTGGAAACACAGACGTAGAGGCACTCTACTTGCACCAAGTTCTATTCTTGTCATCGACACGCTAAAAAGAAGAAAAAGAAACACAAAAAAATCTTCCAAAATTCTGTGGAAATATGAAATTCCCGTTAAAAACAATGGCTGGGTCACCCACTGTAGAGACAGGCCGAAGACTTTATATTACATTCCTGGAATGTCAATACCTTATACATTTCACTTCACAAAACGAGTTTGCCAATGAGTTGCCATAATCCCCAAGCCCTTGGCAAGCGACTTGGAGATCGCAGTATTGGTGGTCAAGTTACAGAAGACGCTGCTGCCCATCTTCTGGATTTTCCCTTAGTCGCCTCTTACGACACCCACGGGAGGAAAGGGGTGGGCACGTCTAGGCCGGAAACCACTCGGCTAACCTGTAGTTGCAGTGTACATATTAATGAAAAAGTCCTTCGTAAAATACGTTTCACAGAAAAAATAATTTTGAAGCGAGCTGGAAATTATCCTATCCTACTATCCTTCTTCCTACTAATATTATAAATGTGAAAGTTTGTGAGTATGGATGTGTGGATGTTTGTTACTCTTTCACGCATAAACGGCTGGACGGATTTGGTTGAAATTTGGTATGTAGATAGGTTATATCCTGGATTAACATATAGGCTACTTTTTATCCCGAAAAAATGTAGCGGGTAACACCGCGGGGCGCAGCTAGTATTGTGATAAAGCTTGATATTAATTGGTTGGTAGTAGCTCTCTAGTACACTCTAGTAACGACAAACATTGATTAAATTTTATATTACACCTCTAACGAGAACACGTGGGAGGTTTGAACTTTATTTCCCATCTTTCGTTTACATTGTTATAGCCACAACCTTATAAAAAGTTAAGAATAATTTATAACTAGCTGCGCCCCACGACGTTACCCGGTAATTTTTTTCGGGATTAAAAGTAGCCTATGTTTTTATTCAGGGTGTCAGCCAACCATACGAAATTATATCTAAACTGGTCCAGTCGTTTGAGCTTGAAGAAGTAACAAACTAGATCCACTCGTAGGCTATATTTTTATCCAGAAAAAATGTAGCGGGTAACCACCACAAGGGCAGCTAGTGACAAACATACATTAGGAATTATCTGCAATTAAAAATCCTCCACGAATATTAATATCAAGTCCATCAGCCCTGCTTGGGCGGCCAACATAGCTACCATCCTTGTTAACTAACCAATTGATACCGATTTGACGTCTTCTTCAAGAAGAAGAACTGAGGCAATAAATCAAAAGATATCTACTAACAAATTGAACTAGCAAACAAAATTGTTTCTCTTAATAAAAATGCCTGTGAAACATTAGTGTACAGTTTCCATTTATAAAACGCGGGCGTAGTGAAACAATAAAATAAAATATAAAACAGACGCAAACACGGGTAAACAAACTAGCTATCGCTGGGAATAACGTATTTTTGAGTTGGGGCCATGAAACTAGCGTCTAATTGGGAACTAGCTTGAGCCCGCGACTTGGTTCCTGTCAAAATATTTACCGCGTCTTTTCAGAGATAAAAAAACTATACGACTTTTCTAGTTCACGTTATATTTAAATATATTGTTTTATAAAAAAATAACACTATATCAAAACACATAGCTAGTATAGTTTATTATTATTTTACATATATTATTTATTATCAAATTGCTATAAAATATGAAGAATTTTACATTACTAGCTGCGGCCTGCAGTGTTACCCGCTACATTTTATCGAGATAAAAATCAACCCATGTGTTAATCCAGGGTGTCAGCTACCTCCATACCAAATTTCATCAAAACCGGTCCAGTCGTTTAATCGCGAAGAGGTCACAAACACACTCGCAAACTTTCGCATTTATAATATTAGTGATGTTATGTAATCTAATTGATCATTAATAAGCCCTCTTACCATGAACTCTTAAAGCAGGACAGTTTACGTTGTGGAAGCGAGACGCCGTACAGTACTGCACATGGCGGTGTCCCGTTTCTATACCGAAAAAATACTTGCAATGCAATCAGAAAGGCATCAGTTTCAATAAAACCAATCATTTTGCAATTTGACTGCCTCGTTGGTCTAGTGGTCGCTAAGCGCGACTGCTAAACACGAGGTCCTGGGTTCGAATCCCGGGTCGGGCAAAGTGTTACTGGGTTTTTCCATTAGGTAATTCTCAGTGGCAGCACGGAGTCTGGTTTTGTGCCCGGTTGATGGCAATAGGCTCGCCCCCTATTACATTGGGACCTATAAACATAACTGGCGAAATGTGGGTGTACTGTATGTGCACCTCTGCTACCCCTTCGGGGAACACAGGCGTGATGTTATGTTATGTTATTTTGCAATTAAACCTCTCCCGCTCCCCGCTGGTCTTACAGCCCCACGTTGGAGTAAGCTGTAATATTTCGTTTCCAACATCTGGCGTCGGTAAGGAAATTCCCAAGCTCAACTCCCTAAGTTTCAGGAGATTCTTTTTCATAGTTGCCCTGTTTCAAAAGTTCAGTTGTCAGTTTCGTGTTAAGAAAACTGTGATATAAAAGGAGATTGTTTAAAAATTATGGCACAGATTTACAATGAGTCGCTTTGAGAGACATTTTATTTGAGTTTTCGAGACAAGTGAATTTAAAGGATTTTCGTTTCTGAAATGTATGCACTTTACTTCAGGACTGACGTGATCTTCCCCATTCTTGGTACTCTAAACATAACATAACATCTCGCCTGTATTCCCCGAAGGGATAGGCAGAGGTGCACATATAGTACACCCACATTTCACCAGTTATGTTTTAGGTCCCAATGTAATAGGGGGCGAGCCTAATGTCATCAACCGGGCACAAATCCAGAATCCGAGCTGCTACTGAGAATTATCTAATGGAAAAACCCAGTAACACTTTGCCCGACCCGGGATTCGAACCCAGGACCTCGTGCTCAGCAGTCGCGCATAGCACCCACTAGACCAACGACGCAGTCTTGGTACTCTAGTACAATAACACAAGGCAAAGCAAAAAAAACTGAAATAAAAAAGAATAACCCAAGCTATAAATTTCAAGCCTTCATTGCTATTAAGGCAATTTTTGGAGTGTATTTTGATTTCCTTATAATCACATTAATATTATAAAGGCGAAAGTTTGTGAGGTTGTATTTTTGGTAATTTTTCATGCTCAAACGACTGAAATAATTTTTAATGATATGGTGGTAGCTGACTTCCTGGATTAACACATAGACTATTCATCTCGGAAAAAGGTAGTGGGTAACGCCACGAGGCACAGCTAGTACCTCTATTATAATTGTAACTCTACTTCAAACAAAAAACATTATTTTTTTGCAAGCATCTTATATATTGAACTTAGCAACTTTAAGTCTGTGTCTAACTTTACATAAAAACTTACCAGACAGGCAGTCAACGATTCATCATTAGTCGGAATTCGTTCACTATTGAATGTCAAGCTGATTGCTGCCGTGGTTAAGCAATTGAACTGCTGCTGCCTGGCCCGATTCCCACACGGGACCAAAATTTGTGTGATCCGCTGATGCTTATTCCAAGTCTGGGTGTGTATATGATATTTCATGTTTCTGAAACACACCCACGACACAGGACCAATTCCTTATGTGCAGCGAAGTTTTAAAAAAGACCTCCCCCTCAGAACGCCACAATGAACGATACAAGTCATATAGCCAACGAAACCAACCAATAATGAATCCAAGTACCTACCACTTAGTAAGTGCTTAAGCCACACAAAAACGATAGCGGCCAGGGTAATGTAGTCATAACTGTCAGGGGACATGCCACTGCCTACATCAAGATCTTACGTTGCATATTTAAGCTCACATGACACGGCTCCAGTGTCACGCGGCATGCAACACGCGTGCTCCTCGCAATACTCCGACACTATTTGTCATGCCCACCGGTTGACCCACTTGCATATCTTTTACGTTAGTGAGTTGGGGTGCCAGTTGCAGCGATTACCGTCGTATAACACTCCGAACCAGCTAAAGGTTCGGAGTGTAATACGACGGTAGACAATTTTGTGGGTGTCACGAATAATGTGGTAATGGATTTTAGATTTTGGTAAAAAACATGAATTAAATTGGCTTGAATATGACCATTTCTGTTTTGCTATTAATTACTGATTTCCAGTAACATACATACTAGAAGCCACACTAGGTCTATATTGTAGCGTACGTGTATTCTACAGGCATGAATTATCACTCTAACAACTCCCAAATTTCATGCATCATCAAATAACTGCGGCACGATGATTAGCGCAGTGATCATACTTGCACATTTCGCCAGTTATGTTTTAGGTCCCAATATAATAGAGGGCAAGCCTATTGCCATCAACTAGGTACTAATCCAGACTCCATACTGCTACTGTAAATTGCCTAATGAAAAAACCCAGTCATAATTTGCCTAATCTGGAATTCAATCCCAGGGCCTCGTGCTCAGCAGTCGCGCTTAACGACTCCTGTCAGTGGGACCATCCGCTGTCAGTGGGGCCCCACCCAACCAACTTCGCTTCACTTGCAAAATCTGCCGTACACTTTGCTAAAAGCCGCGTAAACTGTTACTATATAAGTTGGACGGTTTTTGTTAGGGTTTGTTAACGTCTTCATTATTATACCGGTATGTACAACAGGTTTTCAAAATGCTTTTTGTGAAAGTTGAACTATTGTTTTACGGTTAAATGCATGGTTAATGAGTTCTTAACAGAACTAATAGCCGAGTAGTAAGACCGTTGGACTGCCGAGTCCGGTCGCAAGTTCAAGCCCAATTAGAAAAGACTTTGGTGAATGCCGCTCACCAAAGTCTTTTCGAATTGATGTGCGTATTATAAATTAGTTATCAGTTGCTAAAACGGTAAAGGAAAACGTCGCGAGAAAACCGGCACACCTGAGACATTTTTTAAAGCCATGTCACAGGCCTACAGGCGGTTTAAACTCTGACACCAGGTTGTTCATCAACCATACGATAAGAAGGAAAAGACTGAGTACCTAATATTGATAAGCTTTCGTATTTCTTCTCAGAGAAAAATATTCATATTAATAATAAAAATAATTGTTTTAATGGACGTCATCATTATGCCCAATAAATTACAAACCATACCACGTATATATGTCCCAAAAGGGTAGGCAGAGGTGCAAAGTAGGTTCTCTGTAAAAGGGGGCGGGGCCTATTGCTATTTATAATAGAGCCGGAAATTAGAAATCTAAACGTTGCTACTGAGAATTATCTGGAAAAGCTCAATATCACTTTGTCTGACACGGAAATCAAACCCAAGACTCAACGATATTATTTCACTTATATGTTGAAATATTTCGAAGTCATTTGAAACCCAGTCAGCTACTAGCTAGCTTGCAACGTTGGTGTGAGACGATATAAAGCTGAGTGAATGGTAAGGACACAGCTGCTACGCTATGCCAAGTTATGAGTACATAGTAACTTGATTACTTAACATAACATTGTTTAGACTAACTATAAAATTTATGAAACAAGAGCATACGATCTTTGCAGAAAAATGGGCATGCGATAATATTTGACACAACAAAAGGAGTGATGACTATAACAATTGTAGTAGTTAATTAAAATCTAAAAAAACATTCCATATGGATGACAAAACTATATAAATAAATTTAAAAAATGTAATAGGAAATAGTTGAAGTGGGAGTGGGCTGGCCATGTCGTGCGTATGGCCCCGCAAAGGTGGGCCAATATTGCCACAAAATGGATACCCACCGCCGGCCGCCGAAGACCAGGCCGACCGAGAAGGCGATGGCGAGATAATTTGGATATCTTTGCGGGAAAGACATGGCCTGAAATGGCATTAGACAGGATTTTGTGGAGAAATAATGGGGAGGCCATTGCCCAGCAGTGGGACACCAAACAGACTACATAAAAAAAGGAAAGAATTTGAAGTTTGTAGAGGGGGCTAAGAGGCTCTCTGTTTGACAGGAAAACATGCTTAAACTTAGTAATTTTCTCCGCGTGTATTTCAAATATTTTATAGCGCATAGCCTTCCTCGATAAATGGACTATACAACACAAAACTATTTTTCAATTGGAACTAGTTGTTTCTAAAATTACCGAAGCCAGTTGTTTCAGAAATTTGATGACATAAACAGCGGGAAATTTCCATTACCACTTGTACTGAATTATCTAACAGACTGGTTTATCCTCAACCAAGATGGTTGCAATTTTTTTTTATTAAGTGTTGTGTATACCTATAATTGGCATCTATATTAGTTCCCTACGTGTTAAATATTTGTAAGTTACAAAGTGTGATATGGATGCTGTTGGTGTACCTGTTTAAAATAAATAAACAAGAATTGACGACCAGCATAAAATCTATACCACCTTTCAAACAAGACCATGAGGGAAGTGAAATACTCAACCTTTTTAGTGAGTGACTCGGCAAAGGCCATCCGAGGGTAGTGGAGATTGCGGAAATTGATAATTTCCATGCACTTTGACGCGGCGGGCGGCCCTCCGTGTAGGGGTTGATAAATTACATTCTGTATAATTATATTAAAACGTTGACTTGGACGTGTGTGGCATTTGAAGCTAGATATTATATTGAGTCTTTAATTTTTAATATACATAAAATACACATACATGAAGTAAGGTTGAATATAAAGTAAATAATAATAGCCTATAACTGTCCCATTGCAGGGCAGAGGCCTCTTTTCGTATAGAGAAGGATTGAGCATTGATCACCACGCTAGCTCACTGCGGGTTGGCGATTTCAGATAATTAAATCCAGGTTTCCTCCCGATGTCCGTCACCGTTAGTCAATGGTGTCTTAGAATAACTAAGAAAGTATTTACAACACTGAAAAAGTCACATTGATACTTACCCGGGTTTGAACCTGCAACCCTGTGCATACAAATCCGGTATGTTAACCACTAGGCCACCCCGGTCATAATATAAAGTAAGATACGCAAAAACAAAACAGCTGTTCAGTAGCTATAGGTAGTAAATTCTTGGAGGTCTGATTCAAATGTAAAGGCCAAAATTGTTCAGTAAAATATAAAACCAAATAAAAGTGTAAATGAGACATCAAGCCCTAAAAATAGTAATTTATTTACTTGAAACACGATATCTTGACTTACCATTCTGTTCACCCTAAAACACATGATCAAACTAGCGTGAACACGAACCGGCATAATTTTTAATCCTCTGATTTATGATTCAAATATGGCGGCCGGTAATAAATCAGCACACTCATGGTGCATGTAGATTATATTCTGACCTAATTTAACACATTATTTTTGACACCAACATTGAGAGAGGCCTTTGTCCCGCAATGATAATGATGGTGGCTGTGGAAGCATTTATTTGGGAATCATCTACGTGACTGCCTCGTTTGTTTAGTGGTCGCTAAGCGCATAAAGCCCTAGGTCTGAACCCCGGGTTGAGGAAATTGTTACTGGGTTTTTCCATAAGGTAATTCTCAGTAGCAGCACGGAGTCTGGATTTTTGCTCAGTCGATAAGGCTTAGTGTATTTATTTGCATGGAATAAGTTACATTGATGGCAGTAGGCTCGCCCTCTATTACATTCGGACCTATAACATAAACGACAAAATGTGCACCTCTGCCTACCCCTTCGGAAAATACTAGCATAATGTCATGTAATCTTGTGGTGCCGGACCGGCTTCATGAAACAAAGGTACAAGTTGTCAAAGTGACTTAAAAAACATAACTTAATATCACGCCTGCATTCCCCGAAGGGGTAAGCAGAGGTGCGTAATAGTACACTCACTTTTTGCCAGTCAAGTCGCAGGTCCCAATGTACTAGGCCTGAGCCTTTTGCTATCAACTGGGTACCTAGGATTTTTATCAGCCACTGCACCAATCAGGTCATAAAATTATACAGTTATATCTGTCATATAGCTCTGCCTACCTCTTCAAGGAATATAAGGTTTGATGGTATACCTAATATATTAATAAAAATACCATACAATACTCTGTTAGTTGATTATAGAACTTTGAATATTATGAATACATATTTGTTGAATTCAATTTGGAACCCATATTCACACCACACGTACAGAACTTTTTATAATATTTTGAAAGTTGAATATTTTTATACAATTTTCCTTTATTCAAAAAGGTTATCGGGCCATGCGTAGTTGATTTTTAAATTCAATTACGAGGACATTTTGTATGAAAAATGTTATCTACCATTTTTAGGTGGGCTTTTTGTTGACATATCGATGAATTGCGGTTTTGGCATGATTTTGGATGAGTAATATTCCAAGTAATATTGAAATCAGTGACTAAAAACGTTACTCATTTTTTTTTTGGATATCATTATTTAGTAACATGCCAGGTACTAATAAACATACATAACATCTCGCCTGTATTCCCTGTAGGGGTAGTAGTTGCAGAGGTGCAAATAAAGTACACCCTTATTTCACCAGTTATGTTTTTAGGTTCCAATTCCAACGGGGGCGAGCCTGTTGCCATCAACCGGACACAAATCCAAACTCCGTGCTGCCATTAAAGATTACCTAATGGAAAAACCCAGTAACACTGCCCGACCCGGCATTCGGACCCAGGACCTCGTTATAGGTTCCAATCTAATAGAGGGTGAGCCTATTGCCATCGGCCGGGCACAAATTCAGACTCTGTGCTGCTACTGAGAATAGAATACATACATACAAAAAGTCACGCCGATTTCCCGGTAGACAGAGACAACGGATTTCCATTTGCTACGATCCTGACATACTTCTTTCGCCACATTCAATCGCATCACATTCCTCATTCACGCTCGTTGGTCTACAGTACTCCTCATTTCACCCTTTTGTAGAACATCTGTACTGAGAATATAAGTAAACCCCTAGACTTTGGCAGGACCACCAGCTTTCTAGCACCGTATCAACTAGACCAACGAAGCAGGCCTAAATAACAGCTTACCCAAAACTGAGAAGCAACAGCGTGACGCGGGTAACTGTGAGTGGGGGTCTGTCAGGTCCCCAGCTGATATATCGACGAGCTCGGTGCTGCAGCGGACTGATGGGCAGCGGTGCCAGGGTTAGTCGGATAGCGGGGTTCAAAACGTTGCTGCATGAGGAATTTGTTTTAATAATATGTACTGGTAAAAAAAAATTGGCTATTGAAAATCGGCCCTAAGTCTATCTATACAATATAATATATCTATTGATGAATCAGGCCTTTGTCAGACGTACCGCCGCAATCAGAGACGTTAATGATTTCTTCAATTTGACATTTAGTGAAAATTTCAAGAAGAGAATCTCTTAGTGATAGTTTAAGTGATCATTAAAATATGTTACCGAGTTCAGCGGTTAAAAGAACGAATTTCTTGATTCAAAATGTTTATTTTTGTTTCTATTCAGTGATGTTTTTGCCATTAATACGATTTTGATTATTAATCTTTTTAAATTGATAAAGGAAATTTGAAAAAAAACGTTGAAAAATGATGGACACGAGCGGGAGCAGCAGTGGCTCAGTTGGTCAGAACAGCACCACGGTACGGCGAAGGTCGCGGGTTAAAATCCCGCTCGTGTCTATTTTTTATCAAATTTCCTTTATCAATTTAGATTCAAGCTTAGCATGGACAACATGCAAAAATGTCACCAAAGGTCATATATTACTCTTTTGTTTGAAAGAATTTTCTTTAGAAGGTTCCTAGCTCGGTTCTTTTTTATAAAAAATCATAGAAATAGTTGATACATTTTTTAATGTATTAGGATTTATAGTCGAGGATTCACAGATTATATCAACAGCCAACACTTTCCTGCAATGTTATGTTATCCCTACGCGGTATTGTTATCCCGGATCTACACTCAAAAGTTTGAATGTAGTGTGATAACTAGAATCCCGATTGTGGAATCGAGAATCTTAGTAACTAAGAAAAAAGTTGGATGTTTCATCAAAATAAAGCTAGTCACGGAAAATTTGCCTTAATAGTATTCAATTTTTAAACCAGTCCTATCAGCTTTAGATTAGGTTAATTCTTGTCACTTGCGCCGCAACACTGAAAGCATTAGTAAGACTAGTTTACGAGAACTAACGCGAAACTGAGCACTGTTCTCTCATGTTTAACTGCTGCGGTTAATGTGCCGCCCATTTATGCAGAACACTGGTATTTATATTTATATGTGCTTAGATGCCACGGGCTGGCTTAGTCTTGACTTTGTCTGGATGAGGCGGCGAAGTGCGAACATACCCGAAGGCGTACGAATGGCTTCGTGTAAGATCGTGTCTTGTTTATGGAGAATTTAAATTTTAAACGACTGCCTCGTTGGTCTAGTGGTTGCCAATCGCGACTGCTGAGCACGGGGTCCTGGGTTCGAATCCCGGGCCGGGAAAAGTGTCACTGGGTTTTTCTGTTAGGTAATTCTCAGTGGCAGCACGGAGTCTGGATTTGTGCCCGGTTGATGGCAATAGACTCGCCCCCTATTACATTGGAACCTAAAAACATAACAGGCGAAATGTGGGTGTACTGTATATGCACCTCTGCCTACCCCTTCGGGGAATACAGGCGTGATGTTATGTTTTTATGTATGTGTTTTGTTTAAATTTTAAATACCGAATAGTTTTGTATAGACAGTCTAAGATGGAGACCGACTGTTTTTTGTTTTTGAAAGATATTATACAGGTACATGAATTTACAAAGTTGGAGATTTTGTTTGTTTGTTTGGTTGAGCTAATCTCAGAAACTACTGGTTCGAATCCATTCCATTCATTTATCAAGGAAAAACATTGAAAATCCACGCGAGCGGAGTCGCGTGTAAATTAGTTTCCAGTAAAGCTGCAGCTTGGGTTCGATTTCCGCGTAGGACTATTATTTGTTTACCTGCTGGTACGGATTGGTGTCACGTCTAAGATGAAAAAATAATGTAGGAATTCCATTCTTCTTCTTTTTATCGTAGTTAGTTTGAACCGCTCGTAGGCCTCTGACATGGCTTTACACACCGTTGACATCTCTCAGGTGTGCTGGTTTCCTCACCACGTTTACCATCACCGATTTTACCAACTGCTTTATCAATGGAGTTAGTTATCTAAATTAAAATTATGATAATAATATATTGAGTTAATCTACCCTCCGCCTCCGCCTCCGTCCAGGCATCGAACCTAAACCACAGACCAGTGCCCATAATTAAATAACTAATACACTAAAATCTATTAATTAAATTAATTCTAACACAAACATTATGATGAAAGTTTTATTTAACTTAATTAATTTTAACCAAATTAAATTTGTAGATAAAAACTAAGATTTTAAAAATTTAAAATATCACAAAAAGCTTTCAACAAAGTAATTTAGAAACAGAGTTCACAGAGTTAACGAAGCAGTAAATGGAGTTAGGTATTTAGTTAACCATAACATTGCTTGGTTCATACTAACCGACGTTCAAAAGGTCTGTCATTGTTACATTTTCGGTAAATTAAACTTCCTGTGATGGTTGATGAACATCATTTTCTTAGATCAACAATTTGAGACTTAAAATTTGAGATTATTATGAACATAATCAACAATTAATCAATTTAAAATTTAAGCCTAGCATGGCAACATGCATAAAAAAATACAAAAAGTCATGTAAATTTGGGTTGGTATTATCGTTTCAGTGGTTTGTAGCTGTAAAGGTACAACACTGAGTTAATAATCGTAGATTCCAACAGATAATACCTGACGTCACCCTTAAGACGTAAATACTAAAAAGGAACTTGAAATTTGATGGATGCGAGCAGTGACACGGTGGCTCAGTCGGCAGAGCGGCGCCACGGTACGGTGACTGTCGCGGGTTCGAGTCCCGCTCGTGTCCATGTACCATGAATTCTTAAAGCAGGACTGTTTGCGTTGTGTGATCCGCAACTGTTTGTGGTGAATCTTGGTGTCTGTGTATGTGATATTTCATGTTTATGAAACGCACCCACGATACAGGAAAACTGCCTAGTGTAGGGCGCCATTAAAAAAAATAGAAAATAAATTGCCACTCAGCTGGAACTTCATCTCTATGTTATATAACAAGTCGTCGTTTATTACGTAAACCTTAAAATTTGCTTAATTAAAATCAGGTTTTTCTTATGAAATTATTTGTGAAGAAAACATCAGCCCTCAGGCTTATTATAATTAAGGCGCGAATTTCAAGAAACCAAGTATTGAGGCTAATTAAAAGTGTTAACACAATACTCAACCAAGATTGTAGAACAGAAGAACAAGAAACTGATTCTATTTCATAGCCTGGTTGCTAAGCAACAAAATAACACTCCAGACATCCCAGAAAAACATATAAGTAGGTATTTAGATAGGATTTGACACCACCAATTAATTAACATACTTTATATGAGCTGTCAAAACGCTATTCTCCATACAGTAGGAACTTGTGACGTCACAAGTTTGCAAACTCGATTGACTGATATTGATTTCAAAGCAAATAAAAACCGAGTTTTACAGTTTAATAAAAATGTAGAGGAGTTTCAGGGCTAAAATAAAGCATTTTTAGAGAAGTCTTGGAGTTATTGGTTAATGATACCAACTACCCAATTCATCATCATCAGTCCAAAGACGTCCACTGTTGAACAAAAGCCTCCCCCTTAGAACGCCACAATGAACGACAACTTGCCATTTGCATCCACCCGTTAATATTAAAAAAAACACATTGGCACAACCTTTTAACGGTTTCGTCTATCGTCACAGCTACTGCTAGGCCCTTCATCTTCAGTTACAAATTAAATGGAGACCATACTAAGAAATTCTGAATGCCAAAACTTAGAACTCTATTATACTTCTTGAATAGTATTGATACAATCTTTTGAGACGGTTCCACAATGCTGGTTTGGACTTCTATACAAGTCTTATCCACTTTTGATGGTATCTGAGTTAATTCTAAAGTATTAATTTATAAGCTATAGAAATTTATGATTAAATTTTTGTACAGTTTTAAAGTGACCGCATCGATATTCAAAAAGCTGTCAGGGCTGTTTTCCACTAAAGCGGAGACGAGACCTGATGTGCCGAGATGAGTGGCACTGCGGGCAGGTTATTTCTAACAAAGTGGTACAGAGCAATAATGTATTGTGGTGTGTGTAGGTCTATTCCTTCCTGCTCCGCTTCGACCCGCTAGTGGGACGTATTTTGTATGGAAACACCGCAAATATCTTCTCCGTTCTTCTTAACCGTTTCCACTGTTAAGCGGAGATGAGACTTGTAAATAACGAAATTCTATTTGTGGCTTCACATTTCTTCTCGTCTCCGCTTTGGTAGAAAACAGCCCTTAGATTGGCTAGATGCTGTCTTGTAAATAAGGGCACGAATGGTTGGTGAGGTCGACAGACAATATCTAGGCATTAGATCAATCATAAACATTGATGGCTGTTAAAATAAACATTTTTTTCCATAAAATATTACTGTTCTGCGTAAATATTAGGCGAACAAAATATATTGACTCTAACCTTAAATTCAAATATACATTATCATCAGCTGGATGTAAGGGAGAGGCTGCCATAATCTCAACGCCTGGCTTGCGGTTTGGAGATCGCAGTGTTTGTGGTGAAGTTACAAAAAACGCTGCTGACCATCTTCCGGATTTTCCCTTCTTCTTACGACACCCAGATAGGAAAGGGGGTGGTCAATTCTAGGCCGAATAACGCTCGGCCCTAACCAATCTGAAACAATGTACATACAACAACGCTACTGTTGCTCACTTCATACAAAATAGGAAACAAAAACATTAACTCGCAGGCCTAACAATAGCGGCTGATATTGCTGTAATTTTTAAATAAAAAAAACAACTGATAAACGAGTAGCTTGGCCACATTGTGCTCGGTGTCAAGCGCAGCGTATAATGTTCTGATGTACTATCGCTAGTCCTATGACATGCTGTGCAATACGTGTGATAGCCGATAGATATTTGATAGCCAATGGCAATTTGTTATGTCAGTTGGTACAGCTGTTATTTGACTTTGGTGAAAATTTTTTCGTTGGAGATAGTCTGCTTTTTAGTGGTATATTCATTTGTGGAGGGTAAAATATAGTCATATTCATTTATGTAGTCAAAGAAAAGTTAGGCGTACGATCTTCACTTCTATGTATAGTTCTGGCTCTTACTAGCACGGTCTTGTTCTAGGAAGTGTCTAGAAAAAGGAGAAGGAGGCCTTTGCCCTGCAGTGGGAAAAAGTGGGAAAATATATATGCTAGAGAATAGGTCACTTCGGCTTTAGCCACCGAGTTTAGTATTTTAAGCAATTTGAGCCCGCCGTGACAAAAAGAATAGAAATCGAATAGTTAGAATTCTATTCCATTTCGATTATAGAAATCGAATATTTAGAATTCAATTCGATTTCTATTCGTTAAGCGTTTTGCCCTTTGTCTGCAGGGCAGTTCTATTTCGGTTCTGCAATAACTCATTCGATGAATCGCAACACAAATAAACACTTGAAATGAGAACTCCGAGTTATTTGCTTTCCATAAACCTTTTGCCATGTTTACGTAATATCCGACAAAACAGTAATCACGAGAATTTTGTCCAATATTTGCAGTTACAACCCGTTAAGCGTATCTTCAAATCAAAAGTCAATTTCGTATGATATGATAGGAATTGTGATAGGAATTCGATCCTTTCGAATACGTTACGTAATAGGGCAATTAAAATGGGTACTGCATGGAACACGTTTTCTAGATTAAAATGGTGATCGTTGACAGTTACTTTGTAAAAAAGTAGGCACAGAAGTTTCATTCAGTCTGACGCGGTCAGTATGTTATTAAACACACGATTAATAATTTGAGGGGCATGTAGCTACTTGGCTTCCGTCTAACGTCGTGTGATGGATGACCGTTTCCACATGTCGAGCTTCTCCATGCTTCGGAAGGCACGTTAAAGCAGTGGTCCTGTGCTTGATCTCTCTCCGGTCGTATCAGTCTACCGTTCCATAGGACTATGAGAGTGAGGGAATAAGGAGTGCACCTGTGTTTGCGCGTATACTTGTGCACTGTAAAATCTCCTGCGCAGTTGTCGAAATTCGGTCAGCAGACCAGAACATTATTAAACACACGATTTAAATTATTAAAAGATAAACCCTTATTGGTCTAGTAAGCTCGAAAAGCGCGACTGCTGAGCGGGTTCGAATCCTGGGTCAAATTTCATCAGATAATTCTCAATAGCAGCATGAACTGTGCCTTATTGACGGCAATAGGCTGACAACCTATTAAATTGGTAACCATAACAAACTTGGCGACTTTTGCAGAGTGTTATTTTTTCTTCTGGCAATTCAGACTCCGTGCTGCTACTGAGAATTACTGATGAAAAAACCCAACACTTTAGCCCAGTACAAAATGAAACTGGAATGCACGCTCAGTAAGGTTTCGCGACTGCTAGACTAAGGAGTCAGCATCTCATTATTATTGCTTCGACTAGATCTTCTGTAATCTCCCTATGCAGTGTATGTGTTGTTTTTAATTTGTTCATAGCTTGTGTATGTAACGTTTTGCTACGTGAGGCGTGGATGTCTGGGCAGGATTATAAGTTTTATGATTGCGGTCTAGTATTCACGACTGTTAGTTATGGGGTGGGCAGTGTTGTTTTTATTTGATAGAGTATCAGCTGGTTGAGCCGTATCCACATAACCATAACATAACATCACGCCTGTATTCCCCGAAGGGATTGGCAGAGGTGCACATATAGTACACCCACATTTCGCCAGTTATGTTTTAGGTCTCAATGTAATAGGGGGCGAGCCTATTGCCATCAACCGGACACAAATCCAGACTCCGTGCTGCTACTGAGAATTGCCTAATGGAAAAACCCAATAACACTTTGCCCGACCCGGGATTCGAACCCAGGACCTCGTGCTCAGCAGTCGCACTTAGCGACCACCAGACTAACGAGGCAATCGTATCGTTGCATTAAATATTAATTATTGTATACCCATATTTGCATAATAAAACTCTATTCTATTCTATTCTTTTACTTTGGGGCAATATAGCAAAGGTTGCTTCTTACGGTATGGTTGATGAACAACCTGGTGTCAGAGTTTAAGCCGCCTGTAGACATTTGGCATGGCTTTACATAACGTTGGCGCCTCTCTGTCAGCTGAGCCATCGTGTCACTGATTCATTATTCTGTTTCTTAAATTATGGTATTGATGGAATCCATACTTCCATGCTAATAGTACAAATGTGAAAGTGATGGAATTTGGCATGTAGAAAGGACAAAGGCTACTTAACGCGGGCGAAGCCGCGGGCAATAGATAGTATAAAATATATGATAAATACCTCAGTGTTAAATACTTGTCTTCACCTTAACGTGTTTAGTAAGCTCTCCCAACCGCCAACTGGGTTACTTAACAGATTACCCGCGTCTTAGTTATGCATGGATTGCAATCTTCAAGCCCTGATATACATACATTTGCGTAATTCGATAAGTTACTGAGATCTATGCAAAGTAATAGTGTTACGTGGTTCGTGGAGTAAAAGTAACTTGTATTAAGTATTTTATTATTCACAATTCAGTAAATAATACCGACTTCTAGTCAGTTTTTGATAAGGCTTTAATAGTAGATAATTTTCAGATTTTATGGCAATAGGCTCGGCCCCTATTACATTGGGACCTAAAAACATAACTGGCGATATGTGGGTGTACTATATGTGCACCTCTGCCAACCCCTTCGGGGAATACAGGCGTGATGTTATGTTTTGTTTAAGGTAAATAACCTAATTCTAAATTTTGTGTTGAAATTGAACTATAGAAGTAACAAAAAAATGTTTTATGGCACTAAAGTATAGTTAACTTTAGTTTTAAAGAAAGCTAATAGAATTTGCTATAAACCTTTTTTATTTTAAATCTCTAACTTGTATAGTTTAGAAAAGCATAATGTTTTAAAAGTATGAGACTTAAGTTAGCAGGCCTGTGTATATCTGCTTACCCTTGCCTACCTTTTTGAAGAAAAAAGGTGTGACAATTATCCACTATAAGTTCTCTTTCAATTTACTTATCCACAAAAAGGTATTATTCCTTGTAACATACATATCCCTACTAATATTATAAACGCGAAAGTTTGTAAGTATGGATGGATGTTTGTTACACTTTCACGTAAAAACTACTGAATGGATTTTAATGAAATTTCATACCGAGGTAGCTGACACTCTGGATTAACACATAGGCTACTTTTTATTCCGAAAAAATGTAGCGGGTAACTCCGCGGGGCGCAGTAAGTATCTGTATAAATAAAGGTTAGTAACATTTCAATGACGTAAGCGTCGAACTTGGCAGTAACAGACGACTATTTGGCACTGGAAGGTGATAGGCAGAAGTCGTTGTCTCAAGGATTTATTAGGTCGTTTCGTTATCGCTTCTCTATCTAGACTAACAATGTAACGTGCCTCACATACAAGCTTATATAACTTACTGTTTAAAGTGTGACTGTCTCGTTGGTCTAGTGGTAGCTAAGCGCGACTACTGAGCACGAGGTCCTGGGTTCAAATCCCGGGTCGGGCAAAGTGTTACTGGCTTTTTCCATTAGGTAATTCTCAGTACCAGCACGGAGTCTAGATTTGTGCCCGGTTGATGGCAATAGGCTCGCCCCCTATTACATTGGGACCTAAAACATAACTGGCGAAATGTGGGTGTACTGTCTGTGCACCTCTGCCTACCCCTTCGGGGAATAAAGGCGTGATGTTATGTGTTTATAGTGTTTAGGTGTCAGTAGGATGCCATGCTGGCTAAAAACCTTTTATTACGTCTTGCCCAAAGACTAATATAAATATTTCAATTTATTCAGGCCCAAAATATAGCATCATTCCTGTATTTCCCAAAGGGGTAGGCAGAGGTGTATACTACACCCACTTTTTGGTTATGTTATAGGTCCCAATGTAATTGGGGGTGAGCCTATTGCCATGGGCTCCGTGACATACAGACTCCGTGCTGCTACTAAGAATTACCTAAAGAATTAACCCAATAAAACATTGCCCGACCCGAGATTCGAACCCAGGACCCACTAGACCAACGAAGGAGCCAGAGAAAGAAAGTAGGGCCGATATACTTACTATTGGGAAACTATATACCCTAGGGACTGAGGATAATCTGAGAAGTCTTCTTGCTTTTTGGGATGAGTTGGGATGGTTGGAGTACAAGAAGGATGACACACGTCACGCAAATGGCCCAATCAAATGGCTAAGAGTGTAAAAGGCCCTGCTTATCATTATTTCAGCCTGGTATGAACCACTGCTGGGTATAGGCCTTCCTTTTCTCTGTCATTTTTCTCTGCTTTGAGCGTCGCCCCAGGCAAAATTTACTAAAGTAAGGGACGACGGAAATGAAAGACTAGATTGTCACGTAGGAAGAACTACAGAACAATAAAAAAACTACATACAAAACTACACATTACTATCAGCATGTGAAAACCACTTCTAACAACTACAACACATTAACGACCACCACAACCTGAGCTCCCGCACCTCTTTGTCCTATTGAGAGCACAGACGCGAGAGACGCGGGGGCAATCAGCTGTGAAGCCCAAATTATATTGGTCGTACTCGTATTAGAGGTATCGCGAATCCTATTGCAGCATCAGAAAGGGTACTAATGGCATGTATTACCTTTTTGGTGTCGAGTTTCATTGATTTGATGATAGTACGCGCAAATGGACTTGATGAGGTCCAGCGGTGTTTGAGTTGGGCGAAGTGGGAAAGTTGGACATTGGGATTCATTTTTAATTACCCGCTGTTTGTTGATAGTTTGTTAAATACAATTATGTGGTTAACTATTATATTTGTGTATCATTATATACGGTAACATATAAAGGTATAACATACATAAAGTCACGCCGGTTACCCAGAGGGGTAGGTAGAGACCACGGATTTCCATTTGCTACGTTCTTTTCATTATTCTTTCGCCTCATTCAGTCGCATCACATTTTGTACGGTACACAGAAATTAAACTTCTTATCGTATGGTTGATAAAAAAACCTGGTGTCAGAGTTTAAACCGCCTGTAGGCCTTTGACATAACTTCACAGACCTTTGAAAAATCTCTCAGGTGTGCTTGTATAAACTGATACACCCCGAATATATAACCTCTATTTTTTTAATCGGTTAACGCACCGCGTGTATAACACAAGTACCCACTATATTCCCCACAATGTGGTCACACAAGCTTTACTTCTGTATTCTCTGTCGCTAGTTTTCCCTTGGGGTTTAGACAATGCATTTCACAAGAATGCGTGCTCTGTACTTACCAACCGTAAATAGCTTACGTACAGGAACATAAGTAGCTTAAGATTGAAAGCAACCTTATGTCCAATAGTTAAAAGAAATAAATGTTATCAATTTTCAGTTATCGATTCAAATAAGTAGCGTCCAATGATCTGAGAATTTTTAAGACGTATTATTGTAATTAGAAGATTTTTTTTACACTAAGAAAGTCTCCTGTCTCGTGGGTGGGTTTCACAAACATTTTGACAGTTATGTTACGTCCCAATGTAGCTACACTAGTCCAAATGCGGCCTCCGCACTGCTAATGAGAATTACACTTTGCCTAACCTGGTATTCGAACCTCGTGCTAAGCAGTCGCGCTCAACGACCACTAAAACAACGAGGCAGTCATCCACAACATTAAATAACTAAAGTTGTTCAACACTGCTCAATTTAATTTGCAGTTAGGAGTTTATCTAATCCACATTGCACCACCTAACCCTGGGAATAAAATCCGTCCAGACAGTTTCATTGACCCTCACCGCTCAGCACTTTTAACCCTTAAATATTAATTCAACACGCTGTATACTGCGCAACCTTTATAAATCTAAACCAGCGAGTATCACGAACACGCGATCGTGATAAACCATCCCTCAACCCTCTCATCCCCATATTTCATATCACTTTAAAAGTATATCAAAAGTATCACTCATCTCACCGCCAATGAACGGGCCTACCATGCCAAGACTTAACTTACGAACTCACTTTTTTTTTGTTAAAACGTCGCCCCACACCAGGATTTCTCCTATAATAACTTTCGTGAGTGTTATCCATATTATTTACTATATATTCCGGTTATACTCACAGGTGTATTCGGGAATGTCCGACTAGTTTCGGACTCGACCGGAGCCCTTATTCATGAGTCACGCGGCAGAGTCGCGAGCCGAACTGAGGATTTCTCCTGTATCGTGGGTGCATTTCACAAACATAAATTAAGACATACACAAACACCCAGACTCAGAACAAACATCTGCGGATCACACAAATTTCAAAAAATGTGTAATTTTGTTGACTTTATTTTATGTTTATTTTGAAATTATGTTAATGACTCATCTTTGACACTAATTCGATAAATATTTATCCATCTATTAACTTAGAAGGCCAACTTAACCACTAAATAAATCACTAACAGTCAAGCAATTTAGGAATAGCTACAATATGTTCTACACCAATCCTTCTGCTTTCAACTTGTGGTTGTAATATCGGAATCTGCATAATCTTCCGGCATGGGGTGCACGGGTACCCCAGCCCTCTGTCACCGTGTTATCAGTGGGGGTCATAAAATGGGGGAGCATGTCATTATCAGTCATGTTGCGATTAGAGAATACGGATGCGGTGTAAAGATTGTAAATAATAATGTTAGGGAAAATATGGACTTGATTACTTAATAAAGAAAGTAAGATAAATCCCTACTAATATTATAAACGCGACAGTTTGTATGTATGGTTAGATGGATGTTTGTTACTCTTTCACGCTCAAACGGAAATTTCATATAGAGGTAGCTGACACCCTGGATTAACACAGGCTACTTTTTATCCCGAAAAAAATTTAGGGGTAACACCGCGGGGCGCAGGTAGTATATTATAAAGCTTTGGTTTCCAACATATTTGTTTGAATGATTATTTTGTTTGTTATTAAATCTGTATTGTAGAACTTGCGGAATGAAAAACGATTTGGGTTACACTGACTATAATATCTAATCATTGATACATTAATATCTTACATAGATACACAACAATCCTTATGGGTATCCCATTGATGGGTATCCCTTGAGTTTCTAAATCTTCATCTTTCTTACCGTATGGTTCATGAACGACTTGGTGTCAGAGTTTAAACCGCCTCCAAGCCTCTGACATGGCTTAACACACAGTTGAAAAATCTCTCATAGGTGCTGGTTCCCTCGCGATATTTTCCTTCACCATTTTTAGCAACTCATTACTAATTAGTACGCACATGAATTCGACATTGGTGCGTGGGTTTGAACTTGCGAGCTTTGACTTGGCAGTGCAACGGTTACCACTGCTATCCAAATCATCATAAAAGTATACTATTTTTTTATAGTGTAAGACTTCTCTTTTGTCATTTGTGACTGAAACTAGTTTAAAATTGGTTTCTGGAAATAAGCTTCAAATACTAAAAGCTGTATACAAACGAAATAAATTGCAATAAAAACATTACGCTCAATATTCCAGGATTTTCAGAACAATACTAAGTTTAATCCAGCCAGATTTAGTCTAGATCTGGATACAAATCCGCGCATGACGAGAGCATTCGCCAGAGGATTAGCCTATAGTCACAATTGTACTTACTGCTCCTTCTAATAAAAATATAACAATAATAAAATGGTATTTGGACGGACGTGCTTTATAACTGGCGGTGGGATTCATGTTAAGGTCTGTTTAAAATGGCTTTACATTATCATACATAACATCACTCCTGTATTCCCCGAAGGGGTAAGCAGAAGTGCACATATAGTACACCCACATTTCGCCAGTTATGTTTTTAGGTCCCAATGTAATAGGGGGCAAGCCTATTGTCATCAACCGGGCACAAATCCAGACTCCGTGCTGCTACTGAGAATTACCTAATGGAAAAACCCAGTATCACTTTGGCCGACCCGGGATTCAAACCCAGGACCTCGTGCTCAGCAGTCGCGCTTAGCGACCGCTAGACCAACGAGGCAGTCTGAGACTCTGTTTACGTTTACTAATTCATTTCATAACTCAACGAACCACCCTTCTAGCTCGCGTACAATCCTAATATTTAAAGAAAGTTTAACTTTAAAAAAGTTTTACTAAACCCTAAAAAATACTCAACAATAATAAATATAAATAGTAGTACAATAAACATGAATACTACAATAAAAATAACACTGTAAATAATGAATATTGTCCCGTACAAAAGACTTTGAAAAAACCATTCAGAATATTGGCCTTCCAAAGGTTTTGCGACACTAAATATAAACACGAAAATGATTAACGGGTATATTTTAAGTTTAATGTTTGTTCACAAATAAAAATGTTGAAAGAAAGTTTATACAAAGAATTTCAGACGACTATTATTCGAAGAATGAGAAATTTAATTTGAAAAGTGCTTGTTAACATTTCTTTGGTCGGTAACTATTCTAGGAGGGGCTAAAGGCCGCGTTTCTACAAACTATGGTTCTTCATATCGCTACTAATATTATAATCGCGAAAGTTTGTAAGTATGGATGGATGTTTGTTACTCTTTCACGTAAAAACTACTGAATGGATTTTAATGAAATTTCAGATGGAGGAGCTGACACCCTGAATTAACACATAGGCAGACATACTTTTACCCCGAAAAAATGTAGCGGGTAACACCGCGGGGCGCAGCTAGTTAGGTTCATTATATGAATCACATGTGGCTTTCTAACGGGGAGGCCTTTGTTCAATAGTGGACGTCTTCCAGTTGATGATGAATCACATTGAGCGCCTAGTTGATCTAGTAGTCGCTAAATGCGACTGCTGAGGATGGGGTTTAGGTTCTGTGTGTGTACAAAAAAGAATTTAATTAACAAAAGGACATAATATAAAGTTTTACGTTATCTTTTATAACAATTGGAAGTCAGAACATTAAACAATATACTGTATATAGCTATAGGTTACACAAAGATGTTTCAAAAAACAAACAATGCGTCGGAATTGCAAGGAACCGGAAATATCATGTTCTGTAGCAAGTGCAACCGGCGTTACGTGCGGAGAAAACTTATTCATATCTGATCTGACTAGAGTAGGATTGTGTAGAACTTAGGATTGCTTTCTGGTGGTGAGTTAATGTGAGAAATGGGCGCAATAAGTTGGTAGAGCAACGGGTTATTGATGAAGAGTTATCAATTACAGCGGGTGAGCAGCGATAGTCGTGGTATGATCGTCGGACTGCCTAATCAAAAGTTCAAACCCCGGCTACACCAATGACTTTTCAAATTCATGTACAACTGTACGTACTAAAAGTTAGTTATCAGTTGCTAAAACGGTGAAGGAATACATAACATAACATCACTCCTGTATTCCCCGAAGGGGTAGGCAGAGGTGCACATATAGTACACCCACATTTCGCCAGTTATGTTTTTAGGTCCCAATGTAATAGGGGGCGAGCCTATTGCTATCAACCTGACACAAATCTAGACTACGCGCTGCCAGTAAGAATTACCTAATGGAAAAGCCTAGTAACACTTTGCCCAATCCGGGATTCAAACCTAGGACCTCGTGCTCAGCAGTCGTGCTTAGCGACCACTGGACCAACGAGGCAGACTGGACACACAACTGTGAAGAAAACCGGCTCGCCTGAGACATTTTTAACGGTGTATAAAGCCAGAGCCTTACAGGCGGTTTAATCTAACTCCAGCAGTCCAGTTGCTAAACCAGGGCACCAGTCAAGTCGTCAGTATTATTAATAATTTCTGTCATAGTGGGCCACTGTGTACACACCAGCACCAACTCTCCACAATGCAACGAAATTGCAGTTCAGATATCGTGTTTGTCTGTACTCCAGCTTGCGTACAACGTGTACGTGGCAAGAAAGCTAACATCTAGTTCGCATTCAATACAGGAACCGTGTTTCTACTCAATTTGTTACGAGGCCAGAGGTGGTAGCTTGAGATTTCGCGATGAATATTGTTATTTCTTGTTATGTAAGGTGAGATGTATGATGGAGGAATACGATATAAAGGTTTGAGGATTGCTTTTAAATATATTCAATGTTTTTTAACATGTAATCATGTTTTTTTCCCGAATGGTAAGAATAAGAATAGTTAATTTGCTAGAGTCGATTGCCTCGTTGGTCAAGTGGTTGGTAAGCGCGACTGCGGAACACGAGGTCCTTGGTTCCAATTGGGTCGGGCAAAGTGTTACTGTGATTTCCCAATTGACAATTCTTAGTAGCAGTACGGAGCCTGGATTTGTGCCCGGTTTATGGCAAAAGGCTCGCCCTCTATTACATTGGGACCTAAAAGAACATAACTGGCGAAATGTGGGTGTGCTATATGTGCACGTCTGCCTACCCCTACAGGGAATACAGGCGTGATGTTATGTTTATTTATCTACCATTTAAAAACGAATTTACTTAACAAACATGGCGGATGTAACACAACATAATACTCCGGTACCTCTTCCCTGTTCAACTTGTTCCAACAGGCCTATATTCACAAACAAAAAAGATTTACATAAAAAATAAAAATGTCCGCCAATCACACGTCATCCCACTGTCAGGCTGGTTTCCTATTTGTTGGGATGAAAAAGAATAAACATAGGAACTGTTGTCACAAACAGCTATTGAAATACAGTATTAAAGAAATGTGGGCAGACAAAAAGCGGTTTCATTTGAAGTATTTAGGGAAAATGTGTCAGAATGGTTTTGTATTGGCTGCCTCGTTGGTCTAGTGGTTGCTAAGTGCGACTGCTGAGCACGAGGTCCTGGGTTCGAATCCCGGGTCGGGCAAAGAGTTACTGGGTTTCTCCATTAGGTAATTCTCAGTAGCAGCACGGAGTCTGGATTTGTGCCCGGTTGATGGCAATAGGCTCGCCCCCTATTACATTGGGACCTAAAACATAACTGGCGAAATGTGGGTGTACTATATGTGCACCTCTGCCTACCCCTTCGGGGAATACAGGCGTGATGTTATGTGTGTGGTTTTGTATTGTGAGGCCTTTATACATAAACTACCTGCGCCACGGTGTTTCACGCTACATTTTTTTAAGACAAATACCTACCCTATGTGTTAATCCAGGGTGTCAGCTACTTCCATAGCAAATTTTATCAAAATTGGCCCGGCCGTTTTAGCGTGAAGTACTAACAAACATACTAACACACTCACAAACTTTCGCCTTTATAATAGAGCGATATAATTCACAATTATAAAGTAACATTGTAATGCTGACTCCCTAATAAACTCTTTAGTTTTTTATAATCTATGCTAATATTATAAAGCTGAAGAGTTTGTTTGTTTGTTGGCTTGTACGCGCTAATCTCAGGAGCTACTGGTCCGATTTGAAAAATTCTTTCAGTGTTACATAACCCATTTATTGAGAAAGGCTATAGGCTATAAAACATTTAAAATCCACGCGGACAGAGTCGCGGGCGGAAGCTAGTATTAGATACATGTATACGAAATGTGTGTCTGTGTATTGTTGGCTCTTTTACTGGCATGCACCAATCGATACATTAATTTACAATTTCATTAAATCAGAGCGTATGACTGACAGCCTGGATGCGTGTTTAGTCCGAATGTAACGGCCAACGTAATGGTAGAGCTAATTGGTTGTTTATTAGATCGTCATCAACGCTATTTGGTGGCTACGGTAATGAGCCATGACAGCCCTTTTAGAACTGGCTTTAATTTAATTTGGTATTGTGATACGATGCATAAGAGCCTCCACGAGTGATGGTATTGAATCACGTAAAATACAATATGAAAATCGATTTGCGTACATATTATTATTACGACTGTAATGCCTGTGAGATAGGCAGATATGTAGTCCATTATCAGTTTTAAAATATATGATATTAAGTTCCTGAATTATCTGAAATCGTCAACTCGCAGTGAGCTAGCGTGGTGATCAATGCTCAATCCTTCTCTATACGAGAAGAGGCCTTTGCCCTGCAGTGGGACAGTTATAGGCTGTTATTATATTATTAAGTTCCTATATAAAATTTGTAGGGCGTAGGTACAACATGGTCGTAGCGGTCATGGCGTAGGTACAACAGAGGTGGGATAAAAAGGCGTCAATACACGTTTGAATTTTTTTTTTAGCCTATACTGTCCCACTGCTGGGCAAAGGCGTCCTTCAAATCGTTTGAATTAAGTTTCATTTTGACATGTCGTGTTAAACCAAATAAAAATGTAATTAATTAAAAAGTTATTTTACTAAATCATAGTTGAAACTACCAATAATAATTTAAATTAGAAATAATTTATTACCAAAATAGACGGCTTATATTTGACCCGGTTAGAGACCAAATTACCTCAAGACCAATTACAATGATTTAGATACAAATTATGTACTTATAACCTTTTTAAATTACGAGAAATTTATTGGGAAACTAAGTGTAGAACAGTCGCTAGATAGATATAAAACTAGTTACCACATAATTTACCCAAAATGTGAGCAAAACTGTAATTTGAACAAAAAAGTGGGACGACGCACCGCTCGCTCAAACAACTGCAACACGGGTTTTTGTTTCAGTCAAATTAAAAGTTTGACGCCGAATGACAAACTCCCAATTAGTGTTCGTAACATTTGTAATAGATTCAAAAATACACGTGTTTCGTTGAAATTGAAATTGTAATTATTTTTGACCGTATTTATTTATCTTTTATTCTAATAAATGAGTTTTATAAACACTCTTACAAGCCATTTCATGTAAAAAGAAACAACATCAACTATCTTACATTTTTAATTATTAGTAACAATCCGATTTACGCATGATTTTTATGTATGTATGTTGGAGTGAAATAACTTACCTATATCCCCCTTTATTGGATTACAAGGGAAGGCAATAATAAAGACATTACCATCAACATTTCTAGCCTTTATCTAACCCCTTAGCACCCAGTTATTAACCCTTCAATATCAGCGGCCAATTTTAAACTCCTCGTCTAATCTTACAGCTATTCTATTACGTCATTGGATCCCTCATCCACAGGATTATCGGCGCACTATCCGGGATTTTTCCAGCCCCGGGGTGGGAAACGCCGAGATTTATTAGAATAGGGGGCAGGGAGTGCTGATACGTAATTTATGAGCCAAAAACTGTGGCAAGCGGATTTCTTTAATGATAAGATCTGTTAGTCCACAGTTTGCAAGTTGTTTGTACGGTTTATTGATGGGCGGGGAAGGGTTGAGACGGCCTGTGAGAGTACTCTTGTATATATGCTATCTTAAATAGAAATAAAATATTTTTCTGTTTTATCTATATTTCGTTCGAGCCGAATGATGGAATATACGTTTTTCTTTTTTTTTAATGCCGCCCCATATTAAGAATTTCTTCTGTGCCGTAGGTGCGCTTGATAAACATGAAATATCACATACACAAACATCCAGACTCGGGACAAACATCTGTGCTTTGCACATACTTTTGCCATGTGCAGGAATCAAACCCACTATCCTTACACTAGTCCAAACGCTTAGCCACTGCGCCAACCAAGTCGTCATCATATTATTGATTTTTAAAACCATCGATTCACAGTAGGAATTTCTCCTGTATCGTGGGTGCATTCTGCGGATCACCCAATTTATTATCCCACGCGGGAATCAAACCTACAACCTTAGCACAGCAGTCCAATCGCTTAGCCAATGCTTATCCGGTGGTCAGACTATACCTTAAATAGACTATAACCTATATTATCCTAAACCAACCGCTCCAAAACCCTGTGTCCACGTAAATGAACATAGATATAGAACGATCTAGAAGCGACTTAGTGGAGCCTTGCCTTTGAACACGAAACTGCGTTATACCTTCAAACAGTACTCTGTAGCCGTATTAATAGAGACACGTGTAATATCTTATCGCACGATACACGTGTCGATATAATTATGTGTATGTTTCGTTATTAACGTTGTAAAATTCAGTCTTGAATTGTTGAATCATTAGTGAATTACATTCAGATTTACACGCGTGTAATCTTCAAAGAAATATGTGGTTTTCCTTAATCTGCCCCCTTACCATGCAAGA
This sequence comes from Abrostola triplasia, assembly GCA_946251915.1. Lineage (NCBI taxonomy): Eukaryota > Metazoa > Arthropoda > Insecta > Lepidoptera > Noctuidae > Abrostola > Abrostola triplasia. Next base: position 959,063 of record OX276437.1, read on the forward strand.
GTTCATGGTAAGGGGGCAGATTAAGGAACGCAGGGGAAACAGGACGGTTTCCGTTGTGAAAGCGAGACGCCATTATATACAGTATAGGGTCGCATCATCTGTGTTCGTAGCTACGTGTTTACCGTGCAGGTCAGTCGATCTGCGAGGTTAAGCCGTGCTTGCCGCGGTCAGCCTGATGATGGGTAACCGTGTTCACTATTCGAGACACCTCTGTGCTTCAGATGGCACGTCAAGCTGGTCCTGCACCCGGTCTTTGGTTTCGATTTTGGCTTCATTTAAAAGTAGTCTCTATCATCAGCCGGGGGACGTCCACGGTTGAACAAAGGCCTCCCCTTAATAATTCTCTATACGATACCGAATTAACATTTTTTTTTATACCATAATTTATCTGACAATTTGAGTATCCCACACGGCCTACCCAAATGTCCTGCAGATGGTACGAGACGGGGCATCTGTCAGGAGTCCTGACAGACGCCCCTTACTTTCGGTATCATATAGAGACTTAAGAGGAAGGATGGAGGGACAGGAGAGGTCGACTCAAGCCTGCTTTCGGACGACCTACATTATTCGCACACAAACTTACGTTTGAAACAACATAACGTCACGCTGTATTTCTCGACGGGGTAGGCAGAGGTGCACATATAGTACACCCACATTTCGTCAGTTATGTTTTTAGGTCCTAATGTAATACGGGGCGAGCCTATTGCCATCAACCGGGCACAAATCTAGACTCCGTGCTGCTACCGAGAATTACCTAAAGGAAAAACCCAGTAACACTTTGCCCGACCTGAGATTCGAACTCAGGACCTAGTGCTCAGCAGTCGCACTTAGCAACCACTAGACCAACGAGGCAGTCACTTACGTTTGTCTGGACATTAAGAGACCTTGAGTTTGTTTCGCCATTTATTCTCAGAGGTAGTCAGGCGCCACCTAGTTTTATTTTTTATTGAAACTTGACGTGTAAAAGCGTTTTTAAAAACCTATTTACATAAATAAATCATTATTTCATTTACACATTATTAGCCTCCATTTGAGTCTGCAACCACATCCCTAATAGGAATCCAGTTCGTATCTGAGCTCCATACAGTTAAAGTATTTTAATAATAAGCTCAAACTAAAACGTGGAGTTATTTTAGATATTTTTGATCACATACCTATTATTGGAGGAGTATCCTGCAATATTCCGATACTGGTCCGAATTCCACAACTTACTAGGTTCCAAGTTGAAAGCGTGAACTAAAAAAGGAAGGGTGAGAATTCGCAGATTTTGTTAGAGTTCCGTACTTAAAATGGGAAAGACGGAAGTATCGATATGCAACATTGATATTATACTTTACCCAAACGTCCTTCAGATGGTACGAGACGGGGCGTCTGTAAGGACAGGTCGACTCAAACTCGCTGTGGTTCTTTCCTTAAAAAACCACTTCTCAGACCACTTGCACTCTGCGTTCTCAGATAAAATGACGTATAAAACGTATTTTAAAACCTATTTGCAAAAATAAAATCATTTATTAGAAAAAAAAACTCATTTTTTAAAATTTAACACGCACTTTAGCCGCACCTCAGCCAAAAGAGAATTTCTTTTCTAACAATTTAAAATTAAATATGCAGCCTGCCTTAACTCAAATATATTCCAAGATTTACAACACAAAACTCAAAATTCCCCACTAGGTACTGAAATAAAATCATTTATTAAGTCGCTTCTTCAGACATTGACAGACAGCTGACTATCGACAATTGGTTCCCAGAGTAATTAAGTGAATTTTACCATTAAACGTGGTAGAATTGAAATAATCTCTTTTATTTCTATTTTGACAGCTTGTGAATAATATATGCTGTGTAGTTTTTTCGTGTCTCAGGCAGGTCTTGTTGAAGTGTTTGTATCTTCCCTTTGTGTGGATTAAAGGTTTATACTCAATACGCAATGACTGAATTATTTATTTGTACTGTTTGAAAAAATCTATATTTGAATAAAATTCGTTACAACCAAATTGAATATTGTTAAAACACTCAAGCGTCGAGAGAGCCGATCTGTATCGAAGTGAAGTTGCACTCGTTCGCCCTACCACAGCTACGTTCACGCCGCGCGCCAGTCGTTCCGTCGTTTCAGTTTTCGCCGCCGCTCGCTAGATGGCGTTAGTCGTAAACATGCCCCCGGCCTTGGAAGCAGCTGGTTTCAAAGGGGCTAAAATCTCACAGGTTTGATCGTCCCCGATATCATACAGGAGTGGGCATATTTTTGGGAATGCCCTCCGGATAATACCCCTTGCAGTTTTGATGCTTGCAACTCGTGAAATGTCATCTTTGCCAGCAAATGTTTCCAGCACTCGTCCTAGACGCCACTTCAAAGGCGGTAAATTATCCTCCTTTATTAATACTAGTGTATTTGGAGTTCTATTGTCCTGATGATATTGCCATTTGGTCCTCTTTTGAAGCTCAGATAGATATTCCTTTGACCACCTGCTCCAGAAGTTCTGTCGCATCTGCTCTACACGGTCGTATCGAGGGAGGCGCTGTGTTGCTGTAGTTGTGAGGTCTCTGCTGGCAGGTGCAGTGAGTGGTCGGCCAACCAGGAAATGAGCAGGACTAAGTGGAAGGAGATCGTTAGGGTCTGTGGACATAGGTGAAATTGGTCGGGAGTTGAGGACGGCTTCAATTTGTGCTAACACCGTACTTAACTCCTCATAAGTTAAATGTGCATTACCAATTATGCGAGTTAAATGAAACTTGCAAGACCTGACGCCTGCCTCCCACAAACCACCAAAGTGAGGCGTGTATGGCGGTATAAATATGAACTTAATTGAATTATTAGCTGAAAAATCTAAAATATTATCTTGCGAGTTATCTAAAAATTTTGAAAATTCCTTTAAAGCTCCCACAAAGGTCTTTCCGTTATCAGAGTAAATCTCTAAGGGTTTACCACGACGAGAGATGAACCTTTTCAGTGCCAGTAAATATGCTTCAGTAGTGAGATTTGTGACCAATTCCAAATGTATTGCTCTTGTGGTAAAACAAACAAAAAGACAAATATAACACTTAATTAACTTTGCCCCCCTACCTGCACGATTTAACATGAACAATGGCCCAGCATAATCAACACCACACCTAAGAAATGGATATCCTGGTTCAACTCTTTCTAACGGTAAGTTACCCATTTTAACCTTTAAAGGTTTAGCCTTCATACGTACGCATTTCACACAGGTATGCACTACTTGTTTAGCCAAGTTGCGTCCTCTAATAGGCCACCAAGTTTCTCTGATTGTTGCTAGTAACAACTGAGGACCTGCGTGTAATAACATCTTATGCTGAAACTGAAAAATTAGACGAGTAAATGTATGCTTTGCACACAATAACATTGGATGTTTTTTGTCGTATGAAAACGATTCAGAATAGGTAAGTCTACCTCCTACTCTAATTATATTGTGTTCATCAAAAAATATATTCAAACTAGAAATATGACGAGGATAGTTTGATGAGCGATTATTTTTTAAGTTATCATAAATTTCTGAAAATGACTGTTGCTGTGAAATTCTTGTTAAAGCCCTAGTTGCATAATCTAATTCATCCACTGAGAGGCAATCTGTGATGCGTTGTGCCTTTGCTTTATCACGACAGTTGTTAATAAAACGTAAGATGTATGCTACTACACGTCTCATCCGATTAAAACAAGAAAACCGTTCAAATGGAAATGAACCTTGATTTATTTGACTTACCAATGTTGTTTTATTATTTTTCAATTCCGGTAAATCATCAAGATTTAATTTACTACTGTATATATCGTGTGCGCAGTCCGTACTAAGAGTATGTAAGAATGAAGGTCCTCGCCACCATATATCACATGATATAAGTACATCTAAATGCACTCCGCGCGATAACAAATCAGCCGGGTTTTGTTTGCCAGCCACATGAAGCCACTGTTTATCACCTATCAATTCATTTACTTCCACAACACGGTTCTGAACAAACGATTTTAATAAATTAGGCGACGTCTTGAGCCAGCCTAATACTATAGTCGAATCTGACCAAAAGTAAACGTTATCGAACGATAATCTTAATGATTTAATTATTTTGACGTATAATCTCGCACCCAATACAGCGCCACACAGTTCTAATCGCGGTATACTAACCGGTTTCACAGGTGCTACCTTACTCTTCGCACACAACAAATTAACTGTTAGCGACGTATCGCTATAAGTACGTAAGTATGCACAGGCACCGTATGCGTCTTGTGAGGCGTCAGAAAAAATGTGTAACTCAGTTTTGTGTGTATTATCTCCTATTACGTAACGGGGAATGCGTAAATGTTGTAAATGTTTCAACTTACTTAAGAAATTCTCCCATGTTACTAATATAGTTTTAGGCACTGGATCATCCCAACCTATTTTTGCTAACCATAGCCTTTGTAATATTATCTTAGCGATAATGACAACAGGTGTGAGCAGACCCAATGGGTCGTATATTTGCGCAATAATTGAAAGAATAGTACGCTTAGTAGTGTTAGTCACATATAGATCACATTTTGTACTAAAATGTAATTCATCAGAATGATGGAACCACCCTAACCCTAAAGTTTTAACTTGACAATCGTCACCAAGTGTCAATTCCTTCGACGGAAGATTAGATTGTGATGTTGCTAAGTTGAATATCCATTTTCTTAGTGAGAAACAGCCCGACTCAAGTACCCTAGAAACACTACTACATATTTCCATTAATCTGTGTTGATCCTGATGCCCTGTAATCAGGTCATCCACGTAAAAGTCCTCGTTAATGACCCTCGCGATGACGTCATCGTTACATTCTAACGCTAGTTGCTTTATGCATCGATTACTAAGATAAGGAGCGGAAGCTGTCCCATACGTGACTGTATTCAGTTGGAACATACCGAGAGGTTCGGATGGATCTTCCCTCCAAAGAATCAGCTGTAAATTTCTTTGATCAGGTTGAACTAATATCTGCCGGAACATTTTCTCTATATCCGCACATGCAACATATTTAAACTGTCTAAATCGAAGTAAGATGGCAAATATATCATTCTGTAATGTGGGCCCTATATGTTGAATATCGTTTAACGATTTGCCTGACGATGATTTCGCGCTCGCATCGAATACCACCCTTAACTTAGTAGTAGAACTATGTGCTCTGTAAACGCCATGATGAGGCAAAAAATAGCAAGGCGACGAATATTCGTGTATGCGACTCATGTGACCTAAACTTAAATATTCTTTCATAAAATCAATGTACATTTGTCTATAGACCGGCGTGCTACGGAGTAACTTACGTTCAAGCGTAAGAAACCGGTTCTCGGCCATAGTATATGTGTTATGTAGTGCATTAGCTGTCTCTTTCAATGGAATGCGCACGGAAAAACGGCCTTTGTCACCGCGTAATGTCGTTTGTGTGAATAAATTTTCGCATGCACTTTCCTCTTTGGTGAGATTATTATGACTTGAAGTAATTTCTTCAAGTTCCCAAAAACGTTTAAGCTCCGCATCCAATGTCTGTGTGTGATTACATTGAGTTCGGTTAATGTGTGAAGCTTGTTTATGAACTGATCCCGATATAATCCAACCAAGTTTTGTATTTTGCAAATAAGGACCTTTAGGTAGATGAATTAATCCCTCCTTTAACAATTCCCAAAATTTATCAGCTCCTATGAGTAGCTGTATGTCTTTAGACAGATAGAAGTCGGGGTCGGCAAGTTGAATATGTTCGGGTATCTGAATATTGTGATTAATAGCTAGTGCCGGTAATTGTGAAGTAATGCGAGGTAGGACTAGACAGTTAAAGCGTGTGTTATATGAACTAGTTTTGGATCGCAAGCGAATTTGACATGATTGTGTAGATTGGGTAATGGAATTTCCCACACCTATTACTTGAACACTAGACTGTAACAATGGAATGTCAAGAGTTTTGCATAAAGTTTCTGATATGAAACAATGCTGGCTACCGTTATCGAGAAGCGCTCGAATTGGGTGATATTTATTATCCCTGTCTGCGATCTCCACCAATGCAGTTGATAATAATACTTGATTTTGAAAGTAGTGTGTATTCGTATTATGGTTATAATCCTTATGAAGCGTGTGAAATGTATGTGTTGCGGATTGAGATGTGTTTGTGTGTGTGCTTGTACTCGGCTTGGAATGTATCGATGTTTGTGACAAGTGTGCAACAGCTGTCGATGCGCTATCGTCAGCAAATTCATTATGAATTAAGGTATTGTGCTTTCTGTTACAATGCTTGCACGGCCCATACCAACATTCGGCTATTATGTGACCGGCTCTCAAACAGTTGCGACATAAGTTTTTCTCTTCAACGAACTTTAGCTTATCCTTTGAGGTTAAGCTAAGAAAACTCTCACAAGAATAAAGGGGATGGTTTGAGCTGCATAAACTGCATTTAAAACGTTGCGAGTTGGATGATTTATTACTATGTTTGTGGGTTGTAACATGACTGTGTGATTTTATGGATGACGACTTTTTATTGTGTGTGTGATGAGTGTCTGCTGGTTGTTTACTGTGTGAAGGTTTGTAAACTGTTTCTAAATAATCTGCCCTATCTTTGAGAAACGTCAATAAATTAGACAACAACAATTTTTTATCAGAGGATGCATTCGTGACGGTTCCTTTGTGATGTTCCCATTCCCGTTCAGTAGACGAATCTAACTTAGTGACAATTATGTGGATAATTAAAGTATCCCATGTATCAGTTGGTTCGCCTAATGTTTTAAGGGCACGAATATTTCTCAACATTGTGTCGATTAATTTGCGAATTTGGGACGCTGACTCTTTACTCATTGATTGCGCAGAAAATAAAGCCTTAACGTGATTGTGTACTAGCAAACGGTTATTATTATATCTGTTCTGTAAGAGATCCCAAGCAGTCACATAATTCTCGGATGAGAATTCTAAGGCTTTAATAACATTTAATGCATCACCTGTTAGAACTGATCGCAAATAGTGAAATTTTTGAATGTTATCGATATTATTACTATTGTGAATCATAGATGAATAGGTGTCGCGAAACTCGAGCCATTGGTCGTATGAACCATCGAAATTCGGTAAAGAAATAGTGGGTAATTTGATCCCGTTAGAGTTATGACCTTGAACACTTTGATTTGATGAATTTTCCTTTAAAACACATTTACATCTAGCTACTACAGCGTAATACTGATTCTCAAAATGTTCTCTCTCCTCTAATTCTTTATCTATTTGACTACCGGACGCCATTAAATCCAATTCATCTTGAATTTCTGAAAATTTATCAAAAAGCAACTGAGACCTTTGTAATCGCTCTTGTAATTCAACCTTTTGAGTTTCTGTTACTTGTGACTCATCTAAAGATTGAACATATTTAGTGAACAATGTAAATTTGGCTTTAACAGATCCCCTTTTTTTGACAAAATCTCTAAAAATATCATCACTACTTTCTGTATCTACGAGTGAATGCCTCTTTTTGGTCATTTTGGTGATTGTGTGAAACAGAAATCAGGCCACTTACAGTTCAGATGATCGCGTAGGTACGATGCCGGTGGGTACCCCGCACTCGTCACCACTAGTAACGAACACTGCAATTTTAGACAAAAGAAACGATGTTAGCACAAATGAACACGGGATTTGGGAAGGAAAGGTTTGACTAGCCTGACCGACTGCTGTGATGCTGCTCCTGATGCTCATCCGGCTCGAAGGACCATTTTATGTGTAGTTTTTTCGTGTCTCAGGCAGGTCTTGTTGAAGTGTTTGTATCTTCCCTTTGTGTGGATTAAAGGTTTATACTCAATACGCAATGACTGAATTATTTATTTGTACTGTTTGAAAAAATCTATATTTGAATAAAATTCGTTACAACCAAATTGAATATTGTTAAAACACTCAAGCGTCGAGAGAGCCGATCTGTATCGAAGTGAAGTTGCACTCGTTCGCCCTACCACAGCTACGTTCACGCCGCGCGCCAGTCGTTCCGTCGTTTCAGTTTTCGCCGCCGCTCGCTAGATGGCGTTAGTCGTAAACATATGCGATAATATACATTTGTGTTGTTGAAATGGGAAGGGTGATGTGTAAAAACACGTGTATTTTAAGTATAGGTTTGAATAAATATTAAAAAGTAATATCCAGTATTTATTCAAAAAAAATATGTAGAAGTATTTTACGTAAATAAGTATAGACTGATAGCCGAGTGATATGACCGTTGAACTACCAAGTCTAACGTCGCAAATTCAAACCCCGGCACGCACCAATGTCTTTTCGAATTCATGTGCGTACTATAAATTAGTTATCGGCTGCTAAAAACGTGAAGGAACACATCGTGAGGAAACCGGCAAACCTGAGTGATTTTTCAACGGTGTATAAAGCTATGTCAGAGGTCTAGAGGCGGTTTTAATTTTGACACCGGGTTGTTCATCAACCATACGATAAGAAGAAGACGTAAACAAGTAATAATATCTGCATGTATATATTAGCACGCCCATGAAAAGTCTACATAAACACACATAACGTCACGCCTGTATTCCCCGAATGGGTATGCAGTTATGTTTTTAGTTCCTAATGTAAAAGGGGGCGAGGCTATTGCCATCAACCGCCCGGGCACAAATCCAGACTCCGTGCTACTGAGAATTGTCTAACGGAAAAATCCAGTAACACTTTGCCCGACCCGGGATTCGAACCCAGGACCTCGTGCTCAGCAGTCGTGCTTAGCAACCACTAGACCAATAAGGCAGTATTCTGACTGAATAAGTGTAAGCTGAAGAATATTTTTTATTTTTATTATTCATTCTTATTCTTAATACAAACAAGTCCACGTTTCTCTAATGTCTAAAACGTTTCGTAAAAATCATCGAAAAACGAACAATACGCTTTCAATTAAAAACATTGATTGGAGTGTTTTTTTGTATTTAACGAGTCCTCTAATACAAAGGCTTTTCTTTTAACTACTTGTATATAGGACGCCAATTACTTAGTACCTTATGAGTCGTAAATCAGAGCGTTTTATGTGTATACTTATTGTTGTTATAGGCATCAAATAATAGGACGTAATAGTATGTTTTGTCCTTTTCATTCTTAGTGCGTAACTTGTTAGTGTGAAGGTAACAAAACATTATCTACTTTAATATTACAATAATTATTTGTTTTAAATACTTAGCAATCTACCCGTGATTTTGTTTGCATAGACTTCAGAATTGAGTCCACAGTAACTGGGATACAAATACCAGGTTACCAACTATCTGTTTAGCAAATTTCATCCAAATTCGTGTAGCGGTTTTTGCGTAATTAAGTAACAAATATCTCAAAAATATAACTTTCACATAATATATTTCACTTAGTTGCTAGCATAACTCAAAAAGACAGGTCAGATAACTACTACCGAATAGAAACAGTCTAGAAGGCAAATTATCAGTCGACTTTGGTGCAGTGGCTAAGCGGTTGGACTGCTGCGCTAGAAAGCGCAGGTTTGATTCCCGCATGGCACAAAAAATGTGTGATCCGCAGATATTTGTCCCGAGTCTGGGTGTTTGTGTATGTGATATTTCACGTTTGTGAAACGCACCCACGATACAGGAGAAATTACTATTGTGGGCGATATTTAAAGAAATAATATATGTATATATATATATATAACTGTGCATTTAAAGGAGACCTCAACACGCTTAAATAACGTCTATCAAAGCTTGCAACATAAGTTAAAGATCGCTTTATAAAACCATCAATACAGTCACTAGTATAAGTAATCCAACATAGATACGGGTCAAATCATCAGTCAAATTATAAGTGCGTACTTGATATAGACCACAATAGGCTTTGGGCTTACCCAACGACAAACCTAGCTCGTAATATCACCCCCCCCCCCTCCCCCACCCCCTCATATAAAACCACACGTCAATGACAAAACAACGTCCGTCTACCGGTTGCCATGAAGATAAACCACATTTGGTTGTCGGTGACTTGTGTTTATTGTTCTGAAATGTTTCGGTACACTATAATTATAAAGCTTAGCTTCAAATTATTATTATTATTTCAGCCATCGTCTATCCACTGCAGGGCAAAGGCCTCCCTTAGCTTTAAATAAGGAAAGTAAAAAGCCAATAGCATAAAGCCAATTCATACTTCCATACTAATATTATAAATGTAAAGGTAACTTTATCTGTCTGTATGTTTGTTACGCTTTCACGACTAAACCGCTGGACGAATTTTGATGAAATTCGGCATGGAGAAAGTTTAAAACCCGAGAAAGGACATAGGCTACTTAACGCGGGCAAAAGCCAGTAAATAATAAAGAAAAGAGATGTTAATAGACTTGAGAAGTGGTTAACTTAAAACACATTTAGCATCGTTTATAAGCAAGAGGAAGATTATGCATGACAATATTAATACCTATATTTCATGTCTGCAACTCATCCACTCTAAAGAATAAAATACACACAAAACAAAACACAATAAAACTGTTCCCATCAACTCCACTACCTGTACGATTCCAAAACAAAGCATCTATCTCTCTTTGTACATACAAAGTCATAAAATTAAGGAAAAAACACACATAAATACACCATTACTTCCAAGCAATACACCTCACTAACGCCAAATATTTTTGAGGATATCGCTCGCCGGACAAAGAGCTTACCAGCACATAAATCTGGTTGTATGCCACGGACACTTTAGATAATCCGTCATTTGGATTAATGCCCGCCGCGAGCGAGTTTCGTTATCTTTTGTATGTGGTAGTTATTTATTATGAGTTAGAAGTTATCTTTCCCTTGAGTTGGGTATTGATTTTTGGATTAGTATGGTATTTGTGTGGTGGTAAGGAAGTGTTGGACCTGTAACTGTTATATTGTTTTAGTATCGAATGGTAAGATGCCTAAGTGCTAAGTGTTTATGTTGCAACGATTGGATAATATTAAAAACGTACACACTTAAATATATCGATATAAATATAATATCGAGTAAGCCAATGAGCCGAGTGCTATCTGTCCTAGAATTGACCTCCCCCTTTCCTCCGTGTCGTAACAGGCGACAAAAGAAAAATTCAGAGATAGGTACCACCATAACTGCGATTCCAAAGCCGGTAAAAAGTTATTTCTAGATCCATAAAAAAATATCCTTGAAGTCTTCCCAGCATATGTACCTGTAGTATACCTGCAATGAGTCTAAAACTAAAATTAAGTAATACATTACAACTTTAAACTTAAGAAACCGCTTGAATTCCAACCATCGGATTCCAAGCAGAATCTCTAGTAGATAAAACCTCTCAGAGTACTGTAATAAAGAAATATTCAGTATCTATACGTAAAGATCAAGTATTCACTATATACGATAGCTTAGGACGTAAAGTGTCGCCTAGAAAGTTTTCTCGTTAAAGTTTTTTGTGGATATAGGCAAGGATTATGACGATTGATCGCTTGGTGTAGTAGAGATGGCAGGACCGGCTGGAAACTTGTTTATCCCCTTACCATGAGCTGTTAAAGCTGGAATTTTTCTCTTGTGGAAGCGAGACGCCGCTATATGCATAGTAGTGTGGAGTCCCGCGTCCGCAACGGAAAATGTCCTGCTTTAAGAGTTCATGTAAAGGCAGGGAAACTTGTTTGAACATGTTTAGGTACAGGCTTAGAACTGTCTGATGACACCTGTATTCCTCTAAGGAGGCTTAAAATAACAGCCTATAACTGTCCCACTGCATGGAAAAGGCCGCTTTTCCTATAAAGACGGATTGAGCATTGATCACCACGCTAGCTCACTGCGGGTGATTTCAGATAATTAAATCCAGGTTTTCTCACGATGTTTTCCGTCACCCTCAGCCAATAATTTGAAAGTCCAAACACTATAATAATTTTCATTCTCAATAGAGTCCTACTCAGCTGAATAAGAGTGATTTAGGACAGCAAAAAGTTTCAAAAGAAATTGTCTATGAAATAGCTTTGGCTCCTTTGTTCTCATTATTAAACATTTCATTGTTTCTTTCATAATAAACTAAGTGCAAATGAAAACAGGTTTTAACGCCTCAAAAATATTATCAAACTTTAGCGGCTGTAGTCGCCTTTAAAGGCCTTTGTTGGCCATTATTTCATTTTCATACGAGACAGCTATTAAAACTATTGTGACTTGAATTTCGTCTTCAACATTAAAAAGGTGACTTATTCAGAACAAACAACAAATATATTCAAATATTTTTTATAGGGAGCCTTCACGACTGAGAATACTCAAGTACGTCCGATACACTCTGGACGGTCAACCTCGCTACCATCCTTGTTGACTGACCACTCTCTAAATTATGGCACGACCCATTCCATGTGACTATTGGCTCATTCCGTTACGCAGAAGAAGATAAAGTTTGGACTGAAACAAGGAAATTTTACTTTTTACTGATATTTAAACCTTCATAAGACTTCGTTTGGCGCGTTCGGTGGCAAAGAGTTATTGGGTTTTGCTAAGGTGATTCTCAGCTGTAGTAGAACGGAGTCTGGATTTTGTGCCCGGTTGATGGCAATAGGCTCGCCCCCTATTACATTGGGACCTAAAAACATAACTGGTGAAATGTGGGTGTACTGTATGTGGACCTCTGCCTACCCCTTCAGGGAATACGGGCGTGATGTTATGTTATGTTCAGAAAACTAATCTGACTATCCGAGGAAAAGACCAAAACTTCATCTTCGTCATATACATGCTCTCGAAATACCAAGGTGTTCCAAGTGAGGTCTGGATAATTATATAATTATAATATATTACGCACTTAACAGTGAAGGATACTCACACGTCGCCAATGCCACACAAGTAGAGGCTTTAATTTTAGGCCTCTTGTCCGAACGTGTGAAGAGCTTGAGACTGAGGCTCTGTTTGAGGTCAATAGTCGGGCGTTTTAAAAAATTTGAGAGGTTTGACCCTTAGAATTCAATCATTTTCTTTTACCTGCAGATCTTAAGACTGGAAGACGCAGCGTTGGCAGGCCTCCAATCAGGTGGACCGAGGTTATCGTCAGAGTTGCAGGCAATCAGTGAATATAAATGGTAAGTTCTCGTTCTTTGTGGCGTACTCTTGTTCACCAGTGGACGTCTTTTGGCTGATGATGATAAAGACAGATCTTACCTATAACCCTGTAAAATCCCAAGATCTGGGTTCCAGCTATGTAATTGAAAAAAAAGAGCAATGTGTTACCGGGTTTTTCCGTTAGGTAATTCTCAGCACGGAGTTTGGATTTGTGCCCGTTTGATGACCATATTAGACTCGGCCCCCATTACATTGGGACCTAAAACATAACTGGTGATATGTGGGTGTACTATATAATATGTGCACTGTGCAACTCTGGATACCCCGTCGAGAAATACAAGCGTGATGTTATAAATTTCACTACATATTTGGCTTTTTACCCACTGCGGATTAGCTAGTTAAATTGCTTAATACCATGAACTCTTAAAGCAGGACAGTTTACTTTGTGGAAGCGAGATGCTGCATCATACTGCAGGTAGCGTCGTCTCGCTTTCACATCGTAAACTATAGTATCAGAGTTCATGGTATGGGGGCAGTTCTTCATCATAAAACTTTAATATCGCATAAAACAAATCGCTGTGAAAATCAGTTGAGACGTACAACTTTACGTACTGTTGTCCATATTTTATTGCATTGAGCTGACTTGAGAGAGTTCACAATCGCTGCATTCATATCGAGATTGAGAACTGGTGCGTATAGTATAGGGTTGTCACTTGCACTTAATAATTAAAAGTGTTACTGGGATTTTCCATTAGGTAATTCTTAGTAGCCGCACGGAGTCTGGATTTGTGCCCGATTGATGGCAATAGGATCGCCCACTAACTACATAGGGACCTAAAAAACGTAACGTGCGAAATGTGGATGTATTCTACAGTCTCCTCTATCTTCCAGACTCGGAACAAACTCTTGCGGTTTTGTCTCGTGCGGAAATCGAACCTGTAGCGACATCTACACGCCGAAGGACAAATGACGTTGATAATCCTGCATTGTGCCAGCAAAGTAATCACATTTGCTTGTAACATACATAGCCCCGAGTTGAGTGGTGGGGCGCCGCGGCCCACCAGGCGTACCACCGATGGCAGATCTTCCCTTTTCATTGGAGGAACCCCACATCCCTTCCTCCACAAACCCAAGACCTTTAGCGCAGCAGTCCAATAGCTTAGCCACTGCGACAGTTTTTTTTACTAAGCCAGTCATGTGTCCCACTGCTGGGCAAAAGCCTCCCCTTTATTTCTCAAATCTCACCCACAAATGTCTTTCCCAATTAGGTCATCAAAATAAATTATTATTTTGTATTTCCGATACTGTCAACCCTTCTTGGAAGATTACAACTATGTGGCTTCTGTATATACATCATAATATACATACGCGCACACTCCATACCAAATATTTACTAGCTATGAAATTAATATTGTCGAATATTTCGCAATCCAATCGTTTAATATCTTCCTACGTTAAAGGAATATACTTATTTGAGCGAAATAATTTTGCTCAAACGTGAAAATGAACGAATTTAATGAAGCGTGTTTTTATAAAGTCAGTTTGTTTGTTTGTTACCTGTTAACGCTCAAACGGCTGGACCGATTTCGATAAAATTTGGTATGGAGATAGCTGACACCCTGAATGAACACAGGCTTTTTCACGGAGATGGCGGGACGAACTTGACTTGTTTATGCAGGAGAGATCAGCTGGTGACAGGAAGAAGTGGAAAGACAGTGGGGAGGCCTTTGCCCAACAGTGGGGCACAGAAGACTCTGCTGCCATCTGTAGGATTTCCCTTAGTTGCTTTTTATGACACCCGCGGGAGGATAGGGAGTGGTCAATCCTAGGTCGGATACCACTCGGCTGGCCCAGGACTTATTTATTTATTTATACACAAATGCACAACATTACAGTCAGTAACCATGGCGTTGCACAGTTCAGATTAAAACTATAGGTAGGTTTAATACAGGGTAAAATAGATTGAAAAACAATAGATCTTACAACTAAAAAACTAAAACACAAATAGTAAATACAAAATACCAATAAAAATAAGGACAATTAAAAATAAACAATATCAATTTTTTTCACTAAAAAGTAAACATTGACGACACAAATCATTCCATTCGGACGCAAACAAATCACACTGCGGTGCTAGTGTCAGCAAAGAGTTAAGTAATCTCAGAGCTCGAACGAGCGGTGAGTTGGCATGAGATACTGTGCGTGATGGTGGGACAGCCAATAACTGGTGTTGGCGCGGTTTGAGGTGGTACTTTAGGATATCAGGTATGTAGACCCTCACCAGTTGGCTAACTATGTCGGAGCAATACGATCCACCACGAAGGACCTGACAAGCGGTAGTAATTAAAAAGTAATTACGCCTTACCTCCAGAGAATTAAAACCTAACATGCCCAGCAAATATTTAGTCGGGTATAAAAACGGATAGTAACCGTAAAGTTTTTTAAACAAAAATCTTAAAAAGGCCTTCTGTACTTTTTCAATCAGCAAGGCATAGGTTACTTCGTAGGGATTCCAAATGATGGATGCCGACTCAAGTTTACTTCTTACTAGGGCCATGTAAACTAGTTTAATTGCGAGGGGATTTTGGAATTCGCGCATATTACGTATGACAAAACCAAGTCTGCGGAAAGAATCAACAGCAAGGGCTCGTATATGATCGTGAAATTGAATCCTTATATACAAACAATTTAGAAACAGGCACTGATACCATCACTATCTTATTGCTATTTAGTAATTTAATTCAAAAATCTCAAATACTATCAAAAAAACGATAACTGAAAAACATTTAATCTACTTTTAACTCACGGATTAACTATTTCGAGATATAATATTTCAGTATGCTAAGACTAAAGTACTGTATTAAGGTTTCAATCAAAATTAATCTCCAAAACTCCACAAAAAAATGTAAATGAATCCGTAGCAATTTCGTAGAAGCGCTACGAGGTTCGTAGACCGTCTACGGAATAGTAACATCTGTAAGTTAACGACCAAATAAATTGGGGAGTTCGTTCTTCAACTGATCCTTTCTTTTTAATGTAATCAAGTTTAGCTTAGCATTTAGTTAAAGCTAAGTACACTAGCAAATAACTTGCGCAATTTCTTGCAGAAGTTATTGAAGAAGTAGCTTACGTAGACTGAAATATTTTATATATATCACACTTCTATTCTCCGAAGAGGTAGGCAGAGATGCACATATAGTACACCCCCAATTCGCCACTTATGCTAAAGTCCTAATGTAATAAGGGCGAGGCTATTCCCATAAACTGGACACAAATCCAAACTCCTTACTGCTACTGAGATTTAATTAGCAGTCGTTATAAAAGTAGACCAGAAATAACGTCTAGTCATTAACATTTTTCATTAGAGAACTAAATATATTTTCCTTTGTTATTCTGAAAACGAATATTAACACAACGAGTATTATGTTTGTAATACTATCAAGCTTGCATTGTCTTAAGAGGTAGGCAGAAGTGTGCTCTCACACGTTAATATCACAAGTTAGGTATAATAAGAAATACGTATTTCTAGGAAGGGTTTGGCAGAGGTGAATTACGTTGCGATGCGAGCAGTGACACGGTGGCTCAGTCGGCAGAGCGGCGCCACGGTACGGCGAAAGTCGCGGGTTCGAGTCCCGGTCGTGTCCATCATTTTTCAGGTTTCCTTTATTTATTTGAGCTTAGCATGGGCAACATGCAAAAATGACACAAAAAGTCATATAAATGGAATAATAATAAATTGTATTGTTTCAAAAATAACATAACATAACATCACGCCTGTATTCCCCGAAGGGGTAGGCAGAGGTGCACATATAGTACACCCACATTTTGCTAGTTATGTTTTAGGTCCCAATGTAATAGGGGGCGAGCCTATTGCCATCAACCGGGCACAAATTCAGACTCCGTGCTGCTACTGAAAATTACCAAATGGAAAAACCCAGTAACACTTTGCCCGACCCGGGATTCGAACCCAGGACCTCGTGCTCAGCAGTTGCGCTTAGCAACCACTAGACCAACGAGGCAGTCAAAAATAATAGCTACAAACAAGGTTAGAACTCTAGCCCCTACACTAGGATTCCCTGTGTCAAGGAGACTAGTCTCTTTCATCTCTATAATGATCTAAACAAATATTAACAGAATATGAGTCGAACAAAAACTCAATAATATTATTATTTGAACCTCTCATTTTATTTTGGTTTCAGTTATATATTTGTTTAAAAAAAATTATATTTATATCTTATATATAAAATTCTCGTGTCACAATGTTCGTTCCCGTACTCCTCCGAAACGGCTTGACCGATTCTCATGAAATTTTGTAAGCGTATTGAGTAGGTCTGAGAATCAGCCAACATCTATTTTTCATACCCCTTAGTGATAAGAGTTTTCACGCGGACGAAGTCGCGGGCAACAGCTAGTATTCTATAAAAAATCTGCTTCAAATCACTTCGCCGATAACTGTAATAGATTCCTTGAAATAGGAGTCGCGCGTTTACCATTTTTTGGGCAAATCTCCAACCGACGTCGTGTCGGTTTTTTTATTCTATTACAAATATTCAATTACCATATTCTAGTTACAGTACTGGAGTGTAAATAGCCAAACGAGATGAATTCTAATGTAAGCTTCGCTATACTGGCCTAATTGGTGCAGAGGATATGTCATTAAACTATTACTCGAGTTGGGAGTTTTATTCCCGCTCAAATCTGGAGTCTTCTAAGAATTTACTATAATAACTTTCGTGAGTGTTATCCATATTATCTACTATATATCCGACTAGTTTCGGACTCTGACAGAGCCTACTACCATCAACCGGGCACAAATCCGAGTCCGTACTGCTACTGAAAATTACCTAACGGAAAAATCCAGTAACACTTTGCCCGATTCGGTATTCGAACCCAGGATTTCGTGCTCAGCAGTCACGCTTAGCAACCACTAAACGAACAAGGCAGCCAATTCAATTACATAATGGGAAACGCAATTACTTTTTATCCAAACTGCGAATCTATCCAAACACCATACTCAGAATAAACAGTTCTTCACAGTTTCATAGATTTTTTATACCAAGTTGCTCCCTTCAGAATGTTTGATAAGTTTCTAACTGCGCGCTCTTTTGACGCATTTCATTTGTGAATATTTTTTCACTGCGCACTGCAATATTGACTTGGTAACTTGCAGGTATTGTAGACTAGTTTATATTGTAGTTTTAATGCAACTATTATACCAATTCACGATAGAATGGTACAGCCAATTTAACAGCATATTACTTTGTAAAACGGAGTTATTTTTACCGAATAATTTGTATTAAAATAGTTTTTTTTAATGGTATGTTGCCTTAACCCCACGCTTGGCCAGCAGCTTGGGGAACACAGTTTTGGTGGTGAAGTTACAGAAGACGCTGCTGCCCATCTTCTGAATTATCCCTTAGTCGCCCCTTACAACACTCACGGGAAGAAAGGGGGTGGTCTATTCTAGGCTAGACACCACTCGAAAAGGGAAACATATATTGCAAAGTAAATAAATAAAACAGAATGGCTATTTTTTTTCGTTTACAAAGGTCTTCCAATCTCCAGTCTTAAAAAACCACGTCAGAGGCAATGTTTAGATAATTTCTCCGATACTCACAACCTCTAAATAGAAAAGGCGATAGTCTAACATTTTTATATCTTAACTCCCATTACTTTCGACATCAAAAACTTTATACTTTGTAGACCAATTTGATGGCACCCAAATAAAACTTGGTTGGGACAGTTTTATCATTTTATTACATAGACGTTGAACTTCTACCCTGGATCCAGGAGAAATGTGTGTGGACATAAATTCGACGAATCTTCAGCCAGATCAAGCCGAGTTGGCACCGCCCCAGGCGTACAAATAGCCTGAATTTGTTTGGCCGCTTGTTTGTTCAACAATTTCACCCACCCTTTGCGCTCCAGGTGAAATATTCAGGGGAAACCAGGAATATGAATCGCTTGGAGTTTTATTTTGTGGCTGTCAGTGCGAGCGTGTGCCTCTTGCGGTTTTAAAACTGTGAATTTGATTGTTAGTTAGTTATAACAGCCGCTTTGTTGCGGCTCGGGTTTGGTAGAGATTTGGAGGTTGGAAATGATAGAAAAAAATGTTCTTTGTAAACTGTGGCCAGAATGAAGTGACAGTGTGGAAACTTAATTTTTATTGCAGTTTAGAACCGCTTGCATTTTTTCTTCTAATTGTGTTATATAGACTGTTTGGTTGCAAAGTGCGTTAAAATGCTAACGAGCATAAGAAATTTGGTTCAGTTTTTTCGCCGGGCTAAATGTTATTGGGTTCCCTTTGCGACCACGTGACCAAAGAAATAATGACAACAGCTGCAGTAGCAACAAATTGACATTCAAGGAAAAGTATAAATACAGCAGTTATAAGTATTTTAAATTTTCCAGAAAATTCCAGTTTATCATATCGTTATCATCATCATCATCAGCCGGAAGACGTCCTCCCCCTTAGATAAAGGGAGTGGGTGGCACAATCCTCACGCTTGGCAAGCGGCTTAGGGATCGCAGTATTAGTAGAGAACTTAAAGAAGACGCTGCTGCCCATCTTCTGGATTTTCCCTTAGTCCTTACGATACCCACGGGAGGAAAGGTGGTGGTCTATTCTAGGCCGGATACCACTCGGTATATTTATCCTGTTACATTTTGAACAACGTAAAACCAAATTAAAAGCAGGTACAGGATGCTCAAAAACCTTGTTAAATGTATGTAAAAGTTTTATTACATCGTCGCCTCTGTGTAAGGGAAATGTACAGTCAACAACAAAAATAGCTGAACATTTAAATTATTTTGAAATTATTTGTACTTTAATTATTAGAATTAATTGTAAACAATTTGTTACATACCGGTATAGTAGGATCTTTCTTCTTATTCTTATCTATGTGAGCCAAATGCCACATGGAAAAAGGTCATGTCATGGTGAAGAGATTGGTCAGTCAACAAGGATGGTAGCGAGGTTGACCGTCCAGGGTGCCCCATACGTACTTAAGTATCGTGGAGGCTCTCTACTTGCACCCGTCTATCTAGTAGCACCCAACTTTCTCCTTGCACCCAACTTTCTCCTTGCACCCAACCATCTACTTGCACCCAACTTTCTCCTTGCACCCAATTATCTCCTTGCACTTCTCTTTTCTAACGTCAGCATTTGGACTCTCATAACTTGATACTATAGCTTGAATGAATGTATATTATTTTCATCTATTTATCATTTTCTCAACTCCAGTTGCTTCTGTTGCTGACTGTACAACGAATTCAGTTTATAAACCGTTGTACAGATGTTGGTGTATTGTGTTTGGTTGAAAAGGGTCGTCAAATCGATCCCGAACGAACTTTATTTGTATGGCTTACTGATATTTGTATTGTGTCCGTTTTTGTATTTGATTTATGTCATCCGCCATCTCCCAGACCCATCCTCTCACTGACCTCAGGAAGCGCAACTGAACTTTGATTCATCACGAGCCTTCATACATATTTCAACTGTTGAGATAAAATAAGAATTACGTAATTTAACAAGTCAATAAAACTGTTGCTCCTGGGAATCGAACCCAGGACTTCACGATTTATTAGCAATTACTTAAGTCTACATGCCTTTGTCCATATTTCAACGATGCAGATACAGTATGATTTGGAAAGCCAATCAAACCCGGGAATCGTACCCAAGATTTCGAGTTTGCAACCACTAGACGAAATAGGTAGTCTGGTTCAACATAACATAACATCACGCCTGTATTCCCCGTAGGGGTAGGCAGAGGTGCACATATAGCACACCCACATTTCGCCAGTTATGTTTTTAGGTCCCTATTTAATAGGGGGCGAGCCTATTACCGTCAACCGGGCACAAATCTAGACTCCATACTGCTACTGAGAATTACCTAATGGAAAACCCGAGTAACACTTTGCCCGACCCGTGATTCAAATCCAGGACCTCGTGCTCAGCAGTCGTGCTTAGCGACCACTAGACCAACGAGGCAGTCTGATTAACATACGAACAGCTTTTGTTAGTTTAGGTAAGTAATCATAGAGTCTATTTGATAATATATTATGAAACTTAAATTATATAAGTTGGGAACTTGTTATCCGACAACCAGTTCTTCTACAATAGGTGTTAGGCTGAAGCTAAAACATAAGCTCTCATACAACATGTTATTAAGTTATATTTACCCTTCGGTTACAGTGACTGCCTCGTTGGTCTATTGGTTGCTAAGCGTGATTGCTGAGCACAAGGTCCTGGGTTCAAATCCCGGGTCGGACAAAGTGTTACTGGGTTTTTCTGGCTTCCGTTTTTCGGTTATCACTGTAACAGAACATAACATTAAGGTGACATCACGCTTGTATTGTAGGCAGAGGTGCACATATAGTACACCCACATTTCGTTGGTTATGTTTTTAGGTCCCAATGTAATAGGGGGCGAGCCTATTGCCATCAACCGGGCACAAATACAGACTTCGTGCTGCTACTGAGAATTGCCTAATGGAAAAACCCCGTATCACTTTGCCCGACCCGGGACTTGAACCTATAATCTCGTGCTCAGCAGTCGAACTTAGCAACCACTAGACCAACGAGGCAGTCATTAAATTAAATTAGTACTAATTATAAAATAAAAACGAAAGAAAGACACTTCGCCCGAACTAGTATTCGAACCCTGGACACACGTATCACGCGCTTAGCAAAAACTAGACCAACGGTTTGTGTAAGAATATGAAAGAAAATAACTTCTGTTTCACAATTTTCTTTTAAAACAACCGTATATTACAGCTATAAATAATGCTGAATGCACTTTTGCAATGCATCTAATATTGTTCATAGCTCCCAAAAGTCTTTTGAATTATAGTCATATTCGCTAATATGCTCCGAAATAGGTCATCCCTAGCCGGCTGTTATAACTTAAGTACGATATCACATGAAATATACCTGTGCTGCGGTCAATTACCAAAATCTGATATACTATGGTATACCTAATTCATGTTAATGTTCTTCTTTGAATGGCTTCACACGTTAGAATTATATTTAAACGTGAATTAAATATAACACAAGTAATATTAACATAAGATATTAAATGCTTACAAAAAAATAAAACAGAGCAAAAAAATATTATACGTCTGCCAAATCAAAGTTACTGTCAGTTGGTAGTTGAAATAACATTTATACGTATGATTACTTATTCATATAAATGTTGAATAATAATCAATCAAAAAAAAAAAGTATCGCATACATAAAAACTTGCACATTCATGACAACAAGAAAACATTGAGAAATTATATTCTATGCTCACTTTCTACTCATTGAACAGATTCCGTCAAAAAAAATTTATGCGTGAGTGATAATTCAAATAAAAATCCCTACCAACATATTACACATTCATAAAAATACGTCCTTTAAAATCGAACAGAATAATGAAGCAAGTCGTTTCTACATTCGAATTAGGTATACCTCAAAACATTGAATTTCATTGTTTAACCGCAACACTGGCACCTCATTACGTGTTCTGAAGTTTATGACTATGTCGACTGAACGTGTTTTTGATGAATTATAACAATCTTTTGACGTTTACGAGTAAGAAGTTTGATTCTTACGTGAAGTTCATTGAAATAATTTCCCAAAATTATGATACGGTGTGAGTAAGACAATAGAATATGTTTCTTCGGAAATTCTTGTGTAGAATTCTTAATTAAATTTTAGATTGGATGTGAATTGTGTAGGTAAATTGGGTAAAATGTACTATACATACATACAGTGTACCAATGTATAATCATTACTAGCTTTTTCAAAAGTTCTTAGTTGATTAAAGTAAGTGATTTGTAAGCTCATTTTATGTAAAGTTTCAACATGAATCGTTAAGTAGTTTTTGAGAAATAGATTTACAGACATACTTATACCCATTCTCAACTTTCACATTTATATTATTTATTTATACAGAGGCGGGCTTAATGCCATAGAAATTCTCTCCCAGTCAACCTTAGGACTGTGCAGAAATGATACCGTGGTAGGTGCATCGAAGAAAGATCCAAACTTACATTAGTAGGTACTAGCTGCACCCCACGGTGTACCCGCTACATTTTTCCAGGATAAAAAGCCTCTGTGTTAATCTATGGTGCCAGCTTACTCCATACCAAATTTTAACAAAATTAATCCAGCCGTTTGAACGTGAAGAGGTAACAAACACACAACCATTCACCTATATAATATTAGTGTGATGATGCAGTTTAGTATACCTTAAAATACAGGAGTAGATTGCCAGTTTTAAGGTTACTTCAATGAAAAGCTGTATTTTTCAAACAGCAATGCAATAGGTCAACTATTTTTGAGTCGTTAAAAACAGCCATAAACCTCTGGCAGCGCAGATCAAACAGCTTTTTGGATTGGCATCACAAAAACTAGGCCCAATTTACACGAGTTTTTTATTGCTTTGGTAGTGCGATTTCTAGGAATTTAAAGGAATGAAAACATGGAAAATCCAGGCTAAAACCACGCCTCGCTAAAAATAACACGGTGTTATTTCTATATCGAATACCAGGTTTATTTTTATGGCATATGGGAGTGTTAGGTAATTAAATTTGTTTCTACTTATAACATCACGCCAGTATTCCTTGAAGGGGTAGGCAGAGCACATTCAGTACATCGCTATTTTTTTTGTTTTTTTTATAAAAACGTCGCCCCACACTAGGAATTTCTCCTGTGTCGTGGGTGCGTTTCACAAACACGAAATATCACATACACTAACACCCAGACTCGGGACAAACATCTGTGGTTCGCACAAAGTTTTGCCCCGTGCGGGAATCGAACCCGCAACCCTCAGCGCAGCAGTCCAATCGCTTAGCTACTTCGCTAATCAGGTCGTCTCTATTTGCCAGTTATTCTTAATTCTTTATTGTACACATAACCTAAATATCGAATAACAATATGAAATTTGATATCATATAATTATGTTATAGGTCCCTATGAAATAGGAGGCGAGGCGAAGCGTTTCTAATTTACTATGCATGCTGGTTTAGTTACGTAATATTCTGGATATTTCGCGGACTCTGCCTACCTCTCAGGGAAACAGGCGTGACTTTATGTATGTATTCTGGATATTGGGGGTTCCCTCACTCTCATCGTCCGATGGAACGGTAGAGCGACACAACTGGAGAGAGATCAGGTGCAGGACGTGCCTTCCATAACACGGACGGTGACACATGTGACAACGGTCACCCATCACAAGACTGACCGCGGCGAGCACGGCTTAACCTCGCAGATTGACTAATCTGCGAGGTAGCCACATAGCTACGAGCCCTTTAATATAAAAAGAAGAAAATTAAAGCAAGAAAGAAGTTAATAAAAACCCAGCTGCAGTACAAATAGTTAGCAGCTACAGTATATTAGAAAGGTATAGATCGAACCCGTGACCTGAAGGACGGCAGTTCATTACCCAATTGATCGACATGAAGAATATTTTTTAACGAAGATAACTTGTTACAACATGTTAGTTAGTTACGAAGATGTTATATAATAAGTATTGCAGACGGCCTAATCAAGAACTTAGTGAACTAGAAACTCAGTTTTATATATATTATTTACTAGCTACGCCCCGCGGTGTTACCCGCTACATTTTTTCGGGATAAAAACTAACCTATGTGTTAATCCAGGGAGTCAACTACCTCCATATGAAATTTCATCAAAATCGGTATAGCCGTTTGAGCGTGAAGAGGTAACAAACACACAAACACACTCACAAACTTTCGCCTTTATAATATTAGTGTTATTTATAACTACATGTCTAACAACTTCACGTACGAATTTATAAAACGTGCGTTCTTTTTATTACAGTTATTATAGTCTTGTAGGTAACACTATTACTTAACAATTGTACTTATGTAGGTTTGTATTATCAATAGTAATAGCTGAGTTATATGACTATTGGCTTGCCAAGTCAAAGGTCGCAAGTTCAAACTCATGTCTTCACGCATGTCGTTTCGAATTCATGTGCGTACTATAAATTAGTTGTCAGTTGCTAAAAACGGCGAAGGAAACATACATACCTGAGAGATTTTTCATCGATAACCTCGCCATCCCCGTTAACTGGCGATCTCTTACCAAAGAAAATAAGTAAACAAACAATAAAACCCAAAAAAGCGAGCTCACGTTCCAAGCCAACATCACTCAAAAACCGCATTCAATAACACATATGTGTTTCCCATTACACGGGGTAAAACCTCCTGATTACCCCACTGACAGAAACTCAGACGTCAGACGCCATGCCCCTATCAATCATTCACCATCTTTCTTGACCTACATTCTTTTACACGCCCCATAAAATGGGAGCCAGAACTCATGGATGAAGGAATGCATAAATCACTTATCAAACAATATTCATATGAAAAAAGCCACTCGGACGCTTCTTATTCGAGAACTATTCCAAATCTGTTCATACATTTATTCATGAATTGCCTCGATTGGTACTATTGTCATCCATGAATACATATATTTGAATGCAGTCGGTGTAACACTTAATCCAAGTACACAAGGGCGATTTTTGTGAAACTGAGTGTTGGACACAATATTGTCGATCGTAAACAAGTTACAAACCTATTTGCAGTTTAAATAAATTGTAACGCGAAGGTTTAAAACGCAGAATTGGGTTTGGCGCCCGTAAATATAAGTTTGTTTTATAAAAACGTAGTAACTAGTACTTTTCGGTGGATTTTGGGTGATCTTTAAGTGTGATAGCAAACTCGAGACACCCTAAAACGGTATATTCATATTGTTTTCGTTGTAATGTATTTATTTCTTCGGAAGGGGATTTTAAGCAGGTTTTGATAAAACTAACAAAATAACATAACATATCATCACGCCTGTTTTCCCCGCAGGGGTAGGCAGTGGTGCACATAATATAGTACACCCACATTTCGCCTGTTACGCTTTAGTTCCCAATGTAATAGGGGGCAAGCCTATTCCCATCAACCGGGCACAAATCCAGACTCCGCGCTGCTACTGAGAATTATCTAATGGAATAACCCAGTAACACTTTGCCCGACCCGGGATTCGAACCCAGGACCTCATGCTCAGCAGTCGCGCTTAGCAACCACTAGACCAACGAGGCAATAAAACTAACATTTGTTCTATGTTTGTCTATAATAAAAGGTATTTTTCTTCTTCTGTTCTCTATAGTAGGTAGCAGGTTTGAAAAGCTCTGCAAGCGTAACTCCTCCAGTTTCCCTTGTGGAAGCCAGATGCCGCGTGCCGCGCGCCGCCACACTACACTGCACGTAGCGGAGTCTTGCTTCTATTGCGGAAAATGACCTCCAATGCAACCTCATAGTGACCCCGCTGACTACTGCTTAAGATTTGCTACTTCACACAAATGCTGGGAGGCCTTTGTTCAACAGTTGACGTCTTCCGGCTGATGATGATGATGATGTATGAGCAGTGTATTCCTAAACCATCCGTTCATAATTATATTTGCTCTCTTCTTCAGACTTCGGTCTAGGGCTGGTCGATTATAGCTCACGCTAATAGCCGTTACAATACATTACCGACTTCATCGAATATTATAAATACAACCCTACTTCCAGAAGAGTGAACTGACTACTTTTCGAAGTACGATAGATTTGTTTCTGTACTAAAAACAATACAAAAGCATAAACTATTTTTCTGTTCAGCATCCATTGAAAACTAAACAGCAAAAAGAATTTTCGAAACAATTGAAAACAAGCAATGAATGTTAATTTTTTTGGAATGTCGTTGATACAATTGGCGTTATAGTGGTACTTTTGATCAAAATTTCAGTTAGCCTTTCTACGTCTCAATTTAGAATGAATTTTAAGCATTGTAGCCTTAATGAATTCATTGTTTGTGTTTTCTTTGTTTAGATTTTGTTAGTATTTTATAAATGGATTAGTTTGTACAAAGTAAATAATGCTAGAGTAAAAGGTTTAATGGTAGGGTGACCAAGATTACGTTTATTTGGGGCTTTCTAGAAAAAATATGTCTTTTATGTATTGTATCTTTAAAGTCTTGAGTTATTATAACAGTAGTTAATTGTGTTGGAAGTAAATAATATATTTTTAAATATAACATAACATCACGCCTGTATTCCCCGAAGGGGTAGGCAGAGGTGCACATACAGTACACCCACATTTCACCAGTTATGTTTTTAGGTCCCAATGTAATTGGGGGCGGGCCTATTGCCATCAATCGGGCAATAATAATATAATATTCAATCATTCTTATTTAAATCACTTTACAAGTATTTTTCCTTTTAAACGTCTCTTTACACTAGCAATTTTTCCTATAGCGTGGATGCGTTTCACAAACATGAAATATCACATACAAACATTCCGACTCAGGACAAACATCTACGGGAAACGTAATTTTTTGCCCCGTGCGGGAATCGAACCCGCAACCCTTAATGCAGCAGTCCGATCGCTTAACCAATGCGCCAATCAGGTTATCAATCTAAGTATATCAAAAAATTTAACAGCTTAGACTTTCCACGAAAAGGCATTTATTGTTTATTTGTTCTTTTAAATCACTTTACTAATTATATTTTTTTACATAATTTTGTACGTAATAATGTTTTATATCAAAGTTTCATGGACAATAAATACCTTCCTCAAATCTAAGTGACTTCGGATGCTTTCGAGTTTGTTAGAGTGCAACTGGCATGTTTGGGGAAGCATACACCGATGGCTCTCATAACAAAGAGAGCCACTTATACACTAGACGCCGTCCGAAGTACTAACAACATTCCAAAGGTGTTTGCAGACAAAATCGACGCGCCAATTTAGACAATCGTTCGTATTTTTGTCTCAAAATGTGACAAAAGATTACTTTGAAAATCATTCAATGGAACATTTTTAAAGCCGAGGACATAAAACATAACATAACATCACGCCTGTATTCCCCGAAGTGGTAGGCAGAGGTGCACATATAGTACACCCACATTTCGACAGTTATGTTTTTAGGTCCCAATGTAATAGGGGGAGAGCCTATTGCCATCAACCGGACACAAAGCCTACCTAATGGAAAAACCCAGTAACACTTTGCCCGACTCGGGATTCGAACCCAGGACCTCGTTCTCAGCAGACGCGCTTAGCAACCACAAGACCAACGAGGCATCATAGAGGACATTATGTTGAGATCAAAATTCGCCTTTGTATAAATCCAGAATGTCAGCTATATCCATACCAAATTTGATTAAAATTGGACTAGCAATTTAAGCGTGAAGAGTTAACAAACATAAAAACATACTCACAGACATTCGTTTTTATAATATTAGTGTTCACTGTGATGTGAAAATTAATAATGTTTTTAATCAAATCAATAAAACAGTAATTTAGACAAAGACTCATTCAAACTAAATATGTATAATATTCCGATACATTGCAATAATCCTTCACAGTACAAAATCATGGTCACCTGTGTAAATAAAGACTTTGAATATAAACAGGAAAATGAGTCCTTTGACAGTGTATTTCCGGCATGCTTGATAAAATTATCTTCGGGAGCCAAACTTTCCTTTTGTTTTCGGAACTTCACGAATAACTTAAATTGTGCGTGTATTATAATCACACCAGTTCTTCTTCTTATCGTATGGTTGATGAACAACCTGGTGTCAGAGTTTAAACCGCCTGTAGGCCTCTGACATGGCTTTACACACCGTTGATAAATCTCTCAGGTATGCCGGTTTCCTCACGATGTTTTCCTTCGACGTATTTAGCAACTGATAACTAATTTATAGTACGACGTTTTTAGTAGTTGAAAACTTATTTATTGTACACACATGAATTTGAACTAGTCCAAAAATAAAATAATTAATCAAAATCCTACATGACATTGAAGTTTGGTTCTCGGAAAAGCAAGGTTAATCTTTTATCCCAGTGCTAAAATCAAAGCCAATAGATAGCAGTTTCTATAATCATGTATTACGACCTGATTGGCGCAGTGGCTAAGCGATTGGACTGCTGTGCTAAGGGTTGCGGTTTCGATTCCCCGATTCCCGCACGGGGCAAAACTTTGTGCGAACTGCAGATATTTGTCCCGAATCTGGGTGTTTGTGTATGTCATATTTCATATCTGTGAAACGCACCTGTACACAGGAGAAATTTTTAGAGTAGGGCGACGTTTTTTTTTTTAAATCTTCTAAGAGAACTCAAAATACTTACCGTAAGAAAAACTACAGTGTGTTTACGACGCTAAGTTTAACTCTATAGGTGTGTAAACAGGCTTCAAGCCCATTAAGGCTTGTAAGGCAACCCAAACAAACATTCAGTCTACAGGTTAAGGTACTTACAGACGACGTTTACAGACTATCTAGGATCTGATTACTGGATAACCCTTTCTTGCCGTCTGGAAGAAGGGGTAGCTTTACATAAGAACTTTTATTGTATGAGTTTGCAATAATTTTGATGTAGTATTATTAATGGTGTATTTAGTACTAGAATTCGCGATTTTGTCTGCGTTAAACTTGCCTCGTTGGTCTAGCGGTTGCTAAGCGCGACTGCTGAGCACGAGGTCCTGGGTTCGAATCCCGGGTCGGGCAAAGTGTTACTGGGTTTTTCCATTAGGTAATTCTCAGTAGCAGCACGGAGTCTGAATTTGTGCCCGGTTGATGGCAATAGGCTCGCCCCCTATTACATTGGGACTCAAAACATAACTGGCGAAATGTGGGTGTACTATACCTATAGGTATATGTGCACCTCTGCCTACCCCTTCGGGGAATACAGGCGTGATGTTATGTTTTTTATGTCTTATGTTTTATGAGAACTTTTTTCGTGTCTTTTCTGTGATTAAAGTTGCTTTTGTCCACCCTGAAAGCTTATTTAACATAATCATCATCATCTGCCGGAAGACGTCCACTGTTGAACAAAGTCCTCCCCCTTAGAACGCTACAATGAACGACAGCTTGCCAATTGCATCATGCAATCCACCGGTTGCCCGCAATATAGTGAGACATATTAACATATTAGTGAAAGAATATTCGTAATTCGACGTATATGTTCTGAGATTACCCCTTACATTCAAACGTACAAATCATTTTTACCTCTGAGTATAATATCAGTTTAGATTTGTGCGATCATGTAGATAAGTACTATCTACTGATAACTAATACTTAAGAAATCTTATATATAAAATTCTCGTGTCACAATGTTCGTTCCCGTACTCCTCCGAAACGGCTTGACCGATTCTCATGAAATTTTGTGAGCATATTGAGTAGGTCTGAGAATCGGCCAATATCTATTTTTCATACCCCACGTCAGCTAGTCTCTTATATTATTTATATTTCGACAAAACATGATAGAATAACTTTACAGACAATTATTAAGCGATTACAAAACTATAAGCATAATTTAAGAAATCGTCATCAAATCTAGATCTCAAAACCCCAAACCACGTGACATTTGAATGAGGTCATTCACCCCGGATTACCGAAACACTTCGAAATAAATTATTTGCGCATACCAAGAAACTTCCACGCGGACAAATCCACGACAGATCCTGTGAATAATAAAGATATCTAAGAACCAACGCTTACTTTCGTGCGAAAGATGCTTCATTTGAATCTGAAAGGGTTGGAGTAGCAAGAACTATAAATAAATATCATTCAGGCTTCGAACACAAAGTTTCTGAGAAGTCGGAACTTGTAGCCGGGGCTGAAGAACTTATATATCTTTATGTATTTGTTATTTCTGAACTACGAGGCGCCAGCGATGGTAATGCTTCGATTCAAATGGCCTTACTGAAGAAGTAATAAACATATTTCACGCATGTATTCTTAGAAGGTGTAGGCTTAGGTACGAACGACATGACCGACATAAAGTCGGGATATTACGTCATCTTCTCTTTCTTATTGTATGGTTGATGAACAACCTGGTGTCAGAGTTTAAACCGCCTGTAGGACGCTGACGTGGCTTTACACACCGTTGAAGATTCTCTCAGGTGTGCTGGATTCCTCACGATGTTATGTCATGTGTCATCAACAGCCGGAAGACGTCCACTGCTGAAAAAAAGCCTTCCCCTTAGGTAAGGGGGGCAGATGTTTGTACCGATTCTGGGTGTATGTGATATTTCATGTTTGTGAAACCCACGGCACAGGAGAAATTCCTATTGTGGGGTGACGTTTGTAATAAAAAAAGAGTACACAGACCACTTGATCCGTCCATGAATATTCTTCGTCCGTGCGACTCCAAACTAAAAACATAAACAGCTTGGCAATATTGCAACATAATCCGTCTTTATTTGTCACTGGCCAAGTGATGTATAGCTGGCGTTGAGAACGTTATTAAGTTACGACGAAGAAGTACTTAAACTGGATGTGGCATGCAAGGGATTGGAAATCTTAAGGAAACAGCTTTTGCCACGAAATTGACCCAATATTTATTTGAGATAACAATACAAAGTCTATGGTGAGGGAATTAATTATTATAATTATTTCTTTTAACATAATTATCATCATCATCAGCCAAAAGACGTCCACTGTTGAACAAAGGCCTGACCCCTTAATGAGGAGGGGGCGATTACCATAATCCCCACGCTTGGCTTAGGGATTGCAGTATTGGTGGTGAAATTTCAAAAGCCACGCCAAGCATCCAACTTCTGGATTTTCGCTTAGTCGCCTCCTATAAAGACGGGACGAAATAGGTAGGTGCTATTCCGGCTCGGCACCCCCAAAGGTATAGAAACATCTTATTACACCAAATCTAAAGTACGTGGCACATTTACTAAATGTCTCTCTGTACTTGTAAAACTAATTGTCTCTAAAGAAAAGTTTAAATAAGACATTAATTTGGTTGAAAGCGAATGTAATGTCTCTTCCAGAACACACTGCCTTCGTGGCATGAGACGTGCTTGCACGTGAGGGCTCCCAGGCGGCATTTTTAAAAGATGTATTTATATCATTTTATGTGAAAGTCATACAAAAGATTTTTTTATAGTACCTACAAGAATAACGTGACGGAAAACATCGTGAGGAAACCTAGATTTAATTATCTGACATCGCCAACCCGCAGTGAACTAGCGTGGTGATCAATGCTTAATCCTTCCCTATACGAGAAGAGGCCTTTGCCCAGCAGTGGGAAAGTTATAGGCTGTTATTATTCCTTTACAATGTTAATAACAGTTTTTGTAAGAGGCGGCTAGTGAAAATCCAGAATATGGGCAGCAGCGTCTTCTGTAACTTCACCACCAATACTGCGATCCTCAAGCCGCTTGCCAAGCGTGAGGATTATGGCAACCGCTCCCTTACCTAAGAGGGAGGCCTTTGTTCAACAGTGGACGTCTTCCGGCTGATCATGATGTTCCACTTGGGTAATATGGTTATTTGAACTGGTTATAAAGGCGTTAGAGCCTCATTAAATGTATGTACAAGAGCTTAAACCATTGTTACATTGTTATCCGCACTATTTTAGTTATTTTAGGACACGTTTATTTCGGTTTACGGCTGGATGCTTGTGTAAAGCGCTGGTGTTTAGCCGCATCTGTTGTCACTTTGTACGAATTGATGTGATTGCTCAATGCTCATTAAAATAAAACACATTGTGCGGGAATTTGTATCAGCACTTGGTACTACAGGGAACACAATACATTATTACATGTATAATAATATACCTCCATGTTTATATCTATATTTTATAAAAGAAAAATATCGATATGAGCGGGACTGAAACCTACGACCTCCGACGATTTGTTGGACAGCTCTTTTAACTTACCCATTTGTCCTCCCTGACGCCTGGTACAATTACTTATAACATCAGGCTTGTGTTAATGGGTAGCCAGAGGTGTATAAAACACATATTTTACACATATATTCCCGAAAGGGTGGGCAGAGGTGTACCTATAGTACCGAAACCTACGTTTCGCCAGTAATGTTATAGGTTACACCCATATGGCAACAGTTATAAGACAGGAGGAGAGCTTATTGCCACCGGCCATAAATCAAGACTCCGTGTTGCTAGAAAATTACCTCATTAATGTAAAAACCCAATGACATTTTGTTCGGCTCAGGAAACGAGTTTAGGACTTCGCGATTAACAGTCGCGCTTTGCAAACATTCGACAATAAGGTGGTATAATCATTTGCTCACAAACAGTGACTAAACAACTAGACTTAACACTAAAATACCTACTTCCCATAGAAATAAAATCGTACATACTTACCGGTCTACCGGATAAAGTTTAGCAATGAGTATAAATTGCAAACGCTTTTTCCTTTGAGCCAGTTCCCCTGTGGTTTAATAGACGTGCAATATACCTTGAGCTATTTATAGGAATATAGCGGGAATTGGTTAAAAGTTGTGTGGTGTGGGCTTGTGGCCGATAAGATTCGGAACGAATTGATTGGCGGCTGGCGAATTGGTTTAGTCGTGGCGGTTTTGGGAATTCATTTACTACTAGTAAATTTTGTGTCCGGGATCCCGTTCGCATGAACAATCTCCACGCGTCGTTTTCGGGTTAAAATCACCTTGTGACATAGCGTGACAGCGGCGTGGACTTTAAAAAAAATCCGTCATGAAACGGGCTTATCTAGTTATTTATTAACCCTGGTTATACACTATCTTTGTGCAAAATTTTATCCAAAATTGTTCTGCTGTTTCCGCCTGATTGACCAAACGTCATAGTCAGGTCGGTGATGATCCATACTGGGGCGTTGGATACGCCTATATACATTTTTTCGGGATATAAACCTATGCCTATGTATTAATCTAGGGTGTCAGCTACCTCCACACCAAAATTTTATCAAAATCGGTCCAGCCGTTTGATCGTGAAGAGGTAATCAACACTTACAAACTTTAGTCTTAATAATATTAGTGTGATTGATGATGAAACCACCAAAGTATTCACTATTACTATCAAGTCCAAAAATTTTAAAAATCCATCTCACCACTTTCAATTTCGTCTAAAATCCCTTTAGCTCCAATTTACTTTTCTAAGCGCAATTCACATTTACATCAGCAACGCACACAGTGCTCGCAGTGTTTCAGCGTGTCATTAGCCGCAGCGCTCACTAGGCAAGGTGCGGTCTCGAGCAGTGACTTTTCTGAACATTTCACGTTGAAAACTGTTTTATTTGAATGTGAACGGACTGAGTGCTATCTGGGGGCTATATTTTGAGGCCCGAGATATACAGTAGATTCATAAGACGTAACTTTGTATTTTTGTAGATTTTTTACGAGGAATCATCAGTCTGAAGACGTCCACTGTTGGACAAAGGCCTCCCCCTCACAACGCTACAACGAACGACAACTTGCCATTGGCATCCACCAGTTGCAGCAATTCTGACGACATCATGAGTCCACCTTGCGGTAAATTACGGGGAATAATGCCCACGAATCTTACTGCCAAGGGAGTGTGGCTACACAGCTGCAAACAATAAGTACATAATTCGCCGGTTTATGATAAGTTGTTTAATGCAAGTTAATTTGCAGTAAGATCTTGAAAAACTTTCATAAGAAATTACATATAAATTACTTTCTAAGCAAGTAAAGTAAAATCTATAAATTACATACGAGACTTACAGTAACTTCCACAAGCAAGTAATACTTGAAGAATTCAGAGTGAAAGGATACTGGGATCCTTTCTCTCTCACTCTCTCTCACTAGGTGGACTACCTAACCACCAATAGGTAGTGATGTTAGAGAAGACCCATCTTCTGGAAATTACTTGATTGCTACATATCGTAAAACTACCGTCCCTCACCATAACACCGGCGCATCGCATTAGAATGTTATGTAGACCAGTCGCCATATTGGTGGCGCGTCTACGAAACCCAAAAATGTTTTATGCATCGGCCTAGTGCTTTAAGAGGATTGCAAGCCGTTATTTTATCTTTTCATGGGATTTCTACGCTTGTCTCTGAAGAGATTCCATCAAATTGCGGTTTTGAATAAAGTATAATGCATTTAGTGTTATTAAAAATGCGAGAGTGTGTGGTGTTTGTATGTGTGCGTATTTCTATTAAGTTGAGGTTTGACGTCATTTTAGGCGTAAATAGAAAGATACTTTGTTGGTTATGTTTGATGCCGACTTGGAGAGAGTTAGTGTGGTGATCAATGCTCAATCCTTATCTATAAGTAGAGGCCTTTACTGTGCAATGGGACAGTTATAGGCTGTTATTTAGGTTTCATTTAGAGGTAAGGAATTAAATCATCATCATGTGCTGTAGGATATCTACTTCACAACAAAGGTCTTAACCTTAATGGGGGGGGGGAGGTTGCCATAATCCCCATGCTTGGCAAGCGGCTTGGGGATCGCAGTATTGGTGATGTGGTTACAGAAGACGCTGCTGTCCATCTTCTAGATTTTCCCTTAGTTGCCTTCTACAACACCCTCGGGACGATCTGGACACCTACTATTCTGGCACGGCACTCAACGGAAAAAAAAAATTTAAAATGCAAACAAATTTAAAAATGCTGATCGTATGCAAACTTTACAAAACCTAAAGTAATTCAGGCGAACACGAACACAATTCACATGGAATTTATCTTTTAAACAGCCTAAGAGAGCCATTACGGTTGACAGTCTAATAATTTACTTTTAAAGACAAGTTAAGTCGAGAACTTCTTTTTATTTTCGCGTGTACTTAGAATTGAGTTGACAGTTCGTTTTACGACATTCGATTTTCGATAAAAGGATGTATGTTGTCCAGTTTTTGAACATTGAGCCCCCTACTGCAGCCTGGCCACTGGCTGCTACGTGCACTGTATAAGGGCGTCTCGCTTCCACATCGTAAACTGTCATGTTTTAAAAGTTTATGGTAACTGGATGCTATTGCTGTGGAATAGGGTCTACATAACATACATCACGCCTGTATTCCCCGAAGGGGTAGGCAGAGGTGCACATATAGTACACCCACATTTTGCCAGTTATGTTTTAGGTCCCAATGTAATAGGGGGCGAGCCTATTGCCATCAACCGGGCTCATATCCAGACTCCGTGCTGCCACTGAGAATTACCTAATGGAAAAACCCAGTAACACTTTGCCCGATTTCGGGATTCGAACCCAGGACCTCGTGCTCAGCAGTCGCGCTTAGCAACCACTAGACCAACGAGGCAGTCAAATGGAATAGGGACTATTGTCTAATATTTCTTTTTGGTTTATTAACAACTTATACAAAGTAAAGCATTAATCACCACGCTAGCTCACTGCGGGCGATTTCAGATAATTAAATCCAGGTTTCTTCACGATGTTTTCCGTCACCGTTAGTCAGTGGTGTTTAAGAATAACTAAGAACGTATTTATAACATTGAAAAAGTTACATTGATACTTGCTCGGTTTTGAACCTGCAACCTTGTGCATACAAATCCGGTATGTTAACCACTAGGGCACCACGATATTTAACGTCATTTTCTTAGTACTAAGACAACCTAATTGGTGTCTTGCTAATGAGCCCGCTTCTCATAAATCAAAAATCATTTAATACTTTGCGATTATAGGTACAATAAATAGTTCTTAAAAAATACTATAGTAAAGTCCTTTAACCATACCCTACCATGGCATGCAAAATGTATTATTAGCAGCATTATTTTACATCTTCGGGGAACACAAACTTGCCGATAATGGCAAAGTATTCAGAAGAGATTTTTGTCTTTTATTCAGTTTTATGTCTAGACTTGGCAGCCCTCAAAATGTACTAAGTATTAAAATAAAGCTGAATTTGTGAGATGTTGGAAAATGCTGATAAACATTGAAATCTAACTTAAAATTTTAGTTTTATAACTTTCTCTCTTTATCGATGACTGTGCCGACGTCAATTATGTCTATCTCATATTTTTTATAAGAATTTGAAAACGCTAAAGTTTGAATTTTATTGATTACAGATTAGCCATTTTACAGTTTTACATCTAGCCTCATAAATGCCAGTAACACGAGAATTTAGTATAAGACCTGGGACAGGCCTATTTTATATTACTGTTTACGTACATTAGTTATAACTTTGGGTGATAGATGGCGCTGTTAGTTGAGCGCCGGTTTCTGAATGGCGGTGTTAAGATTTTCCGGCGCTCAACTAGGTCAATCGTTTCAGTTGTATTTTCGTGAGCAGCAAGCACTGTGATTCTTGTATTATACGCGCTTAATTACAAAGTCCAGTGTTTTAATTAGTCACCCTCTCCAAGTCGACCCGTTGTTCATGGTCCTTCGACTCGGATATAATCGCGAGTGGTGGTTCCGGCGGTGGAAAATTCCACCCTGCGTGCGTCATTTACTGGGCAGTGGATCGCTGTCCAGAGCAAACCCTCCCTCGGCGGGCACCAAGTGCGGTGTCCGGGATTGGGAGGCATCGGTGCAGTGCAGTGCAGCAGCTGGAGCAGGGAGCAGGCAGTGGTGCAAGCTACGTGCAGCAGAGGGCGCCATTGGTGGTGCAGTACAGCGAACTTCTTGTGGTGCAGTGCAGCGAGCCATTTGCGGTACAGTACAGCGTGCCACCTGTGGTGCAGTACAGCACGCCGATACCGTAGTGAAGCGAAGAAGTGTATCAGTGAGTGAAATAAAATCGTGAGTACATTTTACATCTTAATTAATCACGAAGAATAAATTAAGAAGAAAAGGCAAGTTTGAACTCTTTTGAAAATAACTTTTAGTAGACAGTTTTTAGAACTTGTATAATTGTATGTGACGGGGAATCCATGCCTGATTTTGGCCATATAACTCATTGTTTATGTTTATAACTTGTAAAAATTTTCATGTGTTAATTGGCTCTGACGGGAAACCTATACCCGGTTTTAGGCCAAAGTAGCAAACACTTGTGATAAGTTGAAGATTTATTTGTTTTCGTATTAAATAAATTGTTCCAAAATGGAGTCCTTCCTTGCGATCCAAGAAGATATTGGCTCCAGAATGAGTAAGGCAAAGTCCAATTTAAAGAAAGCTTCTAAAGAGAGGTTAACCCAAGCATATCTAGAGACACGTCTTCAAAATTTGGAACAATTATGGAATACGTTCACGGCTACTCATATTGAGATTTTAACTAAGTTTAAAAAGGTTGAATTGTGTAACTCGAGTTATATTAAAGATTGTCTTTATGATGAAGTTGAGGAATTTTATGTAGATTTTAAAAGCGAGTTAAAAGATTTATTAGCTAAAGGACATTCAACTACGCATTACGTGGAGTCTAAAACTATTGGTCAGGACCAAAGGAGTAGAGTCAAGTTGCCAGAAATTAAAATTCCCTCGTTTTCGGGAAAATATTCAGAGTGGCAAACATTTAGAGATTTGTTTGTAGGTTTGGTGCATGAGAATTCTTCTCTTGATAACGCACAAAGATTTTTTTATTTAAAGTCTCATTTAAGTGGGGAGGCTGAGCAACTATTAAGAAATATTACGATAACATCAGATAACTATGAACTTGCATGGTCTAAATTGGATAAAATGTACAATAATAAAAAGTTTCTCGCAAACGGTATTATGAAAAGGTTACTCAGTCAAAAGACGCTGTCCTATGAATCGGCAAACGAGATAAAAAGGCTTATTACGACTACCTCAGAATGTTTAGAGTCGTTAAGTAATTTGGGAGTGAAGGTTTCTTCCTGGGATCTAATTGTTATACACATAATTAGCGGAAAATTAGACAAAGAGACCAGGAAATGTTGGGAACTCAAAGTGGCTTCAGATTCAAGTAATGAGCTACCTACATTTATACAGTTTTCAGAATTTTTAAATAGTCGCTTTAGAGGTTTGGAAAATTTAGATATGTCAGAATACAGGGAAAGACCTACATATCAGAAGGGAACTCACTCATTCCATGTTTTGAAAGATAATAAGCCAGGATCATGTGATTTTTGCTCGGCCGACCATAGGATTACGTCTTGTCCAAAATTCGGTAAAGAGACAACTGAAGTTAGGCGTACTTTTGTTGTTGAACATAATTTGTGCTTTATTTGCCTATACAACAACCACTCTGCCAGACACTGTAAAAACACTCTCAGATGCAAGGTGTGTAAACGCCGCCACCATTCTTTATTACACCAAACAGGTGTTCCTGGGTCGACAATTGGTGAAGGTAATAGGAGGGCTCACGAGGAAACCTCATCAGCCGTTGTAGCAATGATGAAGGAAGATACTAAAATTAGTAATACGGAAATAGCCGCGCAAGCGGAGGGGTCAAGCAAACCACTAGTCGCGTGTTTCTCGTCGGGAACTGGTCGCAAAACGGTTTTATTAACTACTGCGTTAGTTAAGGCGAAGTCGAGAGATGGGAGCTATCGAGTTGTTAGGGCTTTACTTGATCAAGGATCACAAGGTTCGTTCGTTACGGAATCCACGGTCCAATATTTAGGATTATACAAAACGCCATCCAGGCAAACTGTGATAGGCGTCGGCGGAGAAAAAAGTGCGACGGCGAAGTCAACCGTTGTACTTCAGTTGAGGTCTAGAATAGATCCGACAGTGCAAATAAATGTAAATGCGTTCGTCCTGAAATCAGTCACTGCTCTTCTCCCAGCTACGAAAGTAACTCGGGTAGAATGGGTAGATTTGGTCGATGATGATTTGGCTGATCCAGAATACGACAGGCCTAATAAAATAGATGCTTTATTAGGTGCTGAAGTATACAGTCAAGTTATTCAGGAGGGTATTAAAAGGAACGTTGGTGGAACTCTTTTAGCGCAAGACACCACCCTTGGTTGGATATTGTCAGGAACCTTTGAAGTGGATCAATCTAGTAATCCCTCACACATTACCGTAATGCATTTAAGCCTGGAGACAGATAACCTGCTTACCAGATTTTGGGAGCTAGAAGCGGAACCATCTAGGAAAAGGATGCTAACGGAGGAAGAAAATAAATGCGAAGCTTTATACACAGCTACTACTGAACGTAATGAGAGTGGTCGTTATATAGTAAGGCTACCATTGCGTGATGTAGATCCGGTCAGTATTGTGGGTGATTCGAAAGGAATCGCTGAAAAAAGATTAAGATCGTTAGAAAACAAATTTAGAAAAAACAGCAAATTCAAGGAAGACTATACGAGAGTTCTTGAAGAATATTTGGAGCTGAAACATATGAGGAAAATAACAGATAAAAACAACACTAAAAAGGCAATCTACTTACCTCACCACGCTGTTATCCGGGAGGATAAAGAAACGTCGAAGGTCCGCGTCGTATTTGATGCTTCCTGTAAAGGAACTAATGGGATGTCACTCAATGACAATATGTTAGTTGGTCCTACTTTGCAGCCGGAACTCTGGCACACGATTATGCGTTGGAGAAAACATCGAATATGTCTCGTAGCGGACATAGTCAAGATGTACCGGCAAGTGTTGGTAAATAGGAAGGATGTAATGTTGCAAAGGATCCTCTGGAGAGACAAACCTGAAAAGGAAATAGAAGTAACCTATGAAGAAATTGCGACGGTGTTGGCTCAAATAGAAGCTTGCCTAAATTCGAGACCGCTATCCTATGTCGAAGATCAAGACAAGTTAGTAATTTTAACTCCAGGTCATTTTCTGGTGGGGGGACCACTTGTTGTACCTCCGAACGCCAACTATGAATGGCGTAATGTTGGGAGTTTACGACGATGGCAATTGCACCAGCGTATGATGCAGGAATTTTGGCGACGATGGTCCCACGATTACCTTCATCAATTTTTGCAAAGGCATAAATGGCGAAATAAAATTCCGGAGCCATCTGTTGGTGACATAGTGTTAATCAAGGAGGACAATTTGCCCCCTGGCAGGTGGTTGTTAGGCAAGATAACCCAAAAGCATCCCGGATCTGATGGTGTTACCCGGGTGGTAACTCTACGGACATCCTCGTCCACGATAAAGAGGCCTACTTCAAAATTATGTTTGTTGCCTAAAACAGAATAAATGTTTTTTTGTTTATCTTTAAAATGTAACTAATTTAAGATGTGATTTACAAGTTTGTTTGTTTTAT
Source organism: Abrostola triplasia (assembly GCA_946251915.1). NCBI lineage: Eukaryota > Metazoa > Arthropoda > Insecta > Lepidoptera > Noctuidae > Abrostola > Abrostola triplasia. Next base: position 999,898 of record OX276437.1, read on the forward strand.
TTAGTATTAAGAAATCCAGTAGTTAGACTGGTTGTTATGTTCAGTATTTTTTTATAGGTTGTTTAATATTGTCAGTAATAAGTTTAGTACTTATTAAGTTGTTAAAAATTGTTAATAATTATTATTGGTCATCAGGACTGTACGCAATTCAACATTGTGATAGGAGCCAGTCTTGAAGGACATTCGCCATAATGTCCTTGGTGGCCGGAATGTTTACGTACATTAGTGGTTGGCAATTAACTTTGGGTGATAGATGGCGCTGTTAGTTGAGCGCCGGTTTCTGAATGGCGGTGTTAAGATTTTCCGGCGCTCAACTAGGTCAATCGTTTCAGTTGTATTTTCGTGAGCAGCAAGCACTGTGATTCTTGTATTATACGCGCTTAATTACAAAGTCCAGTGTTTTAATTAGTCACCCTCTCCAAGTCGACCCGTTGTTCAATTACAGAGGCTTTGGGCCGCGAAGGTACGACGAAGCTCGCGGGTTCAAATCCCGCTCGTGTCTATCATTTTTCAAATTTCATTTATCAATTTAGATTCAAGCTTAGCATAGGCAACATGCATATGACACGAAAAGTCATATAAATCCTCTCCTCCTAATATTGTAAATATGAAAATAATTCTGTCTGTTACACCTTGATGACTAAACTGCTGGAAAACTTGGTATCTAGAAAGTTTAAGATCCGGAAACGGACATCGGCTACTTTTTTTTCAGATTCATCCCTCTTAGGGGTTAAAATAAGGTTTAACAGTTTGTATTTATCAAAATTAACGCGGGTGGAACCGCGGGCAAAAGCTAGTACCTAAATTATAACCCGTAGATACCTAAGACGGGAGGATATAAGGTGATAGGCAATCGCAGGTAGTCACACGCCAAAATTTATGCTTAAAACTTAGAGTAATTTAGTGATCGAACTTTCAATACGATGTATATACTTGTAAGTATATAACAGTATGTATATTAAGGCCCTGTTTACAAAGGTGAATGAGCGGAATATTATTTTAATCAAAACTTGTTCATTCGTGTCTATTTTATTCATCAGGTAATGTAGAAGTTCCACTTCCTCAGTTTGTAAGGTTCCAGTACCTTGAGTAAGCCTTCTGGTAATTATTTTTGGGTGCCATCGTCTTCCTAAAAGTAGTAGACCTGTGACACTGCCATATTTTACTTGACAGTTTTAGTTCTATTAGAAATGATCGATAACAATTGGCTCTGTGGTAGACTTGTGATTAGATAATCAAGAGTAAATAAAGAAGTTATGATTATAAGACTAACATCTGCCTGTGACTCCGTCTGGGTCGACTTTAGAATTATGTCCCAACAGTTGTTAAGCCATATGTCAGCCCAGCCCCCTTACCATGAACTATCAAAGAAGGACAATTTACGTTGTGGAAGCGAGATGCCGCATTACACAGCACGTAACGCTATCTCGCTTTTATATCGTAAACTGTTCTGATTTAAGCGTTCATGGTAAGGGGGCAGGTTATTTTTTTTTGTTTTTTAAAAAACGTCGCCCCACACTAGGAATTTCTCCTGTGTCGTGGGTGCGATTCACATATACAAACACCCAGACTCGGGACAAACATCTGTGGTTCGCACAAAGTTTTGCCCCGTGCGGGAATCGAACCCGCAACCCTTAGCGCAACAGTCCAATCGCTTAGCCACTGCGCTAATCAGGTCGTCTAAGGTTATAAATTAGCATTGTGCCAATTTACATCAAAATCTGATCAGCTGTTTCGCGTGAATGAGTAACAAACATACATACTCTCACAACAACAATATGAGTAGGCAGTACCATATTAAGCCTTCTGAAGTCTTCATATGATGGCTTCACCCCTATCTTACGTACACAGGGTGGTTAGGGGGGTGTCGATTGGAAACTCTTTGATCTATGTTGATTAACTTACCGTGATGGTTTAAATTAGGGCGGCCTACGGACCCCTGCGAACAATGAACTTAAAACACGTTACATGTTACTTTATATCTTGAATCTTACGTGCTTATTATACTATACACTAGCTTCTGCCCGCGGCTTCGCTATACTCTGATGTCCGATGGTATGTTGATGTTAGACCTTGCAATAATCATCATGATAAATCAAAATTTTGTTTCTTTGGGTTACATTATTGCAATTTTTATAACGATCTCTAATATTTTTGAAAATACATTATAGTCTATGTGACTTCCTGATAATAAAGTTTTCTACTGGTGAAACAATGGTTGAAATCTCTCAAGTAGTTTCGCTGCCTATTCGGTACAAACAAACAAACAAAAAAAATCTTTTCTCTTTATAATATTTGTATAGATAACATTAAGCTTTTTTTCCTAGGTGCGGCATAGCCGAAAATGGTAAGTAAAATCTTTATTATATCGTTGACCCATCTGTCATTATATTGTCATCAACCGGGCACAAATCCAAACTCCGTGCTGCTACTGAGAATTACCTAATGGAAAAACCTAGTAACACTTTGCCCGACTTGGGACTCGAACCCAGGACCTTACGCTCAGCAGTCGCAAACAGCAACCACTAGACCAACGAGGCAGTCATGAATCCTTCTCTGCCTAGTCAAATGCCTATCCCATCAAAGAATACAATCTTGATGAAATTGCTCTGAAGGTAAGCATAAATGATAGTTTGTGTATATTATATTAACATTATTGCTGCCTCGACTGCCTCGTTGGTCTAGTGGTTGCGAAGCGCGACTGCTGAGCACGAGGTCCTGGGTTCGAATCCCGGGTCGGGCAAAGTGTTACTGGGTTTTTCCATTAGGTAATTCTCAGTGGCAGCACGGAGTCTGGATTTGTGCCCGGTTGATGGCAATAGGCTCGCCCCCTATTACATTGGGACCTAAAAACATAACTGGCGAAATGTGGGTGTACTGTATGTGCACCTCTGCCTACCCCTTAAGGGAATACAGGCGTGAAATTATGTAATGTTATATTAACATTATTTACTAAATAAATAGCTACATAATAAAGCAATAACGTAATACTTGATACAAACAGTGTGTGATGAAGGAAATAATTATTATAGGCGTGTCTCGAACGTTTAATTAAAACCTTGAGCGGCGCCCAACAATGCTAGTTTCTTAGAAATTCTTGCTACAATACTTATGCGGGAAATTAATTTTAATTCAAAGGAAATTGAGTTTAAGGTACCTACTGAAATACGATGAAAAAACCTAACTATTAACAAATAGTTAGGTTTTGTGGTGAATTGAGTGACAAAAACATAACATCACGCCTGTATTCCCCGAAGGGGTAGGCAGAGGTCTTTTTTTTTTTTTTTTTTTTTTTTTTAAAAAACGTCGCCCCACACTAGGAATTTCTCCTGTATCGTGGGTGCGTTTCACAAACATGAAATATCACATACACAAACATCCAGACTCGGGACAAACTTCTGTGGGTCGCACAAAGTTTTGCCCCGTGCGGGAATCGAACCCGCAACCCTTAGCGCAGCAGTCCAATCACTTAGCCACTGCGCTAATCAGGTCGTCAAGGTGCACATATAGTAACACCCACATTTCGCCAGTTATGTTTTAGGTCCCAATGTAATAGGGGGCGAGCCTATTGCCATCAACCGGGCACAAATCCAGACTCCGTGCTGTTACTGAGAATTACCTAATGGAAAAACCCAGTAACACTTTGCCCGACCCGGGATTCGAACCCAGGACCTCGTGCTCAGCAGTCGCGCTTAGCAGCCACTAGACCAACGAGGCAGTCTAGAATTGAGTGACACTGTTTTGAAATTGGACCTTTTTCTTTTTATTAAAAAACGTCGCCTCACACGAGCACTTTCTCGTGCATTGTGGCGCGTGGGTGCATTCGAAGATGTTGTGATCCGAAAATACCTGTCTATAAAACACACCTACGTATTTCTCCACAATCACTATTATAAATAATTATGTTCAGTATGAGAATCGACTTTGAAAACCAACATTTACCAAACACCAATTTGCTAATTGCGTCGCCAAACAAAACAAAACCATTACAACTATATTTCACACCCTAATCCTCACTAAGGACAAAACTACCCAAAAACTACTGAAATATATGAAAATGATCCCTCTAACCTAATTGAATCGTTCCCCAATAAATCTCTCTCGCAGTTTAATAATGCCTCAGTTTTAGAAGATTCCATATATTGAGTTTTATCTGGTGTAACAAACGACTGGATTACTATAGATTTCTCAAACTGATTTACTGGTAGTTAGGTCGGTCTGTGGCTGTGCGATGGTATTTTATGATAGGGTGATGGTATAATATGATAGGTTATACTCTGGGTGTCGATTGGACGGAATTTATGGCTGGGATTGTGTGTCTTTTGTGTTTCTGAAGCAAGATTACTGTTTGTTGGTCCGTGATAGTGTCTTGAGAGTGATGGGGGAAGTTTCGGGTTGAAGTTTGCCCGCTCGTAGTTTTGAGGTATGGACTCCAGAGTTAGTAGTTCAGATTGGCAGGTTTGTACAACTGTCTTTGGGTGAGGTTGGCAGAACTGCTGGACAAGGATAAGAGTTTGATTGCGAGGTTGCAGGCGGTTGTAATTAGTGGTTTGTAACTGTTGCATAACATAACATCACGCCTGTTTTCCCCAAAGGGGTAGGCAGAGTTGCACATAATATTGTAAACCTACATTTCGCCAGTTATGTTTTAGGTCCCAATAGTAATAAGGGGCGAGCCTATTGCCTATTGTAGATAGGATAGGTTGTCAGCGTTGCCTTGTAACTGTTGGTATGCATCTAAGAAGAAATAGGGACTGCACATTTTTTTTAAACTCTAGACAAGGTTCGAAACGCTTGGTAAAAAGAAATTTAACAGAATAAAACATGTATGGATGCTATAATATTTTGAACATGAAATTTTTTTTTAAAGAAAATGTCGCGTCACTCCAGGAATTTCTCCTGTACCGTTGGTGTGTTCCACAAGAAAAGAGAAACACGGATTTGAGACAAACATTTTTGTAATACCAACTTAAAACAAAAATATCTATCAGATATTACAGAATATCGTAAACTAGAAGCTTCAGAAAACATTTGATAAAACCTCTTGAAAACAAAATCGCCTTATTAAAATAGGCCTTCAACTTGATCAGTACTCCATCAACATAATACCTCACGGAGGTGAACCCCCTCGAATTAAGACCCCGCTAAAATTATAATTAGTTTCCAAACGGGGGAGGGATCTAAAGCTTTTTTGGCAACAAAGATCCGAATTAGTAAGCAAGAATGGTACACCGGAATCACATAATTTTCTATCGGAAACTTTCGAACTTGCTCCGAAGATTTCTGAGAGGAAATCTTTCAGTTTCGGTGGTAAGATTTCTCGTCAGCCATTTTGTTCGTAAGGTTGGCTTTGCCACTGATGAGGTTACTAAATGGAATTGGATTTTGGATTATCTTAATTTAGATCTCGTTATGATTATGTTCTTGGTATAATTTGGTCGTGTTGTTCAGAGTTATTCATGGTTAATGGACTCTTAAAAATGCAAAGAATTTCTCAATGCATGATAATTAAATTGGATTAATATTATGGATTATAGGATTGACGATCTGACTGGCGTAGTGGCTAATCGATTGGATTGTTGCGCTAAGGGTTGCGGGTTCGATTCTCGTATGAGGGAAAAATTTGTGCGAACTGCAGTCCACAGATGTTTGTCTCGAGTTTGGGGTGTTTGTGTATGTAATATTTCCAATTTGTTTACCCACGATACAGCAGAAATGCCTAGTGTGGGAAGACGTTATAAAAAATAGTCACCAAGAGAGAGACTTGTTTTATCTACAGACCTAAATGCTAGGTTATAATGTTTAGGTGTATGAAGCAACTTGATTATCATTTTTGGTACCTACAACTCAAAGTTAGATTCTAATTTTGTAGAAAATAAATTATATATCCTTCCTCTTATCCATCAACGAGGATCATCCGAGAATTAACTAAACCATGTATTAAGTCTATTGACCTCTTTACTCTTTGCTAATGATAGTGACAGGTATAATTTAGTCCATGGTTTATATTGGCACTTTTTTACGAATACATTATTTAAAACCCTTTTTTGAAGTCGTTTATAAACACATTGAAAATTTCTGTAGCATTGAAAATTTACAAGCATGAGACATTTGCTTCCCTCTTTTAGATTTCAACAATCTCCTGCAACAACAGGCGAACGTCTTTAACCGCACAACCACATCAATATACCTAGTGTAATACTGTCACATTCATAACAAAGCAAAATACCAAGAACCCGTGAATACTTGGTAAACATTTAAGTACAAGCTGATAAAGTTTCACAAACTCAGAAGTATAGCGCGCAAAACTCAGTATTCCTGAGGCAAGCCGCATTTTATGCTCCGACGAAATTAATAAAACTTTGGTGTTTGCCTCCACTCGATATTAATTAACAGGCTTCATTTAAAAGAAGCCGTGTTGGTTCTATAAGTATTTTGGCGTTATTTAATTGAATCAGCTATTTGACAGGCTGTTTTGTATGTCAATTAGCAACTGTACTGGTTAATTGTCCAGGTAATGACTTCCGTGCTTCGAGAGGCACGGTAAGCTGTTGTTCCTGCGCCTGATCTCTCTTCTGCCGTGACCGAAATTCTGTCAAGTGGTCGCTAAGCGCGACTGCTGAGCGTGAGGTCTTGGGTTCAAAATCCGTGTCACGCAAAGTGTTACTGGGTTTTTCCATTAGGTAATTTTCAGTAGTAGTACGGAGTCTGGACTTGTGCCCGGTTAAAGGCAAAAAACTCGCCCCTCATTACATTGGGACCTATAACTGGCGAAATGTGGATGTGGGTACTATTTTGTACACCTCTGCCTAGCCTACAGTCACCTCTGTATACCCCCTCCGGGAATACACGCGTGATGTTGCATGTTTATGTTGTGTTCTTCTATCTTCAATCTTACTGTTACTATTAACTCTTGTTCTATTCTGAGACACCAGGCTGTTTATCAACCATACGATACAAAGAAGATCATATAAAAGACAGACGTATATATTATACACATATAGGATATTCCTACTAGCCTTGGCCAGGTAAAGTCTATCGACGCAATTACCTGCAACATATAGACCACTGATGAGTAATCGATATTTTGCACCCTCTCTGAATAATAAACAGTGCATACCGCATCCATATTTGTGAAATGAAATTGGGCTTCAGGGTCCATGTTGACTCTGCATCGATGTAATAACATCTTCCTATCGACACCAATGGACGAAATTACGCAATAAAGAACCATCATCCTCTAAGATTTTCCTGGATGTTACCTTATCCGTTTCTTACGACACCCACGGGAGGAAGGGGGGTGGTCAATTCTAGGCCGGATACCACTCGACACTCAATTACTGGGTAATATAAGTAGATATATTCGTCTTCACAGTTCCGACATGGTTTTACACACCGTTTAAAAATCTTTCAGGTGTGCCGGTTACTCTACGATGTTTTCCTTCACCATTTTTAGCAACTGATAACTAATCTATAAAAGAGTCCATGACAATATTTTTTATCAATTTATCTCCTGGTTCGCTCCTACATAACGACACCCAATCCACGGTGCATCCTACAACTAGGTCAGTGTCTAGTTTCAATTCTGTATCCGGATCGACGGTGTTCTCGCAATATAAACATCAGCACTGTGAGATGCCACTGATCAATATGACACTGGGACAACTTCAACGCTGCGAATCAATTGAATTGGAGTCAGGGAACCATACTTATTTGGCTATTTCTATTTGTTTATCATACCTGTATTTCTGAAAGCATAGGTGTACATACAATATAACATCACGCCTGTATTCCCCAAAAGTGTATGCTGAGGTGCATGTAGAGTACACCCATATTTCGCCAGTTATGTTTTTAGGTCCCAATGTAATAGGGGGTGAGCCTATTGCCATTTTCTTGACACTAAAAAATCTAGATTCCGTGTAGCTACTGAATTACCTAATGGAAAAACCCAGTAGTTTAGTTTCATTTAGATTCAAAGACTCCCCATGATCAGCTGTCACGCTTAGAGACTACTAGACTAAGGAGTCATACGACTTAAGACGTAAATACTAAAGGTAACTTAAAAATCAATGGGCGCGAACAACGACGCGATAGCTAGCCTAGAAAAGACTGGGGTTCGGTTCACACTCGTGTCCATAATATTTCATACTTTAAATGTTACTTACTTATAGCAATTTTAACTAACATGTAAGTACTTCTTCCCTGAATTAAAACTACTTAGAGAGCGGTAACGAATCCATTAAGTAAATACTATTTCTTAAGAATGAAGACGTGTCTCAGACGTACTATAAATACCTGCTCTGCGTCCCCAAACTGCAATCCGATTAAAAAGCGCCAAACTAGCATATAAGTCCACTAATCAAAATTCAATTCTATGTCTAAAATAATAAGGTACGTAATTGTTTGTTGGAAGTTGTCATTTTAACACTTTAGTTTGGTCCAAAAGAACAATGGCACTCCGGAACGCTGCAAAATTCAATTTTAGATTCACAGAAAGTTTTGAGGCTAAATCTCATTTTGATATTTTAAATGTGCATTTGCGTCGTAGTGAGAATTTGTTGGATTAAAATGGGAATTATTTTTCCATGATTTGTTCTGATGTCTTAGTAACATCTGGGCTTCAAACGTCTGGAGGATTCGATAGTTTAAAATGGGATGCCTAGGCGATTTTCTTGGTTATTTTCTTTTGGGAATCGTAAAGGTCATTCAGCTTTAGGGATTGTTTTAATCTCTGTATTTTGATGGCTGAGTTATACGGTAACTCAGTTGGTGAGTGCTGCCACGGCTTGGCGAAGGTCACGGGTTCGAGTCCGGTCGTTTTCATTGTTTTTAAGTGTACTTTATTAACCCTTTCACTATACAGTCTTCTTATCGTATATTTGATGAGTAACATGTTTCAGTTGAAAGTGTATGTTCTTTTTAAAACGTCACCCCATTCTATGAGTTTCTCCTGTATCGTGGGAGCGTTACACAAACATGAAATATCACATTTACACCCAGACTCGGGACAAATATCTTCGTATCGCACAAATCTTTGTCGCGTGCGGGAACCGAACCCGCAACCCCTAGCGCAGCAGTCCAATCGTTTAGCCACTGCGTTAATTAAGTCGTCTATCATTTCCGATAGGTATTGCCAATGACGACATAAGTACGATAAATGTCGTAATTACCTTTTCAAACAACATACATAAACATAACATCATGCCTGTTTACCCAGAAGAGATAGGCAGAGGTGCACATATAGTACACCCACATTTTGCCAGTGATGTTTAAAGTCCCAATGTAATAGGGGGCGAGCCTATTGCCATCAACCGGGCAAAAATCCAGACTCCGTGCTGCTACTGAGTATTACCTAATGGAAAAACACAGGAACACTTTGCACGACCCGGGATTCGAACCCAGGACTTTGAGCTCAGCAGTCGCACTTAACAACCACTAGACCAACGAGGCAGTCCTTTTCAAACAAATTTTAGGTAAACTCCAATATCTATCATACAAACCAGTGGACCGAAATTCAATATTACTTCAAGTAATGTCCGTATTTTAGTTACTCACAATTAATTAAAAGCTATCTAACATTAACTTAATTAATTACAAATGGAACTACCTTTCAGAGGAATCAAGTTAAACCTCCATAACAATGGCTCAAAGAAAGTAGGGAAGTTAAACCCACGGCTTTAACTATTGTTTGAGAGAGTAAGGAAACTATTGGAATATAATTTATATAACAGAAAAGCTGAAAGGAATTGCTATTTACTTACCATCGCAAACTTAAGATAAGGTGTCTTCATATCTTCCGGCTGATGATGATGATGATAATGGGAGGGCTCTAAATCCAGAAGATGAGTAGCGTCTTTTGAAACTTCACCACCAATTCTGCGATCCCCAAGCCGCTTGCCAAGCGTGGGGATTATGGCAACCCCCCTTACTTAAGGGGGAGACCTTTGTTCAATAGTGAACGTCTTCCGGCTAATGATGATGATGGTACAATGTTTTTACGTATATTTTTTTATTACAGTCTATCTATACTTTTTTATCCTTTTCTATCCTTTTATTCTATCTATATATATATATATTTTTACCTATTCTATCCTTTTTTCAGTACACTGTTGCCTCAATATCTAATTTTTCTCTCTTTTAGTAGGTCGCTGGATTTTTTTTTTATGAAATACGCAGTACCTATGTAGGTACCTATTGTTACTATTGGTGTTTGTTATTATTTAATAAAGTATATGTACATAATATTATTATTAAAATAAAATACCATCGAAATTAAAAAGCTGGTTTATTACAATTTTATCTGGACATAATATAAAGCGTATAGACGTATCTAGAATAATTCAGGTTTCCATGAATTCTTTAAATTTGAGTTACAATTTTGCCAATATTTAGGAAAATAATGTCAATCATGTTGTGAATTACAAACTGTTCACAAACTGACAATTCATAATATGAGTTTTGTGAGTTCCAATCAGGGAATTCATTCATTTCACCAAATAATATTATGTTACTGTTTTATAATTAATATTCTCTGCTTGTTTATGAAAATGGTTAACCATCAGAAGAATAGCGAAATGTAATCATTTTAGTAGTCATAAAATAAAATAATCACTGTGGTTTAGAATAAAATTTATTTCTATCGTCGAAAAGACTGGTGTAGAGTAGAATTCTAGGTTTTTGTTACCCATTCAGAAAATTCTAATAAATTAAAGAATACTTGTATTTTTTAGAGGTAGGCAGAGGCGTATATGTATAATATTGTACACACATTTATGTTATACGGTCCATGTTTTCCAGGGCGAACTAAGCTCAAGGTAACTGTCACCAATAAAAGCACGTGCTTTCTTTAAAACTATATTAGTATAACCACATTGCGCCACTTTTGTTACACGCTCCAAGCGGGGCGAGCCAAACTCAAGGTCAGACACCAATAAAAACACGTGCTTGTTTTAAAGGTATATTAGTACCCCCACATTGCACCAGTTATGTTATACGCTCCATGCAAGGTAAGCCAAGCTCTAGGTCACTGTCACCAATGAAGACACGTGCTTGCATTAAAGCTTTATTACTACATCCTTATTACATAACACCAGTCATGTTATACGCTCCATGTAAGGCGAGCCAAGCTAAAGGTCACCGGCACCAATAAAAACACGTGCTTTAAAGCTATAAGCAAAGTGTATCTAAAGAGATACCTTCTAAACAGTATTAAATTTAATGAAAACACCAAGTTTCGCTGCCCCGCGCCCTGTGGGGTCAGGCAGAACTTTCACTACGAACAAGGTTCCGTATTGTTAGCTTTATTATTTATTGACTGACTTTATAAGTTAAAGTCTTTTGGGAGTAGGTAAGGTATAAATGATATTCTCATTCATCAAGAGACTACAACCACATTTTGCTCATCTTAAGTCATATTCATTACGTGGATAGGCCATTTTCTTCCTATCGTATGGTTGATGAACAATCTGGCGTCGGAGTTTAAGCTGCCTGTTAGCCCCTGACATGGCTATTAACATAAATAAATCATTTATTTCGAGCATCATCATAAACATAATTGTAGAATGAACGGGGTCGGTCTACCGTCCAATCGGACTATGAGCGTGAGAGAATAGGCAGTGCGCTTTGTTTGCGCGTATACTTGTGCACTATATTATATCTCCAGCATAGTTGGTTAATCTCAGCTGAGACAGGCACCGTGACCGGAATTCGGTCAGGAGAACATTATTTCTTTGAGGATGCATTTATGGAGCCCACATCAAGTTAATAGCCATTACGACTTGACAGTAACACAGCTGAATTGTATTTACAGTCTCTTTACGATGTACTGCACCAGCTACAAGGTTTTATTATCCACCCTACGGTACCCAAAAACAAGAAAAAGTCTCACAGTTTCCATCAGAGGCTACATTTTGGCAAGTTTGTTTGAAACGAGGCCGGAGAGTGGATGCTTTGTTAGGAGTTTTTCAGGTGTTTTCAATGTCTTAATACTTCGGGTTTTAGGCATAAATTAAGGCTTTATTAGTATTGTAACGAAACTCTAGCCATCAAGATTTACAAAGGATGTTTTGATAAACGTTTAGATTATGAGGCTTTTAAAATTCTCAGAAGCGTTAGTTATAAAAGTAAGGTATAATATTTTGTAGTCATAATATTACATCCGAACAGTATACCACCGATTACCCCCTCATGTTAAATCATAACTTTTTGTCCTTCCATAGGTTGACGACCTGATTGACGCAGTGGCTAATCAATTTATAAACATAATATAACACCACGCCTGTATTCCCTGAAGGGGTAGGCAGAGGTCCACAGTCATATAATACACTCACATTTCACCAGTTATGTTTTTAGGTCCCAATGTAATAGAGGGCGAGCCTATTGCCATCAACCGGACACAAATCCGCATTTCTTATGCTACGGAGAATTTCGTAATGGAAAAACCCAGAAACACTTTGCCCGACCTGGGACTCGTGCTTAGCGGTCGCGCTTAGCAACCAATAGACCAACGAGGCAGCCAATTTATATGGTAACCAAAACCAATTACCTACTTGCGCAAGTATGTTGTAACGTGTGGCAACCATTAAAATGTGCATAACCAATCACAAGTGAATCTCAAAGTTTAATAAGCAAAGCGGCGGGCACGAGCTAGTCGCGTAATGAAGGCCAGTACATAAACAAGGCGAATTGTTACGCCAATCACATACGTTGCCAATAAAACTGCTCCGTGAATTGACTTGCCGAGTTGTCTATGTAGGATTGTAGGCCAATACTTGGTACGGTGACAATGATTTAGTTGGGAAATTAGACTTTATTGTTGGGATATTTAGTTGAGTTTTAATTGCGACGAAACTGCTATTTAAAATTTCGTAGAACAGGGTTCAGATACAAATTAAAGAAAGAAATAGGGTTGGTAGCTTCACTCGTTGCACACGTTAATGCTAAAAATGGCGATACCAATTTTATTTTCTTCTAGCAGCCCTAAAAACGTTGAACCAGGTTTTTTATGCCATGATGATTGGGTTTTCCAGTAGGTAATTTTCAGTAGGAACACGAAGTCTGACTTCGTCGAAATGTGGGTGCGCTATGTACCTATAGTACACCTACATTTTGAGAGACAGGTGTACCTCTGCTTACCCCTTAGGGGAATACGGGCATAATTTTATGAATGTGTGAAGTGCAACGTGTGCATCAGCAACTGATAATAGCATCGTAATACTCATCTAAAGTTCCTGTTTTTGAACTCTGTTTATGTCAGTTTTTACTGCCGGTTGTTAAGAAAATATAAACCGCAGGTAATAAAATAACTATAGTAATATTTTATAAGTAAACTAACAATTAAAAAAAAACTAATAATTAAAAAATTTAATCTTGGACCAAAAAGTAGTGTGATCAGTTTTTTAGCCTGTCTTAGAGCTTTTATAATTTGGGTAGCCTAGTTTAACATACGAGTAGTTAGTAAACAATAAAAGACACGCTGCATTGTGCAAAATGTCCTGATTAAACAAAAATGTGTGGTCACCCTCATACATCAAGATATTAAGAATATCATATGATGAAATTAGGGCACACGTTTTTCCATATATATACCTAAATTATAGAAGAGGGCCTTGGAATACTAACACAATGGAAATTATATCTACTGTATTATAGTTTAATTTGCTTTGACTACAGTACAGTCAGCAACATAAGAAGCTTAACATGTTGAAATAAAAAAAAAACATGAAACCTTATCCCTACTAATATTATGCGAAAGAATAGAACGCGAAAGTTTATAAGAAAGGATGGATGTTTGTTACTCTTTCACGTAAAAACTACTAAATGGATTTTAATGAAATTTCATATGGAGGTAGCTGACACCCAGGATTAAGAGACAGGCTATTTTTATCCCGAAAAAACGTAGCAAGTAACACCGCGGGGCGCAGCAAGTGAAAGGATAGATATATTATTTTGTGTTTACTAATGAACATCTTCTAAATAGGTCTTCAACATAAATCAATATTACATTCAGATAACCTAAATTTCGTAGTAATGGATCTTTTGATGTTGTCTGTTTGCTATTTAGAATTAGCTAGATTTATGAGTGAATCAGCTAATGTATATCCGAAAACCAGAAAATGAAACCAGAATTTAGCGTTAATTCCTCTGGCAGACGATTTTTTATGTTCTATTGAGGTTTTTAGGTTATTCGTACTTATTATATAATACATTTTTGTTGATATTAATCTGTATATCTTCTAAATAAACTTAGTAGACGAATTAAAATGATGCGTAGCACATTTGCTACGATGGCGTAACTGTAGCGGTTTTATGCTACGGCGTAGCATACGTCTTCTGTAACCTCACCACCAATACTGCGATCCCCAAGCCGCTTGCCAAGCGTGGGGATTATGACCCCTTCAGGGGTGGCCTTTAATCACCAGTGGACGTCTTCCGGCTGATGATGATTGTGTGTGCGATTGGTATACATGATTAATATTACATACATATCCAGACCCGGAAAAGATCACACCATGCGGGAGTTCAGTCTACTTCGAGACCAATTAACAGAACTCTATCCTACACGTGAACAAGTGTGTGTTATCATTCCGCAAGTCACCTTTTCAGGCAGAATTTAGTCAAGTTCGTCCGTACTTTGATAGTAGCCCGCATCTTGTCCCAACTTGCCTGATTTATTGTTCGGCTTCGGCCCAGCTATTAATTTTGTCCGCTTGTTATCCTCTATCGACATGTACAGTTGTTCAATAGAGTTTGGAGTGTTTCTGGCCGCTCTTGAAGGATTTTGAACCCTATTTCAACGGTTTTAAATTGGTATAAATGATTATCTACTTGTATTTTGTCCGCTATTTTGGACTGCCTGGTTGGTTGAGTGGTCGTTCAGCGCGACTGCTGAGCACTAGGGGGTAGGAGGTAGGGTAGGGAGTAGGTAGGTAGGAGCACTGGTCCTGGGTTCGAATCCCGGGTCGGGCAAAGTGTTATTGGGTTTTTCCATTAGGTAATTCTCAGTAGTAGCACAGAGTCTGGATTTGTGCCCGGTTGATGGCAATAGGATCGCCCCCTATTACATTGGGACCTAAAATATAACTGGCGAAATGTGGATGTATTAAATGTGCACCTCTGCCTACCCCTTCGGGGATTACAGGCGTGATGTGCTACTGAGAATTACCTAATGGTAAAACCCAGTAACACTTTGCCATATTCAGGATTCAAACCCAGGACCTCGTGCTCAGCAGTCGAGGTCGCACGTGGTTTTCTACCCGGGACAAATTAGTGTGATCTATAGATATCATTTCCGAGTCGGCGTGTCATTATGTATGTGATTATTTCACGTATTTCTAGTTAAGGACGGGCCAGGGTTTCTTTAAAATCATGATTCCATGAATCAGAACATACACAGAACCACTTAAAGAAAGATCTTCCTACCAATGTAAGCATTCCAAGCGACTGGATTCGTTCTCACAAAGGACTTAGCCGTGACAAAATAAAAACAAACACACAAGGAGGAGCTTTGACACTGCGACGTTGAACAAAGCCGGTGAGCTCAGCGGCGCTGTGTCAGAACCTTGTATTACTAAATAAGCCGTCAATCCCAGCTGTTACACGAGTCCTATAATAGTCGTTATTAGAACAGTAGTCTCCAAATGTTGTCTGATAGAATTCGCTTATAGCGATATAACTGCCCAATGTGCATTTGAAATATTAATGCTACTATAATTATTATTCTCAAATGTCTATCATACTATTTTTTAAAAGTTTTTCATTAGTAATTTCTCCTATATTGTACACGGCGATAAGGATGGTTTTTGCTTATGCTGTACTATTTGTATTAAAACATCGTGTGGACAATTTGACAGTTTATTTTTAACTAACTTCAATATAGTAAGTGGACTGTAGACACATGCATAAGTATATTGACATCTATGTATAGGTTACTCAGATCGTTTAGAATGCGTTCAAACATACATATATCGTGGGTGCGTTTCACAAACATAAAATATATCCCTTCGGGGAATAAGGGCGTGATGTTATGGTGTATGTTTTAAATATCTATAAAAGTATTTCAGTATTTATATAACAATATTTGTAACAGAAGTAAATATTGATAAAAAAAAATCCATTTCCCGTACATTTGTAACGCTCCACAGTAAACACGAAAAACAAACTCAACACAGCATTCAGTAAAAAACGACAACTAGTTATTATGCAAATATAAACAACCCTTCTCAATGAACTGGGGTAGGCAGTACATAAACAGTTCCCCCGATCCCACGGTGCGGGAAACATGAATTTAATAATAATAAATTGTTACTTTTATGCTAATAGATGCTTGTTACAAACTGATGCAGTTAAATATGTTAAAATAGTTAAATTTACAAAGCACACCGTCTCGTTAGCCGTTTCCGCTGCTTTATTCATATTTACGAGTATAAAAACGGCATTTGAATAATCATAAATACGTTGGCATACAATGTTCGGTATGTTGCGAACAATCTATTGATTCGGTGTTGTTAGGGAAATACTGAGTCGGAATTACATAGCTGAGCTGGTTTTGTGGTGTTAATTGTGAATTATTGGGAAAGAAAAATCTTGATTAAGATGAATTGCAATAGATAAATTCGTTAGGTATTATGTCCGCCTTTGGTTGTTTAATTATTTTTATGTGTATGAAGAATAAGTATAGAAATAGTCAAGAGAAATAGTCAGCCTCGTTGGTCTAGTGAACGAATACGTCTAGTCAGCGACTGCTGAACGTAAGATTTTAGGTTCGTTTCATCATCATCAGCCGGAAGACCACCACTGTTAAACATAGGCCTCCTCGTTAGAACGCCAGACAACTTATTACATCCACCGGTTGCCCGCAACTCTGATGATATCGTCGCTTGACCTGGTGGGAGGCCTGCCAACGCTGCGTCTTTCGGTTCGTGGTTGCCACTCAAAAACCTTTCTTCCCCAACGGTTATCGGTTCGTTTTACAGGCTAGTTAAAATGTTAGTTATTTTCGATTTGGCAATTCTCAGTAGCAGCACGGAGTCTGGATTTATTACCGCCTATTAAATTAGAACATAAATATAGCCGGCGAAATGAAGGTATACTACACTTCTGTCTACCCATTTGAGGAATACAGGCGTGATGTTACATGTTATAATCCCACACGTCAAATTTAATTTTAGCTTCATTCAGTCTTAAAAACAGATTAGAAATACGACGGTATACCGGATTTCTCATTTGACTGCAACATAACACAATGTCAAGGCTTACTGTATGAATCACAAACGTATTCAGCAGAACGCCAATAAAAAGGCGGTACGTTGATGCGGGTGCGAAACTTTTTTGATTTATAGGGTTGAATCCAAATGGTAACCGTCCAGTTTCATTAGGTTATGCAAAAGGGTTTTGACACAATGGTGTCAGTGTGATATTGTTGGTCATTGATCCCTTTGAAAGAGTGGTCATTTGTACGGCTTACTAGTCATAATCTTCGACCAAACTTTTACAATTACAACACTCGTAATATTAAAATTGTGAAATTTTGGTCGTAAGTGAGTTTGTATGTTTGTTACCTACTCTATCACAAAAACGGCTGTACGGATTGAGTTATAGTTGGGCACAAAATATAACCTTTGTTCAATAGTGGACATCATCGTTGGGTGTCGTATGAGGCGTCTAAGGGAAAATACAGAAAATAGGTACCGGCGTCTTCTGTAACCTCTCCACCAATACTACGATCTCCAAGCCAAGCGTAATTATTTACACCCCCACTTAATAAAAGGAAGGCTTTTGTTCAACAGTGGACGTCTACCGGCTGATGATGAAATAGTCGATACTTCTCAGAAGTCGAATGGCCAAAATCCTTAAACAAAGTTCATCCACCAATATTCTATCTTTCTTATCGTATCGTTATTGAACAACCTGGAGTCAGAGTTTAAACCGCCTACGCCTCTGTCATGGCTTCACAGCCCGTTGAAAAATCTCTCAAGTTTCCTACGATGTTTTCTTTCACCATTTATGGCAACTAATAACTAATTTATAATAAGCACATTAAATCATAAAGACAGTGCCGGGGTTTGAACTTTGATTTGGCATTGAAACGGTTATATCACTCGGCTATCAGTGCTGTTTATCCACCAATAGAAATATAGAGATGACTATGATATAACTTTCACTCCATAAAGTTATGCTATAAAGCTAAGAATTCCGTTTTACTGCCCGTCTCTTTATACACACTTATGTATACTTCAGGCATCCTAAACGCGAGCTAGCTAGCTTTAGCATAACTTATTTTAGGCGACAATACACGTATGCACATTAGGTAGAATACTTGTGGAAATGGGTAACAAATATTTTGAATAGTGTTGATAATTTTTGTCGTGAAACTGGTAAATACCAATAGTTTTGACACTAGGTAAGTATGTAAAATGTTCAAAGTGATGAGTAGCTAAATGTGTGTTAGCTTAATAGTCTACGTCCAGCAGAGGACTGCTATAGACTCTTGTTGCAATCCCCACGCTTAGCAAGCTGCTTGCAGATCGCAGTATTTGTGTGAAAGTTACAGAATACGCTGCTGCCCATCTTCTGGATTTTCCCTTAGTCGCCTCTTCCGACACCCACGAGAAGAAACGAGTGGTCTATTCTAGGCCGAATACCACTCCGCACTTTAGCATAACATAACATAAACAAAGAACACGTCCGAAGCAGTTACATCGCATTACGGACGCAATCTGCATAAGAGTACTCGCTAAAATTGCAGAAGCACACGCTTCAACGATAATCGCGCTTACATTATGTTGCACACTCTTTTCATACTTATACTAGCATAAACCCGGGCTTTGCTTGCGTGTATTAAACTCTATGTTGAGGTTATTTCTGTTTGAAAAGCTTTTGACTTCTTATCGTATCGTTGCTGAACAACCTGGTGTCAGGGTTTAAACCGCCTGTAGGCATCTGAAATGGCTTTACATTCCGATGAAAAATCTCTCAGGTATGCCAGTTTCTTCACAATATTATCCTTCACCGCTTTTAGCAACTGGTAACTAATTTACAATACGCACATGAATTCGAAAGGACATTGGTGTGGGTTTTAACTTATGACCTTTCACTTGGCACTCCAACGGTCATACCACTCGGTTATCATTGCTGTGAATGCGTATGTGATATTTCATGTTTGTGAAACGCACCCACGATACAGGAGAAGTTCCTAATTTCGGGCGACGTTTATTTAAAGGAAAATGCAGCTAGATACTAGTCATATACATGGAGCAGCTAACTGACCTCCATAACCCAGCTATAATACGATGCCTATTGTTAAGACTGGACTTTCGGCCTTCAAACTAATCGTAATTAGTGTCTAAGATCTACTAAAGGCAGCCAGCGCCGACGGCTTAAGAGCCATTTCACATTTTTTGACAGTTTTCTGAATTTTCGGACGCGAAATTTACCATCTTAGGTAGTAGTAAGGAATTTCTAAATACATGTAGAATGTAGACCAATCTTTCCCATTGTTACAAATAGAATTAGATTTTCAAAATATAACTTGATTGCTGTGTGGTGAGCTATTTCCCGCAACACGTTTTCTGAAAATCCATCGCAGAGCCATTTTCGGGCTTCAAATTCTACCATTTACATCAACAAATTTGAATGGAAAAAATACAGTAGGCATAGAACATATACTTTTGTTGTAACATACGGTGGAAAATTTTCGATTAATAACACTTTTAATTGATAAAAAAATAAATACTTAAACCGGTTTTCACGGTTTTATATGGTAATTTTATCGCGACTTTTTGGTTTAAATAAAGGTATTTATTACTTTTAAAATTATGCCATAATGAACTATGCTCTCTGGGAAATCTATTAATACAATGTTTTTTAATATTCCTTTATTTAATTAGATATAATACCATTTTCAATATCACTCAAAATCACAATAAATTACAATGCACAAACGTGGAACGATCAGTCGGGCCCGAGCGCCCTTAGAGGCAGGACCTGTGTCACTTTTTTCAAATTTTGAATTACGAAAATTCGTATTAAAAACCCATTTTTATACTACGACCACAACGTTTTCATTTTCTACGAATTATTTTCATCCGGTTTTGTTTATTATAAAATGTTATTAAATTCTTTTAAAATATTTTATTTGATTAATATTCAGCAACCATCCAATCAGATATTATATCTGATGATGTAAGTTTCTGTTCTGTAGCAGCACACTGAATTATAAGTTGCGTGAAAAATGTTGCCAAAAATGTTGTCCCCTCAATGCGCAAAGTAGTCCCAGCCAACGTTCATGCTAACCGGATTTCGGAAATTTTGCACAAACCTCACATCTTATCTACTTTCTACCCCCTGCTCGAGTTCGTCCTTATTTGCAATTATAAGGTCGGTAAGGGAAGGGGTAGCGCCGCTATTTACCTCCGTAACGATTTCACTGCATTCGAAACTGTATTATAATCTATAGGTTCATATTATGCACACCACATCATCATGGGAGATTTCAACACTTCCTTACTCCGCATACCTCCCAATCCTCCAAACTCCTGCACATAGTCGATTCTGCCAGCCTACTCGTCGTACTGTTTCAAGCCACTCACCACAACGATGTAGCTGAGCACACTCGGGTCGATTTCATTAATACCCCCAATCCTTCCCTGGTTTCCTCTCATGGCCGACTCGTCACCGCTGGATTCTCTCACCACGACCTTATACTTTTATCGTATATCCTCAAACCTCATAAACCTAAGCTCAAGGTACTGTACAATGTACATGCACAGCTTCGCGCGAATCAATGTAAGCAAACTAAGTTCAGATGCTTCTCTAATCGACTGGAAACCTATGATGGAGGCTCCCGCGGTCGACGAAAAGGTTAGAATAGAATAGAATAAATTTAGGTTAGCGGTTTTAAACGGGAAATCATCGAGCTTTATGATATACACGCACCGGTTGAAAAGGTAAAGCTGAAGCGTCCACCTGCGCCATGGATTTTGAATGGTGTAGAGTTGGCCATAAAACGTAGGGATCGCGCTTTTTGAAAATTCAAGAGAGATCGTGATGAGGACTGGAATCTTTTCAAAGCTGCACGAAATCGGTATAATTAAGTAATATCCAATACCAAACGCCGCCATATTCTAAATTACATTTATTTATGTTCCACTTTTGCCGATCTCTGGAAGTTCCTTGAAACTCTCAGTATTGGCAAATCACCACTATTTGACCGGTTGAATTCCATTGATTTGGACGATCTCAATTCGCATTTCTTCACTAGCCCAACTTTAGACAAAAGACCAAACCTCAGACACTTGCTTACGTCGATGGTCTCCCGCGTCCCAACATGAATCCCTTGCACATATCTCCAGTCACTGAGGGAGAAATCAAAAAGATCATCCTCCATCAAATCCATAGCGTTAGACTGTGATAACGTCTATCGCGGAATGATCGTCACAATAGTTGACCACCTTCTTCCAGCAATCACACACATAATATCGTGCTCCTTGGATACCGGATACTTCCCCTCCTTGTACCGCAAAGCTTTCGTTCACCTTTTACCTAAAATATCGAGCTCTTCTCTACCCAGTCACTTCCGACCAATCTCTATCCTTTCTTTCCTATCTAAAGTGCTCGAGGCCTATGTCCATGAGAATATACGAAGAGTCAACCAAAATAACCTCTTGTCTCCCTTGCAGTCCGGTTGCAGGCCAGGCGATTGGCGACATTAAGGCAGGCATAGAAGATACTAAAGTTACAGCCCTAGTTGATTTTTCCAATACCTTCAATATAGTCAATCGCGATATCCTCGTCTACATCCTATCCCATCTCTTGGCGTCTCCTAAAGCGCTGGAATAGATCCCTTACTTTTGGGAACGCCAGTGGTCGGTCCATGTGGAAGAGTCCTCTTCTTCCTGGCGTGAGCTAAAATCTGGCCTTCCACAAAGCGGTATTCTCCGCCCATTGCTGTTTTCTATCTTTATTAACCTTATAATCCAATCACTTCGATGTGCGTATTCCATATGCCGATAACTTGTAGCCTTACTCTGCTTCTGGGATTGATGATGTGTACTAGACAATGAGTGCAACCAACTGCGATCTTTAAGCTACAATGGACTGGTCCGAGAGATTTGGCATGGCGGCAATTCCGAATAAGTGCCAAGCAATCATACCTGGTAGGTCTAAGAGTTTGCGCAAACTACACGTGGCAATGCTGCCAGTCTTTTGGGCACGTTACCGGTTGACATCGATGGGGATGAATTTTTTGATGCTTTTTAACTTGTTATTTTTGTATATATTGTTTTTATCTTGTATTAGATTTAAGTTGTAAATAGTTATAATAGTTGAGATAATTAATTAATTATTGCTTATGTATTGTTTTGTTTCATGTATGTATGTAACGTATTATATGTATGTTTATTTAGCGTATCGATATACGTCATCATCATCAGCCGGTAGACGTCCACTGTTAAAAGGCCTCTCCCTTAGAACGCCACAATAAACGACAGCTTGCCAATTGCATCTACCGCTTGGGCCGCAATTCTGACGATATCGTCGGTCCACCTGGTGGGAGGCCTGCCAACGCTGTCTTCCGGTTCGTTGTCGCCACTCGAGAACCTTTCTTCCCCAGCGGTTATCGGTCCTTCGAGCGATATGGCATGCCCATTGCCACTTCAACTTGCATATTCTTCGAGCTATGCCGGTGACTCTAGTTCTTTGGCGAATTTCCGTATTCCGGATCCTGTCGCGCAAAGAAACCCCGAGCATAGTTCTTTCCATAGCTCGTTGAGTGACTCTGAGCCTTTCCAAAAGGCCAACCGTTAGCGACCACGTCTCAGAGCCATACGTAATCACATCGCATGCATCGATATGTGCATCTACCTAATATTTGTCTCCATATCGCTCTAAAGTCGACTGGTAATAAATGCCTAAGGTATTAAGTTCGCCTTTGTATATTTATTTTGAAAACTTTAAAATGGAGCAGGATATCAATTCGGATGTTTAAATATATTTTTATGTATGTTCGGGCATAACTCCGTCATCTACAGACGGATTTGCAAAAATTTTTTTTTGTTGGAAAGTAGTTTATTTCGAAATAATCCCATTAAAATTTCATGTAGATCTGATGATGATCTTTGGAGATATAGAACTGAACTCCTTATAAAATCATAGCAGAACTGTCGTTACAAGTAATATAGCCTAAGTAATTGCCGCCACAAACTAGAAAGAAAGAGGGGGAGGTGGGGCCTTGTCCCCCCTTCTACCACTTTAATAGTATATATCGTGTGAGATATCGTTTGAGGGAGCATTTTGTAAGGATTTCAAATACTAATCCTCAAAATGTCTACGGCGGATGAATCCTAGGCATCACTAAAAATTGTGAAATAAAAAATATAAAAACCGCCTTAAAAAATAGGAACAAATAAATAATATTATCAAATTACTAATGAATTCAAAATATTTTCATAAATCTCGAATATAGGTATATTGTAATAACGATCAAGATTTTTTTGTCCGTCTCGTTTTTTGCGCTACACTGTTGGCATTATTTTTGTGTGGGTGTGTCACGCACACATGACAATTCTACCGAAATTCGAACGTCAAAATTTTGTGAAATGGCTCTTAACGAGCTGTCCGAGGCACTATATATTCTAAATAAATAACACAGCCTTTTTGGGGTCGCAAAGTGCGAGTTCCTGGGTTCGATTCCCGGGTCAAACAAAGTTTTAAAGAGTATAGTCGCACGGAGTTTGTATTTGTGTCTTGTTAATGGCAATACTCTAGCTCACTTTTCATTGGAAGCCTAAAACATAACTGGCAATAAGAGGGTGCACGTCTTTACTCTGAGAATGCAGGCGAAGTGTTATATATACTAATATTATAAAGCTGGAGAGTTGGTTTGTTTGGTTGGTTAAACGCGCTAATCTCAGTAACTACTGGTTCGATTTGAAAAATCTTTCTTCATTAACAGATCACGACAATCTTAATGAGAGACCGATTCGGGAGTATATTCTTTTAAACAAAAGAAAATAAATCAAAATCGGTCCATAATTTAAAGAGAAATCGTTGAACGTACATTAAAAAAACATACAGACAAACAAACCTCCTCCTTTTTGAAGTCGGTTAAAAATAAAAACCATAATAGTTACTTCAAAACATTATAATACTCACATTTACAAGCCAGTCAATTCGTTTACAATTTCGGTCAATTCTACACCAATACACAACTTATTTGTTTCAAGATAAATCGTTTATCTATTGAAATTAATGGCGATCCGAATGGAATTAATAGTTTCAGCAATAACTGTTACAATTAATATTCGAACCAAATAATAGTGAATATATATTATTGCCGAGTGGTATCCGGCCTAGAATTGACCACTCCCTTTCTTCCCGTGAGTGTCGTAAGAGGCGACTAAGGGAAAATCCAGAAGATGGGTAGCAGCGTCTTCTGTAACTTCATCACCAATACTGTGATCCCCAAGCGAGGGGATTACGGCAATCCCCTCCCTTAATTAAGGGAGAGGCCTTTGTTCAACGGTGGATGTCTATTGAATTCTGATGATGATAAATGTAATTTGATCATTGAGTTGCGTAGCAGTGATAGCCATATGTCGTGGGTGCGTTTCGCAAACATAAAATATCACATACACAAACACCCAGACTCGGGACAAACATCTGCGGATCACAACATTTTTTGTCCGACAATCGAAATCGAAACTGCAGCCCTTAGCACTGCCATCCAATGTCTATGCCACTGCACCATTCATGTTATTTCTCTACAATTAACCAAATAATGTATTTAACTCTGCAAAGAATCTACTAAAAGTAAAAAATCCTTCTGTTTATATTACAAGAAAGAATCTAAAGCATTTAACTGACCATCTCGCTGAGTGTACATTTCAATTAGAATTCCAATTAATCTCTTTGCGGTTATCGAAGAAAGTTCTGGAAGTACGCGCAACTAATTACTGTTTCTGATGTGACTACAATACCAGTATATTCGGGATAATATGATTTTTTTTTTGTGGTCGCTAAGCGCGACTGCTGACCACGAAGTCCTGGGTTCGAATCCGGGGCCGGGCAAAGTGTTACTGGGTTTTTTCATTAGGTAATTCTCAGTAGCAGCACGGAGTCTGGATTTGTGCCCGGTTGATGGCAATAGGCTCGCCACCTATTACATTGGGACTTAAAACATAACTGGCGAAATGTGGGTGTACTATATGGGCACCTCTGCCTACCCCTTCGGGGAAAACAGGCGTGATGTTCTATGTTTATGTGAGTTTATATTAAAAAATACATTATAATACACCGCACTACCATACCATAGGCTACTTTTTATCCCGAAAAATTGTAGCGAGTAACACCGCAGGGCGCTGCTAGTAAAGTATAATCCCATGCATTTATAAAAAGCTAAACTAGGTCATCAAGGCAAGGCAAATAGCAGACAGTATTCAATACCATACCATCGCCGTGTGGTATCCGGCTTAGAATTGACCACCCCCTCTCCTCCCGTGGGTGCCGTAAGAGGCGACTAAGGGAAAAATCCAGTAGATGGGCAGCAGCGTCATCTGTAACTTAACCACCAATACTGCGATACCCAAGCCGCTTGCCAAGCGTGGGGATTATGGCAACGCCCCCCCCCCCCCCTAAGGGGGAGGCCTTTGTTCAGCAGTAGACGTCTTCCGGCTGATGATGATTCAATACCAGACTAAGGAACTGGGCAACCTAACCATGCATAATGACAACATTCTGTCGCACAAACATTGCATCAATATCAAACACGACAAAATTTAAACCTCTCTCCGTATTTCATCCTCAACATTTTACTTAAGGGGGGGAAGAAACGGGACAAGTATAACAACGTCTTTATTCGAGCGAACGTGAGTACAATATTAATGTACCCTTGAAATATCAGAGGTCAAAGGGTTGAGTCTGTTTTAGGAGAGGAACGAAACGGAAGAAAACTGTGGGTCAATTATCGTAACCTAAAACGTTCTTGAACAGTGCAGTAGCGTTATGCTTTCGATAAAACAAATGATTTTCGCATTGACATTCTAAACGATAAAAATAAGAGGTTATGTTACGGATCGCAGTATTGTAAAAACAGAACATAACATCACTCCTGTATTCCCCGAAGGGAAGGCAGAGGTGCACATTAGTACATCTACATTTCGCCATGAATGTTTTTAGGTCCCAATGTAATAGGGGGCGAGCCTATTGCCACCAACCGAGTACAAATCCAGACTCCGTGCTGCTACTGAGGATGACCTAATAGAAAAACCCGGTAATACTTTGGCCGACCCGGGATTCTAACTCAGGACCTCGTGCTCAGCAGTCGCATTTAGCAACCACTAGACCAACAAGGCAGTATATTGTGACATTGATTAAACAATTCGTATTCTTCGTGTAGTAACGTCACTCATAGTGGCTCTTTTTTTAAATTATTGCTTAATAGTTACCAATATACCTAGAATCTATAAGAGTCTCGGCTTTATTGAGAATCGTGTACACACTGGCCTCTCTGACGTGTTTTTATACAAAAAAAGTATTCAGAAACAACGCCTTACCACCGCTTTTTATCGGCTATTGGTTAGGTACCAACGTTAAGGTTGAAGCGAGCTACCGATATTTATTTAAGACTGTAGTGTAATTAACTAGCTGACCCGGAGAGTTTTGTACTGCTATCTCATCATTAAAACTTCCCTGGACTGCCACAAATAGTCGAAAACCAAAATAAACTAAATCGGTTTAGCCGTTATCGAGTTTTAGCGAGACTAACGAACAGCAATTCATTTAACATCATCATTCAATGTTTCTAGATGAAGTGAGTAATGGAGTAATGAGTACATGGGTTAGTTAGCCAGACAATGTGAGTTCCATGTTATAGAGGGCGATACTATTGCCACCCAACTGGGGCATACAACCTTGGGAAGACCACCAGTAAATAAATTTTGGCCCCATGTCGGGAAAATAAGAAACAGTTGGGCAAAGTGCTTCTGGGTTTTTCTATTAGGCAGTTCTGAGTAGCAGTAAAGAGTCTAGTCTTGTACTAGGCTCACCCCCTATTACAAAGGAACCTTGAACATAACTGTCGATAAAAGAGTATACTATATACCTTTGCCAAATCCAAGGAATATAATCTTTATTTTTAATTATACTTACAAAACTCGATTACATATTAATTCCGCTGTGAGTTCCCATATTCAGCCAACAAATCTGGAATGCGGGCCAATGAAGAAATCAAGGCTATTGTTACGTAGCCTCAGTAGAACAAAGAAAGAGAACGAAACAGAACGAACAATAATGAAACCCTAATTTATTTCAGTTACAAACGAAGTGAATTCCTCGCTAATTAGTTCCAGATTCTAATCTGATTTTATTTAAACAGATTCTGTTAACACGTTCATTGACCTTTAGCTTTACCATATTTTACCAAATTACTGGTTAAGATTATGCATGTACATCGTTAAATCTGCTCATTGGTCTAATTGTTGTCTGCGCGACTGGTGAGAGCCCCCGTCCTGGGTTCGAGTCCCGGGTTGGGCAATGTTATTAGGTTTTTCCAGTTCAAGTTTTGAGTCTGGATATGTGCCCGGTTGATGGCAATAGGCTTGCCCCGTATTGCGTTGGAAACTATAAGATAACTGGAAAAATGAGCGAAATGGTATGTGTACTTCACACAATAAAACTAATTGGCTGGTAGAAAATTCCTAAGACATTAAGGCTGCCTCTGTGTATGAGTTTTATATGGTTGATGAATTACATGTAGGCCTTTGACATTGTTTTACACACCGTTGAAAAATCTCATAGCTATGCCGAATTTAGCTACTGAAAACGAATTTATAGTACACATAAAAATTCGAAAAGACATTGATGCTGGGGTTTGAACCTGCGACTTTTGACTTTACATTCCGAGGGTCATACCACTCGGCTACCAATGCTGCATAGCATATTAATATACAGCAAGACACCAAAATAATGCATGTATATTTCCCACCCACAGCCAACATTTAACTCAAGAACAATTTCTGGTGTTAGCTAAAACAACTGTGTAACACGAAACAGCATCCATTTAACACAAGACAAACAAACACACACACACAATCAACACACACACACACACAAACATAACACACACACACACACAAAGTTGCTGGAAATCTTAAGTTGACATAGACCTCATGTAATTGCCGGTTGCGGTATGCAAACGGTCTTTAATCACGGATGTACCGGATCTCCCGGATCTCACGGATGCAATTAACCGTGAGCTACTCGGGTTACACACAAATAACCACTAATTTGACTGTTACCTGTATAGCTGAGGTCATTAGATGTACCCGGGTTTATCCGTATTGATTTGCGGTTTTAAGTATAGGCAAGATCGGACCCTCAGTCGAAAATAATATGAAAAAGTAAATTTACAGCCCCATACCATGAACTCTTAGAGTCGGACATTTTTCGTTGTGGAAGCGAGATGCCACGATATGCTGCACATAGCTGCGTCTCGCTTCCACAGCGGAATATGTACACTAAATAAACATTTAGTGTCCACTAGCAATAAAACTTACAGAAGTTACCTCTGGTAAGTCACTTGTACAATCAACAGCAAAAGTAGATGATCAAAATCTGAAATTCAATACTAATGAACGGTGATCACGAATATACGGCAGCTGTACTAGGAGTAAATGTTTGGTATAATTTACAATCACATACTTTTGAATCACTACGACGCCATAGTGTTCTGACGCGAACTCCGTTCATTAGTATTGAATTTCTGATTTTGATCATCTACTTTTGCTGTTGACTGTACTGTGTATACTTGCAGCAAATCGATGTCTTTTACGTATAGATGTTGCAAGTTTTATGTGTAAACATAGATTGAAGTAATTCACAACGCCGCCCGCAGTATAATACCTCTGCCTACCTTTTCACGGATCGTTGGCATGATTATCCATTTATCTATGATCATCTTTAACAAAAGTTACCTTCCCAACACTCAATGATAAAGAAATAAATAATTAACTATAAATTAGTGCGACCAATCACCATAAACTGTTAAAATCGTTATCTAAAACAGCAGCTATTATATAAATAACGGTAATGATCGTTTAAATGATAACGTTATTAAAATTATTAACGGTTTTTGTTATATAACGATGTCCTATTCAATTGCAATACAGACTGCCTCGTTGGTCTAGTAGTCGCTAAGCGCGACTGCTGAGCACGAGGTCCTGGGTATTGTTATTAGATTTAATCCATAAGGCACTCAGCAGCAGGGAGTCTAGATTTGTGCCCGGTTGATGGCAATAGGCTCGCCCTCTATTACAGTAGGACATATAACTGGAAACTGAAATGTGGGTGTATTATATAACTCTGCCTACCCCTTCGTATCCCTAATAATGTCATCATAAACTGAGAATAACAATAAAACTGGGTCATTTTACTTTTTGAATTCATATATTTCTATAGATTACAAATCATACATAGTTCATAGTATACATTTTATAAGTAAAAAATTGCATATACAGGCTGTTTCAATTACCCATGTGGACAAACAAAATAATTAAACGCTGTTCTATGTTGGAAGACAAATTAACTGGAGGCCAGCCTTTACATCGGGATTGCGGATTTTTCATCACACTGTATGTGAGCTATAAAAATTAAAAGCTCTTTGTGGGTTTATGAAGGCTTGTTTTCGGGATTAATTGGGGTTCTGCGTTACTTTGGGTAATGTGGGAGTATTAACTAGTAGTATTCAGGCTAAAGGTAGGTACAGTAGGTACTAAATGTAGGTGTTGGTAGGTTGAAAGTCAGCATCAGATCTTTTTGATAAATGTAATAAAATATGGACCTCGAATTAATTGTTAATGTCGTGCGTATGGACCCGAAAATATGGACCTATATAACCTTAAACTGGATTTGTAATGGAACTCATTATTTTTTAAATACGTCATTCTACACTAGGAATTTCTTCTGTATTATGGGTGCATACAAACATGAAATATCACATACACAAACACCCAGACTCGGGACAAACATCTGTGGATTACACCATTTTTTGTCCCCTGCAGGAATGGAACCTTCGACTCCTAGTGCAACAGTCCAATCGCTTAGCCACTGTAGCCACACGTCGATCAGGTCGTCAAAACTAAACCTTTTCGACTGAAAACAGAATAATACATCAAAATCCAATCACAAACTTCAACAGTCTTTACAGCCATATTCAAACACATTCAAATATAACCCTCTCATTAATGAATATATAAGTGGAGTGCGAAGAAACTTAAACAGTTTAATTTTGAATTTAATTCTTAACAAAAACTAAGGGTTGCTACAGACAACTACAAAAATCGCAAAACATTAGATAGAATATACTTTATTGCACACCAGGAAATCAGTAATATAGAAAAACCTCAAAACTAAAACATAATCTAAGATTTGGTGATGTCAGGTGGAATAAAGCCCAATCAGAGTTGCCTAGAGGATTCAGAAGATCTCTTGGCAGACCTCCGGCTAGGCGTACTGATACCGTTGTTGCTGTACAGGCAAAGATTGGTATCGAACCTAGAATTGACCACCCCCTTTCCTCCCGTGGGTGTCGCAATAGCCGACAAAGGGAAAATCCAGAAGATGGGTACATTGTCTTCTGTAACTTCACCACTACTACAGCTGCGATCCCCAAACCGCTTGCCAAGCGTGGGGATTATGGCAGCCCTTACCTATAGGGGAGGCGTTTGTTCAACAGTGGACGTCTTACCCAGCTGTGGATTACCTATAGCTGATGGTGATAATAACAGTGTTGAGTCACCGACTCAACCATCTTCGTGCGCGCTCCGGTGTCATCGGCGACGGCCAACGCCTCGACCGTCAGTCGGCTGTTGCTAGCAACGACGTACGCCTGCTTTCGTTCGCGCTCGCTAGCATATGTTTCTTATATCCTTGTTTATACATTATATTCTCTTCAATACAGTCCACTCGTCTCTATTATTTTATTTTTATTTTATTTTATTTTTATTTTATTAGGAAAACTTACAGCTATTACACAGATAATACAGAATTTAGTGAAGGAAGGCCAATTACAAGTTTCCACAGATACATACATGATAGAATAGAATAAGCAGACAACAAAAAGTAAGGAAGGAAATCAGATTCACAAGTGGGCGTTAAAGATGTGATCACACATTAACTTTTTAAGCTTGTGAACACTGGTGGAAAACAAATCAATATCAAGACTCTGACATGTCGCGTTAAATTCTCTACAAGCCCTAATCATGAAGGAGTTCTGCCGATAAGAGCACCTTACAGATGGAGTATGCAGAAGTTGGTGTCTTCTGAATAGTGTAGATGGTACACGAAGCCCAAGTTTGCTCGTTAATTCTGCACAGTCAATTGAATTGTTCGCTAAATTAAACAAAAATATCATATCTGCT
The DNA here is from genome assembly GCA_946251915.1 of Abrostola triplasia. Lineage (NCBI taxonomy): Eukaryota > Metazoa > Arthropoda > Insecta > Lepidoptera > Noctuidae > Abrostola > Abrostola triplasia. Next base: position 1,031,310 of record OX276437.1, read on the forward strand.
ATTTTCCTACGCTCGGATAGAGGGAGGATATGAAATTTTTTGCAGCGACTAAAGTAGTTAGGTAAATAGGTTTTAGATTTGAATTGAACATACCTTAAAAAATTCTTCTGAATTATTTCAATGCGGTCAATGTAAATGTTATAATTAGGGTTCCAGACCGGTGAACAGTATTCGAGATGACTGCGTACTAAAGCACAGTACAGTATTTTAAGTGTTTTGATATTTTTGAAATCTACCGATATTCTTTGGAGAAATCCTAGTGCTTTAGAAGCCTTTTTAATAATATTATCGATGTGTGTGTCAAAGAGGAGCTTTGAATCAAAAGTGATACCTAAGTCTCTAATAACATTGACCCTGGTTATTGAAGTATTAGAGAGTTTGTAGTCGTAGTGAATAGGATCAGATTTGCGAGTAAACGTACACGTACAGCATTTAGACACATTTAAATCTAGATGGTTAGTTATGCAATAATTCTGAAAACGGTTGAGATCATCTTGAACATTTGCAGCATCTTCAGTGGTTCTTACTTGGCCTAAAATTTTCATGTCGTCAGCAAATAACAGAATTTTAGAGTTAAAGAAACATGAAGAAATGTTTATTATTCACCGACTCACCAACAAACAGACTATATATTAAATTGGTGTATATTTCTTTCGGTGATTTGACATGAGTTTTCTTAGCTTGTCATTGCTTTTGTTGCCGACTGTACAATGGTTTGTTCATGGCTAACTTTAAGTAAACTTGGCAGCTCGACTATGAAATGTAACGTTTTAAAACAATGTTAACCTGACGGATGGAGAATTACGTTGTAGGTTATAGAAGAATAATAGGGGTTCTGAAGAGCATGAAAAACTTTGTATCCGTTGCTTGTAGGTAATGCTTTTACCGTTTTGTTTTCCGTGTCTACGATAACTATTTGCGTTTTAATGCAATTTGAGGCTGGTTTTAGTGTCACGTTGAGCGACGGCGGTACCAATTTGTATGGTTGCTAATTATTAAGAATAATATGAACCAAAAAAAATCTGGTAAGTAACAACAAAATATTTTTAATGCATTGTGGGCATCTCAACATGTTTATTTATAGAGTAAAGAGATTGCTTCAGCGGTTGGGCTCTGCAGGAATGAGGTGAGCGCCAGGGTATCAAACCCAGGACCTTCCGCTCAGAACTCACGCACAGAGGTCACTCTTTGTGATTACTAAACCAATAAAGCAGTAAACGGGAGTGGTTATTTCAGTTACATTTCTACTGTTGACCCATCTTAGTTAAAAGCCTTTGTCAGGAGTTAGTAACTCTGTAGTTAAATTATGCAACGGGTAGGGTTCGACATCGGGACCTTTTGATCACCATTGTTATCAGGTATCACGATCGTTATTCGAGCCGCTGCTAGTAAGTACCATTGCCTCTTATCATGCTATTCACACACGAATATTTTTTTTTTCATTAAAAATTGTAATTTGCCCAATCTTGTCTGGATTTGATGAAATACCTATAAATCTATATGAATTACAATAAATTATAATTAAATACTGTTCAAATTAATGATTGCATTTGATTCCTCTTCGATATCAATTGTAACTTGTTCTTTGAACTTCAGTAAACAGATTTAGAATTCCCCCCTTACCGGTAAATTTGTAGTGCAGAAATTGGCCAGTCAATAAAGATGGTAGCGAGGTTGACCGCCCAGGGTGCGCTGACCGTACTTAAGTACTTATCACATGTGGACCCACAGAGTGCACTTCGGGGACTACAGCCCTGACTGTCTGTCTAGGTCCCATTGATAACTAGTAACACGATTTTGGACTGTTAATAAAACTTAATAAACCAGAAAAGTCTTTCACAAAGTTGTATATCTTATCAGAACTCATCTAACCTTTACAAATCGAATTCGTTTAGCCATTACACCTTGAGTGAGTTAGAAACATCTAACTATCCGAATATATTCCATTTACGAGGTGAAAGGGAAGTTGACGTCGACGGCTCGGCCCATTCCTGGAATCGGCTTGACTAAACTAACATTATTTTGGTAGAATTACTTTCTCTTATTGGTTGAACTAATTGTTAGATGAAAACAGGTGACCTACTCTGGAATTTCATTTTGTTTTTAATACAAGGCCAATGCAAAATTAGCATTGATTTAACGGAAACACGCTTCAGTTTTATTGAAAAAAGAAATCGTCATTCTTTGGATCTCAGTTAGTTCCTTCTAATGGATACATAATAAACATATAACATCACGCCTGTATTCCCTGAAGGGGAAGGCAGAGGTGCACATATAGCACACCCACATTTCGCCAGTTATGTTCTTAGGTCCCAATGTAATAGGGGGCGAGCCTATGCCAATGCCATCAACCGGGCACAAATCCACATTCCGTGCTGCTACTGAGAATTAATGAGAGAGCTAATGGATACATAATATAGAAATAATTTGGCGTCAGTGTTAAGTTTAAGAGTACGAAAATGTTCACTTCCCATGCAATTTAGTCGGATTCAAATGAAAGAGTAAGTCCACTGGTCTTGGAGTGGTGTAAAGATTGACAAGGACGATAACGAGGTACTACCCAACATATTCCAAACATTCATTAATTAACTTTTACGCGGACGAAGTCGCGGGTAACAGCTAGTTAACTATAAACTTGTGACCTTTGTTTTGGCAGCCCACCTGGCTATCAGTCCTATACTTATTTTAATAAGACATTAGTATATGATTGCCTGTGAAATCAGCCTATAGCTATTCGTTGAACGTAATCCCAAAATTGTGACCAATCAACAGCAGCCTCAACACTGCTGAAGGACGTTCTGTTGTATGATAATAAATGGGCAAGATCATAACAAAAGATCTTGTTACAAAGGTATATTTATCACAACTAGCATAATGACGTCATTTAGGGACTCAAAAGGGTCAACGCCTTAACAACCAGTTGGAACAAAGAGCATAAACTGAATAAATCTCCGTTTGCTCCCTCAAACGGTCCTGTCCGAAGGGTTTGAGCTCCTAACAACATTTTAATATTGACCCTTCAATGCTTAATGTTTAATTAATGTTTTGTATCCTATTTTGGTGACAAATTATTCCCTCACTACGCAACATTTCTTCAAAAATTTCTGTCATCCAAAAACAAAATTAAACTCCTTGGAATAGAGTAAGTTTTCGTTTGGTGGTGAAGTTGTAAATATATTTGCAGGAATATAGAATTATGGGTACGCGAAACGTCAAGCCTCCATCACAGTGATTAAGGAACAAGTAAAAGAGACTGCAAACCAAATTAACCATGAATTGTTTGGAGCGTAGTACAATAGTTCTCAGTTATGTACATACTTCGAATATAATTTTAGATGGAGGATTATTATTAGTAGTTCAAGGAAATTACATTTTAGTTGTATGACCCAGTAAAGCTTTGAAATTGTTAGAGTTAAGGGCGTCTAGAAAACCTAAACCAAGTATGTTTGATAGGATTGCTTATCATATTAGGAGTTCACCAGGGTACGATACTGGGCCAATACTTTTGCTACTATAAATCGGAAGACGCAGCGTTGGTAAGCCAGGTGGACAAACGATATCGTTAGAATTACGGGCAACCGGTGGATGCAATTGGCAAGCTGTCGTTCATTGTGGCGCTTTAAGGGGTAGGCTTTTGTTCAACAGTGGACGTCTTCCGGCTGATGATAACTTTTGCTATTGACTACATGGATGAGGTGAGCATACTGAAAATATGCCGATTTAATTTGAAGAAAAGGATGGTACAGTTGGAAAATCGTCACAACGTGAATATACTGCGTGATTTTTTGTAAACTATGATTTTATTTTTTATATGGGGCTTCGTTGCCAGAATCAAATAAATAAACACCCCTTATTACCACTTTAGCTGACTACAACTAATTTAATCTCAAGTGGTCTATCTGGAATTCGAAAAATATGGACTTTACACTTATAATTATGAAAAGAAATTTATAGAGCAAAAGGGATAGTCCGAAAGCTGTCCAAAACCTCCTCAGACCTAAAACTCGCGATCTATAGTCAACACGAAACTTTTAAAAAGAACTACGCTTTGATCCATCTAAATACTATAATTATAACATGTAACAGAGATAAGTAATCTACCAGGATTAATGTTATATAGTAATTAATCATATTTCGTGTAAATCTGGGCATGACACAAATAATCTGAGTAATCGCTTATCTTGTGTCAGGTATGAAGCATTATTTATACGTGTACATACTTGTATATATACTTGTATATTAATGGAAGACGAGCTTGTAATTGCTGGGAGTACAAGACAGTCTAACCTTCTTAATTATCTGGAAACTCAACATTAAATGTTGAGAAAACTTTGTAACATTTTTGAGAATGTGCGTGATAGGAGTGTTAGATTTGGCATAGTGTAGGTGTATGTAGTTTGTGAGTGTGTTTGTATGTTTGTTACCTCTTCACGCTCAAACTTTTATATGGAGGTAGCTGATACTCTAGACCAGTGGTTCCCAAACTTATTTTGTCTACTGCCCACTTTGAGAAAAAAATTTTTTTTAGCGCCCCCATTTTTTCACGTATTTAAAAACCACTATAACTACAAATTAAATTTATTAATTATTGTGACCTATATATGTATATTATGTATATTAACGGAGAATTCTAAACGAAACTTTTACTTTTAATTAGTTTTAATTCATATTAGTTGATGTTCACAAGTTGTTGTTGAGAGTCGAGAGCTCTTGCAGTCGTTGTTTAAGAGGCCTCCTAGCTAAATAAAGCTCCTAGCAAAAAAAAACATTTTCTTTCTGGGTCTCTTACCCCCTTGAGACCTGCAGCGCCCACAAGGGGGCGTTATCGCCCACTTTGGGAAAGACTGCCCTAGACTAACACATAGGCTACTTCTTATCAGCGTGGTGACTACGGGCAAAGGCCCCGGGTTCCCGGCTACACTAATATTCCTTGCAGTGTATCCTGGGGGAGCCCTACGTCCGGCAGTGGACAGCATAGGCTTTGATGTGATGATGCAAATAAAGTACCTAATTTTCTTGCCTACCTGTGTACCAATATTCGTCAAAGTCCGCGCAGCTGAAGGCGTTATTAACAAACTCCCAAAACAAACTTTTAGATGATTAAAAATATTACGGAAAAATATATTTCAACCGTTCTTAGTACAGCTACCTGATTTGACAGTCCTGTCCCCCTGTTCAATCTGTTCCGCACGACAAGTTGCGACTTGTACATTTTTAACAAGACTAGACCCGTGTCAGTTGCCGGCACTGTTTAATTATGTCCTCATAATACCTATTCAATTTGCGAACGTTTTGCCTGTCAAGTATTTTGTCAGCCATTTTTGATGCTGTTTTGGTATTTGATGTTGGTTTATCTTTGTTTTTTTTTTATTCGAAAATTCTTGCCTTGTTGGTCTAGTGGTTGGTAAGCGCGACTGCTGAGTACGTGGTTCGGAGTTCAAATCCTGGGTCAGGCATAGTGTTACTGGGTTTTCCCATAAGGTATATCTCATTAGCAGCGCGGAGTTTGTGCCCGGTTGATGGCATTGGGCTCGCCCCCTTGGGACCTATAATATAACTGGCAAAATGTGGGTGAATACTCTACAGATACTATATAGATACAGCTCTATCTACCCCTTCGGAAATACAGAGGTGATGTTATGTTCTTATAATACCTATTCAATTTGCAAACCTTTTGCCAGTCAAATATATTTGTCAGCCATTCTTGTTGCTGTTTGGTGGTTTGATGTGGGTTTATTTGTATTTTTGACAAATATTTTGTGAAAGTATTTTTGTAGGACATGGCGTTTCAAATTCGCTGTGGTTCTTCAAAAGACAACATCTCAGACCACCTACACTATTCTCATATTTTATTGCACTTGTCTGGATTGTAAAAGAGACCTTGACCCCTTAGTTTCTTCGGCATTTCTTCTAAAAAGCAGTCAATTTGGAAATGCTGACGCCATCTAGTAATTAAAAAAGATTGACGTGTATAATATTGTGTTTCCTGTTGCTAAAAAAATATTTTTATTCAATTTTTAATATTATTCAATTTTTTTAGCTTTACTTTAAGAAATCTGGTATCGTGAATACGTTTTACTTTTTAGATAACTTGATTAATGTTTTTGTTTCACGCGAAGTTGGTACCTAGTATTCCTACAATTGCGAATAATACTCGTACAAATGAGTGTCCTTATTCTGGTACTAAAAGTAACCTTTACCGCAGTAATCCAATCAAAAAACATCAAGAAATTTGAACAAGTCCCAAAACATGTAAGCTATAATACCAATCACTAAGACATTATACTTAATCTGCACTCAACTGAAACTCAACCGAAACTCGACATATTATCTTGTTTACGCACCACACAATGCCATGCACAAATAGATCCATTAACACAGCTAAATCTTCAACTATAAAACGTTATAGGGACCTATAAAGTGCGTCCAAAGGATAAACATAGCGTATTAGGGTACGAAGAAATAACATAAGGTACATAACATACTTCAACTATCCTCTTTTGGGATTTTATGTTTCATGAATACATGTTATGGCCGACGTGTACACCGTACTGTAATGTGAAAATGGTGGAGTAAGGGATGGAGTTCCTCCAACGAAAAGGGAAGGTCTTCCAACCAGGAGCAGGTATGCCTAGTGGGCCGTGGTTCGATGGAAGAAAATGTTGTACTTAAAGCCCTCTTTCAAATGAGCTATGTGGTAAACCTGAGGGTGGATTTGAATATTTGGACCAGTTTGGTCATTCTCTTAATAAACTCAATATTTAGAGAACTTAACTTATTTATATTTTTATAAACACTTATCCTCTAATTCATGCATTCTAAATACTCCAACATTTCGAATACCAATTACCTTTGTAGCTTGCTCATTTTCTAAATAGCAGTGCAAATGAGACGGGCAATTACTTTACACAGTTAATGAGCAAAATTTACTTTAATATATGAAGAGTTTTAATGACGTTAAATAAATTAGATAAAATGAAATTAGAGTCGTTTCACCAAAATGGGAGATTTTCAAAGAAAATCGCACATAAATATTTAAGTTTGCTGATGAAATATGTATGCTAACAGCCATTTCTGTACTTTTCTCGCATGTTTTTATAGCAAAATAGTTCAATTACCATGTTTAATGGAGCATAACTCTGTACGGATTAACATTTAGAACTTGGCGTCATAGTAACCTTTGTTAAGGCCAAAATAAACTATCCAACGATGTATTAATTATAGCTTTTGGATGGTGGAACCAAAATTGGGATCCTCCTCTAATTTTAACAGATAGACAGACGTAATCCCCTGCTATCCTAGATTAGATATAGATTTCTTTCTCTTTAATTAGTCCTCTTTTTCTTTCTTATGCTGAGTTGGAGATCTATTTTGGCCTCGTACATTACATACATACATAACATCACGCCTGTATTCCCCGAAGGGGTAGGCAGAGGTATACATATAGTATACCCACATTTCGCCAGTTATGTTTTAAGGTCCCAATGTAATAGGGGGCGAGCCTAGTGCCATCAACCGGGCACAAATCCAGACTCCGTGCTGCTACTGAGAATTACCCGGGATTCGAACCCAGGACCTCGTGCTCAGCAGTCGCGCTTAGTAACCACTAGATCAACGAGGCAGTCTCGTACATTAAAATTGTAATAACAAAAACCAACAACTGAAGACATAAATGTTGTCGTTGGAACAATCGCCAGTGTTCAGCATTAAACAAATATTGTGTGACGCCAAACGTCTTCGTATATTACATCTCGGTGTGAAACATCCAACATATAAGAATCCCAACACTCGACCGACGCCCTACAGGAAATTACCCCTCCCATCGCTTTGGATGGAAAAATTTAACGATTGGTTTATCTTTCTGCCACTTGCTAGAGATCGTGAAAATGGTCGCCACTGCCAAGGAAATTAGGATCGAAGGGTGAGGGCTTGAGGCGGCTGTGTGGGACACGGGTTTGTTTAGTTGCTTGTTTTAATTAAGTTGAAAGGTTTCCGATTAACACCTACGCTTTATTTATGCTGTATCACTAGTTAGTCGGGTTTGTATATGATATAGGGGTATAATATACCATCATATCTAATAGTGGTTTCAGTAGTTCTGCACTGAGTACCTCGTTAGTCTAGTGGTTGCTAAGCGCGGCTGCTGAGCACGAGGTCTTGGGTTCGAATCCTGTGGTCGGGAAAGATGTTACTGGGTTATTCAATTAGGTAAATCTTAGTAGCAGCACGGAGTCTGAATTTGTACCCGGTTGATGGCAATAAGCTCGCCCCCTATTACATTGGGCCCTATAACATAACTGGCGAAATGTTGGTGTAATAAAAATACACCACTGCCTACGCCTTCGGGGAATACAGGCGTCATGGAATAATGGTGATGAATAGTTGAAAAGTCTAGGATAAAATTATTGCCTCTGTTGTTGCTTCTTCAACAAAACCTATGTAGCTGATTTTTCTAGCTCTGTGGAAACGTTGCGCTCGCCAGTATTTTCTTCCGTATCTTGGGTGCGTAAACAAACCAGAATTGGGCCAAACATTTGTAGACCATGCAAACATTTGTCTCGCATACACTGCGCGAATCGGCTGGTCAATAATCTTTATTGACATAAGCTGTGTTGCTAATAGAGAGATAGAATTCGTTCTAGAGATAATCATAACACTCGTGTTTTGAGCAGTTTCAATAAAGTATGTTTAAAACAACAAGACTGCCTCGTTGGTCTAGTGGTTGGGCACGAGGTCCCGGGTTCGAATCCCGGGTCGGGGTAAAACTTACTAGGTTTTTTCATTAGGTAAATCTCAGTAGCAGCACGGAGTCTAGATTTGGGTCCGTTTGATCGCGATAGTCTCGCTCTCTATTATATTGGGACTTATAACATGACTGGTGAAATGTGGGTGTACTGTACAGTTACCTCTGCCTACCACTAGAAGTACTGACAGCTTCTTCAGATCAACATTTTGCCATAGAATCTAAGTTCTATTATCCTGAAACGCGTACTGACCTTATAAGAAGGAATCTTCTGAAATTTGAATTACATTGACGACTTTTTAGCGAAAAAAGATATGAATGGTGAAGTTATCGAGCAATGTATACTTGTTTATTTTTTTTTTATTTTTAAATAGAACGGCCGAAACCAATTACACTATTTAAACATATAATTTACTAACACAGTCATGCATTCTTCTCACAAAAATTCAAACATTCTGACAATATCATCTTCCATTCATCCGCAAACATATCAAGACCTGTGCTAGAGTTCAGGAAAGCGTTAATAGCGGCTAATGTCCTAGGAATAGGCGACTTGGAGTGCGCTATGGTACGGCTAGTTGGAACAGCTAGCAAGCGATGTTTTCTGCCACGACAGTAATTGTCTGGGACAAATAGATTGCAGATTTCATTGTGCAGATCAGGATCGTCAATAATCCCCCTAAGAATTTTAAATATTACAGTTTATACAATAACGATTAAAGTTCAGTAGGTCGTAATTAGAATTAATTCCCTTGTAAGATATTGGATAATAGGGGTGCCTATTATCGTGTATCTAGTGTGAAAGAAATCCCTTGAAATCAAAAAACAAAAACCGAACTCCTTAGCATTTATGTAGCGCTATAAAAACACCACCAATAACTTCTATCCAAACAAAACTCGTAATAACCCCTATTTTATCATAATCGAAACAAGAACAACATCTTTACGCGCTCTCCCGCACCTAAATTCAAATCGAATGTTAAACAAAAATATATCCCAACCTTTGTATCGATTACGAAGTGTTATTTCTACAAAATCCTATAGTTTATCGTTGGGTGAACGTTGGGTTCCGTAAATTCGATTATTTAGGAGTCCACCCCCGGGTCAGATAGTAAGGAATTAACTTGCTTGTGACCACTGAACTTAGGATTACTGGGAGTATACTTGTCGTGTTAAAGAGTAATTATTGGTTGGACTGTGATTGCGGGGAATGTTTTGCTTGTGTTAGCTGAGGAATGATTTATGTGCGCAATGGAATGAGTTCTTGGATGAATGCTGGAAAAACATTTTGGCAAGCATTATGATGTGTAACTAAGTGAATGTGTGAGTATTGTCGTTCATAAAATCACTTACAAAAATTAAGACCAAGTCTTTATTTCAGTATTGTCGGTCATAAAATCACTTACAAAAATTAAGACCAAGTCTTTATTTCCAACACAATTCTTACATAATGCCGATTAATCATTAACGACCTAATTGGCACAGTAAATAAACGATTGGACTAGTGCGCTAACGGTTGTGGGTTCTATTCCCGCACGAAACAAAAATTTGTGCGATCTGCAGATGTTTGTCCCGAGTCTAAGTGTTTGTGTATGGGATATTGCATGTTTGTGAAATGCACCCTCAATACAGGATTTTTTTTGCGTGAGGCGACGTTTAAAAAAAACGGAAATGGTATAGCAATATTACGTTTTAGACCTCTACCACTGATAGATGGCAAAGAGTGCAAGTTTCTTTGATGATACCTAAGACCTTTTTTGTTTTTTTTTAACCAATTTGCAATAAAAAAAATCATTTCATTTCAAATCAAGAACGTTCCTAATCCTTGAAGACTGGTCAATCTCGACTCCACAGCATGACCTGTGACTTGAGAAGACAAAAAGAACAAACAGGTCACAAGCATAATAACGAATATACAACCGAGATAAGCCCAGTAAGTATTTTATATGTTGTACACCAAACCGATCGTACAGTCAGTAACATAAATTAGGGCATTCAATTTTGTGTATTTATAAAATATTTGTATACCAATCATTGATTATTATGTCTGCTTGCGACCACGGCCGGTTCAACGTCGAGCCAAAATTAAAAGCTTGTGCTCGCGTTAATTCGCGTATTTTAATTTAATTTTATTATAATCATGCAACGCGATAGTTTAAAAGTTTGTATTACTTGAAAAACAATTTCTTACAGTATAAAAAGTTAAAATAAAAACTTAAATCATTAGGATGCTCCTGTAGTTTGAAACAATAACTTGAATTGATGTTTATTTTCTTCAATTATTTGATTCTAGCTTTTGCCCGCGGCTTCGCCCGCGTTAAATAGCCTATGTCGTTTCTCGGGTCTTAAATTTTCTACATGGCAAATTTCATCAAAATCCAGCGGTTTAGTCGTGAAGGCGTAACAGACAGACAGGGTTACTTTCACGTTTATAATATTAAGTATAGAGTAAGGTTCTTTAACATGTGTGACTATCTATCGTGCAGACTGTACTCAGGTAGCAAAGGTTTTTTCACGATTCCATTAGGCCTATAACAAGGCAGATTTTCCTAAATCCAAGGTCCCGACCCACACTTTAATGGGATTTATATTAAACAACCTCGCTATTTGAGGTTAAATGAGAATTTAGGTCCAAGATCTTACGCATTACGCACCCAATTTGCGTAATTTTCGCTGAGATTACGTTTAGTTTATCGCTTTTAATTGTGTAAATATATATTAGTGTTGTTCCTTTTAGTAATGGTTGGGTGGGCGTAGGGTTGGGATGGGATGTGGGATGGGTTAAATGTTTACAACTGTTACGCGACGCGGTGGATGTGAGGGTTTTGATTTATGATTATTTATCTAATCCTTGCACGCGGTTGTGTTTTGATGAGATCGAGGTTGATTGGCGAACAGATTAATAGAATCATTTCTGCTAAGAAAGAGAGTCGTAATTGTTAATCTAGCGTTGACCTAATGAATGAATATAGTCTAGCCACCTATGTTAGTTATAATATTTAACAGTCATTCATAACCATACATAACATCATCAGCCGTAACACGTCCACTGTTGAACAAAAGCCTCCCCCTTGGAGTGGAGGGGACGGGGGTTGCCATAATCCCCACATGGCTTGGGAATCCCAGTATTAGTGATAAAGTTACAGAAGACACTGCTGTCATCTTCTGTATTTTCACTTAATCGTCTCTTACGACACCCACGTGAGGAAAAGGGATGGTCAATTCTTGAAACGGCAAGCTGCATTGTGGCGTTCTATGAGAAAGGCCTTTGTTCAACAGTGGATAGCTTCCATCTGATGATGATGATAGGCTCATACTGATACGAAGAATATTAGGTTTGTAGTTACGAAGTAACAGATTGATTTAAATTACTATTAACAATGTAAAGCTAGCCTTAATGACGAATAAATCGAATCATGCACACAAGCACAGATACAGCTTCCTCTAAAGGATTCATTAAATCTCTTACACATGATCCTAATTCTCACAAAGCTTTCAACACAGCTCAGATACCGCTATTTGTAACGCCGCTCCAGTTAATCTTAATTCAGGGTTAAGTAAACCACAGTTAACGGAATGGTGCAATCCGTGATTACTGTTTTACTATAAAGGGTGTTTCGCTATAAACCCGGTATGGTGATTCGATTTTATAGCAGACTTTGATAGTATTTGATATGTATTATGCGATCCCGAACTTAACTATATTTGATACTAAATTATATTATATTGTGTGCTGTTTAAGTTAATTGCATTTCGACTACACGATGTATTTTGTGTTGCCTTCGGAGTGATGCAGGGACTTAGTGTTTGTTGCTACATTGCAGGTACCAGGTTTCATTTTGATTACTAAAAGTCTGGACTCCAAGGTTGTGTCGATGGTCTAGGGGTCGCTGCTCGCTACTCCTGAGCATGATGTCTCGGGTTCGAATCCCGGGTCAGGAAAATTGTTGTTGGGTTTTTCCAATAGGTAGTTCTCAGTAACAGCACGGGGTGTAGATTTGTGCCCGGTTGACCGAATAGGCTCGCCCCCTATGACATTGCACCCATAACATAACTGGCGGAGTGTAGATGTACTATACAGCTCTGCCTACCACTTTTGGGAATACAGGCGTGATGATATGTTGTGTTTTATATTTATGTATTTTGTACTGATTTTAATCAAACGCCTGGCCCTGATATGTGTAAATAAGGTGATAATGCTGTCTGGAAAAATGTAGATGTATACTGTGTAATAATAATAATATTACCTACGCACCTTCTGGAGACTTTTCATGGCTGTTCTGTTATAGAGCAGTTGTGTGGTGTCCCTAGCTGGTGTCCCATTCCCTTTTAGATTAAAGTTCTCAACGGGCCTCTGCGTGTTGGACCTGTGTCCCCACGTAAGCCTTTTAAAAGTCCGGGTATCTTCCGCATGGTTGATAGCCCGAGAAAAGAAAATGAGATAGGTACAAATAACCTACATACTAGTAGACGCCAGTAGGCTACCTACGTATAAATCAGACCATGAATGTTAAATGAACTTGTACTGAGAATCATTATAAGATTCTCAGTATAATAATAACATTTAATTACTTAATAATTTAGTTAAATTTTGTATTACCCAGCAATCTGTTGTCTTCCATTAATTCTGAAACCCCATAAACACGCTGCTTTAACTCCCGCAAATAACCGTTCGACACGATTGTGGTTGCGCTACTCGTTACACTCGCCCTTCCAGTTAATCTTAATTAAGATTAAACTGTAGTTACCAAAATGGTGTAACCGATTATTTGTGTTTTTGATGTGTAACTTTTTTAGGTGTGTTCAGTAACCGTAACGGTTTAAGAATTTCTTTTTATATATACATTTTAAGGCGTAAAAATATAACATCACGCCTGTATTCCCCGAAGGGGCAGGCAGAGGTGCACATATAGTACGCCCACATTTCGCCAGTTATGTTTTAAGTCCCAATGTATTATGGAGCGAGCCTATTGCCATCAACCGAGCACAAATCCAGACTCAGTGCTACTGAGAATTACCTAATGGAAACACCCAATAACATACAATTATATAAAAATCCTAGAGCTACGTTTTTTTTTTAATATTTTTTCGTACATTCAGTCCATAAAGCAAGGCACTACAGTAAAAACGTTAAATTAATGCAGATACACTATGTTTCCCGAAAAAACAAGGTTAGTTCGGATTGCTATTGAATAAATAAAACGGAACGCACTATTAGCGGTGTTCTAACTCGCACAGATATACCATCACGCTTTAATTTCCCGAGGCGGTAAGCAGAGTTTCAGCTGGTATTTGTTTGGTAATAATAACGATCTGCTGCGCGAACTCATCATCGTTATCAGACGGAAAACGTCCATTAATTAACAAAGGTCTCCCCTTAAAGGGGGGTGGGGTGATCCCCACGCTTAGCGAGCGGCTTGGGATTCGCAGTATTGGTGGTGAAGTTACAAAAGACGCTAATGCCCATCTTCTGGGTATTCCCTTAGTCGCCTCTTACGACACACACGGGAAAGGGTGAAGTCAATTCTACGCCAGATACCAATCGGCATGTTACTAACGAACGATGCAGAAGATATTTCAGTGCACAAATATGCACACAAACACAGGTCCACTCCTTATTCCCTCACTCTCATAGTCCGATGGGACGGTAGACCGACACGAAGACACTGAATAGAGATAAGACGCAAGACTAACGGTCTAAGGCGTCTTCCAAAGCTATGAGGGGTTGACATGTGAAAACGGTCACCCATCACAAGACTGACCGCGGCGAGCTCAGGATGACGTCACAGGTCGGTCGATCTACGCTGTAGCTTCGAAGCTACGTAGCTATGAGCACAGTATAACGTCTTTAAGTATTTAATATCTATTTCGAGTAAACAACACGATATCTAAAACACATAACCCTCAACATGTCAGCCAATATAGCCGAGGTAAGGCTCCCATTCACGGGCTTTATCAATACACCCAGATCGTTTACTACAGGGTTCTATTGAGGCGAACGTAAATAGTCTGCCTTAGTGATCTAGATTAGAACGCCGTTGTTATCGGATGAGGGCGTGTGTACTTTTGTAGTTAGTTATCTTATGTACCTTTAAACTATAGGAATAGTTCAATTACATCTTTAACAAAATTAGAAAATACATAACATTTCGCCCTCATTTTTAAGATTTTCTTATACAGATTACATTAAAACTAATAAAATATACATACTAATATTATAAATGTGAAAGTATCTCCGTCTGTCTGTTACGCCTTCACGACTAAACTGCTGGACGCATTCTGATGAAATTTGGAATGTAGAAAGTTTAAGACCCGAGAAAGGACATAGGTTCCTTAACGTGGGCAAAGCCTCGAAGCCGAGGGCAAAAGCTACATACAAATAAAAAGTCTAAAATCGATTTATCGATGTATTTCTCCTTACCGCTGTCGACTGGTAGGGTACCTAAAAGGCTAGCTGCATTGCTGCGTTGAATGGCAATGCGAATTCTTTGGCTGAAAAACAAGCCAGCCCTTCAGTCACGAGAAGAGTCGACCAACCGTTTAGACTGGTCTCTAAATAAGAGACGCGCACTCAGACCCCATGACCCGTGTGTAGACCCCAAATGGCTCAAAAATAAATTACAAATTAGTTTATTGTACTTCTGCCGCTTAGGAGATCTTAGATACAATGAATTTCGTGACTTACACTCATCTTTTACCACTTCACTCAACTCAATCTAATTGGATGTCCTAATAGTATTACGTACTAGGCATCGTTTAATAAGCGATTATTGCCACTATTAGCAGCAGTAGTTATCGCCTGCACATTTCGTATATTGCCCGCAAGTCATTCCTGGAATATAACACGTTAAGTCATATGGTTTGATTGTAGACTAGACTAACGTATTGCGAGGATGTATTGTGCCTATTCTAGTCGATACTCTCAGATGAAATTTTTATTACGTTTTATGATTTTAGTCGTAATTGGTGCAGTAGCTAAGTGATTAACATTCTAAACTACGCAGTAATTATTGTGTTTAAAGCAGACGACTATTTTTAATCGTGCGGCTGTTGTAGTGCGGGTTAGCTGTTCGATTCTCTCCGGACATTTGTTTGACAATAATATAAATATGTTTTGAATCTAGATACTTATACCATGCTTGCTCTTTTATGTCTGTCATACGCACCGCAAATACAAAAAAATACTGCATCTGGAAGAGCTTCACATTAAAATTAAAAAAAAATAGCCACTGTTTATCTACACATTACATAGTAACTAAATAATACTAAACTCCATAAAAAACGATTATACTATTGAGCCGTGACAAGAAAAAACGGGCATTCATATTAGGACCTTACGTATTTTCTGCCTAACGTCAGCTCTCTTCATTTATAAACCTTACTCTTTGTCCGTGTGTCGTGCTCATGACGGCGGTCATTGCGTGTTTGTGTGAATGAATGATTATAATAATATTCAGTGAGGCGCCTGTTGGTACCAACGGGTTGAATACAGACTTTAGGCATAATAGTGAATGCTAATCTTCTCTTGTATGGAGTGGCGTGTCTGTTGTTATGATGATATATGAGGTGTGTTAGAGCTTTTGGTTCTTACTTAAGTGGACAATAAGGTATTATTTTAAATATTCTGAAGGTATCTGTATATATCTCTGTAATACCTGTATTTTCTTTCGAGGTAGGCAAAGATGTGATATACCGAATGGTATCCCAGAGCAACAGATGTAGCAGAAGAAAACAAATAAGGAGATGGGAGGACGAGTACAATTTCCAAGGGGTCCTAACTGGAAGAAAGTGGATAGAAAACAATGTAAAATTGCTAAATGAGACCTTGGCCAAGAGGCATGCTGCATTATAATTAAGGAACATATTTTAACTTAAACGAATGTCAAAATAAAATAAAAACACATGACTTGTTGTATTTTTTATGCATGTTGCCATGCTACGCTTAAATTTTAAATTGATTAAGGGAAACTTTAAAAATAATGGGCACGAGCGGGACTCGAACCCGCGACAGTCGCCGTAACAATAAAATCGCATTATTTTTATATAGATGTGATATTAGACAGAAAGGCTCCTAGCTACATAGCTATCGTTTAAGCACGATAAGCAGCACTACCCACCTTTTTATACATAGACACACCTCCACGTCCATGCCTTAGAAAGTAAAACCATAGACCCTCGTCTCTCTGGTCTGGACGTGTTGCCATCCCATTGACTCGATTCTCGATAACGCAAATATCACTGCCGGTGTTGTTTTTTAAATAAACGTCGCCCCACACTAGGAATTTCTCCTGTATCGTGGGTGCGTTTCACAAACATGAAATATCACAAACACAAACACCCAGACTCGGGACAAAAATCTGTGGTTCGCACAAAGTTTTGCCCCGTGCGGGAATCGAACCCGCAACCATTAGCGCAGCAGTCCAATCGCTTAGCCACTGCGCTAATCAGGTCGTCGGTGTAAAATCCTAGACCGACACGGCCGGAGAGAGATCAGCCGCCCGACCGACAACTTCATGTAGCCTTTCAAAGCATGGAGGAGCTCAACATGTGAAAACGGTCACCCATCGCAAGACTGACCGCGGCGAGCACGGCTTAACCTCGCTGATACGCTGATCTGCGAGGTAGCTATATGGCTTAGAACCCCTATTGCCGGTGTTATTGCTGGTCTGACTACCCCTTTAGTCAATATGGCCGCGATGATACAAAACTTGTAATTAAGTGCGCTTCCGACTCTACAGTCCGCAGTAGCTTGTTTTCTTTGTTCTTAATGAATTCTAAATATAAACCATCCAATTCGACCCTTTACCGCAATTCCTGGAATTCTTGCGATTCATTACACATTCGTATAGAAACAACTGGTATTTAGGCGGTCCTAACTGACAGGTAAATAACCCCAGGGATTCTAGTAGCTAACTGAAATGGATACATATAATAAAGTTATTATATACTAGCTACGCCCCGCGGTGATACCCGCTACATTTTTTCGGGATAAAAAGTAGCCTGTGTGTTAATCTAGGGTGTCAGCTGCCTCCATATGAAATTTCTGTAAAATCCATTCAGTAGTTTTTACGTGAAAGAGTAACAAACATGCATCCATATATACAAACTTTCGCGTTTATTATATTAGTAGCGATAACTCATAGGCGTAGTTACGTAGCTATTCACACTATAGCGTAGGTCTACACCGCGGCATAATTTATTCTCATGTGGGAATTTTTGTTCTTCATATCGTATGGTTGACGAACAACCTATTGCCAGAGTTGAAATCGCCTGTAGACCTCTGACATGGCTATACACACCGTTAAAAGATCTCACAGGTGTGCCAGTTTCCTCACGATTGCGATCTTTAACTTGGCAGTCCAACGGTCATACCACTGGGCTATCACTGTATACTGCCAATTAGCTCATATCTAAACGAAGAATAAGAATAAAAATAACATAATTTGACGACATAATTAGCGCAATGAATAATGATTGGACTGCTGCGCTAACAGTGGGTTCGATCCCCGCACTGAGCAAACATTTGTGGGAACCACAGATGTTTGTCACGAGTCTGGCTGTTTGTGAATGTGATATTTCATGTTTGTGAAACGCACCCACGACGCAGGAGAAATTTCTAGTGTAATGATGTTTTAAAAAAATTACATCCATAAACTATGGTCACTTTAATCTGATCCAAATATACCTTTTCATCATCATCAGCTGGAAGACGTCCACTGTTGAACAAAGGCCTCCCCCTTAGAACGCCACAATGAACGACAGCTTGCCAATTCCATCCATGCCAATATACCTATTACCCGCTGGAATTAAATAGGCCTTACTTATGCATACACACAGTAGAGAAAGGCTTCGCCAGATATTAGTTATAATAGCACAACAATGATCTCGAGGCCTCTGTATTAGACACGCGTGTTACGTAATGCAAATTACTTGTAGTTTTCAGAAAATGTGAGCGCTCCGATGGTTATCCGAATTGGTTTTAAGGGCTGGTTCTGGGGAAGCGATTTTTTAAGTGTTTTTATTTTCGTGTGTAGGTATTTTTTTTTTTAATAAAAACGTCGCCTCACAATAGGAATTTCTCCTGTGTCGTGGGTGCGTTTCACAGACATGAAATATCACATACACAAACACCCAGACTCGGGACGAACATCTGTGGTTCGCACAAAGTTTTGCCCCTTGCGGGAATCGAACCCGCAACCCTTAGCGCAGCAATCCAATCACTTAGCCACTGCGCTAATCAGGTCGTCGATATGGTTTTAGAATGTATTTTAGAGTATTTATTTTCGTAGTAAATAAATAATCAAGATTACAGAAGACGCTGCTGCTCTTTTGCTGGAATTTTCCTTAGTCCTACGACATCCACAAGACGAAATCGGGAGGTGCAATTCTGGCTCGGGACCCTATTATATCGTCCCATGTATTATTTCCAAAATAAACAATGTACTACACCATGCTGATCTATGCATTAAACCAACAAGAGTTATCGTATTGAAAACGTCTCCGAAGCCACAAATTATTGAAATACGATCACTAACCCAAGTATCTAGACTTATTTGAAATACGACTGTAAATAGTCTCATTTCACCGTGGCCTCGGATATTGGGTGCCGCGAGAATGCTCACAAAGTCAATAAATAAAATATCCTCTCCCTTTTTATATCCAAAGAAAATTGAGCCAACGCCAACTGAGTGTTGGAGTCTCGTATTCACTTGCTGGGAATTTGTGTTGTCTTTGTTGCGTTCTGTTGTAATGCACTACATAATATGTATGATCGTGATAAATGCCTTCCATTGCATTCCTTTTCAAAAAAACGTCGCCCAACACTACGATTATTTCTGTATCGTGGGCGCGTTTCACCAATATAAAATACTAGCTGCGCCCCATGGTGTTCCCCGGTGCATTTTTTCGGGATAAAAAGTATCCTATCCTATGTGTTAATCGGTAAAAAGGGTGTCAGCTACCTCTCATATGAAATTTTATCAAAATCGGTCTAGCCGTTTGAGCGTGAAGAGGTAACAAACATACAAACACAATCACAAACTTTCGCCTTTATAACATTAGTGTGTTTACATACCCAAATACCTAGGCTCGGGACAAACATCTGCATCACACAAATTTATATCTCATACAGGTATCGAACTCGCAACTTTTAGCGCAGCACTCGATCACTTAGCCACTGCGCCAATCAGTCGGTCAAATAGTGGTAATTCAATTTATAGGTCCTATCAACTCTGATTGTGACACGCTAAATATGTATTCTATGTAAGAAGTCATAGTTCTCAACAGTTATTGTGTTCAGCTTCTATTCTATTCTATTATATCTAAAATATCGTAAATCGTTTTACTAAAACCTCACCTTAATGCCGTCTGCTCCAAAATGTAGTCAACCATAAGCATCCTTTAACTGGGTCGCTAATCCTGATATAGTGTAATTAGAAGACCCTGACCCAAGGAAGGGCTTCAAGTGGCTTCCAGTGTATTCCTAATGAGCTCCGGACGTTGTCGGGCCCATCCGATCCTGACTTAACTTCGATCGGATAAGGATTCTTGGGACGTATCAATGGCTGCTAAGACTGGACGTTTTAATGTAATTAAAATATGGTTTGATGTGGTGTGTTTTGTTCTTGAGATGGCTTTCTCGTGTATGCTTGGTTGAGGGATGTTTCTCGTGTTGGATTATGTCATGTACGTACAAAAACGTCTGGCTCGCCCTGGACGGTCAACCTTACCATCCTTGTTGACTGACTGTCAGTTTTCATACTGGTAATTTTTTTTTGTTTATAAAATAACGTCGCCATACACTAGGAATTTCTCTTCTATCGTGGAAGCGTTTCACAAACCTGATATATCACATACACAAACACCCAAACTCGGGAACAACATCTGTGGTTCGCATTCATTTCTGCCCCGTGGAATCAACCCGCAATCCTTAGCACAGCAGTCCAATCACTTCGAATACAACACTAGTTAATAGGTTACCACCACAATCTTTAGAGAAGTTCTTATCTGGTAAAATCCTGATCCCTTAAACCCCCACCTGTAGCTGAGGGCCATATTTACTTACAGATTCATCGCACCCTCGACAGGTCATGGCCCGGCAACAATGGTTGTCTGGATTGGGATTTTATTTACCCTTCCTTCTAGCTGTCTTCGTCCTTTGGAGATTAAAGAAAAAATCTAACAGATTTTTCAGTTCTAAAGCTAAACCAAATGTTAATTGGAATAACTTTAACTTTGTACCATTTTTAGCATATTATTAAGCCTAGAGATATGTCTGCAATTGGCAAGCTGCCGTTCATTGTGGCGTTCTAAAGGGAAAACCTTTGTTCAACAGTGGACGTCTTCCGGCTGATGATGATGTCTCAATAATACCTAGGTGTTATTATATAATTATTTTTATATTAGTGTAATAGTACCTAGGTACTTATATGACTTTTGAAGAAGAAGAGAAGAAGAAGTCACGGGCTTGAGTCCCGCTCGTGTTGCAATTTAGATATTAGGAACTTCAAAAAATAGTCAAAGAGTTTAGAGAAGAATTCCAAAAATCACAAATACCCCTTTATAAATGCAATTGGAAAATCAGAATTATTCCACGCAAATGATTTGTGCATTTGCAGATACAATTAATGGCAAGCCCACAAACAGACGAGCAAGAAACATTAATATCAGTTTACCATTATGGTAATACTTGCATAATACTACAGAAGTGCTGATTATTGCTTCGGTAATCGGTATAGCTTTCGGAGAAACGAACCATTTGAATGGTATTTCGTTTATGCGATAATATTGAGGAATAAACATAACATAACATCACTCCTGTATTCCCCGAAGGGGTAGGAAAAGGTGCACATATAGTACACACACATTTCGCCAGTTATTTTTTTAGGTCCCAATGTCCTGGGGTTTAAATCCCGGGTCGGGCAGTGTTACTAGGTTTTTCCGTTAGGTAATTCTTAGTAGCAGCACGGAGTCTGGATTTGTGCCCGGTTGTTGGCAATAGGCTCGCCCCCTATTACATTGGGACCTAAAAACATAACTGGCGTAATGTGGGTGTACTATAATATGTTCACCTCTGCCTACTCCTTCGGAGAATGCAGGTGTGATGTTATGTTATGGTTTTTTTTTCATCGTCGCCCTAACTCGGCTTCACACTTATCACATTGTGTGCGTTTCACAAACATAAAACTTTACATAATTATACAAACACCCAGACTCGGGACAAGCAGCTGCGGGTGTCCCGTGCGGGAATCAAACCCCTAACCTGCAGAAAATTGTTCGGTATAAAACAATGGGAATTGCTAGAAGAAGCGTTTGACAAGAGGCATGTTGAATTAAGTGACGCAAGTGAACTAGAATGGACGTCAACACCGAAAACAATTCGGAATTAATGGGTGCTATTAATAGTAAAAGACAAGAATTAATAAGTAAAGAACTGACGACCTGATTAGCGCAGTGGCTAAGCGATTGGACTGCTGCGCTAAGGGTTGCGGGTTCGATTCCCGCACGGGGCAAAACTTTGTGCGAACCACAAATGTTTGTCCCGAGTCTGGGTGTTAGTGTATGTGATACTTCATGTTGTGGGCGACGTTTTTTTTTTTTAAAAGAAAGAAGTAAATAAAACCAAGAATATTCGACGATCAATAGATTTATTTCCTTAAATAACTTCTTATAACATATCGTATTTACACAACCGTATCATATCGATAGACTATAAAAAACAATATTCATAAAACTTACACAAGTTTGCGTGACAACCTAGTAATACGTTACGTTAACGTTTAGACTAATATACCTTTTAAAAGTATTAAATTTATTATATCCACTTTATTTTTCATTGAGTTTTAACATAAATATGCTAATCTAATAGTTATGTTAAATGCTTTAAATAACTCAACGGAAACGAAAACTTTAATAGCTACGTTATTTAATACTTAGTTATTTACAATTTATTATATATTAAAAATTGTTGCATTATTTTTGTCAAATCCCAAATTAAAATTTCTAGTAAAACAAAATGTTTATAGATCTTTTAATATACTGAAAATTGTACTTCTACCATGATAATGTAGGAACGATGTTCCGTCTCAAGAAGTCCATTTGAATTCGAATGTTATCAGGCTTGCACATGCGCATTGTTTTAGTGTGTGTTACTTGAAGAACGCTCAGTCACCACGGCAGCGACACACACAAACGCGCTTATCAATAAACATCACAACTAAAACAAGATCCAAATGGACTCGTGAGAGACATTGGTGGAACTCTATTGCATTGGTTCTAATTCAAAATACTTTTGGTACATCTTTACTCTCGTTTTGGACACGATGGACAGTAATTTTGGGACTTAATATATAAATAATGCAACATTTTTTTTACAATTACTACATTCATAATTATAGATTCATACTGCATTTGAAATATTATACAGTGAATTATCATCGTTCAACCAATTTTTATTCATATTTTCACAAATGACAGCTTCAATAAAAATTTGGTTTCTTACATTTCGATATCTTTATGCCAGTGAAATAGAGTTGAGAATCGTTTGAATATACTGTAAATATGATTGTTCTTGTCTTTAGACATATTTCCATTTAATTGCTTTAATATTCACAATTCAGATAAGTTATACTCGTTTTAATACTCGTTTGTATCTCATTTCATGGTAATTACATTATTTCTAGTGAAAATCCTTGAGCTGAAGATACTGTACAGCAATACTCTATAATTGATTGCAAATCAATACAAAAACAAACTCTGGATTCGGTGGAAAATTTATAGAATTGCCAGAATATAATTAACGAAATACACTGAAAACAGAACGTTTATTTATCCAAACTGGTTATCTGTAAGAATCTGAAAGGACATTGTTTATATACAAGAGATATCATCGTAGTTTAATTTTATTAATAAAATCTATAGGACCAATTATAGTTCCCTGAGGAATTCCTATGTCCTTATTTGCAACAACAATTTTATACAACAGATTTTTATGTCCAAAATGTGTCACTTTTTGGCATGTAGATTATATGTAAAAAAAGTGTTAACTATAGACGCAACCAAGCACGCAATTCGTATAGTTTTTCGATCTGAATTCAGTCCAGAAAGTCAAAAGCCTACTATAAATTAATTAACATGGGCTCCTAGTATAAATGAAGAATTTTTAAACTAAGTAATTAATCATTGCTAGCTTGTAGCCTGTCTTTAAAGATAAATTAGGATACAGTTTAAAGCGAAAACCTTTGGGCGACATATTTTTTTAATGGAATGACCCTTGACTTAATTATTTTCCTATCGAAATAATTTTACAAATATTTTTTACAAATTGATATAAATTGTTAATGAGTCAGTTTAATATTCTGTTTCTTAATTACGTATTTGATGTCAATATTTTCCAACAGTATTTTAAAATTTCTTATAAAGAAATTAATTAATATCGGTCTTGAAATTGAACACGTCTAAGTATTTCTAGAAAGTAATAAAAAGTATCATATGACAAACATGTTTGTTACTTGGACCGTAACAGAAAGTTACACAACTATGACGAAACTTTAAATGGCCAGTTAAACTAATAAAAAAGAAGTTAACAAACGCCAAAGAAAAGTCTCAGAAATTAAGACAATAAAATTTGAAAAAGTTTAGTTGGATTATGGAAGAAAATACATTAAAGTTACATTATGTAATAAAAATTATACATCTTGTCGTTTAGTGGATTAAGAATTAGCTAATTGCTTTGGAATGGGATAGATTCTTTAGAGAATTTGTATTGATCCAAGTCTAATACATGAACAACTAGAATTATAGGTATACCTTTTTCTTAAATTCAGTTTGAACAAAAAAATTCCAAGTCAAAAGATGAATATGACAGATCGACACAGTTATTGTTACCACTAAACTTGCTCATATTAACACTTTAAAGTACTTCAGAATCGATCTTCTAAATGCAGGTATAAACACTAAGAAAATCTCTGATCTCAATATGGATTCGAATAATAAGGATAAAATCAAAACCAGTGTGATTTAGGCTGTTAATACCACTCCTATCACTGACAATGAACTTTCGTTACAAGTAAACATTATCGGTTCTATCAATTAATCGATACATAATAAGGTTCGTTGTGCTCGTATACGAGGGGACCCTACATTAAATATTGGACGTCTTTTGTCTCCCATTATGGCGATAAAAGTTAATTACGCTACGCTTTATTATTTCTGTTGTATACAACAAATATTCGGTAATATACCTACCGTTCCGATTACATGCTACCTTGGAGCACACCCTATTTTTGTTAATGAATACGGAAGGTAATCATATTTCCTCCTTGTTTTGACGTCAGTTTTAATAGAAATATTATAATGTTTCGTGTTGTACATTTTTTGGCACGCCATTCGTGTTGCGTCAGAAGCAAATTTGGTAAATCACGCACTTTCTCGATTTTCAATATTTGAACTAAAATATTGACTCAGATTTAAAAATGGGTTAGCCGTAGATAAGCATGATGTAGGATAAGAGTTCATACATTCATAAATCGGTTATAGGTAACTTATGTTTACCAGTGTCGCTATCAGTATCAATAGATCGCGTTATGTCGCTAGCTAGTTTTTCTAAATCTTCATCGTGATTTTTAGATGCTTTTAAAGTAAGTAGAAACAAGTTTTGAACAGTAATTAGTTATATGTTTATCATCAAGTATGCTCTGATCATTATCACCACAACTCACACAAAGTATTGTTGCATCCTATACTGCTGTATTAAATTCTCAAAAATCGAATTTAAAACCTTAAATCATAAAAACCAATGTTCACAGATAAAGCGAAAAAAATATCCATAAGATGACTACATAAACGACCGGTAATCTAAGGACAAAGTTCAAATCGATTCAGTAAGTACCAGTTTAGCACTTTTCTTTAGCCACCTGACACTACGACCCTTAACATCATTTGCGCCGGCAACTATAGTTCACTGAACTGATCTCTACCAAAAAGATATTACGTCTCATGTTGTATGTATTTCGTTTGACGTTTTTAATGTGGGTAACATCGTCAATTGATTATTTATGAGTTGGCTTTATTCGGGGCAAGACAAGAATACCACGAAATTATTAAAAGAATTTGTAAGTCTATGAAAATATAATCATGCTTTTGTACGGTAGTGTGATCGAGTTGTCGATAAAATTCGATTATTAACGCAAAAGTTGGTTAAATGGTGTTCGGAAATTACATGGACACACGTTATTGTTTTACTAGACCATTTTTATGTTTCTGGGTATCTTTTTTAGCTGGTGTTATTTTGTCATCTGTTTGCTTACAGTTGAAAACAATATCAAATTCTGTGGAAAATTGGAATAACATTTATAGTTTTCGAAAAGAGATATCTTTATAAATTTACAGCAATACTAGTTAGTATATTACAGAAAAGTATGTTTTGTTTATCGCGTTGTAGTGTAATGTTTCACCAAAAGGTAATTTTCCTAAATTGTAAGCCCGTTCGTTTTAGATTCACGCATTGCAATCTCATAAGCTTTCTTTGAAATTTGAGAGTACGGTACTCTTAGGGGTACCCTTTCTTTCCTTTATATACAATCTACACGTTCAATGCTATTGTTCTTTTTATAACCACAATAAAAAAATACTGGACAGGTAAATATAGCCACTTTACGCATATCACCCCTCTAATGTACAATCCATGTTTTAGACAAATAGCTGGTTGGGTCTATTTGTAAAATACAAACCAGTTCTCATGAAACATTGCCTATGTTTAATTCATAAGCCGGAAATTAATAACAAAATCGTTCATCAAGTATACTTCGCCAAAGGCTGTATAAACAAGATAATTCAATCACACATCCACATTAATTTTATTAAACTAGCAGCCCATGACCATAACTATAATGAGTACGGTACTTCTATATTACCTCCACATAATAATATATGATACAAAACTATAAATTAATCCAAAGATGCTGAACTTACACAAGATGATTAGAATCATCGTTTAGAATATATAATACAAAATGTTCAAGTTATCTATACTGAACTTACGATGACCAAGTCCAAGTCATACTTTCACAGTAGATGATGAATCACCTTGTTGCTTCAACCAGATTCCTCGAAGGTATATATTACAAAACTGTTGAGTTGTGGATACTAGCAGCCCATGAAGGTCACGATGACGCTGAGGAGGGCTGCGGAGAGCGGGTACTGGAGACGGAGCTGGCCGCCATGCTGCATGGCTGCTGGGTGTTCTCCTGGGGACAAATAATGAGATTAAGATTGTTTGTATACACATTTGTACCTACACACACCTGCTATACCCTTTTCTCATTCATTTTGTTTCGGGTACCAAGACAGAAAAATCATTTCCCTAATATAACCAGAGCTTTAATGATATTATGCTTTCTATTTAGTTATGGTTGTCTGTACTCGTTTAACAAAGTACGCTTAATCAGCTTCTAAAATATAGCAGCATAGATTGCAGTTATCGAAATAAATTTTAAATTATGTTTGTATGGAAAGTTATGACTTAAGCGACTGTGAAATCATAGCAGGAGTGTCGATCAATTCTTGTTGGTTGTTTTACACAAATAGGTTCTGCCTTATAAGACTGTCGCCTGGAAGTTTGCTCGTCAGCTTGGAGCTTCCACTCCAATTGGGAGCTAAAAATAGAAGACACTTACCGCTCAAGACATGGACGAGTACAGATCTTGGGTTGGCATTGGCCGGCGCGCAGGTATACCGGCCGGAGTCGGGTGCCTTGGCCCTCTGCACCAGCAAGTGTGACGTGGTCGTCTCTCCTTTCTCCGTGATCACCGACACTCCGCCACGAGGAGAGTCGTAGTTGATCTCCTATGAAAGAAGAACACATTGTTAAGTTACCTTGCTCTGATGATGGAAAACTGGCATTGGTTTGGGCATTTCTATCCAAGATAGATGTTGGTAATATTTTACTTGTTTGTATAATAATGTAGTCTCTCTATCTATATATTATAGACCAATAGCAATACTTTCTTCTCTTCCTAAATTGTTTGAATCAATATTACATACGCTCATTAGTAAACAAATACAACCCTATTTATGTGATTCCCAACATGGCTTTCGATTAAACCGTTCAGTTAATACTAACCTCTTGACGCTTGTTGACCTTATTTCTGAACACTTAGATAAGAACATACAAGTAGATGTTATTTACTTCGATTTTAAAAAAGCGTTTGATCGTGTTGATAACGACGTGTTACTTCTCAAATTAAGTGACATAGGATTTTCACCAAAACTCCTCAAATTTTTTGCTGGTTATCTGCGTGATCGCCAGCAATATGTCCGTCATGGTTGTTTTGTGTCGCAACCGTATCACACCCGGTCTGGCGTTAGCCAGGGTTCGATTTTAGGGCCACTTTTATTTGGGATTATGGTTAATGATCTGGAGTCAGTACTCAAACATGTTAAATGTCTTTTGTATGCGGATGACCTCAAATTAGTTTATGGTATTGAAAACAGTTTTGATTCTGTCACGTTACAGGAGGACTTAAATTCAGTGTACCGTTGGAGTATAGACCATAAACTCTTTTTTAACACGGATAAATGTCATGTTATGACTTTTAGTCGTGCTCATAACCCACTTATTGCATCGTACTTCTTGGGATCAGAGCCAATAACGCGAGTTACTTCAGTTAGGGACCTGGGAGTTCTTTTTGACCCTAAATTGAACTTCCATGACCATATCAGAGCACTAGCTTCTGACTCTTACCGTAGGTTAGGTTTTGTTTTAAGAAATATGAGTGAGTTCCACAATCCCATGGCCATCAAACTGGTCTATATGGCTTTGGTCAGATGTAAGCTTGAGTCTGCTTCAGTTATCTGGAATCCTTATGAAGGTACATACACCTTACTTTTAGAGAAAATACAAAAAGCGTTTCTCAGATTTTTGTACAAAAAATTGTACAAATACTATCCATATCTTTATCCAACAAAATTTCTATTAGGTATGTTAAATTTCAACTCTCTAGAAGTAAGGCGTAATAATTGTTTAATGACATCTGTGTGTAGGATCTTACGCGGTGATACGGACTGTCCTGGCCTAGTGTCTCAAGTGGTGCGTCTGTATGTTCCTACGGTGCCGAAAATACAGCTTAGACCACGCCAACATTCGTTATTGGCTGTGCCTGGAACCCGCACCGTCTCACACTCTAACTCTCCGCTCGTTCGCGCGCTCACACTGATCAATGCTCTCATGACGTCCGTACCTGAGTGTGATGTGTTTGCGATGAAATGGAAGGATTTATATTGTGAATGTCTAAAATTTTGCGAATTGATGAACGACAGGTGAATTGTTTATTTCCTAGTAGTTGTGTTTTTTTTATTTTTTGTATAACTTTGTTACTGTCTTTTTAAATATTGTTTATACTTGTACCTCTACTGTGCAACGATTTAGTGTAAACTGTTATGTTGTGCATGTAATTTGATAAATAAATAAATAAATAAATAAATAAATATCAAATTTGGTCACGGTGGCCTGTCCAGCTGAGATTACCAAATACGCAGGAGATATAGTGTGTGGAGATTTATAGTGTTGTGTTTTTCGATTTTTATTTTTATAACTATGGATATTGTGATTGATAATAAAGTTATTATTATTATTATATAGTGCACAAGGTGGCGTGCAAAATGCACTCTATAGTCCCTCACTCTCATAGTCCGATGAGATGTTAGACACGCACAACAGCTACGAAAGGGATCGGACGCAAGCCCAGCGGCTTACCGTGCCTTCCAAATCACAGAGGTGTCTCGACATGTGATAACGGTCACCCATCCTGACACTGACTGCTTACAGCACGGTTTAACCGCGCAGATGGGCTGCTCTGCGCGGTATTCACATAGTAATGAGCCTCATTTTTTACTAATACGACTAAATCGACATGAGTTAGCAAATGTTAAGTAAATAAAAAAATGCTTATCAAAGAAATACCAAGTTATAAAGTTTGAAAGTTCTGAATAAGTAAGTCTTCTTTACCATGTTTGCTTACTAAGTTAAAAGTAGACTGGAACTTTATAAGTACTAACGACGTATGATTTTAATTGGACCGAATTTTTTGTGTCGTCGCTATATAAATCTGGATGATTTTCATATATTCATAAGCAGTGATAGCCGAGAGGTATGGCCATTGAACTGCCAAGTCGAAGGTTGCAAGATCAAACCCCGCCGCGCACCAATGTCTTTTCGAATTCATGTGCGTATTAATTAGTTATCAGTTTCTAAAAACGGTGAAGGGAAACATTGTGAAACCGGCACACCTGAGAGATGTTTCAACGATATGTAAAGCCATGTGAGGCCTACACGCGGTTAAAACTCTGACACCAGGTTGTTCATCAACCATACTATAGGAAAAACACGATTTTCGTAGTATGTAAAGAGCCTTTAAGTTATTCTTAGGTAAAACAGTTTTTAATCAACCCATAGTAGAACAAAGTAATTAATGCCCGAAGCCTTAATCCATTCGCAGTATCAATCTTGCACTTTTTTCCCCAATAACCTAGTCAGCATACTTTAAAAATGACCTCGACTTTCAGAGATAAATTACAGGGCGGAGCCGTGAATTTAAAACTGAGTCCTAGAAACAAGAGGTTTGGAATGTGAGAGAAAAAAACGGTGCCCGTGCAAAATGTGAAGCTAAAAATTCTCTTCATTTTACGTACCAGTCTAAAGTTTTTCTATAACTTCACCTACTATTTTACGACCTGATTGGCGCAGTGGTTTTCGACTGGACTGCTGCGCTTGAGGTTGCGATTGATCGATTCTCGCACGGAACAAATATTCGTCTAATCCGCCGTCCCTAGTCTGGGTTGTGTATATGGTATTTAATGTTTATGAAACGTACCAATATTATATAGGCAAATTAACATTAACCGTTTAAGAGAAGTCGAATCTCTAGAATGGTTAGAAATTTGAAGGTAAAGGTGGTATCATAAAAAGATGTAGGAGTTTTTGGAAATTCGGATTCCCAGTTAATTTACCCACACGTAACATATACTATATTTAATCATAAGATAAGATAACATTTATTTGCCAGAATAATTATGGCACGGTAAAGTTATTACTTGGATTTCTGTTCATAATTTATTCTGCTGTAGTTGTACTTTGTATAAATAATTTTACCAAGTAAACATTAACATAACATCATGCCTATATTCCCCGAAGGGGTAGGCAGAGGTGCACATATAGTACACCCACATTTCGCCAGTTATGTTTTAAGTCCCAATGTAATTGGGGGCGAGCCTATTGCCATCAACCGGGTACAAATCCAGACTCCATGCTGCTACTGAGAATTACCTAATGGAAAAACCCAATAACACTTTGCCCGACCCGGAATTCTAACCCAGGACCTCTTGCTCAGCAGTCGCGCTTAGCGAACACTAGACCAACGAGGCAGTCTTTTACCAAGTAATAACTAATTATTATATTAGCTTTACCTTTA
The DNA here is from genome assembly GCA_946251915.1 of Abrostola triplasia. NCBI lineage: Eukaryota > Metazoa > Arthropoda > Insecta > Lepidoptera > Noctuidae > Abrostola > Abrostola triplasia. The sequence continues at coordinate 1,062,519 of OX276437.1, forward strand.
AAAGCACTTATAGAGTTTCAAGCACAGACGACGCTTAATCCTTCTATAGATTCTAAATAAGGACATGATTCCTTCCAAACCAATCGAACTAATGTGCTGGCAGCCTATTTCCAACCCTATGCATATTGAAATTATCGTTCAAAATTGTCCAACCAAATGCAAAGACCGTCTATAAAGTTCTTTCTATTAATATTCCCACTAACTTATTCATTTGGCCTCACTCCAGAAATTAAAGAGGCGTGAACGAAGCGATTGCAAGATGATTAATTAGATTAATTAACAAGTGATCTGTTGAAGAAATAGAGATATTAATTTAGTTGATATAACGTCGTTTAATATTAGTATATTAGGTTATAACTTAAATATATAATTATTTAAGTTACGTTCGGGGGGAGGGGTCTGGGAATCAGCGTGACAGAGTTTCCTAGAGCGGATACCAGTGGCAAAAGAGTAATGGTGTCAAAGTTGTGTTAACATTAATTTGTGGATAAGAAATAGTAATTATTATTATTGTTTTGTTTTGTTAATGGATGAAGCTGCCACAAAATACTAAGACCGGTTCAAAAATCTGGCATAAAAACTAGGGAAACGGCACGATATCGACACCAACTAGCCATTTCACACACCTGCAGTCCTGCATACGGAGTGGACAACTGTGTCGCTCCAGAACTGTTTTATTTAGCCACCAAAACCCGTGCTTTCAGCCATACTTCTTTGTTCTAAGCATTTTTGTCTAGGTATCCGAAAAACATAACATCACGCCTGTATTCCCCGAAGGGGTAGGCAGAGGTGCACATATAGTCCACCCACATTTCGCCAGTTATGTTTTAGGTCCCAATATAATAGGGGGCGAGCATATTACCATCAACCGGGCACAAATCCAGACTCCGTGCTGCTACTGAGAATTACCTAATGGAAAAACCCAGTAACACTTTGCCCGACCCGGGATTCGAACCCAGGACCTTCAGCTCAGCAGTCGCGCTTAGCAACCACTAGACCAACGAGGCAGTCGGCAACCAGGTATCCGAGACTGATGATATAGTCAGTTCAACAAGCTTTTGGGCGTCCCTAGCTTAACCTTAACTACCCTTCGGTACAGCATCTTTAAATCATAATGAATATTGATATAAAACAGTGTCTAGACATCGAATGGTGACAATGGTCTTATTTGTAGAGAGAGGGGAGGAATACTAGATTAATGTAATAATTCCTCGCTTAGAACAAGCGACCCTTCTGTTTAATAGAGAGAATTACGGACACGTGAATTGCCTTATTTATTGTGTAGGGGCAATATTTTTTTGAAGACTATAGAATATACGTAACCACTACACCAACGACTGCCTCGTTGGTCTAGTGGTTGCTAAGCGCGACTGCTGAGCATGAGGTCCTGGGTTCGAATCCCGGGTCGGGCAAAGTGTTACTGGGTTTCTTATGAGGTAATTCTCAGTGGCGGCACGGAGTCTGATGCAAAGTTGATGGCAATAGGCTCGCCCCCTATTACATTGGGACTTAAAAACATAACTGGCGAAATGTGGGTGTACTATATGTGCACCTCTGCCTACCCCTTCGGGGAATACAGGCGTGATGTTATGTTTTATGTTGTTTAGAAAAAATACGTATTTTACCAATTAATTGTAACACAAATTAAAAACATATTAATTATGTAAGTAAACGATATTTAACTCGTTCTTATCCATGCATTATTAATTCACGAATATAGATTACAAGCAAAATTAATCCTATACACCGAAAACCTTACCTTTATAATTAAAAAGCAATTATCTTTCAAATTAATTATTGGAAACGGTTATTTTGTATGAATAAAATATTAGAAATTGTTAATTTCGATTTCAGTTTGGTAAATTCGGTCATTTTACATACATACATAACTTCACGCCTGTATTCCCGGGGGTAGACAGAGGTGCACATATAGTACACCCACATTTCGCCAGTTATGTTATTAGGTCCCAATGTAATAGTAATAGGGGGCGAGCCTATTGCCATAAACCGGGCACAAATCCAGACTCCGTGCTGCTACTGGGAATTACCTAATGGAAAAGTCTCGTGGAAAAATCGTTCATTTTAATTCTACAAAATCGTTTATTCATAATACTTATGCAAATGAATTATAGTTTTCGTGAGAGACCGTTTTTTTTTTATTGTAAACATCATCATCAGCCGGAAGACGTCCACTGTTGAACAAAGGCCTCCGCCTTAGATCTGCACTAGACCAACAAGGCAGTAATTCCAACTTGTATCTTAACAATTAAAAAGTATTTCTTAAAACCAAGCATTAATTCTTACAAACACAATAACATTGTGAGGAGAGGTTCAACAAAAGAGTGCTACTTTATATCATCTTAGAGTTTCGTTTTCAGCTGCAGAAGACGTCAAACGCACTGCTCTCGGCTATAAATGAGTTTCAATTTACGGTTCCAATTGTAGTTCGTGGAGCAGTGATGGTACATTGTGTATTGAGTTGTGTACTCTAGAATGTAGTCGATAGGTTAAGGTGTAAGTCTTTGTTAAAAGACTTGGTTGTTTGTGGTTAAGTTAGAGGGATCTGACGTTTGTTAATTGTTTAATTTTGAACTCTGTAGTCTTAATTGTGTGAAAAGCATTGATATAGATTTAGTCGGCGTAGAAAATATATGGGTAAGTTAAAAAAAATTGCTCTGGATAAACAGTAGCTTATTTGTTAATCCAGGTTGTAATGATTTTTAATTAGTGTCTACCAATACTATACTATACCAATATAATCTTTTACACTATCGCGTTACATGATTATCATTACCATCATCATCATCAGCCGGAAGACGTTCACTGTTGAACAACGGCCTCCCCCTTAGAACGCCACAATGAACGACAGCTTGCCTATTATTATTATACATGATAATAATATAATTAAATTACAACACGGGAATTAACGAGAACACGAGTTCTAATTAGTTCACAGAATAATGAATCGACATATTCTAGCTAACCTTTTTTAACAAATGTTTTAAAGAATAAGCTAAGCTTTTTTTCTAAAAAATTCTAGTAAAAATTGCACCTTCACTTTTAAGAAGTAGATAGCACTAATAAATTAGTCTGGCTAATATCGCACAAGGTCATAAATTATATATAAAGTGGATTATCTAACGAGTAGTACCTGGAACCTTCTGTCAGCTTTTATGACTTGAATAACTTTATGCAGATATTACCAGCTCCATACTTTTTCTCTTGTAAATTTTCGTTTGTGTTAGGGAATTTTTACATTTTATAACTTTACACCGATCTATATATTATTATGCTTTATTCAAACATGAAAATATTATAAACATTATCGTCATGAAAAGGCGTCGCGGTAGACCCAGAAGGAGATGGCGGGACGAGCTGGACTCCTTTAAAGAAAATTGGTCTATTGCAGCTCACAACCGAGAGAAATGGAGGAAGGAAAGGGAGGCCTTTGCCCTGCGTGGGACGATCATGGCTAAAATAATTGAAGGATCGATTGAACATCTAGTGAAAATGTTAAATCCCTAAACTATTGTTTGGATGCGAATTATAAATATGAATCGTATCTATCCTTTTAAGCGTTCCGTACCTCAAAAAAGAAAAACGGAACCCTAGATATATAATTATCACTTAGGATAGACTGCGGCCGTCTGTTTGACTGTCTGTTTGTTTTAATATCAAAAGTACCTTACATACAGCAACGTCGATAACCGTAAGTAGTACCCTAGGTGGGTCCAACAGATTCTGCCCTCCTTGTTGGCTGTTGCCAACTACTGTGCTGTTAACTATTTATTTATTAAGGTCTTCCCACAGCTTATGCGTACAAATTTCTATATGAATACATACATAAACTAATGGCTTACGTACTAGCCAATTACAGGCTAACCAACATTCTTCTAAACAAACTATTGTACACTACACAATGCACATCTTAAAAATGAAGTAAAATAAAACAACAACTCAATGAATTTAAACGAATCACAACTTAACATTTGAAGCTCCGTGCAATCCGATTAAAAGCAGTGCCAACAAATACACGATATATAACAAGGCGGCATTCAAACTACATTATTCCATATTTTGGCATTCCTGTAGATCGAACTGGCAAGAATTCAAACAAACTTGTGAATAAAGGCGACAAACTAGACGCCAAGGAGCCTGTGTTGCTTAATTTTCAAATACAAATACAAATATTCTTTATTGTGGTACATAGGTAAACAGTGAGTTGTTATATGGCACTTAAATTGTACACAGCTATGACCCGCCATAATGGCATACAATAATTTTAAGGTGAAGATTAATTTACATAATAAGTATTAAGGTTGCAATTAAAATGATAAACATAAATTATAAACTATAAACATAAACATAAATTATACACTCAATCAATATTAAATAACATCATCAAAATAATCTTTTAGAGTATAGTAACATTTGTCTATTAATAATCTAAATAATTCCTTTTTATAATTATGCAACTCTAAATCTCTAATTGTTTTTGGCAATTTATTATAAATTTATTTCAAACAAGATGCGAGCTTCTTGAATACTGAAGAAAAGTTAGGGAAAGTGTAGGTACTAGGTAGATACATGTAAAGTCTTGCCTCAGGATGATAAGAGATCAGACCGGCACTTGTTTATTGCCTCGACCGGAATGGTAGGTAAATATTAGAATAACTATTTGTAAGACGTAGTAATAGCGCTTGCATACTATCAAATGGTGCAATAACAACACGTTGGGTTGATGACATTAACTCTGCGAAGAACACATACGATAAAACAAGAACAAAAGAGGCACAAAACAGAGAAGTAGGTATGATAGAGAAAAAGGGAGGGTCAAGCTCAGCAGTGAATGTTGCCAGGCTAGAAGGATGCTAATGATGTAATTTTTTTCTACAGTTAACAAGGTCTACTTAATAATTTTATTTTAATTCCCTATTTATGTCAACATGTACCTAATAGTTTTAAATTTGTCGTTACACACTTAGAAAAATCACCCTGAAGCCATTTGAGAAAAAGAATATAATTTTAAATGCTAAGCTTATATTTCACGTAGTACACAAACTCACTTTAAACCTTCCCAAAATAATAATAACGATAAGACAGTCTAGCAACACAGTGATTGCTCAATTTGGTGCAAACATGACGTACATTTGTACCGCTCTTGAACTGAATACTAAATAGCAAAGTTACACAGCAAGGATTCACTATGTCAAATGCTTCAGCTTAATCAGTGTCAAGAAACGCGTTCTTGATCATTTATTCTTGCTCTGCTACTATTACAAAACTTTATTAAACGGATTTCTGATTCAGTCTATCATATTTATCATCTAGCTGGAGCTGGAGAAGTCGGCAGAGGTGTGCATGCTATCATTTCGATGAATAATGTAAGTTCTAAATTAAAAGAACTAAATAATAATGTGCGTGAGCTTTTTTAAAGTACTGCCTCTGACTACCGAGATTACAGGCTAGATTTTAGTATTAAAATCTAGGTACAAGAGCAAGACCTAAAAAGTTCTAAAGTCCTTATTTTAACTTGAGCCACAGAAGAATTAGACATTAAACTATAATGTTAAGCGGATAAAAATATTACAAACCTAAGTTCATAAAAGAATTTCCTAGCGGTAACGCTCAACTTTTATATTGCTTTTAGTTTCACATTCTCATAAAACGCAGGAATATTTCAATCCATTGCAGAAAAATCTCTCGATTCTTCGAATTTTTTTCTCCCTGACCAAAACATACCATACAAAATATCGCCATAATTCTTGTCAGAGTACGTTGACAGCGAAGATAATTTTGCTGACGCTTTTCCCCCCGAGGGAGGGGGTGTCTAAAAATGGCGGAATTTTAAGGTCCTAATGTCACGTAGCCTTCGCGTGGAAGCAGCTTGATAAATGTAATTATTATACTTGTTTTAAGGGTCCGAGGGTCTGTTTAAAAGAGGGGTGGGGCTAAGATATATTTGTTTACATTTTATAGGCTGATGTTGCTGTTCTTAGGGATCCGTTTACTACTACTGATGACCGTTTAATGTGCTTTATTCTCATGGTTATTCTTATGCAAGATAGAGCGATGAAATGAATATGGAAAGAATATTGTCCTGCAGTACTACATTTAAATCAATAATTTTTCTTTAATAAAGAATGATAAGCTATAAGGCTTACCATTATTAATGTACTACCTGCGCCCCGCGGTGTTACCCACTACATTTTTTTGGGACAAAAAGCCTATGTATTAATCCAGGGTGTGATCTACCTTCATGTGAAATTTCATCAAAATCGGTCCAGCCGTTTGAGCGTGAAGAGGTAACAAACATACAAACACACTCACAAACTTTCACTTTTATAATATTAGTGTGATGTAATTCTCGAAAATACAAGATTTTGTAGGAATGGTTTCATTGAACCAACAAAAGACAAAAATGGATACAAATTTTCATTCTCATCATCATCAGCCGGAAGACGTCCACTGATGAACAAAGGTCTCCCCCTTAGAACGCCACAATGCGTGTGTGTGTATGCCTATAAATCTCTGTTCCATTCAGTAATGATTTTATGAATTTTTAATATGTATTACAGTGAAATATCGAACATCAAAGTGAAATATCCAGACATAGTTCAGGAAATACACATTTTAATAGTAATGGCTGCTGAGTTCTGCTCGAGTTACCAGAATTAAAACATTACCCATGCAAAAAGGTTTTCATATCGAAGGTGCATTTTAAAAACATGGCATACATGTACCCATATACCTTACGTTTCGTAACCCGATATCAAAAGCAATATTAATTGCAGATTACTCGAATATCTCGTGCGTACCTTTTTGTAAAAATTCTTACAAATTGATAAAGGGAAATTCGAATTTATACCTGGCCTTCATTTCAAATATTACAAACATCAATAAAAAAAAATGTTTATTGTTCCAAAATCTTTACAATACGTATAGCATGAGGCAGCCCCGTTAAGTTATTATTAATACTTGTGTTGGGGAATCAATATACCTACGGCTACATTAAAGTCATCGATACAATCTACAACACTGATTAAGCCTGGATTACTTATCAGGTCTCTACACACGGAACTAAATGAACAGCTCTCAAAGGCACGCTGCCTTTGCAACACACCTCAGCCATATCGTCAAAGTTCCGATACACCAACTAATTTATTTGCAGCACCGAAACTGCCAGATTCAATCATTTGATACCGTTACAGGCTAAATGTATGCAAATTGCCGACAGATGTAAATTGTTCCTGTATTTATGTTGCAACAACTGTTTGTCAAAAACAATTGGGAAGCTGTAAATTATTGTATTGTTTGGCCCTGGGCTAAACAAAGACCGCAGCTATGGTGGAATTTCCTCAGCCGTGTGGAATTAACTCTTTATATTATTATTTCTTTGAAATCCAAAAGTATCAAAATTGTAGCATCTGAATGAGAAACTTCCTTTTGATATTAAAAGTCATCTTTTTCTTAAATTCCTTATTAAGCCAATTTTAATCGAAGCTATTGTATATACCTGTACCGAGATCTTCATATCATCATTCTGAATCTGCCATTAATATTACTTAATAGTATACAAGAATAAACGAAGGACTTGAAGGAAGAAAGTTGCATAAAAGCCCAAAATCGTACCACAGTGTACCTATCTAAAATTTACCAACATAAACTGCAATAGAACGTAAAACTAGTCTTAAACACACACACAAACAAAGTTCATGATTCCAATCACCGAGAACCACCAAAATCTTCCAAAGAATCAAAAGAAGTAACGTTACCTCATCATTATGAGTCCAGCGGATGGCTGGAGGTGGCTCCGGGGAGTGCTGCACCACGCACGTCAGATTGATGGTGCTGCCTGTGTTGATGAACAGCTCCGGCCCGCCCAGGATGGTCGTCAGTGGCTCTGCTTGGGACAATCACGTGGTTAGTTGTATTGCATCATTCAATACTAATAATTATAATTCGTTTATTTCAGATCAAACACAAAATATGCACAAGATTCACATGATGTTGGTATTTTTTTTTACCTAATGTTAGTAGAATTGTAAAATTGAAACGTGATCTTGTCCAGTGTGCGAACGTGGACACGTTTACTAGACACTAGATACTGGATAGTAAGAAATAGAAATGGCCCAGATTATTTAGCACCAGATAAAAAAAGTTATTGAAATCTAGGCAAGTAGGTATAATGTAATTTTTTCAATGTGTATATACTTCCTTAGATTTTAATATTCCTGATAAAGTACAATAAGCTCTTATTTCGTGAGCCTTAAAATCTTTTAAAGCTGTGAATTCTCAAGGTTGCATCTTTTTAAGTATCCTGTATTGCAATACTCTTATATATTACTCCCATTATGATAAATTATCCCATAAATACTGGTTGTAGATATATGAATTTCAGATCTTGAAGATATTTCAAATTTGTTTCATTGTTTTATATTGCCAGCCAAAATAAGACCCAAACAGTAATATGATGAGGGTAGATAAGTTCTAATATCTAGAGTCAGATTTCACTAGCCAATCAAAAGGCAAAGATAGTCAACAAACAAATAAAAATCAATTGAAATCGATCGATCGATCTTATTTCGAATTTTAGGCGCATTTGAATAACCCGTTTCAAAAATATCAGTTATTTGGATAAATAATAGACTTTTCATAGCATCTTCAATAAAAAAGCGAAATATTGAAACCACTTTATATGTATATAATATCTTCTAAACTTCGATATTTTCCAGAATATAAATTTATTTGTGAGCTTGAAACTTGAAGAGCCATTTTGGGTAGATCGTAAATAGTGGGCGTTCAAAGATGTAACTCATTTCAAACAATATATAAATGTAAATATTGATATCGCTTCAATGCTGTTGTTCGAAATGTTATAGTCATTTCAAATTCAGTCATCGCCCGAGGAATATTTTAATTAGTTTCAACTTTGTTTATATCAAAGAGTCAATTTAAATCATCTTTACAACGAATTTGAATAGCACTCTAAATATTTATTTTGGAAGCAAAAAGGATAAAATTATTATCCAATGCCTTAGACCAATACAGACGTTAATATGGTCCTTTATAGAAATACTAGCTGCTCCCCTCGGTGTTACCCGCTAAATTTTTTTGGGATAAAAAGTAGCCTATGTGGTCTAAGGTGTCAGCTACCTCCATATGAAATTTCATTAAAATCCATTCATTAGTTTTTACGTGAAAGAGTAACAAACTTTAGTAGGGATATACAAGATTTAATAGTCTTAAATTCTAGTCCAAACACAAAATCACATACATTCATATTTATGTTTGCCAAAGTCAATGACTTCCAACTGAGCTGAATATTTCTTCGTAACTCATATGAATATGAAATGGCGTCACTAAGTTGAATGGTCCGCGCTCGGACCTTATCTAACGAACCTTTTGTGACGGAGCTGAAATACGTGCTGAACTCCGTTGGGATAGGTCGTGTACACATGATAAAACTAGAAAATTTTGCTGACTTGATTTTCGTTAGAATTTCGTTTAAGTTCGATCTACGGACACATGTGCACTAGATGCTGTTAAAAACGCTGTAAAAAAGTTTTCGGTTTTCGGATTTGAAATCCAATTTCAGACGAAGTCAATATTTTTCTTTCAAAAGTGTTACCTAGTTTCTTGCTAGTTCTTCATTTTTTGAAAAGCCTTACATTCATACACGTCCGACACTTTTGAAAGTAAATTATTTTGTAAGTGCTCTTTTGTTGCCTATGGAATTGTGAACATTACACTGTAAAATAGCACCATGTTCGAAAACATTAACTAGTTTCAAAAGAATAATATCATAATCAAAAATTGCGAGCGGATTTAATAACCAGAATACTCAGGAAACACCCATTTTAGAAGCAGAAAAAATGTTACATAGCAACAAGAAATTTCACTTAAAATATCCATTTCTTTTCCTCAAATCATATCAGCCAAAAATATAAAAGTCACTAAGGACCACCAAGGTCGGGCTTAAACAGCTTGTCATTACTTTAATCGTTTTTTCAACAATTAGGCCATTACAAGCAGTTTTGAATGCCCAGAAATTACCGTTGGTATTCAATGTTGATTCTTTTGAGAAAAAACTGGAAGGAAACTGAGCTTTTACTCTTTTATTCCTTTAATTGCTCGGCGGGCTTCCGTAATCTTAATTTTTGCATTAGTCTGTCTATAATGAATGGGTATGAGTTTTACTTTGCAACCATGATGTAGCTGTTACGCGGTGTTTGGCGTGGCTTGTATAATATCAAACAAAATGTAGCGAACAATGTTGTAAAATAGCCTTTTAAAAGGTACTACAGTTACTTTTAAGCTTTTACTTTTAATCGTTTTGTTTGTAATATTAGTACTAGCTGAGAAAGGAACAAAATCTTTAACTTTAAGAATTCTTCGCAATTGTATATGGGCTTTAGGTTTTTTCTGATAAATGACAATAAAGTAGTGTTCTGTGAGAATCATTAAATTTACCCCACACTTCGTTCAACTATGAAAGTATAGACACCTAGCTTTATCAGATAGATGAGGTTTTTAGAATTCCTTTTAAGAATGGAAATATTTCACAAGCGAAATGTTATTCTTTCTAATTAACGATCATGTGTGAATAAACAAGGCTGGAAAATTTTAAGGTCGTTGAAGTCAGCTATTAATAGTAAGACCCTATCTCCTTACATCATCTCCTCGCAGATGGCTTCGAGAACGAAGCCTTAAAAATACAAACAAATAAACAACGACGATAAAAACTTTACTGAAGATTTATTCCACGAAATCAAAGTAAAGAAATTATCAACGCCAGGTGACTACATCAAAGCCTCAATCAACCATCACTTGACAGTCCATTAAATGTAAGTACATCCACAAAATACCGTTAAACACAATTTTGAAAAGGCGAAGAGAAATTCTAACTACATTTGCTTAGAGCCCAACAAACGGATTCAATACTTCACCGATTTCATAAATATGTTTACGTTTCTACGAACGAAAAATGTCCTGGATTTTTGGCTCGGGTCCACCGGGAATGGCTTGACAGTTGCCTAAAATTTTCGACTAAAATTTTCGTTGTTATGTCGTGTGCTACATTTTGATGAATCCATTCAAATACAAGGGGAATAATAGTATTCATGAAGACAAGTTATCTACATATGAATTCAAAATCTGCGGTTAATTTAGGTCGCTCGGTCTCGCCGACATTTTATCTTGTATGTGGAAACTTTTAAATGGCCTCCTTGCTTTGTAGTACCTTTGATGTTTGCTACCTGACAATTATTTACAATGGATTTGGCAAATGGCTCATGTTGATGCGATAAGTGCAGAGCGAGATATTTACTATGTAGATTCTTCTCTCATATTTTCGACATTGTTACATCTACTTTTTAATTCTTAGTTTTAGCTCGGAATCTGGATTTATCCAGTTCATGGCAATAGGCTTGCTCTCTATCAAATTGAGACTTATAACGTAATTGGCGAAATGTGGGTGTACTATACGCCTCAGCCTTAAGAGAATACAGGCGTGATGCTATTTTTTTTTAAGAACATTGTTTGATGAATACATACAGTAACGCCTTCCGAGAGGTAGACAGAGACTCAGGCCTTCACCTCACAGAACGAAAAGATATCATGTAATCCATGGCAATAAGCTTGAAATCTATCAAAATATGAAACCTTCTTAGTTCTTACCTATACACTTCTACAGCTCTGGTATACATAGACATACTATTCTAGACTGTTCACAAAAAATGTTTAAAACATACACGAGACCATCAAAGCCGTTGCTCGTATACCTAACTTGAAATACAGGTATCAAAGGAAGCAATATCAAGTTATTTTTCCGACACTCGTAACTATAAATTTTATATTCTGTTTTTGATGGTTGGAGATTAAACTTATGAATTAAGAGAAGTTCTTGGAAATATTTTAAAAGCAGAAAATCTTAAAAATATAATACTTTTGTTTAAGGATTATCACGCTTGTCTTATCAAATGGGGTAGGCTGAGGTTCCTGTCGAAAGCCCAAATTTCCTTAAAACTACCTTTGAAAAATACTTTAGTTTTGCCTTCAGGTAAATGGAAATTAACATCCATTTGTTCATAGCCCAAAGTTAAGCTTTACCTTTATGGATATGTAAATGTTAATAACGTTTTCCTGACCGATTTTTGGGTCACAACGTCCTATCTCAGTTAAGTCTAGCCAACTACGCAACTACAAATATGCGCGGAAACATAGGTGCACTCCCAATTCTCTTACATCCGATGGGACGGTAAAATGACACGACCGGCGAGAGATCAGGCGTAGGACCAACGGCCTAAAGTGCCTTGTATGTATATTATTGAATTTAAGAGAAAAAACCGTCATTTTGTGATACTAAGACCCGTGCCTGCCTGCTTAGCAGCGAGGAGAAAAATAAATCATGATAAGGATATTCCCGTGATCAAGCACATAATCCTAATACTGATGAAAAGCCTCGCGGAGGAGCATTCTCAAAAATATCGTGACGTTAAATAAACAAGGTGTTCTTAGATTATTTTATCAGAATGAAAAATTCGACCTTTTTGTGGCAAAGCTAATCTTTAGGCAAGGTCGTTCTCATAAATTACGCCTAATTCTGTGTCGCTGCAAATACCTTTTTATTATGAATTTGTGTGACTTTTGGTTTTTGTGTTCTTTTAGGCGTTCCCTTTTTAGTAACCAGCTGTGCCTGCGGCTCTATACGGATGAAACAATGGTAGGTTTTCAACATTCTTGAATATTTTTATTTTAACTTGCGGCTTTATTTATTTATTTATTTATACTTCATATACACATTTGTATAAAGGCGGACTTAATGCCTGTTGTCGTGGGTCTTTTTTTTTAATTAAAACCATAATTTCTCTACACAATTACTGTAGTATTGTGAGCGCCATTACCAACTATGAATTAATATCACATCATTCCAATTCAGGACAAAAGTTTTTTTTAAGGACAAATATAGATTTTTGTAAAAATAATACCTAACAGCACTAATCAGTCAAGAATATTTTCTAAGTTGGTATATTTTTATTAGACTGTAAACGTAAGGTTTTATCATGAGATCTTCGTGAATCATCTCCTAGTCCTAGTATGAATAGAATATGGTGTAGCCACAGGACCCGCAAATAATGTATTCTATCTTTGAATCGACTATCTGCGCCAATCGAGTCTTGTTACACGTTAACCATGTTCTATTTCTAGATCCGAAATACATTGGTTAATCCTGACCACCATCTCTGCACATCATAAACGCAGCTTCACCTTTAAAGCAGCAGACCAGGCTCTGTGGCGTACCTTGGGAGCAGCCTATGTCCAGCAGTGGACTGCAACGGGCTGATGATGATAGAACAGTATTTATTGTGTGTAATGAAAAGATGCAATTGGCAAGATGTCGTTCATTGTGGCATTTTAAGGGGGAGGCATGTGTTCAACAGTGGACGTCTTCCGGCTGATGATGAATGAAAAGATGCCAAAATGAAAAAAGGAAATGTGATCCGTCATGGGACGCCTGGCAGATGTGAAACACGATTAAATAAAACGCAGGTTATGTATACCGTAGTAAACAACGTCGAACTGAGTGAGAAGCCACACCGTACACTCTACTACATATAAAATATATTATATATATAAATGTTTACGTAAATATGCGTATTAAGTATTAGTTACAAATTTGGCCAAGAGATGGCGTTGTTAGTTGAGCGCCGGTTTCTGAATCGCGGTGTTAAGACTTTCCGTCGCTTAACTAGTTCAATCATTTAAGTTTGTATTTTTTGTGAGCATCAAACACTGTGGTCGTATATATTATACGCGCTTAATATAAAGTCCAGTGTTTTATTCCTCTCCAAGTCGACCTTCGTTCATGGTCCTTCGAGCCGTCGCCGCGTCGCCACGGCAAGCGTCGTCACGCCAACAATTCGGTTTACAAGTGAGACTATAGATGATTCACATAAAAAAAAAAAAACATTTTTTGCAACTTTTAGGTGTTTACAATAGGTAGTCAAGATAATTTACACGTCACATCGCGCCTCTATCCAAGTAAGTTAAAGTTCCCAATGTTATAAGGAGCGAGCTCATTGCCATCAACCGGGCCCAAGCCCAGACTCTGTGCTGCTACTAAGAATTACCTAATGGTAATTCTTAGAAAAACCTTGCTAGACCCGGGATTTTAGACGAGGTCATGTGTAGCAGTCGTCCTTAACCAACACTAGACCAACAAGGCAGCCAACGACGAGCAAGAGCTCGAAACTTTATTTTTTTTATAAACTTGCTGTAGGATTCTATAATATAATAATTAAATACGAACGAATGAAACGCCAGCATCGTGTGATATCCCACAGCCCTCGTAATCTATATTGATTTGACCACTGAACAGTTTTATGTCATCAGTGACCTTTCGGAGGCGCGATAAAAAAATATTGACGCCACGTTTTCACGAACCATATAAATGAGGTAAAGCTATCTGATATCCATGGTATTTTATTTTTCGAACATTTTGTTTATAATATTGATCCTATTGGTGATTATAGCATGTGATGATGATCTAGCAGAAACTTAGTTGGCGCAGTGACTTCTATACCCGCATGAGGCAAATTTGTGTGATCCGCAGAAGATTGTCCCAAATCTGGGTGTTTGTGATCACACTTCACATTATAAAGGCGAAAATTTGTGTATTTGTATGTTTGTTACCTCTTCACGCTCAAACGGCTAGACCGATTTTGTTGAAATTTCATATGGAGGTAGCTGGCACCTTGGATGAACACATAGGCTTATATATATTTTATCCCGAAAAAATGTAACGGGCAACACCGCGGGGCGCAACTAGTATTTTATATTTGTGAAACGCACCCAAGATACAAGAGAAAGCCTTAGGGTGGACATCGTTTAAAATCGACTCTCGTTGTAAGACATTGGGTGGTGTATTACTAAAAATTAATAAAACTGTTAGAGCTATTGATCAATGCCACGTTTTATTCGGTTTGATAAGAGGCTCTTGCACTTAGTAAGCAACTGTGTTTGTCAACATTAATCTGCTTTACGAACGACACCTACAGCAAGTTAATTTTAGTACAGATTGGTGTTTAACACGTCATTAACAAACTGATGAGTATCTTCTAACATGTTGACTTCTTGAAGATCGGCCTAACAGTAAACAGAGGGTATTTGATCTTTGATGGTTTATTGCAATTGGTCTATTTCACCAAATAGTGGACCGTATGTGGTAATGGCATCCCAATAACGCATTTCCAACGGAATGGTCGGCGATAAAATGGATACTGCTGTTATTTTATGTAATACTACAAGTTTATTGCTTGAAAACTGCAATGTATTTGTTGGTTCATCCTTTCATAAAGTTTAAGGTATGTCCGGGAGACATGAAATTGCTTTTGTATAAAAATATATAGATGGAGAATTGTACATTTCGTTTTGCGACCAGCCAATACATAGTTGCAGACCTCAAGTTGGGAGGGATGGCAGAGGAAATGGGAGGTCTATATCCAGCAGTAGGTAATACTGGTGATGATGATTGCAACTTAAAGACCTTTGATACTTATAGTGAGTACTAGAACTGTAAAATAGGATAAAAGGAACAAAAATAAAGAAATTTTAAAGGATTTTTTTCACGTAAAAGTTTTTATGTAGAAGCCTGTAATCAAATAGTTTCGAACCTGATGGAAACGGACGGTTATTATTTTAAAACGCTAAAACAAGTAAAACTAAAACATCTGTTTCAACTGTAAAATAATAAATCCAAGAAACGAAATTAAGGCCAACTCATCCATAAACTCAGCAATAAACCTAATTACGCGAATTCATATCCTCAAACATTAAAAGATTCAGATGCCTCGAGTAATTCAAAAATCCATTCAGAATTTTTTGCCACATCCAACATTTTTATTTCTCTCAAAAAGACTCGCTGGAACCATTAACTCCGTAAGGCGAATAAATTAACTAGCATTCGTTCAGTCTTCTTTAATGCTGACTCTAGGAAATTTAAATAAGGCTAGAAACTAGAGTGCATAAATAGGAGTTTTCTTACTTTGTAGGAGTGAGGTGAATTTCTCGTCACAGGTAGAAATAACAAGTATCTAAAGATATTAGGTAACAGCTGTTACAACGATCGTGGTATACCTGTTACTAAAAGTATCATGAACGTACTGTTACAGGCACAGAACAGTAAATTTCTGTACTAATATTATAAATTTAAAAATAACTCTGTCTATCTGTTACGCCTTCACGACTAAACCGCTGGACGGATTTTGATGAAATTTGGCATGGAGAAAGTTGAAAACCAAAGAAAGGACATAGACTACTTAACGCGGGCAAAAGTAGAACATAATAGCTTCTCAGCGTAACATGAGCCAATACAAAACGATCTGTTCCTTCTTCTGTTGACTAATGAGAGCAAAGCATATAAGTAAACTGTTTTCCCGAAAATATAATTGGTCGTTGAACTAGTAGAAATTATCCGTGACCGTGGCTGAAACTGTTATTTAGTAACAGGTATTAGCAACTGTTATTTTAGCGTAACAGTGACAGGAATAACAGGTACTATGTTTGACCTGTTACCACCCAAGTCTATTACTTTGATTCTACGGTCATTACTGATTGTGGAGTAAATTAGACGTTGGAATGTAATTGGAGCATCGTGTACTGGACGTTCGTGTTAATTGGACACTAGTTAAGTTTGTTCAGTTAAGTTGACAATTTTAAAGTACGGAGTGCTATTATTTGGTTTTTGTGAAGTTTTTGAAGTAGCAATGGCCTTGCTTATTATTACAAGGGAGCTTCAATAAGTGATCAGAGGCTCTGAAAGTTCAAATCCTGGATAAGAGTAAAACCTCTCACAGGTTCCGAATCTAAATGAAGAGTGTATTTTTTGAAAAACATAACATCACTCCTGTATACCCCGAAGGAGTACGCAGAGGTGCGCATATAGTACACCCACATTTCGCCAGTTATGTTTTTCGGTCCCAATGTAATAGGGGGCGAGCCTATTGACATCAACCGGGAACAAATCCAGACTCCGCGCTGCTACTGAGAATTACCTAACGGAAAAACTCAGTAACACTTTGACCGACCCGGGATTCGAACCCAGGACCTCGTGTTCAGCAGTCGCGCTTAGCAACCACTAGACCAACGAGGCAGTCAGTACTTTTTTAGTTTCATAAATTAATTGCGGTACAAGCTTATTGCAAGCACAGTACATTTTTTAACTGCTATTATCGATGGACTACGAACAATATTTGTACAATTGATACACAGATTCAGTACGTAAAATTTCTAATGCCTTGTAAACGTACATTAGGAATTATAAAGAAGACAAAGTACTGTCTAATTTAACAGCTTCTCTACAAGGTTTATTGGCAAGATGTATAGGTATAGTAAAGTTATATAATGATCAAAAGTTATTTACCGACGACTGACAGATACATCCGGTGACCGATGGGCGGCGTGGTACCGACTTGGCACTCGTAGATGCCCGAGTCGCGACGCTGTGGGAACCTTATCTGGAAAGAAAGAAATTGTTCAGTGCCATTCTGTTTGTATGACAAAAAACTCTGGACCTTAAACAAAAACTACGCGTTTCGATGTGAAATTTTTCCTATGATATTGAAGTCATACGGTAGAATTTCTTTAACATTTTTATTCAGTTTTGGAAGAGTAACCTCGATGCATAGTCTAATAGAATTCAAAAATATAATGTTCTAGTTATAGTTAACATCATAGTTTTTTAGTTTTACATTTATTCTACCACTAACTTGATTATAAGCGTCAATTTCATCGAAATATACTCCTAACATAGAATTGTTTCGTATAACAATATTTGTTGGGTAACTTTCTTCATTGACATGACACGCGTAGGTGTCAGACAAGTCATACATTTTTGGAGCTCTGACGTCATCTGTGGAGGTATGACGTCACCGATACATTTAGTTTCCCATATTGCTTAGATCAACAATTCTCGTTTAACGTTACCACAATAATTATCCAAATAAATTATGTTCTTGTAGACTTAACTAGTTTTAGAACTTTCTCTATTTCAGTGTAGGTTCTATGCCTATGGATTTTAGTATTTCCAATATACTCGTTATGTGTTGTAGTTCTATCTTCTAACTTGCTTATGACTTGATTATTGTTGTTGAAGATCTTAATCAGGACTTTTGGATCAACTAACAATGAATTGATATCTAGTTCACACTAGGCTTATTTATGACCGACAGAATCTATTCAAAAGGCGACTTTATGTAATTTCTTTTAAAGTCTTCTTTGCATTAACATACCTTTAGTATCCAGTCCTCAGTGTGAGGGTTGTGTACGCTGATAAATCTCTGGTCCGAGGTGTACGTCATCCTGCCTGACGTCAGCAAGTGGATGTCCCGATGTCGGATCCATGAAACCTGAACGAAAAATAGAAATTGTTCAAAACATTATAGGACAATCTTATTGGAATCTTCATATCATTGTATTGTTGATGAACAACCTGATGTCAGAGTTTAAATCGGCTGAAGGCCTCTGAAATGGTTTTACACGCCGTTGAAAACTCTCATCGGTTTCCTTTACCGTTTTTGCAAGTGCTAACTAATTTATAATATGCACAATCATGAATTCGAAAATACATTGGTGTGTGCCGTGGTTCGAACTATTAAAATTATAATGTACGTTGAACATTACAATATGAATACAGATTTTCTTGGTTTATTTTATTGCCGATGACTCAAAGAGTAGTCTCAATGGGCATTATCAAGTAAAATGAATCAAAATGCCGAAATTATTTGCTTTGTAGATAATGATTTGGATGATCAATATAAATACGTACTACGCAATAGTGTTACTAATAAAGATCGAGCGGAAGATGACAGGTGTTAATTTTACTGAACTGAATACATTTATAAAAGAAAAAGATCAAAAGGATTTAATTTACCTTTTTAATATCAATTTCCTTCCAGCAAGAAACCCATACTTTTAGTACTAAATCATACTAAAATTATAAAATATGAAAGGAATTTAATTGAGTTTGCTTTAATAAAAGTATGGAAATAGTTGTAGTTAGAATGCAAGGTTAAAGAGTAATAGAAGTTTTTTGTTCTAAAAATACTCTACATTTTACTGCAGAAAAAGTTATGGATGAGGTCGATCATATTATAATAATTCATATTAAGCAAGTCTTTGTGCAATCTAGAGGAAGACACAGAATACTTATCTTTATAAAACTCATAATTATAAATTATCTTAGTAACAATTTCTGTTGGAAAAAATTTCAAATTGTTTTCCTTCTAACTTAAGCAGTATTGTTCAGCGAAAATGTTAAAGCTCCTAAGATGAAATGTGACAAAACAACATCACCTCTGTATTCCCCGAAGGAGTAGGCAGAGGTGCACATATAGTACACCCACATTTCGTCAGTTATGTTTTTGGGTCCCAATGAAATAGGGGGCGAGCCTATTGCCAGCAACCGGGCACAAATCCAGACTCCGTGCTGCCATTGAGAATTACTTAATGGAAAAACCCAGTAACACTTTGACCGACTCGGGATTCGAACCCAGGACCTCATGCTCAGCAGTCGCACTTAGCGACCACTAGACCAACGAGGCAGTCAAATTACTAAACACTTAAAACTACACGTACTTATTGAAACTTTTATAATTGGCCCAAGAAAATGATGGGTCATACAAAATTTAAACAAGAATTTATTGAAGTTTCATTTGATGGACATTATACATATATAATGATCATTAGTAGTTTGAAATAATTATTTACTTACAACCAAATTTTGTAATTAGTCATGTTGGCTCCAAAAATGAGTAAATGGGCTACAGATTTAATCCTGAATACTCCACAGTTTTGAATACGCAAAAATACGGGAGCCAATTTGTATTCTTAAATAAAAATCGGCTTACTCCGATGTAATCTTTGTTTTAGATATATTTTTTGTTCCGAAAATCTCATCGAAATTGCCTTTTGCGACTGAAAGGTAAATGGAAGCTTTTTCCATTTTTTCACCAATATGAATGTTTTGGATCCCTAGTGCACGTTGCAAGAGTGTATTTACATTTTGTTTTATGTGTATTTTCGACTTTATTATCATTTATCGGTGAAATGAAATCTTTGGATTATTCATCAGCCGGAAGACATCCACTGTTGAACAAAAGCCTCCCCCTGGAACGTTCTTATGTGAAAGTTATTATCTTACTATTGGTGTTGGCATTGTAGCCAGAAATTAGATTTTTGCAATAATATTGGTATATAGGCAAAAATTGCGATTCTTGTATCTACAATCATGTATAATAGAACATACTAATCAGTAAAATTGCGTATATGCATAATTTAAAGTATCAGAACGTGTTTTAGTCAAGAAAACCACGGATGGGACGGTAAACTAACTCGACGGTCCAACGACTTGGCATGGTGGGGTCACTATATGACAAAAATGGTCACCGATTCCAACTGATCTTGGTAAGCCAAAACTGTATAGCCTAGCTACGAACTTCACTATTGAAATACTCAAAGCAGATTGCTGGCTCAACCTGGCTGGCTGGTAGAACCTAATCCCATTGTTAAGCAACATTTTTTTTAAGAAAACATCGCCCCAACTGGCCTGTCGACTGGTAAAGAATGCCTTCGGCATTAAGTCCGCCTTTATACATAAAGTATTAAATAGATAAATAGAACCCTTAGCGCAGCAGTACAATCGCCTAACCACTGCACCAATCAGGTCGTCGAATATATTATTATTCAACTTCCGAAGCAGAGAACCTGAGTCGTATATCATTACTGAGTTTTTTGGTGTAATTGAATACTGCGGTTTGAGCTTCAAACTCAGGTAGCGTTGTAATTTTGGTTCGTGAAGAGTTGGATTCAATTTACCAAGCGAATGCATTTAGAACTGTAATAGCATTCAGCAATTTTGTACGTAATGTTTATTTTTTTATGATATTTATATACTAGTGGCTGCTCTTGTATGTACCATGAGTTACAAAAGCAAAATGACGACCTGATTAGCGCCGTGGCTAAGCGATTGGACTGCTGCGCTAAGGGTTGCGGGTTCGATTCCCGTACGGGGCAAAACTTTGTGCGAACCACAGATGTTTGTCCCGAGTCTGGGTGTTTGTGTATGTGAATATTTCATGTTTTTGAAACGCACCTACGATACAGGAGAAATTCCGAGTGTGGGGCGACGTTTTTTTTTAAATAAAAAAAAAAATAACAGAGTTGTCAAAAACTCAGGATCTGCCATAAACCATCGCGTTCACTGAATGCCGGATTTCAGATCATCGGGTTAACTTCTCCTTTCACTGTTAACTTGCCGAGTGGTGTCTGGTTTAGAATTGACCATCCCCTTTCCACCCGTGGGTGTCGTAAGAAGCGACTAAGAGAAAATCCAGAAGGTAAGCAGCAGCGTCTTTTGTAACTTCACCATCAATACTGCGATCCCTAAGCCGCTAGCCAAGCGTGGGGATTATGGCAACCCCTTCCTTTGCTTTAGGGGGACTTAGGCCTTTGTTTAACAGTGGACGTCTTCCAGAAGATGAAGATGAAAAAAAAACTGTCTACTCACAGTCCTGTTCCCAAGGTCATGGACTCTGCAGTTCAGTTGCGCCGTCTTCCCCACTAGGGCTGTCACATTCTTTGAATGTGGAACGTCAAAACGGGGACCTCGCTGTGTCAGCCCTAGGTCCACGTCGGTGTAGTCTAACTCAGGCACTCCATCTGTGCCGAGCCCATTTGTGTTGTCTGTGCAACCTGCAAAAGGAAAATAAAAATTATTTATTTACCTATATAATAAATAATTGAATAATTAAAATGTGTTTGGTATATTTTTACTTATAGGATCTTAATTTGAAGAGGTCAGATTTGACTATGTCACACCATTAAACCTTCATTTACAATATAACAGTTTTTACTGTTTTTGTCGTGACATGCCAATTGTCATTATTGTAAAACCTATATAATGTCTGACGACAAAACAAACACACCGATTTATGTTGATAAACATTATGATTTAGTATGATATAATTCACGATGTGCTTCCTTCTTTCACGCCTACAGAAAACAACAATTCTCACAGAACATTTATTATTAAACAAAGTATAATATGACGATCACACCTTCCACATAAACAAATATTCGTCTCAGCTTGTATCTGAGACGTGTGTCATAAATATTTGTTTCAAGTTTCAGTTCCGTTCCGGTGTTTAACTTTGAATGTGTGTGTACGTGATTTGTAAGAGTAATGGCGCCCGCGTGAATTGAATCTTGAGATTTGAGTGAGGTATGTATGAATGATTGTGTAACTAGAGATTACATAACAAACAATCAGTTAAAACTAGCAGGCTGTATTGTTGAAAAAATTACATATCGTGTTGAAAAAAAAATTACATGGCTAATCGATTGGTACGCTAAAAGTTCCGGGTTTGATTCCCACATTGGACAAGAAATAGTTTGATCCGAAGATACTTGTTCTAAGCCTGGGTTTTATTCGTTGCAGATGGTTTTTTCGAGCCAAACTTCAAAATACCCCATGCCATTAGTCCCAATGTAATAGGAGGCGAGCCTTTTGCCACTAACCAGGCTTAAATTCAGACTCTGTCCTGCTACTGAGAACTACCAAAAAAAAACACAATCACACTTGGCCCGACCCAGGATCTCGTGCTCAGCAATCGCACTACTACGCCTACCTTACATAATCAAAAGACCGAACACAATATAACTAAACTCCAGAACTTTAGATTCTTATAGCTTGGTATTTCAAAAGCGTATATAAAATTTCGCAGACGCAATTTTTAGTATCTCGACGGAATTTTCAGTGCAGCGCGGGAATTGGAATCGTGTTTCGTAATTGGCACACTCGTTACATACGGATAAATACCTGCAGAAGTGAACTTTGGTTGAAACAAAATTCGCTGCACAGTTTTTATAAGTGACGATTCTTTAAAAAAAATGTCTTTGTACTTAGGTACTGATAATTATTAGGTACGCCTTACCCGCTACATTTCGGGATAAAAAGTAGCCTATGTGTTAATCAAGGGTGTCAGCTACCTCATGATAATAATATTCTACAATTGCAAAACGTACCGTATCCAAGAGAAAATTCTTAGGTACGGCCACGGATTTTCAAAGTTATTAAGAATATTGTAAAATAAGTAGGAGATAAGTGAAAAATCTGAACAAATTTCCTGGGTACAAATGTAAAAAGTGTGTTACTTACGAAGCTCGTCACGTGGCAAGCAGGAAGGGAAGTTTGAGCACTTAAAACACCTGAACGAGCCGCGAACTTGTTCACTCCTTGGAAACTTTACTTCTTGTTTTAGTGATGTGATTACGATCGAATGGATATCGATAAGGAATTTATCGATTGACAGTTCGATATTTACTCAGAGTGTTTTTATATAAATCGAGATTAAACAGATTTATAAATCATGCTCGCTGGTCTAGTGGTTGTTAAGCGTGACTGCTGAGCTTGGTTCTGTGTTCGAATCCCGGGTCGCGCAGTGTTACCGGGTTTTTCTATCTGATATTCTTAGTAGCAGCACGGAGTCTGGAATTATGCCCAGTTGATGGCAATTTATTATTTTCCTTTATTTATTTGAACTTCATGTAAAATCTGTTTAATAATAGCAATATATTTAATGGAAAACTCGATAACAGTTTGCTTGACCTGGGACTCAAACCTAGGACTCATGCTTACCAGTCGCATTTAGCGACCTCTAGCCCAACGAGGCAGTTCGTTACCAAACTAGTGTACAAATTATTATTCTTTCAGCATTCGACTAAATTATCGACTAAATAGTATTCTGGGCACATCACTACCCCATTTAGATTGTACAATGTCATTTTTCAAACGACGTAATTATTTGAATTTCTCACGTAATAGCTGTAAATCTTGTAGAGAACACAAAGAAATTCGAATTTCGTATGTAAATGACATTTTAATGAAGCAATGTCGGGAAGCGACGCTAGTATTCTTTGTCAACTCTTTTACTAACTAGTTCATTGGTAGTTAGGTGTCTATTTTGTTACCTTAATTGCAAAAAATTTCAGCATTTAAAACGAAGTGGAGTTAATAACAGATCATTTTTTTTATTTTTACTTTCTCGAGTGTTATAATACAATAGTCGTCATTGCCCTATTTTCAAATCCTACAAACTAAATTAAAACGACTTTTTAACATCCGATTGCAATGTAATTTTGCATAAACGGGTTTGGTGATAATACAATATTATGGTAGGTACTTTTGAGCTGATCTGATGATGGAGTCAGAAGATGGTCATAGGAACTCTGTGAAAAAATGAAGCAATCCCACCGTGTTAGGCTTGTTTAATCCATCTTCACTAGAACTTTGAGCCTAGCTGGTTTAAAAGCTTGTGTTAAAATTTTAATATTATTTTGATTTTATTATATCACACGAGGGACCTATTATTTTTGTCTTGATATCAATGTTATAGCCATCCTGTAATATTAAATGAAACGTACAACTTATTGCTAGCAGTAATAGAAATGAGTGCTGAAGTTCAACGTAACTCAATAAATATCAAAGTGACAGTTTCTACAGAGAAACGTCGCTGTTGTCAACAAAAACCAAATTGCTTTATAACTGTGACTGACTAGACGACAAAATTCTAGTTCTTTAGTTCTATTACCCAAAACTGTTTGACACTTGTAAATTCATTATCATCATCAGCCTATTACAGTCCACTGCTGGACATAGGCCTCTCCTATGGGATGCTACTGAGCTCGATCTTCGGCCTTCTACTTCCAGAAATACATGCATAATATTATAATCACGCACGTAAGAAACGGGTAGGCAGTGGTGTTCACCTTTGTCAGGAGCGTCTACACCAAATGTAGCCAATAAATACTTAAAGTATCACCTATTGCCAAAAATGGTAGGCAGGGAATATGGATTTCCATTTGCTACTATCCTGGCATACATTTGAAGCCTTGTTCTCATTCAAAGCTCTTTATAAAATAAACCGAAATTAGCGAGCTTCATTGAAGTTTATACCAGCGCTAAAAGAAAAATATAATTCTTAATGCAACTATTGTGTATTACTTTCTTTCTCATATACAACATAACGCTTGTTTTTTGCATTTGCTCGTATATTAACGGGGTAGGCCGAAGTAAACACATACACTGACAATTACCCAGACATGTTATAGGTCAACAACTATGTATAGTTAACAGTTTCTTCATAATTACTTTATGAGATTTGCTCCTGTATTATGTGTTATATCACATCTGCCGCCCGCTCCCCCGCAAAAAAACGCTCGACGAATAGAAATCGATGACATAATGTTTCGACTATGTTATCGATGACATAATTATGTCAAACCCATAATATTTATTATTCTATCCTATTTTTATTCGTCAAAAGTTTTGCCGCTTGTCTAGAAGGCAAATTCCCTACAATTTACCACAAGGTTTCGCTATACTTTGAACCGTCTGTATATAAAACCGTGTTCATTGATTACGGAATACCTTAGCTTACATAATATGAGCGTAATGTTATTCGCTATTTTATTAAAGTTTTAACGTTTCGCGCATGCGTACGATACCATGTAATTATTGAATAACTTTGCATACAAAGTGTACCAGACTGTAATAAAGCCTACACTGGGAAAATTACTCCGTACATTCTTTATTACATGCATTTATGTTTATAGACTAGAGTTTAACGATTTAATAGGTTTGTAATATGCCCGCCTCTAGTGTTCGCTAAGCGCGGATTTGTGCCCGGTTGATGGCAATAGGCTCGCCCCCTATTACATTGGGACCTAAAAACATAACTGGCGAAATGTGGGTGTACTGTATGTGCACCTCTGCCTACCCCTTCAGGGAAAACAGGCGTGATGTTATGTTACGTTATGTAATATGCCTGCCTCGTTGGTTTAGTGGTCGCTAAGCGCTGGGTACGAATCCCGGGTCGGGAGAAGTGTTAATCCTCAGTAGAAGTCTGGACCTAAAAAAAAATAAAACATAACTGGCGAAATGTAAGATAAGATAAGATAAGATAAAACTTTATTCGTGAAACACTGTAGGTGTACTATTATGTGCACCTCTGTTTACCCCTTCGGGGAATACAGGCGTGATGTTATGTTATGTTGGAAGTCTGGATTTGTGCCTAGTTGATGGAGTTGGCTTGCCCCCTGTTACATTGGGACCTTTAACATAAGGCAAAATTTTACCAGCAGCTTTGTGCATCGAAAACGACTATGGCATCACTCGTATGATCGTATCGTAGTGAAGTCTAGCCTAATAGCTATAGAAGTGTGGTAACTGGGGGTGTCCCGTGGCGGCGCGGGCAGCTGAATATAAACCCGGATCCTTACCCTAGCACTACAACAACCAGTTCTAAACCATTGACGTTTTAACCTCTAACCCAGCACAACAATATTAGAAACATAACAAGAGTTTTTGTGTTATTAAAATCTGTATTCGAAAATTTAGAATCCAGAATCCTGTGAAACGGATTATTTAATAAATGTTCGCTAACACATTATCCCTTTGACAATCTGTCAAACAAATTAGCTTGGGTACTCTCAAATTATTTGTCAAATAGTTCGCGCGCGCCTACGTCGCTCGTGACATCTACATTTAGGCACGCACATCGTGTTATACATATCTTTTATTCAATTTGTATATTGTTTTAATTCAATTCGTGTGCTCTGAACCCGTCCCTTGTCACACAATTATTTTCTCATAACGAGCTCAGTTGTACCAAGAACTTTTGATGAGATTTCTACGAAATTACTTACTGTAATTGAAACTAAAGAACCGTAATACAGTTCATCAACTTTTTATGTTATGCACAATCATGTTTAATATATGAGCCGCAATTCCGGATGCGAGAGCAAATCCTGCCCCGGGCAAGAGGCGCGAAGCAGGAACACCGTGGTGATTTAACCGGGTAAAAGTTGGTAAACCCCGCCTCAAGGCAAAGGGATCCATGAAAATTCTCCCACAATAAAAAAGGAATATTCATGCCTACAATTATAATAATAACCCAAACAAACAACATGGAGATAATTCAAAAGCTGGGCAAAGAAACCGGGTGGAAGCGTACGAAGGGAGGATAACGTGACATTATCCGAAGGACTAAATTACATTCTGTCATGATCCACTTTAATCAAGACTTCGTTCCCATTAACGGACGTTCCAGAAGATTCCTCTTTATATTTGATGAAAAAAATAAAAAGATGGAAGACACGACGGGGCCAAATGGTCTAGAGACAATTGTGTGAGATTTGGATAGTATTGGAGGCTGTGATCTTTAATGGCAGCTGTTATGGGATGAAGACGTGAAATTGCGTGAAGGGTCCCCTATGGAAGGAAACTCCTCGGCTCATGTGAAAGTTAATTAAGGCGAATTGTTATCGAGCTGAGCCGAATTGGTTTTAAGCAATGGGATGGAACCCTTACGTGTTTATGGAATTTTTCGGTCTCGACATCTTCCATTTCAACTTGTGTTCGGTCAAGGTCAGTTTTTGCTTCATCAAGACATAAAAATGTATGAGCTTTTTATATTCGTATGGCACGATGTCCGTGTAATAGTGGCTGGCATTGAGGATATGAGCCAACTTTACATTGTTGGAATTTCAGCTTGAGCAAACTTTTTTAATGTGAACTACCTTCGTCGTGGAAAACTGGTAGAACTACGAGTTTTAATTTAGCTTTATAAATGTTAAACAGGTTACTTTTAATACTTCCATTAATCTCGCAAATTGGTCCAACATAATTATATTTTTCAAGTAATCCCAATTTTCGGCGTACAAATAAAAATTTAAAATTATTACGTATCTTTTTCTTCTTTACTAAATGTGGCTTGAATGGAATGCTTTCATTAGCGTTAATTGCTTGGCATTCCAATAAATGAATTTTAATCGATTTCATCGACATTTTAGAAGCTAAATTAAATAGTGGTTTTATTAATAGTTTCCTTTGTATTACTTGAGTTCAAATGAATTAATATGAAGAATATATGGCTGTAGGCTTGCAAACTACATGGTTAGTAATGAACAGAATTTAATTGTATGGACTTCTTGAAAAGATCTTATTCTATCTATAAGGTTTCCAATATTATTCAGTAAAGATTGGATACCTACTGATGTTTTTAAAGACTTCTATACAGGTAACAAAATAGTAGTATTTATCAAATTTCTATACCACGTTTTAATATTCCTGTTCCCATTTCACAGCCTCAATAGTACTCGTGATAAGTCCTAGCAGGACGTTGGTGTCGTTTGTAATGCCCTTAGGTTAATCGCTGCCTTTCTACTGAAGGGGCGCCCTAAATGCTCTCTTTCAAACGACCGTACACGCCCTTAAGAGACGTATAGTTATGTGCGTACTTATTTGTAGTATTAGAATTTCAGATTTCAAATTTGTATTTTGCCCAACATTTTTTCCTCAGTAGTTATGTACCTAAAGCTACACCTGTATTTTTCTATGGGAACGCAGGTATTGCTAAGTGGTATCCGGTTTAGAATTGGTTACCCCCTTTCCTCCCGTGTGTGTCGTAAGCGGTGACTAAGCGAAAACCCAGGAGATGGGCAGCAGCGTCTTCTGTAATTTCAACAACAATATTGATCCACAAGTCGCTTACCAAGCGTGTGGATTATGGCACCCTCAACTTTAAAGAGGAGGCCTTTCGTTAAGTATTGGACGTCCTCCGATTGATGGTGATGATATAGAAGTATTGTTGAACCTACATTTGTTACTTATTAGTAGTCTTAAAAAGTAATAGGATGCGATCCTTTAGCCATTGTACCATGTGTGCATCGATACGTTTATTAATACATACTGTATTATATGTTGCGTACATGGACCAGTACTGAGTTCGTTGAATTCTACCATTCGCCTACCCTTAATGGAATTGTATTCTTAATCCTACTCGCTATGAGTCCATAATAATTCTGCCTGCACAGTTTCTGTTTTCACTTTGCAAAATATTTTGTTTTTATTATACTTTATTGATCCGATTGCTTTGAAGCTTTCTGGATTAAAACCTGCATGTAACTCCTTTGTGTGATTTACATGCAGGTTTTTACCACAATTTTGTATTCGAATCTTACTTTTTCGATATTATAACATGCTACTACTTCAAACTAGGGTATAGGATAAACTACTGCAGAGGGGCTTACTAGTTTGGTAAAAATGATAAAAATGTTTGTTGACTTTATATAAAACAAGAACTTAGAAGCATTAGGAGTGATCCACGACTGAATAAAGTTCTCCCTTTCAATTTCCAAATACTGCAAGCTGGAACTAGTAGCTTGCGTTCGAAAAACTGCTACATTTAACCACAGAAACCTGATAAGCACCTTCTCACAGTATATATTAGAGGGGGAGATCCAAAAAACTTAAAACATAGAGCTGCAAAAACTAGGACCGTCACTTCCAATCGATCTGGTTGCGAGAAAAACTGATATCCATCAACCGACTAGCTCTGATGTCCAATCACTTATCTACGTCACAACCGTTCAGTAATCCTCTTCCATAACAAAACGTCCCTGTTTCATAAACGCAATTTGCTAAGAATTGAAAATGATTTTGAAACGAAAAAATATGTCAGATTTCCGGCAATGCCGTCTCAATAACAAAGACTCGCTTATTGAAGGCTCCAAACGAGGTCGGCTGCGAAAAGCTTAAGCAAACGACTATTTCATGCCGCTAACGACTGACAAAGAATTTGGGTGGGATTAGATGTCGTATTACGTCACAAGTTTACGTAAGCCCTGTTTTAAACGCTCCCGTGATCAACTAAATGCTTTGCTGCAATGACGAGCCCGGTGACTGGTAAATGTTTTTTTTTAAACGTCGCCCCACAGGATTTCCCCTGTATCGTGGGTACGTTTTACAAACATGAAATATTACATACACAAACGCTCAGACTCGGTACGAAGATGTGTGGGTCTCACAAATGTCGTCCCATGCGGGAATCGAACCGCAAAATAAGCTATTAGACTCCTAGGGCGCAACCCTTAGCGTAGCAGTCTAATCGTTTAGAAGACAATACAATTATATATTAGGGTTTGAACTTGCGAACATTGACTTTGCAGTCAAACGGTGATACCACTCGGCTATCAGTGCTAGATACAGGCAGTGCACCTCGCACAGGGAGCAAGCCCGATACCACTAATGCAGGAATCCAATCACTTAGCCACAACGCCAATCGGGTCGCAGACGGCACTTAAAAAACAATACACAGCGATCTAAATGCGTGTGACTGAAGCGCCCCTCGCGGTTAATTTTAGAACTAGTTCCAGACATAGCAACCAGACGCAGATATTAGGTTTATATGTAAATAGGCTGAGACAATGACTCCATTAAATCGGGGTTAGGCTTGATCCACCCAATCGACCGCTTTACAGAGTGGATGGAAACTTCGGGAATATTCACAGGTCTGCTTATAACTACGGATTGGAATAGGTATTTTAACTATTCATAATTGGATGCTAGTTGAGACTAGTCTGCTCTATTTGATCGATAATATTGGATGAGAGTAACACGATTTAGGGTGTCATAATTGGCAAGTTGAAGCTCTATGCGTACAGTATAAGGGCTTGAATTAAAATGTAGACATATTTTTTTATTGGATAATGTAATGAAAGCTTCTAGAAATATAATTAGAAAAACTATATTATTTTTGGTTTAGAAAAATATGAAGATCAAATAAGGTATTTTATTCCAGTAATTCATTTATTCTTATTATTCATATAATATTTTACAAAGAAGATTTGTGCCCGGTTGATGGCAATAGGCTCGCCCCCTATTACATTGGGACCTAAAACATAACTGGCGAAATGTGGGTGTACTAAATGTGCACCTCTGCCTACCCCTTCGGGGAATACAGGCGTGATGTTATGTTATGTTATGTTATTTTACAAAGAATTAGCATTGCCATTCAACGTGGCAATGCCGCCAGCCTTTTGGGATCCCTACCAGTCGACAGCGATGAGGAGGAATACTTTGATGCATAATTTTTAGTTTTCATTTTTTCTTTTGTATATTGTTGTATATTTATTTTTTAACGTAGACTATAGTGTGTAGATAAGTTCCAGTAATAATTTAATAATATATTCTCAGCTGACATATTTTTCTAATTGTACGAGTAAGTGGCGAAAAAACTGAAAAGTCTCATTTTTTTCAAAGACTTGTTGAAATGTTCGTGTCAAAATGATGCTAAAGGGGTGGGTACATCTGCATAATCCAGTCACTAAACAACCGGTATCAGTGCTCCGTGTGTGAACATAAATACAATATTCCCTCACCTGTGCGGCTGACTAGTGCCAAAGCGCCAAGCGCCGTGAAGAGAAAAGCCGCAGACATCGCTAGTTCACGTGTCCATGCATAATCCCACTTTCACGGCTCAAAACACCCTGTATAGTGTACACCAACCACCTTGTATATCACGGCCTGCGAACAAAAATACACTCTATTAATATTAACGTACAGTCTATTTTTAGTTAAACATGTGTAGAGAATTCGTTGTTAGATTTTGAGTTCTATTGTTTGGTGTTTAGAGTTGAATATTCTTTGGGTTGTTGTTGGAGTGGAGTGCCTATGCGTACGGTAAGGATATAACGCTGTTTATAGGACGCCATGAATACAGTATGCGTCGTGTGATCAACTTTTTAGTTTGTAAATAGGATTTTTATGTCACGCGATTCGCATTTTCGAAATATTAAGAAATGTGAGTGCTTTAGCTTTAACTGAGACCTCGTACAAGTAAATAAGCGAAGGTTTAAGTTATGATATAAATATTGAATCGCAGTTACTAGGAATAAAGTCAACTGAGCATTTAAATTTTTAAATATACCATTGTTCTTGTTATCGTATGGTTGATGAATAATCTGGTGGCATTTTAAACCCCCTATAGGCCTTTGACAAGGCGTTACACACTGTTGAAAAATCTCAGGTGTACTGGTTTCATTCCTGATTTCCTTTACCATTTTAGCAATTGGCAACTAATTTATAGTACGCACATGAATCCAAAAAGTCATAGGTACGATTCTGGGTGTCTCAGCAGTAATTTGTTAACATACGGTCCGTTTTAGTAAACAAGTTTTACCAACAGACGTAATATATTATATTAATTTATGGACCCGTAGTTTTGTGGATATTAACATGAAACGTCTTCAAGAATTTATTGGAAATGTGTAGACACTTTTCCGTCTAATGTTTCTGCGGAGAAATGTAGAGAGCAACTACTTTTTAGTCTGGAGAAGAACTTAACTGCAAAATTGTTAGGCGTTATTGTTGTTTTTGGTTTTGCCAGCAGATAATTTTGAGCAACGACCCAGAGTTTCATCCTCATCATTAGCCAGAAGACGTCCACTGTTGGACAAAGGCCTCATCCTTAAAACATCCTACAATAAACGACAACAACATAAAAACTTACATATTTTACCAACTGTCTTTAGTAAAACCTAGCATTTACCAAACTGTCGTGGCGAAAATCCGACAAATCGTCATACATTATAAAAATTCCAACCATAACAAGTTACTTCAACCAACCAACGTTAGTAAATCTGCGAATTTACTAGTAAAAGCTAGGATTTACCAATACTCGAACTCTTACAGTAACATATATAAAGATAGAATAATATGCTCCAATGCATAACAACGCAAATGCATAACAAAATAGTCGCGGTTGCCTAGTGGTTAACATACCAGATTTGTATGCACAAGGTTGCAGGTTCAAACCCGGCAAGTATCAATGTGACTTGATGTGATTCTTAGTTATTCTAACACACCACTGACTAACGGCGACGGAAAACATCGTGAGGAAACCTGGATCTAATTTTCAGAAATCGTCCGCGTGAGCTAGCGTGGTGATTAATGCTCAATCCTTCTCGGTACGAGAAGAGGCCTTTGCCCTGCAGTGGGACAGTTATTGGCTGTTATTATATTATATAAAGCATAACAATGGTAACACAACTTATGTACAGCATATTTTATGTACATTGTACAATGCCATATCAAACAACAATTTCTAAGGTTTCGCTGCAAATCAAACTAAAGAAGTCCAAACATATTCCGGGAACTCGTTCAATCATAACTTACAAGGGCTCTCAGTTGTTTCCGTAAACAAATATAACCAATAGTTTCCGACAACAAAAAACTAATGATCGATCCACGGTGTATTTATAGAGCCATTGAAAGGGACCTGTCCGGGGCACCACGGGTGAATGGGGGCCCTAATGAGTTTATTCAATAGGAATAGACTCCAATGGGCGTTAAGCGGGGTCATTATGTAAAAAAGGGGCTATAAACCAACCAAACGTTTGGGTCGAGTTGCTGAAATTGAGAATTTAATGGTTACCGTACTGATCTGAACGTAAAATGTGTATGGCTTATTAATCTGCCTCCGTTTGAGTAAAGCGGAATTGGTGGGGATTGACCGTCGTATAACATGAATGACGGTCTTTAACCCATCTCGGTATCATTTGGGAATTAATGATCATCTGGCCTAGAATACTCTTCCCGCTTGCATAGATAGGAGAGGGTGGAAAGTAGAATACATTCCTGAACTAGTATGGTTATGCCATAAATATTCCAAATATTCCCCATTGGGGTAGGCAGAGGTGTACCTATAGTACACCTACATTTTACCTATTATGTTTCCATTTTATATAACTTACAGGCTGATAACGTTTTGAAAAGCGAGACGCTGTATGACACTGCGTGTAGCAGCGTCTCGCTTCCACATCGTAAACTGTCCTGCTTTGAAAGTTCATGGTAAGGGGGCAGGACATCGAATTTTTCATTTATTGTCTTCAGAAACATTACCTCAATTGAACTTGATTTCCCAAACTGTTATGGTTATGCAAATGGATACAAATAACAAGGTTTTGGTAAGCAAAGGACCAAACTATTACAGTTGAGTACAATTCAAACCAAACTTGTGATTTTAGTTCGAAGCTATGAATAATGTCTTCAGGATGGCTTGTTCGGTTACCAAATGTAATTAGCTCTTGATATAAATATTAAGAACATAGTTTTTTTTTAATTGATAAAAGAAACTTGAAACATGATGGACACGAGCGAGACTCGAACCCGCGAGTTTCGCCGTACCATGGCGCGCAACATTGTTTTTGTCTTTGGATAAAGATACATAAAAATTTACAGGTTCCTCTGAGTAGTTAGTCTATTTATTCCAAATACATTATATATTGTTGGCACAATCCAACGGCCACGAGGCCGTTCTAACTAAATAAATAGGTATTCAAACCTACTTATCGTATGGTTGATGAACAACCTGGTGTCAGAGTTTAAATCGCCTCTATGCCTCTGACATGGATTCACACACTATTGAAAAGTCTCTCAGGTGTGCCAGTTTCCTCAAGATGTTTTCCTTCGCCGTTTTTAGCACGTTAATTCGAAAAGACATTGATGCATGGGTTTGAACTTGCGACCTTTGACTTGGCAGTCCAACGGTCATACCACTCGGCTATCAGTGCTATGTTCAATGGTATTCAAATGACTGTAAAGCCTTAACTTACAAATCCAATCTATATCAAGATCCAATGAATCATAGGGGTCTTTAAGAATATCCAATTTCCAAAATTAAAAAGTGAATTATTATTTGCCCGGGTTGGGACACCTTCTAACCTTTCCAAGTCATATGAACTTTTGATAATCATATTT
Organism: Abrostola triplasia; assembly: GCA_946251915.1. Classification (NCBI taxonomy): domain Eukaryota; kingdom Metazoa; phylum Arthropoda; class Insecta; order Lepidoptera; family Noctuidae; genus Abrostola; species Abrostola triplasia. The sequence continues at coordinate 1,097,176 of OX276437.1, forward strand.
AAAATCTTGTTTCCATTCTGAAGGACTCTGCGTTAGAGGTCTAGCACAGAGAAAGCCATTAATCACGTTACAAGCAAAATTTAATTAGTGCTAACATTCAAATCTAACTAATTAAGTTTTGAAAAAAATATTCTATTTTAATTATTTTCAGCTAGAGTTTTTCATCAGCTACGATGAATGGGAGATACAAAAAGTGTATGAGCCGAGTGTTAATGAGACAGTTGAAAGACCTCAAACATATTCTGGCTTAATAAGAGTAGTTGAAGAGGTCAGGTCAAGAGCACTCGACATGTATGAAGAATGTGTGTGGCTTGAATAAAGCAGTGACAAGATTGTGGAAAGCGAAATTCGGTAGCTACATACATACATACATAAAGTCACGCCTGTTTTCCTGAGGGGTGACTAAACCTGTATAATTTTGATTTTTTGCAAGCATTTGGTGTAGGATTTGATTAAATTTTCTATATAGATTATATGTTTTTATTGTGATCTTTCATATTAGAAACGGTTGTCTTGAGAAAGAAAAAAATTATCAGACATTTGTATATTTGGAACGCCAGGAATTTCACCTGATTAGTAGATGTGTGGACAAACATATGTGGATCATAAAAATATTGAATCAATCGCTTAGCCGCTCTGCCAATCCGTCGTTGGGATTACCAAGTTTTACTTAGCCTTTGTCTAACTGTGATGGGCTCGCCAATCTTCGGCTTTCCAGAAATGGCAGGTGCATACGTCACACAGAGCTACAAACCCAGTTACTGGAAGACAGGTATACGGGTTTTCAATTATTTTTCTTAGGACCCAACATTTAATGATTTTTGGGGACTTAGACAGAGGTCTCTATATGCAAGAAGCTTTCACCCATTCAAATTCGCAGATCAAGTTATCCACAGTAGCTCCGAGGTTTCCGTCCCTCTCAATAGTTCCATAACCCATTGTTTCCTTAACAAAGAAAAAATCCAACTGTATAATTACGTCACCAAAAGGAGGCAGAGAAAACTTGATAGCACTTTGACCGACTTTGGATCTATTTTTTCTCACTGTCCAAGAGTTGGGAGGGAGCCAAGGGGAGGGGAAGTCGATGGCTCCAGTTAGTTCATTAAGTAAACTATAAGTGAACCAGAAGTGGAGTAGTTGGACTTGGATAGGCAATCGATCACGGGTAACATTTTAACATTGTTCCTGGACTATTTCTTCTGACTTCATTGTTTCATCCTAAGTTATTTCATTGAATAATCAAGGATCTTTTTTTCTTAATTAAATGTGTTTTTTTAAATAGACGTCGCCCCACTTGGAATTTGTTCTGTGTCGTGGGTGCGTTTCACAAACATGAAATATCACATACACAAACACCCAGACTCGGGACAAACATCTGTGGTTCGCACAAAGTTTTGCCCCGTGCGGGAATCGAACCCGCAACCATTACCGCACCAGTCCAAACGCTTAGCCACTGCACTAATCAGGTCGTCGTTTTAATAAAATCTTACAGCCGCTGGACTTAGAACCAAGTGGTATGACCGTTGGACTGTCATACAAAGGTCACAAGTTCAAACCCCGGCACTCACCAATATCTTTTTGAATTCCTGTGTAGGTAGACATCGTGAGGAAGCCGGCACACCTGACAATTTTTACAACCATATGTAAAGCCATGTCAGAGGTCTTCAGGTGGTTTAAACTCAGACACCAGGTTGTTCATCAACCATACAAAAAGGAAACCATAGAATCGTTATAGCGAATGATGTTATATTTATGAAAATAACATTGTTTAGTTCTACACACATATAAATAATAAACAAACACAAAAATTATTCCCAAAAATAATAACTTGATTTTTTTCTCACACAAATAAAACAACATAACACAAACTTACATATTCTTATATACGAAGGATCAAACACTTCAATGTTTATATAATGTAATTAAGATCCCCAATTATCCCAGAATCACCGACCAAGATAACGCGAAACAAGAAAATATTAACAAAATATATCATGTTCATAATCCCCAAATAAGGGGGTTTGATGACTAGCAGATGGCAACTTACAATCCCAAACTCCCTCGCATCTAGGAACCGTAGACTTCATGTACTAACCTCATTTCAGGCAGATTTTTTTCATTTGGCAACACATTTTTTCCCTAAATCACAACAGGACGTAACATACGAGGCTATTTCGTATTTAAAAGACTGGCAACATATGGTCCGACCCTTGAAATTGAATCCAAGACCGCAATTACGAGAGCATTGAGCTAATAAATGGGATCCAAGAACTGAATAACTAGATTTTTTGTGCTGATTTTGGGATCAAAGCGTTGCTTATAAGCCCCAGCTGTTTCAATTCTACACACATTATGAGACATATAATATTAATAGGTTATTAAGAGGCTTCCTCGCTTTGATGATTATTGCAGAAATTTTAACATATAGCCCCCGACGAGCATGTATGAGGAATGTCTAGTGGTCGCTAAGTGCGACTACTGAGCAAGAGGTTCTGGATTCAAATCCCGAGTAGAGCAGTGTTATTGAGTTCTTCTATTAGGTGATTCTCAATAACAGCAAGGACTCTGGATTTGTGGCTAGTTAATGGCAATAGGCCGACATTGGGACCTACAACATAACTGGTGAAACGTAGGCGTACTAATTGTGCACCTCTAGCTACTCCTTCAGGGAATATAGGCGTGATGTTATGTTATATTAATGTTTTTATCATATAGAGGCTTTATGTCAGCTTTAAACTTTTATTTTTAATGGCGTTTGTAATTTGTTTTTAAAACCTTAAAAAGTTATGCAAGGCAGGCTTCTAATTCTGATGATAAAACATAACATAACATAACATCACGCCTGTATTCCCCGAAGGGGTAGGCAGAGGTGCACGTATAGTACACCCATATTTCGCCAGCTGTTTTTTTTTTAGGTCCTGATTAGGACCTAATTCTGATGATAAACGTGTCAAAATTAGATTGTATAATGGCAATTCCATTACACCTATAAAAACCATCATGCTAGTAACACCATGGGATCTAAATGCCCGGTTTTCTTCGTTGAAACACGAGCAGAAATTAAACACAACAAAGTATTGCATCCAAAACATCTCTTTGTAGGTAAGTTCCGCAGCATCTTCTCCGTTGTATCTCTGACTTCCAAACAAGCAGGGTTAAAGTTTCAAATTGAGGGCTTTGGACAATGGAGACAAAAAGTTTCGCTGAAAAGATTGAATAAAGACGAAGAACTTGGATTGAATTTGAGGTACCATGGTGGAGAGGTGTACCATTGAATGGTTCGATTACTTTTTAATTTCCAATTTGACTCTATCAAAATATTTTGTGACTAATCTTAAATTACTTTAAATTGAATGTAAAATATTCTGGAGTTGGTTATAAATGTATATATATATCTATAGTAATAAATCTTAGTGTATCCCGAAGAGACGTCATCACCCGCCGGAAGACGTCCACTGTTGAACAAAGGCCTCCCCCTTACGTACGGGCGTTGCCATAATCCCCACGCTTGGCAAGCGGCTTGGGGATCGCAGTATTGGTGGTGAAGTTACAGAAGACGCTGCTGCCCATCTTCTAGATTTTCCCTTAGTCGCCTCTTACGACACCCATAAGATGGTGAAGATGCAACCAACTAAAATAAATACAACGCTATAAGAAATGAATACTAGGCAACAGTTACGTCCCCCTTTGAAAATTCGAAAATGTCTTATTTGGGACATTTTTTCAACCAACGATTGGCTAGCGCGAGTGACGTTTTACATGCGCGCGCAAGTGTCACGTCTGCATGAATGTTAATCAGTCGTCAATACGTCTATCAGCAATACTGAGAAGTTTACTACGCGTTGTCTACGACGTACCTGACAGCTACGAGATCGTAGCAATCAGCTACGTAATTCCTTAGGTCATCGAACCCGTCTTGGCGTCTGTTTGACCTGTTTATAGATTGCTAACACTACGCTACATGAAGATCGTTTTGTCATTACAATCTGTAGGTCCCCTAAAATATACCACGGAAATATATAATATTATATATTTATAAGTATATTTTGGGAAGATATTAGCGTTGAAGACAAAAATAAATATTTCGACTGTCTCATTGGATTAGTTGTTGAGCATAAGGTCCTGGATTCTAATCCCAAGTCAGGCTTTGAGGTTTTCTATAATATACCTAATTGTGTGTGGTAAAATGTGGCAATAGGCTCACCCTCTACATTGGGACTTATAACATAACTGGCGAAATGTGGGTGTTCCTTCAAATACCTACTTTCAAGTACCTTCTAATTTTCAATCTAGCTGATAGTGTTATACTATTAGTAAAATTTAGGAAAAGATATTTCATCTTTATTACCAAACTTATTTATTTAACCTGCTTAAGGTTTATTTCTCCCTTAGGGACCCTAACGTCAACCCGTGATATACGGACCTTGGATTTGGCAAGCATCTCGCAGATATGTTGTGCAATATTAAAATATTTCCGCTTTTTGCCAAACTGGAGTACTCTCTGCTTCAGAGGGAAATGTGATTTTGTGTTATGAATATAAAAATGAATGTGTGTACTTTGTTCGGAGGGTATGCTTCTGAAACTAATACTGTGGAGTGGCAAGTTCTGTTTATGTTCGCTTGTACTAAGCAACGACTAGTTTGTAGTATGTGGATGGAATTTTATTTTCTTGTTCTCGAATATTAAGTTTTGAACTGGACGGCAACGCTTTGTACACTGATTGTTTGCTTATAAACGTTATATTAAAAATTGTATGGTACAGAAGTTTGTATAACTTAAAAATGGATAGGAATTTCTCCTGTATCGTGGGTGAGATTCACAAACATGAAATATCATAGACACAAGGACCTAGACTCGGGCCAAACATGCGTGAATCACTGAATACAATTGAAGCTGAAACCTTTGGGAGCAGTAGTCCAATCGCTTAGCCACTGCACCAAGCAGGTCGTCAAAGTATATTGTGAAACCAGTGTACTATTTTTTTAATAACTTATGTTTTAATCGTTACTACTACATATTTGAGATTCAATCTGCAAATCGTGATAGTTGAATATTTTCTCTTCTTGAACTTTAACTATGATTTTTTGGATACAACTATTGCCAATGATTTTTTTCTGGTCTACTATTCTATTTTATACCTCTTGGTATAACACAACTTATATATTTTTATCTTTGACTTGTTCTAAATGGCTTATCACGCTATTACAGTATAGAAAAGATCTTTTGAATTTATTGCTTCAAAAATTTTCCGTTGCCAATACTGCATTTTTATTCCAAAACAGCACTTTAAAAATTAAAATTAAATATGTTTATTTCATCACTTATTTTGTTTTACATAATATAATTTGGACCATCCTTTTACGCAAGGATTTGTGATAGGATGTTCCACACTTCCCGAAAAACTTTAGCAAGAAAATATAATCTATTTTGTACAAATATATAAATTAAGCTTGCTTGAACCCTTGACTTTATACATCGATTGATCTTGTAATCTATTCAATCGTGAAGTCCTCAAAACGTAAAGGTATTTTCAAAATTCAGCAACTATTGGAAACTTGGAGTACCTAGCTCAAGAGCAGTTTGTTCCAATATACAACGCTCAAGCGACAATCCAGTGCTTAAGACCGTTAAATCTTCAAAGAAGCTATTACTTTAGTGTTTGGATCTAGGCGCTTACTTTGTTAAGACGCAATATTCGAATAGTTTCATAAATATTATTTACTAGAAGATTGGATCTGTGCGTAATATCATTTGGGCTCTCAATGAAAACCAGCGTTATATTACTACTTATCCAGTATTGCATAAGCATTGAGGGTACCATTTGGCGCAACAAATTTATAGCTTTAAGGTACTTTTAATGTTTTACTATAATAACTTTTGTGAGTGTTATCCATATTATTTACTATATATTCCGGTTATACTCACGGGTGTATTCGGGAATGCCCGACTAGTTTCGGTCTAGACTAGTCGCGAGGCGAACTCAGCTCGGCTCGCGACTCTGCCGCGTAACCAGCTCATGAATAAGGGCTCCGGTCGAGTCCAAAACTAGTCGGACATTCCCGAATACACCCGTGAGTATAACCGGAATATATACGAGTAGTAAATAATACTTTTAATGCGTTTTTTTCATATACGCCTGTTTTTGTTTAGCCAATTTTAATATATTTTATTGGAGCTAAGGATTATTTTAGTACTCTGTAAATTCTGATGGTTCAAAATATTGTCTTGAGAGTTTTGGATGGATAAGAATAGTTATTTTTACACGACTGCCGAAAAGGAGTGTAATGATTTCATGTATGGATGTGAGTTTCTTTATTCCACCGTTACTTCTGAATGCTTGAACCGATTTTTATTATTGGTGCTGCAAAACATTTTATTCATTGAATGGAACTGAGGAATTGTATACTCTGTAGGTTCTGATTGCGTTATATATTGTTCTGAGAATTTGAGATGGATATTTTTTCCAAATTATTTATTGGCGATGCCATATATTTTTAATTAAATGGTGTGGTAAAATGTCCTGTCAACCTACCTGTCCACAATTATTAATTGGATTGATTAATTGATTTAGATCCAAACGTAAACTAAGCTTCTAAATCCCCAATTGAAATAAGGAAGAAACACGAACCCACGATCAAAATTAACTTCATAAATAAAGACGCGAATCTCTCAATTGGTCTCCCGAGCATCCTAAATAAAGAAAATCTCCAATGCAATACAGTCAGGAACTAAATTTTAAAAGATTTCTTTTAAAATACTCGTTCCCCGCAATCCATCTTGCGTCTAATCCTCCTTTTTATAAAAAGCATCAATTGGCGGGTAAAATTAAATTCCCCTTTTGCTTTTCTATCGCAATTCAAGTGCCTCAATGCAATCACGAGGTACTGAGATTCGATTCCCGGAACAGACAAGCGGAATCTTTATCTCCGTGGAAATAAATTAGTTTTAGTTGTTGTGGTTCCGTCGGATGAAATGAAATGTCAATGGTATTAAGAACTAAATTCTGTTCTCTTTTCCATTCTGTTTCCTCTTGATGTGAAGTCTTTAAGATTGCTGATTGCGTCCCTTTGTTGGTTCTGCTGGGAATCGGTTCAGTATTTGTGTGTAGATTATAAAGTAAGACATTATTGTTGCTGTTATCAACAAGCCAATCTTCTGAAAGAGTTTTATTGTTATCATCATCTTTCACTGCATCGCAATACGATATAATGTTTACCTAATTGTTTGCTTTGCTTTTATTATTAAAAAAAAACTCGTCCTACACTAGGAATTTTACATTTGTAGACCATACAAATTGTCTCATGCGGAAATCGATCCTTTAACGCTTAGAGCAGCTGTTTAATTGGGTAGCCACTACGCCAAAGAGGTCATTATAATTATTCTTCTGAGACCTTTAATTTAAGTTATTAACTTAAATACAAAAAAAACTAATTTGATCATAACTAAATACACCAACGTAAGGAAATCTATGAATAAAATGTTGAATAGTAACAATTCAAACACATGATACCTACATACCAATACACTTAAATCAGCTAAATGAATAAAGAAACCACCAACAAAAAATAACAGCTACTGACTTATGAACCAAGAAAATTATAAACTCCATAAATTTCACAACAGCGTATACTTAAAATAATCTACAATATTTCCACGGGGCTCGATAAATTAAAAGATATTGCTGGATGAAAATATGGGTACTTAAACGCGAGCAAATTAGATGAATTTATTCATAAGTTAGGTTGGCTCTCGATATTTTGAAGTGACTCCACTTGAGTGCATTGCGGGATAGGCTCTTGACTGGTACTATGCTGGTTATACTCAACGCTCTAAGAAAAATATTGGATGCCAATGTTGAAGCTGTATTTTGTAGGTTTATATTGGGAAATGTAATATTATAATGTTCACTGAATTTTGATATCGGTTTGTCGCAGACCTTAGCGTCTCACCTAGACTCCTAGACGACTAAGAGGAACAATATTGTAATGTGCAAGTGTGTGCGTAAGCAAAGGTTAAAATACTGTTACAATATAGTTCTTTATGATGCAGCGAAATATTTAGCTCTTTATAAAGGAGGTCTTAAATTAAGCTGCTAAGTTTTGGTATATGGAGTCTAAATAGCTGAGAACACTCCTACCTACCAATTCAGGGGTGGATGATAGTATGTATGTTCTACAAGAAAATCACTCAATTACTCAATTTAAGTGTACCAAGGAATTTTGATCTCCTATAAGGGAAAAACCCTTAAGGCAAAATTACCTTACATTTGTATATTGAATATGCTTTAGACCTCCAATATTTACTCAGCTGAGACATTTTGGACCCTACAAAGGGACAGGCCAACGGGCCTTTGTAAAAGAAATGTCAAATTAAGTTGGGAAGAATTTTCACACCGCCAAGACCTATGCAAACATAGAATTAATTTATTTTTGTTGAATATGTATGTTTCGGTGGTTTTACATTTAAAGGCCGAGGAAAACGCTGAGGCCTTTGAGGGAGCTTACCCTAAAATTTATAGTTTTTTTTTTCAAATTACTATAGGAGAGACACGGTTTTGTGTCTATGTATAACAATTTTAATTGGTTTTATCATACATACACTATAACACGTTTGATAATGACATAACATGTCTTAAGATCGTTTTTACATAGGACTTTACTGAAAATATAAAGATAAGTCACGGAACAGGGTATCCTAACATATCAGTATATACATACATGTAGTCATATCCCTACCACATAAAACATTGTACCTTAAAAGTCGAACTCTACTTATTTCTTATAAGTAGCTGATACGATCTAGTCTACTACGTACCAATATCTTAAAAGTAGTATACAAATAACCTTTCAAAGAACGTCCTTTAACACAACTAAAAATATTTCCATTCAAAAATACAAAGTGTTAGAAATACTTTAACGAAATTTAGGGCACACAAATCAACCACTTACCATCTAAACGCCATGGTGTTGCCAGATACATTTTGCCACATAACAGGCAATAAATTTTATCTACCGCCAGTCTTTTAGCACATTAATATTGTGTGATATTGCAAGTTTAGTGAGCCCACACCAATTAATTAGATTGTTTGGAGTAACGAAAAAAAATATTTCAAAACTAGCACTAGATGGAGTTTGGCTAGATTTGAATGTAGGGACAATATATATTGGAAAAAATAATAGTTATAAACTGAGACTGTGACTTCTTATTATAATCATTTTCGTATTAATAGAGTCCTTGTTCAATGTTATGGTCCCAATTTAGTTGGTGGCAAGCCTTGCCACAACCGAGCACAAATCCAGACTCTATACTGCTATAAAAAATTACCTAATAGTAACACTTAACACTACCCGACTCACGATTCGAACCTATGACGTCGTGTCAAGCAGGTAAGCCTAGACCACCACGGCAGTCACAATATTTAAATTAATTAACTTTAATTTGAATAAATTAATTGTAGCGATACAACTTTTATGGGAAACAAGCCCACTGCGTTCGACATTCGTCATTAATTCTCGAATCAACACGAAAATCCGATTAAAACTGAAACATATATTTGTCGTCACACAGAAAATTCGCCCGAATAATTAAATTCTCTCTTTCATCATTACATCGCGCGTAGATTTATTAATATTGCTCTTGTGTTGATGTGTAATGAACATTTGTCTATAGATCACGCTTGTATTCCCCGAAGGTGATGTTTACTGTAATAACAGCGTGTTTCCTGTTAACAAAGTGCACGATTGCGATTTGTGAGGAACGATTATAATTAAAATCAGTGGGGTCGAAAACTTTACTACGAAAATAAATATATTCAAGACATTTAGTCAATTTATAATTATATCGACGACCTGATTACCGCAGTGGCTAAGCGATTGGACTGCTGCGCTAAGGGTTGCGGGCACGCACGGGGCAAAACTTTGTGCGAACCACAGATGTTTGTCCCGAGTCTGGGTGTTTGTGTATGTGAATATTTCATGTTTGTGGAACGCACCTACGATACAGGAGAAATTGCTAGTGTGGGGTGACATTTTTTTTTAAAAAAAGAGAAAAATATATGAATATTCCTGCCACGATGCCCTCTGCGTAAAAAAAAATTATTCGGGATAAAATGTAGTCATGTCGAAAGATTCGCTCACTACATATATTATAAGAAAATCATCTACATACACTTTAAAACTACATAGTATAATCCACTATGACTAATGAATACACACAACGTAAAAAATTACTTGAAATTATTCCTTAATCAAGTTACATCAATAAAAAGTGTAGTATGCCTATAAATTGTATAACTAAAACAATTATTCCTTCAACATAGCAACCTGATAAAACCCTTAACACAAGTCAACACGTGACCGCAATTTCATGGTTTCAAAGACTATTAAAACAAGAAATATGTGATGTCGAGTATTAACAATGCTTTGTGAAATGAGCGGGATTGCCGGAATACTTTTATAGGCAGTCGGCTCAACAATGGCCTTCTCGATAGCCATGTGAATTGAGCGGCTTGGTAAGTATTTGCTTTATAGAGTGAGGTGGGTTGCGATTTTGTGCGACTATTTTTACTTTAAAATAGAAAAAATAGTGGTCTAAAATAAGGCATTTAAGACCACATGAAAAGTATATAAGAGTAGTAGGTAGTTTTTTTCTTTGCTAAACGTATTCTAGTATTTTTTTCTGGCATTAAAGACTACTGTTAAAATCATACTTGTTGATGCCTGCGACTTTGTCTGCGTGTTAATGAAAATATAAAGTACTTTGTTGACTTGCTTGCCTGTTGAGTTTGGTGATTTTATGATAATTAAGTACTTTCATACGAACTTGTGAGAGCCCTTTGACCTGTTTAATCCAGCCCTGACGCAAAATACGTTCTTAGCGTTCTACTAATTAGTAACTACCTCCCTGCCAAATTTTATATTTGTATGTCAAGCGGTTTTCAATATTTCGTGGTGAGTGAGTGACCTTTTGCTTTTATATAGAAGATGTAGTCTACAACTTTCCTCTCAGTGTTGTTACACTGAGTGGTGGTCTAGAAGTGTTCTTCAGTTCTAAACGGTGTTCCGTTTGTCATAATACAACAATAAGGGACAAAAGGAGAAGTGCTGCTATTTTCTCTGTTTGTTTAGTGCCACCATTCTACAGGTTAAAAGCTCTGAAGTTTGACACTCTACTTGATATTTGTGGACATTTTTCGTACTATTTTTGTGAATTTTATTGAAAACTCTCTGAACATTCAATTTTGTTCATTAAACATTCCCTTTGAGTGTAAGTCCATAAGTTTTTTCATGCAAATATTATATATGATGACGACGACGTGATGTTACACATGTTGATATTTTCTGATGACACTGATATCTGTATGTGGAAATTGTCTGTAATAGATGCAAATGCAGAAAATTATGATGATGATGTAGATATAAATACGAGTAGTAAATAAATAAAAACATTTTCAATAACAATAAATCCTCATAAAACAACAAAAAGACGATCCCAATTATTTCTTTATAATTGACATAAATGACAGTTTATTTAATTTAAGAACTAAGTGGAGTGATTGCAGCAGTCTCGTTGCGCGCGTGACACTGAACGGACGCGATATGGCATCGACGAGTGACGTAACGGAGCAAAGGTCAAAGACCTCGAATGTTGTAAAGTGCGTGAACTGTAACATAATCATAAATGAAGTGCTTGCTTTCTTGGACAATGTGCTGGGTTTTATGGATGAACAGAGTATACATCAACTATGCACAACGGCTTTTTCGGCAGAAGACATAGTCAAAGCCAAATCGCTGATATTTGATGCAATACCTACAGAAAAGAAGATGCCCGTACGCCGAAAAGAAGGGAAGAAAAAAATGATAAGAGACCTGGAGGATATAATATGGCTGATGAAAACAACAAATCATGAGGTATTTCCAATATTTGTTGCAAAAGAGCTTCATAAGATACCACCGGTTACATTTGACCATGTGGATGTAACGCGGCTACTCAAAGATATTTTAAAGCTACAAAACCAATACAACTCGCTAGCAGAAAAAGTCGTTACAACAGAAAAGTTTGAATCACTAAAACAAGAAGTTGATAATATGAAGAATGCCTCTTTGTTGAACAACTTTGAACCTAATGTAAACATTAATCGAAGAAGAGGAGCCTGTTTGCTAGATAGTCCCATGGATAGTGGACCCATAGGTCTACAATATGTGTCTATAAAAACATCGCAATTATCAGCTGATTCTAGTGTAAACAACAGGCAGACGGTGTTGAGTCATTCTTCGATGACTTCGGCGAATAGTGAAGGTGACTTCGTCTCTTTTCTACATAAGGAAGTAAATGCGACAGACGATCAAGGACACGTTGAGACACGAGCGAGCACTCACAGTGGTGCGAAAGAGAGCAGCGATCACTCCAGCCAAGGACACAGAGACCTTGTTGGTGTGAGCGAGACAGTGCAAGAAGCAACAAGTTATGAAGCGCCGCGGACCACTAGCGAAGTTCTGAACAAACCGGTTTGCGAGTCGACTCTCTGCGCGCTCGCAGGTGATATACAAACGGACGTCGGTAGTCGATCGAAGGATGTCACGGTGGAGCGATCGTCAAACGTTATCTCGCAATGTATAACCAAGGATGGTAGTATGTGTATGCAGAACTTGAATGTAGGTGAACAAGCGGTAGGTGACAAGTGTTCGGAGTGGACCGTAGTGCGAAATAAAAAGTCTAAGCCCTATAAATTGATGGGGCAGAAGGGACGTGCGGCTATAGAACCCGAGGTTAAATTTAAAGCAGCAGATGTTAAAGTACCCTTGTTTATTAGTAATGTTAGTAAAGAAACGAGTGAACAAGATATAATCAACTATATAAAAGAAAAAACGAATGAAAGTGTGTCTTTAAAACTTATAAATATGAAAATATCAAAAGATTACAATGCATATAAGTTGTTTGTTTCCAAAAGTAAACTAAATAAGTTTTTAAATAACGAGTTATGGCCAGAAGGCATAACCTTTAGACGTTTCCTGCGTTTCTTGTATGAACGTAAGAAAGATGAAGATCTACCTAGTAAACAAATGAAACATGAGTAGTGATAATAATAATAGTAAAAGTAATAAGTATTGTAAGTTAACGAGTTTTAATTGCAAGTCAGTTAAAAGATCAATTAGTAGTATTAGGGATATTTGTAAACTATCTGATATAGTAGCCCTTCAGGAGACGTGGCTTCTCCCTCAGGACATTCCATTTCTTGGCACAATACATAATGATTTTGAGTATACAGGAAAGTCAGCTGTAGATACATCGACAAGGTTGTTGATTGGAAGGCCATTTGGGGGAGTGGCCATTCTTTGGAGGAAGGGTATTTTTGAAGCAGTTTCGATAATAGAATGCACAAGTACTCGTCTAACGGCAATTAAGGCGACAGTGAGGGATCGATCGATTGTTGTTATATCTGTTTATATGCCCGTGGATTTGCCCGATAATCTGCCTATTTTTACGGAGGTCTTAGGTGAGATCAGTGCAGTTGTTGAGAGCTGTGATGTTGAAGCCGCATTTATACTAGGTGACTTTAATGCGCACCCGAATGAACTGTTTTTTAGGGAACTTAGTAATTTCTGCACTGACCAATCCTGGATATGTGCCGATGTTGAAAAGTTAGGTTGTCTGACGAGTAACTACACATTCATAAGTGAAGCTCACGGATGCAGAAGATGGTTGGACCACTGTGTGGTTACAGAATCAGCTTGGCGGACGGTGATAAACGTTAACATTGATGAGGATGTGTATCTGTCGGATCATTTACCGTTAACTATAGAGTGCGACTTAGATGTTATAAGGTCGAAACTGTCATCGCACGGTGCTGCACAATGCAAGGTCATTTGGGGTGAACGAGATGATTCTCAAATTATTGAATACAGGAATATGTGTAATAATAAACTTCGTGACATAGATTTTCCCCAAGAGCTTGCAGAGTGTAGTCGTGGTGTATGCAGTAAGGCTGAGCATAATTTGGTTTTGGATAGTCTTTATAACAATATTATCCAGGCATTGTGTGAAGCTGCCGAGCACAGCAGTCAGAGAAGGGTCTTTGAACGGTCGGGGAGAGTTCCTCACAGATGTGGTTGGAATGATTATGTCAGGGACGCTCACCGGGAGGCCAGGTTATTATTTAGAATCTGGGTTAGTAATAAGCGGCCGCTGACTGGGTCTAGCTATGAAAATATGCGTGAGGCTCGAAAAATATTTAAGAGTCGTTTGAAATGGTGTCAGAGAAATGAGGATAAAATTAAAATGGACAATATTGCGAAACAAAGAGCAACAAAAAATTTTAGTAAATTTTGGAAAGCTACTCGGAAACTAGATATCAAGCCTGGCTTGCCGGTGAGTGTGGGTGAAAAAAATGATCCAAAAGAAATAGCCAACATGTTCATGGAACATTTCAGAGTTCATTCTTCCCTGGGTCAGTCAGTGACGGTGTTCGATGCTGAGTCAGATCATGTAAAAGGAGACAACCTTTTGTACTTTACATCCAAACAAATAAGATCTGTTATCAAAAACATGAACAGAGGGAAATCTCCTGGTCATGATGGACTCAGCATCGAACATTTCAAACATGCAGGTATTCATCTACCCAGAGTCCTCTCTTTGCTATTTACATTGTGCATCAGGCACTCTTACTTACCTGCCGACCTAATGAAAACAATTGTCGTGCCAATTACTAAGAACAGAACAGGAGATATCTCTGATAAGGGAAACTACCGCCCAATTTCTCTGGCTACTACGGCGGCTAAAATACTGGACAGTTTACTTGACGCGTGTTTAAAAAATCCCCTACAACTTCACGATGCTCAGTTTGGTTTTCAACCCAAACTTTCAACTGAAACTGCAATCTTGGCGCTCAAGAATACTGTTCAGTATTATACAGACCGCAAAACTCCGGTATATGCCTGTTTCCTGGATCTCTCCAAGGCCTTCGACCTTGTGTCATATGATGTGCTTTGGAGAAAGCTGGGGGATAGGAATGTGCCAAATGAACTCCTCAGGCTGTTGCAATATTGGTATGCTAACCAAACAAATAATGTAAGGTGGTCTAACACGCTATCTGAAACGTATAGGTTAGAATGCGGTGTAAGGCAGGGAGGGCTAACGTCTCCTAGGCTTTTTAATGTCTATATCAATGACCTGGTAGACGAGCTCAGCAGCATGCGTGTTGGCTGCTCGGTTGGTGGTGTAAATATCAACAGCATCAGCTATGCAGACGACATGGTGCTGCTGGGCCCGACTCCAGGATCTATTGCAGCAATGCTGAAAGTCTGCGAGAGTTATGCAGCTAAGCATGGTCTCGCGTACAACGCGAAAAAAAGCGAATACATGGTGTTTAAGGCCGCCGGTAAATGCCCTGATCATATACCCACTTTTACCCTGAATGGCATGGACATAAAAAGAACAAATAGTTTTAGATATCTCGGGCATATACTCACAGACGACCTTAAGGACAATGCAGATGTTGAGAGGGAGCGCAGGGCGCTGGCGGTCCGAGGTAATATGTTGGCACGTAGATTTCACCGTTGTACTGATCAGGTTAAGATTACGCTGTTTAAAGCGTACTGTCAGGGTCTGTACACGGGGGGTCTATGGATCAGCTGTACCAAAGGATCGCTGAACGCCCTGCGTGTCCAATATAATAATATCTTTAGGATGATGTTGGGACTACCCCGCTTTTGTAGTGCGTCGCTAATGTTTGCGGAAAATCGAACCGACGACTTTCACGCCTTAACTAGAAAGAAAACGGCATCAATAGTAACTAGGATGCGGGCGAGTAACAACAGCATCCTAAAAACAGTGGCGGAGAATCTGTACTCTCCTATTTTTAGACATTTTGTGAAGTTGGTAGTGTGAATGTCAAATTGTGTTTTTTAATTGTTTTTATCTACTAACAATAATTATAAGTTGTGTTTTACTAACAAAATGGACTGTAATATTGTCTGAAAAATAAAGATTATTATTATTATTATTATTATTGCCAGTATTGTAGTGCCCATAAACAACAGAGTAACTCCATCTATCAACAGTTTCTATTTCCTAAACTAAGTAAATCTACATTGTAAGTCCATTCTCTAGTTTAAAGTCCGGTGTGAGTGAACCAAGTTGATTCGATTACTGTAACTGGATTTACAAATACGATCTTTTTAGTTTTAAAAATGTTAGATTCATTTAGGTTTGCTTATACTGTCATGTTGTTGTCAAGGATAAGATAATAATGGAGTATTGTACTATAATAACTTACAGTACACCCGTGAGTATAACCGGAATATATAGTAAATAATAATAATGGAGTATGTTAGTCGAAATTGTTTTGCAAAACGTTTATTCCTTGCTCTGGAAATGGAAAGTCGTAAGTAATGTGTCGTTCTAAGGTCAGGACTTTCGTTCGTCGCCTTTCAGCTGATGATGATGATGAAGTCTTTACCAACATAACATCACGCCTGTATACTCCGAAGTGATAGACAAACGTGTAGTACACCCGCATTTTGTACCGATCATACCTATTATTATTGACGAAAGATTTAAAAGACCTAATTCTCCACAATGGATCACACAGGTTGATGAAAGGATAGATAGGAACATACCGTAAGACATAAAACGAGGTGGTTTCAAATTGAAAATGCTTCGCTTCGAAATACAAGTATATTTCACATAATGTTCGGCTAAATGTGACCTATATTCTAGAACAAAGATGTCTGCACTTTTTACACAAAATGCGCAAATGGTGTAATTTGGGCAAACAAAAAATATATTAAAAATGTTGACTGTTGTGAATAATCTGGGCATTAACAGTCGGCCAGTACAGCATAGATTAATGGAAGCCTGCGTTTTTAAATATCTTTCTCATTATTAATGTTTGTTTTTAAAATTTCGGACCAGCGTGTAGGAGGAATGCGATGCGAGTGAATGAGGCCAAATCCGTGGCCTCTGCCTACCCCTCCAGGAAATAGGCGTGACTTTATGTATGTATTGCTGTCGTATAATTTTGAATTTAAATAATACTTTTAATTTGAATAATAATAGGCATTGTGAAACCTGTTTATGAGTTCCTATCCAGGCAAATATTCATTAATGTATATTGGTGATCATCTAAGTGATTAATATTTTTAATTCATAACGATCTCATCTTACTAATTAAGAATTTTGTCTTATCCTATTATACTTATAATATTATACACACATAGGTTTGTCAGGACATTCGTACTCACCAACTTTGTTCGACTCGTACCTATACTAATTTGTCTGGTTTCAAAGAAACATGCTTCAGAATATTCACAAGAAACAATTTCCTTTGCATCCGTTCAACCATGATTTATTGAAAATATCAACCCATCTGCAACCTAAGCACGTAAATATGAGCAAATACTGCGTATTCGTAAATGAATGAAAATCTTATTGAAAACTCTTATTTTATGAGTCAATATGGAAAATAGTTTGCTCTGGGCAATTGCGGAGGCAATATGGTAAATATCAGCAAATAGTCTAGAATCTAGATGCGCCGTGAATCCTGTAAAGGATTCTAAATTTCACCCTTGAGATGCAGGTATTTATATCGTCAGTCCGTGTTTGTATACTAACATAGCATAACATCACGCCTGTATTCCCCGAAGGGGTAGGCAGAGGTGCACATATAGTTCACCCACATTTCGTCAGTTATGTTTTTTAGATCCTAATGTAATAGGGGCGAGCTTATTGACATCAACTGGGTACCAAATCCAGACTCCGTGCTGCCACTGAGAATTACCTAATGGAAAAACCTAGTAACACTTTACCCGACCCGGGATTCGAACCCAGAACCTCGTGCTCAGCAGTCGCGCTTAGCAACCACTAGACAAACGAGGCAGTCATTCAGTTTGTATACTGTCTTCATATATTAAACTTAAATCTCACTTATATTATTAAGGTGAACGTTTGGTATAGAGGTATCTGAAGCTCAAGCAGTTATCTTAAAACAATAATACTAGTATCCTAGTTTGTAAGTAAGGGGTTAATAACTAATTAACATACTCCGTCAAACAATACGGATCAATCAACATCAATAACTTAACCAGATCAGGGTTAACTTGCATGCAGTTCTCAAGTCTAGCTTGAATAGCTGTCAGGTACAATGCCCCACATGATTGGATAGCTACGGCAAACTAGATAACACAAGATTCCTCTCGGATACTTGATCGATTGTCGACGCCCCAATCAAGACGAGTATTGGGTAATTATGTGAAACTAGATATTATCAATATTATTGTCGGATTTGTTTAATTTTCGGGGTTGACTGCCTCGTTGGTCTAGAGGTTGTTAAGCGCGACTGCTGAGCACGGGGTCCTGGGTTCGAATCCCGGGTTGGGCAAAGTGTTATTGAGTTTTTTCATTGCGTAATTCTCAGTAGCAGCACGGAGTCTGGATTTGTGCCGGGATGATGGCAATAGGCTCGCCCCCTAATACATTGGGACCTAAAACATAACTGGCAAAATGTGGGTGTACAGTATTTGCACCTCTGCCTACCCCTTCGGGGAATACAGGAGTGATGTTATGTTATGTTATAGTCGGGTTAGGAGGACTAAATTAGTTATATGGATTGGTGTTAGGTAACTAAAGGCAATTCTGATTTCAGTTTCATAATTTTCTGATAGCAGTTTGACGACCTGATTAGTGCAGTGGCTAAGCGTTTGGACTGGTGCGCTAATGGTTGCGGGTTCGATTCCCGCACGGGGCAAAACTTTGTGCGAACCACAGATGTTTGTCCCGAGTCTGGGTGTTTGTGAATGTGATATTTCATATTTGTGAAACGCACCCACGACACAGGAGAAATTCCTAGTGTGGGGCGAAGTTTAAAAAAAAAAAAAAAAAAAAAAAAAAAAACAGTTGCCAATGTCTTTAACATTTACGTAAGCACTGTAAATAAAAGAAAAGCCTTAAGGTGAATACAATTGTGATTTAACAGTTTTTTGAAGACGCAGCGTTGATAGACCTCGCACCAGGTGGACCGATGATATCGTCAGAGTTGCGGGCAACCGGTGGATGCTAATGCCAAGTTGTCGTTCATTATGGCGTTCTAAGGGGGAGGGCTTTGTTCAACAGTGGATGTACTCCGATTGATGATGATAATTATCACCTACCACGGACCCGCTTCTGCACCATCTTCAGGTTAACTGAGAGAAAATGCCTAAGGCATAAAGTCCGCCTCTGTACAATACTTGTGCAAAAAGAATTAATAAAAATTACCAACTATAACTATTACTGTATATAAAAAAATAACAGACGTCCAAAAATGTAGTCACTAATTGATGGATGATAAAAGCATTTTCATTCTATCAAATTACTAACTATCAAATAAACATCTATCATCGCAAAATAAATATCCAAAATCTTATCATAATAACGAGAAATAACGTTTTAATCTTCAAAATTTGTTATTATTTTGGCAGCGTTAAAGTTTGAGGACATTATGTTATTTTCCAAATACTCTTAGTTCTATATAAACGGGAGGAAAAACTATTTCTATTTATCTAACACAAACATTCTCTAATTACCGTTATTCTTATCGTATGGTTGATAAACAACCTGGTGTCAGAGTTTAAACCGCCTGTATGCCTCTGACATGGCTTTATATATCATCATCATCATCAGCCTATCTCAGTCCACTGCTGGACATAGGCCTCTCCCATGGCAAGCCACTGAGCTCGATCTTCGGCCCTCCGCCTCCAACCACTGCCAGCCATTTTACTTTATACACCGTTGAAAAATCTCTCAGGTGTGCCGGTTCCTCACGTTCTCCTTCACCGTTTTCAGCAACTGATAACTTTGTTGTGTACGTGTCCGGGATACTTCAGGGAGAATGAAATAATATAACTCTCATTAAGTGTGAATATTATATTATTGGTTCCACAATACTTTGTTATACTAACTACGTACTATGTATGCGTTGAGGCAGGGCGGTGTACTGTAGACGACTGGCGAGCCGTCCGCTCGCGCTCTCCTTGTTCAACCAAAATTGCAACTTTGCAAATCGCGTTACTAGGTCGCCACAACTTATAGTACGCACATGAATTCGTAAAGCCGGGTGTTTGACAGAGTTTTAATTTCCGACCTTTGACTTGGCAGTTTAGTGGTCAAACAACTCGGCGATCACCGCTGTAAACAAGATAACACAAGGTATATGATAAAACGAATTTGTTAACTCCTGAGCCAATATTATCTTCAAACTTTATACTTCGCCACATATCTTCAATTCACTCAAAGAGAGAGTAAAACATGCTGTTCTTAGTTTTTACGCCATCGACACTTTCGTTCCATTTCTCATGCATACAGATAAAATTGGTACCAACTATGAAGTTTTATTCATCTGTTGATAGAACAGTCTAGACAAGATAAATTCTGGAAAACGCGATGAAGACACTCTAGTAACATTTATTTCTTGGATATAAGTAGGTATGCTATATTCCTGGAGTTATCTTAGTAGTCTTTTTTTAATTTTAAAAATGTTATAACAGTCTAATTACAGAGACTGCCTCGTTGGTCTAGGAGTTGCTAAGTGCGACTGCTGAGCACGAGGTCCTGAGTTCGAATCCGGGTCGGGCAAAATGATACTGGGTTTTGCATTAGGTAATTCTCAGTGGCAACATAGTCTGGATTTGTGCCCAGTTGATAACAATAGGCTACTAGATAGGGACCTAAAAACATTCCAGGCGAAATGTGTGTGTACTATAAGTGCACCTCCACTGTAATCAAACATAACATCATGCCTCAATTCCTCGAAGGGGTAGGCAAGGGTGCTGGGAATTACCTAATGGACAAACCCACAACTCTTCGCCTGATCCCACGGACCGGAATTCGAACCTAAGAACCTCGTGTCCAGTCGCGCTTTGTGACCACCAGACCAAGGCATTAAGCAGTCATTATTTATAATATCATATAACATTACATTATCCCTATAATATACCTAGTTCAAAAGCATTTCGATCAGTAATTCCATTTAGTGATCCCAATGGAGTTAATAATTAAACTAATCCGATTAGAATTTATAATTAACCATTCTCTCTTGACGTCATAACTATAAGCTAAGGTCTAAAGTTTGATCCCTATGTCGACCAAATTGTTATTAGGTTCGACTATTAGGATATTCCCAGTAGCAATCGGTAGTAATATATATAGGATTAGGATTACCCCTAATATGGAACTAAATCTATGAAACGAGATTATTGAGGTATTTTGTGCGGAAGGGATATTCACTTTTCATGAAACGTGAGTGTTGTCAATCTTCAGGCACATGCGCAATACTTTACAAAGTTAAGAACAAAAAATCTTAATGGTAATATTAGGGCCCCCTTATACGGTACACTTAATTGCAACTGACCAATTGTAGCAGCATATCGCAGGGCGTGTATGTCAATATTGCAGTAAATATTGTAGATGGCAAATTCGCAACAAAATCTTATGTTAGGACCATAGATTTAGTAGGTATACCAAGTAGTTTAGAATGTCATTTTGTTTCGCTCCAAACGAGAAAATGTCAGATAGTTGACGTGAGCGTATGGCCATATATCTCAACTTCATATTATAAGATAATGTCTAAATTTAGAAGAGCGGAGTCTCCTATCACAAGCAATTTTTGCTTAAAAGGAGATCTCCAAAACTAGTGTGTAACCGACCTTATGTAATTGAAGTATTTTTATTTTTTAAGCAACCGATCGTCACAATTTTCTTTGCAATAGATCACTGCAATCCATGATTTTTCCTTCATTTTGTTAGTATATAACGTATCTATATTTTCTTGCTATATCATAACATCACGCCTGTATTCCCCGAAGGGGTAGGCAGAGGTGCACATATAGTACGCCCACATTTCGCCAGTTATGTTTTTCGGTCCCAATGTAATAGGGGGCGAGCCTATTGCCATCAACCGGGCACAAATCCAGACTCCGTGCTGCTACTGAGATTTACCTAATGGAAAAACCCAGTAACACTTTGCCCGACCCGGGATTCAAACCCAGGACCTCGTGCTCAGCAGCCGCGCTTAGCAACCACTAGACCAACGAGGCAGTTCTTGCTATATCACTGATTACAATCCATCTTTCCGTATATGAGAATCTTTTAAAAGCAATAATTTTTTTTTTTATGATGTCGTTTCTACATCTATCTCATGTATTCTCAGCAACCACGCTACAGCGGGCAACCGGGTTAATTTTTCCAGAGCCTACACCGCTGGCACTGTACCTACACGAGCACAATACAATTGTATAATACCAACAATGAGGTAACATGGATCTTACGTAGCTTCTTATTGTTAAGAGAATTTCTGTATCAGTATTTCTAAGAAACTACGGCTGGAAGGCTTAAGGGGGAGGAGACTAAAGGATTTGAAAATTGTAACTGATAAATACTGGTTGGATAGAATGAAGTGTTCAATAATGTACCGGTCTACAACATGAGGTTTACAGCTAGCTACTTCAAAATTAGTAGCTAGCTAGTATTATTATTACCGAAATTAAAATTTCTTGTAAAATAGCTTCCTGCTCACCGCTGTGAGAAATACAAGCGTTGTGATAATTATTTATTTAACGACTTTTCAAGGTTAAATATACATTCGAATCTATTAGGGATACCCCTAACTGTTCACGAGTCTGATGAGAAATGACACGCCTTCTGTCATTCTTTTCAAATGCATAATTGTTTTTTGGCATTTTCTTTTAGAATAACGTACAACTCCACACCACTTTCTTCGCCAAAAATTGTTTCAAAGTTCCAAGTTTCACTTAGAAACTTGAAGATATCACAATATGTATATAGGTCAAAATTCAGTTCGTACCCAACTAGATATTAGTACAATTAGAGCACTCCAATTAGCTTGAGTCCGCAGCATTCGTTTGCGAGGCCAATAAGGCGACTTTTCGAATTACACCATTAAAGTTTTCTCTTCGTTTTCTTCAAGAAACAAACTACTTGTGTTTCAGTGAAAAATCGAAGCTGGGACCGACTTGCTGCCGGCGTCCGTGATCAATCGAAGTAAATGCGGGATCTTGAAACGACAACAAATGGACGAGAGTCCACAGACATAAAACTAATAAAATTATGGAAGTAAAATGTGTTGGAAGACAGAAACGTTAATGGATTGGATGTTAAACAAACTGTGTTTTTAAACAATGATTTCAGTTCTTAGAAAGAAAGGAAAAATTCGAAATGCAAAGAGAGGTTTGAACCTGAGGGATCACACTCCCCGGTCAAAAATTCGTCGATGAAATGCAAAGAGAGGTTTGAACCTGAGGGATCCTCCCCCGGTCATTATGTATCCACAATAAATATAAAAACATTACATCACGCCTGTATTCCGAACGAGTAGGCAGAGGTGCCCATATAGTACACCCACATTTCGCCAGTTATGTTTTTAGGTCCCAATATAATAGAAGGCAAGCCTATTGCCACGAACCGGGCTCAATTCCAGACTTCGTGCTGCTACTAAGAATTATCTAATGAAAAAACCCAGTAACACTTCGCCCGACCCGGGATTCGAACCCAGGACTTCGTGCTCAGCAGTCGCGCTTAGCAACCACTAGACCAACGAGGCAGTCAATTATTTTAGTATTAATCCAAAATACCAATTAATAAAAAAAATAATTCAATATCTACTTACATGAAAAAAATAAGCCTAATAAATAGGTAGTCTAATCCTAGATCCAGTGTCCACATAAATTCGTCTCTAAAAATACAAGGTTCCATGTTGCAGAGGAAGTCCTCTATATTCACGGAGTTATTATATATAAATTAACCAACATAGAAAATACTACAAATATCACCCAACAATGTACAATCCCACCTATTTTCATTAGCATAAATCTGTTGCTGTCTGCGGTATTTCTCGACCGAATTCAGTTGTATATCCAAACTACAAGCCCAAACTAGGTACGAACAAACTTTTAATGGAACTAGCAACTTATCAAAATAATTAATACTAACATACATCAAAACTAAGCAGTCCAGACAAGACATATTGTGGCTATAATAATATTTGTTACAAACTGGAGGAAAACTTGCGCGAAATGTTCAAAGATAATAAATAATACATTCCAGCTACCATTAGTGATGTGAAATGTAGGTAGTACATCAGGAACCTGAAAGACGAAGATTCGTCATCGTGTTCTGCATTCAAACGGTTTTTTTTTCGTAGCCTATTTTCTTTCCCACAACTGCGCTAAGGCCTCCCCTTTCGTCCTCCAAACCATAGAGTGGTTTGGAGGACGTCCTTTGCAATATCACGTGCGTCCCGCATAATTATGTGACCAGATCGTCACACCACCTTCGCCGTGGTCGACCTCGGCGACGATGCCTTCAGGCGTATTTAAACGGTATACAGATTATTTAATCATCGTGACATCAGTGTCAACATATACAACATCACCACTAACTCTTAGCCTCTTTATAGTCATAGTCTGCGCTGAATGGAGCTTAGTTCCTTATCGAGAATTACAAAAAAATAACAGCCTGTAATTGTCCAATTGCAGGATTAAAGCCTCTTATTGTATAGAGAAGGATTGAGCATTGATCACCACGCTAGCTCACTGCGGGTTGGCGATTTCAGATAATAAAATCCAGGTTTCCTCACGATATTTTCCGTCATCATTTCATGCCTGAGTTTGTATTTCAGCCTCAGGTAGTGATCTAACACATGAGGCCCAGTTCTGTCAATAGGACGCAAGTACATTTACCTCTAACCTTCCAAGAAAAATAAATATTAAAATATACCTTATTTTTCTTTCAAGTTCATTTACATAATTACATACTATTTGCAAATAAAATATTTCCAGCAATAAAAGGATAAACATCGTCAAAATTTCATTCACGTCAAAATCAGGCGAATATCGATCGAGTATTAAAACGCCTTGCTAGTTTAAATATTACCTTAAAAAATACAACTTAATCGAAACTAAACCTTGTCACTTACACTATAAAGTTAATATTACCAGTACATCAAGCTACAAGATGAACAAACATTTGCCAAACAAGATGCTTTAATCGAAATTGAACTTTGTTGGTACGTAATAAGGTTTAAATTGAAATGTCGTTCGTGAAAGGTGAGTTTAATAACACGAATCGACAGTCTGGTGACGTGGCAAATCGGTGGGAAGCGGCGAATGACGTCACATTCAAGAAATACGAGCGATATTTTCATGTAAAGAGGTTTGCAATGTTTGTTTCATTGCTGTGTCATGTATGTTTATTCTGTACCTTTACGACGAACGTTAGTTGACTGTGTTCAGTAAACTTAGCTTAATTTAGCTCTTACTTTCTATACGTCTTTTAACTAAAGCACCACGGTACGGCGAAAGTCGCGTTTTAGAGTCCCGCTCATGCCCAACATTTTTCAAGTTTCCTTTATCAATTTAAAACACTAAAGTTTATTGACATCTTTATACTTTGACATGCGTCTCGACAGTGACAGGTATGATTTAACTAACGGCTAAACATTGTAAATATTTTATGGGGTTAACTATGCAATAATTATGGTCATAGTCAAGTATTCAGTTTACCATGCATAGCAAGAAATAAGCAAATTATTTCATGACGTTATTCCGAACAAAACCACCTCAAGAAAAGTGCAAGAAATCTAGCAACCCTTTCTTTCTTTTTTAGTAAATTACCTTAACTACTATACCTTTAATCAATATAAAGATAAAAGCAACATGATTTAAATAAACATTATTCAAGCAATATTATAACTGAAGATAGAATTCAAAGCTCTTCCACGAATTTGATACAAATAAACCTTATGTGCAAAAGATTATGTTCACACGGTCTAGGGACCTACACATTATTCTCCAAGGCTAGGTATTATGGTACCTTATCGGGTACTAAAAGTGCCAGGCCACTAAATATACCCTAATATTCGGAACAATTCCCCAAGACTGATTCACGTAAACATTAAACATATTCTAGAAGACCAACATAATGTATGGACTTAGGCTAGGGTAATAAATTATGTCTAGACCACGTATTACTTGTAAATACCGACTTGTAATAAGACGTAATATCTCTGTGTGGGCTGGTAATAAATGTGCTTGTTATACTTTTTTAATATCACCCTGTGAAGCGACGTTATTTATCGTCTTCCCTTATAGCGTGATATGTTCCTATTATTTCTCTTTTTTCATCGGTATTGAATTTTACAACTTCATTTTAGGGTTGACTATGATTGTTAAGAACTAAATCATTTTCGTTATCGGATTTTTCAAATATTTGTTGTGTGTTTTTAAGTTTTGTATAGTGTGTATTTTTGGATATTATTTTATCGTTGCTAATTAATTGCAACGATGCAAATCGGAGATGTTCTGCAAAAAGGGCAAGTGAGGAGTACTCTCAACCGACGAGCGTGTATGAGGAATGTGGTGCGTGTGACTGAAGCAAAAGAAGTAATGTATGGAAATCCGTGGTCTCTGCCTACCTCTCAGGGAAACAGGCGTGACTTTATGTATGTATGTATATAATTGCTGCATAAAACAAAAGTATATCCGAAAAACAAACTAGGTGGGTGAGTCATTCAATTAGACTATCTTTAAACGTGAAAAGTTAACGAAGCAAACCTGTAGTCCAAAACAAGTGTTATAATACTTTCCAAAGCTTAATAGCACAAAACAAGAATCAATGTTCCCAACTCTGAAGCACAAGTTTTAAAAATGCAGGAAAATAAACGTGCTCATTCTAAAGCCAGTGGTACCAAAACTAAACTGCGGAACTGATTTGAATAAAACGTATTGTTACGCTGTCCCAGGTACGTCACTAGTTAAATGGAAATCAAATATGGCAGACGCTGAAATAAAATGTAAAGCGAACCGATTCCAACAAACATTCGCGTTGAATTTTGTGGAAGTGCTAAATATGTATGTGCGTTTAAATTTTGAAAGTGGATTTTTAGGGTTGATGGAAGTTCGTGTGGGTTAGAAAGATATGGTTGAAATTTTAACCCTTTGATAGCCACGCAACTCACTGGAGGTGAATAATTACAGGGATTTTTTTAATTTAAGAAAAAGCATGGTAATTTCAGACAACATTGAAGAAAAATAAGTCATATTAAAGACATTGGGGGATGGATGAGAGATGGGAGTTTCTTCATCGGTAAGATCTGGCTTTTATATTAATATGATAAGAAGAAATAAAGAGATTAACATTCTAAATGTTATAACAGTAATGTAAATTACCATATAGATGGGCGAAGAATAAAATGACTAAAAATCAAACAAAGATTAAAAACATCGGAATTGAAAAATCTAGCATTTTATATTTACCACTCCATATTTATTAATTCGGCTGTCCCAAAACATACTCCCTTGAAAATAGATTTAAACTCCAACAAACTGAACAATAAAAAAAAAATCTAAATAGTCTAAATATTTGATACCCGCATCAAAACAAATATTAGCGAGACCAAACAAGTACATTGAATCAGTATATTTGTCTTTCCATTTTGTGTTGTGTCCGACACAGCATTTACTGCCAGTAATAGTTTTGAGTATAATTCTAACTTTATTCACCGAGAGTTAGCCTTTACTGCGGCGAGCTGCAAACACGATAAATATGTCGTTAAAGTCACATTTTGATGACGTGCTATGGTCATAAATTTTGTAGGAACCTCATCATGTTTGTAGGAACGACTATTAAACCAACAACAGGGTCATACCTGCTTTCAGTAAAGGCTTGGAGTTATTATGATGAAGTGTGAGACAAGCAATATGCACATAAAATGTTTACTTTAACGCTGATGTAGAACCAACATGTATGGAGAAAGTCACGCCTGTGTTCTTAAGAGGTTAGCAAATCTCTCAGGTTTCCTCTTGATTCGATCCAGCCGTACCTATTGCACTTTTCATATAACATGTTTGTTTAGAGTTCTATAAATTAATTCCTTTTTAATTCTCAATATGAAATCTTCTGTCACTCCACATCGCTCAAGACAATGTCTACTACTAA
This sequence comes from Abrostola triplasia, assembly GCA_946251915.1. Taxonomy (NCBI): domain Eukaryota; kingdom Metazoa; phylum Arthropoda; class Insecta; order Lepidoptera; family Noctuidae; genus Abrostola; species Abrostola triplasia. Next base: position 1,125,161 of record OX276437.1, read on the forward strand.
ATCTGAAGGTTTGTGTGAAAATAATATAAATAGTATACAAACTTGTGATAAATGAAACCGTGAAAACTCATTCATACAATTTTATAACAGACATTATTTGTAAACTCTTACCGCCTTTCTTCCAAGAAACACAAATATACATCAAAGTCCCACAACCAAATTTCCTCTTGCGAATTTCCAGCTCACATTTCTTTAAAAACACCCCCAACGTATGCTCTTACGTCTTTGAAATATTTCACACTCGGAGAACTTCGCGAGAATAAACATATATCAGCTATATTCAAATTAAATAAGCCATAATTTTTAAAAGTCCCAAGTTATGGCACGGTTATGCAGTTTCTTTGGTATTACAAGCGTTCGTATAATGTGATGTGACTACTGAGTACGTCTTACTTTACCAACTGTTAGAGTTTTTTTATTATCTTCTCACTTTAATGTGAACGTAAAGGGTTTAGATGGTGTCCCAACTTTGCATATCGCAGAGTCTTTAGGACTTTAACTGGGAGTTTATTCCAAAGATGCACAATTGGGCTAGTGGGGAAATTGTTTTGGGAATCGTTTAACTATTTCTATGGCGTGCTATCCAAAACGAAAGATACACAAAAAATGCTGATGCCAAGCGCCCGCGCGAAAGTTTTGAAAGTAAAACGAATAAGCTATATTTCATTTAGATGAATGGCAAAACCGGTCGCTATTCATGCACTATTAAAGTTTGTAAACTCAGAGTTATGTTTCTTCAGCATTTTACAAAAGATAAAAGAACAAAGACTAATAAAAGGTATTTTAGGATAGCGAGACTTTGCTGAATAATTGATTGTGACGAAGCATACGCTAAGCGTGGATGACAGAGCTCAAAGGGTCAATAACCTTTCTGTAATAAAATATTCCAATTGAAATTACGAACTGGACCATGTTTTTATAAGAGAAAAATAAAAAGGTACTATTTTTTTATGTGTTGTAGTTGTTTTTTTATGTCCAAGGTTTTTTGTGACGTTTTAACGAAAAGTTTTTTTAGAAGTGTAAAAATACAGTCGGAATAAAAGGCAGGGTAGCGCTTCAATCTGCTTTAGATTTATTTTTAAAAAGGTTTCACTAGAATTTAGGCGTTCATTGGAAAAATTCAATTATTCACTCTGAGCTCCATTCTATTAGTCATTTTAGAGTATCGAAATGAAAATATTTTTTTCATTCTCAAACAGGTTTATATATTATTTAACCATTTAGGCTTTTATTCGAAACATTTTTCAATAGAAACGTATTTAAAGGACCTTTTGTACATCTTATGATCATTCCTAAAGATTATTTGATTTGGCTTTCAATTTAAACTTTATGATGATCCGAATTAATTTATGATAGTTCTTTGAAGTCTTAAATAAGATAAATTTGATCCAAAGTTTTATCATACTTACATCGGCGGGGAATAACCAATGATAGCCAATCTCCATCATCCCATCAAAGAAGCGAAACGTTTAAGTAAATAGCTAACTATAAACCAACATGGGCGAAGTTAGGAAACTAAAAAAACTTATATAAAGAGCAATTTGCCAAAGTACAGCTATTTGTTGCCGCATTAAATGATGATGATATTATCCTTGCAGGAAAGTATGGCAGAGAATGTATTTGATGGGTGTGTAATATCGGCGTAATGTGGCTATCTCATAAACCAGTAATTCGCAGGGTTAGTAGGTACATACAAGCTGGTAGTCCCATAGATTTTCTTAAGAAAATCATCAGTCCTTATGCTGATTCATTTTCTCTTTATTAGCATCAAGGATTTCGTCCTTTAAGTTGGACTGCCAAGTTAAAGGACGAAAGACCAAACCCCGGCACGTACCAATGTCTTTTCGAATGCATGTGCGTAGTATAATTTTTTATCAGTTGCTAAAAATGGTGATGGAACACATCGTGAAGAAACCGGCGCAACTAAGAGAATTTTCAACGGTGTGTATATCAGAGGACGACGAAAGACGGTTTAAACTCTGTCACCAGGTTGTTCACCAACCACAAGAAAATTCTCTCTTTTGATTAGGGATTACCTAACTACCTACACACAAATTTTAGTAAAATACATGAAGCTCACAGATACCAAATTGCCTCTCATTTACAAATTTTAGTCTACGTTCGTAATACTTACTGAGAACACGAAAAAATAACTTTGAAAGACGACAAGTTGAATAAAGGAGCAGAAGCTAACTCTCGGGTACACAATTACAGTTACAAATCTTCGTGCAAGAAGTAAATGTACAACATTTTAACTTTTACCAACGGTTGCATGCATTTCAAAACGTCAAGTTACAAAGTAGCATATTGAGATAGAGAACCGGCAGTATACATTAATTGTGCACCAAAAGTTTACGAAGTTCGTATTCGTTACACGATGCTGTAACTTATGTCTATGGAGTTGAACTTCTGCAGTGATACTTTAGATTTTCTTCTATACTACATTTCGGAGTATTATGATCCTGTGTGTTTACATAATTATGTATTGGATTCGTTTGTAAGTATTTATACTTTGTATATAACATTTCGTAATAATGGTGATGTTTTTAGTATCAATGAGCATGATAAAAATGTATAAATTTATAACCAACTATTTTCACATTACATCACGTCTGTATTCCCCGAAGGTATAGGCAGAGATGCACATAATTATATAAACATAAAGTATGTACACCCACATTTTGCCAGTTATTTAAAAGATCCCAATGTAACAGGGGGCGATCCTATTGCTATCAACCGTTTTGTTTTTCTGGCTATCTGTGCTGAAGTTTTATTCTAATTTATTTTCTAAATATATTACTAGTAGTTACTGCTAAAGTGCTAACTTTATTACTGTCCAGTGACGTTATTTACGACGGAAAAAATACAATTTATGACACCGATAAAATACCAGCGAACCCCCACTAACATATCAGAATCGAACTCGACATTATATAAAATCGATGAACGCATATCGCGTAACATGATCAAAGCAAATAATATTTCAGGACAAAATTACCATACGTCTAATGTAAGTGATACATATAGCAGGGGCCCGAGGATAGTTCCTTGGGAAACCCTTTTAGTGAGCACCAATAAATCAAACCTTAATGGAGTGTGTAAGCCTCTGGTAGGGTCTGTACGCATAATATTTTCGAATTTTAGACTGAGCAAGAATGGAACCGGCCGAAATGGTCTGAATATTGATGGGATCCCATGTTGACAATGTAGTAAGCATTAGATAGAATGATTGTACAAAAATGTAAGGGGAGCACGAAGTTTCCCTATTCATCAAGATTTCCTTTTTCTGATTTTATGAATAACTTTTTGATGCAGTGAATGATGACATGAGCCTTCATTTTCAGAATATTTTAATGATGTTTCATATCAAAATTTTCGATATCCAGTAAACCTTTGCAGCACATAATACAGGAATTTACATAAGCATGGTTTTAAACAGCTATAAAATTCGCTGTTTCATTGTTAACACTATTTTAATTTATTAACACTATTACAATACCTTGGTTTTATTAACATGTATGTGATCATACTGCATACATACCTGGAACAAAACAAAATGTATAATAATTATTATTTGAATCATATTTTCATTTTAAAGATAATAGGCTCCAATAGGCTCGCCCCCTATTACATTGGGACCTAAAACATAACTGGCGAAATGTGGGTGTACTATATGTGCCTACCCCTTCGGGGAATACAGGCGTGATGTTATGTTCATTTTAAAAGTCTTGAGTTAAATTTTCGTTCTCTTGAGTTTGAGTTGTTGTGTGTTTCATTGTAGATATCAAAAATGCTATGCTTGTTAATGTTACATGAAGAACCAACTATTTTTAAAGTTGACGTAAGTATTTATAATGTAGTAGAAACACGTAAAATCTAAATTCAGCCCGCTGTTATTTTGATTATTCATTATGTATTCAAAACAAACTGTTGCACGTAGACGTTGAACGCAGTTACACTTCCATCCTGCCGGGACTTTTTCATATACCCGGATAAAATGCCTATTCCCTAATCCCGGAAAGGGATAATAAATATCATAGTAAGGTTTTGTATGTTAATGTCATCCTAATTCATCCATTAAGACGTTTGGTAATCTAAATTCAATAATTCTGAATTTCTTACATCCAGAATATTAGTTATTTTAATATTATGGTGGGTTATGTTACCACGATTAATAACATCTGCTTTCGTAAATGTTAATATCTCTAGATTTATCGGCTTAACATGCCTTTCAAAGCATGGAGGAGCTCGACATGTGAAAACGGTCACCGATCACAAGACTGACCACGGCGAGTACGGCTTAACCTACCAGATCGTCTGATCTACGGAATAGCCACGTAGTTTCAAGCTCTCAATTGTTTGAGATAAATCAACACATAAATACCAACTTCTACGTTATGTATGTAATACAAATGAAGGAGGACAATGCTTGTCATAACAAGGCCCAATTTTATACGGTTATACTTCCCAAGGAAGTTTTGTTTTATATTCAAAGCTAATTAATGACACTTTTCGCAATTTAGGCCCATTCGCATTTAATATTGAAAAGGATTACGGTCCCAGTTGTTTTGAGGGCAGAAAAAAGTTTGTATAAGGTCTACCCCTTAAACGGGAGTTGGGTTTAAGTGGACGTTCTCAGTAATATGAAAAGTTTGACAGTTAGCGAGAAACTGGAGTAAAAAGTGCCCTTAAAAACTATGTATTCGTTATACTAGAAATACAGCAATTTTATTGTTAGTATAAAAAGATTTTGGTATTGATTTTACGGCGATCCCGAAGACGCATGCCAAGCGTAGTGATTATGGCAATTAACAGCTCCCCCCCCCCTATCTAAGCGGGAGACTTTGGTTCAATAGTGAACTTCTTTCGGCTGATCTAGATTGACAGTGCTCTAGCAACAAGACAAATAAGCATCACGTTTTAAAAGTCCAAATTCTTTTTTTATATAATCTAATTGTTACTACATGGATTTAAAACTAAATAGCCAACATCTGCTGTAAAATCTCGGATTTAATACACGTTTTTTTAATTTAATTATACTTCTAATAAAAAAAAGTAATAAAATATTTTACAATGTGTGCAAGGACATTAATGTTATAATGCGATAGTAATATTGTAAGCATTTAATGTTTTACATCGTATTTGCGATAACACCTTGAAGACATGCGTAATGATGATAACACGCCCGCGTCCTTGAGTACACTTGTACTTAGTAGGATTTAATTTTCAAGTCATTCTTATATTTTTACCACAGAAAGCAGATTCTGCCCAAGTAATTCTGATTGAGATATTCATGACAAAAGTAACTCCACAATTCAGAAAATATGTACTGAAGACAACATTTTCAAAAAGAGAAAGATCCTTATTTTTTGGTTAATTAGATTATAACGCTACAAATGCCGAAAAATATTTTACAAAAAAACCTTTACAGCCATTTGGGCCGTAAATAGGATTAAATAATTTAAAGCTGCTAAATAACTTAATGTTTTTTCTGGCCCAAAATAGCATGAAAGGGGCCCAACGTTGAAATTGGGTAAAGTTCGCGCCATAACCGTTTTCCACCCCGTTGGGAGATGAATATAAAAAAAGTTATTTTTAGAGTGGATATGCACTGCAAAATAGCCGTTGTATAAAAAAATTACGTCATCTATTAGCCGTGAATATAAATTGTAGTTATTAAAAATATTTTGCTTGGTCATACATAGATACGCTTTTGGATACTAGAATAATTTCAGATTTGATCCCCATATTTGTGAATACTTCTGATGATTTATTAATAAGTCTTAACACCGCACTCAAGGACGTTAATAATTACTTAAACTGACACTAAAATAAGAAGAAATCCTGGACTTAGTGATAGTTTAAGTAATGAAAAGGAGTGCGGCTATTAGTGTGTATGTGATTCTTTTTCTTCTTATCGTATGATTGATAAACAACCTGGTGTCAGAGTTTAAACCGCCTGTAGGCCTCTGAAATGGCTTTGCACATCGTTGAAAAATCTATCTGGTGTGCCGGTTTCCCTACGACGTTTTCCTTTACCGTTTTGAGCAACTGATGACTAATGTATAATACGCACATAAATTCGAAAAGACATTGGTGCGTGCCGAGGTTCGAACTTACAACCTCTGAGTTTGCAATACAACGGTCATACCACTCGGCTATCAATATGATTTAATTGTAACAACACAAACAGACAGACAGACAATTTAATTAACATTTATTGTAATATTTTGAGTGTATACAGGTTTACACTATACAAGTATACACCCAAGTATACTCACGTAACTACACATTCCTTCCATCTTTACTTATTTCCACTTAATCCGATGTAATATGAGCTTCCCTAACTGCCGACTGCCATTATACCAAACGTTCCACATCCTTTGTTATATCATAAGCGCTTAGAAAAGATTGCTACAACGCAGTTACATCAAGTGCCTACTCCGTACAGGCCACAAGGGTAAGATCAACACAATGTTTTGTACGAGGTCAGTCAGCCGTACCCAGAAAATAAAGCCAGAAAAAAGGTAGATTACAAAATTCTTGGTACTGCCAAAATTAGTATTGCTCCAGCAATCATTTTGCCTCATATTATATTTCTAAGAAGTATTTTTACATGAAGGAATACTCTCCAAAATATGTATTTTATAGTTGTACTGAATGAAGATAGTTCTGATTAAGGTCAAATACTGATATTCGGGGGAGGGGGAGGCCTTTGTTCAGCAGTGGACGTCTTCCGGCTGATGATGATGATGATGATGACTGATATTCGATGAAGGACAAATATTGCTGACATTTTTTTTTTAAAAACGTCACCCCACCCTAGGAATTTCTCCTGTGCGTTTAACAAACGTGAAATATCACAAACACAAACACGCAGACTCGGGACAAACATCTGTGGTTCGCACAAAGTTTTGCCCCGTGCGGGAATCGCTTAGCCACTGCGCTAATCAGGTCGTCGTTAGTAATCAGTTGCTGAGAAGGCGCTGAGAACACATTGCAAGGCCTTATAATTTTGCTCATTGGACATAGACCTTCTTATTCAACAACGAGTATTATACCTATATTATCTAAACCCATCTTAAGTCTGTTGATCTATATTCTTTACTCTACAGGTATAATTTAATCCATGGTTTAAAATTGTTTTTTTTAACAATCGGTTGAAAAAAAGATTATATCCAGCCGTCATAATTAAAATTAATGTTACTGTGTTTCAATAATGACTCCTAAGGTTGTCTAACATAAAATATAGCACTGATTTTAAGATTCCCATTGCGTCATGTTGTATTGTCTAGTTTTATGTGGTACCATGTATTGCATTTTTATCCTTGTATCTGGATTCCACTTAAGTTTTGCTGAACTGCGCAGTGCGCACAGCTGTTTGCGAATATTCTAAGGAACACCTAAAAAGGTTCTACGTTTTTATTTTTCAGCTATATTACGAAGTTACTGCTATTTATATTGCTGCTATTTTGTTCGAATTTCCGTATTACGAGTGTATACTGCATTATATGATAGGTAGTATTATATTTTATTTGTTTCTAAGTACATAGTTGTGGGGATGAAATTAGGACTTTAGATAGCTTTAATATGGTTGTATGATTCGGACTGCATACGACCTCAATATACAAAAAGTACTTTGTGTGTTTTAACATTAATCTACATTATAGTCGTTGGATGGTACACTGGCTTGGTACTTTGTAATAGGCATGTTTTACATGCTGTGGTCTCGTATATTATAATTGAGGGAGTATAGCTACTAAATAATTATTCGTATTATATTAAAAATGATTGTTTTTTTTTTAAAACGTCGCCCCACACTAGGAATTTCTCCTGTGTCGTTTCACAAACATGAAATATCACATACACAAACATCCAGACTCGGGACAAACATCTGTGGGTCGCACAAGTTTTGCCCCGTGCGGGAATCGAACCCGCAACCCTTAGCGCAGCAGTCCAATCACTTAGCCACTGCGCTAATCAGGTCGTCAATTTGTGTTCGTTTGTTGGTCCTTTATACGAGTATTATAATAAATGAAGCTACAATAATACCACTTACAAGACGTCAAATAAACTTGATCGGTTCAAAAGTGTCGTTGCTATGGAGTAGAACCGACAAGAAACTTCATAGATACTCTATTTTTAATTCGTCGCTCAATACTAGTTATGTCTCTTGCATCATGGATGCGTTTCACGAACATGAAATATCACATAATATACACGGGACACACATCTGCGAATTACACTAATTTTTGTCCCGTGCGGGAATAAATCCCGCAACCTTCAGCGCGGCAGTCCAACCGCTTAGCACTAAAATGCCTTGTTAACAAACAAATTACTTTGACGAACACGTAAAATTTGACAAATATTTTGATCGGGCCGCTTTATAATCTAGCCTAAAAACAGGCTTTTAGAAACTGGACTTACAATTTGTCTTGTTCGGTGTACCAAATATCTGCTGGCTATTTGAATATTTGGGTCCACGAATTTCTAAGCTTAAACAAATGTCTGAACTAACTTGAATGTTAGGTTCAAGTAATTATATACTTGTATATGTATATGAGATGGTACATTATGTACGGTACATAGACCCGGTCCCAACCTTCCCCAGACACTAGGATTGTCTGGAATGTTTTAGTATTCACCAGTTAGTCTCGCTTAGATTAAATTTGTCTAAAGATTTGCTTAGTGTTTTTCCTTTGTGATTGCGATTTCCTTTTATATTTTAACGCGTCTTTGTAAGCCTGAATACATTATGAATTAGAGGTTTTTATTTTATTGCTAAATACAAAAATGTGTACGTTTGCTAAAATAGGGTGACTTTTATATAAAAAACGAATGTTCCCTTCTTAAATGAGCGGGGATTTGAATATTATTTGGTTGGTTAATATATTTTTATGGCTGGTAATTGTATGCTGCCGGTAATATGATATGTAGGTAACTGTCCCATTGCAGGGCAAAGACCTCATCTCGTACAGAGAAGAACCGAGCGTTGATCATCGTTAAGCCAATGCGGGTTGTTATCCTCTTGTGTCACCGATAGTTAGTGTTGTCTCAATATATCTAAGAATTTATAGCATAAACACAATATCACATCACGCTTGTATTCCTCAAAGGGTTAGGCAGAGACGCACATACACCACTCCCACATTTCGCCTTATTTAATAGGAGCCATCAACCGGACACAAATCCAGACTCCGTGCTGCTACTGAGAATTTCCAAATGGAAAAACCTAGTAACACTTTGCCTGACCCGAGATCCAAGCCCTCATGCTCAGCAGTCGCGCTTAGCAATAACAACTTAATTAATGTTCAGAAAAGCATGGAAATTAAACAAGACGTCATAGTCGACATCATCATCATCAGCCGGAATACGCCCACTGTTGAACAAAGGCTTCCCCCTTAGAGAGAGGGTGTTTGCCATAATCCCCACGGTTGGCAAGCAGCTTGGGGATCGCAGTATTGGTGGTCAAGTGAAAGACGCTGCTGCCCATCTTCTAGATTTTTCCCTTAGTCGCGTCTTACGATACCCACGGGAGGAAAGGGGGTGGTCAATTCTAAGCCACAAATATATATTAGTAATAACTCCTATAATATTCTGGAGCAGTATTTCGAATTAAGTTGAGCGCTATGCAAATCAATCTGCATAAGTAAGACAGACTTTGCTCAAATGTTTCAGTCTCGTTCAAGACGTGCTTTAATACATTTTAAACTAAGTTAGGTTTAAGTAGCTGAAATATATTGACCTAGTAACTGTGTTGCTTCAACTACCGCTGGCAGAACATTAACAACATTAAAAAAGCTCTGACTGCCTCGTTGGTCTAGATCTCGTATTATCGAAAGAGTAGGCAGGTATGTGTTCTTATGTAGAACACGCTCATTTTACCAATTATGTAAGGGGGGGGGAACTATTGCCATCAACTGAGTACAAAGACTCCGTGCTGTTACTAAGATTTTTCTAATGGAAAAACCTAATAATACTTTGGCAAACCCGGGTTTCGTCCACCGGACCTCATGTACAGCGACGTGCTTAGCGACTAGACCTGCGAGGCATTTATGATCTTATGAATATGACTATGACAAAGTTATAATCATCAGCCGGAAGATGATCACTGTTGAACAAAGGCCTTTCCTTTAGGTGAGCGTTGCCATAATCCCTACGCTTGGCAAGTGGCTTGGGGATCGCAGTATTGGTGGTGAAGTTACAAAATACGCTGTTGTCCATCTTCTGGATTTTCCCTCAGCCGCCTCTAACGACACCCACAGGAGAAAAGGAGGCTTCGTAAGAGGTCAATTCTAGGCGGAATACATATGAAAAAGTAATCAATATGGTTTCCACAAAAATAGTTATTTGAGTTGATAAATTATTATTATTACTAAAAGTTGAACGTTTCACTGCTTCTGTATGCGTAAATGAATAATTTGTTAACTTTCCTGTTTCCAATCACGATTAAATTGTACTACTAATTATAGGAGCAATGACTGGTCAATTAATATGTAGGCATCCAATTACATTCGCCACTTTAGCCTTTATTCATTCATTTGTTGGAAAAGGGTTGGCCAATTGATGTTGTCATAAATAAATAAACAGCCTAACTGTCCCACTGCAGGGCAAAAGCCTCTCCTCGTATAGAGAATAATTGGATATGATCACCACGCTAGCTCACTGCGGGTTGGCGTTTTCAGATAATTAAATCCAGGTTTCCTCACGATGTTTTTCCACGACCGTTAGTCATTGGAGTCTTAGAATATCTAAGAAACTATTTGTAACATGGAAAAAGATACATTTAGTTGAACTGTATGCTCACAAGACTAACAAGGCAGTTGCGACTTACGTAAATACAAGAAGAACAAGTTGATACTGGTGTCGATAAATTCGGTGCCATTTTTGCTCTGAAAGTAGCGAAACAAAAAAATATGAAACATTTAATTGTTTCTCTTTATCAAGAAACAACTGTCAAATAACACACTATACAAGGTCATTATACAAACGAATTTACCGTTGAAATTCAGACGAGCACAAACTCTGAAAATGAGTGAGTATACCTCTATATTCCAACACAGAATGCCGAGACAATTATCATTCCAACTAGCGCTATTTCATTACAAAAACATGAATGTATTTTGGTTACTAAAGATATTTTGATAGTTCATAAATGTGTTAGGTCACATTAAATTCTTAGACTTGTTTTAACTCAAAACACAATGAAGAAATTTTAATGAACTTAGAATTTATAATGTACTTTTATTTTAGTTTTAAAACTAATATCGTTTATGATTTCATAACGTCTAGAGTTCATCCTTCTGTTTTAGGTGCGGATAATTGAAGTTTATTTCAAAACCTGAGACTTCAAGGGTTTTAAGTACCTTTCTGAAGAAATAATAATTTTATGTGGCTTAGACAACGGTAGAAAATATTCAATTTAAGTTAATTAAGATTATTTATTTATTTAATTACAACGGTTAGGTACAGAATAGTAATTAATATATTATGTTTTTGGGTGGAGAATATACTGCGAAGAACGTATACGTATTTTAAGGATTAAATAGAAACTTTACTTATTGTTAACAGAAGTATATGTAAGCCTTTCAAAATGACTTAAATTTTCAACTAAACACTCAAATTTTCCTACCACCAATTTTAAAAATAATCCGCACCTTTCGTATGTATTTCAAAACATCACACTCCACAGAAACCTGACATATTTCAAAACCCTATCAACAACTAAATGACAAGAATTTGCTGAACGAAGCAATTTAATGTTAATGAAAACCTTTGTTCGGTACTGGACCAAAAAAACCTTGTGATTGTGTCACACATAACATCCTAAAATAACCGACTGCAAATAAAGTGGGTTGAGTAATTTGACAAAAGGTGGTGTCGGAGGCTTGTCAGTTCCTTTTATGTGCGGTGCAAGTTATAAGCTCAGTTAAAAAGGTTGTTTCGTGAAGGTGGGTTGGTTGATTCATGCGAGAGTCGAGCCAATCCTTAACGCAGCAGTCCAATCATCGCCAATAAACTCAAATATTTTATATACAATTAGTGACAGGTATAATTTGAACAAGGGTGATAAGGCCTGGTAATTTGAGAGACAGTCTCTGAGCTCTGATACCAGACTTCCACAAAATTGTCTTAAAAAATATAATTGTAAGACCTTTATAGAAGAAAAACAAAGTAAGAGAGCTCATCATATGTAGTTTATTAGTGTATTTATTTTGCACGTAGTTCATTTGTACACTAATCAGTCTGAATTCTTACTGTTGAACATCGTTCAAGAGCGGTCCAATGAAGGATCCCTTGGGAGCATTGTCGTAATTGCCACGCTAAGACTGTCTAAGTACATTAGTGTTCGCAAGACGTTTCTTATTCTGTAATTATATAACATGTTACAAGATTAAATAATAGTGTTATAACGAAGTAAAATTAATGTTGTTTTTAGTTGTTATTATGTTTGTATGAAGCTTTAGTGTTAACTTTATTCTCTTCTTTATTGATAATCTTTTCTATAGAAATGAACGTCTAAATATATACTCTGGTTGAACATGCTCATGTTTTTAGAAATGTCTGATTATTTTACTATAATAACTTGCGTGGGTGTTATCCATATTATTTGCTATATTCCGGTTATACTTACCCGTATAGTCAGCGATGCCCGACTAGTTTTGAACGGAGCTGTTATAAAAGTTATAGTATGCATTACAGATTACAAATTAATCATTCATCTATATTCCATTTAACCTTCAGTAAATTTGTTGTTTGGCAACTTATATTTTCTGCAAAAGGAAATCCATGTTTCTATTACGCGAAAATCCAATGGAAAGAAATAAAAGAAAAAGATCAAAATACTATAGGAGAAATGAACTGTCAATACTAATAAACACGACCATTCATAGTTGGCAATGAAATTCTCTCGTTATGAAACCGAAGATTGTGTTGTTTTTCTCGGCGTTAGGATCTATTCAATACATTTGAGTAATACATTGTCTGGAAAAGATTTTTACGAAATTGGATTGCGGTCAAGTTAATTCCGTATTCCGAAATGTTCGAGGAAAATTCTCGAAAAGTAATTATGTTTTTGATGTAACATACATGTAGGGTTTATTTGTCAAATAGGTATGTTGATTTAAAATAAAAGTAAGGAGTGATGATGAAGAAAGAAAAAACGAAATGATTGAGAATAGTGGCTAAAACAAACGGTGTAGTAAAATATCGAGAGAAAACCGGCACACCTGAGAGATTTTTCAAGGGTGTGTAAAGCCATGTCAGAGGCCTACAGGCGGTTTAAACACCAGGTTGTTTATTAACCATACGATACGAAGAAGAATTTAAAATAATAAACCAAGCTCGTTACCTATTTGAGGATTTCATGTGAAAATAAACCCAGAATTTGTGTAGAAGAACAAATATTAGTTTCAGAAGCCTACTAAGGCAGAAAATTAACAATTAATAATTCAATTTTCATGTTGATAGTAACATGAGTAGGGAATATTACTCCGGCAGCGGTAAAAAGCCAAATATTTATTTTATCTCAGAGCCTTACCTGAGGTTTACCTAAACTAAAATAAAAATAAGCTGGTATAGAATATTGAACTTTGTCCTACTTATTTTTAATGAAGCTTTTGTTTTTATAAACATGAATTTAATAAAAGCAGTGACTAAGCCATTGGACTGCTGTGCTTAGGGTTGTAGTTTCGATTTCCACGCGAGACAAAAAATTGTGGGACCTGTGAGATGTTTTGTCCAGAGTCTGGGTGTTCGTTAATGTGATATTTCATTGTGAAACGAACCCACAATACAAAAAAAGAAAATAAATAGATATCTTTTACCTTAACCTTACTTTTTTAAGCTAGGGAAATCCCCCATACTTCGTAAGGTGCACGGATAGGCGTGTCGTGCCTAAACCTTTCAGCCACATGAGGCTATTAACCTTTCTGCTATTAAAATCTACGCACTAGCCACTGTTAGCCAATATAATCATCAGCGAGACATCGTTAAAATATTTTAGAATACCTAAATATATCTAGGCCGTAATGACGAGCTTTAAAGGGAATATACTAAACTTTTGTTCCCTTTATCCTAAAGGATTTTAAATTGCTCATTGAGGCAAAATTTTAAATAAAAAAAGAATAAAATAAATAAATTCTGGCAACTTTTCTACAAAAAAAGAATCTGCGTAAACAAATATCAAGTCATCAACATAGCAAAATAAAGCTATAAATAACACTTGAAAACTGCAGCCGTAGACCCGACGGTCACAAACGTTCTTATTTAAATATTTCACTAAAGCTGACAGAGCCAGCATCAGCAAATTCAAAACGCCCACTTGACAAGTCTACACCACACAAGCACATTATATGTTAATCAAGGCACAGGCCCGGCTGGAATTAGTTGGCGGCCCTCGGGACAGACATAGGAGACCGCATTAACATGTTTATAGTATCTACACAGGAGACCTTTCAGCGAAGCCACATGGGCAGGCAATAGACTAGGAAGATGGCGTTTCTTACGCTGTATCAGTTTAAACTTGAGGCTCACTGGCTTGGACACTAAAAGCTATTTTTAAGACATGTTTTGCTTCTTAAAGTTTTATTAGTAGCAGTATATTTAGTTTATTCGTGCCTCCTTCTCAGTTTTTAGACAAAAACAACATAACAGGGTAGGCAGATAGGTGCACATATAGTACACCCACATTTCGCCAATTATGTTTTTAGGTCCCAACGTAATAGGGGGCGAGCCTATTGCCATCAACCGGACACAAATCCAGACTCCGTGCTACCACTTTGCCCGACCCGGGATTCGAACCCAGGACCTCGTTACACGGAGATACGTGTTTACTGATTATGAAGAAGTGGTAACTACCAAAATAATATTAAACTTGAACCTTACTGTGTTTGATTAATTTATAGCAGTAATAAAATTATATTATAATAATTTTATGAGTCACGCTCTTGTTTATTGTAGGAAGAAAATTACGCAATGTTTATTAATCATAAACATCTTTTAGTGCTACAACAATCGCTGTACTAATATAACTAGACTTCTGACCTATACAATTTACATTATAAATAAAACAACAGCAATAAAAAACCTAGCAATTCATAAGTGCAAAAGTAAAATTTCAGTGATTGGTACCTGGTGAAAAGCTTGAGCAAGATCCAGTTCTATTGCTTGGTACTCGCCCCCCGTTTAACTTTAGTCTTTACCTCCTTGGACACTAGCCAAGAGATTATAGTTCGCCATCCCAGGGAATTTGGGGCGTTGCTAAAGAAATTTGCTGTGTAAATAATGTTGCGCCTGGGGGCAACCGGATTAATGTAGCTGTTAGTACACTTTTAAATTTTCCAATTTAAAAGTTAAAACGTAAAACAGCTGTATTAGTTTCTTTCTCTGAACTGTTTGCGCAGGAAAAAGGTGTTGCGGCTCCAACTGTTTATGGGTATCACGTTCAATTTAGTAGTTTTATTGCTTGGCTTTAGAATTTAATGGGATCTTTTCAGATGTAATGGTAGGTAATAATAAATCCTATGATTTATTATTACAAACATATTTAGAGCTTTCAATCAAATTAATGGATTTATTTTAACAGTAAACATTGATTGTAGTATTGAGTGCTTAAACTATTATTGGAAATCTGTCTTCAAATGTTTATAAATTACCAAGTTTTGCTATGGTGTGTACAGAAAATAAAATAGAGAACCCTAACTCACATGAACCACATGAACCAATGCAATAAATCGAAATCCCACGCCCACTTTCGAAAATTTGTTAAAATGATGTCAATAATACTAGAATATAAAGAATCTTTTTTTTTTAAATTGGTTAAGGGAACCTTGAAAAATGACGGGCACGAGCGGGACTCGAACCCGCGACAGTCGCCGTACCGTGGCGCGGAATCGTTTAAAAAAAAAAAATATAAAGAATCTTTTTAAAAAATGGCTCCCTATCGGTAGTTTTTAGTCACCGTGTTACCTTGACGGATTGGTAATCACACTAAGTTGTGGAACACGTAAACTTCTCTTCATCTTCACAAAAGCCGTCCAAATCGTAGGTTTTACGACACCCAAAGGTGGGAAGGGTCTATTCTTTACCTGGAACTACACGACCATTTGGCCATTTGACTGCCCATAAACACTATCATACAGTATATGACAACTGAGGTAGACTTTACGTTGTCTCAAAGGATTTCAAGGGTTCCTGCTCCGAAGAATTAACTTGGATACGGTGACAGGACTTACAGCATCATGAAGAAGGGTGGAAGCTCGAGTTAAGTGTTTACTCAAAATGTTAAACTAATTATGATAATTTAGCAGTTTTGCATAAAAACAAATTACTCATTAACCTCAAGACTAGATGTAATAATAATAAAGTCTTTCAAAGCACTTTATAATAATAAAAAAAAATATTTATATATAGCTTATTCACGTGTTAGTAGACATTTATAAATTTATCCTAACTAATATTATGAGGCAAAGTTAACGTGTTCAACAATATTCAGAATGAGCCTTTTGTGTGGACGGTAGACTAGTAGGTACCTACTTTTATTTTAGAAAATACTTGAAACGTTTTCGAGGAAGTTACAAGCTAAATCTATTAAGACAAAGAGGAAATCTTTAGAAAAATATCTTCAAGTAATGATAACAAAATTAATCTTTCTGAGCACCTGAAATATCTTATTCAAAACGGATAATGGAAAAATGCCAGAACAAATACGACACAGAAAGACATTTATTGAAATAAATTCTCATTTAGCTTTATAAAACACTGCTTGCAGATGAAATTTAATTTTAATGAAAGGAAACAAAAGGTGTGGCGACGTTAATAAAATTAGATTTGCGGCAAAAAGGGTCTAGTTAAATCATAGGTAAAGTTATTAGTTGAAAAACCTTGTTTGGCAAAGGATTCTCATCAGGGTAGGTTTGTTGGGACGTGAGTCGTTTGAAGTGGCCATTAAACTTGTAATAGCATTGTCGAAAGTAAGTTGGACGGTCGGACGGTGTTATGTCAGATGTTCCGTTGATTTTCTTGTCCTTCACATTGTTTGGGAAGTTAACTAATGATCAGATTTAAACTTTGCTTGATAAGTTCAGGTGAACATAACTTTGTATTTTATGTCGCAGGTGTAAAGTAGAGTCGCTACACATTTATATATACATAGATAAAGTCACACCTGTTTTCCTGAGGGGTAGGCAGAGACCACGGATTTCCATTTGCTACGATCCTGGCATACTCCTTTTGCTTCACACGCATCAAATGTCTTATAGACGCTCGTCGGTTGATACTCCTCACTTGCTCTATATGCAGACATCTCCGATTTTGTTTATAATTTTTATAGGTCTCAAATAAACATGTCGGGAACGTGCTGTTACTAGGAATGGTCTAAATGAAAAACGCAATCTAAAAATTTCAGCCTGGTAAACGTATTCAGGTCCGACTTTCAAAAAATCTCTAATAGACCAATTCCGGGGATTTTGAAGTTTTTCAAGTATAAATTAATAACAATTCAATAATATCTATTAGTAAAATTTTGTTCAAGTACTCTCGGAGTTTGATTTCGTAGTTTTAAGTTAATTAAATAATAAATTAATTCAATATCGTTTCATTTAATTATTTTACAGTTAATTAGTTCCATTGTTAACTCGGCTATTTTTATGAGTAAAACTACCCAGCACTCTGTTAACAGTTTTAGGTCACCAGCAAACTGATTTGCTCGATGAATTCAAATTTTTTGATAGCTAAAAAGAGTTCGAAAAACCTTCAAATACTCCTTTCTGAAATTTTGTCATAAAAGTGTTTGTCAAGTAGTATAGTTATTCTTCGCTCGAAGAACCGATACATGCTGGAGAAGAAAGGTTCTCGAGTGGCGACCACGAACCGAAAGACGCAGCGTTGGCAGGCCTCCTACCAGGTGGACCAACGATATCGTCAAAATTGTGGGCAACCGGTGGATGCAATTGGCAAGCTGTCGTTTATTGTGGCGTTCTAAGGAGGCCTTTGTTCAACAGTAGACGTCTTCCGGCTGATGATGATGATGATGATAGTATTTCTTAGGAGCTCTATTACAGCTCACTAAAGTTTTTCATTGTTTTTTTTATTCCTACAATTTGTTTTAACTTGATACTTCGTCGGCATAAATAAAATTTCGATCAAATAGTGTAATGTAGTGAAAAAACATCAAACAATTTCATAACAACATTTCTTCTAGAATTGAAATCTCCTTTTAATAAACAAGAAATACGATTTATTAGCTAAAGAATAATGCGTAGATCAAAAAGGTTATTATTGCGTCTCTGGTTTTATACTGTTACTGTTATTTGTTCTCCGATAAGAAGCTTATGGAGTCGATCTATTGCTTGGTGAATTGTTCCTTTATTGTTTGTGTTATTGTGGTTGTATTATTTACATTCAAATTAGTCATTTGGTAAAGTTGAGCAGTACTTGCCATAATCAATCTTGTAAGGCCCCCCTTGGATACACACTTAAAGACCCGTCTGTATCTCAAAAAGCGACCAAGCCATTGGTCCTGCGCCTGATCTCTCTCTGGTCGTGTCTTATCGTCCCATCGGACTTCTTCTTATCGGCTTGTGCCAATTGCCACATGGAACAACGTCATGCATCGTGGTATTTTTGGTTTTGGTCAGTCAACAAGGATGGTAGCTAGGTTGACCGTCCAGGGTACGCCGGACGTATAGTATCGTCACTCGTGGAGGCCGTTATGATAGGGAGTATTTCTTTGTTCCCGCATATAGTCTACTATAACATTTCCTCTGAAGGTGGCTTGTTGCAGTTTGATTGCTTAAACTCCCATCCTGTTTCTATCAGTTTCCTATCACAACTTTCACATTCAGTACTGATAGCTTTGCTTGTTCACACAATTATAATTCATCTTTGTTATTAGTTTATGTTCATAACAATATCTGTTACATCTTCTCTAATTATTATTATGTTTTAGTGATTACATTGTTCAGTAATATCATATGCCTTTGTATTTACATACTAATCGTTGTATACATGGCATGAGATATAGATAACAATATAAAAAATTTTCAAAGGAGTAAGCAGTAACAAAGTCAATGCGAGTTTAAACGCTAGCCCGCACCAATGTTTTTTGAATTTATATGCGTATAAGAAATTAGTTATCAGTTGCTAAAACCGGCAAACCTTAGTGATTTTTAATTATAAGTTTAAAGCCAAACGTTCCCAAGTTTTTGATTAATTAAATTATTGGACTTAGATCCTTCTGACAACAGTCAACACCTATGTAGGTATACTATAGTAATGCATATTTGTTCAAAAATCAATTGTGAAACAAAAAGAAAATGATAAAGCAAAAGCATTATTTTTGTATACGGAAGCTTAAACATGATACCATTCGATTTAGAATTATTGCGCACGCAAGCTTTTTGCGGTCATAAAAAATGTGCAAATCCCATAAACGACACGCACGATGTATTTCGTCCCTTTTTTAATTTTAATATTGCTTACGCAGCGTCCTTGTGCCATTGGGCCTTGTGTTTCAAAAAAACGAAAATACTTGGGAAACAAGAAAAATAATATCAGCTTATTTTGATTATTTCGGAGTTTTGGTTGGTGATTTCTTAGAGTTTTGTCTTCTTCTGCTATCTTTTTCTCATCTGTGTTTAGATCAGAATGTTTATTTGAAGCAGATTAATAGCGAAATTCTACATGAAACTTGCCAAACCGACATACAAAACCCAATAATTGAATCTATTTTAGATTTCTATCATCGTCTTCTATTTCAATTATATTTCTCGATAAAATTTCATTTTAAATTTCAAACCGACAGGTTTTTCATACGTCTCCGGAGTTTAATTTCATCATCATCATCAGCCCGTTGCAGTCCTCCTGGACATAAACCTCTCTCAAGTTACGACACAGAGCACGATCTGCTGCTTTAGGCATCCAGTCGCTGCAGCTCTCTTATACAAGTCGTCCCGCCATCGCGCCATCTAGCCAGAGGGCGTTCCACGTTTGCCAAGTCATTTATTTATTTATTATAGTTAATGTACCTTTATAAGAATATACTTTTCTTACAAAAAACAGCAAAACTAAGGCCTATAATTCCATCAACGAGCCACAAAGCCCAGTCAAACTTCCAGAACTTGAAGCAACCTTCCCTTTAGATCCAAAAGAAACTCGTCCAAAACTTAATTCTTTAATAAACCAAGTTACTAAAGTTGCATTTTCATAAAACCATGCACAAGTTCTAATGAAATCTACATTGCATATTACGTAGATCGTCTTGCTCCGACGCGCCTTGCATGCTAAGTAGACGATTATTTTTGTAATTATTTCTAATATCTCCTTTAGTAACTTGATGAAGAAAGTTAGCTCACTTATTGGATATTATGTATGCAAGATGGCGATCTTTAGAGCTTAATAAACAAGTAACGTTGAGAGTAACAGCTTATAAATTTTTTTTGTATTTTCTTTGTATATGACGACAGTATTCTTAAAGTGTGTTACGCGCATACCTATAAAGTAAAGCGCTGACACAAAGGCACGAGGCACGCCGCGTGCGCATCATCGACCCAGTTGCTACGAGTGGAAAGTGCTGACACAGGACACGAGGCCCGAAGACACCGTCTACGTGACCGAGCCCGCTCACTTCGTATCCACCATCGATCGAGTCAATTTCATTTACTTATAATTGTAATTTCTTTTAAAATAAATTAGTTTAAATTAATTCGGTTTTTTTTGAGTCCTCCGGCAGTAGCCTACGTAATTGGCGCAGTCGGTAGGATTCCCGGGTCGTTATTGCGATAACCGGTATATCGCACCGCGTTCGCTACGATAGGCTTTCAACGCCGCGCCGGGAGATCCTGAACAACGAGACTACGCCGGAGATCCAGAAATCGATACAGCTCAATGAAGACCAGAATGTTCATGTAAGTCCGCTGAATTTTCTTAGTGGTTGCTTGCTTCCTTTTATGTGTAGGTTCCATTTACCGTATCCAATATTTTCCATCCACGTAGATCAAGTACACCTAGGTTAGTTAGTAGTAGAAATAGTAGTGTAGATTCTAGACGTAATATTAATCTTGTAATTGAACCCGAGATGGCTGACTTAGACGGTATTTTTAAAGCCCTCCGCTTAGTTCCCGACTTCGATGGGAATCCAAATATACTTACTAGGTTTATCAAGTTGTGTGATCAGTTAGTACGCGAGTTCATTCAAGAGGGGCAACCGGATATATATAAATTGGCGCTTTTAAACGGTATATTGAACAAGGTTACAGGGCCTGCCGCCCGTCTTATAAATGCTAATGGTATACCCAATGATTGGGCAGGCATACGTAGTGCTCTTATTAATAACTTCGCCGACCAGCGAGATGAGACCGCTCTCTACAACGATTTGGCCTTACTTACACAAGGTTCCGGCACGCCGCAAGAGTTCTATGAGCGTTGCCAGAGTCTTTTTAGCACCGTAATGACATACGTTTCATTGCACGAATCCCTCGAATCAACCATTGCAGCAAAACGCGATTTATATCGTAAACTGACCTTGCAGGCCTATCTCCGTGGTTTGAAAGATCCCTTAGGATCGCGTATTAGGTGCATGAGACCAGAGACTATTGAGAAGGCTCTAGAGTTCGTGCACGAGGAGACTAACACTATATATTTGCAGAGTAGAAATGATAACTTTATAGATAAAAGATCTTCATCTCGCGTGCCACCCAATCAAAACGAAAACAACCATAAAATGCCAGCCCCTGCAAATAATATGATGGTTCCGTTTAGACCTAATCCTTTTAACATGCCCGGTCCGTTTAGACAGCAGGGACCGCAATTTATGTTACGGCCTTTGCCATCTCAAAACCAGTTTAAAATGCCATTTAATCCATATAACATGCAATCGCGCGGCCCTACCCGTACGCAACAAGTATTCGGTGCACCACCGCCTAACAACAATCAAGGTGGTGCTGGATTCAGAACGCCTCCAAGGAACCCTTATCCGCCGAATAATGGTCCCAGACCAATGAGCGGCGTCAGCCACTTTGCATCTAGGCCACTGCCTGCCAATAACAGCTGGAATTGGGCAGCACAGGGCAATCCACCACCTTCCAACTATTTTAAAACCCGTGATGTTAATGTGAACGAGTGTTTGAATTATGGGGAAGACTACTGTTACCCCGACCTAGCTGACTACTTTTACTTTGACCCCTTTAACTATGGCGACTACAATAACGACTACTTTTATTTCAATGATTTTTCTCATGAACATATCGTACCGCAACAGACTGACGGGACTACCGACAAGGACAAGGACGAGTCAGGTACTGCTGACCAACAGCAACCTTCCACCAGTCAGGATTTTCGGAAAGCTCCGAAGTCAAACAAATCAGGATAGAATTAAATTTGCAAACCCAAAGGCAACTACCGTATATTCGCATCCATAGCCCCCCACTTAATTTTCTAATAGATACCGGTGCAAACCAATCGTTTATTAGTCCAGAAGCAGTTCAGAATTATTTCTCACACATACCCCTTAACTACGATCCATTCGAGGTTACTAACGTTCACGCTACGAGCAGAAATGACTACTCTATCAACTTACCCTGTTTTCCCGAACTCGGTGATACAGAGCCAATTAAATTATTCGTGTACAGATTCCATGATCGTTTCGATGGTTTAATAGGAATGGATTTACTTACCAAATGGGAGGCTAAATTAGATTTAAAAGATCTTACATTAATAACTAAGTTCGCAATTAATCCCATCCAAATTTATAACTCTCGAAATTTAAATCTCTACGAAGAAATCATACCAGCGGGAAGTTCTAAATTAATACGGTTGCCTGTTAATGCACCAGATGGTGAGGTTTTTGTAGAAGAACAGATCATTTGCAATTGCATTATATCCGAATGCCTGACCACCGTTTCAAATAGCCGCGGCATGGTTGAGATAATTAACCCAACTAATAACGATATAATATTTTCATTAGACCACGCAACTCAGGCAACGATATTCAATGTCGAGTGCACTGAACAAGTGTCACCTCGCGCTAAAGACGTTACATCCCGGTTACGTACCGATCACTTAAACGAGGAGGAAAAAGCAAACTTATTGGCACTATGCTCGAAATACGCCGACGTCTTCTACATTGAAGGCGAGGCATTAACTTTCACCAACAAAGTAAAGCACAGTATCAAAACTACAGACGAAATTCCGATTTATACCAAAAGTTATAGGTACCCGTTCATACACCGGCAAGAAGTTAGTGATCAAATAGCGAAGATGTTAGATCAGGGAATCATTAGGCCGTCCGAATCTGCTTGGAGTTCACCGATTTGGGTCGTCCCAAAGAAGGGTGACGCCTCTGGGAAACAGAAATGGCGTATAGTCGTTGACTTCCGGAAGCTTAATGAAAAAACGATCGATGACAAATACCCTATCCCGAATATTACAGACGTTTTGGACAAACTAGGCAAGTGCCAATATTTCACCACCCTTGACCTAGCATCAGGATTTTACCAAGTTGAGATGAGCCCCAGTGACATTCCTAAGACCGCTTTTAATGTCGAACATGGGCACTTTGAATTTTTGAGGATGCCCATGGGACTTAAGAATTCTCCTTCCACATTCCAACGAGTGATGGACAACGTACTCAGGGGACTCCAGAACGTTATATGTCTGGTCTACCTAGACGATATAATTGTATTCAGTACTTCTCTCCAGGAACACATGATCAACCTAGAGAAGGTGTTCCAAAGGTTAAGAGAATCTAACTTCAAAATCCAGTTGGATAAATCAGAGTTCTTAAAACTTGAGACCGCATACCTAGGTCACATCATAACTACCGAAGGCATAAAGCCTAACCCAAATAAAATCACTGCCATTCAAAATTATCCCATACCTAAAACTACAAAAGAAATAAAACAGTTTCTCGGACTTCTCGGATACTACCGAAAATTCATTCCAGACTTTTCCCGTATTACCAAACCACTGACAAGTTGTTTAAAGAAAGGAAAGAAGGTAACTTTAGACTCAGATTACATTAGTTGTTTTGAGAAATGTAAGACTTTACTGACCAACGACCCTGTCCTTAAATATCCAGACTTTGAGAAAGAGTTCGTCTTGACTACAGACGCTTCCAATTTCGCAATCGGTGCGGTACTTTCGCAAGGTTCCATTGGCTCGGACAAACCCATAGCATACGCTTCACGGACGCTTAACGAAAGTGAAGTCAATTACAGCACAATAGAAAAAGAATTACTAGCGATTGTATGGGCAACAAAATACTTCCGGCCTTACCTCTTTGGTCGCAAGTTTAAAATAGTAACGGACCACAAACCTTTGCAATGGGTCATGAGTCTCAAGGAACCAAATTTAAGACTTACCAGGTGGCGGTTAAGATTAAGTGAATATGATTTCACCGTCATTTACAAAAAAGGCAAACATAACACCAATGCCGATGCCCTCTCTCGCGTCGAAATTCATAATGAGGAAGTTAGTTCGATGATTGCAAACGCAACTGACAGACCACCATCCCTAGCTGACTCCAACACCTTGACAGCACATACCTCTGAAGAGAACCCTATACTCGAAATACCTATTACCGACGAACCATTAAACAAGTTTCACCGACAGTTGTGTTTGACCGTTGTAGGTGACTTTAAAAAACGACCTACGGCGACTAAGCCATTTGACACCCATATCCGAACATCCGTTCAATTATCTGAATCCAACCTAGAGGAGGATTTGATAAACGTTATTAAGGAATACGTCAACCCTAAGATCAAAACTGCCCTGTTTATAAATCCACCCCTTGCAATGTACAAGATAATTCCCCTGTTACAAAAACATTTTAAAAGTTCTTGTATGAAATTGGTATTGGCAAAAAAAGAACTTGAAAACGTGAAAGAATATCTGAGGCAACAGGAAATTATACGTCACTACCACGAAGGCAAGACCAACCATCGTGGCATTAATGAGTGCTTCCTAGCCTTATCTGTAAAATATTACTGGCCAAAGATGCGAGACCACATTACAAAATTCATAAATGATTGCACAGTATGTGGGCAAGCAAAGTACGATAGGAGCCCCATCAAACAAAAGTTTAATATAGCACCCCCTGCTACTAGGCCGTTCGAAATAATACATATGGATAGCTTCTCTGCACAGAATGAAAAATACCTAACATTCGTAGACGCCTTCTCAAAATACGCTCAAGCCTACCTACTTCGAGATGGGACTGCAGTCAGTGTCATACAAGCCTTACTAACCTTCAGCACGCATCATGGCCTACCACTAACCATTATTACAGATCAAGGGACCGAATTCGCCAACCAGATGTTCTCCGAGTTCTGCAAGGTACATAAAATAATTCATCACCAAACACTAGCATACTCACCAAACGCTAATGGTACCATAGAACGCTTTCATTCCACTATATTGGAACATCTTCGTATTTTAAAACTAAAGTACAAAGATGAGCCAGTTGTACACCTGATGCCATACGCTATTATAGCCTACAATAGTTCGATCCATTCTTTCACACGATGTAAGCCATATGACCTTATATTAGGACACACTGACCCACGAGACCCGACTGACATAGATCTGACCGGACACATACTACAACAATACACCGAAACCCATAGGGAACGTATGCAAAAAGTATACGAACTAATTAATGAAACGTCTCTCGCTAATAGAACAGCGCTCATAGAGAGTCGTAATAAAACCCGCGAGGACGAAGCCGACTATGAGCCTGACCAACAAATATTCATTAGTAATCCCTCCGCGAGTAGATCTAAGCTTGCACCTAGATACACCCAGGATACCGTTCTAGCTAACTTACCCATCCACATTTATACTTCCAAGAAAAAGGGACCTATAGCCAAATCTAGATTAAAGCGTGTCCCTAAATCCGCGAAATTGTTGCAGGATACCCCTGATGCTGACGTTCAGCCTAACACGGGCTCAGGAGATTAATCTAGAACGACTCGAGAATGGACCTGGACTATTGCCTTTCAAATTAGGAACCATGAAACTCATCACTCATTATCATACATTCCTTCAAAATATAGAACTAACCGATATAGATAACAATATTAACGAGATCCGATTTCAACTTACTAAAGCGACAGACAGACTAGACAACTACACCCACACATTATATGAGCTTCAAATAGATAACTTAAACGCGAAATTAAATAAAGCCTCATCTCACCTCCAAAGCTTAAAGCCCAATCGATTCAAGAGAGGTTTGGTAGATGGTCTCGGTTCCGTAATTAAGAGCATTACGGGAAATTTGGATCACTCGGATGCCATTAAGTACGATAACGCCCTTAAAGCCCTCAATGATAACCAGCAACAAATAGTTATTGAGCAAAATCATCATATAAGTCTGAGCAAAGCCTTGATGAACGAGCATACAAAAATTATTACGAAACTAGTAGAGAATCAATTACAATTAAATGACAGTCTGCATATTTTACTCGACGCCGATAAGTATAAACAACACAATCTCATCAAGTTTGCAAAGTTCTCACAAATACTGCAAATAATTATTAATAATGTAGATAGTTTATTATGCGAATTAAGTAGGTTAGAGAATGCGATCGCTCTTTCCGGTCAATTGCATACTCATCATTCCCTGTTAGGTACAGAAATACTACGCGATATGTTACGCAAACTAAGCGCGCTTTATAATAAAGACCAATTACTAGAATTAGAAATCAGAGAATATTATGACGTCATTAAGCCATCAGCTTACTACCGTGGGAATCAAATAGTTTTCGCGTTCAAATTTCCCATAATATCTCCGCTACAATTCTTATTGTACAAGTTAGTAATCGTACCAAATAAAAATAGACAGGCTATCATCCCGTCCTACCCCTTCCTAGCAATCACTGGAAACATTCACGCGTACATAGAGGCAGAATGCCCGAAGGTAACTTCAGAATATCTCTGCGAAGAAAAGCTCAACCACCAAATGAGAACCCATCCAGACTGCATTTGTGACATCATCGGAGGTCAAACACCACATAAAATATGCAACACGGTTACTATCAGCCTGACGAAGCCCGCAATGGAAAAGTTAGACGACCGCCGCTACGCCGTCGTGTTCCCGAAACCAACACAAGTCCAGTTAATCTGCGAACAAGAAGAATCCATAACCCTAACCGGAAGTTTCCTAGCTACTATTCCACATAATTCCAAGCTACGAACAGACGAATTTACCATCGTCAACATCAACGATCATATCAGAGGACAACCCATGAAGATAAGCAACGTGCCAGAAGACATCGAGAGATTAACTATGCCACCCCTTGAAATTAATGCTGTTAACCTGAAGAAGCTGCACCACATTCAAGACAGAATAGACTCACAGAAGCCAATCCACATTGAACCGAGCTCAGCCATTTACCACACGACAATCCCATTTTATGGTACACTACTTGCCATAGTCATACTGGGAGCAACACTATTCTACCGGACCCACATCCGCCTGGCACAGAAGAAACAGATGACAACCCCAGATGCAGCCACGGACACCAAGTCTACATCATCTGAAGCCCACCAGAACCAGCCAGCATCTCAAGATCAAACCAAACTCTCGACGATATTTCATCTCAAAATCTGAAATAGTCGTCGATCTGAGGGGGGAGGTGTTACGCGCATACCTATAAAGTAAAGCGCTGACACAAAGGCACGAGGCACGCCGCGTGCGCATCATCGACCCAGTTGCTACGAGTGGAAAGTGCTGACACAGGACACGAGGCCCGAAGACACCGTCTACGTGACCGAGCCCGCTCACTTCGTATCCACCATCGATCGAGTCAATTTCATTTACTTATAATTGTAATTTCTTTTAAAATAAATTAGTTTAAATTAATTCGGTTTTTTTTGAGTCCTCCGGCAGTAGCCTACGTAATTAGTGTAAGATAGTACCTATACATTCTTGTGGCTGTTTGGGAAGATTAAACAATTTTTGGGATCTTTTAAGCAACAAAAAAATGTTGTGTCAATAGCTCGGCTAGTTTAAATAACTTTTGACTTAAATGCAACTATTTCAATATCTTTATTTGTAAGCTGGTTAGGTTACATGAATTACAACAGAAGTACGAAGATCCAATATTGTTAAACTATGTAAATCGATATGCTCTTTCTCTCGCTCCTAGTTTTAGGTACAATTTTGTTGTGACCGATAGGGACCACAGTTGATACCTACTGTATTGATACATTGTGGTTCGCAAATAAAATATTAAGTAGGTAGGTCGTAGAATAGGAGGACATAATAGATAAGCCAGTGGAAGATAGCTCGACTGGTAACTCCTCACTCACCAGTCACTTCATTACTTATCCAAATTATCCTATTTTTCGTTACCCGATTTTCAAATGAACAATATTTATAACAAGAAAAGGGAGGCCTTTGCCCTGCAGTGGGACAACACAGGCTGTTAAAATAAAATATCAAAATGCTTAAATACTAATACCAAAATAACGCTGCAAAATAAGCTCCTAGCCTAACACAAATTGATAAATTACTAATGCATCATGTTTGACAAAACAAGATTTTATAATTACCACAAAATGTACTCCCAAATTGGCTGAAATCCAAACATTAATTAAAACTAGTTATAAACTTCGGTTGACATAAGCAGAACAAATTTCAGAGTTAAATATAATCATCTCGTTTTCCTTTGATTCAACGTGACCAGAATTCGTATGGTAAACTATCCATACGTCTCTTTCATTTGCTTAACTTATATTTACTTGTCTTACGCTCGTTTTACCTTCAAAGGGAGCACAAATCTAAGTACGTAACTCGCATACTAAATGTTTCAGTAAAATGTCTCAGTTTACGTTAGAAACAAGCATGAATTCGTTTACTAGAACTATATCTTCATATGTATCTTCTGATGTATTTCAGTTTCTTCGTGTTCACACAAATATTAATAATATTTTCTTGTGTAAAGTCGATGTCTGTAGCCTTAGTCTTCTAACAACGCCAATTGGGTCGGTAATAAGATCAATAAAACCGATCATAAGAATAAAAACGTTTAAGTAGAATAAGAAATATCATATACAATATCTAGATTCGCTAAAAGCGGCTGGTATTGAATAAAACCATCACGAAGCAAACCTAACTCAAAAAAATAGAACAGAACAAGTTTCTATCTAACATATCACTCCAAAACCTTTACACCCAAACATTGTTCCAACAATAATAGTAAAATTTCAGCAACTTAACATAATCATCTCATTTTTCGTCAAAACGTGACCCGAATGTGCGCCAAGCCGTTTCTGGCCGAAATGCCTTCGCAGCATTTGACTGTCACGCAGAAAAACAAGTCGGAGCCATTTCGTGTTTCCACAAACGGTTGTTCACTTTGTTCAGCCGTTTTGTGATTACCTCTAAGTGTATTCTTGGCTGAAAAAACGTGCCTGTCATTAGAGCTTGATTTATTGCGACGACACTAAAAGGGTTCTTGAGGGTTCTGTAGGGTCCTGCGACCTTCAAGACGTCTACATATGTTTTGGGCAAGATCTGGAGTGACGCGTATTAATGTGTTTTGGTTTCTATTGCCATCTATTACAGTTGATGGCATTACTTGGGCTGCGTTTGTAATGAAGCAGTTCCGATGTTTATTAGAGACCATTTGGCAAGCGTCTATGTAAGAATGTCACAAAACTATACTTCTTCGCGTTTATATCTTTGGATTCTTATGTAAACTGTCGTGGTCTTAAGTTTATGGACTGGGAACAAATATAGGAAAACTAATGTAGCATTTGCAATGTTTTAATTATGTTCTTTTATTATTTTAGACGCCATTTTACCCATAGCAAGTTTTTCAAATGTAACTAATCCTATAGGCAGTAGGTACACCTCTTCCAACACTTTAGGATTTTAATAATCGTCATCATTATCTCCCAGCCTATCGCTGTTCACTGCTGGACCAACGTCTTATTTTAATATCATCATCATCATTTCAGCCCGGTACCACCTTTTCTCTCTGCCAATTCTCTCTATCTTGAGTGTCTCTTATTTTGATACAAATTTTAATATAAATACTCAATATTTTATTGCATTCCATAACTACTGTTATGGAATATATGGACTTATAATAGTACAGAACTTGATGGATCTTGTCGGGTACAACAAAAAGCGGAGAGAGGTAGAGAGTTAACCTAATTATTTACATTATTATAAACTTATATCAAGGTATGTAAATACATAATACTTTTAAAACCTTCTATTATTTATTTCGAGTAGGTTTTGAATTCAAATCATCTACATACAAAGACGAAGAATATATAAAGAATCCTTTGATAACCCATCTGGAAACCTCCTAATTTAACCAAAGTAAATAGCAATGTGGTACTCACGAACATTTTTAGCACTTAACGTTTACACTTTTAGTGGTACCGGAAACGAGCCATGTCGGGGCATGCTGTACACGCTACGTTAAACACGAACAGCTTGAGTTTAAGAGATTTTTCTTCAATGGACTTGGAAAAGAATTAGTGACGTCTACAATTTCAAGTTGAAGAAAAATTCTAGGTTTTTCTTTTGTCTTTTAGAAAAGTTTTTGCCTTGAAGTGACTTGTTTGTTTTGTTGCGGCCCGAGTTTTTGAAGCTCAAGGTTACAATTTATGTAGTTACGGCGGAGTTTCTTACATAATAGTAAGCTGTAAGAGGCAGCTTTGACTTTTAACTTAAGCAAAAACACAACACCTGTACTTTTATCACTGTACCTGCACCGCCTGTGATACAGGTTTAACCTAGTGCATGTACCTACATTTCCATTACCTGTTATTTTAAGATTAATGATGTATTTTCATCATCATCAGCCGGAAGACGTCCACTGTTGAACAAAGGCCTCCCCCTTAGAACGCCACAATGAACGACAGCTTGCCAATTCCATCCACCGGTTGCCCGCAATTCTGACGATATCGTCAGTCCATCTGGTGGGAGGCCTGCCAACGCTGCGTCTTCCGTATGTATGTATTTTACCTACTGTTATTTAAATAAATATTCTATCTTTTTTTTTTTTTTCCATTACTTAAAAATCAATTTTATTTACAAGGTTATTTACAATTCTTAAAAATAAATATATACAAAATAAAAAATTTAAACTAAAAATTTTGTATCAAAGTATTCTATCTTATATATAAAATTTTCGTGTCACAATGTTCGTTCCCGTACTCCTCGGAAACGGCTTGACCGATTCTCATAAAATTTTGTGAGCATATTGAGTAGGTCTGAGAATCGGCCAACATCTACTGGTCAGCTAGTTCTTTTATAAAAAAAACGTCGCCCCTCTCATATAAGGAGTCTCATGCATAGACACATCACAATCTCATCCCTTAAAACTTTGAAACACGGTACAGTATCCTGTATACTAATTGTGGTTTATCCTGATCAACATCAAGTATATCGTGAAACATGCAATATTATTGGCAAGGGATATGCTAATGTGGATCACGTCGTAAGGGATTGTTGGATGGCTACATAGAATTAGTTATAATAGAAGGAGACTGGTTTCTATAAGCTTAGAATAGTACTACGTAGTATTAAAATTGCAAGTGTATTTGATCTGAAAAGTTTATTATATTACTGATTGAAGTTAAGTCAAGTGACTTAACTTCAATCAGTAAAATAATATTTATTAAAAAGATATACAGAGACTGCCTCGTTGGTCTAGTAGTTGCTAAGCGCGACTGCTGCCCACGAGGTTCTGGATTCGAATCCCGGGTCCGGTAAAGTGTTACTGGGTTTTTCCATTAGGTAGTTCTCAGTAGTAGCACGGAGTCTGGATTTATGCCCGGTTGATGGCAATAGGCTCGCCCCCTATTACATTGGGACCTAAAAACATAACTTGCGAAATGTGGGTATACTATAATATGTATACCTCTATATGCCTACCCCTTCGGGGAATACAGGCGTGATGTTATGTTATGTTTGTTATATAGAGGGACTGTGCGAAGGCAGTGCTCACGCTGTTGGTGTAGCTGATTTATGGACGAAGAATGTTTTGGGAATCATCAACATTATAAAGAAGCATGTTTCTAGGTACTAGTTTCTAGCGAGAGGTTTGGAGTCTATGTAAAACTTTGACTAAGACATGAACACTAAATTGCTAAATCAAAGGTTGCAAGTTCAGACCGCGGCACGCACCAATCTCTTTATAAATTCATTTTCAGTTTAGTTATCACTTGCTAAAAACATCGTGAGGAAACCGGCTCACCAGAAAAAATTTTAACGGTATGTAAAGTCATGTCAGCGGCCTACAGATACGATAAGAAGATAAAAGTAATTTTTTGTTCAAAGATTAAGTTACAAGATAGCCGCTTCTATCAAGACTGTAACATAATATTTGAATCGCAAATCAAGCTTCAGATTATACATGTTGCTTTGTCTACAGATTGTATACATCTGCATACAATTACATACATCAAGTAAGATAGGTAAATTAAGTTACTAGCATCCATTGGATTTTTCATGTAAGTACTTGTATGCTTCCTAAGATCTGTGTTTGCTTGAATTTCTTCTGTATCTTGGTGCGTTCCACTTTTAAGGTACCACAGCACACATACTAACTGGAAAAGGAATATTCCCCGTACTGCCTTTCACCTCGCCGTCAAATCAGGCGTCAACTCGAGGCGAGGCGATTACGTTACGATCCAGATTAGTGTGCGTTACTTTAGAGAGTTTTACACAAATATTGCACGGCTCGAGTTGATACGGTGACGATTTCTTTCCGGGATGATATGTGTGCTATGCGGTGGATGGAATTGGCACGCTGTCGTTAATTGTGGCGTTCTAAGGGGGAGGCCTTTGTTCAACAGTGGACGTCTTCCGGCTGATGATGACGATGATGATGATGTGTGCTATGACTTTTATCCAGTTCAAGGATCTAACTCGCAACCTTTAGCGCAGCAACCCAGAAATTAGTAACAGTTTTTTTTTATATAAAAACGTCGCTTTACACAAAGTTTTGCCTCGAGCAGGAATCGAATCTGCCACCCTTAGCACAGCAGTCTTAGCCGGTACGCCAATTAGGCCGTCAAACTGTACCTATTTGGTCATGACAACCTCGGATCGTCAAAAAAATAACAATTAAGTTAAACATAATACGCATCACACAGAACCAACCTATTAAATATTCATTAAGTTAGGCATAATAATATATTATTATTTTATTTATACACCAACTATAAGCACAATGTACGTATATACTTAAACAATGTGAATAAACTATAAATAGTTGTGAACACTCCATTGTTTAGTGTGAATAATTCATCTACAAACACAATCAACACATGGAACTGTTTCTTAGTGAACCAATATGTACTTTGTTAAGAGAATTAAGTTGGGATTAAATTATAAGTTGTTGTGGAACTTTATGTGGTAGCAACACAAGGCAGAGGTATTAACGAACATAGGGAAACGTCGCGAACTATACAGATTGTAATAATGTTAAACCTGAACTAGGAGCGCCAAGAGCTGTAAATAACAATGGATTTTGCATGACATGTCCCTGGAGTTTCAGTATGCAATCCCTTTTGAGAGTAGAAAAGTTTCTTTACGAGTTTGTGACTTGTGGGCAAATTATTGGGTTCGATCTATTGATTATAATTATGAAGCGTTTGCAATGCAGTGGGAGAGTTATAGCCTGATTAAAGTCAGGAGCAAAGTCGGTGGTGTAGACAGTAGCTTCGCTGGTTTGGTGGAAAATTTGGCAGCTGCAAGGAGAGTTCGCATGATGACACTTAAACACGTCCGGCGCACCATAGATAGTCAACCTACCTACGCTTTTTGTTGAATACTTTATTTCTATTCTACAGCATGGCTCATTTCCAATTGACTATTACTTTTATGAAGAAGAAAAAGATAGGCGAAGTTGGGTCACGGAAGGAAGAAAAGGAAATAGGTAAAGCAGCAGAATACTGCCTTCCCCCTAAAGAATAACACGTGTAATATTAACGCAAGACATCCTAAATTAGATGTCACGGCCACAATTCTCGTTACCAAAGAGATAATTACGACGTATGTGCGTATAAGCACTTCACATCCCCAAGAGGGCTCTCATGTCGATGACCCTCGATATTTGGTGTTGGAAAGCGCAAATAATGACCACGTTTATCGGAACGATGTAATTATTGGATGATTCCGTTGAAGCATGTATGGTACGAGTAATTGGATGATTTTTTAGTAAAGTTGGTGAAGTTACATCGTTTTCATATAGGTAAATAGCAGCGGAAGATAAGGTGAAAAAAAGAATTCTTAACTAGAAGACTGTTTAGAATAGTTCTTTTGCTTAAGATTATCAAAAACGCAAAGAGTGGTATTTCGGTAACAAAAAACAATTTTTAGTCTTATTTTTTGTGCTAAGAGTAGAGTTGGTATAA
Organism: Abrostola triplasia; assembly: GCA_946251915.1. Taxonomy (NCBI): domain Eukaryota; kingdom Metazoa; phylum Arthropoda; class Insecta; order Lepidoptera; family Noctuidae; genus Abrostola; species Abrostola triplasia. The sequence continues at coordinate 1,159,544 of OX276437.1, forward strand.
AGCAATCTCCGGCCTAGTATTCTTATTCATTCTCAGGCTTCTTTTATGGCATCAGATAGAAAGTTACGTTTTTCTTCTTTAGCAAAACTAATTCTGGGATTTCCTCTACCGTATAGTTCAGGGTCTAAATGTCTATTTCCAAAATCATTATCATCAGCTGGAAGACGTCCATTGTTGAATATAGGCCTCCCCATTAAAACGCCACAATGAAAATGAAAAATTCAAAAAGCTATTCGGAGAAATTATTGTTGCATATCAATAATTCATAACCAACAGTTGCTGTACTGAATCAGATTTTTTAACGTTTAATTGGTTAATCTCCTTTTGTAAGATTTAAGACCCGCCAGTCTGTTTCTATTCTTTTGCAGTTTTTAGAATATTTTTTCAAAGCATAACAAAACGTCACGCCTACATTCCCCGATGGGGTAGGCAGAGGTGCACATATAGTACACCCACAATTCGCCAGTTATGTTTTAGGTCCAATGTAATAGGCGGCGAGGCTATTGCCATCAACCGGGCACAAATCCAGACTCCGTGCAGCTACTGAGAATTACCTAATAGAAAAGCTCAATAACACTTTGCCCGACCCGGGACTCGATCCCAGGACCCACTGAACCAACGAGGCAGTCAATTAATAACTAATATTTTCTTATTCATCTGTCATCTTCTATCCAACTCCAAGTCCAAGATTCACGACACAGTTCGACATAACTCCTGTGTTTGTCAGGTATATTATTATGCAAACTGCACAATTGACTTAATTCTGTAGCACTCAATCAATTATGCAGCTGCAGCGAACATGAAGTCATCATTCAACGTTTACTCCTATATATCAATGGAGTATATAAAATCAAACTGTTTGTTCGGAGAATAATCAAGTTTATGATTGGATATTGCTAATATTTGCTCTTATTTTTAACGTTTGATATTGTTTTTCCAGTATGGAATGTGGAATGTATTTTGGAACTTATTTTTATAAGTCTTTGTCAGAAGGTTATCAAGAATTTCGAAACAGGATTTAGTATTGGTATAGGCTTTTTTTTTTTTTTTTTATCTAGCCTGATTAGTGTCCCACTGCTGGGCAAAGGCCTCCCCATTATTTCTCCACAAAACCCTGTCTAGGCTTACTTTCTAGCATTATAATTACACCCATATCATTTGTTTAGACTGCAAGGCACTTGGTCCATAATATTAAAAAAACTTTCCATATGTATCGAAATGAAACCACATCTTCTTGCTGATTTTAAAGAATATAGGCGAATAAAAATATATCAGAGCTTAAACTCGATCGAAATCTTTGGTCGGCGTTTACAAGAGCCTGAAGAGTCTTCTCCAATCAAAATATCACGACAGGCCCCAAGGAATTGTTTTAGAAGCAAACAATGTACATCCTAAGACAATACCGTATATTCATCTGTAATTCAATCCTACATAACATGATCTGGTACAGACGCGCTGAGATTCAATTTGATCCGGCGATGCATCGTGCCCGACTGTACATCGTATGTAAAGGTCTCTACGTATTCCGGTACTAATTGGAAGTGTAATCCAAATGTTTCTTGGCCAGAATTACGGTTCAGTTTCATGTGAGGTTTTTGATACCTCTCTTGTATATAAATCTATATATATAAAATTTTCGTGTCACAGTTTCGTTCCCATACTCCTCCGAAACGGCTAGACCGATTCTCATGAAATTTTGTGAGCTTATTGAGTAGGTCTGAGAATCGGCCAACATTTATTTTTCATAACACGAAATTCACGCGGACGAAGTCGCGGGCAACAGCTAGTACTTATATATATATACGTTGAATCCTTGGACATTTTGCAATTCTGCACCCCTGCCATGAACTGTTAAAGAAGGGCATTTTCCGTTGTGCAAGTGAGATGCTGCATTATACGGCTCATAGGGGCATCTCGCTTCCACAACGGAAAATATGACATTTAACGATTTCATGGTAAGGGCCCTGATTGATTCTAATTTAACCTTATACTTTCATTTAAGACAAAAAATTTTCTTTAACGATATTTTTGGTTAAATCAAAAGTGTATAAGAAAACCAATTGTAAAGAAAATAAATCATATTTTTTACGTACCCTATTGTTTGAGGTATGTATTGAGTAAGGTTTGGCAGAAGCTGGGTCTCCACGTACCCCTCTAGTTTTACAGGGGTCAGTGTTAAGGGCACTTTTTGTGATTGTTATAAAGAACCCAGCTGTTTAAGTGACCTTGCGAGGTGAAGCGTGAGTAAAATATAGCGAGCGAGTAACAAGCCACTTATATCAAATAATTAATAATTAAATACTACTTCAATATTGCCATGTAAATAAGTGAACAATAGTGAATTGTTAACAGTATTTATTGATCGATGTATAACAAGTAAACTAGCCCCATCTTATTTTGGAAAATACCTTTATCATTAAAATACTATGCATATTCCATTCGATAAGTAATTTATAGTGTTTTCCACGTACGAAATTTGATTATAGTCTACTGGTGTTTTTACCTGAAATTCACGCGGACGAAGTCGCGGGCAACAGCTAGTAATCAATAAAACTACAATATTTCCATGTAATTAAGTGAATGTTAAAAAGTTTATTTGTAAGTATTTTGTCTAAGATGATGACAACTAATCCTAAACTATAGAACATAACATCACGCCTGTATTCCCCGAAGGGGTAGGCAGAGGTGCACATACACTACACCCACATTTTGCCAGTTATGTTTTTAGGTCCCAATGTAATAGGGGGCGAGCCTATTGCCTAAACTATAAGAAGAAAGAAACAAATAATATTGAAATACATATTTTATTTCACCCAAACAAAATATTTCTAGCAAGCAACCGAAACGCCAAACGTACCTCCGGCTTTGACAAATCAGATCGACGTAAATAGTTTATCTCATAATGAGGTTACAGGAACCCTTCCTCATATCAATTGGATTTGTCGATGGCTCCGAAGTTACCCTGACTGCAACAAGGAAACTACTGATGTGTTAAGACGGTTCCAACGTGTTGATGGTAAACAAGATGTTGGAGAGAAAAATGAAGATAGATATGTACCTAATATACTATAATAACTTTCGTGAGTGTTATCCATATTATCTACTATATATACCGGTTGTACTCACGTTGATATTCGGGAATGCCCGACTAGTTTCGGACTCTAACGGAGCCCTTATTCATAAGCAGGTGACGCGGCAGGGTCGCGAGCCGAAGCCAGTTCGGCTGTTCGGAGTCCGAAACTAGTCGGGCATTCCCGAATATCAACGTGAGTACAACCGGTATATATAGTAGATAATATAGATACCTAATAATTTGTTGTGGTAAACAATTATGTAGATGATTTTGATAAAGAATTACAAGAGGTTTTCGCTTTTTGTGACGCGATAATTTTAAGTTCTTAAATGTTTAATATTAATCCTGTGAATTTACAAGCATTACCAATGCTTCCTGGGTAGTTCCAGCCACAGCATAATATTTGTAAAAAGAAAGTTACAGAAATAAACTATTTTTATTTTATTATTATTTTTTATTATTTACTATTATGTGATTGTGATGACTAGTTCTGAAAGCATAGAATGTGAATTTGAAGAATCCAATATTCATTTGAAACAAAACTCAAAATCTCCCCGAGGCGAGTGTTAAAATATAATTGAAACTACCAAAACATAATTGGCATACTCCCAAACTTAAACTAGGTTCAGAAAAGCAAATTGCTAAAACCATTAAACTGAAGTTCTTCAGAAAACTATAAAAACATATTGTACAAAACAAAAAGAAGTTTGAAAACTTTGCTCTATTAACACAGATAAATCTATTAAAGTACTCGACTCCACTTTAAAAATCCTTTCTCTCGTTCGCAAGGAATTAAGGCGAGAACTAAGCAATGAAGAGGTACTTACTGAAGGAGATAACAATATTCCGAGATTAGATGATACTCAAGATGCTCTGAACGAGCGTCAAGCTGATCGAGACGGCAACACAATTATTGATGAAGATTATGATAACCGTTAAGTTGTAATAACAATAATACTATTGTACTAATATTTGTCGTGTTCAAGATGATTTGTACTAATACTTGTAAAAGTGTGGCTGATATATTAGTATTCGCTTGGAGATTAGTAATATTCTATAGATTCATAGATCAGTAATCTAACTTACTCTGATATCTGATATATTTCGTATTCACACAATCTGTATAAAGACCATTCATACGTCTATATTATAATCCACTTCTTTAGCATAATTTATTCTAAATGAATTAATTATTATTCAAAACAATATATCAAATCGAAAAACGGGATGAGTTACACACGTATTACAATAGATAAATAATTTGATTCGTGGTATTGCGTTCTATTTAAATACCACTAATATTGCCTCATTTAAATATTTATATTAATATTACTTTATAAATATCAGAATCTTTATTAACTTAAACGAAATTATTTTTCGAATTCACATTGTTCATTAGTTATGAAATAAAATCAAATAGAGTTGAAAATGTACTAGATTTAAACTAAAATATTATGGTGAATTTTAAATGAATAGGTATAAAACATAAGCCCCCAAATCTCTGTTGATCTGTCATTAGTGATAACGAGCGTAAGCGTATTTAAATCATTTTTAGTTTGTAACACAGTGCTAGTTTTTAAGCCTGCCTCGTCGGGCTAGTCGTCGCGCAACTGTTAAGGACAAGGTCCTGGAGTCAAATCCTGGGTCTGGCAGTGTTATTGGGTTTTTCCATAAGGTAATTCTCAGTACGGAGTCTGAATTTTTGCTTGTATGATGGCAATAGGCTCGCCTCCTATTACATTAGAGCCTATAACATAACTGGCGAAATGTGAACCGTATACTATAAAGACTCTCTTGGCCCTTCGGCGTACACAGACGGCAATACAGGCGTGATGTTGATATGTTAGGTTTTTAAGATTCTTATTCCTGTACTTTCTGGCCATCATCATCATCATCGGCCGGAATATTTCCACTGTTGATCGATGACCTCTTTTTCAGAACGTCACCAGGTACTTAGTTATATTTTGAATACATACCTACAACATAATTTAAATAATCATAAGCCTCTCTAACCAAAACAATATTTACAAAAACAACAACTTGAAAATCAAGAGAAATATCTCGGTTCGAATCCTGTTACAATTCAGTGGTAATTCCTGGATCCAGTGGAACACCGATGTTCAATTCATCAACATTAACGCTTGACAGCCTGAGGTCTCGCCATGAATTGTTATAAATTACTAGCAACACGACTGAGACGTCGCTTGCAGAATTTGCTTAAACATTTTCTCTAGGCTTTAGTTCTTGTTGCGATATATCTTCAAATTAATGTCTAGATTGAAATTTGTTGGGTCGAGTGTTACGAAGTTACGGTGTAAATATAATTTGATGTGAATAAACAATTACCACTGATACCAAATACTTTTCTTCTTATTTCGAGACAATATAATTTGAGAACATACCTAGACCAAATCGGAGATGTTCTGCAAAAAGGGCAAGTGAGGAGTACCCTCAACCGAAGATCGTGTATGAGGAATGTGATGCGTGTGAATGAAGCAAAAGAAGTATGCCAGGATCGTAGCAAATGGAAATCCGTGGTCTCTGCCTACCCCTCAGGGAAACAGGCGTGACTTTATGTATGTATGTATAATTTGGGATTCCGTCATTATTGAATGTCAATAGGCTGACCGTCTATACTACACGTGAAGCTGTCTTATTATGCGGGTGGGTGTGTTATTATTGACAGTAACATAACATCATGCCTATATTCCTCGAAGGGGTAGGCAGAGGTGCACATACAGTACATCCACTTTTTGCCAGTTATGTTTTTAGGTCCCAATGTAATAGGGGGCGAGCCTATTGCCATCAACCGGGCACAAATCCAGACTCCGTGCTGCTTCTGAGAGTTACCTAATTGAAAATTCCAGTAATATTTTTCCTGACCCGAAATTCGAACACAGGACCTTATGCTCAGCAGTCGCACTTAGCAACCATTAAGCCGATGAGGCATTCATATTGCTCAGGTTTAGTTCTTTTAGTTAATTTCATTACAAGACCCATTCCATCCCATTACGGAACGGCAGAACTTGTCCTGGTACAGCTAACTTTGTTATTCGCTTGTCAAAGTCTTAAACCCCTAGGTCCTAATGCCAATTTCCAAATCCCTAAGCCCAAGTTCTCAGACCGAATTGCTAGGATATTATATCTCGACATTATTGTTCAGAAATTCAAAATGGTATGGCTGAATTTTGGGATTGATATTTTGAGTACCGGGTGCTGTGGCCACAACTTTGGAGTGGCATTCGTCTTAGAGTGGACGGGGATCAGCTGGGTATATCGAGTTCCAAATGCCAGGAATTTAGAAACCTTTTGTTTATTTAGTGAATTCTGTGAAATAAAAGAATAGTTTTCTTCTAAAATAATTACTTATCCTTATTCGCCTGGTAACCATTGCTTCTCCTAACCACTAGGAGTCATTCCATATTGTTATAGGTATTATTATATATTTTTATTTCAGCCATCAAGTCCCACTGAAGAGCAATGTCCTCCTCTCCCTCCTTCATTCCTCTCGGTTGTGAGCTGTAGTTATCCATATCTCCTTTACGGAGTCAAGCTCGTTATAATATTAACATAATATAATTATGTAAAATAAAACACATGCTGTATTGTTGGAGAATAATGTTACACAAACATCTCAACCCTTTGCCAAGAAAATATTAGGGGCAAAAGCAGAACGCAATATTTTGAGTTCGTAATAAAATCAAGTCTCTTATTTCCTTAAAATATATAAAATAAGATTTCCGTTGACGCGAAAACATAGGGCTGTCTAACACCATAATGCGCAAAGTAAATGTCCTTAACAAAACTGTTTTACTCGAGTTTTCCCCTTTTGCATTACACAAAGTAAATATACGCATACGTACATATGAGCATGTATTTAGAGAGGCTGTTTTCCTTTGGAATATTCCATATGTTTGTTTTTTATGCCCAAAATACGAGAAACGGAAACGTTTACACTTGTTTGAACATGTTAATTATGAGCCGGGCTTGGACTTGTCACTTGAAGAAAATGTTGAATCGAGTGTACCAGTATCAGGATATCCTTGTTAGGAATTAAATTAGGGAGGTTTTGTCAAAGTTCGAATGGAATCTCTATGGGGATTGCTTTGTTTGTCAGAAGAAAGTTCTATTTGTTGAGAATCACTACCTTTGTCTTTTTCAGTTCTTAAAGACTTAGAGGCGCTTGATTTTTCCATTGAAATCAAATTTTTACGGAACCAATCAACTAGTATTGACTTTTGTAGTGTTCACCAATGTGTAATAAAAACTTTAATTTGAATTCATGAACAACATCAATATTGATAAACCATCTGTATTCCTCTCATTTCCACGTCACCACTAGAGCGTGCAATAAACAGAAGTTCTTTATAATGCAACAGCAATTTCCCTCAGGGTTATTATTCATGCATCTGAAATTTGCTGATACCCGATAAATTACATCGCGATCCCCGTCAGCCCTGTCGCGAAATCAGTTTTTATAATTATCTCCGTGATTCTCATGCTTGGAGATTGAATTTTAATTAAAATTTCACGTTAAGCCTTCTAGGTGATTTTCAGGACCGTAAAGGGATTTTAGTTCAAAGGTAAATCGGTTTATTGAGAGCTTAGACCTTGTCTACTTTTTTTAATGCGACTAGTTTAATCATACTTGGATATTAATATTTTTCATTACTACTATCTACTTTACATATCATCATCATGAGCTTTTAAATGGCCCACTGCTGGACATAAGCCTCCTCCCCTAAACGCCACTGATTCCTATTTTGGGTCTTTTGCATCCAGGTTTTTCCCTGTACAGCAACAACATCATCAGTCCACCTTGCTGGAGGTCTACCAGGGGCTCTACAAGATCCTCTTTATATATATTTTTTCCAAACTGTAAGTAAAGGCATTCCTGTTATTATCTTAAACCCATCAACATGTAGCGAGTTTCTCTATCTAATTTATCAACAATTTTAATTATCCCATTATCGAATCATACGCGATCAAAAAATCTATAACTGGACTTACTAAATTATATGATTCTATATGCATATGAAGTAGCAAGACTGTTGTAACTTCTTGGTGTTCAGAGCCATCGTTCAATCGCCAAGTCACGGACAACGTAACAGGTGATACGTATGGCAGTTTTCGGGTCATTGCGCAAGTTTGATTTGATTTGAAAGGGCTCTCGCAACTCAGCATGTTCCACCAATGCGTATAAAAGCTTTATTTCTGTACCTTTTTGTTTCTCGTATTCACTTTTGTTTGGTGTAAAAGCTGTATTGATTTCTGTAAGGAAATATTGTTTAGGTACTATTTTAGTTCGAGTAAGCAAAGCTTTTGTTTTCTGGATCTAAGTTAGTTTATTTTGTGCTAACAAAACGAGACGAATTTCTGATTGGTTTTGTTTTAGATATTAAAAATAATTTTTTATCAGTAGTAAAGGACTTACGGGTGATTTTGCACACAAATTTTCACTAGATACAAATATTGAGTAACAGCGATTGAAAAATAAAATCCAAATATCTCGAATTTCAAATATTAAACATCGATGTTGATATTGCTTATAATATAATAGTAATAAACCAAAAGAATAGCAGTCACAACATAAAATAACCGCAAAAATAAATCAACTGAGATACAATTTTAGATAGCCAATGCTCTCTCCGTGCGGGCATGAAGCCTAAAATTGTTTTAGGCCAAAAACTGCTGAAGCAATTACACGTGAAGTTATTTCTCGAGCCATTAAAGCTTTAGAACATTGTTCAAGGATCGTTGAGCTGCCATTAATGGAAGATCATGGCGTTTGAACAGTTCCAAAAGATGGAAACAATGAGAAAAGTTTTCGAAGAATTCAGTCTTCATAGAATTACTGTGACGATAGGCTAACTTTTTGATGTCGTTATTCCAATACGATGTGAAAAATGCCTGTAAATATTCGAATTAAAGAAGTCCTTTTATACTGTTTTGAAAAGTTGTATATAAATAAAGAATAAATACCTTTTATGGTTGAATGTTGTCTTGGTGTTGGGTGTCCTGGAAAAAAAGAAATTGAACGTTAATTGATGATTAAATTGTTTCATAATGATTGTTATATAGTTTTAGGAGAAAAGTAGTTTCTTCAGTTTTGAAAGCATGTTTAAAATTATAATATACCAAATCTTTCTCTAATTGAACATAAATGTTTTCATCATCATCATTATCAACAGCCCGAACAAGTCCACTGTTAAACAAAGGTTCCTTGGAGTGGGAAGGCCATAATCCCCACGCTTGGCAAGCGGCTTGGGGATCGCAGTATTGGTGGTGAAATTACTGATTTTCCCTTAGTCGACACCCAAAGAAGGAAAGGGGGTGGTCAGTTCTAGGCCGGATATCACTCGGTATAAAAACCTCTTACAACTTTATTATTATGTTGCTTTTCTCTTTCTCTTTAACCAAGAGTCCATATACCTCTAATGTGTTTTCCTTCAGTACAAAAATGTGATTACAGACGATCGTTAAAAGTTCCAGCACAATTCTTACCAACTACACTAGAAGTTAATCATTTTAGATTACCCTCAGCTTCCACGACAAAGGAAACACTATTATTCTCTTAATTACTGTTAATTATGAATGGCTGGTTCAACAGTACTAGTCATAAACCAATGTAGCAATAACATTTCAGCTGTGTTTATAGTGCAATTAGTTGTTGCAATAACAATTTAATTTTGGATAGCTAGAGGCATGCAGTTGGTAATTAACTTGAGTAGGTTTTATTGTACTTACAACAGTTATAGATTAAGTGGTAATTATGAACGGAATTGTAGTTTTCTGGCTTAAGTGTATAAACAAATAATATTTTACTTTCGGCATCGCTTGGGGTAGTTCCAGTGTTGGTCTTTTTAGAGGTCCGGGACCTCCTCGAAAACAAAAAAAGGTGTATAAGATACTTCACATGCTTAGTTTTTGTCTTTAAGATTCTTGTCAATGCTTCCCTATTGTAGATTTTTAATCTCAGGATTCTATTTCAAAATACTTACTTATAATATTCCATGAAAATATTATTCTTGTGAAATTAAATACACGGTTACACTACTAACTTTAGTGCAATAAGTTTCTCTACATTTTTTGTCAAGGTTTCCCGTGGTATCAATATAATGATCTACTTAAATAGCGTTTGGGGTAATGTTCCCTTTCCTTATCAGAGAACATCTGCAACGATTGACAAAAACTGTTCCTTTGTATTTTCCTCAAACATTTTTGCAGTGCCATACTTTCTTGTGTGTCTGTTAGTCCCAAGAGTTCCTTTGATCTTTCGAACCTCATTGGTTTCCGAAAGGCCCCTTAGGCGGCTATTCATAACCCCATGTTTCAAACACAACCATATCTGAAGTATCCTAACGCTTTAACTTGTGTCTCTTCTTACCCAAAAGTGTCCGGTCCTCGTTTGAGAAATCTCCTAAAATAATAAGGAATAGACTATTCCCGGGAAGGCAGTTCCCCTTGCATTATTCATTGTAATAAATTGGAGTTCACTGAGTACAAGGCATGGGGTTTGTTGCTAGCTTATGGGATTTTTGTATGGGTTTTGGGTAAGAACAGTTATAAACTATATAAATGACTTGTCACTATAAATTCGTTTGTGGTTGTTTTGGCTCAGAAACGTATGCCGTCTTTTTGTTGTCTCTGCGATGAATATTAATGGCCTGGTCTTGATTTAGAATACTATTGTGCTAGAATGTTTGTCCTTATAACAAAATTTGCGTTATGTCAACCCTTACTCTAGTTACTAGAGTAGTCGAAAAGGATTCGGGAGAAAGAAAATCTAAACACGGAGAAATTGTAATATTACGTAAATATTTAAAGTATAATAATAATAAATAAAAATATCTTGGTGAAATGATATAACTACATCGTTGGTCTTGTGGTCGCTAAGCACGACTGCTAGGTACGAGGTCCTGGTTTTGAATCCCATGCAGGCAAAGTTTTATTGGAATTTTATTCTAGTAAAGTACTGTACTGTAGGTGCACCTCTGCCTACCCCTTCGGGGAATATAGACGAGATGTTATGATTTTGATGATGATGAGATGAAATAATTATATCTGTGCTTTTTTGTTAATTCTATTTTTATAACATGCTACACAAGGGGAATCTGTCTTTCAAAATGCTAACCCAAAATACATTTATTCTAACAATTTAGAGTCACTATCTTTTGTCTTACTCCCCCTTTATTTTCAGATAAGTCGGGCGATATTTGGATACTTTATCGGTCGTTTATATCAAAATGCGACCGGTACGGGTGACTAACCGAATGATTTGTCTGAATTTCGGAATTGCAACGGAACTCCAAATAAAATTTCCTCGAATTCTCGTTCGCTAATATTTCTCGGCCACCCATTTGGATAAGGTTACGTTTATTCTTACCTAGAATTCTTTTATCGATAAACTATTTGGAGCGTCTCGATTTATTGGTTTAGTCATATAATAGTGCGCATTATTGTGCTTCTGAATAGTGGGGTGAAATTAGAGTTGTCGATAATAATTTTCTTATTTTTCTTAAAAATCGTCGGCTCATACTTGCAATGTCTCGTATATCGTGGGTACGTTTTAAAAACATGAAATATCACATACACAAACACTCAGATTCAAGACAAGCATCTGCGGATAGCACAAACGTTTGTCTGTAGCAGTCCAATCCCTTAGCCACTAAGCCAATCAAGTTATATTCGATTTAAACATTGGGATGCAAGTAGAGCCTTCATGAGCGACAATATTTAAGTATGTCCGGAGCGCTCTGAAAGGTGTCGATACGAAAAAGATATTTATTCATTTATTTTTACCTAATATATCGTAACTTAACGTGGCCAAGATATTGCGTACACCGTACTTAGGCATAATATAAAACGTGAATAAAAAAAATGTATTAAAAATAGTAGCCGAAAAACAAAATTATTTCATTTTTTTGGGTTTCTTCTGTATGACCTGAAACTGTGATGTAAACATTTAAGCCCCGCCCTCTTTCCAAAAAATACATAAATATATTCGTCTATAAGTTAATTGGCTTTTACCACTCCCACTTTAAACAATACAAGTGCAATTAACGACCTGCTATTAAAATCCTTATTACACATTAAATTGTTTGTGTGAGCATTATAATTAAAGCCTTGAATATCGTTTATTTAGGCATACGCGCAGATGTGCCAACCCCAATGACATTAATACAACCCTGAACACATCTGACATGGAGATATGGCTTATGAAGATAAATGTGTATTTGTGAATCAGTGTTTCTTGGCTCACTAATAAAGTAGGTTCTGATTTTTTGAAGACCAGATTGGTGCAACGGTGATTGGACTGCTGCGCTAAGGGTTGTGAGATCGATTCCCACACTGGTCAAAAATTTGTGCGATCCTCAGATGTTTGTTTCGTGTCTGGGTGTTTGTGTATGTGATATTTGTTGGATATGTTTGTCAAAGAAATCCACGTTACAGAAAAAATTACTAGTGAGGAGCGATGCTGACGTTTTAAAAAAATGTCGTTCTTACACATTTGTGACAGAATGTCGTGGTGGCCTAGTGGTTAACATACCGGATTTGTATGCACACGGTTGCAAGTTCAAACCCGGGCCAGTATTAATGTGACTTTTTCAACGTTATAAATACGGAAGTTTTACCTTTTTCAAGTAACAGGACAGTCAATTTAGATGTTCATTTACTACAAGACGTTCTTGTTCAACTACTTTATATCTTAATAATGATTAGTTTGATTTTTAAAGACATCATGTACATTTGTCAACATTTACTTAGTTCATTGACATAGATAAATATTTATTGTTAAACGCGGAGGCTTGTAATTGGCTGTATGTTTACTATTTACTTAATTACTCTGCTTGCTTTAGCTGTTAGTATTGTAAAGTTGTAAATCAATATATTAATGTCAATCTCATATACTATTTATTATATACGCCTAGTGTTTTTCCACTTGTATAGATTATTTTATAGGTAAAAAAATTATAATGTTAAGAATTTAAATTCGAAAAAAATAATTAATTTACAGATTACGTAGTCGAAACATTAAAGCCGGTCACTTCAAACGGTCTGTTAACATTATAATTATTATATTAGTAACAAAATAACGATTACAAAAGACGTACTATGCCGTACGTAAAATATGAAGCGTTATTTCATAAAAAAAGAAAGCGTATAATTATATGGCTGCTAGTAGACAACAAAACTTTGACGTTATTAGGGCTGCTAAATGATAACAAAGTTGTTAATGCCACTATAAGAGTTCATACTCATAGAGCTCGTATGTATTGTTCATTTCCATGCGTAAAGTGCGACTGCGGGTACCCGCATCGTTGTGCGCATAGAAATGCGGGTAGCCGCCCGCCTGCCTGATGCGGGTAACCGGCCAGTGCGTATTAGCTCTTAATATTGACGTGTGCGATAGTGCGTCAGTTAGAGCTGAAGTAACCCGCCCTAATTTATTCATCAAACGTTTTGCCAATCGCACGTCGTCTCCAAGTAATCTGCCAAAGACTATTTATCTTTTCCCTTAGATATTGTAAGAAGCGATTAAGGGATTACATTTGCGTGGGTTCCCGGCGAAGAATAGGGTACCCCCTCTTTTTGAGACTGAGAGGCAACTCAGGGATTATGCAAAAAAGATAGGCAGTAAATAATGATTGGTGGACACTTGGGTAAGGTAGGTAGTGTAGAGCATAGATTGGTGATTACAATAACCTTATGACCGTTAACTTAAGCGGACTAGACGATAAAAAAGAACTTTACGAGTTATATTATTGTGAATATAAATGTTATATTAGGCAGCTTAATTATTTGCTCCTAAATTGATTTAAAAAAACTAAATTAACGCACGCGTAGCCGCGGACAAAAGCTAGTATAATCCCTACTAATAATATAAAGGCGAAAGTTTGTATGTATGGATGGATGTTTGTTATACTTTCACGTTAAAACTACATAATGGATTTTAATGAAATTTCACATGAAGGAATTTAAAAAAAAAATGGTCAACCTCGCTACTAACTCGCTACTTATTAACTGATTACACTCTAAGACCCAATAGTTCACATAGTGCATAACCTATTCTATGTGGTTGTCGGCTCATGCCAATACAAAAAATAAAAAGCAACATCACCGTTAGTACCAATTTCGTATTTGTTAGTTACAAAATTATTATTAATATATCTTTTAAAGATAATTTTAGGACAAAACCCCTATCTATCAACCCTACATCGTCTTAAATAACTGGGCAAGCACATTATGTCTTAGTAACCAGCCGGCAATCATATAAAGTTCAATAAACACTGCAAATAATAAAAATTCCCAATATCACGTATCATGTAGATAGGATAAAAACAGATATAACCGTTAAAATATTATTTCCAAATTTTTGATCGTTTAACCCTCCACATTTCAACCCCAATATCATATTGTTTCAATAATAGCATTCCGATGTTTGAATACTTTCAAAGTTTACGCCATCCGACGCCAAATCTCACACAATCCTTTGGTTATGACCGGCTGTCGGAACGGCTACCTTCCCGGATTTATAGAACTGAAATAAATCGTATTGTAATACCGTTATTGATGTGAATTCTATAGAAAGAGTTCCTTTTGAATTGTCAGCTGTTGGCAGAATTCCTGATCTTTTGTGATGGAGGTATTTCGATTTACAACGAGGATAGGTTGAGGCGGAAATGGATTGTGTCGGGTTCGGATTTAGTTATAACCTGATTAGCTTTGATGAGTAAACGAAAGAAGAAAGATACCACTTAATTATATTGTATACTAGCTCACCCGGCGAACTTCGTACCGCCTCCTCACCGTTTAAACCTTCCCTAGACTTCCACGAATATTTCAAGATCAAAATTAGCCAAATCAGTCCAGCCGTTCTTGAGTTTTAGTGAGACTAACGAACAGCAATCAATTTTTATATATGTATAAGAGATAAAAAAGTAAAACAAACAATAAAAAAGAGAGGTACCGAAACATCCCAACACAATAGACCAAATCATTTTAGTATTTTTTTCAATAGTCTTGCACCTTCTTGGTACTTTTCATGGGTGCTTTGTTATAGAGCAAATATGTGTTGATCCTAGCTGGTGTCCCATTACCTATCACATTAAAGTTCTCAACGGGCCTCTGCGTGTTGGACCTGTGTCCCCACGTATGCTTTTAAGACCGGGTATAGCCTACATGGTTGATAGCCCGAGAAGAAATAAAGAGAGGTGCGAACCATAAATAGGTCCCAAACTCAGCATACAGCTGCTGCTGTTAAGCTGCAGCGCTGATTGCAGTTGGGTACCTGCTAGATCTGCATTCAGTGGCTGGATTTTCAAAAAAGATTATTTCAGTAATTTAATATATGCAATCGTTCATAGAAAATATACTTGCGTGTCCCTAAAAATGTATGTTGACAAGAAACTCTTCAAGAACATGCACTAGACAAACTATAGCCGAACTTGAATGAACAACTTTCTACGACAATTTGTTAGGAAAAGTATGCATTTATTTCGACAAATTTTCATTTTACAAATTCAAAACTGTCACAGCGTTTTCATAGTAGTCTCGTGTGACAGCGGCAAACATGAAGTTAGTGAAAATACTTGTTTGCAAAATGTAATATTATAAAACATTGTTCGAATAGGAATAACTGGCGAAATGTGGGTGTACTATATGTGCACTTCTGCCTACCCCTTCGGGGAATACAGGTGTCATGTTATGATGATGATGGAATATCAACACAATTTTCTTACTGCGAGTAATATACCGATTAGGGTGGTATCGCTTGATGTGAAGGTAATTTATGATGCATGATAAAATGAATTCATGAATTTGAAAAGACATTCGTGCGGACCGGCGTTCGATCTTGCGGCCTTTGACTTGGCAGTCTAATGGTGATATTGATCACTAGGCTCCCAAACCCTTAGGTCCCTTGTTTGTGCAGATGGTGTCCACCGGGGTGGTTTTAGTGAGGTAGAAATCCCACACGCCCCAGTCCCTACCCCATAGGGGCCGGGTGCCTTTTGAAGATTTCCCCCCGAAAACAAAAAAAAGGCTCCCAAACCGGTTTTTTAATTCTCCTAATTTATTAACAATGTTTTGATCTCATAGATATCATATCACCCTAGACGCTGTACAGGTCTTTGAATCAGTTTCATCTTCCTATAATACATTTGACTTCCTTAACCTTTATCCATAAACTGGGTAATAAGTACCAACTAAGATTGTAAGCACAGGCCACACTTGCTAAAAGTTGTAAAATAAAACGCCGGATTCCTTGGAACCCGATTATCTTAAGACATTCGCCGAATCTTACATCATTTATAGACTAAACAAACATTGTATGTACTAGACTTCAAAAGATATATTTCTTAGAACTCACAAACTAAAGTATCTCCTAAAACAAAACCATAATATAATTCAGGATGAGACACTAAAAATAAAAGTCTTGATACTTGAGACAGACTTAGCGCGAAACATGTGTGTGATATTCCTCAAACGATTGGGCAAAAGTGTAAAGTACACCTACATTTTGCCGGATACAAATCCTAACTACATGCTGCTACTAGAAATTAGGTACCTAGCTTAAAAAATGCAATAAAATTTTGCCCGACTTGGGAAATAAACCCATACCCAAGCCTTTGCGACAAAACCAATGTGTCTGTTATAAGTTACTTTACTAAAAACCATAGGCTTGCCTTTTCGGGGGGACGACGACGCAATTATCCCCACGCTTGGCAAGCGACAGTTACAGAAGACGCTGCTGCCCATCTTCTGGATTTTCCCTTAGTCGCCTCTTACAACAACTACGGAAGGAAAGGGTGTGGTCAATTCTAGGCCAAATACCACTCTGTAAGGCACAATAAATATATCATGCCTAATATCTACCATATACATACATATAAATATATGCATAATAGCAACATTAAAAATCAAAGACTCAAAACAAACTTAATGCGATGCACGTGGATGGCAAGAGTCGTAACATGGTAACATCCGCTCCATGATATAATTACCAGCTTTGATATTCAGGAAATTAAAATAGCGTTCAGTAGAATCACGTTAATGCGACAGTATAATAAAGACGCGTGCATACGTTAAGCGTGGCGATAAAAGCGATGGTAAAATTGTGGGACAAGTATAATGATGCCTGATATCCTCGATTGGGTAGGCAGAGGCGTTTGTTTTTATCTGAAGCAGGTATATAGGACATTCGGCTTTCGTCACAAGTTTGTTTAAAAAAAAAACGTCACCCCACACTTGTAACTTCTCCCGTATCGTGGGTGCGTTTCACAAACATGAAGTATCACATGCACAAACACCCAGACTCGGGACAAACATTTTCAACTCACCCAAATTTTTGTCCCGTGTAGGAATCGAAACGCAACCATTCGCTCAGCCACTGTGCCAATGAGGTCGTCAAACCGGGTGGTGGGTCTGTTGCCATTTATAGAGTCCACATTGGGTTCGTTGCTTTATGAATTTATCGCCCGGCCACAGAATGTACGGCCACGGTAGTTGAATTTTTAATCCGTAAAAACGAAGCGCAAACCGTGATTAAAAACCTATCTTCCTTAACATTATGTATATGGACTGGTCGTTGGCACATGGTAAGAGATGTGGAAAGGCACTGGGTAAGCCTTTGCCCGCAAGTGAGCCACTTCAGGCTAATAATAATAATCATTATGATCAAAATGAATGTGTAAATAAGGCGAAAGAAGCACCAGGATCCTAGTACATGGAAATCCGTGATCTCTGCCTACCCTTCTGGGAACGAGGCGTGTATTCGTAGAGAAATAAATTACAATTAAGCGAGTATGGCCACTGAATTAAAAGCATTGTATTTATGGAGCTCGCATTAAATGAAATTGAGTGGACGGGTAATATAATAATTTATGTTATGTTTGTATGTATTATTTAATTTCCATACTGGTTCCCGTAATGATGTGAAAACATTAAACGTTAAATGGTTCAGTGCTGCTTATTATTATGCTATTATGCAGTAATGTAATTGGCCTTATACATTAAGAGATCAGAGTTAAAATTGTGATCCAACCGATTCATGTAGGATAAAAACGATGATTTACAAAATATATTTTATAATAGTACTTGCTGCCTCTTCCATTAGGTAATTCTTAGTAGCAGCACGGAGTCTGGATTTGCGCCCGGTTGATGGCAATAGGCTCGCCCCCTATTACATTGGGACCTAAAAACATAACTGGCGAAATGTGGGTGTACTGTATGTGCACCTCTGCCTACCCCTTCGGGGAAAACAGGCGTGATGTTATGTTTTTTGTTATGTTTGCTGCCTCTTTAGTTTATTGGTCGCTAAGCACAACTGCTGAGCACGAGGTCCTAGGTGCGAATTCTGGATCGAGAAAAGGGTTACTGGGTTTTTCCATTAGTACTTAGACTAGATTTGTACCCGGTGATAGCAATACACTCAGTCCTATATACTAAGATACATGCATAAAGTCACGCCTGTGTCCCTGAGGGGTAGGCAGAGACCACGGATTTTCATTTGCTACGATCCTGACATACTTATTTTGATCCATTCACACGCATATACTAAGATATCTATAACATAACTGGCAAAATATAGGTTTACTAGACACAACCAGCGAAAAGTGGGCTAACTGACACCTCCATCCTTTTGGTAAATACAGTCCTGACTCTGTGTTTTTTGTTTTAGAATTATTCTTTTGTTTCAGATGAATGCTCAAAGTGCCTGGAACCATTACACCACTCTGTTCCGCAATGCTCACAAATCTGTACCAACTTTCGTCGGTTTCAGTGAAATTTCATTAGGTACTGCTATCGAAATTCCTCTACTGGATTTAAACTCCCAGTGGGGCTGGAACAGTAGATTAGAACTAGCAGTTCTATTGAACAGTTGTAAATATTGTAAATTGTTAGTGTGGTGATACTAGAATAGAGTTCCTCAAGGTTTGAGAGATATAGAAAACATTATCAGTAGTGAATACGCCAATGTTGGGTTTACCATTTGTTACTACTAATTTTAGTGTCTTTCCAAATAAATATTATAGAGTTTGTGATCACGAAAGTAACATAACATTGCCATATGGCCTATATTACTCGAAACGGTAGGAATAGGTGTAAATTACACACATATTTCGCTGTTTTTGGTATAGGTCCCAATGGGGCGAGCCTATTACCATTAACTGGGCACACATTTACACTAGACTGCCTCGTTGGTCTAGTGGTTGCTAAGCACGACTGCTGAGCATGAGGTCCTGGGTTCGAATCCCGGGTCGGGCAAAAATTTACTGGGTTTTTCCATTAGATAATTCTCAGTACCAGCACGGAGTCTGGATTTGTGCCCGGTTGATGGCAATAGGCTCGCCCCCTATTACATTGGGACCTAAAAACATAACTGGCGAATGTGGGTGTAGGTACTATATTTACGTGCACGTATATGTATGTACATTTACACTCCACGTTTAACATTACCTAATGGAACCAATAACACTTCGCCCGACCGAGGAATTGAACTCAATACCTCATGCTCAGCAGTTGCGCTGTGCAGACGGCATACCAGTCAAAAATAAAAAGAAAAAACATGTCACACGAAACCCTTATTATAAAAATGGTTACTATCCAAGGTTTATTTTACGAGCAATGTTAAACCAGGCAACATATAGGCCGCGTCTTTTCATTGTTTTTTCGACCCTTCGCGGGACATAACGAAACATGAATATAAAATATATTTTTATATCTTCCGTTTCGCTTTAGCTACGCCCCAGTGTGTAGTTAGAGGGTTATAGCTCAACAGTAAAGACGTAGGATTCGCAGAGGATGTGTAAATTTTGATGGTACAAGATATCAGTGTGGTACACGTCAGCAACGTGGTACAGTCGGTAACATAAGTACCTTAACTTGTTAAGAATCCTTTTGTCAAATAATTAAAAGAAACGGACATCAGTTTAAGTTATTATCTCGAATTATAGAATCGTCCAAATCGACTGTTTATACCTATATTATTTTTAATGTCGCCCCACTCTACGATCTTCTCCAGCATCGTTAGTGCGTTTCACAAACATAAAACATCACAAACACGCAGGCTCGTGACAAACATCTGCGGATTACGCAATTTTTTGTACCGTGCGGGAAACTCGCAACCTCTAGCGCAGCAGTCCAATCGCTTAGCCACTGCGCCAATTAGGTCAACAATTATAAAGGTTTAATTAAACATTATCAGCACAACAGTCTACGAACAAACATGGAGCTTTGACAGTATTCATGATTGTGTATCCTGGTCCCAGCTTCAACAAAGGATGGGATGCTAATAAACTTTCCTGGGGAGGAAATACACTGGCATACACTATTATTTATTCCACTGCTGTTATTCTACAAAACAAATGAACCTTTTTGTTTGTTAATATGTCGTGTGCCCTGAGGTTTAGAGGATTCATATGGGAGGGTATGCGGGGAGATTCTGGTACCTCTGAACCAATGTGGCGTTTAAAGATCGGGTATTTTTTTGTTTTACTTATTTATAATATTAACGTGGCTAGTAATCTTCTTGAAGAGAGCTCTACTGGTTGGTGAGTGTAGCGTTAAAAATAATGGACTTACGGTCAATACGTGCAATACGTCTATGAATTGAAAACTGTGAAAAAGTCCTGCTGATGATGATGTAAAAAGAAAGCTTTCACGAGTGACGGTATCTAAGTACGTCCGGCGTACTCTGGACAGTCAAACCTCGATATCCTATTTGTCGACTGACTAATTTCTACCCGCCCTGTGTCCATATGACATTTGGCTCATGTCGATACGAAGAAGAAACTCTATCCTAAGCAATAGAAATCACAACAAGGGAATTAACACGAACGCAACTTGTTTGATTATAATCATGTAAAGCGATAGTTTAATAAGTATTTATATTAAAATATATATTTTTAAACTCAAGCTTTTAAATCAGCTAGGCTCAACGTACTTGTAAAGAAGAATCAAACAAGCCCAAACACGATGGGGTTGCGTCATTTCGTTACAATGTTCCTAAGACCACCTTCGATAATCAGACCGGCTTAAAAGTACCATAATATTGTATTGTCACCAAACTTATGTATGTATGCAAAATTTCATTTTAATAGGATGTCAATAAATGGTTCTAGTTTAGATTGCAAGATTTGACCTAAACAAACTCACATACATGTAAACATTGCAAATTAAATAAAAGCTTGTAAAAATTAGTATCTATCCTAAGCAATTTCAACACTTTGTATTACCTTCCAAACTAGCTGCTGAACTCAACTGTCCGTGATATTCCGACGAGCGTACAGTTTCTAATATAGTTTACCTTTATATTGACAGTTTGAACATTAATCATACTTGTCTGAAGTTCCCACTGAAGCCTGAAGTGCTGAAATTATGTACCGAATGAAAAGCTTTCAGTTTTACAGTCTAATAGAGTATTAGCAATTTAGATTTAGTTTAAGCCTTAATGTGAGGTTGATCATGGTTTAACGTTTTTGCTTGGGTTAACCAAAAATGTAATACAAGGAAATTAAAGAAATCCCTACTAATATTTTATGTATAATTGTGAGTATGGATGAATGTTTGTTACTCTTTCACGTAAACACTACAGAATGGATTTTGAGGAAATTTCAGATGGAGGTAGCTGGATTAACACACTTTTTATCCCGAAAATATGTAGCGGGTAACACCGCGGGGCGCAGCTAGTCTGAAATAAAACTGAGACCTGTTTAATTTCAGATTTCTTTTTCTCTCACTCACTGTCGTGATAAGTCAACGGATAACAATCTTTATTGTCGCCAGTTACAGATCATTTTAGAGTAAAATAGGCAATTCATTGTATCATGAAGATTGGTGATATAAAATCTCTCATTCAGCCAAATTCATTCAAGAACGAATTCAAAAAAGCGACCAATCACAGCCAACAAAACAACATACTGGATCTTCAATCAAAATCCGTTTAGCAACCAACACGATATTCAAAAACCAAAAAGTACCGACACGTGCCAACAAGGAAGAGTGCCTAGTACTTACAAATGCTGGAAATTGCTTTATTCAACCTTTGCGAGTAAGCAAAAAGTTTCCGTTGCGTGACATTGTGTTTTCCTTCAGTAACCTTCTAGGTACGTGAGGGGAATTGGTACCTCCTAATATGGTTCCCTGTTACCCCGGATTACCGTCGTGACGGTTAACGATTATTATTGTCAGATATTTTTAGTATGGTATTACTTTTGTACCTTCGTCAGAACTTGGGGGATCGTGTTTAATTTCTTCTATTGAGTTGATGTGTGCTATACAATTATAACAGCTACGTGAAGAATTATGCTGGTCCAACCTAGCCTTTTTACAAATACGTTGGGGTTTGCTATATAACTGCCGTGTGGTATCCGACTTAGAATTGACCACCCCCTGTAATTCTGTGGGTGTCGTAAGAGGCGACTAAGGGAAAATCCAGAATATAGGCAGCAGCGTCTTCTGTAACTTGACAACCAATAACTGGGATCCCCAAGCTGCTGGCCAAGCATGGGGATCATGGGAACCCTCCTCTCTTCAAGAAGGAGGCCTTTGTTAAACAGTGGACGTCTTTCAGCTTATGATGACGGCTATCTAGTCTAACTAATAACTGAAACATAGCCACAAATTTTCACTCTTGAAAATTCTTTAATCTTTCTCTTCACCGTGATTGCCCAATTTTGCACCTACATTTCATAGAAAAGTAATGTAATGCTTCAGTAGAATATAACAAATTCAAGTAAAAAATTGATACCGTCAGACTATAAAAACATTAATTTGGATGATTGCACGCCAATAGTGCAATTACTAGGTAAAGTAATAAAAACGGAAGTAATTAACAATGCTTTTTCCTGATGAAATGGTGTGATAATATTTTCAGTAATCAAAAGTCCATCTATTATTTTACACCTTACGTGTTTTTACGTTTTCTTTATACCTGGTATACTGAAAAATAAGCAAGCTAGAAAGTAATATATGCTGCGCCCCACGGTGTTACCAGTCGCATTTTTTCGGGATAGGAAGTGGCTTATGTATTAATCCAGGGTGACAGCTACCTCCATATAAAATTCGGTCAAAATCGGCCTAGCCGTTTGAGCGTGAAGTGGTAACAAACATACAAACACAATACCAAAATTTCACCTTTATAATATTAGTGTGTTTTCCAATAGGTACATCAACAGCATCTATATCACAGTTTGTATTTATAAATAATACAAACTAATGGATATACCAATAATTATAGATATTATAATCATATGTTATGTTAACAGACGAGCGTGTATGAGGAATGTGATGCGATTGATTGAGGCGAAAGAAGTATGTCAGGATCGTAGCAAATCCCCGATCCGTGATCTCTGCCTACCCCTCTGGGAGATAGGCGTGACAAAATATACGTAATAAAGTTCTTAAGCATTAGACCAGATAACAACAGAGAACTAATAAGGAAGTCAAAGAGACAATCGCAAAAGGACTTGTAATTAATGCTCTTTATAAAATACAAAACAAGGAACATTCTGGAGGATGGGTAGTAAAAGGCAGCTACCAAAAATTCGTTTAGCATTAAAGTCAAAAAGTCAGATCATATAAAGTCACATTTTTATTAAACGTCCGCAATTCACTTCGTTGAAATAATGCCAAATAATTTTAATTACAATAATGGAAATATTCACAACGTACTGTAATGAAATATCCAGATTACAAATTTTTCAATCATATTTAAATAGCCACAACAATTTCGCCCGGCCGTATTTTCCTTTTGACAAATTTATTTGAAAGTTAAGTGTTATTAGAAAACGTTTCAAGATGTTTTATTATTTAACTTAACAAAAGAAGTACGGGGATTTTGCACAAAAGAGAAAAAAATCCATTGAAAACTTTGGACTTCCCTCTTTTACCGTAACAAAAGGTAAACAAAGAATAGAAAATACACCATAAACATTAAGTGTTTCTGTGAGTAAATAGCACTTTAAAACGGAATTCATCAGTCACTTGCATCTTGGGACCACTTATTTTAATAAATATAATACTTTGTAAAGCCAATCATCAAGCAAGACGACTAAATTTTAATAATTTATCTTGTATAAATGCTAATAATTGTGATATCATATCCATAGGTGCCACTAATTTCCTGCTAGGTGATCGCACCCATACTTTTAACGCAAAAACTCAAGGACGTAGTCTAAAACGTTACAATCTTTCTATAATTAGTTTTAACAAGTGTATTAACCTTGGCTTACAGACTCATTTACTATATAAATTATATTGGTAACGTCATAAAAAACTAGTAAAACTTGTTAGGCTTCCAAAATTAACGTAACGGCTAGATAAAAAGTTAGTTTAAGCAATGAATGAACACATTTAGAAAAACGTGTATTTTTATTTCATTAACAATGTTATAGCGACTAAACAGCGTTAACAAAACTTAAGTAATAATCTTCTTTGATCATATCAGATGCTTTCTCTCCAATCATGATCGTTGCAGCATTGGTGTTGGCTCCAGTTATCTTTGGCATAATACTCGCATCTGCAACTCGTAACCTCTGCACTCCAAATACGCGAAGTCGAGAATCTACCACAGTCCCCATAGGACTTGTACCCACAAAATGGTAACCTGACATCATCATGCACAAGGCATAACATTGCCAATATTCATCAGAACCTTCTTGTGAGTTGCCACATCCACATATTTCTGGGACTACTATTTCTGAGTTCACACTTTGGAATAGTTTTGAGTTTTGAACACGCAGGAAATCTTGTATATATTTTGCGTGGTTAACCAAATCTTTATCATTGGAGTAATAACCAGTATAAATCAATGGATATTCTTTGGGATTATTACTTCTTAGCAAAATTTTGCCTCGTGATTCGGGATAAAGTAGAATTACTAAGCTGTACAAAATTTCCCTTCCAAAACTGCCATCATACAACGCATCACAAATTTCGTTTAGGTAGGAATAATAAAAAGAACAAAATTGCAACATAGGAGTTGGTTCATTCATCACAAAGCTAAAGGTCTGATAATCTGGGTAGCCTTGACTTTTATTTAATGTTGCGTACCCTACTATGAGCGGAAACGGAAAATTGCCTGGATTAATAGGCTTTGACGGAGTTGAGTTGCCCATTGTTTGAGCCATGGTGACTATTACATGGTCTTGTAGAGATTGACCTACGGGTAGATCGGCAGTCACTGTTATTTGGTGACTTTCTAAATGCTCTTTTGGACCTATACCTGACAGCATCAATAGTTGCGGAGTGTTAATGGCTCCTGCTGAGACTATCACTTCTTTATTTGCATTGAATCGCACAATACTCTCATCTTCTAAAATTGCTTCAACTCCAATCGCATTTTTATTATCATCAAAGAGAATTTTGGACACAAGTGTATTTTTCAGCACAAATAAATTCGGACGATGTTTTATTGGGCGCAAAAATGAGTAGGCAGTACTTTGTCTAACACCTTTAGCTATAGTGAACATACACTCACTGTACCCAAGAGGAGAGGCACCATTTGTATCTAAAACTATATCGTGACCAAGTTCTTTGAACGCTTGAAAATATTCGATAACTTCTTTGTTGTAGTATCTAGTCACACCTAAATATCCATTAGTACCGTGGAATTGGGCGTCATAGGAGTTAAGTACTACAGGGTCAACATAGTTTTCACTTTTCTTAAAGTATGGTAGTACATTATCCCAATTCCAAGAATAGTCGCCAGTTATTTTGGCCCATGTATCAAAATCGTGGAAATTTCCTCTGGTGTACGCCATAAAGTTAATGGAACTTGAGCCTCCAAGCATCTTTCCTCTTGTCACTTCAACTCCATGATTATTGTGAAACTGTTGACTGTAACCATCGTCTTCAGATGAATAATTCCAATCAACTGAAGTATTTTTCAAGAATGCGATGAATGATGGAACCTGAAATTAGGTTAGGTGTTAAAATTCCATATCTTTGATAAGGTAAATGACAAAGTAATTTCTTTGGTTTTGGCCTTTTGTGTATATTAGTTTACGATGAAAATAATCATTAACAATAATCATCACAGTGGAATATTTTGATTAAGTTATTTACACAATTGGCTGTGTTAATTGTTTTTTTTTTCTTTAAAAAAACGTCGCCCCACACTAGGAATTTCTCCTGTATCGCAGGTTTCACAAACATGAAATATTCACATACACAAACACCCAGACTCGGGACAAACATCTGTGGTTCGCACAAAGTTTTGCCCCGTGCGGGAATCGAACCAGCAACCCTTAGCGCAGCAGTCCAATCGCTTAGCCACTGCGCTAATCAGGTCGTCAAATTCGTTATTATGTTTCTATTTAGGTGGAAGTGTACACTTTTTCTTAATATAACGTTCTTAAATAATTGTATAATTATCTTCCTCAATAATTCACAACTAATTGCTATACTCTGTAAAGTTATTAGTAAGCCCGCTATAGGCAGCTGATTGAATAAATTAACATACACAAGCTACTATATATGCATAATATTGTCAATCACTGCAGAATATTAATTCAGAGGCGATGAGGTATTATTTACTGCATGCAAATTGTACATTAAGTTAAGCAATAAACCCAAATTGCTATCAGGTTTCAATCTTTTGATTAATTCTCTATTTACTATTATTTTGCATTACGTGAGCTGCTCCTAAATAATTATGAAAGTATTATTATTTGAACAGTAATGACAAGGATATTCAAAAATA
The DNA here is from genome assembly GCA_946251915.1 of Abrostola triplasia. Taxonomy (NCBI): domain Eukaryota; kingdom Metazoa; phylum Arthropoda; class Insecta; order Lepidoptera; family Noctuidae; genus Abrostola; species Abrostola triplasia. The sequence continues at coordinate 1,186,324 of OX276437.1, forward strand.
CGTTTGGAGTTCGAGCATCGTTTTTAAAAGATCTCGCGTGATCCTCGTTTAAATCGTTGTATTGCAAGAATAGTTATTATTTTGGAGTGTGTTATAATATACCTATATGTATTAGTGCTTATTGATTTATATGCAAAATATTGCAATTATAGGGAACTTTTTAAAGTATTGCCATTCAAGAAGTATAAAATTATTCTTAATTACAGTACATCTTTCAGTAACATCACATAAAAAAGAATAACTTATTTGCAGTTGGTAAACTGTCCCCAGCCTATATCAATGTAAGTGTACTCCCACTTTTCCAGCGGCAAAGTTAAGTTTGTTCCTGTATTAAGTATATCTTTTCGTTAGAACAATGTTATTACTGTAAACGTAATTAACGGTAGCATAATTTACTTTTAATTTTTGCAGGGAACCCGCGGTGTACGAGTCCCACTCGCACTTGTCCCAGATTTTTCTTAATATCAAATATTAAACTCACCACTGATTCTATTGGAGGGTCACCACCAGCCTCTATCAACAATACTGTTACGTCATCAATATCTGTAAGTCTGTTTGCTATAACACTACCAGCTGATCCTGCTCCAACTATTATATAATCAAAAGTAGCGCCATCTGGTGGTTTAAAAAAATATATAATTGGTGATGGCAATATTTGCTATAATTTGCCACCCCTGGAAGCATGAGGACGGTTTATATGGCACTCGTCAAATTAATGAAATAGAAAAAAATGATAACACTCACTCATACCTCTAAGAACTTGTTTATTAAATAATGTTTAATCAAAAGAAAAACATGAACTAATCAATAACTAACCAAAAATAGTTATTTTAAAGGCAAAAACTTTTAAAAACCTATTTTTTTTACTAAAAAGCAGGTTCGAGAAGAAAATTTACAATATCCGAAACCGAGTAGCATATTAAAAGAATTTGACAAGAACCAAATATAACAACGATAAATAGTCTTCCTATCGAAAAAAGCATCATAATCCCTATCGATGTCAACTGACGTGCCCAAAAGACTGGCAGCATTGCCATGTTGAATAGCAATGCTTATTCTTTGCCCAAAAAAGGCACCAGTTCAACAAAAATATTTTTGAAAGAAAGATTCTTGAGTAACAATGTTAAGTGTGTATGTCTACAATACCTTGTACTTCAGCCTGCTGTGGAAATAAAAACGCAGTCAACTGCAGGGCCGCCAGCACGTTTAAGGCTGCCTGAATCTGATGGATACCAGCCACTGCTGTCGTAGAATTCATATTGTATTTATTTATTTGTATTTTTTTTTCTTTAGCCTTTTACCTTTTGTGTTGAGACGTATCTGAAATTTTATTATCATCATCATCGATGTACAGATTATAAGGAGTATCTAATTATTTGACACTGTGTTGTTTCTTTTTTGTTTCTGCGCGTCCAATACAACAATAGTTCAAGGTGTTGTTGGGGTTGCCGAGATTTTGTAGTGCCTCGAATATGTTTACAGAAGCGCGGACGGACGATTTCTTTGCCATAATCAGAAAGCGGAGCATTTCACTCCTTGGTTGCCTGCGAGGTAGCACTAATAGCATCTTGAAGGTATATCTATAGTCCGAGTGATGGGATCTGTCCCTGTTTATGACGTGGACGCAGCTACATGGTAATGGCTCCCCACGTTTTATTTAATGTAGGGATTAAAACGTTTATTTAAATTTGTATTTTAGTTTTATTTATTTAATGTAGTCATTTAATTGTTTTAATTTTACTAATTGAAAATAATGAAATGTCTACGAGTATGTTTCCTAACACGAGTGGTTTAAGAAAATGGTTACTAACATTTAGGAGTTGAGGCTTGAAATAAAGTTTTTTTTTTTGTTTTTTTCTTTTTGTGTAATACCTTTAAAGAATGGGATTGGAAATGTTGTCGCTTCTGTTCACCTCTTTCTCGCACACTGTCGCTACCTATACTAACACTCGCAGGTACGGACAGCAACACAAAAACCGTTAATATGACCGTCTTTTGTTCTTTTCCTAGCAGTCCAGTTTCGCTTGTCTATGAGCTAGATGCGTTCTAAATTTCTTTGTAATTGTTGATTTTGATTAAATTTTTATTGTTGTAAAAGTAGTTGTAATAATAATAATTTATTCATATATTCCGGTGGATGCAATTGGCAAGCTGTCGTTCATTGTGGCGTTCTAAGGGGGAGGCCTTTGTTCAATTGTGGACCTCTTCCGGCTGATGTTGATGATGATGATTCGTATAAAACGATAGAAATGGTTACGGAACAAAGCAAGGATGCTTTTCCAGCTAGGTTTAAAAACCAGTATTACAGAAATCAGTGTCCTCTCTCATACATAAGTGAGTTAATTCAAGAATAGAATAGAAGAAAATAGAGTAATTTTTCTCTAAATATTGCAGTATTCATTGTGGCGTTCTAAGGGGGAGGCTTTTGTTCAACAGTGGACGTCTTCCGGCTGATGATGATGATTGCAATAGTAAGACAGTTACAAGCACGCGCGTGTGTGTGTGTGAGTGTGTGTATGCATGTGAACGCGTGGTTAGGTAAACGTCAACATGTGTTTCACTATTGTTATTGACATAACTGTTATTATATTGTTAAGTGTAGTTAATTATTTCGTTATAAGTGTGTTTTTTTCATTGTTACCTATACCGTTTGTTGACTATGAAGCATTAACCCTACCAATTTTTTTTTAAAAAAAAACGTCGCCCCACACTAGGAATTTTTCCTGTGTCGTGGGTGCGTTTTACAAACATGAAATATCACATACACAAACACCCAGACTCGGAACAAACATCTGTGGTTCGCACAAAGTTTTGCCCCGTGTGGGGATCGAACCCACAACCCTTAGCGCAGCAGTCCGATCGCTTAGCCACTGCGCTAATCAGGTCGTCAACCAATGAAGAGGATGTTGAGGATTTCATTATTAATGTTGGACTGAACAGCTATAGCTGTGATTCTAATTATAACAATGAAGTTGATGGTGCTATATCAGGCATCAAAGAAACCATAACATAACATCACGCCTGTATTCCCCGAAGGGGTAAGCAGAGGTGCACATACAGTACACCCACATTTCGCCAGTTATGTTTTTAGGTCCCAATGTAATAGGGGGCGAGCCTATTGCCATCAACCGGGCACAAATCCAGACTCCGTGCTGCATCGAAGAGCATCGAAGAGTTGTCAGACGATCCCGGTGGAGGTCCAAGTAGAACCGAATTATTATTTCTAAGTACTATACAACATTTTCATTATAATCCATCATCATCTTCAGCCGGAAGACGTCCACTGTTGAACAAAGGCCTCCCCCTTAGAATGCCACAATGAACGACAGCTTGCCAATTACATCCACCGGTTGCCCGCAATTCTGACGGTATCGTCGGTCCACCTGGTGGTAGGCCTGCCGCCTGCGTCTTCCGTCTTTTTATAATTATGGTCTCTTTATATATTCGTGTACCTACTTCCGCATAGATATTTTAATTCGATGACAATCAGCTAATAATGATATGCTTTAATTTATAACGTTATAGCTATATCGTTACACATAACGGTACATTTTTGCGGGATAAAAAAATACTCTGTATTAATCGAGGGTATCAGCTACCTCTATATGAAATTTCATCAAAAACGGTCTAGCCGTTTGAGCATCAAGAGGTAACAAACATACAAACACATTCACAAACTTTCGCCTTTATACCTATAATATTAGTCACATCACTAACAAATCACCGCTGTCCCTCATTACAATTAAATAACTCACTTGGATCCTCGACACCTTATGCAACACTAAAGGATTAAGATTCAGTGAATACAGGCATATATTTATCTTATAATCCTGACAGAGAACACTTAAGTGTGTGAGCAATATTTATGTATCTTTAGACATACAATTAGGACAATGTATTTAAACAATTAAGGATAAATAACTTCAATTAACAGATACTAACCATTAATTACACTCAATCATTGATTGTATTGCGTTCGTAAATTAATTAGGTTTTGTAGGCCACTGAAATGTTCTTAATAACCATAAAAAACTAGAATAAGTTGTATCACCAACACCACACACACGACTGGACTATATTTCGTTCGCTAAATATTATATATTGTGGTGATTAATTGTTGACTGTCAGATATAATGACGCATATAATCATAATTATTTAAAAAAAATGTTCATTTTTTTTTATTTCATGTTGGCTGCCTCGTTGGTCTAGTGGTAAGCGAGACTGCTAAGCATGACGTCTCTGTGTTCAAATCCTGAATAGGGAACACTTTTCTAGAGTTTACCATTCGGTGATTCTGAGGTTCACGGGGGTCTTGATTTTTGCCCTGTTGATAGCTATAGGTCTCCTCTTTTACATTGAGACCAGGACATAACTGTGAAAATTGGGTGTACATTACAGTCATCTCTGCCTGTCCTTTTAGGGCAAAAGGTGTAATGTTATGGATACGCTTTGGTTTTAAGTTTTTATAGAAATTTAAGTTAGTCGTGTCTTCTCCGCTTTTTTTAAAATTATATATTAACATTTTTTTTTACACTTTCAATTCCATGCCGCAGTGTTCTGCTGTGGAAACAAGTGGTTTATTAATGTTTACGGTTCCAATTTGACCAAAAGCTTAAAAATGGCATATATTTTTTTGAAAAAAGTTGCATGTAAATTGATCTTGCATAACACCACACCTGTATTCCCTGAACGGGTAGGCAGAATTGCATAGTACACCCACATTTCGCCAGTCATGTTCCAAGGTCCCAACATAATATTGCCATCAACCAGCAACATACAGCTATGTATAATATTTTTGTCGAAATAAAAAAGTAGCATTAATTATATGTATCCGTCTTTTACACTGTAACTGACAGATTGCAAATTATAAACGTATATAAACTAACTAAGAACCATATTAAAGTTTGCCAATTATAACGATATAGATCGTAACATTCACCTAGATTCATGCACTGCAATTCTGCAAGACATATTATACATTCAACTCAGTGATTAAAATCATGAATAACCTTTCTTGTGTACTGGTGCATAATTATAATTATGTAGGTACATTAATTATAAAAGCATAGCAACAAATTCACCTTCGTAACAACTAATAAAAAAACTATGGTAGACTGAAGTCATATAAATCGTTTTTTTCAATGGTAAATCGGTTTGAGAGCAAGTCTTCATTTTAATCCAATGGTCTTTATTACAAGATTTTAGAAACCAAAAAAGTAACATTCAGCATTATTAATCAGTTCGTTTTGAAGTTTTTGTAAACGATAATGTAATTCCCCGATAACATTATCTGATTTTGTAATCCACCTTGGGGGTCTTCTCCTTCATCGACACCATTAATACCGCTTCCTTATTTTTGCCAAAAGGTAACATACCTAAGCGCAGTGATAGCCGAGTGGTATGACCATTCGATTGCACGCACCAATGTCTTTTCGAATTCATTTGCGTACTATAAATTACTTATCAGTTCCTGAAAACGGAAGGAAAACATCGTGAGGAAACCATTAGACCTGAGAGATTTTTCAACGGTGTGTAAAGCCATGCCAGAGGCCAACAAGCAGTTTAAATTCTAGCGACAGGCTATTCATCAACCATGCGATAAGAAGAATATCATTATTTTTTTGTTTTTTACTAGGCTCATTCTTTGCTATTAACCGGATACAGAATCAGAATTACCTAAAGCAAAGTCCTATAACATATTGCCCGACCCAAGAATCGAATCCGAAACCTCGCGTTCAACAGCCGAACTTGGCAACGTGGGGCAGGCTTCAGGGACCTAATAGGTATATATATACTATGTTTGTAACGGAACATGTTAAAATTAGTTTTTTTAAGGTACGATGAGGCTGGCGTGTCCTTGTGGACAAAAGCCTCTTTTAAAAATAAAGATTTAAAAAAAAAAAAAATTAGTTTGAACTTCATAAATATCAAAAGTCATTTTATTTGTGTCACTAACAGGTCACAAGGCACCCTATAGCCTACCAAATAAATTATAATAATTATTAGAATTATTAATTGCCTTTTTATTGTTATCATATGACGTATAGACGAGAAAAATTAACATACATGTAACATTTTGTTATAATTTACAATGTGAAATTTTATCAAACAATGCTTCATAAAACGGAGAGACGTGAAAAATATTTATTCAGAAACATTTTGGCGGAAGATAGATGTAGACGGAACTCAAAAATATGTAAATTATAATATATTTATTTACAGTAATGATTAGCTTTGATGATAATGATGAGCCATGCTACTTATAGGGGCGAAAGGGGAGAGTATAAACTCCGGATAAAAGACAAGAAGGAAGTAAATTTACGTCCTGATTGGCGCGATTGGAATACTGTGCTAAGGGTTGTAAGCTTGTTGGGCTTCCAAAACTAGCTTAAAGTCTAGGTAAAACGTTAATTTACACAATGAATGACAGAAAATTTTAATTTAATCTACAACTAAAATATTGCTTCTGCACAACTTTAAGGAAAAAGACCAAAGAACAATTCTGCTAGGTTGGGTAGCATTTAGGAAAATTCATCGACTTTTTTGTCGCCCATACCACAAAACCTTAAGACGAAAGTCTTCAAATCGTCCTACCCGTTATGACGGAGCTGAGACATGGACTGATGGTGCGTCTAATCCACCAATTTTATGTTGCTCAGTGAGCAATAGAAAGGGCTATGTTGGGAGTTCCTCTGAAGGATAGGATCAGAAATGAAGGTATCCAACAGAGAACTAAAATTGTCGACATAGCCTAGGATTAGTAAACTGAAGTGGCAGTGACCCGATCGTATCTATCGCTGAACCGACAACCGTTAGGGAAAAACGAAAATCGAGCTAAATGGGTTGCGAAAGGAGACGCTATGTTCATGATGGATGAACGGTTTTTAACAACTTAGGTAATAATCTTCTTTGATCATATCAGATGCTTTCTCTCCAATCATGATCGTTGGAGCATTGGTATTGGCTCCAGTTATCTTTGGCATAATACTCGCATCTGCAACTCGTAACCTCTGCACTCCAAATACACGAAGTCGAGAATCTACTACAGTACCCATAGGACTTGTACCCACAAAATGGTAACCCGACACCATCATGCACAAAGCATAACATTGCCAATATTCATCAGAACCTTGTATATTGTCACATCCACATATTTCTGGAACAACTAATTGCGAATTCACAGTTTGGAATACTTTCGAGTTTTGCACACGCAGGAAATCTTGTAAATATTTCGCATGGTTATACAGATCTTTATCGATTGAGTAATAACCAGTGTAAATCAATGGATATTCTTTGGGATTTCTACTTTTTAACAAAATTTTGCCTCGTGATTCAGGATACAGTAGAATTACTAAGCTGTACAAAGTTTCCTTTCCAACACTGCCATTATACAACGCATCACAAATTTCGTTTATGTAAGAATAGTAAAAGGAACAAAATTCAAACATAGGAGTTGGTTCATTCATTACAAAGCTTAAGGTCTGATAATCTGGGTAGCCTTGACTTTTATTTAATGTTGCGTACCCTATTATGAGCGGGAACGGAAAATTGCCTGGATCAATAGGCTTTGATGGAGTTGAGTTGCCCATTGTTTGAGTCATGGTGACTATTACATGGTCTTGTAGAGATTGACCTACGGGTAAATCGGCAATCACTTTTATTTGGTGACTTTCTAAATGTTCTTTTGGACCTATACCTGACAGCATCAATAATTGCGGAGTGTTAATCGCTCCTGCTGAGACTATCACTTCTTTATTTGCATTGAATCGCACAATAGTCTCATCTTCTAAATTTGCTTCAACTCCAATCGCGTTTTTATTATTATCAAAGAGGATTTTGGACACAAGCGTATTTTTCAGCACAAATAAATTAGGTCGATGTTTTATTGGATGTAGAAATGACTGGGCAGTACTTTGCCTAAGACTTTTAGCTATATTGAACCTACACTCACTGTACCCAAGAGGAGAGGCACCATTTGTATCTAAAACTATATCGTGACCAAGTTCTTTGAACGCTTGAAAGTATTTGATAACTTCTTTGTTGTAGTATCTAGTCACACCTAAATATCCATTACTGCCATGGAATTGCGCGTAATAGGAGTTTAGTATTACAGGGTCAACATAGTTTTCACTTTTCTTGAAATATGGTAGTACATTGTCCCAATTCCAAGAATCGTCTCCAGTTATTTTGGCCCATGTATCAAAATCGTGAAAATTTCCTCTGGTGTACTCCATAAAATTAATGGAACTTGAACCTCCAAGCATCTTTCCTCTCGTTACTTCAACTCCACCTTGATTTTTGTGGAACTGTTGACTATAACCATCGTCTTCAGATGAATAATTCCAATCAACTGAAGTATTTTTCATGTATACGAGGAATGCTGGTACCTGTAAATAGGTTTATTGTTAAAATTTCATACCTTGTATAAGGTAAATGTATTTTTTTTGTATCTTATGTATTATAATGCAATGACGGTCAGACGTTTGTAGTTTTATTCTTCTGCTGGCTGCAGTGGTACCAATGTTACCATTTTTTATTTATTTGTTATTATATTTTTTGTTGATATCTTAAGCAAAAACAAATGTATTTTCTTTCTATCTTTCTTTTCCAAAAATTTTTAGGGCAGATATGACGTCCTGATTGGGGTAGGGGTTAAGTGATTAGACTACTGCACTAGGGGTTGCGGTTTCAATTTCCACTTGTGACAAATTTTTTTATGTACTATGTGATAATTCATATTTGTAAAACGCACTCATGATACAAGGGAAATTCCTAGAGTGATTCGAAGCTTTAAAAATATAAAATATGACGATGAAAAATATTCAATACTACTTTTAGAGTTTGAGTATTATTTATAAAAGCATAAAATCTTTAAGTACTTTGAAGGCATCGTCGTTCAAGAAGTAAATATTTTTTGATCATCATCATCCGCCCATTGCAGTCTACTAGACATAGGACTCTCCCAAGGTACTATTATTCTTGATTTCCATTAAATTCTTATTTTTCTCCAAGGCATCTAGTTAGTTTAGGACTCAGGATTTTTCCGCTAACAAAACTCTCTCAAGTAACATTTTGGCAAGGCAAAGCTCCTATACAAATATAGAAATTCATATTATGTGAAAAAAAAAATCACCGAGACTTTTGACCAATGTTTGAAGATTACACAAATATTTCTTTTTAATACCATATTTTGAACTCACCACTGATTCTATTGGAGGGTCACCACCAGCCTCTATCAACAATACTGTTACGTCATCAATCTCTGTAAGTCTGTTTGCTATAACACTACCAGCTGATCCTGCTCCGACTATTATATAATCAAAATTAGCGCCATCTGGTGGTTAAACATATCTTTAATTGGTGGAGGTAATATTGGTTTCGTTCACGGGAGTCTGTATCAGCTGTGATTAGCCAACTACGCAGAAGGTATTGTAATGCACAAGTATACACGCAAACACGGGTGCCTCACTCCCATACTTTGATTGGACAGTAGACTGACACGATCAGAGAGCTCTGGGGCAGGACCATACGTTTGACGTGCCTTTCGAAGGACGAAGTGGTCGACATTTGAAAACGGTCACCCATCACAAGACTAGCCGCGGCGAACTCCGCTTAACCCTGCAGATTGCCAGATCTGCACGGTAGCCACGCAGCTTCATAATCAGCCGGAAGATGTCCTCTGTTGAACAAAGGCCTTCCCTTAAAAGGGTTGAGTTGCTATAATCCCCACGCTTGGCAGGTGGCTTGGGGATTGCAGTATTGTAGAAAAGTTACAGAAGACGCTGCTGTCCATCTTCTGTATTTTCCCTTAGTCGCCTCTTACGACACCCACGGGAGGAAAGGGGGTGGTCAATTCTAGGCCGGATATCACGCAGCTACGAGCCCTCAAAATTTATATAAAAGGTATCGTAAGGAAGAATGATGAGTGTGTATTTCTACAATACCTTGTACTTGTGCCTGCTGTGGCCATAAAAATGCAGTTAACTGAAGGGCCGCCAGCACTTTCAAGGCTGCCTGAATTTTATTGATACCAGCCACTACTGTTGTAGCATTCATTTTGTTTTTTTTTATTTCTTTATTCTTAGCTGTTTACCTACAATGTAAAGATGTATCTGCAATTTCACAATATTTTTAGCAGCAACAAACATAGGTACTCACGAACTTTATAATATTAGTGTGATTAGAAAGGTTATAATATAAAAAAAAACACATCCATACCTGAGTTTGGACCTGTTTAACTGCCTACAAATCCAGTCAATAAGCTGCCACGACCTTTTTTTTCTAGATGATAGATTCAACTTTACCCTTCTTTTTTAACCGATTTCAAAAAAGAAGTCTTTATCGCATAGATAATAAACTATATAATTGCTTTATCGTCTGTATTTTTTAAAATTAAACATGAGGTCACTTGCTCTCCTTCTTTGACACCACACTAAGAACTGTCTTTGGCTGCCTTTACGCATAACATTAGGTCTTTAATTATTTTGTTATCAATTTTAATGTATTAATACTAGTCTAAGGTAAGTAAATTCAAGCCTTGTTTACTGGACAAACAAAATTTACTGTCCGTTCAAACCATTTTCAGCTCTAATTCATAGGTGATAGGATAATGACGTCTGCATTAAATAGTTGGTATATTAAAAATGTTTTTGCTGTTAATACTGATCTTATGCCTTCAGAATAGGGTTCAAAATCGAGTGAATAAACTGTAAATGGTTTGGTTGTTCAAATATGTATTGGCAAAGTAGGTAGAGTTTGGTAGAAAGATAATAATTTTGGAGTTTGTTGTGAGTTGTCGTTATCAATGGAATATTAATTATAGTTCATTATTTAAATTTCTTTTTTTGTTTAATTTTAAAACCTTCTGTTTTTTAAAAACTTCGCACAACACTAGGAATTTCTGTATTATAGCGTTTCACAAATATCAAATACCACATACACAAACACCCAGAATCGGGACAAACATTTGCGGATCGCACTTATTACTGTCCCGATCGGGTTTCGAACCCACAACCCCTAGCGTGGCAGTCCAATCGCTTAGCCACTGCGCCAATCAGGTCGTCAATTTTTGACGTTTAGTTAAAACCTTGTCAAATCTCAAAACCTTAGTAATTTAGACTAGGGTATATCATCGATATGATCCGATTCGTTTGATCCATCATTACTTTAATTATGGCTAAAATTAATTTTATATTTTCTTTTAATAAAAGTTCATATTAATTAATAATAATTTGCATGCATAATTTTACGCCTGTATTTCCCGAAGGGGGAGGCCTTTGTTCAGGGGGAGGCCTTTGTTCAACAGTGGACGTCTTCCGGCTGATGATGATGATGATAATTTCCCGAAGGTTAGACAGGGGTGTGTACGACACCCACATTCTTCCAGTTATGTTAGGTCCCAATGTAATTGGTAGCCAGCCTATTGCCATCAATCGGGCACAAATCAAGACTCCGCGCTGCTACTGAAAATGACCTAATGGAAAAACCCAGAAACAAGGCCCGACCCGGGATTAAAACCCATGCCTCATGCTAAGCAGTCACACTTAGCGACTACTAGACGAATGAGGCAATAAATATAAAATATAGCAAAGTGATATATCCAATATCAATGGATGGATAATTATCTTCAATTTCCTGAATAGAAATTGCAATACAGTAATCTTAATTACACAGTTTTCTTCGTAAAGTGTGCGGACAAACTACTTGAATAAAACATGATAAAATACAAATCGTTTCATTATTTTTATCTATTGGCTTTCTACATTGATAAATTCCATATAAATAACATGTTTTATGCTTTTCATTTTATGTGTGAATTATTATGTGAAGTGGTAAAGACACAAGGACTTATCTTGGGCAAGTTAGGGTAAGTTACTTATTACGACTGACTACAATTATGCTCAATATATTTATTGTAGAGAACCACAAAATTCCAGATCCAGTTTCAACATCATCATCATCAGCCGGAAGACGTCCACTGGTAAACAGAGGCTTTCCCCTTAGACCGCCATAATGAACGTCAGCTTGCCAATTGTATGCACCGGTTGCCCGCAGTTTACAAGAAATCCAGTTTACTGAGCCATAATTAAAATCTTCCCGTAGAGTGCTGGGCCAGAATAACACCTCATTTCGTTTTGTGGGTATCATAGGAAGCACCTTAGGGAAAATCCAGAAGATGGGCAGTAGCATCTTCTGTAACTTCCACCAATACTACGATCCTCAAGCCGCTTTCCAAGCGTGGCCAGCTCCCCCCCCCTACTAAGGCGGAGGTTTTTGTTCTATAGTGGACGTCTTCCGGCTGATAATTAATTATGATATACATGATATTGCATTACGTTAAATAGACAAATACAAAACGCTTTTTATAATAATGAAATACATTTCCAGATTTATCCATGTTCTAATAACCCATCAATCATGGAGGTCGCTGCAAAAATGCTGAGAACCTTAGGAAAAGGGCAGAATATACTAAAACTGTTGACTTTATTGAACCTAACTGGGTATTTATGGCCTGAATCAGCAAATATACAAGGTAACATAGCATTAACATTTAATATGTATTAAAAATAACTGGACTGCTCCGCTGATCTAGTATCCCGGGTCGGGCAAAGTGTTACTGGGTTGTTCCGTTAGGTAATTCTCAGTAGCAGCACGGAGTCTGGATTTGTACCCGGCTGATGTCAATAGGCTGGTCCCCTATTAATGCGGACTTGTCACATAACTGGCGTAATTTGGGAGTAGCATAGGTGCACCTCTGTCTAACCATTTAGGCAATACAGGCGAAAGGTTATGTTTAGTTTTTATTAAAAGTCATGTCGATTTTATGACATCAGCTATATTGCTATCCCGCGCATAAGTCGGTCTGCAAGGCTGCGCAGCACTTCGGTTTATTCTTCTCTCAGTAACCATCCATTAACTATTGATCTATGTTACTCAAATCCATTTGGTCTGAGGAGTTATCCAGTGCCTGTGACATTCATTACGAGTGTCAACAGCCCAAAACATGTCTGACTACCGCTCGATCCTAATTGCATCAGTGCCTCCAAGAGCTCTATACATTTATCAAGCTATTCGATTTCTATTTCTATCTTACGTTTTGTCACATATCTAGGGCTTAAAGTTAGCTTGAGAGGCATTGGAAATTACAAGGCATTACACATTGGGCTAAATGCAGCCAAAACTAAATTAAGATTATACCAAATTAACAGTATTGCAGTTTCTTATAATACAAACTATACAATTTTAGATGGGGCATCCTACGACTTCATCATAGTAGGCGGTGGAACAGCAGGCTGCATCCTTGCCAGCAATCTAGCTAAGCATAAAGTAAAAGTATTGCTCATCGAAGCTGGTGGAGAACCTAGTTTAGAAAACGATGTAAGGAAAAATATTTTTTATTTGTTTAACAAAAAGGTTCAATTTACAATGTTGTAAATTGACTAGGCAATCATACTAGTGCTTGATCGTTCGAAAAATAATGTATTCATTTTCTTTCAGCTACCAGGATTATTCCCATTTCTAAGGGGATCTAGATTTGATTGGAACTTCACTTCAATTGAGAATAATTCGACAGTGAGCTACCACAACCCTACTGTCCCACAAATACATATGGGAAAAGTTTTAGGGGGTACAAGTCAAGTAAATTTTATGCTTTACGGCATTGGGAATCCTAAAGATTACAACGAATGGGCCACTCTTGCTAACGATTCCTCGTGGAGATTCAAAGAACTCTGCCCCCTTTTCAAGAGAACCGAACACCTGACCGACAAAGTAGTTCTTGATTCCCCTGATAAATTTTTCCACGGCACTAAAGGCAAACTGGAAATAAAAAAATACCATAAAAAACTAAATGATCCTTATTTTGAATCTTATGAAGAACTAGGACATGATGTGGTTAACGATATAAACCCAAATAACACCCTTGGTTATACTAATGCCTATTTTACGATTGGTTGCCGCCACCGGCAAAGCACTGCTCATGCATTTTTGAGTCCAGAAAAAGACAACCCTTATTTACACGTTCTCATGAATTCGTTGGTAGAAACAATTATATTCGATGAAAACAAACGCGCGATAGGTGTAAGAGTGCTAAATGAAGATAAGCAACGTATTACAGTAAATGCTGTAAAGGAAATAATTGTAACTGCTGGTACTATAAAATCACCTCAACTGCTTATGTTGTCTGGAATTGGACCAAAAAGTCATTTAGAAAGCAAGAATATTACTGTAGTATCAGATCTACCTGTAGGGCAAAATTTCCATGATCATGCCACATGTATTTTAATGTACAGAATGGGGGAAGCTGAAATTGTTAGAAAACCAAATCCTTACGAGTTTCCAGTAGCAGTGATGAATGGATATGTTGCCGTTAATGAGTCTCAAAATCACGCAGACTATCAAATACTTAGTGGAGTGATCACAGATCCCAAATTCTTCTTAGCAGTTTGCGGTTTTGTGTTTTCTTTTCAAAGTGAAATGTGCGACGACCTGTTCGAATATTTGTCTGGCAGGCAAGTGCATTTTGTAACCCACCACCTTCTGCATCCTGAATCGAGAGGAGAAATTCTCCTAAACACCACCGATCCTGAAATCCAGCCAATTATTCTACCGAAATACTACTCAGTCGAAAAAGATTTGGAAGATCATGCCCGATACGTAGAACATTACAATACGATTGTGAACACGTCATTCTACAAGAGTGTTGGAGCTGAGCTGGTGCATCCGAACTTGACGACGTGTGCTGGATTGGAGCGCGGCACTTTTGAGTATTGGAAGTGTTATGTAACTGGAATGTCGTCGACTTTACATAATTATGTTGGTACATGCGCCATGGGATCTGTCGTTGATTCCGAGCTTCAAGTACAAGGTGTGACGAACCTTCGAGTGGCTGATGCTAGTATTATGCCTCGAATTGTGGGATCAACTATTCAAGCAACAGTAATGATGATTGCGCAGAAAGCTACTGATATTTTAATCAAACATCACAACCTTTATTCCCATTAAAAAAAATTGTTAATTATTTGAGTCTTTTATTAGAAAACGTCTTTGTATCTGTCTGAAACTCATTAGTTAATAATGAAAACATGTTTTACAATGTTAGTAATTGACGTGGGACAACTTATGTCAATACTTCTATAGCAATATGAATTTAAATTCTCACAGTATTCAAATAGGTACCTATATAAAAGCCTTTTAACGAGCAACCAATTTGCAGAGCTTATAATATTCAAGAAAATGTATAACATTTAGATTTAATTTTACTGTGAAACTCATCAAATATACAAAAACTAATATGCAACATTGAATAAGGTTAGTTAAAATTTGAAGAATTTAACATTTCAAAAGTGTATAAATTTGCCAGATAATGGCACCTAAAGAACCATTATTTAAATACTATGAACTGTCTCGATAAGATAATTACAGACTAGTTTAAAAGCGGGTTCAGAAAAACTATTTAGGTTGAAATACCCCAGTTCGATTTATATAATTAACATTTACTGACTTCACTTCATTAATTATACGTATATTTCCTGCCCTGTTACTAATGACTACCACCCAACTACTATTAGATGAATGAATTACACACACATGACTATACAAAGGTTCTAAACTTTCTTCTAAACTATAAATTCAGGACCTGTTTTAATTCTATGTCATAGTACAACGGACAAGCTTATCACTCGTGCCTATCATTGTAACTCCTGTAAGATAGAATCATCGAAGCAATGAAGCTCGACGCATCCCGGAGAAATGTACTTATATTTTACTATAATAACTTTCGTGAGTGTAATCCATATTATTTTTTTCGCGAGCCGATGTCGGCCGTGTAACTAGCTCATGAATAAGGGCTCCGTTCGAGTTCGAAACTAGTCGGGCATTCCCGAATACACCCGTGAGTATAACCGGAATATACAGTAAATTATATGAAATGTATATTGTTTTTAATTTGTGTTGGAATTAAGTTGTAAAATTCGAAGTGAAGGTTTGAACTTGCGACCACGCAACGGTCACACCACTCGGCTATCAGCTTGCGTTTCTTACTAAATTTCTTATTAAATATACTATATTAGAAATTTTAGTACAGTTTGGTTCGAATTCAAAACCTACATACATAATTTGTAATGTAAACAAGTTTAGGTTTATATGATATTTTATTACATATTTATCAATTAAGTGTCGTTACTTCGTCTATAAATAAGATACAGTAAGTTTTATAGTTCTGACGTCATTAGTCACTTAGTGTCTGCGACCTCTAACGTTTTCATTCTTTCAATTGCTTGACACACGTCGGACTTAAAGAAGACGAATTGATTTTCTAACTTAAGGTTTGTTTGAATTTACTTTATTTAGTATTTAGGTTATTTAGTTTGAATTTTTCAACTCTATTTTTTTCACGCTGTTTCTTTTTACATTATATTTTGTTTTGATCAAAGCCTGAATTCTATTACAAATATTTTTCTTTAGTAGACAGGTCTCTAATTGAATTATTAGGTAACTCTGGTAACAGTTTATTTGCACTGCTAATTTGCATATAAAGCTAAATTGAAAGATGATTTCGGAATATTTTCATAAAATTATAATGGGTTTATACATTTTCAGTTACATCAATGCTGAATTGAATTTGCCAGAAAAATGGATACGACTACAGCAATCAATAATTTTCTGGCTGTACAAAATATATTTCGATTAATATCGGTTCTCCAAATTACTGACCACATGTGGCCACTGCCTGCACACGTTGAAGGTCAGTTTGGATATTCTATGGTACCCTCAAATCTATGCATGACTTTATCTATACTATTAATATTATAAAGCTGTAGAGTTTGTTTGTTGGCTTGAACGCGCTAATCTCAGGAACTACTGGTCCGATTCCAAAAAAACTTTTAGTGTTAGACAGCCCATTTATCGAAGGAGGTTAGGCTATAAAACATTCGAAAAACACGCGGACGGAGTCGCGGGCGGAAGCTAGTCACTGATATAATTATTGGGGAAAGTAACATAATATTGTTTCGAGTTAGTATTACTCTATTCTAAAATATAAAAATGTGGCATCATAAAATTTTATAATAGACGAAAAATATGGAAAGTGTTTCAAAATAAAAATGTATTTTTTTGGAATAGTCAAACAGTCATGTTTTACTACTATCTGTATCTTTCTGTCTGTGTTTTATATATATATATATTATTTATTTATTTTCAGATGATGCTTCGTACGACTTTATAATTGTCGGCGGTGGAACAGCAGGCTGCGTGATAGCTAATTCTCTGGCTAAATTGAACAATGTCAGTGTGCTGCTCGTTGAAGCTGGTGGTAATCCACCTTTGGAGTCCATAGTAAGTTCTGTAATATCTATTCTAACTGAAATGTATAAAACTTTTATAATATGTTTGTTGAGTGGTATCCGGCCTAAAATTGTTTGTTTCGTAAAAGGCGACTATTGGAAAATCCAAAATATGAGCAGCAGCGTCTTTTGTAACTTCACCACCAATACTGCGATCCCCAAGTCGCTTGCCAAGTGTGGTATGGCAACCCCCCCCCTTATCTAATCTCAACAATGGACGACTTCTTGCTAATGATGATGACTTATGTTTAATGCTAAATATAATATTTCTTTTCAGTACCCAGGCTATTTTATCTACCCAAAACACTCTCTATTAGACTGGAACGTTACATCAACTATAGACAGATCCATGCGATATCATAAGGGCGGTGTCGCTGATATAACTCAAGGGAAGGTTTTAGGAGGCAGCAGCAGCATCAACTACATGGCATATTCACGCGGAACTCCTTCAGATTACGATAACTGGGCAGCACTCACTAACGATTCAACTTGGTCTTTTGAATCAATACTCCCACTGTTTATCAGAAGTGAAAGAGTTATTGACAAAAACATACTCGGCTCACCAGACGACAGAGTTTTTCACGGAACCAAAGGCCACTTGACATTAAGAAAATACTACTATAAAGTCTTTGAAAAATATTTTTGTGCTTTGGAAGAACTAGGAAACAAAATTTTGATAGATATCAATGCAAGAAATCCTCTTGGGTATACAAACTCTCTTTTTATTACTGGACTATTGAGAAGATCGTCTACTGCTGACGCATTTTTAAGACCAGTAAAAAATAATCGATTTTTGCATGTTCTCACCAATGCATTAGTCACTAAAATAAATTTTGATGATGACAAAAATGCAGTAGGTGTTGAAATACGCACACAAAATGGAAAAACCATAACTGTGAAAGCGAAAAAAGAAGTAATATTATCAGCAGGAACTTTCAAAAGTCCGCAGCTACTGATGGTTTCTGGAATTGGACCAAAACAACATTTGAGAAGAAAAAATATTACTGTCATAAAAGATCTACCAGTTGGGAAGAATCTTCAAGATCATCCAATTTGTGTTCTACCTTACAAAATGGGAGATTCAAATACGCCAACTACGCCACCAAACCCACACAATATAGGAATACCAGTGATAAACGGTTACGTTGCTTTAAACAAGTCTCAGAACTATCCTGATTATGAAATTCTCAGCTTAATTCTTGATGATCCAGAAATATTTTTAGTTACTTGCGGCTTTTTGTTTAGTTTCAAAAATGAAATATGCGATAACTTGATCAAAGGCGCGGATGGTAAGCAAATTTATTTTGTCTTTAGCCTCTTGAGCTACCCAGAATCTCGCGGCCAAGTTCTTCTTAACACTACAAATATGGCAGACCAACCTATAGTTAACCTTGGTTACTACTCGAACGATAAAGATGTAGAAACACATATAAAACTAATTGTACATTTTAACGAAATTTTGAACTCAACATATTTTAGAAGTGTTAATGCTGAGTTAATTGATCCAAAGCTTAAATCTTGTGCTAGATTTAAAAAGGGTAGCCATGAATATTGGAGATGTTATGTGTTAAGTATGGTTACAACAGGAAGTTATTTCGTTGGTACTTGTGCCATGGGTCAGGTGGTAGATTCCAGGCTCCTTGTTAAGGGAGTGCACAGACTAAGAGTGGCAGATGCTAGTATAATGCCTGTTATTGTAGGATCTACTACGCAAGCCACTGTAGTAATGATAGCGCAAAAAGCATCGGATTTGATCATTGAGGAACACGGTTTAAAATAAAGTTTGGTTTACAAACCGTCTTTTATTTATACTGCCTAATGACGAAAACATAATGAATAGAAGATTGACATTGTGTGCAGAATGTTACTAAAATATACTTTTAGCATCAAAAAACGTTGGCCCACACTAAAAATTTCTTCTGTATTGTGGGTGAGATTTATAAAAATTAGGTCATCGGCTACTTTTTTGAACGGGAAATTCCTGGAATTATACAATATATTTCGATTATTTTTAGCTACTAATGGGATCCAATATCCAATATCAACATGTATGTTGAGAAATTGATATGGGTAATATACCAAAAGCTCTAAACAATTCTGATTATTTTTGACGGCAAAAATTTTATTTTCAAAAAGAACATAAATATGTACACTGCGTTCATATTGAAATCAATAGCTACTGTTTCGTCAATTCAACGTAACATAACGCCTGTATTCCCCGAAGGGATAGGTAGAGGTGCACATAAAGTACATTTCGCCAGGTATGTTTTTTAGGTCCCATCCAGCCATCAACCGGGCACAAATCCAGACTCCGTGCTGCTACTAAGAATTACCTAATGGAAAAACCCACTAACACCCACTAGACCAACGAGACCAATTCGAAAGAGTGAGGCATAGATTTGGTTTATTAAAAGTTACACAAAAACTCCTTTGTAAAAGATAGGCTTTATAACATTCCTGGAAATACAATTAAGCCGTACCGGGCTGTAACAGTTTCATCTGATACGCTAGAATGTGAGGTGTGTCTGATGTTGGCTTCATCCAATCAAACAGGGCTTGAAAACGGTAACGTTTCACGGTATTTTCCACGCATTGTTGTTGCGAAGTTACTGAAAGGTTTACAGTTGCTGGACTGTTTGATGGTGGACTTATATTGCTGTTGCGTTTTATTTAGATTTTATATGGGCCAACGGATTTTTATATTTGATTATATGTAGTTTGTTAAAGTAAAAAAGAAAATTTTAATAGTTTGCGAAATCATTTTTTCCCTAAATGATAAATAAGAAGAATGTCAAAGTGCAAAAACTTAAGATATTGATTTTGTTTTATCTAGGAGAGAATTCTTTAATTCATAATGCTGTTTCATAATTATATTTAGGTACTGTTCATAACTGACGGTGACGGAAAACATCAGGAAACCTGGATTTAATTATCTGAAATCGCCAACCCGCAGTGAGCTAGCGTGATGATCAATGCTCAATCCTTATCTATACGAGATGAGTCCTTTGCCCTGCAGTCGGACAGTTATAA
Source organism: Abrostola triplasia (assembly GCA_946251915.1). Classification (NCBI taxonomy): domain Eukaryota; kingdom Metazoa; phylum Arthropoda; class Insecta; order Lepidoptera; family Noctuidae; genus Abrostola; species Abrostola triplasia. The sequence continues at coordinate 1,206,697 of OX276437.1, forward strand.
CTGCTGCTGCTATTATTACTGTACATAATACTATAATAACATTAGTCTGTCATTACAACAACAGACATGCAAAATATGTGGTTGTACCAAAATAATCCGGTTCTATAACCACAACACTGACAGCAACACGACTGCATCAATTTGAGGGCATTTAGTTACCTATCTTTCGTAGGCACTCAATGTTAAGAGAATGGCAATTGCCTCACTTTGATAAATAAAATTATAATGGTGCTGTACATGGCGCACGTAGTACGCGCCGCAGCAGCCCATGGCCGAGCCACGTGCCACGCGCCGCCTGTACTGGTTTTCCACTGTGGTTTCCAAGGCAAGGTCTAGCAAATTTTGTACTGTGGCTCGTGACTCGGCACGTCGCGCCACGCTCCATTGGTTCCCACAGCTCATGGCTCCGGGCCGGCGCGACACGTGATATCATTGGGAACCTAGTTTTGGCGGCGCGTGCTACCACGCGCCATGAGAAAATAACATAACATAAGTAATACTTGCAGGCTACAATTTCCTAAAAAAATTGGATCTGAATATTATGTATTGTATGCTAGCATAATTTTTGAGGACAGATTAACATGATTCTAGATTTGCAATAGTGGTGTTTGAAAATTTCTTGATGTGTCGATATGGCAGCTGCTGGAATCTAATAAATAAGATAAGGGCCTAAAAGAAAATAAAAACAATACATACCTAAAGTATATTTTCAGTAATTGATTTGTTCTTAGAACGCTCAAAGAGCTGCCCTACTTAAAATTGGACTACGCCGATACATTCATTATTTGTCAAAAATCATGAAATTATAATGGCGATGCCATTGACACATACAGCTGAAGGTGACGAGACGGTTTACTTGTATGAAAGACTTGTCTATATTTGCACTTTACTAAGAAGAGTAGTAGAAATAAATTCAGGAATGTCCGACAGGGGGATAAGATAATAGAATTATAATTAGTTACCATATAATTTAATTGTATTCCAGCTGAATACAATTAAGTTCTAAAACGAATGTGTAAATAAAACATATGCTAAGATTTTTTCATTAGCAGTTTCTGTTTAATTAAAATCTGAACGACCACGCGAATGTCTTCATTGTCGTGATCACTCGTGGCGAAGACAGCCGAGGGCAATATCTCTCAATTGGCTTGAGCCACATTAAGCCGGAGTGCTCGTGCACTTCCACACGTAACTTTATTGGTCCTTAGCGCCGAGCTGCACTATAGAAATTAAGTCCTTAGGATATTAAGGAAGCTTCTAGTCTTTACGTTCGGACAAAAATACTGGTAGTTTTCACTTTTAAGCACTTCACTTACAGCCTTTTAGAGTCCTTCCACGTACAATGGCTACGGAGTACATATGGTATTAATTAAGCTTCTCGCTTCAAAATGATTCTAAGTTCTATTTTTCTGCACAATGGTTGCCGTGCCGTATGACCGTTGGACTCCCAAGTCAAGTGCATGCAGTATTATTCATTAAAGCTTATAAAACCTACCTAATTAGTTTTCATAGCAAAATTTCACGTAGTTAGTTCTATTATCAATGGTTTCGGCTACTCTGCGACGGCGTGATAAATTTCGACGGGACTGTTACTGGCAGAAAGCTGATACTATAAGATCCTCCTACATACAGGTTTTTAAATCGAAATCTGAAGGGTCCAAGTCCCGGCTAGTTGATAGCTAAGCTAGCTTGGTCTATTTTTAGCAAAATATTAGTAAAGCCAATTGCGTAACTTCATTATATTCCAAGTTACTTACATTAAGGTTAACAGTCACTTCTAAGTTACCAATAGTTCGTTCCAAGAAAAAAGACAAGATTTCAAATTAATGCTACTATGGTTAAACATCTTATTTACGCAAGATTGGTCGTTGGCAGTTGGTAACAGGGAGATGTGAAAAGAGAGTGGGGGGGCCTTTGCCCAGCAGCGAGATATTCCAGGTTTATATTAAATAAATGGCTAAACACAATTTATTCATATTGAATTATTCTTCAGGGTCTTTGACTCTGTTATCATTTCAATTAAAAGACATATTATTGCCCTTAACGTCTTCTTGTCCTCCCCATAACATAGCAATTTCTCACATAGAACATTCCAATTCCCTCTTTATTTCATTAAACGTTGCTGAGGAAGCGTCGGTATTAAGTGACACGCAAGGGGAGGGTAGCTCCATTTTTCTACAAGGAAGATTCCGACGATATCTATCTCGTGAATGAAATCTAATGCCAAAAGAATTGTGAACGAGGTACCAATAATGCCTCGTTGGTCTAGTGGTTGCTAAGCGCGACTGCTGAGCACGAGGTCCTGGGTTCAAATCCTGGGTCGGACAAAGTGTTATTGGGTTTTTCCATTAGGTAATTCACAGTAGCAGCACGGAATCTGGATTTGTGCCCGGTTGATGGCAATAGGCTCGCCCCCTATTACATTGGGACCTAAAAACATAACTGGCGAAATGTGGGTGAACTATATGTGCACCTCTGCCTACTCCTTCGGGGAATACAGGCGTGATGTTATATTTTAGAAGGACGAATTAAGAAATGCAGTTCCTATATATTGCTGACTTCTAAATGGTGATAAAACCGATGTGGGAAATGTAAGATTGATGAAAGGCAAAAAACTCACCACTTTTTACACTTTCTACACTTTACCATGGTATTTATATAGGGGTGAAAGGGGAGAGTATCGACTCCGGATCAGAGACCACCTGGATGTAAATTGACGACCTGGTGTGCGCAGTAGCTAAGCGATCGGACTGCTGCGCTAGAGGGTGCGGGTTCGAACCCGCACGGAATATTTTTTTTGTTGTGATCCGCAGATTGTCTCTAGTCTACGTGTTTTTATAATATGTGATATTACATGTTTTCGCGAGCTCCTTAGAGTGTTCCTCAAAAATATACAAAAAAACTTAGATTTTCCACTTTAACATTCGTCGTTTTTTAATTTGATCCAAGAGCTCAATCAATAAAGTTATTTAAAAATGTTTATCGCGACTAGACTGGTATAAAAACTACGTTTACTTGCAACAATATTTTAATTACATGGATTTAATTGTATGGTACTTATAAATACGAGGTAATTCGCTATTTGAATTATTTTAGCCTTAACTCTTTCATTAACATTAGCACTACAATAGTTTGATGGATTCGGCTGGAGCAGTATCATACTTTTCAAATATCGGAAATATTTTGAGACTACTAACAGTTCTTAACCTAACTGCATACCAATGGCCGAACCCAGCATGTGTTCAAGGTATTTTAATAGAATTTTCTTTTTATTAAAGTTTCCAAAATCAGTAAACTCTTCCACTGTCGTGACTCTGCCTTTATTATCATCATCATCAGCCGGAAGACGTTCACTGTTGAACAAAGGCCCTCCCCCTTGCAACGCCATAATTAACGACAACTTGCCAATTGCATTCACCGTTTGCCCTTAATTGTCTTTAAATTTTCATTAGAGACAAAATAAATCATGAATAAAACCCAAATTTCGCAAATTTCTAAATAATCCAAAATAAATGGCCTACCTGCAAAATAAACACTGACATTCAAAAGCTAAAGTTGAAGGGATTCCTTTTAATTACTTCTGTTATTCTTTCAGATGGAGCGAAATTTGATTTTATTGTAGTCGGCGGCGGGACTGCTGGATGTTTGATTACCAATAGACTTTTGGAAACTGGGAATGTATCCGTGCTTCTCATTGAAGCTGGTGGATATCCACCAATGGAATCAGATGTAAGTATAAATACATATCCACCTATTTACATTTGGAACATAGTTACTAAGAGTACATTCAACGCACCCTGATGATCCAACAAGTTTGCTGGCTACTTTATGATATTTTTAAGAATATGCTTACGAAAAAAGAAGAATACGAATTAAATAAAAAAAAATGCAAGGCTGAAAATTTTCTCTAATATAAAATAAAATTATATTTTTCAGACACCCGGATTATTCCCATTCCTGGAACAATCTAAATATGACTGGAATTTTACTACGACGTCAGACGGGATCGCAACTGAGTCTCAGAAAAAAAATGTTTTACACATGACACAAGGCAAAATGTTAGGAGGTTCGGGATCTTTAGGCTTTACGGTTTATGGACGAGGATATCCTCAGGATTATAATCAGTGGGCAGCTATTACAAATGATTCGTCTTGGTGCTGGGAATCGGTTCTACCCATATTTCAAAAGAACGAAAAACTTGTAGACCATATCTTGTTAGAAGAATTATGTTCACACACTTACGGTACAGAGGGAAACATTAGTTTCCAAAAACAGTATTATCAGAGAAACGACGAATATTTCGAAGCTTTACAAGAGTTAGGTTACGACTATCATCTAAACATTGATGAACATCATCCACTAGGATTCTCGAACGTCATGTTTAATATCGACGATAATATTCGACAATCCACAGCCTTAAAATTTCTGAGTCCAATCAAGGATAACAAAAATTTATACGTTATGTTGAATACATTAGCCACCAAAATAATTATCGATGAAAATAAAACTGCTGTTGGAGTTGAAGTTTTAACGGAAGATAGACGAGTTGTAACCGTTAGAGCAAATAAGGAAGCCATAGTGACAGCTGGAACTATTAAGTCCCCACACTTGCTAATGCTTTCAGAAATTGGTCCAAAACATCATTTAAAAAAGTACAATATTAAAGTGGTAGCTGATCTACCAGTTGGGAAGAACTTTCAAGATCATGTAAACAGCATGTTACTTTATAAGATGACCAAATCAGATCGTGCAGGCAAAGTAGAAGACCCTCATAAGTACCCGTATGCCATTTTCGATGGATTCATAGCTTTGAATAAAAGTCAAGGTTATCCTGATTTTAATACAATTTGTGCTCACTTTGGTGACATACCTACATTTTTGGGACTATGCGCATTTTTTTTCAGTTTCGACAATGCATTTTGTGACTCTTTAGGCGAAGGTCTTGATGGCAGAGAAGCATTTTTAGTATTCATAACCTATCTGAATCCAAAATCTAGAGGTGAAATTTTGCTATCAAGTGCAAACCCAGAAGATAAACCTAAAATTATTTCAGGTCACTACACTAACTGTATAGACATTGAAAACCATGGTAAATATTTAGCAGATTATAATAGAATATTAAACACCACACTTTTCAGAACAATGAATGCTGAATTCGTTAGCCCACACTTGGAAGCTTGTGCAGGACTAAAGGAAGGTACAAAGGAGTATTGGAGATGTCATGCTATGGGAACATCGGCTACTTCACACTACTTTGTTGGCACTTGTGCGATGGGATCAGTCCTGGACACAAGGCTTCGAGTTCAAGGCATAAAAAGGTTACGTGTAGCAGATGCTAGTGTTATGCCCACAAATGTACGGGCGTATACTAAGAGTACTGTTGTAATGATAGCTCAAAAAGCTTCCGACATGATTATTGAAGACAATGGATTATAGAGGGCTGAAAACATGTTTTATCTATGTTTCTGGGATATGCCTTTGGATAAACTTTCATCGCATACCAATGTTTTATTAAAGTGAAAATTACTAGTACTTTGGATTTTTTTTAGCATGCGCTTATATTCAATTTATTCCTGTTCTATTTTGTTATTTATGAAAAAACTACCTGATAATTAAATTAAATACTAGTTTCGGTATCATGAGTTTATTTACATAATTGTCATTGATTTGCCGCCCCCACAGAATGAACGCGCAAGTGCAAAAAGTCAATTTTACAAGAAAATTAAAAAATCTGTATTGATCATTTTCCCAATAGGATAGTTTTTATGTCGTTTAATAGATCTTTTCTGTAGATAGTCTAATTAATGGTAAGTGTTAGACAGGTACCGGTTTTGAGTTATTGATAAAAACATTTTACAGAAATATTTTAGTTTTGTATGTAAATGTTACTTAGAGTATTTTTTTGTCAATTATTGCTTTATTTTGCAATATAATAAAACTTAAATTTTCTTTGCAACTTTCTCAGTACAGTGATACAGTTCTTAGAGACCTCTGACAATTGATAGGGCTTTCATCATCGTCAGCCAGAAGACGTCCACTGTTGAACAAAGGCTTTCCCCTTAGAAGGCCACAATGAATGATAGCTTGCAAATTGCATCCACCAGTTGCCCGCAATTCTGACGATATCTTCTGTCTACCTGGTGGAAGGCCTGCCAACGCTGCGTCTTACGGTTTGTGGTCGCCTCTCGAGAACCTCTCTTCCCCAGCAGTTATCGGTTCTTCGAGCGATATGGCCTACCCATTGCAACTTAATTTTAAGACAAGTTCGCCTCTGTTCCTTTAATTTCATGTTATATTATTTTAACCTGTATGTTTTGTGTACAATTTAGAATTCTTGCTTTTTCCATTTGATCTAAGTACCTTGCAAATTAAGTAATTTATAAGTTTTTATCGCGGCTAGACAGGTAGGAAAACCACTTTATCGATGGCGGGTTATGTTTGCATGCATCAATGATTTAATTATAATATATAAAAGGAATGAAATCCAAAATACGAAGCAATTTATCATTTGTTTAGCATGAACTAGAGACATCATTAAGTTTTTGTGTATTTTCTTCTATATTTATAAATAGAGTAGTATGCTACTGTTAATTAAAATAAACGAAAAATTCATATTGTTAGAAGTATTTTAGAATTTGCGTCCGATAAACGTCCAATTCTATAGAATACATTCGACCACCGTTATGGATTCGGCAGGAGCAGTGTCATTTTATACACAAGTCGAAGGTCTCTTAAGACTACTGACAGTTCTTAACCTAACTGCATACCAATGGCCAAATCCAGCATGCGTTCAAGGTATTTTTTAAAGATTTATATTTTTAAATTTGTATTTCAATAATTTTATTCCATTTGAATTTAAGTTTTAGTAATCATTAAAAATGTAAAATAATATAAGATGAATCCCTGTTGTATTTATAGATCACAATTTTGTACATTACCACGAACCGTAAATTTTGATGAACCCAATGTCAACAGTGGACGTCTTCCGGCTGATGATGATGATGAATTGTTTCAGATGGAGCGAAATTTGATTTTATATTAGTTGGTGGTGGGACTGCCGGGTGTTTGATTACTAATAGACTTCTCGAAGCTGGAAATGTATCCGTACTTCTTATTGAAGCTGGTGGATATCCACCAATGGAATCCGACGTAAGTACTTACGATATTTATGTATTGAGAGATCGAAATGCTTTTTAGAATGTAAATTTGTCCTTTCTACACACCCTAACCAAAATCAACTTGATCTGGATTCACCTCTGCCCTAATTATATGATCATAGTTTATGCTAACACAAAAAAGATGAATAATTGAATTAATTATTTGAATGACAAAAACTTTGTCATAATTTGTAACGTTCTTAAAAAATGTTATATTCCAGATCCCGGGACTATTCCCATTTCTGAAAAATTCCCAATATGAATGGAATTTCACTTCGACGTCAGACGGCATCGCAACAGAGTCTCAGAAAAATAATGTTTTACACATGACCCAAGGCAAAATGTTAGGAGGTTCGGGATCCTTAGGCTATATGGGTTATGGACGAGGATATCCTAATGATTATAATCACTGGGCAGCTATAACAAATGATTCGTCTTGGTGCTGGGAATCGGTTCTGCCAATATTTCAAAAGGACGAAAAACTTGTAGACAATATATTGTTAGAAGAATTATGTTCACACACTTACGGTACAGAAGGAAACATTAGTTTCCAAAAACAGTATTACCAGAGAAACGACGAATATTTTGAAGCTTTACAAGAGTTAGGTTACGACTACCATCTTAACATTGATGAACGTCATCCACTAGGATTCTCGAACATCATGTTTAATATCGACGATAATATTCGACAAACCACAGCCTTAAAATTTCTGAGTCCAATCAAGGATAACAAAAATTTGTACGTTATGTTGAATACATTAGCCACCAAAATAATTATCGATGAAAATAAAACTGCTGTTGGAGTTGAAGTTTTAACGGAAGATAGACGATTTATAACCGTTAGAGCAAATAAGGAAGTCATAGTGACAGCTGGAACTATAAAGTCCCCACACTTGCTTATGCTCTCAGGAATTGGTCCAAAACATCATTTAAAAAAGTACAATATTAAAGTGGTAGCTGATCTACCAGTTGGGAAGAACTTTCAAGATCATGTAAACAGCATGTTACTTTATAAGATGACCAAATCAGATCGTGCAGGCAAAGTAGAAGACCCTCATAAGTACCCGTATGCCATTTTCGATGGATTCATAGCTTTGAACAAAAGTCAAGGTTATCCTGATTACAATACTATTTGCGTTCACTTTGGTGACATACCTACTTTTTTGGGACTATGCGCATTTTTCTTCAGTTATGACAATGCATTTTGTGATACTTTAGTCAAAGGTCTTGATGGCAGAGAAGCATTTTTAGTTTTGATAACACATCTAAATCCAAAATCAAGAGGTCAAATTCTTCTAGCGAGTGCAAACCCAGAAGACAAACCTAAAATTATTTCAGGACACTACACTAACAGTATAGACATTGAAAACCATGGTAAATATTTAGCAGATTACAACCGAATATTAAATACCACATTTTTTAGAAGAATGGATGCTAAATTCGTTAAGCCATACTTGGAAGCTTGTGCAGGACTAAAGGAAGGTACAAAGGAGTATTGGAGATGTTATGCTATGGGAACATCGGCTGCTTCATACTATTTTGTTGGCACTTGTGCGATGGGATCAGTCCTGGATTCAAGGCTTCGAGTCCATGGTATTAAAAGGTTACGTGTAGCAGATGCTAGTATAATGCCCACAAATATACGACGATATGCTGCGAATACTGTCGTAATGATAGCACAAAAAGCTTCGGAAATGATTATTGAAGATAATGGATTGTAGTTAATCCGTTAAATAGACATAAGACTCTTTTGGTCACATTATAAAAAAACATGAAATAATTATTTTAGCTTCAATAAGATAAATATTATATTCTAAATCAATAGCAATATTTCCGAAAGTAGAAGGACTTTCAACAATGTTTACATTGATCAAAATCAAAATTTACATTGAAATCACAAGATCATTCTCTAACACTAAACGTCAGCAAATATTTCAACAAAGACACAAATGATCCACATAATTAATACGAACTCATTAACTTCTGAAATAATATCGTTTACCAAAGACCTTAAGAAAACCAAAAAGCTTTTCCCCTAACAAGCGCGAAACCTGATTTTATAGAACCGATTGTGTACCCCAAGCTCGCCGACAACAATTAACAAACCATCACAAAATTACTTTGGTATCGGAACAACAAAGCTCGATTTTCTCTCGATTATTAGAATCATGAGAACTGGGCTCTAACCACAATCGACCTCTTTGTTCGTATAATGCTGATATATTTCTGGTTTTTGTAAGGAGCGCTTGCTTTATTTATAGGTTGTTTTCTCTTACGAAGCGAGATGAATTCCCGGCGGTATCGATATTTGTATTGATACTGTTAGAAAGAAAACATGGTCTGTGCGATAGAATGGAAGTAATGCCAGGCTCTGTTGGGCTAAGAAACAATGAACATGTTACGTCATAATGTATTTTTTAATCAAGGATAGAATGTTTAATGTTATTAAAAGATAATAAAGATTTTCCTTATATGTTTTTCGTTGAAGTGTTTTCCGAGATTTCCCCAACCGGGGGATCCCACTATATAAAGTCATCCACATTATACCTATTACCCTGTTATAATAATGTTCCCCCGCCGGTCGAGTCTAAAAGTGAAGCGGTATACCTGAATTCCATATTTCGGTCACAGCGGCCTGTTTCAGACTAGTCAACTACGCAGGAGATGTAATAGTGCAAAAGTATGCGCGCAAACACAGGTGCACTCCCTATTCCCTCACTCTCATAGGCCGATGGGTTGGTAGTCCAACGGCCTAACATGCCTTCAGAAGCACGGAGGGGTGAAATGCGAAAACGGTTACCCATCGTAAGGCTGACCGCGGTGAGCACGGCTTTACCTCGCAGATCGACTGATCTGCGCGGCAACCTTGTTGCTTTGAGCCCCTCACCACACTGTTATAAGTGATGCGTGGTGACGTAATAAGATTACACACCGAATTAAGTAACCCTATACCTCCTTTTTTTATACAGGGTGTAGTTTTGAAGATGCAAAACATTTCGGGAGGTTGTAATAAAAGACACAAATAATCATATAAAAATACGATACTTGGTCAATAATCAATAGTACATTTTATTTTAATTTTTTAAGTTCAGCTGTTATTCAGAATAACGCTCTACGCAAACATCTTGAAACAGAATCGCGCGTTGCGAACTGTCAAGCGCATCATGCCACTCACGCACACAGCTGCGAGAGTGCATCGACCTGTACGAGGCTCCGCCCACTTATTCTACGTAATAACGAAATGTAAGCGCAATAGTTGCTTTGGGGTGGATGTCACAAATAAAGTTCGGGCTTCACATTCAATATACCACTTTTAAGCGACAATCGGGTACAAAAAAGACACGGGATACATGTAACGTAGAAGCGCGAAGGATATACGTGTTCGTACCATCGGACGGTCGGTAGGCCTCTGGGGCTCTGGCTCGGTCGTCGGGCGCGGGTCGCGGTGCGCAACGCACACGCAGGGCCTCTCTCGGCAGCGGGCTATTCTCCGGTGTAGCAACAACGCGGACAACGTAAGTAGGTAAGCAGTACCGCGCATGCGCGCGTTTTGCGCGCGTGCTAGTCATTTTTATAAAAGAAAAGTTCATGTTGCCTCGTTAGTTTACCTATCAGCTGATGAGTAAAATGTTAGGTCGAGATAAATAAACCTTACATAGCACGTAAGCAATATTCGTATCCCTGCTACTCAATTGTGAATATTTTCACATTAAATTGATTGCAAGTTAAAGACGAAACATAGCTAACCTAAAGTAATGTTTATTTATCTTGACCTTAGTTTTGCTTTATGACTGAGACCGTGACTGACACGCACAAATGTTGTTGTAGGTATGTAAGTTGTAGGACGTCGTTCGTAATCCGTTGCTGCATAGTGGACGCGCGCGCGGGTATTAGGTACTTAATAATAAAGCGGCGGCATGCGACTGTAGGTAGTTGGCGGCGGCGGGCGGCGCAGTCGGCGCGCTGTAGGTAAAGTTTAAGTGATTTATCTTGCCTGAGATGTAGGTATGTTTGGCGTAGATTGATTCGGCTAACAACGTATTTACAAATTATTGTCTATGTACAAATAAAATAAATAAATTACCTACTTACGTTAATTGGAGGTATTGTTTAAAGTGTTAACACTCCAGGCTCAGTCTAGCACGACGTGGCTGATGATCTTTTAGCTTACGTAGCACAAACACATTCGTTTTTAAAGTGTGGAAAGCACTGATCACTTTTTCACGCAATTGTGTAACACTGGTGCTTAGTCACTCGTGGGTTATGCTCGCGGCGAGTCCACTGGTGTTCGTTATGAACATTTAGACGCCAACTTGAGTAAATAAACACTCGTCCGTCCATAGGATGTTGGCGTCTTGGTGTTCCAGCAACCAGCGACAAAACGTAACTCGCGCGGCGTTATCAGCTGTGTAGAGGTCCTGTACCTTGCGGTAATGCAATGGATGTTGCAGTTATTTCTTCAGTAGCCGCCACACTGTAGAGTGCACTCCAAACAGTCATTTTTATTACCACTAGCTACTATCGTACGTAACCGAAAACGCAACGGCGGGCGGATATTGCACGCGCATGCACACGCCGGCGACATGAATTACACTAAATCGATAGATCGATGGCCGCCTGGGCGGGGCTAGCGAGGTGCGGGCGGCGAGGGCGCTGCCGATCAATGAACTGTTTGTGTGCGTTGTTATAGGGCGAGTAGCGACTAGCCGCTTTTAAATAAAGGTGGTTTACACATATCGATTTCGGCAAATAAGAAAAAAAATACCTACTGATTTTATTGTTGATTCGGGTCGAGGATCACTAACATAATTACCTCCCGAAATATTTTTCATCTTCAAAACTGCACCCTGTATACCAAATACAAAATTCTGCGCCTTGATTTTTTTAAGTCATTGCTAGTCTATCAAAACAATTACAAGAATCTCTTTAGAAAGCACTAAAATTTACAATATCTTCAACACCCACAGACTGTAATTATAGATAGGATTCTTGCTCTCGAAGTGTTTGGATATAATTAGATAGATATATATTGTAAATAGATAAATACTATCAAAAGATAAGTTAATACAGTACCCAATATTGTAGCGCAGGCGATGCGTAACTCTACCAACGTAATACGTTAAACTGACATTTTCAATTCTTGCCGTCTTTAGATTGTCAACTTATCAAAAAAGGATTAGATAGGAACTTAAGTTAGCTGTAATATTACTTTATTTTTGTCTTCCAACTTCATCATCATCCTCAGCCGGAAGACGTCCACTGTTGAACAAAGGCCTCCCCCTTGGAACGCCAAATGAACGACAGCTTGCCAATTCCATTCAGCGGTTACCCGCAATTCTGACGATATCGTCGGTCCATCTGGTGGAAGGCCTGCCAACGCTGCGTCTTCCGGTTCGTGGTCGCTACTCGAGAACCTTTCTTCCCCAGCGGTTATCGGCTTAAAACTTACTTAATTATAATTACTCCTTTTTTCAAATTTGTTTTGTGATTATAAGCTACAAAATTATTTTTAGAACTCCATCAGCAAAGTGCTGTACAATTTTGTTTGAGCATTGTAATGTCTATGCACCTCGCAAAACCCATTGACAATCTTATCAGATTGCGAATCGTGTGGGATTTACTAACGGTCGATGTTTGTAATTTTAGGACACTCTAGAAATTGGCTTCAATTAGCTGATAGCAGCTATGTAACTGAGTGGATGATTGGAAGCAAACTCAGAATATAATGATGGCAATACCATCACATTTGAGTTCTAGATATGGAATGTAGAACTATCGCAAAAGTACATCAACAATTACGATCCTCGTGCTTATTGCAAAATATAATAAAAGTCGAAAAAAAATTAAAGTCGAATGCCCCTAAAACTTTTTCTTAGGCGTTTGCTGTCCATGATTATAATTTTACCTTAAAATGTTTTTTTTTAATATATCCATAAAACACTTATCATCGGTCATATAACCTCAATACTCATTCGACTGTCACATTATCCAAAACGAGGTCAAAGCACTCAGTGATTAATACCAATCCCTAAATCCAATATTCAATAAAATATCCAAACAAACTTGTTTCACTAAATTAAAATAAACGTTACAGGGGCACATTTAATTAAGGGCGTGGAGTGAGATATTAAAATTCACTTCGAAATTGTGTTAAATACGATCGGGCCAATGGAGGAGAAGGAAAAACAACGAAGGAACAGAATTCCAAAGCAATTTGGGCTTTGATTAAAATTTATTGTTTGCATACTCTATTTTTGTCGCCCAATGAGATTCCCAATGAATGCCTAGTTTAAAAAACAATAAAGAAGAAAGATGTTTTAGAAAGTCCGGATTTAATTAAAACCATCGTTATGTTCGAACACGGATTGTTTGAGATTCCCTTTTTTGGAATTTTTGTGGATGATTTTTATCATATTCTGAATTGTAATGGACTCGCCGAGGGAATTTCTGAGTTTGTTATGTTTGTAGAACCCATCATGCTTGTAGCCCGGCCCTTAGGGGAATTTAAATGAAATGTTCATGTTACAGTAGTAAATAGTACCTAAGAAAAATATTTCTTTGAATAAAACGATGCAAACCAATTATCATATAATTTTTAGTACAAATTATTACATGAAGGTACAATTGTTTATGAACAATGATGTACGGACAAACATCATGACTATAACTAGCATTAATTTAAAGTAAAACCGAGTAAACAAGCCACAACAGAAACTGGAAATGAACTAATGTTAAATAACAATATCGACGCACAACCCAAAACAATAGAGGAGTAATTAAAAACCAGTCAGCCAACCTAAAACAAAAGCTTACTCAAACATAATTGTGAGACAGTTAACATGAAAAATGACGGGCTGAATAGAACAGAACATAAAAATTGAAAAAAAAAACTTTTGTACTAACAAATGCCCGCAATTTCCCGCAAATGGAGGAGTACTCTATCTTACTGCGCCTATAAAAACACTGTAGATTATATTATTAAAAGGAGTCGTTAAGGGATATAAACCTTTATTGCTTCCAAAGTACGGTTCGTATTTATACGCACATTTTTATCTGATGTAGGTTTTTATGTGACGAATGATGAAACTAATATGAGAAATTTAAATTGACTTGATACTGGCTTTTATGTTAAAGGTTACAGATTTCATGAACATTAATAGTACAGCAATAATGTTACGTCACCTGGTGTTAATGCTCAAACATAAACATGTACAAGAACCTATTAATGGTTTTACGACTCCAAATTCGATATCCTGGACCGAACCAAATGGAGAAAAAGTATTAGGAAAGTGGAACATACTACTATTATAATTGAGGACTTATTTTTATAGCTGGGAAGAGAGCAATAGAATTTCTGCTACTAAGCTGGATTCCCACAGTGCGTGATTTTGCGCACAAACACCAGTCTGACTGGCGCGCCGTGAAAAGGGCAGCGCACGTGCGTGCCATTCGCGAAAACTCCAAGGGAGTGTGAGACCTCACACTCTCTCACTATGCATTTTAGAATGATTTTTAATTGACAAAATTGTTTCGAATTTATCTTGACTACCCACGGTGCTTGTGCTGCGCGAATGGCCATGCTCATCCACCGTGCGCGTCCGTCCGTAATCTTGGACTGCAGGAAAGTCGGTATATAACGAAACAAAATCAAATTTCAGAATGTAGGCGAATCAGGGGTGTAACGTCATGCATCAATCTGACCATCAACCAATAGACGTAAATTCACAATCATTTGAATCATTAATTTGGTTTATTTAACCTTAGATCTTTAAAAGACTTCTGTCTCCTTACGGAAGGTCTTTCTAAGCTCGCCAATTTCTTCCGTCCAATGGAAATAAGAAAATAGTCCAAGCATAAATCTAAGAGATATGAATCTATGTCTTCCTTGGAATTTGAGTGACATAAAGCCTATTCGCAGCTGCAGCCCTTATTTTCCTCAATTATTTTCCCATGTATGGAGCTAAACGTTTCTGTTATCCGTAAAAGCCACGGATATGAGGTTTTTCCTCTAGTTCATAGTGATAATTTATATACAGTATTTAATATTTATGTATTATGTTATTACGGGCATCTCTTCGCGATTTTGTCTGCTCAGATTTCAGAATTTGGATTTCGTTAAGATAAATTGATTGGCACCTACAGTTATATTTATGTCATGGAGATGAAAGTATACTATTTTTTCATCCAGTTTATATACAATCAAATGCTAAATTACATACTAATCCGTTTAAGCGTTATGCGTAATTGACTAACAAACATCCAAATTCGCAACGTTTCATAAATTAGTTGAATAGTTGGATTCTTTGCAATACAAAACAATTAGCAACAGTTACGAAGATTATAAGCCAAAATAACCTATACATTTGTTCTGTTGGATCTGTTTTATAGGCTCCTTTCTTTAGAGATTGTTGTAATCTATCGCCATCGATTTTATTTCCATAAATAGATATCAATTGGTGTAATTGGGTATTTGACACCACCAAACAATTGACATACTTTTTATGAGCTGTCAAAACGGTATTCCTCCATAGATTGTATGTAGTAATAGTACATTATTCACTATTTTACCTGTTCAGGGTTCAATTCTCTTTTTTATTGAATCCAAAGCAGCTAAAAATCTATTTTTATAGTTAATCTCAAATGTATAGGGTTTTCGGGCTTAAATAGAGCGTGATTTTAGAGATGATATCTCTAAAAACATGCTATTCCGGTTATACTCACGGGTGTATTCGGGAATGCCCGACTAGTTTCGAACTCGAACGGAGCCCTTATTCATGAGCTGGTTACGCGGCAGAGTCGCGAGCCGAACTCCTGGCCGAACCAGTTCGGCTAAATAGAGATAATATCTCTAAAAACATGCTATATTATAGTGTCTTGGCATTATTGGTTGATGTGTCAACTACTAAATTGTGGAAGCTACGAGATACATTAGCTGTTTACAATGTCTGTGCCTCCCTGTACTGAAGACAATGTTTCGCTGTGTCAATGTGATAGAAAGTTTCATCAAAATCAAATATTATATGTCATAGTTAGGGATTTTAGAACTTTGTTTATTGATTAATTCTCCTTACCGTTTTGTCAATATTACTGTTAATAACTTATTTACTTACCAAAAGTTTGCATTTCTATGTAAATATTATATTAAATTTTAATTGCAGGGTTTCCGACGGGTAAATCATTGTAAATTAAACCTATTTAAAGGGACAAGTAAGAGCAAAATATCAGATATCTACCTAATTAATATTAACACTTACCTAAATCATGACGGTGCATCGGCAAAATGACACCTGGAAATACAGAAAACGATGATTAGTATTAAAAACATTATTCTTAGTCAATACTACTAACTTAGGCTTTACAAATATTAAAAAAAAAAAGTTTTTTTTTGTAAAAGAAAATCGATAACAGCCAGCCGTGCTATTTTAAAGACTTCACTTACAAACTCACTTCTAAATCCACGATGAGATCCTACACTAGCGCCACCAAGTTTTGACGGAATGATGTGAATCACGCGGACTGAGAATAAAATGAGAAGACGTCCACTGCTGAACAAAGGCCTTCCCCTTAGGTAAGAAGGAGGGGGGTACCGAAATCCCCACGCTTGGCAAGCGGCTTGGGGATCGCAGTATCGGTGGTGAACTTACAAAAGAAGCTGCTGCCCATCTTCTGGATTTTCCATTACTCGCCTCTTATGACACCCACGGGAGGAAAGGGGCCGGTCAATTCTAGGCTGGATATCACTCGGCCTCGGATGTAATATTGGATTAGCACAATCCAAAACATTGCAGCAAAAAAGACGAATTTAAATATACCAATGATTTCCATAAAATAAACGTAGACCTTTAACAATACTCAGTAATAATTACCAGGCTAATCCGATAATCCATCCGACTATCACATAATAATTCAAATAACAATCAACGAAACATTATAAATTCATTGAGTACTGTTTCATAATTAGTATTAAAGTTAATTAAAATATTTATGAAGAGAATTCACGCAGAATTTGGTAAACACTAAGTTTCAATTGTTTTCGTGATTCACATCGTATAACAATGCGTGATATTATACTCAAATACTGCTCGTTGGGCTAGTGGTTGCTAAGCGCGACTGCTGAGCATGAGGTCCTGGACTCAAATTCCGTGTCAGGCTAAGTGTTATTGGGTTGTTCTATTGGATCATTCTCAGTAGCAGCACGGAATCTGGAATCGTGCCTAGTTGATGGCAATAGGCTCGCCCACTATTAGATTGAGACCCATAACATAACTGTTTAAACAATCAAATATAAATTCACGTCTGGTACTGATGGGTGCAGGCAGAACCGACGGATTTCCATGTCTTACCCTAGCAACGGTTTTATATGCTAGAGATTTGAAAACAACTCGGAATTATACATAAATATTGAATACAAAAACATTTTGTGTAGGCCATTGTATTCACGAAATAACAATGGGCATAGTTAATTAAAATACAGTTTATGAATGTATTTACTGAATTAAACTTATTAATAATGGGCACCGCAATAAAAATAAAACAAATACTGTAACAACATAATACTTGTAGGTATAAATAATATTTTTTTTATAAAAATTAAATTAACTATTAATTAACATTATAAAATACTAGCTCCCATACAATGATAAGTCAAAAAGTATAGATACGTCATACGCAAACAAAATGAACGAAAAAAGTGTCCGAACTCTGAGTCCGAACTGCACTAGTCTTATGTCAAATCTGACAACAATCGTGTTACCCAAGACTACAATTGTCCCCTTTTTGAGTCTTAAAAATAAGGACGCTAGTAACATATCTGTACTTTTTTAATTATCATTGCTCACATTCTTTAAAGACAATCATTATCATTAGCCTATCTCAGTGCACTGCTAGACATAGGCTTCAATTAATGTTTAAGATTATTTATTTGTACCTGTCCCTGTCGTTTGCATGTCAAAGTATAGAGATGTCAATAGACGTACGAGAGTTTTTTATTGTTTATAAGTAAATAGGTTAGTTTTGTGGCCAGAGTATATAAATCATTAATGGTTTTAACAATAACTAGCCACTTGCTGGTTAAAGACTAAAATAAACAATACAAATGTTAGTCGGAAATGACCAAAAAATATTACTAATTTATCGCCATTAATAATGAAATCGATACTTGTCACTTAATAAACCCAATTGTGCGAGAGACCACGCTCAATTTCACCCAATCCATTGTGGAATTATCAATTAAAGGTGAACAACGATGTGCATACAATTATAAAAGCATACATTATCAAAGAGGAGATAGTCTGTGCTAATTTGTTAAAACATAAGCAAAAAATCTGCCAGAGATTACTGAGATAAATTGTTTGATTGTGTCGGTACATGAAAGGAAAGGTGGAGAGAAAGATATAAAGTAAAAGAAGACTAAGCTGGAATATGTAAATCTGTTCTTGGTGGCGAAGCCTAGAAACTAAAAACCGCACAGGTGGTAGAATATTATGATGTTCTCACACGTTTAGAAGATAAATAAAAAAAACACCCCGTTGTAAACAAAATAAAATGTAAATGATTCTTTAGGTGTAAGTTAGGAGTACCCTTAACCGACGAGCGTGTATGAGGAATGTCATGCCACAGAGTCATTAGATAATTCTCAGTAGCAGCACGGAGTCTGGATTTGTGCCGGGATGATGGCAATAGGCTCGCCCCCTATTACATTGGGACCGAAAAACATAACTGGCGAAATGTGGGTGTACTATATGTGCACCTCTGCCTACCCTTTTGAGGAATACAGGCGTGATGTTATGTTATGTTATTAAGATAGCGGTAATAATGTCTAGTTGAGTCTGTCATAATATCAGACAGTTAAATACAGATATACATACAATGTATAGCTATATAGTTTTTCGCAAAAAACACGCCTGATAAGTCCCAAATCGCGTAATCTAAAGACAATTTAAATTCCGAAGGAATTGGCTCATTTGCATATTTTAATGACAGTGACAAATCGGCCGATGAAAAACAATTACACACAATTCAGTCTATTTTCAATTCGTCTGTAAAACAGTTAATTGTGATGAGCCCATTTCTCTAACCAGACTTCAGTTTAGTTTATTTATATCACCAAGTAATCAAATTATGTTATAAATATCTTAATAATTATTACAACAATACAACGTGGGAGCTTCTACAGCCGAATTAGGACAGGTCCTGTATCTCAGCGTGCAGCGCCAACCCCTCGGATTTTTGACACGGATATTAATTTGAAGCTCAATTTACAAAAGTGCGTTTATAAGTAATGAATATAATTCAAAGAAATAAAGGTTAATGAAGTAGGAATAAAAATGAGATATTATGTATGTTTAAAGTGGAGTGTGAGGTAGTTATAAGGTGTGTGTGTGACAGTGTGTGTGCGTGTGTGTTTGTGAGACTATATTAACCTAGGTACTCGGTTTAGCGGGGTTATTTTGGATCCAAATTTTAGCAACATTAGAAAAGCAATCTTTTTCTTCTTCGTATCGCGGCGTGACCTAATTGTCACATTAAAACAAGTCATGCTGTAGAGATTGGTTACTCAAAACGCATGGTAGTAAAGTTACCCACTGGGTCGATAGACCGATGGACGTTTCAGATCATCAGATTCACTTAGGTACATCAGCTCACAGGGTGCACGTAGAGAACTTTAGGCTTAAGTGAATCGACTCTGGAACGGTAATTATGGCATTTTGGACTTAACCGATAAAGATATTAAAATTTGCTGATCGCCTGTTTGTTTAGTGGTCGATAAGCGCGACTGCTGAGCATGAGATCATGGGTTAAAATCACGGGTCTCGCAAAGTGTTACTGAGTTTTCCATTTTCTTAATTCTCAGTAGCAGCACTTAGTCTCGTTTTGCCCAGTTGATGGCTATAGCCTCGCACTCTATTACATAGGGACTTAGAATATAACTGGCGAAATGTAGGTGTACTATATGTGCACCTCTGCCTACCGCTTCATGAAATACAGGCGTGATGCTACTTTATATTTTTAGCAGTAACAGTTTTAAGCTCAACGATATAGTGGAGAATTCTTGATGTCAAACCAAATTAAACCTACAACCTTTCTTCAGGTCAACTGTACCCAAAACATCCATTAAGGACCTCATATATCCAAGTCGGTATAATACAAATATCTTAGCAGAATCGCAATGCAACGGTGCCTTACTCTTTGTCCATTACTTATGAGACCATTATCCCTTTCCAGTCCGCTGGTCTTTACAACTTTATGAGTCCCACGGCGGTGTTAACGATGCTTGAAGATAAACTGATGTATCCTCATATTGTTTACTCTCGTGTGAAGTTACATAGTGTCTGAGTGCATTGGATATCAGATGGTTTATTGATAATACCAATAAGGTTTTTGTTTCTGGACTAAAGTTAAGTCAACGTTCTGGAGTTTGGCATTTTAGATGTAATTTTTCTTTCATTTATTACATCTTATCATCATCTCTCAGCCTATCGCGGTCCACTGATGGACATAGGCCTCTCCCAAGTTCATTTGCTTAGCTATACAATATTGTCATTAATGCTGCCAGTGCCCATTAAAAATAGTTTTTTTTGTTACCATCATTCTTGTTTACTTTCAATTAGATTCTTTTACAAAACTCGTTTGTCTAGTGGTTGCTAAGCGCGATTGCGCGAGCACGAGGGTTTGAATCCCGGGTTGGGGAAGTGTTACTGGGTTTTTCTATAAAGTAATTCTCAGTAGCAGCACCAAGTTTAGATTTGTGCCCGGTTGATGGTAATAGGCTCGCCCCCTATTACATTGGACCTAAAAATATAACTGGCGAAATGTGGGTGTACTGTATGTACACCTTTGCCTACCCCTCCGAGGCGTGATGTTATGTTTATATATAAGCGCTAAGCCTCAGTGAGTTAAACCGAATTTTTGATAAATTTCATTATTAACGTGACTAATAACCTAGTATTTTACTAAGCCACAATAGTAGTAGTAGCCAAGTTTTTTAGTCTGAATGTAGTATTGTAAATATTCAAGCACTTAAAAAGATTAACAATATCATAAACCCCTCTTCATCTCATAAGGATCACAACAAAAGCTAAACACAAAACATAATTGCTACAAAATTTAATAAGATCACACATAATGGCCAGCCATCTTTAAATTTATTTTAATTTTTCCTCAATACCCCAGCGGTGTTCCCTCGAGAGACATTATCAAACCGCTTTGATGTGGAAACGAATCGTTTGTGTTAAGCGGGACGATGAGTACGCTGCAGCTTCGTTTACTTGTCTTTCGTTCATCGGATATAGACATAAGGTTTATGTTGGCTGGATTTCAATGTGGCTTACAATAATGCTCAAGTTTTCTAAAGACACCATTAATATTTTTTGCCATTGTTGGGCATATAAGAACATTGATAAAACAGAATAAGAAGAAGTGAAATCAAATCATTTATTTGTTATACATGTGTTATACACAGTTGTTTATTACATACTAGCTGACCCCTGGACTTCCACGAATATTTCAAGACCAAAATCGCTCCAGCCGTGCTCGAGTTTTAGCGAGACTAACGAACAGCAATTATTTTTTATTTAGTAAGGTTCCTTCCATGATCAACCATTTGGGCATACGAAAGAAGACTTTGGTAAACAATCTGTGGAGGAAGGGATGTATAATGTGCAAGTATAAGAGAAGCTTCCAACGGTGGTATGCCTGTTTGACCGCGGTGCCCCATTCCTCAACGCGATGTCGCTAAAAATCTGGCCAGTTCAAAAATAAAACATAAAAAAACATAAAATATAACATCACGCCTGTATTTCCTTGAAGGGGTAGGCAGAGGTGCACATATAGTACACCCACATTTCGCCAGTTATGTTTCTAGGTCCCAATGTAATAGGGGGCGAGCCTATTGCCATCAACCGGGCACAAATCCAGACTCCGTGCTGCTACTGAGAATTACCTAATGGAAAAACCCAGTAACACTTTGCCCGACCCGGGATTCGAACCCAGGACCTCGTGCTCAGCAGTCGCGCTTAGCAACCATTAGACCAACAAGGCAGTTTCAAAAATGTTCTGAAGAAATGCTAGGTTAGAACGATGAAACGAGCGATGAAGAATGTGATGAGACCAAAAGAATACATGTAAATATGAGGATCGTTGTTGATAAAAATCATAGTTATATCTACGTTGCTAGGAAACATGACGTTAATATATTCGGTTTTAATAATAAATTTATCTGCGTGTCTTTGTATCAGTTACTCTATAGTTTTTGGGCTGGCCCCCGAATCACAGAAAATTACGTGTCGTTATTCAGAAACCCCACAACGTTCTAATTTACACGTTGTAAACAAAACCTGACAATTACTGTCCTACTTTACATTTCTAAAGCGTACAATCGCGGCAAACAAAACAGGTGCATTGTCGAGTCTAAGCGATTTGCATATGACAGTTTATACGGGTGTGTCGCAGGGTAGAATGGAATTACAGTGGCTCTGAAAGGGTTGAGTGTGGTTTGGGTGAGTTTCTGACGAAAGTTTCAAGTGTTTTTGCAATTCAGTTGGAAATAGTGCTTTTTGTACAATATAGAACGCTTGAGTAGTAGGTCAGCTGGTGGCTTCCCGACAATCTACATTTCAATAACATGGAAAATAATAAAACAATATTCTTTAACTGTAAACTTAATATTACTTGTCTTTATTTTTGAATATATTTCTATTACTGATTCATTCGATGAATGAAGGATGAATGATTTCTAGAGTATCATTCAGTGTGTCTCTGTCAAACAATATCATTCGAAAAGTCTGAATATTGTTTTATTTATTTATTACTAAGTGTTCCGTCTGATTTTCTCCAAAAATTGACTAGGTATCTACTAAAACATGAAATAGGCTAGACTTTCTTTCATTAGGCATAATGCCTACATCCATTCAAAATTTCTACAAGACTCGATTGACGTCATAGCTTATGCAAACATAATAAAAGCAGAAAGATAAATGGAACCAATTAAAACGCTAAACGGCTCTCAAAACATCGCCCAACATTGATGTATGACGATTAATTATAAAATAATGAAATAGGCATTCCAGTTAATGAAATTATACGTAGGTACCATGTTAATAACAACGTAATTATGTTTTAATTAAGCAAACCAGGGTAGCCGTTAAATAAGCTAGCTGTGCGCAAACCTTGTGTTTATGTAATGTGCAATTTGAAAAGTTTGTGCTTAATTAAATCTCCTGGAAACATATTTAGGGTGTAATGAAGGTACCTGTTATTTTTGGTGGTATGAATCTGTATTGTGAGAAATGTTTCAGTTGTGATGTGAAGTCCGAAAATAACACTTCGAAAAATATGAAAAGGGCTACCAAAAAGTTATGAAAAAAAAAGAGAAATATTCAAAGCTGATGACCTCCAGTAATTGGAGACTAACTGAAAGAAGATGAAGAAAAAATATCTTTAGATAAATTGAAACGTTGTACCATAAGTACGCATGGAATAAATATTCTGAATAGTCATAGATATGGAAGAGCACAGAGGCGACTCGCATGAATAAACATAGGCTTCAACAAAGATAGAGATAATGTATTAGGTAGGTATGATTCCAAAACTAATCAAATTGAATCAGCACGTGTCGAAGACGAAGTTTCGACAACTAAAGAAGTTACGGACAATTCAATTAAAATGATTTTAATTGGTTTAAAAAGTAATTTCAATTAAAACTAAAGTTTCGAACGTCTCGATCTAACTCTAAGTTTGCGAAGTTCATGCTCGTTTCTATTACTTGACCTTATTGGTATAGTTGTAACTAGTGAGTCCATAAAATCGTGACTGGAATCCTACCAGAAGTGGCCAGACCTAGTTTCGTAAATATCAGTATTATTAATCCGTTCGTTCGTCGTGTCGGCACGAGCTTTCATCTGATTAGAAGGCATCGATTGCTTTCTGCTTTCGTTCTTGAGTTTGAAAATTGGTTCGTCAGCCCTGTCTAGCCTTGTTTGATCACGTTTCTATTATAATGTCGTTGAATTCCCAGCAAATGCTTTTAATGGTTCAAGAGTCCAGAAATCTGCATCATCGTCATCATTACCTTCGAAATCCCAATGCTCGATACAAGCCTCCATCGATTTATGCTATTTACCGTGTCCAATCGCCATATGCTAATGTATAACTATCAGATTTTGACAGCCTTGTCAACTTAAGACGAGCAATAAGGATCTATATAAAATGCAGTATTACTCAAACCAACACTAACTCACGGATCAACACACAGCACAAACAATTTCAGAAATAAATGTAAAATCAAAATATACTGTAAAAGAATTCATTCTCGCGGAGCGTTTTGAAGCAGTTCTAAAACGTTTTAATGTATGGCAACACACACGGATATCACATAGCATTCGTGTTAACAAAAGCTTAATGGGAACGGGTGTTGGTTATGGGAATAAAAATAGGGTTGCCCCACGTGATGGAAATTTTTATGGTTTGTTTATTTTGTATTATGTTATAGATAATTTGTTGGATTGGCATTTTATTGTGTGGCTTCATGAGATCATTATTGAGGTTATTGTTTTATGGTACGGATATTGTTAGCAATCACCGCTCGTTTTGTCAATTAATTATTATGTATACAGTGTGGATAATGAACACGTTTAGAGGTAGGCTATAAAACATTAAAAAAGCCTTTACCATTAAACTTTTTTTTACCCGTTGGTCTAGTGGTTGCTAAGCGCGACTGCTGAGCACGACGTCCTGGGTTCGAATCCCGGGTCGGGCAAACTGTTACTGGGTTTTTCCATTGGGTAATTCTCAGTAGCAGCACGGAGTCTGGATTTGTGCCCGGTTGATGGCAATAGGCTCGCCCCCTATTACATTGGGACCTAAAACATAACTGGCGAAATGTGGGTGTACTATATGTGCACCTCTGCCTACCCCTTCGGGGAATACAGGCGTGATGTTATGTTTTATGTTATGTTGATACGACGAAGAACATGAATAGGATTCTAAGTGACCAATATGGCCATGATATTTGAATCCTTATATTTTTCGCATGGATCCGGAAGGCGAGGATCAAGCTTAGTGGCGTGCCATAGGAGAGGCCTATTTCCATCAGTAGATGCAGGCTGATGATGAATATTTTCACATGTGAATTCGCCCTACAAGTCAATTAAAAGACCTTTGCTCACCACGTTTGCTTAAGCATCATCATCAATCAAATTTACTTTCAATATTTGTCTTCTATTAGTTCGACTTGCACCAAAACTGATATGAAACGTATTTCTTTCTTTAAATTTGCAAACTTGCCTTTGAATGCCCAACTAATTATATATCTAGAATTTGTTTAGTTATTAGTAAGGTATTAATAAACATTGAAGCACGTCGTGCCGCCTCTCTATTGCCTATTAAGATCTGATGAGGCTGCAACTTGCCATTACGGAGCGTTATTACTGTGTTAATCTTATACATAATTATATGTTGTTCTGCCTAACTGCCTCGTTGGTCTAGTGGTTTAATAGGGTGACTGCTGAGCATGCGGTCCTACTTTCATTTCCAAGGTCTGGCAAAGTGTAGTAGCGTACGCAGATCCGGCGTCCATCGACCTGGCGTAGCTATGAGGACAACCTGGGATTTTAGCCGGTGGGAGATTGGCATACCCTGGCATATTTGTCCGCTCTAGGAAGGAGGATACCTATAAATATTTCCCCAGTAAAAAAAAAATTGACAGGCAAATGTTATTGGGTTTTTTCAATAAAAAATTCTCAGTAGCATCAAGGGGTCTGGAT
This sequence comes from Abrostola triplasia, assembly GCA_946251915.1. Lineage (NCBI taxonomy): Eukaryota > Metazoa > Arthropoda > Insecta > Lepidoptera > Noctuidae > Abrostola > Abrostola triplasia. The sequence goes on from OX276437.1 coordinate 1,232,615, forward strand.
AATATGTACCTGGTTAATGGCAATACGCTCGTCCCGTATTATATTGAGTTTATATATAGGTACATTTATGTATACATAACTGGCGAAATGTGGTTGTACTATATACCTGTGTTACTAAGTACAAGGAAACAGGTAAACCTTTTTATGTACCTATACTTTTAATAGGAAGGCTTTGTATAAGTATAGCTTTTCGGAAAAACAATTTAAAATTACATTTCTAAGTAAAGCAATCACTTCGTTCGGAAAACTAAGCAATCAATCAAACAGAATCGCTTCCATGAAAGATAATGCAGCCTGATTTGCAGATATGAGTACGTTGCTAGCTCAAGTTGAATTTTGTACGGATTATATAAGCGAACTTGTTCTGGCTTGGATTTATTGTGAAGTTTGACGGTTTGATGACCCAATTGCCGCTGCGGCCAAAAGTTTGGTTTATCAGGAAGTTCTTCGTCAAGTTTTTGTTTAACCCACATAAGACAAACATTTGCTACAGCTATATGAGATTCAAGAAAACCTACTAACGATGTAGTACCAATCTCTTGTATGAGGCCAAGTTCTTCTCACAAGTAAGCCATTTTGACATCACAAAAAATGTGCGAACGATTCGTAATATATTCAAAATATTTCCAGCAAGAAATCACATCATCCCTTTTCCCTCAATCTATTCCACACACACATTTACATTCGTTCTGAAATATTTTCAATCATAACCTAACAGGCTTATGCCAAACAGCATAACCCAAAGCATAAATCTAGCAAAGCGATAGGAAAGGAAAGAAATAGGAGTCGTAATATATTTTGTTTTGAAAAATCGCTAACAATAAAGGTATCTGTATGACCAATGTGGACGGACGACGACAAATGGTTGAGGGATTCTGGCCGTTTGTCATTCAGAAAAAAGTCGCGGGCTTACGTGAGACATGGGAAGGACGCCTTGATATAAGAAATGTACGGGACAGTCTGAGGAATAATTTATTTTCATCATGTTTTATTTTATTTAGAGATTGCGGCGTAAAAGGTTGTTTGTATAGTAATTGAGAATAATGCGGTAGGCGTACTGTACATGAGTGGGTGATACTTATATCTTTTGGAGTATAAGCTTATTTACATTTCAGGTTTGCCTGTTTTGTTTGCAACTGTTAATATTGCCATCATTATCATCATCAGCCGGAAGACGTCCACTGTTGAACAAAGGCCTCCCCCTTAAAACGTCATCATTATACGACTGTCCAAAAACAGGAATGTAACGTTTTCAGAGTTCATGGTTGTATGTGAGTTTCTTTAATCCACCATAACTTCTAAATGCCTTAACCGATTTTGATGCCGTTAGAATCCTTACACTATCGCAAGAAACATGGGCTTAAAAAATAATTTATCAATTATAGTATTTTAGTATTAGTTTTGTAAAGGGTTGGTTATTTAAAACTAAGTCCTTGACTTTACAATAATAGGATTTTGTCAGTACAAATTTTACTTGTAACAAAGAGGTCCCAGAATGTTACCTTGTGGCAGCCATACCTCTCCCAAAACATATGGTACCTACGAATAACATGCTGTTGGTATAGTAAATAAAAAATAATACAATATCTGCGACTATTGACATATGAGTTGATGCAACAATGTAGTGTTTGTATTTTATGTAAATATTGGAGCGACAATGCCTGGTTTATTTACTTAACATAACAAAGCATCACTCCCGTTTTCCCCGAAGAGGCAGAGGCGTATAGTACACCGATATTTCTCCAATTATATTATAGAGGTCCCAATGTACTAGGAGGTCTTCTTCTTCTTATCGTATGGTTGCTAAACAACCTGGTGTCAGAGTTTAAACCGCTTGTTGTAGACCGCTGACATGGCTTTACACACCATTCAAAAATCTCAAAAGTGTGGCGGTTTCCTTCACCGTTTATAGCAACTGATAACTAATTAAATAAAACGCACATGAATTCCAAAAGAGATTTGTGGGTTCCGGGATTTAAACTTACGACCTTTGACTTGGCAGTCCAACGATCACACCGCTTGGCTATCAGTGCTCGTTAATAGGGGATGAGCCTGTTCTAATTATCCAGGCACAAATCCAGACTCCATGCTACTGAGAATTGCCTAATGGAAAAATCCAGTAACACTGCCCAACTCGCGAACTAGCGCTAGAGAATTTGACACCTAATAACACTGGCTGAACTGGAAAATAAACCCAGGACTTCATGCTCAGCAGTAGTAACCATACAACCAGTTCACAAACGACGCAATCAGTTATAGAAAACGATGAATGTAAGTTTAAATTCTTTACAAGAGCTTCGTCTTTCAGTAGCTTATTTGAGACACGGGTCGAACACACGTTTTGATCTTTAATGAAGTGGAGCCACTGGGACCTTCAATTGGGGACGGCTACTATTGCAGTACGGATTGTCCTCAAAGGATTTGAAACGATTGAAGAAATAAAATACATTAAACTACTTCAACGTTCTATTGGCTAAGATTTAAGTCGAAACTTGAAGTAGGTAATTCAAATATATTTGAAGTAAGTATTTACAGAATTGGATGAGCAAAAAATTCTCTCTTAATTACTCAAACGTAAAGGCGTGATCGTCTGCACTGAAAATGTAAAAAGAGGCATATTAAACTAATCAAAAAAGAAATTGAAATATGTAGGAAGCAATTTGCGTTATATTATGCCAAATATGCCTTGATCATCACACCAGCCTATTGCAGTCCACCGCTGGACGTGTACCTTCGCCACAAGGCTTGTTCTCCCGTTTTCACCACCCATTTACAACCAATTATCTGGCAGATTAAGGCTGGAACTGGGGGCCGTTTTCTTTGGCTACTCTTCATAGGGGGTTTTGCCCATAGTTACCACGCTGGGCAGGTGAGTTAGCAATCGCTGTATGGTCAACGATACCCATAAACGGGAACGCTACTGCCAATCCCTTCGGAAAGCCTTGCCAAATAATAATAAAACATACAATATGATTTCCCAATTTGTGGAACCCAAATCTTGGAAGATGTAGCTTATACGTAAATTTTGGACAAATTGGGTTTCCTAGACTTAGATATTTTTCGTCAAAGCCTTTGTGGTATGACAAGGGTGCTAGGCTTGAGTGTTTGAGAGTTATGAATATGTATTGTTATGATCATGTCGCTCTTGCATAGGGTGTTTCATCTCATATTCCTTTGGTTTCAAGTTTGAAAGGCTTATGAAATTGGGGAAAGTAAGTACTGTAAAAAAAAAATAGATTTTCTCCTGTATCGTAGGTGCGTTTCGCACATATGAAACATCACATACACAAGCACCCAGACTCGGGACAAACATCTGCAGATCAGACCATTTAACCCACTGCGCCATTTAGGTCGTCCTATATTTTTAAAATATATCAACAATAATATTCACAACAAACTTTTAGTCTCGACATAAACCTTAGCAAGTAGAGGTTTAAAGTAGCTCAATGTATAATATTCTTTTGAAACCTATTTGTGTTAGGGACTGTATATATTTATGTGTACCAGTACCACCGCAACACGAGCTATTGTTGTATGTATATCATGTCGACACGACAGTCAAAGATACACAAGCGTTTTTTCGAAAAGAAAAAGTCTGAGGTGCTTTACAGAACCACGTTTTACTAGGCAGTACAATACCAGCATGCCCACTGCATAGTGGTCGAGACTATTCCCATTCTTTGTCAGTAGCATACCAATTCTCTCTGAATCCATCAACCTACCGACTGCCTCGTGGATCTAGTGGTTGCTAAGTGCTACTGCCAAGTACGAGGTCCTGGGTTCAAATCCTGGGTCGGGCAAAGTGTTACTGGGTTTTTTTCATTAGGGAATTCTTTGTAGCAGCACGGAGACTGGATTTGTGCCCGGTTGATGACAATAGGCTCGCCCCCTATTACATTGGGACCTAAAAACATAACTGGCGAATTGTGGGTGTACTATAATTATGTGCACCTCTGCCTACCCCTTCGGGGAATACAGGCGTGATGTTATGTCAACCAACCTACATTAACATAAAGATGGAACAGTACCAAAAAGCATTCAAAGGACATTCCGTCGTCCCCCATGCATCTGTTACAACCAAGCTCTTAAATACGGACTCGTGCTGCCAAAGTTCCAACAACCAGCCGAAAGTTCCAGACATTAACTTGCGCCAAAACGTTTTAGCGCCAAAATCTCGCTAACTAGAGTTTCCCCTTTGGTAAGGAAACTATATTTGATGCTTTGATTTTGTTTTACCTTTGTTTTCCAAGAGGGTAAGCTTTAGATTTAAGTTCATGTTTACGATGTCAATTTCGAGCTAGCGTGGTAATCAACGCTCGATCCTTCTCTATATGAAAATAGGCCTTTGCCCTTGCGTGGGACAGTTATAGGATGTTATTCTACTCAAATTATAATTAGTATCAAAAACAATTTTAATGACCTTCAAAATATAATACACCTTAATTATGATTTACAAATTTTCCCTTTGCTATTGTTGAGATATTAACAATACCCTTTGAGGCGACTTCACAGTCTGTAGAAATACAAAGGGCTTAAAAGAAAACTAGCTTTTGTAAAAGGGTCGTTAGTTATATAAACGAGAGTTTTAAAGCAAATAAAAAAGGGGGCATACATTCAAAGTTATATCTAAACTAGGAGTGCCCCTCGTTTTCACCTGCGTTTTTGCTTTAATACAAGTGAAACTGTACAGCATAGCTAAAGTTTCACATAATATAATTCAACCATGATTCGAAATTTTAATTCGGCTACCTAGCGGCCGTATGCAATTATGAATGTTGAAAGTTATTATATGTTTCCTTAAGAACTATTCTTTATACCAGACTTGAGGGTATAATATTTGTATTTTTTTCTGATTGATAGTGGTTTGGGTGTTTAAAGGCATTTATAATACTAAGAACAATACTTTAGGATAAAAGATTTTGTCCTTTTCTAGACCTTTTGAACTTTTCTTTACACCTGACTCGGGGTTTAATACACGTATGCATTTTTAAGCTGCCCGTTGCTGTTACATTTTTTGGAGAAAAGTAGCGTATGTGTTAGTTACCTCCATACCAAATTTTATCAAAATTGGTCCAGCCGTTTGAGCGTTGACAGATACCAAACACACAAAAAAATACAAACTTTTGCCATTATAATATTAATGTGAAGTAAGGATAGTGAGGATTGGTATGAAAATAAAACGATTTACCAAAAGAGAAATTCTAGGAAGTTATTATCAGAATTACAGTTGGTTTTATTGAGAAGGCTAAGAAGTTAATTTCTTTTGCGGTTTTCAAAGAAACAGGATTGTTGGTTTTGGTGAAATTTTATTATGAAATCCTTCAGGCGCTTTTTGAAATGTGATACTCGTATTCATTTGATGGGGTCGTTTTTCTTTTCGGTTTTATTTACCTTTTTTTTGGAAATAATTTCTCTTTCTTTATCAACATTTTGTAAAGGTTTCTCGAAATAAATATTAAGTCTTCTAGTTAAGCAATATGAATTTACAACAAAAAACATTTTTTTTAATTCGGTTTTTTGTTTCATCTTACTGTTTATCATGCTGCATGTTTGGCTATAAGCGACGATTCTGGAACGACCCAGACAAATGATTGGCTTAAAACCTATTACATGGGATAAACTTCCAATACTAATAAATAGGCTGCCTCGTTGGTCTAGTGGTTGCTAAACGCTACTGCTGAGCACGAGGTCCTGGGTTCGAATCCCGGGTCGGGCAAAGTGTTACTGGGTTTTTCCATTAGGTAATTCTCAGTAGCAGCACGGAGTCTGGATTTGTGCCCGGTTGATGGCAATAGGCTCGCCCCCTATTACATTGGGACCTAAAAACATAACTGGTGAAATGTGGGTGTACTGTAGGTGCACCTCTGCCTACCCCTTCGGGGAATACAGGCGTGATGTTATGTTATGTTATGTTTTACTAATAAATAACATTGCTGCTTCAAGGACTTAAAGCGTAGTTATATATACATATAACTCGTTGTTCTAGAGCCATACAGGAGTGCGGAGTGTAAGGTATTGAGTGCAATTCCCGGTTCTGGCAAAGTGTTATTGGGCTTTACTTTGTCTAGATATGTGCTCCGGTTATGGCAACAGCCTCACCCTCTATTATAATATATTGACATATGACGTAACTGGTGAAACCGACAAACTATGGCCCATCTTTGACTTGGTCCCACTTGTCCTGCGATCTGTACACCTGTGGAACTAATGCTGGCTGCAGGAAACGCCGTTTGTGTATCGGAGTTTTGGGCCCTAAAATTTCACTTTGCCATTGACTTGCTAAGACTGGCGAAACGTGGGAGTACTAAACGTGCACCCTTTATACCCCTACGTGGAATACAGGCATAATATATTGTTCCTTAAAATATTTCTCAATGCTATCTTCTACGGGAATAAACCCCGAATGTCCTGCAAAAGTCTCTCACACCTACCAAACAGCGCACCACATTTTAAACCCATGCTAAAACAAAAGGCGGCGTTTATACCGGCCCATTAACATGGTAACATAAAGCTAACTACTAAAGGTCCGCTATTACGTGGTTTCGTTAAGTACAGAATTGCGGACTCTAAGTGGTATTGTCAGTTTTCTTCGTGCGTAATAATATATATCATTGTTTTGTTGGGTAAAAAATAAAGGCTGTATTTTACAAGGAAGATTTTACTATGCAAAAAGCCCAAAACAGGATAGAGGTTCAAGAGGAGAGGTTTATGCCCAGCAGAGAGTCATGTAAAAGCTGATGATGATGATATTGAGTAGTTGTAGAGAGTAAGTAGAGGGACCAATCTCAATACCACGGCATGACCAATTCTATGTGGCTATTGTCTCATGCCAATACGAAGAAGAAGAATAATTTCTAGGCTAAACCTAAGTTAAGGATCGCAAGAATAGTTACGGAAGTTCTAGTTTTATTTCTTATGACTTGTTAGGGTTATATCGATTATGCTCTGAACTAGTCTGGAAATATAAAAGCTACTTCGATTACAATGTACTTTCCGAGCAAGCTTCTACCGATATTTGCTCAGTATGCGCGTATAATCCCAGAGAGTAATGAAATCAAAAGTTGTGCTCTGAACCGAAGTCTAAAAACTTAAATGATAATTTGATTACAACATTAATTTAGTTATATATTCACAGTATCACTCATTAGTCTCATGGTATTATAACCCCATGCCGATTATAGGGCCTCTACTCATTAGTACAGTTTCGTCAAAAATGTCGATAAATCATCATTGTGTTTCCCGTAATGCTATTTCCTTTTGATATACCTACGTTATAATAATAATAAGATAGCCTGTTTTTTCAATCATCAGATAAATAATATTCGAAGGATGACATTGTCATTGTGGCAGTTTATATATGGAAAAAAATTTAAACATTTAAAAACTACTAATGAAAGTTACTTGAAAAATATTAAGTGAAAATATTGTCTCGCGCTATAGCGCTTCAAGTGACAATCTTAATCAAGGTCATAGACTATTTAAAAGAGACTCGCATCCAAAACAAAAGGTTTATTTCAAACCGAAAAACCGTACCATCTGCCCATTTCTTTACCAAAAAGGTGTAAAGTACAGCCTCCCATAAAACGTAGCCACATTAAACTCAATTCCAAAGCTCCATTATCCGGCAAAGGATGCCTATATTAAAGCATAACAAAAATGTATAGTACTTTGACTCAGAGCGGAATTTCCCATTACGAAATTATTATGTACTAAGAATTTGCATAAAAATATGTCGGAGTATTACTCGGGATATGAGTATCCCTACTGCTCTTTACAGCCGACGTACTTTACGGCTTCGTCATGGTCTAATTCAGCATGGAAGCCATAGATTTATGTAGAGAATTATTACAATTATTACGGAGAATAAAAAGGTTTATAATCAGGTAAGTATATGACTTTTGCTGTCGATGCATGTGGCCCATGCTAAGCTTGAATCAGAATTGATAAAGGAAATTTGAAAATGATAAACACGAGCAGGCCTCGAACCCGTGACTTTCGCGCCACAGTACGCTCGTGTCTGTTAAGATGAAAGATAAAAAAAAAAAGTTGTTCTCTTTCCAAAATTTTCTTTTGTCTAGCCACGTTCATCATCATCAACAGCTTAATTTGATATCGACATTTTTACTTCTAATACACATTCAAGTTATTACTTTACTTTAATCTTTCACCCTTATATTGCATTTCATTATTAATGTAGAACCAGACTTGCTTAGTTGCATTCTAACGTCATATAAAATTGAAAGCAATAATTCTGAGACCCAAAAAAATTTGACACTACTAAGTGATATTTGTCCATGCGGAAAATCGTCAAATATACTAGCAACCTACATACAAGCAAACCATAACGTACACCACACCCATAAACACTAAAAATACCATGAAATCTAAACCGACCACCATATTGCGCAAAACCGGGAGATTTTTCCTTATTCCCCCTTTATTTCCCCGTTTTAGTGTTCTTAAATTATCCCTTTCCAATCAATAACTTTAGTATAGGCGATAAACGAGAACTAACGAACAATGAGCGAAGACAATAAAAATCGGGGAGGGACCTACGGAATTGATCTGAAATACCCAAGAGGCTGCAGGGTTCCGTGAAGCATTAATAAACACGGAGGAAAAAGGTTGAATTATGTTTAGATTCCTGACGTTTCTTACTTCTTTTGGTACTTGCCTTACAGTGAGACGCGTTTTTGAAGAGTCACTTTGGTTTCGGGATTTGAACCAGTTCAAAAACGACATTCACCGCTCAAATGTATACAAAAAATACAAACTTCTAAAAATGTTTACTATTATCTTCTAAATGACAATTAATTTGGTGTTTTACAAATAACCATTAAGGGAAGGCCTTTGTTCAACATTTCGGCTGATGATAATGAAATAACCATTATAACAATTATTGAAGAATTTAACAAGTCTTTATTTCTAGCTCTTTATTTTTGTCATTATAAACACAACACAACCGTGTTGAAAAGAATTGCATCTTTATTAAAAAACAAGCGTAAAACAAAATCCCAAAAAAAAAAGAAAATCCCAAAAACAAAACAAAATCCCAAAAAACAAAACAAAATCCCAAAAAACAAAACAAAATCCCAAAAAACACGACACAATCTCCAACTCATAACAGATGCAAAAGCCGTACGGAACCCTTTCGGAAACAAATGCTGTATTCGTCTATTTTTTGTTTCTAGTAAATTGGGCCGACGTAAAAAGTCGGTATCAGACAAGTTTATGTTGTTCCGATGAGCGGCATCAAGATAACGCTCATGGCACAGACAAATGCTCGCTTGTTATATAAAGATGTACATGGGTGGCTGGGTAAGACCTAGATTGATAGGCGAAAAATATCAGAACACAAATGTAATTCTGGAATTTTTAGGTACCGAGTTTTTTTTGGTTCGGATTTATGGTGATCAGCGTGTTTAATGATGTATGTGTTGTGACTTATGACTTTATGTATGTAACACATGCAAATTTGCTTAAGGTTTAGTTAAAATTTAATTTATAACACACGTCAGTCGCCAAATCACCAAAACATAAAGAAAAAAGAAGCAAAAATAGAAAAAAGATTTCTTCCTGCATATGTTGGCTAAATACACAAAAACGATAATACACAGTAAAACGTGGATTCTTACTAGGAACTATTATTGTATTCTGGGTGTCATTTACTGACATGAGATATGTCGGTTTATACCTCCAAACAGCCAAACAGATTCTAGCCAAACAGTTACTCTTCAGAACCATACGAAAGTTTGTCTCTTGCGGAAATTGAAACCACAAGCATAGTAAAGTCTAGCGCAAAGGGCCAATTACTTAGCCACTGCTCGAATCCGGTCGTAAAATATTCTAAATAGGAAGTCCAATAACAAAACTGAAACCAAAATCTAGTAAAGAATTCCTAGTGCCTTAACATACAATACATATAAAGCTAGAAGACGTACGAATAGGCCCTGAACAAAAAGGGTTGCCCCCTAATAATTGTTTAAGAGATATCGAAGAGTTTATCGATACCCAATTTACTAGAGAACGATCTGTCGAAGGAACGATTTGGCGAAAAAGTGATTCCCGATCAACGGTTCGTCTTGACGTCGAGTGTAATTGCCGAATCGTGTTGTTAACTGGCGGCTCAATACTATGTCATTACCTCATTTTCTTGGTGCTTCCTCGTTCTGTTTTTATGCTTCGTAACCCTGTTTTTTAGCACAATTCACTACGCCTTTTAAATCGCGCGTGGGTTTTGCTACAAATTCATACACTTTGACGTTAAATACTTTACCAAAATAACCCTATTTAGGAAGCAGGCATTTGTTCTAAATTAGAGCGTTTGTGCTTAATTCCTTACACCCACGACACAGAAAAATGTTCAAGTGTGTAACATTTATATCGGAAAACATTCCAAAAATGGTCAAAGATTTTTATTGCAAAGGATCCTGGCGCCCTTGTTAATCCCTTAGCTACCCTCAGGCCTATTCTTTGATGGCAACCACACAAAAATGTAATATAAAGCGGTTAAATCATACCATTTGACCGAAATCCTATGTCAAACACAGTCCCATGTTGGACCAAGTCAAACGGTACCGGACACACGAAGGCCAATTTACTTTTTTCACAAGAACATCTAATCTACCGAACCTCAAACAAAATGAAATAGAAGCTGATTTTCACAGAATTTCCAGTTAAAAGCAGACCCATAAATCTAAGAGTTGTCGACGTCGGGAGTTCTGTGTTTTGCCTCGGCATCACGGAACTAAACAAACCAAATAAACTTTGGGATATTCGTTTAGGGGGCGTGGCTTCTTGTTACCAAATAATAGACGCAGTAAAATCTTCTAATTTAATGTATGTACTTTAGGTATTGTTCTACTTAAGGTATCGTATTTCACATTTTATTCTCTAGGAAAGTAGTTAGCAGTTTTGGTGTCAATTAATTTGTTGCTCCATACCATATTTTTTTTTGATATGCAATATTTTGTAATAAAGACGAAACCAAATATCTTACCTATATACACGTATCAATTTAAACAAAGTCGATGATTTAAATAAGTTAAGCTTAGGTAATCACCATGTGGGCAACCGGTGAATGCAAATGGTAAGTTGTCGTTCATTGTGAAACCTTTCAACAGTGGACGTCTTCCGGTTGATAATGATGAATCACCTGAATCAATCAATTTGAAAGCTTACCCAGTAGTCAAAAACACAAAGAACACTAAAGGATATAATGTAGAAACAATTTCTTATGAATTGAATAGGTAAAACAAGATGCCACAATAACGTTTAAGCGTCCGCTGTTTAACTGAATTGCCCATCTCTCCTCTCAAATACACTCAATGTTTTTATTTCATTCTCTCAAAAAGTGGGTGATATTTTGGTACCGTTACTTTCTTGTATTTACTAGAGCTTACAAAAACCGCATAATGTATGAAAATACGACTATTATATAACTATATAACTTCCTCTTTACAAGAATATATAGGAAGCGATCAAGTGTATTTTATAAGGAATACTAAGAGACAAAAGACTATACGAAATGACATACTCCAATGATTTTCACTAATTTAATCTCAAATGCGATTATCAGTAATAATAACAGCCTATAACTGTCCCACTGCAGAGCACGGCAGCCATACATCATGCAGATAAGGACAAACATTGATCACCACAACATTGATGCTTGCTTACTAAGATTTGGCGATTTTAGAACATTCAATCCAGGTGTAATAGCGATAATTTTTTTCAGAGATAGTCTGTAGAGTCAGTATCTAAGAAATTGTATATTATGTATCAATCAAAAGTCGCATTGATATTCAAATTAGTCTGGGTTTGAACCTTGTCTTAACGAAACAACATCAACATCAATGATAGGCTATTATGATAATGACTAGTTACTTAGAATAATTGTAGCCTACAAAATATTTAATACCTCAGAGGTGCTTTCACACTTGGAGATACTACTTACACCCATACCCATGTGAATTTGTTGTGTAATGCTCACTATGACAAGACCAGCGTATAACATAAAAATTTTAGAATTTATTAACTTGGTTTCTCAGAAACTTGGAATTGTTTTCTAACAATATTGAGCCAATTTCCTGAAACTGTTTGTTTAGTGCTATAAGTTTTATCTTCAAAGTTGGGCACAAACTATCTTCTTGCAGTTCTGATATACATAAATGTATATAGAAACAAAAATACTGGAAGTCTCATTACTTTACACATTTTTTAAAAAATACGAATTTTTGTAAGTTTATAATTAGACGTAAATGTATTTTTCCCTAACGATTGTTTCGTTAGGCAGGTCTAACTTTGATCAAGAGGTTGCCCGAAGAATTCTTCTCAGACGGGCAGCGTTCGTGAAACATTTACTCCTCCAAAATTCCGCAGTGCCTGAAGACGAGGGTCTTTACCGAGTGTGCGTGCCCCAGCAGGAGGACCGACGACATCATCAGAGTTGTGGACAAATGGTGGATGCAAATGGTTGACCTTTGTTTAAAAGTGAACCGTAGTATACCGGCTGATGACGTATTTTTTTTACATTTTTCTACACTCTGAATTTATTCTGTATCCTTAGTGTATTTTAAAATCTTTAATCTTAGATTATAATATAAAACCACACGATAAATAATCGTAACAAAATATATTTTGTATAGGAGTATACTCCTGACAAGGAAGAACTGCTCTATCTACCTCTTGAGGGATTCCAGGCATGATTGTGACGTAAAAATAACTCAATTGTAGCCAACAAAGCCTTCACGAAAAATCCAGCACCAATAATAGTAATGCCTAATATTCCAACGAGTAACCCAATAACAAATGGTAATAGATATCCAATTATGGAAATTCATAGAGTCAACAGTTCTGCTTCACCGATGGGTTTACCGTAACATTACTACGGTAACCTCTCACCATATTCCATTACCATAATTTAATTCCAATGTAAACTTGGTAATTGCCATATTTCTGCTAAAAACGGAGTTTTCACGAATTTATTTTTCCTACTTGTTTCCAAGATTGGGTCTAAAAGCATTTTTTTGTAACGCTATGGGAGTTATTACAGCCCGTGTTTGGCAAACAAAAAGTATTATAAGTATTTTTAAGCCCGCGCAGTTATATAAGAAAGGTATTTATTTATCCTGACATACATATAGTATAGGTTAAGTAACGTCTATAATAAATTGTAATGTAGAATATTTTTTTATAATCGGTATCACACTAATATTATAAAGGCGAAAGTTTGTGAGTATGTTTATTACCTAATCACGCTCAAACGGCTAGCAATTTCATCAAAATCGCTCTAGACCGATTTATATGGAGATAAAATTTCATATGAAGGTAGCTGACACCCAAGATTAACACATAGGCTACTTTTTATCTCGAAAAAATCTAACGGGTAACACTGCGGGGCGCAGCTAGTATTTAATAAATCACTTAGTGGTGGTTTTGAACAAAATTTAGGGTGGTAAAATAGCGTGTGACTGTCACAATGCAAGACCACTTCTGTGTATTTTAATACAGACCATTAGATGCAGTAGACAAATAACTCACAGTACCGCGTATCTGCTGTCAATGATGACATGACTGGGTGAACAATTTAGAAAGAAACACTACTTATGCCACGACTAGTTTCTAAACAACAAACAATAACCGTCCAAAGAGCAAACCACAACTCAAAGAAAACAAAACAAGAAGCAGCAAGAAATGAAAACAGACCATTTCATTCAACACATTTTTTCTCTCCATACAAATTTATAATTTACAAAATCACTTACTCCCAAAACACTCCGTCGAAATAAAATATGTATGCAATCCTTGTGTACGAGTTTTCCGTCATTCCCATCTCACATAACGACGGATCGAAAAACCTAAGTGCTCTTCGGAATTATTTCATGTACAAGACTTTTGGAATATGAGAGCATTGACTGGTATATCGTGAACTTGTGACTAGAATTGCTCGGGGCACTCGTATCTCAAAAAGCCTTTCTCCAAATCATATTTAATTCTATTCGATTCTTTTGTTTCAGAGTTGTATATGGACCTTCCTTTAGGGAAAATGTATGTATGAATGTAATACGATGTGGAGAGGTATATAAAATGTTCGTTGAACTCTTTTAGCACAATGTAGGTGCATGGAAAGCGGGCTTACCTAAATATTTTCTGAATTGATTGTAAAAGTCACTAGGGAAGAAACAGTGGTGATAGAACTTCTGCTTAAGAGGAAACGTAGTCTGAAATCACTGGACCAGGATAAAGAAGTTGAAGAAAATATAGAGGTTACTACAAAATGCAAAGGGAGAATTTTGAAATATGTAATTCTTATCAACAACATTAAGTATGGTTTTGTGCCTAGTTGATTGAAAGAAATTGAAATCCCGTAACATCGGAATCTAAAACATAGCTGACGACATGTGATTGTAATCTCTTACAACCTCTGCCAACCCCATAGGGAAATACAGCCGTGATGTTATGACGAAATATAGTTATATCCCTATAAGTATCTAAATTATAAATTCGCACACTTCCAGCTATATCAAAGATATTGCCGATACATCAAAACCAGTTTCTCGTTTTTATGAAAGCAATAATGATCGCATGCATTCGCTGTTCTGTGGGGCATTAATTTTCATTGCTTCGCGGTTCGGCTCGTTAATATGAAATACTGGGTCGCATTGTTCGCGGGATCTGTAGATGTAAAAACAAACTCTAATTTGCCTGTGTTTTGTATCGGGAATACTGGGAATTCCGACCAAGATTTACTGAATTAGCTTGTAGTTTTTAATCTTTTATCTATTATATAGATACTAATTAAATAAAACACATATGAACTAAATTAAAAAATGATGGACATGAGCGATACTTGAAGGTCGCGGGTTTCAGTCTAACAATTTAGATCCAAGCTTAGCATGGTCAACTTGCTAAAATGACACCAGGCTATGTAGATGTAGATACATAGGTATACAATCACAAGAATTTTAATTAAATTGAGTGGTGATGGACCTTAAATTTCAGATACGCATAAAAATTGTACAAGACTGTGAAAATGGAACTTAAGAAAAATTTGCAAAAAGGGAACTTAAAAAAACTAAGAACAACTCTGGGTCACTGATCCAAGTTAAACTACTATAAATCCGAATATAAAGCCTCGTAATCACAACTTATAGCAAAATACTCTTTAAACCTAAATAAAAAGTCAAGGAGCCTACATTATTTCCGAAGACACATCTCATTTCAAAGAGAAACGTATACAATTCAAGGAATTAATGTTCAATATTTCTCTCATCTCATAAAATCGCTGAACTGTTTTATAGCTGTCCTACTATCAAGCAAAAAATACTACAATGCTCCGAGTAATTCCTTTACTTTTTTATTACATTCACCACGTGTGTCATTTTGGCGCAAATTTATCAAGCGGCGACCAAATTAAAACCGTCCTGTCGTTGATTTGTGTTCGTTAGCTTGTAGGTATATAGTGTTCTGCTCCCTTAGTAAGCATGAAACATATCTTTTACTTTTTGTAGCAATTTTCCCTTGATATGATGGTTTCTGGTTTGTCGTCTATTGTGGCGTTCTAAGAGAGGCCTTTGTTTAAAAGTGGACGTCTTCCGACTGATGATGATGATGAACTATCATAGTCTCTATGTAAATTATTTTTATTTCGCCATGAACTACCGGTATCCGGCCTAAAATAAACCAAATACATCCTTTGCTCCCGTGAGTGTCATAAGAGGCGACTTAGGGAAAATTCAGATGGCCTGCAGCGTCTTGTGTAACTTCACCAATATAACTGATCCCCAAGCCGCTTGCCAAGCGTGGGGATTATGGATACCCCCCTCTGACCAAAGCGGGAGGCCATTGTTTAACAGTGGCCGTTTCTGGCTGATGATGATGATAAATATACACAAAAGCCTTCAAAAAATTGTCCTTTTCATCATTCCTTTACTTCTTCATGCCTCTAACTAATATTACACAATCCTACGTATTTATCAGTACGTTTAATGTGTGTGCTCTCTTTATTATTTACGTGTAAACTGTTAAATGTATTTGCTTTACAATTTGTTGTGTGATTTTTGTAGATTTACTGACGAGTGTTTATTTTTGTTTGCTCTTCAAATGATGTCTGGGAAATTGATGTTTGTACTCACACATTAGTATAAAATGATTTCGAGTTAAGCTTGATTTGTTGAATTTGAAATATTATGTGGTAGCCAAGAATGAATCTGTATCATAGTTACATTTTAAATTGTTCCATGACCAGGCAAAGGTATCCTCACACTACAGAAGTTTGGGTGATTTGAGAATGTTACGTCTTCTATCAACCTTTTTTAAATTATTCTCCTTCTCGTTTCTACTAAACATAATAAAATTTATAAAGTTTCCTTAAGGCTTCACCGTAGTCGGGTAAAAAGTATGACCTTATAAGACTAAAAAAGTCACATCACGCAATCAAACTAGATGAGAGATTCTTGACAACTAGACCTCCGCGACACCGCAAAATAATGCAGATTGTAAACAAATCTTTAACTAACATATTCATAGACTCACTCACACCCAAGCCATATAGCAGCTACCCGGAAAAATTCAATTTGGTAGACATGTACAGTCGGTTAAGCATGTGGGGTGCACAGCGGCTGGCCAGATAATTGCTCTTTCACGCACCGCGCCTCAGTTCCGGCTCAGACCTCTTGTGGTACGGATGTGGGGGGAAATATTGCCAACGCAATGACAGTAGGACATGAAAGGATGGGCTTAAGTGCATCTAGTTCGTCTTTTTGCTGCTTTCTGTTTTGGAGAATTTCAAGCCTTAATACATTAACTTGGAATATTGTAAACGCAATGGTGGAAAGTCATAAAAAGGCTGAGCGAAAAGTTTGTCTGTCGTTCTGTGTATTTTTTGGAGCATTTTAGTCCTTTAATATATTAATTACGAAATATTTAAAGCCCAATTACAGAAGAACATGAAAATGCTAAATATAAGCTGTTACAGACAGTAACTATACAAAAAATATAATGTCTATGTCTATGTCTATAAAAAATCACATCACACAAATATTATAAAGGTGAAAGTTTGTATGTGTGTATGTTTGTTACCTCTTCACGCTCAAACGGCTTGACCGATTTTGATTAAATTTCATATGAAGATAGCTGTCATCCTGGGTTAATACATAGGCTACTTTTTATTCTGAAAAAATGTAGCGTAACACCGCGGGGCGCAGCTAGTAGGTACATATTTAATGCTATTTCTTGTAAATACGTTCAATAGACTCCCATCAACCATCCGATATACAGAAATGAACATTATTTAACGTCAAGATGTAACCATTGTACTTACACGGTACTTGTCCATTATATATTTGACGTGTATATCGGTGCTAGACATGCCTATTGTTCTCACTCCTTCCGCCAGCGCTATTGTTTGAAATCGACCGCCATTTTGAAAAATGAAGCACGTGTCATTACAGTTACTTAGATGTTTTTAGGGTTTTTCTCGTGGTTATTGAAAGACTTCGTTATTAACTTGTTAGGTAGTTAAGCAATGGAGCTGGATCAAATGTTATTCTTCAAAATATTGTATTGAATGGTTCAGAAAAGAATGCCAATAGTGTTGGAATGTGTGACGACCTGATTAGCGCAGTGGCTAAGCGATTGGACTGCTGCGCTGAGGGTTGCAGGTTCAATTCCCGGGGGCAAAACTTTGTGCGAACCACAGATGTTTGTCCCGAGTCTGGGTGTTTGTGTATGTGATATTTCATGTTTGTGTAACGCACCCACGACACAGGAGAAATTCCTAGTGTGGGGCGACGTTTTAAAAAAAAAAAAAAAATGTTCTACCATTCTTCGGACTTCTAAACACTGTTCTAGCTTAAAAGCATTGGTATTTTTCTGTATTTCGATTAAGATATTCAGATTTGGCAGTCTATATAGGTAGTCAGATGTCCCGTCGCAACTAGACTAAGGGTTGACCTAAACACAACCAGAATAAGTAAAATAGCCACGCATAACCGATGAAAAGAGAAAGAAAATTGTCTGTTTATCTAAAATCTTTGGACAAAATTATAGAAGTATTTTCCTAATCCAATAATGATCTTGAAAATGAGTAATGGCAGCCATTGTTTCGCAAGATTGTCTCTATTCAAATCCAACTTTTCACATCAAACTGTCATGGAAAGTACGGACATTTGATTGAGTACGCCTCCAAGGGAATTGGAGGAACAGCATTCAATTTATCAATATAATTATTTAGTTTAATATTCAGAATAGATATTAGAAATTTTTGGTCTCAGAGAAAGAGGTAATTTGGGATCAAAATGGTGAGTGAGACTGAAATACAAGGATCAGAAGGTTGCTACTGAAAATCGTAAACGAAAAGGAAGATAGTTCAAATATATTTTTGTGAAACATACTTAATTTATAGGCATAGTTGAGAATCGAGCATGTGCCTCAGTGGTCGGAAGCACTGCTGAGCATGGTTCTGGGTTTGATTTACGAGGCAATGCAATGTTACAGTAAAGATTTGTGCTAAGTACCTACTATTAATTTTTTTTTTATATTTTGCTCGTTTCTGTTTTTGTTTTTATCTACTCTTCCATGAACATCATCATCATTTAAATATGTTAATACTTTAAACTATTCAAAGTTATATTTAGCTTAAAAATGGCGATTTTGTATGTAAATGTTTTTTTTTGATCGTGGATGTCAGATAATAAAATACACAAATCGAATGTGCAAAAATTCCCGACAGTAATGGATAACAGTTTCACAGTATGTAAATTGAAGTGACAGGGAATGATCAATGTTCTAGGGATCCGTAGACTGGTTATAAGTGACCTTTTAAGAACATGATTTGACAAATTTAGGACCCTGAGACTGCCTCGTTGGTCTAGTGGTGACTAAGCGTGACTGCTGAGCACGAGGTCCTGGGTTCGAATCCCGGGTCGGGCAAAGTGTTACTGGGTTTTTCCATTAGGTAATTCTCAGTGGCAGCACGGAGTCTGGATTTGTGCCCGGTTGATGGCAATAGGCTCGCCCCTTATTACATTGGGACCTAAAAAACATAACTGGCGAAATGTGGGTGTACTATATGTGCACCTCTGCCTACCCCTTCGGGGAATACAGGCGTGATGTTATGTATTTAGGACCCATTGAAGATCTAGTGATCGCAAAGACTGCTAAACATAAGATCCTGAAAATGCATGAATCGTTGTCACACGTCACCAGTTCTCAAATACGGGCTCCGTTTGGGTCCGAAACAAGATGGACATTAAATAAACATCTGGATTTAAACTGGATTTTTTAATTGAATATACACGTGTTAATCGTGTCAAAAAAAGTTCCAGACCAAGTGCGTTCTTTTGAGCTTGCATTGCAGGTCGAAAGAAGACGCCGCTACGTGCAGTGTATTGCGGCATTTTGCTTCCACAGCGAAAAATAAATAGAGCCCCTGGCAAAACGTTCGACAAATAGAAATCATAAAAAACATAAAAACATAACATAACATCACGCCTGTATTCCCCGAAGGGGTAGGCAGAGGCGCACATATAGTACACCCACATTTCGCCAGTTATGTTTTAGGTCCCAATGTAATAGGGGGCGAGCCTATTGCCATCAACCGGGCACAAATCCAGACTCCGTGCTGCTACTAAGAATTACCTAATGGAAAAACCCAGTAACACTTTGCCCGACCCGGGATTCGAACCCAGGACCTCGTGCTTAGCAGTCGCGCTTAGCAACCACTAGACAGAGAGACCACTAGAAATAGAAATCAAATACATTGAAAAATATATAGAAGAGAAAATCTAGAAGATGGGCAGCAGCTTCTTTTGTAACTTTACCACTAACACTGCGATCCCCAAGCCGCCCGCTAAGCATAGGGATTATAGCAGCCCCCCACCTTTTTTAGAACTGAGAATAGAGGGGGCCTTCGTTAAACAGTGGACGTCTTCGGGCTGATGATGATAACTAAAAATACACGTGCATTTAACTGCAACGGAACCTCATGTAAATGCTTGTTCGACGTTTAAATATTTTATTTTGCCAGCATTGAATGGCGAAAATGGTGACAATTGAATCACGAAATATTTATTCATATTATCCTTTAATCATGCGAGGTACACACAGTAGTATTTTTTGTATTTATTTTGTTTATTTCGGGCCGTTTAAGCTTTCAAAGCCTTGTTTTGTATAACTATACTTTTTAAAGTGTTGATAGTATGAACAAAGGTTTACATTATTTTATTTTAAAATATACATCACACTAATATTATAAAGGCGAAAGTTTGTGAATGTGTTTGTTACCTTTTCACGATCCGGCTTGACCGATTTTGATGAAATTTCATATGGAGGTAGCTGACACCCTGGAATAACATAGGCTACTTTCGTACTACTTTTATCCCGAAGGATTATAGCGGGTAACACCGAGGGGCGCAGCTAGTAATTATATCTTTTTTTATGAAACCTGTTTTGTGTCCCACTGCTGGGCAAAGACCTACATAGGCACTATACATAAATAATACCTAGCTCAAGTTCAATCCTTGGTCTTTTTTATTTTGTTTTCCATTTTAATTATGATTATTTATATATTACGCATAATATTCGTTAGGAAATATTTTAAAAACTACGTAAACTTTTACCAATAATGCATGTCATCACATTCGTGATATTAACATAACGTACATATAAAATAGTCGATACACAAAAACACGAAAAGAATCACATACATAAATTAATACAAAAAAAGTAAAGGAATATCTAAAGAATTCCAAACGCGACCAGAGTATAACGTACTTACTGGCATACATTCCTTGCCCATACTATTAAAGCCTTATACACCATAAATAACCCCATAACCGTGAAATTTCACCCCTTTAATAAAAAAAATACGAACAGTGTGGGTCATGATGAAATAGCAACGAAAATAATCAAAGCTGTAGGTCATAATATAATATGTAACCACTTAAGTTACATATTAAATTTATGTATAACAAATGGTATATTCCCAAGTAGATTAAAAGTTACAATTGTGAAACCATTGCATAAAAAAGATAATAAAGAAGCTTTGCAAAACTATAGACCAATAGCCCTATTATCAATAATATCTAAAATATTTGAAAAATATATCTACAATCAAATTTATATATATTTAGACAAAAATAATGTACTCTGCAAGGAGCAAAAAGGATATAGGCGTAATACGTCGATAAACCTAGCCATTTATGACTTCCTTCTTAATGTAATGAAAAATATGGATAACAGAATACCTACATGCGCTATATACTGTGATATGACCGCAGCGTTTGATCACGTAGATCACAATATACTAAAAAATAAACTTGAACGCTACGGTATAAGAGGAAATACTTTACAACTCATTGAATCTTACCTACATAACAGGAAACAAATAGTAGCAATTTCAAAAATAAATCGCAAGACAAAAACAGAAAATATATTTTATTCTGATAAAAGACCTATAGAATATGGAGTTCCACAAGGTAGTGTGCTGGGGCCTCTACTATTTTTATTATATATAAATGACCTTCCTAGGTGTGTAACTTGTCCAATTACTCTTTTTGCTGATGACAGTACACTAACAATAACATGTAATGATCCTAATTCTTACTATGATGATATTAATAACTCTATATCCACCCTTATTTCCTGGCTAACGAACAACAATCTAGTAATCAATCTAAGCAAAACCAATATAATGCACTTTAGTCAACGAATAGAAACTCCATCACAAATGATTATCAAACATGCTGGTAACATAATACACGAAGTAGATAATACAAAATTTCTAGGTTTACAAATAGATAAAAAATTAAATTGGAAATATCATATTGAAAAACTGTGTAAAAAAGTTAGTAAATACTCATATGCGCTATATAAACTCGCCCCAACAGTTAATATCGAAACCTTGCTAACAGCATATCATGGTATAGTAGCATCCATGCTCAGATACGGTATTCTGTTCTGGGGAAATTCATCAGACCGTGAGATCATTTTTAAAATACAAAAAAGATGCATTCGTGCTATGTTTGGACTTCAAGTTACTGATAGTTGCAAACCATTTTTCACAAAATATCAAATACTAACACTCCCATCTATGTATATTTTAGAAGTATGCCTATTTGTAAGATTTAACTCTGAATTATTCCCTCGAGTATCAGATATTGTTATAAGAAACAGACGAGACAATAACAGACTTTGCTTGAACAGTGCCAAAACTGCCCATATGTGGAAAAGTATGTTCTGTATGGCACCAAAAATATATAATAAAATACCAAAAAAGTACAAAGACTTAGAAAATAATTTATTTCGACAAAAAATTAAAGAGCTATTATATAAAAAGGGATACTACAGTATTCAAGAATACTGTGACAGAACTGTGTTAAAGTTTTATGTTTTATTTTCTTTTATTTTTCTTTGTATAAATTTATTTAACGTTATTAGCTTTTAAGTGTATTGTAGTAGTAGTAGTTGTTCATAATAACTTCTTGTAATATTAATTGTAATTTAAATTATTTGTATGCCGATAGGCAGAGCACGTTGTTCAAAAGTATTTTTATATGTAACACCTTTTACCTACACGTGTTTCACGAATAAAGTTTTATCTTATCTTCAAATAAGTAGAGAAGTATAAAAACCATGTTTTATTAAATTCCTTGGCGAAGGCAGAGTATTTTTGGCCCCTTTTGGCCCTTTTTGGCCCCTTTTTTATTCAGGCCCAATAAGGCGTTGGGACTCGGGAAAATGGCTCTTCAAAACATCCCCTAATTTATATATATAGCTGTCATAGAGACACTTGAGTTGAGAAATTGATACAGTTTGAAATCGAGATTGTATTGCATTGCTTTTATAATGAACGGTAAAATGATTTTAAACAAAGAACCAAACAAAATAACAGATTTCTTTTGTTTTCCGTCTTCTTTTCCTTGGTGTTAGCATCAGCTAGATGTCTCAAGGACGCAATGACGTTGTATAGATATCCCAAAATCCCGAACATTATTCTTATTACTGGGGTTTACTCTTAGGTCATTCTCAGTCAGCTAGCAACTGCTAACAGTATGACCGTTGGACTGCTAAGTCAAAGGTTGCAAGTTCAAATCGCAGCACGTACCAATGTCTTTTCGAATGCAGTGGCTAAAAACGAATCAGTTGCTAAAAACAGTGTAGGAAAACATCGTGAAGACAACCTGGTGTCAGATAGATTTCTGACTCCAGGTTGTTCATCAACCATACGATAAGAAGAAGAAGCAGTCTGCTGGTGTCAGCACTCTGGAACAGTGATCAGTTGATAGCAATAGGCTTGCCCCCTATTAGGTACACTTCGCCTTAAAAAAAAATTAGCCAAATGTGGACACACACACACATACTTTTACTTATCCTTTTAGGAATACAGGCGTGATGTTATGTTATATTATGATGACCATGACACATATATTTTATAACAAAAGTATTAAATTCCCACAAAAGTTAATAAAAGTTCTGGAAAATAATTAATATTTATGATTATTTTCTTGGCTTTCGAACGTAGAGGTATAATAGGATATTTCGAGAAATTGGATTTGTAATGTAAAACGGTACGAAATATAATACGATAAATCCAGGAATCTGTATAATTTCTGAACTCGAATTTTCTATTTTCGTTAATGAAACCCAAAACATCAGTGTTAGGTAGATTCTGGGTATAGTACGATAATATTATTTTACACTATTATTATAAAGACGAAAGTTTGTAAGTGTGTTTGTATGTTTGTTACCTCTTCACGCTCAAACGGCTAGACCGATTGTGATGCCATGTCATATGGAGGTAGCTGACACCCTGAATTAATACATAGGCTACTTTTTATCCCGAAAAAATGTAGAGGGGGGAACACCGCGGGGCGCAGCTAGTTTACTCTAAGTGTCAGTGTGTTAATTATAGAAGTTGGAGATTTAAATACATTTTATTTGCAAATTTTATCAGATTCCCTTAAAACTAAAGAAAACATTAAAACATTAGTTAAATTTTTCGAACTTTATATTTTAGTAATTTTTATTTACTTAAAAAGTTATTGGCGTTTTTAATGTGTGATACTTTTGCATGCCAGTGTACAACATTACTGGCGACATGTGTGTGTGTGTGTGTTCTATGTGCACTTCAGTATACACAGTTATAACAACATCACGCCTGTATTCCCCGAAGGGGTAGGCAGAGGTGCACATACAGTACACCCACATTTCGCCCAACCACTAGACCAACGAGGCAGTCTGATGATGTTATGTTACGTTTAAGTTTACAAACAAACAAACTGTAATCATTCTCTTACTATAATAAACGGATAAAGGTAAGCTTGTGTCGTCCAATTAACTAGTTTATGCTAATCAATACGAATCGACGAATCGACTGCGGATTTAAAGGATCCCAGCTATTGGATTTCTGAACGGCACTGCGTTCAGAAAGCTTTGGTATTGCAACTACATTTGCATCGGTTAATTAATGTACAATATGTCGTTATTGGAACGTGGTTTTAGGTAAAGATGGTTTATTGATTCGGATCAACCCAAAGTTATATGATTTTGAAAACATAACATCACGCCTGTATTCCCCGAAGGGGTAGGCAGAGGTGCACATGTAGTACACCCACATTTCGCTAGTTATGTTTTAGGTCCCAATGTACTAGGGGGCGAGCCTATTGCCATCAACCGGGCACAAATCCAGACTCCGCGCTGCTACTGAGAATTACCTAATGGAAAAACCCAGTAACACTTTGCCCGACGCGGGATTCGAACCCAGGACCTCGTGCTCAGCAGTCGCGCCCAGCAACCACTAGACCAACGAGGCAGTATGATTTTGATCTATTTCAAAAATATATATAAGTATATATATATATGTAAAGAGTAAGAACTGAAATATAAAGGTTAGCAATATAATAAGATAAGAAATCTCATCTAAAAACTGTTCAAAAACATTTTTTAAGTTAGAAATTCCTAGATGTATTATACCCGACATAAGCATCGAACTGACTACCACACGCTTTCCTAAAGTAAACGGGAGTACATCAGGCAACCATAATACCAAAACACTGTTATACAACATCCACTAACAGCTCCCTAATATAAGAGAAAGAAGAACACAAAATTGGCAAAAAGCAATATCAAACTCATTTTCTCACATCAATTATTCTCTGACACAAATACAATATCACTCGCTAAAAGCAATCAGGGCAACCCTAACTTTAAATATACTCAGCGTATGAGTCTTTTGATATATGAACGCAATAACAATATATCCTGAAAAATCGTTTGGAAAACAAAAAGGGAAAAAACCCACTGATTTCATTACGTTAGGTTGGAGAAAGAAACGGTTTGCGCCCGTCGCCGGTGTATTAGAAAAGTTCACAAAATGTACTGCGCGGCGGCAGGGTTGGTGCTTTTTGTATCGCATTTATAATGGATTGACTTTGTTCGTTTATTTTGGGGTTAAAGTGTGTCTTGTTTAACGGAATATGCCATGCCATGCCGGTGCCATATAGTTTAAAAAAAAATAGGTGTAAAAGTGTTATGTAAAACCTATTTGCAAAAATAAAATCATTTGTTCTTTGGTAACTATTTTTGAGCAAATAATATAATTTTAGAGTATACTTTACACGTAACAATAAAACTTTGAATACTGTACTAAATATTAATGTTATTACAGAAGTACTAGAAAGTACCTATTAGTAAAAAAAATCAACCCTAAAATACTTACGTGAATAAAAACGCTGCCTTTAATACAGCAAATTTCCTGTATGCCCTTTATACTAACGGATATTCGTCGTAGCAGCCCTAACATTGGGATTGCGTAGCGAATATTATTAGTATTGTTACATTCTTCCCTCTAAATACAAAATACCGGTTTGTGTACACGAAAACGCCCAAAATAACTGAACAAAAACGTATAAAAAAATATGGAACGAGTCTGTATCTGACATTACAAAAGTTTTCTTTTCGCTGCCATATTGGAAATTTTTACTGCCTACACGTGTCGTTTGGCATATACTTTAGAATGTGACCTTGGAGTGTGATTGTGCTGTTCATTCGAATAATAACGTACGGTTATAGAAATTCGGACCTTAACAATACGGGACCAAATATTCCTTGTTGGTAAGAGACGGATATAGATTTTCGAGGCACTTCCTTTAACCTGTTTATAAAAAAGTAAGGTACCTACAGCTGAGTTATTCTTGTATAGAATTTTACCAGTGCAGGGATAGAGCAGTTTTGACGACCTCATTGGCGCAGTGGCTAAGCGATTGGACTGCTGCGCTAAGTTTAGCGGGTTCGAGTCCCGCACGGGGCAAAAATTTGTGCGAACCGCAGATGTTTGTCCCGCGTCTGGGTGTTGGTTTATGTGATATTTTATGTCTGTAAAACGCACCCACGACACAGGAGAAATTCCTAGTGTGGGGCGACATTAAAAAAAAAGAAAAATACAGCTAAATCTCACTATTATTATAGAGACGAAAGTTTGTATGTTTGTAACTTCATTACGCTCAAACGGCTGGACCTATAACCATCAAATTTGGTATGGTGGTAGTTAACGGCCTGGATTTTTATACACGCCGCTTTTTTATTTCCAAAAAAATGTAAAGGGTAACACCACGGGGTGCAGCTAGTATAATATCACCGACCTATCTCCGCGCACTGCTGGACATAAGCCTCTCCTAGCGCACGCGTTTGAGCTTAATCTTCAGCCATCTGCTATACATAAAAGTTAAGTATACATAGAGTAATTGAATACACAAAAGAGGTTGAAATACTTCAAATTCAATATAAATAACTACAAATAAGGAAAAATCACACTTCGTTATCTGTCAAAATCTTATTTATTCACACACGTGTAACAGTGTAATGTACCGAATGACGTCTTTCGCGGCTCATCGTCCTACATCCTTTGAGGAAAACCATCCCCCTTACCATGAACTCTTAAAGCTGGACAGTTTACGGTGTGGAAGAGAGACGCCGCTACGTACAGTGTAATGTGGTTGGCTGGCGTCTCGCTTCAACCACATGAGCGTTTACAGCTTTAGGCGTTCATGGTAAGGAGGTAGGGGGTCTTATGAGTATCATAATATAAGTCCCTACACGTGACAAGTTGCCATGACTGAGAAGAGAGCTTCATTTGTTTAGTAACTTCTTTTATTTGTGATATTCATGGAGCGAACACATTTTTTTTTTGTTTAAAAACGTCGCCCCACACTAGGAATTTCTCCTGTGTCGTGGGTACGTTTCACAAACATGAAATATCACATACACAAACACCCAGACTCGGGACAAACATCTGTGGTTCACACAAAGTTTTGCCCCGTGCGGGAATCGAACCCGCAACCCTTAGCGCAACAGTCCAATCGCTTAGCCACTGCGCTAATCAGGTCGTCACATGCTTATAATATAAGTATATCGTTGGTCTAGTGATCGTAAAGCTAGTGTGTACTGACTGTGAGTTCCCGGATTTCGTTCCTGGATCTGGCACAGTTGTATTAGGTTTTTTCATTAGGTAATTCTCAGTAGGAGTATGGAGTTCAGGATTTTTATCTGTTGTAATTCTATTGTGGTTCGCAATTAAACAATTGCAACTCGATGAGTTTGCTATATGTCAAGTTACAAAATTGCGAATTTCTAAAATGACTGCCTCGTTGGTCTAGTGCGACTGCTGAGCACGAGGTCCTGGGTTCGAATCCCTAGTCAGGCAAAGTATTACTGGGTTTTTCCATTAGATAATTCTCAATAGCAGCACGGAGTCTGGATTTGTGCCCGGTTAATGGCTATAGGCTCGCCTCCTATTACATTGGGACATAAAACGTAACTAGCGAAACGTGAGTGTACTATATGTGCACCTCTGCCTACCCGGAAAATACAGGCGTGATGTTATATTATGTAAAATGAATCGCAATAATACAGAACTCAAAAATACGTTTCTGAAGATAAAACAAACATTTCTGTACATTTGATCATATTATCTACCATCTTATTAACCATTCTATTCACTTAAGTATAATCGACCACAAAGAGCCGTCTGGTTAAAACTTGAATCGCTTTTAGTCTTTACAAGATTCAATCTGAAAAACCCCTTCCCAAATGTCAAGCGGTCCACGTTATTTCAACAAACTGCAAACTCGGTTCGAACAACATTCATTACGTACTTGGTAGAAATAAGCGGACTGTGATCGCTCGAGAAGCTGCAACGGATGCGACACGTAGCGGTAGAATGGTAGTTGCAAGTTCTGAGAGAGGGCCGCTCGTACTAGGCGGAGGACGGCCAGATTTTTCACAGTTCTTTTAGTTGGGGATTCAAAACCGGCGATCTTAGATAAGCGACTATACCTGTGTTTCAAATAGTAGTTTTAGAATTCACCAAATGGTAATAAAATTTTGCTTTTTTCTTTGTCGTATTATTTAAGGCAATGATACAATGATAATTCAATTAATTTATGCAATTAAGATCGTCAAGTTGTAATCTCATAGCGATGAACTGTTTAAGAGATAATAAATGGGGGGCAAGCTTCCATGTTAAGACCATTAAATAATTCTTGATCGAATTATTCCACGTTAAAAAACTACCAAGGCTTATAACATATACATATATAAAATAAACAATGGTTGTAGTACAACTGCCCTGGCTGGAGGCCTTTTACTAGGTATAGCCAAACGACCGGTTAAGCAGTAAGAGCTCCTTTAGCTAACTGCGAGAGACAAGTTCGAAAAAAAAACGTATAACTGCCTCGTTGATCTAGTAGTAAAAAAAAAAAAGTAGCAGCATGAAGTCTGGATTTGTGCTCGGTTGATGGCAATGGGTATACCATAACTGGCTAAATGTGGGTGTACATAATGAAAGATTATTTTTTTCGTATATTGTTCGTAATTCAAATTCGATCACTACATACGTTCAATGATTTCTAATAACTCTATTGTGACCTTTGACCAGTTCCTTATCGAAATAGTCTCTAGTTTCCTAGCCTTAGGTTCTTTCTAGAGCGTTCTATTCGTGACGGGTGCGGATGACGTAACACAGGCTTTTGTGACGTAATAAAAAATGTCGCTTGGAGACACGATTTTATATTTCTTACAAATTTCTTTTTTAATTTTTAACTACTTTTTAATAAAGACGCTTTCTGTTTTATTGTATCTAGCTGTTTGTATTTTATGTTCTTGTATATAATTATTATAGTATTCCTAAAGGGTTAAAGGTGGTCTCAAAAGCATGGATAAGGCTTTTATGTATGAAAAGCGGTCACCTATCTAAATCCTGACTGCAGTGAGCACTGCTTAACTTTGTCATTCGGTAACGTAAAAAAAGAATGTTTGATCCGCAGTCGGCTATTTGTCTCGAGTCTGGGTGTTTGTATATGTGATATTTTATGTTTGTGAAATGAACCCACGATACAGGAGAAATACCTCACCCACAGCCCGATATCACCTATTACTGTATATAGGCGTTTTAATGCTCTATCGGATCTAAGACGCAGCGTTTGCAGGCCTCCCATTAGGTGGTCCGATGATATCGTCAGAGTTGCGGGCAGCCGGTTGCATCAAAGGGGAAAGTTGTCGTTCATTGTGGCGTTCTAAGGAGGAGGCTTTTGTTCAACAGTGGACGTCTTCCGGCTGATGATGATTCTCTATGCAGCTGGGTCTCCACGCTTCTGTACCAGCCCCCACGTAATATATACTTAAAATTGTATACATATACAGATGACGTAGTTGTACCCGAATCGAGTGCTATATCACGCCGAACGACTTGGACATGTGCCCACTCAGCTAAGTGAAAAGCAGTTAATCCAGTTTAAGATACGAGCTGGTTATGTAAAACGAGGATTACTTAGTCTGAGGTAACATATGCTTAAGTTAAGTATTACTAGCTTGATAATCTTACTGTTACATCCTAACTTAATGGATAGTCTCGTTGATCTAGTTGTCGTTAAGCGACTACTGCTGAGTCCTAGTTCGAACCCCGGATCAGGCAACGTGTTATTGGGTCTTTCCATTTAGCGTGACTGCTGATCATGAAGTCTTGGGTGTTATTCGGTTTTTGCATTAGGTATCTCGCAGTAGCAGCACGGAGTCTGGATTTATGCCCGGCTGGTAGCAATAGAATCGCCCACATTGAGGCCCAATTATAACTGGCGAAATGTGGGTACTGCTATAGGTACACCTCTGCCTACCCCTACGAGGAATACACGCTTGATGTTATGTCATCACACATATCAATGTGGTCAAACCTAACAACTCTCCCGAAGTTTTAAACAAACAACCATATTAATTCGAGTTGGGCATCACGTCGGCTGTATTACGCGTTGCGGTTAATAATTATCCAATTAACATGTTCATGAAACTCCTAATGAATACACATTCAATAAAAATCACTGAATACAATTTACACATAGATATTTTTAGTTTATACTAGCTTTTGCTTGCGATTTTGGCTGTGAATTTCTTTCTGCATCTTTTTCGGAATAAAATGCGTAAGCTCTGTGTTATTCCAGGTTAAACTATTTGTACCTATGCTAAATTTCATCGGAATACGTTCAGATGTTTTGCGAGGTTGAGTTACAAACATACCTACAATAATTATATAATCTTTTACTATAATATTAGTGTTTTTTTCGTATTTTGTATCATTTATGTTTAACTAGTTGCGCCCCACTGTGTTACCTGCTACATTATTTCGGGATAATAAGTAGCCTCCATATGAACTTTCATCAAAATCGGTCTGGCTGTTTGAGCGTGAAGCCAAACATACAAACACACTCAAAAACTATCGCCTTTATAATATTAGTGTGATTGTAATATGAATGGTATATCTCTTAAATATTTGCAGCAAAAATAGACTCCTAAATAAACATAATCTACTAGCAAAAACAATACCAGAAAAATACACATTTTTCAACAAAAATAACGCATTTCTTCATACTATTGCTTCCCGGAATGACAAATATACATTTTTTCTACATTTACAATTCAAAATGGTAGGTTTATGGTGTTTTCAAGTGATTTACGCACACAATGTGAATGTTACGCTGTGATTTGGATATCACATCTGTATGGCTTCGTTTTGTGCTTTGAGGGTACACTTTGTGCTTTCAGATGGTCGTTAGGGCACAGATGAGATTTTGGGGTTGAATTTTCTTTGAGT
The DNA here is from genome assembly GCA_946251915.1 of Abrostola triplasia. Taxonomy (NCBI): domain Eukaryota; kingdom Metazoa; phylum Arthropoda; class Insecta; order Lepidoptera; family Noctuidae; genus Abrostola; species Abrostola triplasia. Next base: position 1,263,756 of record OX276437.1, read on the forward strand.
AGGCGTAGGGTTAAAATGCTGTTATCCTTTGACACTGTTTAAGGTACTTTTGTTATTGTTTGAAGGCGTTTTGCGTCGAATTGTTTGTACTGAGGGGCGTGGAATCTACTATGGGCTCAATAAATGGTACCTAATAGACTAGTAACATCATTTTTACATTTAAAATAAGACTGCTGCACTAGGAGTTGTTTGTTTTTCTGTTATTTTGTGTTTGTGATACACACCCACGATACAGGATAAATTCCTAGTGTAGGGCACGTTTTTTAAAAAGAAAAAAACATCCCAAAGTAGGCCAGCCATTACCATTCACCGTAAAAACCCAGACTACGTACTGCTACTGAGAATTACCCAATGGAAAACTAGATCCCAGGACCTAATGCTCAAAAGTCGCGCCAAGCTACCACTAGACTAACGAAACAAGCAATCATGTCACTCTTATTCAATAAACCAATTCATGGCTTATTCAGACTATTATTGCCACAATGATGAATCAGCCTTTTTACGACACCAACCATTATCAGGTATTATCGTGGTATCATTACCCCTAATTTGTGGCGATAATATCTATACTGTTGTGTTGCTTTGTTAAAAATACATTAGTTACATTATTATTGTTCTATTAACTTGTCATTGACTGTATAGAGTGTTTACAATTAACGTTCTTGAAAATTTATTAATAATAATTTTTCTTGCACACTGTCGCCTCTATTTCTAATATATTTCTCCTTTCGCAGGTCTGCTGGAAGAAATTTCTTGATGAAGTAAGCAGTACCTTTGTACTTAATGTTTCTCTTGTTCTTTTTTACTTTTTATCTTGCGTGTACATAAATTGTTAATAACTAATCTGGAATTATTATTTTCCATTCCACAATAGACACAGGTAAATTTTCTACTATACGGTTAGGTAGAGAGAAGAAATAATGGAGTTTCCTCCAACAAAACTGACTAAATTTAATTTCATTACAATCTTTTAACTTAGTTGATAGTTAAATTCATCATCATCATCAGATGGAAGACCTCTTCCTTAGAACGTCATAATTAACGGCCGCTTGCCATTTGCATCTACCGGTATCCCGGAAATCTGACGATGACGTCGGATGGTAGTTTCAGGAAGACGTCCACTGTTGAACAAAAGCCTGCTCCTTGAACGGCTTGGGGATCACAGTATTGGTGATGAAGTTACAGAAGACGCTGCCGCTAGTCAATTCTAAGCCGGATACGACTCAGCAAGATGGTAGTTTAAAGAACTTTTGTTCTGGTTATTTTTCAAAATGTCGAGTTCATTCAGTTATATTTACTGAAACCATAAATCTTTTAGGTTCGGAAACAATTTACAAATAGAAAAATAGTCTACCATTTTTTCCAAAGCCTTCCTTCCTTTCCTCACGGTACTCGCACTCACCGTAGTATCTACCAACCCCATTTCCAATACACGTGACAATATTATGTATCACATTTTCATTGTACAAATAAAGTTATAATACACAAAAGTATCAGGTAAGGCACCTGATACTTTTGTGTATTATAACTTTATTTCCATATACCCATCCTGTATTTGTGAAAAAATACCCGGAGCGCGCGGGAACGATATTAAATTCTTCCCATGAACCGCGGGAGATATTATGTTGGTACTTATATGTTGTATTGTAGTACATAACAGTATATTATATGTAATATGGTGTGCAAGCTACCAACAGTGTTGTTAATATATTTGGGTAACAACTATGTAATATAGTGCCGTGTTTTGGTGTCACAGTTTGTAAATAAATAGGTTCTGAATATCTTTGTTTTGTAGCTATTGCTTGTGGTTTTACTGACTGGCTGTTTAAGCTAGAGTTTACTAGTAGATCAGAATAATTTTAGACTTCTATAAAAGTTCAATGTGGACTTATTTCAAAAATAATATCTCCTAGCACTAGTATCTTATATAAGCATCTTGTCTCAATCGAAGAAATATCGTAGATATAGATGGAACCTTATTCTTTGTCCTAAATTTAATAAAATATCTGATTTCGTTGGTAGTGTTACTCAACAGTCAGTGAAACAATCACCACACTCCCCTCTCCTCTTCAATTAAAACATGTGGCGTTCTAAGAGGGAGTCCTTTGTTCAGCAGTGGTCGTCTTCCAGATGATGATGATGATGAGAATGACATGTTTTGACACTTACGTTATACTACATCGCCAGGATAAAGCTAATTCTTTTCTCCTTCTAAGTCTTATTTCTTCTATTAACCGTATCCAACTGTTCTTTTATCTCGCCTTTCTTCACCTTATATCTCAAAGTCTCACCTCTCAATGCTGTCACCACTAACAGTGTAAAAATAATATCGAAGAAATTGTAATTTTTCGGTTCCATTGAAACGAATTCTGTTCAAACTGTGAATAGTTGGCCAAGTGCCCAATTCGCGACGTTCCTACCTACCTTTGTGTGACGTGAGATGGTTTATTTGATCGTGATAATTCTAGAGAGTTCAACATCTTTACGTTGAAATTCAATTGGGTTTCTACGAGTTTCTCGGTTTTCGATTGGAGCGAAGTTGGTCTAGGTGGATCATGTAAATAAACGTTTTAGAATGATGGGATCTTTGTACGAACTTATCCTTGGTAAGACGCTTTTACCTTCAGCTATCAAGTCAGTTTTTTAAATGAAATACCTATAATTTTCTTCGGTCTTCGGTTCACTGATAGCCGACTGGTGGAACTGCCTGACAAATGTCGCAAGTTCAAACCCTGGCAGTTGGTACGCGCTAATATCATTTCGAATTCATGTGCGTATTATAAATTAGTTATCAGTTGCATAAAAAACGGTGCAGGACAACATTGTGAGGAAACCGGCACACCTGAGAGATTTTCCAATGGTGTGTGAAACCATGTCAAAGGCCTACAGGCGGTTTAAACTCTGCCATCAGGCTGTTCATCAACCACACGATAAAAAGAAGTGTGAGCCCGATATTTACTTATTAGTTTCAACACTAAAAATAAAACATACATACATAACATCACGCCTGTATTCCCGGAGGGGTAGGCACAGGTGTACATTTAGTACACCCACATTTCGCCAGTTATGTTTTAGGTCCCAATGTAATAGGGGGCGAGCCTATTGCCATCAACCGGGCACAAATCCAGACTCCGTGCTGCTAATGCCCTAATGGAAAAACCCTGTAACACTTTGCCCGACCCGGGCTTCGAACCCAGGACCTCGTGCTCAGCAGTCTCGCTTAGCAGCATAGCATCCACTAGACGAACGAGGCAGTCAAAATAAAACATGATGAGCGGTAAAAGGATTATCAGAAGTCGTTCATATATTACCAAGGCCGAGATCACCTCGGCCTTCCCCTTTAGGGATCACAGACATGTATATTTATTGCCTACCTGGGATTAAATCCAATCAAGGCCACAATTACAGCGTCCACATCAACGATGCGATAAATACGTAATGTATTATATAATAACAAAAATACGGTCTGTTAGTCATGCCAGATAAACAGAGAGCCCACTGCGGAAAGTGGGTTAACGCGGCGATAATTGGCGAGGGACTCACAAACTGTTATTCATACAAATAATTGTGATATTTGTATTACATACCTGTTATACAAACATCGGTAATGAACACTCCTGTCAAATAGAGGCCGCATTTGATATGACGCCTGAAATTCGAGCGTTTATCGGTTTTAGATTTCATATAGAAACATAAATATAGAATTATGGTAAAAGTTTTAGCCTAAATTTAAACCCACAACGTTGCATTTATTTATATATATAATATGGCTATTCAACAATGAGTACACTGAAACTTAAACTATGTTTAAATTCGGACTAAGTACTCTACTACTTAAATAACATTATGCGCAAAAATAACTATAATACGGCCTTCAAATAATATTTATTATGACTTACTTAAATATTAATTGCCGAAACCATTAAATGCAATGCTTTTCAAAAAGTACGCACAAGCATGCCACGGTAATTGGCAATGCTTATTCTTTAACCAAAAATCAAGCTAGGCCTTTAGTCACGTGAAGAGTAGACAAAAGTTTTGATAGCTCTCTAAATAAGCATATTACACATAACATAACATAACATCACGCCTGTATTCCCCAAAGGGGTAGGCAGAGGTGCACATATAGTACACCCACATTTCACCAGTTATGTTTTAGGTCCCAATTTAATAGGCGGCGAGCCTATTGCCATCAACCGGGCACAAATCCAGACTCCGTGCTGTTACTGAGAATTACCTAATGGAAAAACTCAGTAACACTTTGCCCGACCCGGGATTCGAACCCAGGACCTCGTGCTCAGCAACCACTAGACCAACGAGGTAGTCAAGTCATAAGCATATTGTTTAAGTGCAATAGCAGAACTTGGCGTACCTCTTTAGATAATATAGGCATGATTAGCTATAACATGCCTTTTAATATCACCCTTTCCATCGTGTGCCCTTTTAATTTCAGTAAGAGGGCCATGATTGGGTCGAACGTAACCTTTATTGAAAATCATAACCCCTCATTCACTGTATTATTTTTAATCTACCCCTGGTTACTCGTCCGAAGTTTATTTTTAATAACGCACTGGCTTATTGGTCTGAATGGCTTGCTTTCTGATTTTGTCAGTGGAGCATATTCTTTTGCTCATTGAACTCTGTATTCTTTTACTTTGTATACAATGTGTGATGATGTGCAATATATAATTCAATTCTGTTTTACTTCAATATTTATCATCAATTTTGCTCCTTTTGTTCATTTAAAAAGGGACAATCCTATTGTTACCAAATTATTATTTGTACAGAAACAATCAGGTTGAAAATGAAGATCTAGTTATTATTTTATACCAACGCCATTTAATTTGAAAACATTTTTTCCTTTATCTAAATTATATAGGTCGCTATGTTTATTCACCTCTTTCATCTTACCCACTCTTCATATTATTTACTTGAATTCATCATTCACCACAAACGATTTCCAATTTAATATTATCGTCAGTATTCTAAATTGGAACCGAAAGTCAATTTACGTAAGTAAATATTACACACCCGCTCTGCTATGAAGTTCCGAAAACTCTTCCGAATTGACACGAAAATAAATTCACTCAACACATACCTAATATTATATGTAGGTATACAACCCATCCATCCAAAACCACGGCCGTATATCTCCGAAAACCTCACTCAGAATCCAATCGGGAAACTCGTCGAGGGGACAATCCACTTAAAATAAAAGGTAAGCAAACAGGGTTAGACTCAAAATCATTTGGGATATTTCTAAAGAATTCTAATTTAGTTAAACAGCTTTGTTTAGTTAACGAAATTAAGTTATTTGAGCAAAATAACGTCGGAAATCTTGATGTTTAGGGGACGTAATTAAGAGTCCGTGAGCAAGGTCTGAATTATGATGGGTTGACACTGATGAATGAAAAATGTTCATTACTTTAGTTCTTGATGAGTCACGGATTTTTGTGTTTGAAAACCTTTTTAATGATATATAAAAGTGTCAAGACCTTCAAGTAACAAGATAAGCTTTTTATGTTAAACCTACGTACATTTATTAAATCAATTTTATGATATGACAGCTGAGTGATATTAGGCACATGCTAAATTGGGTTTTAAATCCATAAGCCCCATGTGGCAACATCATCTAATATTTATTAAAGGAATATGTTCCATAAAGCCTACTCGTAGTTTTAAATATACGTAAAAAAAAAATTTGATGTAAAAGGCATACAATTAACATCCAAAAATGTATTGATTAAATTAGAAACTGATTTGCATGTAGTATAAAATAAAGATGAAATAACAAGCCATATTTTTACAATACGGAATGCCATTAAAAGATCCACAAACCAAGTTAAATCAATTGAAGCAAATAACATTTATGATGATATGATAACAAATTCTTATCAACCGACGAAAGAAAAATACCCCTTATTTACCCTTATAAACTTCCGCCCGATATAAAAATATATATCAAGCTATAGCAGTATACATACATAAACATAGCCCATCAAATGGGCATGAAATATCTCACATTCAATTGAGTTCCAAATTTTGTCGCAGAATTTACAACGTTCCTAACTTTTTTACGGGAAGCGTGGTGGTTAAATCCGTTTGGAGATCCTTTTGGTATTGACAAAACGTGCGGCGGTTGTTTGTTGCCGTATCCAATGTTTCGGAGTGCCTTGTTTATATCAATTTATTGTTATGCAAACGGATTTGCACTCGGTGTTACCAGAACGAATTTTGTGTAAGCACTTTATGCTGAAACTCAATCACTATAAGTTCTCTATCATTGTTATCTACAACTTTTATTATAAGATTTCTACATAGGCCTCCATTATGTGAGAAATTCACTATATTTTGACAAAAACTATTATTATTATAAGCCCGAATTGTTCTACTACAGGGCGAAGGCCTCCCTTCCTTCCTTCCACTTGTCTCTGTCTGCAGCTAATCAAGGCCAGTCCTAAAAATTATTATAACGTTATTTTTTCGATTTCGTTAACGACTGTGATCATCGTACCAATTTACACATTGCATATTTTGTCATCCTAGCTACCAAAAGTACAGCCTTTGAGATTTTCTTTCATCTGTTTTCTCCCTTATAACCAGTCATAAACTTGCACTAAAAGCTCGAAATGTCTTTCTAATGTGACTGAAACCGCTCTCCATACATTAAGATCAGCTTAACCAATGTCTATATTAATCACGAATTTCCTTTCGCTCCAAACATCCGACATTTCCGCGTCAACCATAAAAAGTAAGTTACGGAACGAAAACCATTTTCGGTTTACACTTGCCCCGTTTTTTATATCCGCATAAATAAGCATGGTAAACAGAATTTACAGTGTGTTACTCTTGCCCGTAAAACTAGACAGATAGCTTTCTTTTCCATCGGAATCACACCCGGAAATTTTACCTGCTTAAATGAATGTACTGGCTTGTGTATCTTTATTTATATTTGTCTGTTTTTAGTGGGTTAACAAAGCTTTGATGGCTGTTTTTTCAATTACGTGCTTTGGTTGCTTTGGTTACTTTCTTTTCGTTTTTATCATCAAGTTTGGGTTTAGGACACTGTTGTGTACTTACATTATGAAGTAGGCTGTATTTAGTCCTATGTGTTAGGTTGGGTGTTTTTACATGTTTAAATTTTTAATTGACTTTTTGGACAGTTCCAAAAAAGGCTTGGCCCAGCAGTGGATCATCTTAAAGCAGATGATGATGATGACTAAGTATATAGGTATTTAAGAGGGTTGCCTACTACAGTTCCACACGATGCAAGTAAAGAAACCAAAGCTTATAACAATACTACGTATTGTCAACACCCCAAAAAGGAATTCAACAAAAATCAAGTAATCTAATCAGACATAAAACAAAAGGAAAGAATTCATTAATAAAATTACGTCTTTCCGAAAAACAGTGAACAAATAATTATGTTCTGTAATCAATCAACCTGAGACAGTCAGACACGCGAAGGAGACACGAACAGATTAGTACAGAGCCTCAACTTTACTCTAAGTTTTGTATCGTTCTATTTTTGGTAAGCACACGACAATTTTTCCTCGGAAAACAGATACATGACTCTATTTCCTCTATTTCTGAAAAAAACTTTCTAAGGAAAAACCTATAAATATAACAATGAACCTTAAGCAAGGAACTAAATACACACAGATGCGATAGGTGGGTATTTTTCTTTTCTAAATAATTTTATATCATCTAAATGAATGAGAGTTTTGGACCCATTCATTCCACATATCGATTTGTACTCGCTTTTAACTGAACGAATTGTGTGTTATTACTTTTTGCCAAAATTCTATCACTCTATAGTTTCTCTTTCATCATCATCACCTTTTATCATTAGACTCCTGCATAAGCCCCCATTTTTTGAGACAGTTACTTCATTTAAAAATTCAAATATCTCAACATGGTACAAAAACTTACTATTTTTTTTCAAACGCGACCATCGTTTCAATGTGTGCATTACATAATATATTGTCGTAATAGCTACTTTAATTTGCGATTTCTACAAATTGTAATATAGGTATAGTAAGATACCTACAAATAAGGAGTAGAAAAAATATTGTAATTGCCATTGATCGCCCAATATGATGGGACTTGTGTGGATTTACTCCTTATGCCCTAGGGCCTAGACCAGTGGCCAAATCTCTGACGTCAATTACATCAAAACATAAAGGTACTGTAAGAAAATTGCTAAATCGACTAAAGTAAAGAGAACAGTAAAATACAAACTTTCATTTGCGTCAAAAGTTCCGTGCATTATAAAAAGTAGTTGGAATTTACGACACAGTCAAAACAATAGAAGTTTTTGACGACTGCATTTTATTCCGTAGTATTTTATGGCTTTTGTATAAAACAATACAGTATGGACGTGTTGGTTTAGTAGTATGCGAACCAAATTTACATGCATAAGGGTACAAGTATAGTAAACTACTTGTATTTTGATTAAATTTATACTTTACTAGCTTTTGCCCACGGCTTCGCCCGCGTTACGTACCCTATATTCTTTCTCAAGTTACATACCAAATTTCATCTAAATCCGCCCAGCGGTTATGCGTGAACGCGTAACATACAGACAGATAGAGTTACTTTCACATTAATAGTATGGATGTATGTACTAACGCAAATTAGAGAAGAATTATGGAAACTTAATCAGGATTTAACATCTCTTTTGAAGTCCAGCCGTAACTGTGACATTACTAGGCACGTGTCTTTGTTTTAAATGTGATTAAATTACTTCAATCATAGATTTAAAATACCAAATAATTTACACATTATGATTGTTGAGTTGTTTAATTGGTTTACCGCATATTTTTAATAAAAAGAAAGCCTTTTTTATTTTATTTGTCACAGACACACAAAAATCACCCCTTAAAATAAAATAAAACCATTATTTTGACAAATAGACACATGTAGTCATCCTATCTGGCGAAACTAAGGTATTGCCCACTTTTGTCTACCCTTGGGAGAACACAAACCTAATTGTATATAAGCATTATTATAACTAGATACATCTTCAATAGAAAGATTGCCTTCACAAACGAGAATATAGGAGTATTCGATAATACCGCCCATTGTATAATTTAGCTTGTGATATTTTGTACACATTTAAGGTACGATAAAATATAAATAAAATTAGATAAACTGGATTGTATACCAATTGAATAAGAACAGTAAAATCTAATCTTTGGCTTAACCTCAAGATGTACTGAATAAAAATCCGCTGCTAGTTCAGAAACAAAAGATTATTCTTAAATGAAGCTTTGAACGGCAAAATGTATTTCTGATATAAGGCCCAGAGTAATGACTTTATTATCATTAACCTAAATGATGCACCTGACTATTAGGTAGCCTTTTCTCAATAAATAAGCCAACCTTGACAAACCTTGCTAATCATGTTGAGGTGTAAAAATGTGACTTACATTATGATTGTATGTATATAAAACAATGAATGATTATCTGCAGGTTGGAAAGTGTCTTTGAAATATAAAATAATAGTTCAATGAAACATAAAGTTCACACTTACAAGTTTCCCAATTCACCTACACATTGAAAAATTAAACGCAAAATCGGATTCCATTCGAGTTCTACCGTTACGACAAAAATAGTGTAAATGGGTGTTATCTTGGCTAAAACGTCTCTTTTATCGGACGGAGTTGCCAAAACTACCGCATTACTAATTCGTGCTCATCCTAGATAGGTCATGCATGCGTTTAATAAAACCGTACATGTACCTTTAATGTTTGTACCACTGTTCAAGCTAATATACTGCAACACTGTCGGATTATAACCTTGCATTCTGTACTTCTTACAAGAAAAGTCTAAAAGGAACTAGAAGATCTTCATCGTCTAATGCAATAATTGTTATCACTCGTAAAAATAGTAACAGAATTGAAATAGATATAAAAGAAGACAAAAAAACAATAGCGAAAGAAATAATAAAAGAAAAGAAATGAAAGTCAGTTTCTAAGATGTGTTTCCTAAAATACCATGAACGAATGTTCACTCAAATACAATTTACAGACAACTAGAAAAAAAGAGAAATTAAACAAGATGAACGACAAAATTTTACAGCCTACTCACAAGTAAAGAATTTATATACCTAAAGCTACATTCTTATTACACACATTACCATCCCTTGCGGGAATTGAATACACGACAAACCAACATTTATATAACGCTTACCACGAAAAGCTAACTCAGTATTTAACTGGTAATTAGCCTCTAAATAAATACACTACATGAAATTCATGTTTTGGAAGCTGTAATATTTGAGTATAATATTCCACAGGATTTTCAAAGGTGATAATTTTAGGAAGCTTCGACGCATGACGACGCCTTTGAAGCTTTTCCTGGGAAAATCCTCACTTGTCTGCTGCAGAACTGAAATCTGTGAAGATGGGTGTACCGGATTCTTACCAGCTAAACCCTAGGGTTTCATCCTGACTATTGTAGGGACGCGCGATGTGCGTAAAGATTGAGAACAAGATGAATGAAGTCACGTAAGTCGGAGTACTGGTGGTAAACCTCACTACCATCCTTGTTGATTGGATCCTCTACACCCACGCATGACCTTCTTCACATACATTTCCAACTCGTAAGCGATACGAGTAAGTAAAGACTAAACTTTAACAACAACATAAAAAAACATAACATCACGCCTGTATTCCCCGAAGGGGTAGGCAGAGGTGCACATATAGTACACCCACATTTCGCCAGTTATGTTTTAGGTCCCAATGTAATAGGGGGCGAGCCTATTGCCATCAACCGGGCACAAATCCAGACTCCGTGCTGTTACTGAGAATTACCTAATGGAAAAACCCAGTAACACTTTGCCCGACCCGGGATTCGAACCCAGGACCTCGTGCTCAGCAGTCGCGCTTAGCAGCCACTAGACCAACGAGGCAGTCAAGACTAAACTTTATTGTGATTAATTCGAACGGCTCGGTGATTTTATAGACGCTAACACGACAGGCAAGCGAGCGTCTTTTGTTTAAGCCATTCAAGTAGATGATTTAAATTTTATGTCCGACAATTTTCAATAGCTACATAGTAATTAAGAATCAATGTTGGGAAGTTTGGATTGTGGTACCCAGCTATGAAGCAGTGACAGGCAGGCGTTTTGAGGGCTGTCTTTATGTAATTGATACATACATACATAAAGTCACGCCTGTGTCCCTGAGGGGTAGGCAGAGACCACGGATTTCCATTTGCATCATCATCATCATCCTGGCATATGTAATTGATGTTTATGAAGTACTAAGTATTAGTCCACTAAAAAGAAATTAATGGTGTTTTTTTTAATTTTAACAACCGCCTTCTGATATGTATTTTTTTCTTCGCGTTCACAAATCGCACTATTCCGAATTTCCTACGGTCCAACACAACTTTATTTTAACAAAAAAACTGTATCAAAATCTAATAGAAAAATTGCCTCATCAACTAATTTGGACATTGTTAATTATCCCAAGAAAATTAATGTTCTATACAAAAGAAATTCAGAAAGTTTGTCTATTATCCAAAACGGATTCCGTGATAAATGGCTTCGCTACATTGATTTTAATGAGATTTTGAATATTTATCTTCACCCTCATTTACATTTTGGGATGAGTAGCTCCCTATCCCATTAAAATACGTGGTCCGACCTTTATTTTTTAAATTGGGTTTTGATTTGGTCAATGTTTATTGTTTAGGATTCGATTACGGGTCAATATTGAAATGTTCATTGATTATTGTAATTGTATTTTAAACCTTTTGTAAATAGTCTACATACCATCAGCATTCGACATCACACTCACTACCAAATTTACGCGTCAATTCTGTTTTTTTGTCATAGGTTCAAAGAATTCCATGAAAACACTTTTAACAAAACTTGTGGGGACAAAGATGATGTTGATTATATTTTAAGTCAAATCAATCATTCTGTTTTTTGATAATATCTCTAAAAGTCTACTGAATATTAAAGTTCGAGTTACCAAACTAGTTGCACAAGATTAATGAATTCTTTTCATCCAATTTATCAATGTAAGAGATATCAAAGAACAAAATTGCATAAGCACCTACAGTTACATAACACGACTCACCTTATCAATAACTGAATTAATCTACCACAGAACAAATGCCTCCGATCAATATGATAACTATCTACGTCATCAAATGCACGGACCCAAAGCTACTGACACAGTTAATGCCGAGCCGACCCTAAACATTGTCCCAGTAAAGGATTGGCTAGTCCCATCTCCATTGTTTATCTAATAGCTACAATAATAATTATTCCCGGGTAAGCACAATTATAGCCTGATCGTTTGGTCTAAATTATTGCCTAGTAACACTCCTAATGTAGGCTGGCTACATATTTTATTGATATTGTGGAGCCTTGGCAAGATTGTTCGGTGAATTGATTGTGGATTCTAGGCAATTCATGCGTGGATTGTAAGGAATGACCGACATGTTACTTGAATAATGATTACTTGAGAATTATGTATTACTGCTGCTTCATTGGTTTCATGGTCAGATCTATTCGCTTCGCTAGGTTGGTTATCTGTATTGTGTGTTTATTTAGGTAGATTTTTCGCAATACTAAGACCATATAGTCAAGTTTCATCATCATCATGTTCGTCCACTATTGATAAAAAGCCTCCCCTTAGGTATACCAGATTTATTTATTCAACATTACAGTTAACGGCAATTACAGCTAACGGGCGTTGAATATTTGTGGGTTTTTGGGACTTCATGTTTAACTTATAGGAGATTTAGAATACGTTATTGATAGCAATCCCTATTTATAACGTCAAATATATCAAAAACATTTTCACTTGAATCTATAAATAAATTGCACAAACAGCCTTGTTCGTAGGCACGTGTCCTAAAATTCCCTTTATTAGAAGCCCAGCGGCTCTTGTCAGCTGTGAACAAATTGTTAGGCATTTATCCCCATTGAAATTCGTGCAAAAACAGACCATCAATCTGGAAAACGCAGAGGAAAACACTTATACGCATTTAGCCGAAAAAACACGAGCGTAGGTGTCTGTCGAATCATTAATAATGGAAGCGTTACAATGCGATGCTTGAACGCAAATCCGAATTAATCATTGAAGACGCGATGAATTCATTAGCTTGGATATGAATACAGGGACACAATTTACTCACGTATTACGTAAGCCTACATGGCTTTATGAAGCTTCCGTCGATGTTAAAGTAATTGAAACTTGAGGTTTTGGCAAAAATGGTCCAAGTTTTTCACACAAACTTGACGCAAAGCTTGATTAATGAATATCTATTATGTATTAGTTCGCGTGAATTAGTAAATTTGGAAAAAGACCGTCTAAACTAGCAGCTGCCAATAGCCGAGCTAGACTTATTACAAAAAAAACGAATACCACAAGTTCCCTTTTTTCCGAAAGCCTAAAATGTAATAATTTTTGGTTGGGTAATTTTTTCAATCTTTTGTTCTTGCTTGAACATGTTTCGTATATTATTGTTGCTATTAACCTACATGGATATCCCATAGAAATGCTTAGACTTAAAACAATATATTTTCTGCCGACCACCAAATAATAACCATCTTGACTCGAAGCAAAATTTAATATTCTTCGTCCAAAGACCAAACACTTTGTTACTGATAGTAAAGACGATCATTAACCTATCTTGAACTTATCGATTTTCGTTCGTAGCTAGTTTATACTTAGGTCTACATGCGAATCTTTTCCTCGAATCGTGCAACTGATTGGTAAGTAAACAAAGCAGTAACGTAAACAATTATGTTTGCGTTCACCAACCGTTTCTGAGTATCTACACAAAGAGCATTATCTACTTAAGGTAGGTTTTTACAAGAACCGATTACAACAAGCTTTACATTTCTGGTTTGAATTTTGCACCATTTTCAATTCTGATGATTCTTTCTTATACCAAACCATATGCCACCTAGTTTTATAAAAAATTACGTGAAAAGTGTTTTTTTGAAACCTATTTGCAAAAAATCATTATCATATTTATTATTATCAAGAAAATACTTATTTTAATAAGTATATTAATACAAAATTTTTATATTTTATTTACAAGGTTATTTACAATTCTTAAAAATAAATATATACAAAATAAAAAATTTAAACTAAAAATTATGTATCAAAGTATTCGTCCTCATCGCTGTCGACTGGTAGGGTGCCCAAAAGGCTGGCGGCATCTAAAATAAATACTATTTCATCAAAGAAGCCGCTCAATCAATTTATAGTGGCGTTTTAAGGAAGAGGCCTTTTTTCAATAGTGGACGTCTTCTAGCTGATGATGATGATCCATGACGCGGGTCTAATAGCTGGATGGCAATTTGTATACATGAATCGTATCATTCGATTTAATATTCGTTAGAAAGCAAAGCTCTGCGTTGTCTTTGATCTAATCGTAATTTCTTTAAGAATAGGAATCATACCATAGACAGCCTTTCTTTTTTTCGAACTTGTCTCTCGCAGTTAGCTCTGAAGGAGCTCTGACTGCTTAACCGGTCGTTTGGCGAGACCTAATAAAAGGCCTCCAGCCAGGACCATAGACAGCCATCACGGCTAATTATAACTAACATAATTGAAAACCTTGATCAAAAGGCTAAGAAACTAAATAATTCTCATCAGGTAAACCCAATTACACTTTTCCAACCTGGGAAATCAACCCAACACCTCTTGGTAGGTCCTGTTAATATTAAGATATTGCTTTAATCCAGTATTTATACCGTAGTTCACTCAGTATTCGGTTCGAGTACTAATTCAGACGCATTTGAATACATTGGAATTCGAGCTTAACATTGGCTGATAGGGACATAAAATTACAATCATAAGATGATTTAGAATGTCTGTAGGTATTTAGGTTGGTTCATTACGTAACAAAGGATTTAGATTAATTTTTAAGTTTTCTTATGAACTAATATCTAGTCAGTATCATACAGTACACAATTTTTTTGCTATAAGTTACTAGTTATGCGAGAACTTCTAGCTTTTATCGCGAAGGATGCACCCCTATCTCACCAGTTATGTTAAAGGTCTCAATATAATGGGGCCAGTTTATTACCTACCATTAAACGGATACAAATCCAGATCTCATTCAGCTACTGAAAAAATGGAAAAACGAGGTTACAATTTGCCAGGCGTGGAATTCGAACCTAGGACCTTATGCTCAGCAGTCGCGCTTGACTACAAGATGAACGAGGCAGCCAGAGTTAATTCTTAAACCTCTTATCATTTCGCAGAAGGCCAGAGAATGAAAGCTTTAACCAATATTTCGCCTTATTTTGTAAAAGGCCAGAATCCTCTGTCAATGAAACTGTCAAAATAATTAAGAAAACAATTTTGATTCAGATGTTATTCTAGTAGTTTCAGAGTAGATTAAACTCCTCACTATCTAAGAGGCGTACGTACGTAATATACGTATTAATAACTAAAGCGCCATCAATTTATAGTAACAGCTATTGAAGCAATAGAGCTCGTCTCCTGAACTATTAACACAGGTTAGAGACATTCTGATAAACTGTAGAATAGTGCTATGTGACGGAAGAGAAATATCGAATGGTGTAAAAAATGTGGTGAAGTTTTTTAAGTCATAGAGAACCAGTTTGTTAGTAAAAGGATTCATGAAATAAAAACATAAAAGGTTAAAGATATACTAGCAGACCCGGTAGATGTTGTCGTACCCAAAAAAGCAGCGATACCTACCGGGTCCAATTGTATTTTCAAACTATTGAAAAAAAAAAATCAAAATTTCATCCAATCGATCCAGCCATTTTGGAGGAGTTAGGTGACAAACAAATTAATAAGCACATTTATACTCGCACATAATAATGATCTTCTCTCAAGCATTCCATAATCAAACCCTTGAAGGATTCTATGAGGCCTAGAGGTATAGTATGAAGCTAAAGAGGTAGTACTCGTATGAACCTTCCCCGAGCTACAGTATCTACCTAGTTGGTCATTTGAAGCACCATATATAGGTATACGTGAGAATATAGTACCCTACATTCTCTCTTACTGTCTAATTTCTTAACTAGACTAGACTATTTCCACGTAATTCTCGAGCATAGACATCGACATGCTGAGAATTAGATCTAAGATATAATAACTTATTTAATCAGATTCACAAAACATAATCACGTAATTCGATCGTCCGCTTTATTCATTCCCAAAAGATTCCTATCAGATTACCAAAGAATTTCTCTTTGGACATAATAAGAAATAATTTGTTAGCAATAGAAATATTTGTCCCGATTATTTCTCTTGACAAGGAATAAGGGTCAGACATCCCGGATCAAGATGGCTGGGCGACATCAAACCTGTCGTGACTAGTTCTTATTACAAGAGTCCGGAGGGGTAGGAGTAAGTACCTACGACTGTGACAATCGGAAGAATTTCTTCGTTCGCTAAGCGCGACTGTTGAGCTCTGGGTATGAATTCCCGGGTCAGACAGATGTTACTGAGTTTTATCTTTAGTTATTTCTTATTAACAGCATGGAGTCTGGATTTGTGCCTGTGATGGCAATAGGTTCAACCCTTACATTGGGACCTAAAACATAACTGGAAAAATGTGGGTGTACTGCTCACCTCTGCCTGCCTCTTTGGAGAATACAGTCGTGATGTTATGTTATGACCGGTTTGGTAAAATTGTATAATTATTTATGTACTATAATTCCACTGGTTCCACTAACGCGTTTATTCTGATCGACTAGTTTCGGACTCAAACGTTTGAGTCCGTTATTCACGAGTTTGTGATGCGGTGGAGTTTTAAGCCCAATCGATGAATAGTTGTATACATCTAAATTGATAAAGGAAACTTGAAAAATGATGGACACGACCAGGACTCGAACCCGCGAGTTTTGCCGTACTGTGGCGTTAATTTAGATTTTAGCTTAGCGTGGGCAATATACAAAAATGACACAAAAAATTATATAGTTGTATACGATTTTGCTCTTCTAAGATCTGGTTTTTTACCAACAAAAACATCAAAAATTCCTATCCCCATGACACTGCAAAAATCATCTGTTATAAACGCAACAGCTAATGATGGAGAGGAGCAAATGATTTAGCTACTTTGTTTAGTTAAGGACCTTTTTCCCGTTGGAAAACCTTCAAAAGATGCCTCCCGGATATTACCTTATTAACCACTCTGATGGTCATTCACACAAGGGAAGAGGTCTCGTGTTCTCAAAGACTATTCTGGAACACAACTGCGCGTTTCAGAGAACCTAAAATAGTAGGTAGTAAATTGAATTTGGTATTGCTTTTGTATCAGCTGTTAACGTTAGAATCGATATATTCCATTAGTTTCAAATGAAATTGTTCCATTGATTGCTGGATAATAGTTATTGTACTCATAATATCACACGAACGATATTATCATAACTTGTACTATTAATTGGTAAAATAATTTTGTCTGTTACTCAGTTTCCTTAAGACGTTGAACGTCACTCGGCCCACCGCTGAGCCGCAAACAGTGTCTCTATTGTATCTACTGCATGGTAGTCAACATCTTAAGCACGCTTATATCTCTAAATATGGTTGATAGAAAGAAAGAACATTATTTATTTTTGCGTCGAAACACAATATAAAAAAGGTAGCTAAGACAGGATCATTTTTATCCGGAAAATACGGACTAAAAATTTTACGTGGACGAAATATGTATCACATGTACACACAACGATTTAAACTAAGTACTATAAGAGTTATTTGATTACAGTTCTTGTTTTAATAAGGATATAACTATTTCAAATCGTGACGATGATTGTGGAAAGGCCTACTTACTCGAGTATCCTAAGTATTCAGACCTGCACATAGGATAACATTGGATGCCGTTATCAACATGACCAGACCACTGGTCTATCTACATACATACATAACATCACGCCTGTATTCCCCGAAGGGGTAGGCAAAGGTGAACATATGGTACACCCACATTTCGCCAGTTATGTTTATAGGTCCCAATGTAATAGGGGGCGAGCCTATTGCCATCAACCGGGCACAAATCCAGACTCCCTGCTGCTACTAAGAATTATCTAATGAAAAAAACCCAGTAACACTTTGCACGACCTGGTATTCGAACCCAGGACCTCGTGCTCAGCAGTCGCGTTTAGCAACCACTAGACCAATGAGGCAGTCTATCTAATGACGATTCGGAAATGATAAAAGCTAAAATCGACTGCTTATCTCCTATTTAATAACTAAGGATCAACATCAATGTCTGTGAGCAAACAAAAAATATAAGATCATATTTCTATAACCAAAATCGTAATTCAAATTCCTTTCAAGCGATCAAAATGGAGAGATCCCAAATAAAACACTTATCGCAAGAGACAGCTGTGATCTAAAGAGCAAAGACTATCCAAATTTCTGTGAAGCTGATAAAAGGCTTCAGTTATAAGCCCTAATCATAAAGCCGGGAGATCAATGCGATAATTCTAACACGGGTATCAAACCCCTTGTTAAATATTTACGTTATACCTCAGGCTTACGCAGCTACCTTATAGAACCAATAAATATTGTATTCAAGTATCTTTCACCTCGAAGCTGTTTTCGAAAATAGAATCTCAGTTATCCGAATATCCGTAAATGATCGAAAATTCTCGGAAATTCGAAAATGAGGTTTTTCGGAATTGGATGATCGAATTTTGAATTGAATCTTCATGTGACGTTTAAATTGTTGTTTTAAAGCAATTAATGGTTTTCAGAAATTCAATGTTGTATTAACTAATTGGTACTTCACTTCATTTAATTTTAATAACTGCTTCATAATTTTGTTACGTACCACATTTTCAATATTTAGTTCGAAGAAAATATGAATATAACTACGCAATTGTAATTCATAATATTCATTCTGCGTACAATTAATACTTATTAAAACTGTTGTGGTGTGCCATACACTATAATTATTAAACATTACCTACTAAAATTAATGAAGTACTCGTGAATGTTGACTAAATACTATAATGAATTATAATTATTATACTACTAGTCTCGCCCGACGGTGTTACCCGCTAAATTTTTTCGGGGTAAAAAGTAGCCTATGTGTTAATCTAGGGTGTCAGCTACCTCCATATGAAATTCCACTAAAATCCACTGGGTAGTTTTTACGTGAAAGAGTAACAAGCATCCATCCATACTTACAAACTTTCGCGTTTATAATATAAGTAGGGATATTTTATAGATGATTTATTAATAGATTTTAGGAAATACAATTAGGGTTCAATTCAGATATAATAAATTATGATTATTATATCTGAAAAGTATTTCCTAAAGTCTATGAAATCATCTCTTTATTTATCGATCACAATACTGAAGATAATATTATTGAAGGAGACGAATATGTCCAGCAGAAGACTCAAATAGGCTGATAATGACGATGATATTGAAGGAACAAGTACAACAAATTGAATGGACATAATTCGATTAATAATTATAATCTACTCATAGCCATATTCACTGAATAATTAATACAAATAGTTGAACATTCAACTTACAGTAAACACCGCATTATAGTGAAAACTTCGTCCAATTAGGCACCGAATATCATTCTGACTGCTATAAAAACCCGAGAAATAGGCGATTAAAAGTTTTAACGATCAACGATTTAGCCGTCGAACACACATGGTCGTATCACAATCACTTTAACAGACAAACTACAAACTTACCTCATTAAAAACAAAAATAATTCCTAAAAAAATTTCGGAACATTTCGAACGGACAGATGTTTCGAACATTTTTACGTGTTAAATTGCGTCGCTCTCTAGTTTCAACGTCATTAGTTTAATATGACCAGAACCTAAATATTTTAATTAAAAATACACATCTCAAATCTATTTAAAAACAATTTTGTTATCACAGAAAATTCCTATTGACACTTAAAAGTAGCGACGGAAAAATATTAAAAAAATATTATTACACTGATCAACTTACATAATTGTTATCCGTATTTTTTTGCACACACACACAGTCACACACACACACAACACTGGCACTTTACAAAAATCGATGTTTGGTTTTTTTAGGCGCGCTTTGGGCGGGCGGCGTGCGTCAGTTGGGCGGGCGGGTACAGACTGCGGCGGAATCGCGGAGTGGCGCTAGAATCGCCCTTGGCTGATTTCCCGGGGTACGGCGACGAATTTATATTCAATAATAAATATGTTTCAACGCTGTTTCCGTTAAATACAATTTATAAATTAACAATACATGTTTGGTACAAATTCTACTGTTTGTCTATTTAACCGGTTTTGGAAAAACGTTAGGTTATTATAATTAGACTGAGAGCGCCATCTCTTGGGCATCAGTGGAACTAATCCACAACTTTAACGTATATTTTAAGCTTTTCGCTCTTGATAGTGTATTTTTGTTGAGTCCTTGAAGACATAATTATAAGTGTGTTAAATGCTCAAATCACGCGTCATTTTTATATTTTAATTCGACGTTAAACTCATGAATGACGCACCATCTGAGGTCTAAATGCAAATCTTATGTATAAAATAATCCAAGCATCTGTTAAACGGGAAAATAACAATATCACGACGGTTGTAATTGCTTTTGACCACTAGATGGCGCTACGTGTTTTTTGGAATTCAAATTCAACGCGAGTGACACAGCGGGGCACTCCTTGTATCTCATAATAAGTTTATATTAAAAATATCTCCTTATAAAGACGAACTAAACCAGCCCAAACACGATGGGGTTGCGTCATTACGTTACCTACTGTGTTCTTATGACCTTCGACACCATCATCAGACCAGCTTAAAAGCACCATAATATTGTATTGTCACTGAACCTATATAATTATGTCTGCGAATTTTAATTTCAATAGGATGTCAAGAAGTAGTGTTGACTGCCTCGTTGGTCTAGTGGTTGCTAAGCGCGACCGCTGAGCACGAGGTCCTGGGTTCGAATCCTGGGTCGGGCAAAGTGTTATTGCGTTTTTCCATTAGGTATTTCTCAGCAGCACGGAGTCTGGATTTGTGCTCAGTTGATAGCAATAGGCTCGCCCCCTATTACATTGGGAGCTAAAACATAACTGGCGAAATGTGGGTGTACTATATGTGCACCTCTGCCTACCCCTTCGGGGAATACAGGCGTGATGTTATGTTATGTTATGTCAAGAAGTAGTATACAAACATTGCAAGTTAAATAAAAGCTGGGAATAAAAACTTATTTACGCTTACTTTGTCATTTCCGACCACATTGCTAAATAGGTAGCTTTTGTTCAAAATGCTTCCTTGTAATCAAGGATAATAATTTCCTACTCGTATAATTAAATTCCAATTTAATGTTCCTTTCATCGTGATTCCATTCGCTAATCCCGACACCTTATTATTGTTTGTCGTAGATTTATGTTAAATACAGTAATTTCTATTCATTCGAGAATAAAAATAAGTGATTATTTTGCGAGGTTTCAGCGAATTATATTAATTTGATTGTTACAATCTTTTGTTATTGACTTTTCTCTGAAGTCCTTACTACTTATTTTAATTTTTGCTTATAACTTTCTTAATAATCACTATGACAACATTTAGATGCCTTTTAGAAAAAGCGGGATACGTGAACGTTTTATACTAAACGACCAATGTAAAAATGACTATACCCTTATTTTTACCCTGAAAAAATGTACGGGTAACACCGCGGGGCGCAACTAGTAGCCAATATTCCAACTTAATCAGATTAATTCTAAGACACCACTAACTAACATCTGAGTCATACTAGACACATTTAGCATAACAAAAACATGCTAAGTGCCTCGTTGGTCTAGTGGTTGCTTAGCGCGACTGCTGAGCACGAGGTCCTGGGTTCGAATCCCGGGTCGGGCAAAGTGTTACTAGGTTTTTCCATTAGGTAATTTTTAGTAGCAGCACGGAGTCTGGATTTGTGCCCGGTTGATGGCAATAGGCTCGCCCCCTATTACATTGGAACCTAAAAACATAACTGGCGAAATGTAGATGTACTGTATGTGCACCTCTGCCTACCCCATCGGGGAATACAGGCGTGATGTTATGTTTAGACACATTTAGAACTAAATAAACCCTATGTCATGGTTTATTTGTAGTCCTTATTTCATTGTTTACGAACAGTATGTGTTAGTCTGCATGAATGTTTTACTGCCGACCCATTCACGTCTCAGCTATAGATCAAGGCACTGACAGATAGGTACTCTGCAGACTCGCCAGGTCATTGCTCCCATGAAACAGGTTCCACTGAAAGATTTTCGTTCTGTTCAATTTCAACATTGTACAGTCTACAACAAAAATATCTAAACATTTAAAGAAATACGATTAATTGAAGAACAACTATAGATGACCAGATTGGCGCAGTGGCTAAGCGATTGGAAAGCTGCTCTAAGGGTTGCGGGTTTGATTCCCGCACGGGACAAAAATTGTGCGATCCGCAAATGGTTATCCCGAGTCTGGTGTGGGTGTAATTATTATACGTAACTATTATGTTGGGTATTTGATGTTTGTGGAACGCATCAACGATACAGGAAAAAATCTTAGTGTGTGGCAAAATTTTTTTTTGTTACATGGTATAACTTAAATATTCTCAGATCATCATTAATTGGACTCTAATCAAATTTTAAACTATAACTTGAGTTAATTAATATTTATTCAATAACATAACCAACTTTACGCTTGCATTTCCCGAAGGAGTAGGCAGAGATGCAGATTTTATACACCCACATTTCGCCAGTTATGTTATAACCGGCAATTGGCTTGGCCTGTATTACATTGGATTTGTGGATTTCTGCTCTGTTGAACATCACGCCACTATTCCTCGAAGGAATAGGCAGAGGTGCACATTTATATTACACCCACATTTCGCCAGATATATTATAGGTCCCAATAGAATGGGGGGCGAGTTTATTGCCATCAACCAGGCACAAATCTAGACTACGTGCTGCTACTAAGAATTAACTTATGGAAAATCCAGTAACACTTTGCCTGACCTAGGATTTGAATCCAAGACGAGCTCAGTCGGGCTTAACGGCCACTAGACCAACCAGCCAGTCTTCCTATCAATTATTTGAGATTGAATTTCTTACCTTGTTGGGTTTCTTATGTTGCTGACTGTACATTTATGACAGGTATTAGGAATATAAAATGGAGTCTATGTGCAATGTTAATTGAAATGTGGATTTGTTTTATTTGAATTAAAATTATTTTGTTCACAACCTCTCCAATATGATAAACGCTATAATTATAATTTCTAGTAATTTAAGGGCTTAGTCCCGGTCAAACATCTAGGTACCTAGTTTTCATACAAATTAGAATATTTGAAAGAAAGTATACTAACTGCCTTGTCTAGTGGTCACTAAGCGCGGCTGTTGAGCATCAGGTTCCGGGTTCGAATTCCGGGTCAGGCAAAGTGTTACCGGGTTTTTCCATTATGTAATTCTCAGCAGCAACATACATTTGTGCACGATTGATGGCAACAGGCTCGCCCCCTATGACATTGAGACTAATAACATAAGTGAAGATATGTCGTGCACTATACACCTCAGCCTACTCCTTCGGAGAATACATGCGTGATGTTGAACTGGGCAGAAATCCAGATTTCGTGCTGCTACTGAGACTTATCATCAGCCGGAAGACGTCCAGTGTTGAATAACGGCCACCCCCATAAAGAGGGGGGGTGCCACAATCCACATGGTTGGCAAGCGGCAACGACACCCACGGTAGGAAAGGTGGTGGTCAATTCTAAGCCGGATAACACTTCGCCTGACCTAAAATTTTGAGCTAGGACCTCATTGTTAGTAACAAACAATGATGAAATAGTTTAATAACTCGTTATACGTTAAAATAGTGTAATATTTAACATAAATGTGCACAAAAAGCCTCCACTTATCGTTCGAACGTAAATCAGCTTATAATTAATACTAATGAACGATTTAATAATGAACTAATAATTTTGTTTAATAGTACTCATAAACAACGAAAATGAAACAATGGAATACAGTCGCGTTGTATAATTTGTATATAATATTATTATAGTCGTGTAGATAGAAATGCAATCTCTTATTTCACTATAATAACTTTCGTGAGTGTTTTCCATATTATCTACTATATATTCCGGTTATACTCACGGGTGTATTCGGGAATGCCCGTTCGGCTCGCGACTCTGCCGCGTAACCAGCTCATGAATAAGGGTTCCGGTGGAGTCCGAAACTAGTCGGGCATTCCTGAATACACCCGTGAGTATAACCGGAATATATAGTAGATAAAATGAAATCTCACATTGTCACCATTCATTTCTTCTTCAATCTTCCCTGCCCGTAAAAATCATCAAAATATTATGATGAGCACTAGGGCCTGTGGGTAGGGTCTAGGTACGGCTATTATAGCCGTGGTCTGTATTAAGATGAGTCACTGTTTACATATGTCTAAACCCTTCCGTGCTTCGAAAGGCATATTAAGCTGTTGGCTCTGCGCCTAATTTCTTTCTCCTGTCGGTCTATCTCTCCATTGGGCTATGAGAGTGAGGGAATAGAGAGTGCCCCTGTGTCTTCGAGCATACCTGTGCACTATAATATTATTATTTCCTGTGTAGTTGGCTAGTCTCAATTGAGATAGACTTAGAATAAGTATTGAATTTTCTGTGCCCTACAGGGTCCACGATTGTGTCCAATGTTTTCACCTACCACCTAATCATGTACATTGTGGTATGCAATAAATCATTGAGTATTGAGTTCAGGGTCAGGAGAACCTTTTTATTATGATCTTATCGTATGGTTAATGAACAACCAGAAGTCAGAGTTTAAGCCACCTATAGATCTCTTTATGAAAAGGCACAATATCACTAACCCCCGGATTGATACCGACAATTTCCCGTCAGAAATTCCTAATAAGAATCCTCCTGGCTGCGCGAGATTCTTAATTAATAATGAAGAATATCTGAAGAGATAAACGAAATCATAATTTACGTAGCTTTATGAAATGTTCATGCGCTATCAAATGTTACAATAAGCCCGGATATGACAAATGGCTGTCGAAATTTTGCTGGAGACTATTAATCTTTCTTCTAACATTTGTGGGATACACACTGACTTGTTGGTTGGTTAGCAGCTGTGAATTTCGTTGAATATTTACGTTTTATTTTTTGTTGTTCTTGAATGTGTTATGTTTATTCTTATAAGATCTTGTTTGTAATTAACAAATATAAGTTACAATTATTATTTTACATCGCGCGGTATATTTGCGAGACTCAAAATATTTTTATTTCATGTAAACCATGTTTCTATTATGCCAGTCGGTTTGAAGAATAACATTCCTATGATAAACACAGATTATTAACTGTCACTAGGTATTAGAAGAATGGAAAGTCTATCGGTGGTATCTAAGTATACATACATACATATTGTCCCGCCTATTTTCCAGAGGAGTAGGCAGAGATCACGGATTTGTATTTGCCATGATAAAAGTATATAAATGCCAAAGTCTCACATTATAAACGTCTGGGGAAAAAGGCCCAGAAAGCCGGAAAAAAGCTATATCAAAATGTTACAGAATCACAAGCCAAGTGTAAAGCCATGTTAGAGGCGGTTTATATTCTGACACCAGGTTGTTCATCAACCATACTCTAAGAAGATGAGGCACCAAAGAAGTCTACACATTGATCATCTTCCACGATCCTTTCCATCAATGTGTGAGCCAAAACGTTGTAAAAACAATCGTCACTCACCGACTTTAGCAAGTGTAATTAATGCGCTCAAAGTTCCGACGAGCTTGGCTATCAAATGAAACATTAAAACTTAATTTTAAGATATTATGAGAGAAAGATACTGGGTCGTGCGTGGTTCTTCTTCTTCTAATCGGCATCAGGCAATAGCCACATGGAATAGGTTAGCTTCCCTGCTCGCTCGTCTCCGTGGCAGTACTAACAGTATTTTGAGTGTTTTTGCAGATAGATGGGAGTCTCCAATGCTGCGACATTGGATGAAACTCCACTGTATATAGGTAATTAAACCGTTTTGTGTGTTTATGTATGTCTACTAACACTATTTTTTAAGACCATTGTTACTAACACTATGGGCGTTGCCCGAAATAAACGTTATTATTATTATACCATGGTGTAGAGATTGGTCAGTCAACGAGGATGGTAGCGAGGTTGACCGTCCAGGGTGCGCCGGACGTACTCAGCAGTCGTCTCTCGCGGAGCGTCTTTACTTGTACCTGTTTACGTGGTGTTCTAGAACCATATTCCATACACAAGGTTGCTGGTGAACTCTAATGATGTACTAATTAAACTAGAACTAATGAGATATTGCTTGAGGTGTTAGGTTGAAATCCCAGGTTGGCAAGTTAGACACGTGGTAGCTGTTTATTTTATACAATAACATGGTGATCATTTGTAATTTGGATTATGTTGGTACTCGTATCTCATCTCGTGGTTAACATTCTTAAGAATTGACGGAAACCTACTGAAGGAGAATACCTTTATTCACACCATTGGATTAGAAGCTTGAATATAATCATGTACGTCTGTATCTATTGCAAAAAGATTTTTATCCAAAAAATGTAGGTCGACCGATATTCCAGGAAACTATTTGAAGGCTATATACTTATTTTCGCTACCAAAAATACTTATCAGTTTCTTGGAAACTGTTAATAGATCCCGCAAGACAGACAACTAAATCTTACTTGAAGGGGTACTGCTACCAAGTAACTGGATTGTGGACATCAGATAGGCAGTCCTTATGTATAAAAATATTATTATTCGGCTCCAACCAATTTGGCTCGAGCCCACACTATGTAGTTTTTTTATCTAAATTCCGCTCTGCCAACTGAGTAACACGATGGCTCAGTTGCCAGAGCGGCGCCACAGTACGGCGAAAGTCGCGGGTTCGAGCCCGCTCGTGTCCATCATTATTCAAATTTAAATTTTTCAAATTTAGCATTGAAGTTTAGCATTGGCAACATGCAAAAATCACACCAAACGTCTTATATTTTTATTTAATTTTGATATATATGTACGTAGATACTGTTTTAGCGTTTGCGTAATTAATATCATGTCTACGAAACGCTTCTACTATTCAGGTAAACACATGAGTAGGTCCTTTCTTAAATGACGTTTCTAGATTCTAGGAATTTGAAGTTGCGTTAGAGATATGAAATATTTATTATATTAAAAATACCTAGACTTGATCAAAAATTCTCGAATCGCAAAAAAATATTTATCCTTGTGTTATTAGAGCTTGGCGCAGACAGTGTAGGCAGATACGTATGCGTAGGTGCACTTAATCACGTCTGTTTTTACTAAAAGGGTAGGCAGAAATATGCTGTTTCGAACCCAAATTGCTGATTAGTTGGAAACATCACTAAAATTGTTGTCCAGCCACTAACACGGAGCATTACAAGCCATTCCCACAAAGCACCATTATACTCAAAGCTCTGCCTTCCCCTAACAAAAGAACAGCAACAATAAAATATAGGTATCATGACGTGTATATTAAGGGGTTAATGGGGTGGGGTTCGCGTCACCCCTTCCCATGTTCATAGCTTGTCGACAAAATTTTCTGGAGTTGAATGAGTGCGCAAGAGGTTTGTGAATGATTGTGAAATTTTGTATGTGTGTTTTGAACAATAGAAATTGTGTGTGTGCTTATTATTTTCAGGCCTGTCTTCCTTTAACAATATAAGCAGACTTGTGACATTTGTCTCGTTGGTTGCTGAGTGTGACTGCTGATCGAGGTCCTGGGTTCGAATCTGAAGTCGACCAAAGTATTACTGGGTTTTTCCATTAGGTATCTAAATCTCAGTAACATGGAGTCTGGATTTGTGCCTGGTTGATGGCAATGGATACGCCCCCTAATACATTGGGAGTTTGGGACCTATAAGATAACTGACGAAATGTAGGTTCCACCTCTCTTTTTCCCTTCGGGGAATACAGACGTCATGATAATTATGTATTCCCACATTATACCTGTTTTTTTTTGGGAAAATCATCTTGGGCATCCGTCCTGGGGCGGACGTGACGAGGGGCAAGTGCCCCGGTTGTGGTGTTTTAGCCAGTGGAAGTCCACTGGCTAAAACCCCAGGCTGACCTCCTACAATTAACCTGTACAATAAGCATCATAAAGACATAAAATTTTCCATATAATAAAAAAGTACATCAAGTTGAACATCTAAATAATATTCAACCAAAAAGTTACATGATATAATGAATTGCCGACAATAAACGATAATCTCACGAAAACATGACACATTATTTTTGCTCAATTTACCCGGAGATGAGAGCGCGCATCCAAATTGGTAATTCTACGAAAATGGCGCATAAAATGGTGACAATAACACCTTGACTTGTTAGTCTAGTGGTTAATCAGCTCGACTGCTGAGACCGAGATCTTGGGTTCAATTATCGGGTTAGATTAGTGTTTTTAAGTTTTTTTTATTTTTTCCATTAGTTGATTCTCGGTATCATGGAGCCTAGATCCGTGACCGATTGATGGCAATAGGCACGCCCATTATTTAGGAGATTTGGACCGATAATTAATTGGGTCTGGCAAGTGTTTTTCCATTTGGGAATTCTCTGTATCAGCACGGAGTTTGGATTTGTTCCCGGTTGGTGGCAATAGTTTCGCCACCTATGACATTGAGAGCTATGTCATAAATAGCGAAATGCTAGACTCCGGAAATAACGTTATGATAGGTGCTGTTACTGAGAATCACCACATAGGAGATCCAGTAACACCTTGCTTGACTCAGGATTCCAGGACCTCATGCTCAGCAGTCGCGCTTAGCGCCCACTAGACTATTGAGGCCGTCGTTTAATATAATATTTTGGGACCAACTCGACAAGTCGCTAATGTGCAGGCAGCCTAACGCGTTCCAAGTTATCCTTTTTCCGCTCGCTTGCGCTTTAGCGATTCGTTTGATCCCTACTAATTAATTAGTTAGTCGTTGTATATCGGGTTTTAATTTTAATATTTAAGTATAATGATGACGCAGCGTTGGCAGGCCTCCCACCAGATGGACCGACGATATCGTCAGAATTGCGGACAACCGGTGGATGGAATTGGCAAGCTGTCGTTCATTGTCGCGTTCTAAGGGGAGGCCTTTGTTCAACAGTGGACGTCTTCCGGCTGATGATGAAATATAATGATGAAACTCAATTCTTCTTCTTTTTTTCTTCTTTATTTCGTGTATCACAGGCGTTTATGAAACGTTAAGATGCTAGTTGCACGCTTCCAAATATGTAATTCCTAAGAACCGGGAAGAAGCTCCAAAGGTTACTCTGTTAAATAAAATATTGTAAAGTAAGTTTACAAAGAGTGCGACAATAAAGTAAACTAAATGATGGATGAAATTTGTTATTAGCGGTTGTTGCTATTAGCGGAGTAGCTGTTTAGACTTTTTGGTTTGTTGCAAGTTTGATACCCGACGGTGACAAATTAATTTTTCTTCTGGGCTAATAGGAAGTATGATACTTAATTAAAGGATATGAAACATTATGTTTTCAATTAGACTGCTGCGCTAAGGGTTGCGGGTTTGAATCCCGTACGGGGCTAAAATTTGAGCGAACCGCAAATGTCTGACCCGAGTCTGGGTGTTTGTGATGTGAAATTTTATGTTTATGAAACGCACACACGACAAAGGAGAAAATCCTACTGTGGGGCGACGTTTAAAAAAAATACATTACATTTTATGTATTACAAAACTACATGGCCAAAGTTACACTTACTATACTGTACTTGAGCACATTAACCAAATAGTGTCCGTCAACCGCAATCCAGACGCCAAGCTCACACATCCAATTACTGGCCGTGAATCGAGGCACTTAACCGCAAGCGGATACCCTGAGAGGGCGTAATTGTAAGCTGGAATATCTATGCAAGGATATTCAAATACACGGCCCCAATCAATGGAGTACCTTCCTTGTTACCTAGTTCTCAGTTGTTCTTAATGTTACCTGTATAATTGCGAAAGAATAGCAATGTCTGTCTATCGTACGGACACAAGTCTGAAGAACTAATGTTGTCAAAATTCTTTGACACCAGATTGTTCATCGACCATGTAATAAGAAGAAGTACCTACCGATATTGAAATTGAATGAGGGTAAACCTCTAGGGTAGGTATTCTCACTGACTAACGATGACGGAGAACATCGTGAGGAAACCTGGATTTAATTATCTGAAATCGCCCACAGTGAGCTGGCGTGGTGATCAATGCTCAATCCTTCTCTATGCGAGAAGAGGCCTTTGCCCAGCAGTGGGATAGTTATAGGCTGTTATTATTGAACTGCCTATCCCTTAAGATAAAACAGTGTGAAGTTATTTGAATCTTATACAGGGTGAATGTCTCGTAATATCGCGTAGTATTTAAATTCCAGACAATAAAAGTCAAATACGTCAAGAATTAGCATTGCCATTCAACGTGGCAATGCCGCCAGCCTTTTGGGCACCCTACCAGTCGACAGCGATGAGGACGAATACTTTGATACATAATTTTTAGTTTAAATTTTTTATTTTTGTATATATTTATTTTTAAGAATTGTAAATAACCTTGTAAATAAAAAATTTAAATACGTTTTGTTTTTCCTAAAAACCCAACGAACTATGGAAATTGGAAAATGTAAAAAGACAATTCAATAAAAGTAAATTCGCAGGACTTTTAGCTTTCTTATCATTTCGCCTAAATACGTGCACTGTCGGGGTAATATGCAATTGACGCTTGTTTACTATTTACAACCTTATCCCAAGTCCTTACGGTTTCATAAACAACGATAAAATTTCCGAAACAGCAAGGCTTTGTGAACTTTCAGAGTCAAGCTGTACACAATTGTGTTTGCGGTTTATGTGTTCTTTATGTAGAGTGAATAAGAGTGATTTTTGATTGTGTTTCGTATGGTTCGGTTTGCTATCGGCAATTATCTGTAGTTTCTCAATAATGACGTCACAAGTTGCAATATAAGCATAGATACAGTGTTTAGTGTATGATTGACTGCGTTTTGTTTGTAGGCATCAACCAGCCAATTTTAAATAACAGATGCTCAAACTGTTGGTCTAATAGCTCTGAGCTAAGGTCCTGGGTTCAAATTCCAAGTCAGGCAAAGTGTTTGTGGTTTTCAATTAGTCAATCTCAGTAACAGCTCGGGGTCTGGATTTGTGCCCGGTTGGTGGAAATAGGCTCGTCCCCTTTTACATTGGGACTAACAACATTGGCGTAATGTCTGCATATCTCTGTATACCGCTTTGGGGAATACAGGATTGATGTAATGTTATAAATAGTCAAACATTTATATTAAGTGTTATAAGTGTAAGTTACGATGAGCTAGATCACGCATCTGCAAGGTTAAGCTGTTTATGTTGCGGTCAGTATTTAGATGGGTAACCAATTTATATACAACACGAATCGGTCACCCATCTTGTAACTTATTATTCTTCTGTTGCTTACCGTACCAAGTTTTATTTCACAAATGGAGTATGTTAACTAACTCCATGACAGTCCAATGTCCTAAGTGCCTTGTACTCTAAAAAGGTATTTTTATCTTTTAACATCAAAATTAAATCTTGTGGAATCTTTAGAAGACAATGCAAGAGCTAGTCACCGCTATCTTATACCTTTTTATGTAAAACGCTGTTCGCACCACGCGACTCACTGAGAAATTCTTTTCTTAGATTTTTATGCAAAATATTATATGAGATTTTGTCAGTTGCTTATCGTATCGGTTGAAATGATATACTTATAACTTATAGAGTTGTATTTACTATCTTCAAAAATTGTCAATGTTCATTCGTTTGTCAATTTTCCATTAATGGTCGTCTGGAAGAAATTGCTTTCAGCAGAGTAAATTATGCTATTTTTAAAGTTATTCTGTAATAGCTTTTGTCTACAGTTTCGCCCGTTTTAAGTAGCCTACGTCCTTTCTCGGGTCTTAAACTTTTGACATGCCAAATTTCATCAATATCCGTCCAGCGGTTTAGTCGTGAAGGCGTAACAGACAGAGTTACTTTCACATTTAAATATTAGTATGGATTATTTGTTTATTGATGTGCAATGAAGTATATAGAATATAGTTTTACTATTCTATTTTAATTTTCTGATATCCAAATGGTAACCAAAACCCCTATTACCTTAATTCCCGACCACATGCACGATCCTAACTTTTCATTCGACCCAACCCTAGCGGACGGCTATTTCCTACCAGGCCAACAGATTACATCTAGACCTTACCACAGGTCGCAGCACTCTTTTTGGATGTTAAGGAAATTAAAATTGTGAGCCCCTGTAATGGAAATCTGTTTTATGATCCTCTTTTTGAAAGTTTTGCGTCGTTTTATGAGATTTTCGCTTAAAATGTTTCAAGTTTTAACCTGCTGGAGATTTTTGTTTAATTTTTATTATATTGTCCGCGTTTTCTGGTAGGCAGAAGGTTACTGTTGATTATAATATTCGAACTGTTGCTAAGCGACATTTAGTTTATGACATTTGGTGCAAGCTGTCAATAAGCAAGTTTGCATTAGTAGCAAGCTGTCATTCATTGTGGCGTTCTAAGGGCCTTTGTTCAATAGTGGACGTCTTTCGGCTGATGATGGTGTAAGGGATTTTGACCCGCACAGAACTTAATATTATGCTTATAAGGTAGATTTTAAGCTTAAGCTTAAGCTTCTATGTATGAGAGTCCTGTTTTAGGAAGAGTCTGGTAGAAAAATCTTTCAAAACATAAAGATTTTAAAATGTTTGTGGATTGTTCTCATCCAGAAATGCAGTCTGCCAATCATCTCAAAAAGTTTTACTCACTTATACAATAAAGATCGAGTCTCTCTTACGTATTAACCGTTGCAAAAGGCTAGATTATTTCAAACCTTTCTATCAGAAATCTCTTTAAGTACAGACCTAACTCACTAACCTGGTAAACGATTCACAAGCGCTGAAACAGATACTGTACATTCTTTACCAACATTAACATTGCTCTCGACAAAAGAACTAACCAGTTTACCTACATACCATTTATATTAAACGGGAGATCTACAATTCTAGAATTCCAATCGAAAATCAATAGTAATGTAGCCCGGTCACCTACAGGAAATAAAGCTAGCATGGCTTTGCTGACCGGTTGATACTAGGGCGTCATAGAGAGATAGTGTGCACCTAGTTTTCGCAGAACGAATTTGATGCTTATCTTAGAGTGGAGTGGCTTCAGCAAAAACTTAAAGAGTAGTAAATGGGGGATTTTATTTTCAACTGAATTGCTTTCTATTGGTGCCTATTATATGTGAGGTGTTTAGTATACTACATGGTAGGGACAGTATAGTACCTTTACAGTTTTAGTTAGTTATGAGCCAGTTATTGCAATTTTGAATATTGGATGTAGAAAGGATGGATGAAAGAAGAACGACAAAACGAATATATGAGGCCTTATTAATGGAGTATTGGAAAGGGGAAGACCTAGGTAAACATACCTAGACCAAATAGGAGATGTTCTGCAAAAAGGGCAAGCGAGGAGTACCCTCAACCGAAGAGCGTGTATGAGGAATCTGATGCGTGTGAATGAAGCAAAAGAAGTACCTATGCCAAAATCGTAGCAAATGGAAATTCGTGGTCTCTGCCGACCCCTCAGGGTAACAGGCGTGACTTTATGTATATATTGCAATTTTTTGTTACTAGTTTTTCAGTACCAGTAAATCGTAGAGAGCTCGCCGCCAATAAGAAATTATCTCCATTGAAACTACATTTGGCAACTACAATTTTGGCTTATCTTTAGCGCGTGCTAATGGCTCTCATGACGTTAAATCTTTATGATTTTTAGTCCATAAAGAGACTAAAAATGTCTTTGGTAAAACATTGGTACAAAATAGTAAAGATCTGAAAAAATGGAATATGGAAGACATTGGGTCCTAGATTATAGGCTCCTATATAAATAATATTTTTTATCATCATTATATAGAGTTCCACCTAAAAGACTCGCGTTGAGTGGTGGCAATCAGATACAAGAGGAAGGACGGAAGAGAAGATCTTGCCTAGCAGTGGGCTGATAATAATAAACATCATGATACGCAGCCCAACTTCCCCATATCCCTCTCATTTTGCCAGTCTGAACCAGGTTCCACCTACTATTACCAAAATGTCATCTACCCGCAGAAAAAATCCTTCTAAAAATATATTATTAGAATCTTCGAATAGCAAAATTCAAGTTTCATAAATATAGTCTATACCGATGGTTATCAGTAAAGGAATATTTCCAATCAGAAAGGCATGTTTTCTTTTGTTTTCAAATAACCCATAATTGGCTGGAACTATTGACGTCTTACGCATAGACAATAGCTCTTTTATACTATTCTACCGATCTAGACCCAAAAACAATTCTTTCTAAGGTATTACGTGACCTTGGTGTCATATGAGGTCAGGTCAAGAGGTCATATAGTACCAATAAAGACGTTTTATTCGATCGTAGAAATGAAGGAGATTTGACATGACAGTGTCTCCTGAATATGCTCAAAACGTGCACACGTGTATATAACGTTAGAGACTTTTTGACCGTAAAGTCATTTAAAGTGTTCTACATAACATAACATAACATCACGCCTGTATTACCCGAAGGAGTAGGCAGAGGTACACATTAGTATACCCACATTTCGCCAGTTGTTTTTTCTATGTTCTTAGATATTAAATATTAACAATTATTAATGTAAGTGGAATATCGGGAAAGGGAAGGAACATACTTGGCCCAGAACGAAGATGTTCTACAAGAGTCATGTGAGCAGTACCATTAACCGACGAGCGTGTATGGGGAATGTGAAATCATTGTGGTTGTCTTCAGTAAATGATGATTTTGACTTGCAAAGTTTTTGCACAGTATAATTTCAGTTCTGTTTTATAATTCATAATATTAACTTTGACTATTAAAAGTAATGTTTAGTGCGTAGGCAGGCCATATCGCGCATAGGATTATTTTTATAATTGTTAGTATGAAATAAACCAAATTTATTATCTAAAAATAGCTTCTATTTTCAGTCTACCGCGACGTCTCGGGTTTTACATAATACAGTAAAATGTTATAGGTTTATTTATTCTAACATTATTTAAGATTACGTAGAAAAAACTATATTGCTAGGTATTTATTTTATTCTATTTATTAGGGAAATCCAACAATTACACACTATGCATGATTAACAACAATATAATAGGTCACTAGGAGTAATAATATAATTGCCTCTATAAAATCATATGATTAAAAATGGCGACGTATTAGTCCAGTGGCTAAGAGATGGAACTGCTTCATGATCGATTTTTGCACGGGACAACATTTTGTGCGATCCGCAGATGTTTGTCCCGAGTGTATGTATGTCTGTATGTGATATTTCATGTTGTAAAACGCATCTACGATACATGAAACAGTTCTAATATAGGGCGAAGTTTTTATTCAAACTGTCTGAAGAATTGTGCACGTTTTTGAACAGTGTGGCTAGAATGGAACATCCATTTTATATCTTAGCTCCTTGTAGCACATAATATGACACGCGACGCATCTGAAAGTATTACTTTATATGAAATATGTATGTCGCTCACGATCTCAGAGGTAGGCACAGTTTTAAGTGATGCCAATTTCTGAGATGGCGTTGAAAATGTTGTATACTATATAATATAGATATAAGCATGTATATGTCAGATGTACATATATGGAACTAGGGGTGCCCCGCGGCTTTTCGCGTATGAATCATGATTCGAAAGACACGTAGCTCCATCTAGCGGTCAAAAACAATTGTGGCTGATAAATTATGTCGTTCTTCGACTCGGGAACAGCCCCCTTACCATGAACCCTTAAAGCAGGACAGTTTACGTTGTGAAAGTAAGATGCCACTACGTGCAGTATTATGCGGCGTCGGCTTCCACAACGTAAACTGACCTATTGTAAAATACTTACGGTATTCTTTATTTCATTATACATTAAACTAAATGACCTACCTAAAGAAGATTCTCAATAAAAAATAAATTGTTTCGGGGATTATTCTAATTCTTGGAATAGTTTTAATACCACGATTACTTTTTTAATCATAGATAAAAGTCTGGCAGAAGCAATTACGGTGAGCCTTAAACCTCTCATTACTTTTATTTGCTAAGGTTTATTATTTTACGATTATTGATTTTGAAAAACCTACTATAGTTAAGACATAAGAAGATATTTATTTCTTAATTTAGCTGCGCCCCGCGGTGTTACCCGCAAAAAAGAATCTGGATAAAAAGTAGCCTATGTGTTAATCCAGGGTGTAAGCTACTTCTATATGAAATTTCATCAAAATCGGTAAAGCCGTTTGAGCGTGAAGAGGTAAACATACAAACACACTCACAAACTTTCGCTTTTATAATATTAGTGTGATAAACACAGGTTTGTGTTGAAAATAAATATAATCATAAACTTAGTAACTAAACAATATTTATAATTTTAATTTCAATACACATTACATAATATTATTATTTTTTAAGGCTGTTCGCTAACATTATCGCGGCCTCATGGCCTGCAAAACTAAGTACCTATCACACTTTTAAGATATAAATTATGTTACATTTACCTAAACTACATTAAAACTAATAAAATATACATCATATTATTTGTATTTATATGTTAATTCCTGTGTTGTAATTTAATTATATTATAATCAATTGACATTTTCAGATTGACTGCCTCGTTGGTCTAGTGGTTGCTAAGTGCGACTGCTGACCACGAGGTCCTGGGTTCGAATCCCGGGTCGGGTAAAGTGATACTGGGTTTTTCCATTAGGTAATTCTCAGTAGCAGCACGAAGTTTGGACTTGTGCCCGGTCGATGGCAATAGGCTCGCTCCCTATTACATAGGGACCTAAAACAACTGGCGAAATGGGGTGTAGGTACTATATTTACACCTCTGCCTACCCAGAAAAAGTTCAACCTTCGATTTAAGAAATCCAATCTAATTTTGTTTACTCCTAATTGCTAACGTGATCGGTTGAGAAATTAGTTTTGTTGAGTTAAATTAAACCTTATAAGGTCTCAAGTAGAAAATATTTGAGGGTTAATCCGCTGATCTGCGTTGTAACAAGTTCGAGAGTAATTGAAGTCGCTTATCTTTTAATTACTTAAATGATTTGTAGAGGTAATAGAACTTTCAAAATTACCAACGTAAATATTATCAAACATATATGAAAACACGAAAATTTCTGAAAATATCATACATGATATCACGCCTGTATTCCCCGAAGTGGTAGGCAGAGGTGCACATACAGTACACCCACATTTCGCCAGTTAAGTATGTTTGGTCCCAATGTAATAGGGGCGAGCCTATTGCCATCAACCGGGCACAAATCCAGATTCCGTGCTGCCACTGAGAATTACCTAATGGAAAAACCCAGTAACACTTTGCCCGGCCCAGGATTCGAACCACTAGACCAACGAGGCAGTTCATAAAATAAAATGGTTGTCATCACTTCTGTATATCACCAGTTATGTTATAGGTCACATGTAATAGGAGGCAACCTTGTTGCTATTAACTAGGCAAAAGATGAACCTATAATTAACTTTGCAAAAATCAATTTTCATCCTGGTAGGTCTAAAAAAGCCCAATGACATTATTTGAGCCGAGAATCGAACCTAGGATGTTGTCGCGCTGTGCGACTACCAGATCAACGAGGCAGTTAGAGTCGGGTAATATTCTAAGTTTGTTTTGTCATGACTGCCATTATGCGACCTGGAAAATGGGTAATGTGTAGAAATGCCTGTAAAAACAATAACTTATTACATTAAAAACAAAAGACTCCAGTGTATCATAAAAACAACCCTTAACCTAGAAACCAACCCTTTACAAAGCCTAGTAATATTTACTATACACGCCTTTTATTTCTCACGAGAGTATCCTGGAACGCCCGACTGGTTTCCAACTCGAACGGAGCCCTTATTCATGAGCTGGTTACGCGGCAGAGTCGTGGCTATAGTAAATTATATAGATAACACTCACAAAAGAGCCTAGTAACAAAAAAAAACAAAAAGATTTCCCCACCTAGACTTGGCACATCCACGAAATCAACATAAAATCTCCCAGAAACTTTGGACATTTATTGCCAAGTAAAACTAATATAAGCGACGCAATAAAATTCAATACACGCGTTAAAGGTCGGCGAAGAAAAAAATTCAAAAAGAAATACTGGTAAATCATGTGCGATATTAGTCATAAATCAACGATTATCCTTAGCCGTGGGTAAGGTGAGCTGGGCTGGGCCACGAAATCAGGGGAAAACCTTTTAAAAGTAGGGTATCCCAAAATTGATAGATCATTGTGCTGTTCTAAGGGGGAGGCCTTTGTTCGATAGTGGACGTTTACTATCTGATGGGAATCCTAAATTTTTACCCCCAACGAATAAAGAGGAAGTTTAACCTATGTGCTCTCTCATAATCTCCTAGATCCTGAGTCCTTCTCAGAAGTCCTGGGTTCCAATCCCGGGTAGGACAAAGTTTCACTGTGTTTTTTCCATTAGGTTATTTCAGTATGTTGATGGTGGTTGATGGCAATATTTTACCTAACTGGTGGCGAAAACGGGAGAGCTGGCCTAATGGATTACCCTGGAGGAGGCCTTCGTCCAGCAGTGGACTGCAATAGGCTGATGTAATGATGATGATGGCAATAGGCTCCTCGTTTTACATTGAGACTTCGGACCTATAAGTGGCGATTTGTACGTAGACTGTGATGTACACTTCTGTCTACCTTCGGGGAATACAGGCATGATGC
This sequence comes from Abrostola triplasia, assembly GCA_946251915.1. Classification (NCBI taxonomy): domain Eukaryota; kingdom Metazoa; phylum Arthropoda; class Insecta; order Lepidoptera; family Noctuidae; genus Abrostola; species Abrostola triplasia. Next base: position 1,302,455 of record OX276437.1, read on the forward strand.
TATGTTATGTTCACACCAATCCATCCGCCCTCTTCCTGCCCCCACACACACATTAACGTTTTGTATGTCGGACGCATACGAATCTCACAAAACAAGAGATAAGCCGTTGTGTGTGTGTCTTATACATCAGTAAAGAAAGTAGGTATGTATATTAGGTATAACCCTACATATATAAAGGTAAAGAGATGTAATAAATTCGATAACGAGCTGCGAAAGTTGCTTCTTTATGTTGATAGGTCGTTTTGCGTTTAGAGTGAAAGTATACTACGAGGGTCAAACTGAAAGTTCTTAGAAAATCAAAAACTGATTACATTAGCCAGTTATTCGTTTTATTATATCTTTTCAAAATATTGTCCATTCACGTCAATACACCGCTGCATGCGATGGAACCACTGGGAAAAGCACTTTGCCCACTCGTCTTTAGGGTTCTCTTCAATGGCATCGCGATACGCAGCCACCGCTTCTTCAGCATTCATAAACCGCTTTCCTTTAAGTTTTTCTTTAATTTTTGGAAATAAATAAAAATCACAAGGGGCGAGGTCGGGGCTATACGGCGGGTGACCCAGTAATTCAACGTTTGATGTCGCCAAATAGTCGATCGTTCGCTTAGCGGTGTGCGACGAGGCGTTGTCGTGGTGAAGGAGGATCCTACTGCGAGGTCGTTTCTCTCGAACTTTTTCCAAGACAAGTGGCAAACAATTGGTAGTGTACCATTCTGCAGAAACTGTTTTTTGATCCTCTAACACAATTGTTGCGAAATGACCTATCCTTCCAAAGAACGAGGCCACCATTTTTTTTCCCGCACTTCGATCTCTCTTCACTTTAGTTGGCAACCTCTCGAAAGGAAACACCCACTGAGCAGATTGTCTTTTGGTTTCAGGATCATAACAGTAAATCCAGCTTTCGTCACCTGTTAGTATGTCGAACACAGCATTTGAGTCACCTCCGTTAAATCTTTCAATCATTTTACGGCACCAATCCACACGATGGAGTTTTTGAGCCTCAGTCAAATTATGAGGTATCCACCGGGCGCAAAGCTTCCTGACTGCTAAATGTTCGTGGAGGATTTTGTGCACTTGACTCATACCGATGCCTAAGCTTGTCCGAATCTGCTGATAGGTCACTCTTTTGTCAGTCTCTATCATACGCCGCACAACACAGATGTTATCTTCAGTCGTCGCCGTAGAAGGCCGTCCTTCACGTAAATCATCAGTGAGATTAGTGCGACCACGTTTAAACTTATTAAACCAGTTGTAAACTGTCGCACGAGATGGGGCTTCATCGTGAAAGGCCAATCGTAGTCTATCATAACTTTCTTGTTGACTTAAATGACATCGAAAGTCATAAAAAATCATTGCACGAAAATTTTCTCGTGTTAAATTCATGTTGACGTGACACAGACAATTTTCAATTTGCCGCCAAATCGTAAAACAAATGACAAATTAATGAAATATATACTCAGTAATATTGGCAAAGAGTTCTATTTTCAAATTTTAGAATTATTTTTTTATTATATTGTTTATAAGTGGCCAGTTCTAAGAACTTTCAGTTTGACCCTCGTATTATCACATCACATCACACTAATATTATAAAGGCGAAAGTTTGTGAGTGTGTTTGTATGTATGTTACCTCTTCACGCTCAAACCGATTTGATGAAATTTCATATGGAGATATCTGATACTCTGGATTAACACATAGGCTACTTTTTATCCCGAAAAAATGTAGCGGGTAATACCGCGGGGCGCACGAACTCTTAGTCAAATTATACCCAAACACAGAACAAATGATTAAATGCTCATCGCACAAAGATTTGTCCTCGGTGGGAATTGAACCCACGACCTCCAGTTTCAGCAGTCAGGGTCACCACACTAGACCAACAAGCCAGTCGAACTGAAAGAAGTAATAACAAAATAAACCCACGAAGAGTTACTCAGGAAAACAGTGTCAATACTTACTAAACAAGTACACAACAAAACACTATCGTATAAAACCAGAAAAAAATAACAAGGAGTACCTATTAAGTAGTAAATGTGAATGGAACTGCTAAACAGAATGTTTGTATGACAAGCTTTCACCGTGTTAGGCCTGCTTCACAGTAGGCGTGCGCGTTTCTCCAGCGTGTGAAGACGCTACCAAGCTAATGTGACCACAATTTACTTAATAGTGATAGCCAGTAGTTTTAATTGCACCGTGGGTTTTTGGCCGAATTTGTTATTTTTTTCCCTTCTCCTATCACTATTAGTTTAATTAGTTGTCGCATAATGAAACTATGTAAATTTACAAATTTGTACCATTTTTCTTTTTTAAATGAGTAACCTCTGGAGTTTCTTGCCGGTTCTTCTCCATTGGAATGACATTTTGGAACCGTGCAACTAGCATCCTAACGTTTCATAAGCACCTGCAATAGGTATATGTGAAATAAAAATATTTTAAATTTGAAGCTTCCGCAAGGCTCGAATGCGGGTCCGCACGCGGCGTTCGCTTCGTTCACCCGCTCGAGCAACGTGGACGCCCAGTGTGTGATAGGCTTTTTACCATCATCCACAGTAAAAGGCATTCTTTTTACCATTAGGTACATAATACAAGTATATAAAGATATACCGCCTTTTTATACATACAATGGCTAATCTAATCCTGTCTTTGACATCAGTATCACAGTATTGGAATGTGTTGTAGTTTGCTGTACAGATAAGGGATTTTTGGGAATGACTGGATTATGTTTTGTTATTCTTTTATATTACAAAAGTATTAGTGTCATAAGTTACTTTTTCTTTATATCCTTTCAAAAATTGTTAAAAAACGTGTGGCAATTATTTATTTGGCGCGGTGGTTAAGCCTGCTAAGGTTACCGCATGGGATAAAAATTTGTATAATCCGCAAATTTTTACCCCGAGTCTGGGTGTTTGTGTATGTGAGATCTTTCATGTTTTTGAACGCTACGCCACAATACATGAGAAAATCCTAGAGTAGGGCGACGATTTATTTAAGAAAGAAAAAGTAGACCTAGACAATGCTGACGTAACAAGCTAATTCAATTGACTTTTTAGCTTTTAGTAAAGTTTAAAAAAAATGCTTAGTATGTCTCAATTTTACACCAACATTTTTTAAATGTTTTATTAAAATTATAACTCAATAGAGTAGAATTTTGATCCCTAGTTCCGAATCCTCGGTTTCATGCTCAACAGTCAAGCTTAGCGACCACTTTACCAACGAGGCAGTCATACATCTAGAATAAAATATATCACATGTAAGAAAAGTTTTCCCTGGACGATCGAAGTTGGCAGCCCAAAATTGGCACGCGGGCTGGCACTGCGCTCAATAAGCCGACCTATTCAAATGCAATCACTTGTCAAAATACACTTGCAATACATCGAGCATCGCCGTCCGCTTCAACTGCATTAGTTTATATGTAATTAACTTTAATTAAGTTTACCAAGTTGTTTGTTGCAGTACCATTTGCAGCGGGAATCAAGCAGTAATTATGTTTTGAATTGGTAGGTGTGGGTAAAGTCCTGAATTAGTCTTGAAGTGACATTCAGTAGAGAATTTATATGATGTTTCTGTGAATCATGCTTGTATACCTTAGGGGTCGGTAGATTATGTGATATTGCACACCCACATTTCCCTAGCGAGTTAGTCGCAATTAGTCCTAAAAAGGCGGCCCAGATAACGGTGGCATGAAGAGCTGCTGGAGAGACTGTTCCATTTTGGCACATGACTGAATAAAGTAGCAGAATAAAAGGGAGGCCTTTGCCCTGCAGTGAGAAAACACAAGCTGAAAAAAAGGTGAACCTACTTGTTCTGTCTGGCCCAGAAACAGATGATTAATTATAGTATAATGCACCGTCATCACGCCTGGATTGTCTGAAGCGATAAGTGCGTGATACACTTACATTTCAGTTATAAGGTTATGTTAAAGAGGCGAACCAATTACCACTCCATTTTTTTTTAAACTCAATAAAACCACTAGCTAATTGACCGACTCGGAAATCCAACCTAGGACATCACTGTAGCAGTCTAGGAGCTGGTACTTACCACCAACGACCAACACTAAACGAACATTTCCTACTCACAAAAAAATGTAGATTGCCTCCATCATGCAGTTCACACTTGGAGTAATGACCTGGTACTCCAAATGAATTGATGTTAAACACATCACACGGTAAACTGCCTAGCATTGCTTGTTGTAACATCAACAGAACCTAATCCAGAATTAATTAAATGTTAATTGATGTACTCGCGCCATCACTATTGTAATCCTTAGGGATGTACTCAGCTAGTACAGTCAGCTACAAGATGATAATAGTAAAATATTAATTTTCTAAAACAATTTTAATGTTCTTTATTTTATTCGCTTTATTTAATACTAGCTGCCCCCGCGGTGTTACCTGCTACATTTTTTCGAGATAAAAAGTACCCTTTGTTTTAATTCAGGGTGTCAGCTACCTCTATTTGAAATTTCATCAAAATCGGTCCAGCCGTTTGAGCGTAAAGATGTAACGAACATACAAACACACTCACCAACTTTCGCCTTTTTATTAGTGTGATGTCCAATTAGAATTACACAAAAGTAAAATATCGTTAATAAAAAATCTAGACCTGTACGTAGATTTAATTTTGTTTTCATTAATAACCTACAGAAATCAATATTAAGACAGACATTCGTCGATCTGGATATACATAGATCTATCTATTCGGGCTGAGGGGCGTTCTACCCTACGCTTGCCGATTCGTTTTTCGAAATAAACTACTATTTTAGGTTCTCTTTGTATTATTTCATATTTTAAGCAAAGACCAAATTAACAACAAACCAAAATAAAACCAAAACAGACATTTAAAAACAACCTACATTTAAAAAAAAAACATTATTTTTTTTAAACACAAAAATTGCGTTTGCCTTTTTCACAAGCTGGCTCTAACTGTACATCTAAGCATGCTATTGTCGTCACGTTTAACTTATGTATAACTATTATTGTTAAGCTTCAGACAAACGTGAAGCTAGGTTTAAATTGTCACGCTTGTATTTCCTTGTACATAAACAGAATATTTTAATGATAGCTGTCATGCGTCTTAGTACCGGGTATGTTGTTTGTGATTTGAAGGGGTGGTTTCATCATCATCACTAACTTTTAAGGGAATAAGGGAATTAAGGCAAACACAACTTTATTAATTTTTGGCTTGACGTTTTGACCGAGTTACACCGGGCGTGGTCACAAGTAGACAGTCAGCCTGCTTCTGACCACGGCCGGTGTCACAAGCAAACTGACTGTCTGCTTTTGACCAATCATCATCATCAGCGAGTGGCAGTCCACTGCTGGACATAGGACTTTCCCAAGGTTCGTATAGGAATTAATTAATGTTTTAACTATAATCACAATATTGATGTGTTGATAAGCTTGCTGGTTTTTTGGCTGTCTGTAATTATACTTCTTGAACTTAAGATTCAAGAATATTTCTGTATTTATATGTATTAGAGGGGTCTGCCCACCCCTTTGAGAATCAGCCATGACTTTAGGTACCTATGTATTGATATAAATATAAAATATTTTATTTATCTTAAAAGTAACATTTTCACTAGATATTACATGGCAATAAATCAAAACAATATACAATATAATATTATTTATTGCATATCATTATAATTATTATGCTGGGCAATTAAAAAACAGTACAATGGGCGGCTTTATCGCTAAAAGTGATATCAACTTAAATATACACTACATTTTTCATTAGCTCAGTTCCGGCTAGAAAGAAAGTACTATTACCTACAACATTGTGTTTTATTTAGCCTTTATGTCTACCACAGCCGATTCAACAGCTCGATAGTACGCTAGCAGGCTATTAAGCAAATTCGCAAGTGCTGAGACAATCCTCAAGAGGGTATGCCGTCGACATGCAGTTGTGGTGCAAACGGGGCCGGTATGCTTTCCATTATACTGTGATCTGTGAGTTCCGCCTTCTGATTTCACTTTAATACTTAGATCATGACAAGGCTCTTTGATTTTGCTATTATCTATCCATACTTCCATACTAATTTATGAATGTGAAAGTAATTCTTTCTGTTACGCCTTTACGACTAAACCGCTGGACGGATTTTGATGGAATTTGACATGTAGAAAGTTTAGGACTCGAGAAAGGACATAGGACACTTCATGCGGACGATCCCGTGGGCAAAAGCTAGTTATTAATAGATTTTATCCTTCAAATTTCACTTCCATAATTATATTTTTTATGAACTCAAGATTAGAAGTGGTCTGAATCCTAATACAGTAAAACTTGATTTTTAATATTAACTTTTTAATTTTTCAATTATATTTTTTTACAAATTTCGGCCAAGTTGTTTAGGCCAAGTCACTAAAATTAACACCACGAGCAAGTCATTTGAAAGCACGTCTTATTTCGGTAACGACCTGCGACATGAGTACTTAGTGTATCCACTCTACTAAGAGACAAATTGCTTCAAACAGTACATTGTTTTGACAGCTTCATTAGTCTATTGGAGATTGCCCTGAAAAATTGCTAAGGGGATAGCAAAATAAATATGAATTTAGTACTAGAAATTTTTTACCAACTTTCATATTTGGTTTTACAAATTGCTTTTTTGGATATTCCGCGACGTTTTTTTATTTTAAACGCAGATTGACGTTTTATTTTTTACTGACAAGCTTTATTGACCGTTTTTATAATGTTTTAAGCCAATGCTATTACATATAGTCGCTTTCAATATATGTTTGCAAAGGATTTCTCATATTTTTCAAATAATAAAAATATATATTTCATCACTCACAATATTTGAACATTATTTAGAGCCTCCATTAAGTATCTCTAAAATAGAAAAAAAGGGAAAAATAAAAGATACAAGTATTTGTTTAGTAGTAGTAGTCTTGTGGTCGCTTCAAATCCCGGGCCGAGCAAAGTGTTACTGAGATTTTCTATTCGATAGATCTCAGTAGCAGCACGGAGCCTAGATTTGTGCCAGGTACCGCTAAAATATGTGTGTACTATTTGTGCACCTCTTCAGAGTATATAGGGCATAGGCGTAGTGTTATTTTGTTCTTGATTTTTGTGTTTAAATGATTTACTATCGCATGAGTTCACCCTTTCTAGGTTCACATGCTTACCCTTAACCTATGGGGCCTTAACCCTTCATTCATAAAATTAAGGGCCGAATTTTCATTCGCCAGTTAATCTTATCAAAGAAATTAAACTGACGTTTGACAGATTCTCGATTCAAAATCTGTCGAAACGTCAAGCTTATCAGTTAAATGAAAGTTATCTGGCCATTTAAACCAGCTATTGAACGATAAAAAATTTTTTTTCTTTCGCCGTCTGAAACGTTAGTGCTCAACCTTGTTGGCGCAGTGGCTAAATAATTGGACTGGTGTGTTAGGGCTGGCGGTTTTGATTCCCGCACGGGACAAAGATTTGTGTGCTCCGCAGATGTTTGTCCCGAGGTCGGGTGTTTCATCCTTATCATCATCAGCCTATCTCCGTCCACTGCCGGATATAGATTTTCCTATGACATGACACTAGGCTCGATCTTCGGCCTTCCACCTTCTTCTTCTTTGGGCGGTTATGTATGTGATATTTCATATTTGTAAACACGACTACGATGCATTAGAAATTCCTAGAGTGAGGTGTTATATTAAAAGGTAATATCTACTTCCAAATGCCTTATACATTAAACCTTCTAATAATTTTCGAAGTGGTACTAATTTGTGTCACTAATCAGTAACATCAACTAAACAGGTTGGTACCAAAAAGTGTTAGTGCCAAAATAAACGTTTGCACCAAGTTTACGCAAGGCACATGTGGTTGTGTTGACACTTGGGCTAAATTTCCACCTTCAAGTACTATTGGTTTGTGAAGAAGGAGAAGTGATAATTAAGTGAGAATATAAGTGAAAAGATTTACAATACATATCTTGCATTTCTAAAATAAGAACGTACATGAAATGATGACTTATAAAGAAGGCTGACAGTCATCTGGTCTGATATCAAAATAGAGTACTCACACTATAATATATCTATAACTTACGTTCCATTATTTCTAAGATATAAAACAGGATAGCAAGTTGAAAGCTGCTGAGTGGCATTAGACCACCCCCTTTCCTCCCGTGAGTGTCGTGAGAGGCGACTTAGAGAACATCCACAAGATGGGCAGTAGCGTGTTCTGTAACTTCACCACCAATACTGCGATCCCTAAGCCGCTTGCCAAGCATGGGGATTATGGCAACCCCCCCTTACCTAAGAGGAAGGCTTTCGTTCAATAGTGGATGTCTTCCAGCAAAAGTTGTTTAGTCATTCTCTGAAGACTAAAGACAAAAAGAAGCATCGTAATACCAAAATGGACATGATCGTAAATTGCTTACAAGCAATCAGGTGTGGTAATCAATACTCATTCATTCTTTGTATTTGAAAAGGTCTTTGCACTGCGTGGAATAGAAAAGCGTGTCTGGCTATAAATAGTTTTTTTTAAACGTCTGCCTGACTTTACCTTTTTGGGAAAAATCTTTTTTTCGATTACAGTCAACAATTTTTATACCAACCAGTTTTTATATAGTGCACTAGTATGTATACAAATACTGATTGACTTGAATGAACAGGGATCAGGCGCAGTACCTATGGCTTGTGGCCTTCTGAAGGAACAGTGGATGTCTTGCAGTTGATGATGATGATAATGACCTATGGCTTAACGTGATAGGTCTACTACGCATGATGGTTCCACACCCCTTCATTCCTATTTTTGAGTACCAGTAAATCGTAAAAAGTTCGCCACCACTTCACCAATGAGAAAGTTTTGCTTATCTTAAGTAGTCTTCTCCTGAAAATTTCTGGCCAGTAAATCCAGTATATCATTTCACCATTTATGCCATAGGTACCAATAGTTGGGCAGAAATCCAGATTGCTACTGCGAAAATTACCTCTTAAAAATTCGATAAAACTTTGTCCAAGCCAAGAGTCGAATAGGGCGTAATGACCAACGAGCCATTGTGTATCATTCTAACCTAAACACAGATTTTTTATCAGTCACATTCAATTTTTCATAATACTCGTGATAGAAGCACCGATGACAATCCGTTCAGTCAACACGAACGGTACGCGCTCCTAGCACCATCTGGTACCCCGAAGACATGACCACATGTGTTGGGAGATTCTCTAAACTAATATACCGGTTCTGAGGTTTCTTGTAGCCTGGATCCTTCGTCATAACTTTTCGTGTCTTGAATGACTAAGCGTTTTCCTAGAATACCAGTAGTACCTCTTGGTGTTGCTCTTATATGATATACAAGTAATTTCTAGAAATACATATTTTTCTAGTTTGTTTGAGGTACAGTGCGTAGAATATATAGAAAGAGAAAAGGCAGATTATAATTTTCTTTTTTTTTTGTTTGTGCCTAAATAGCCTGAGATTGTTATTTAGGTGTCTATGTATTGTCAAACTTTTCTATTTAGTGCCTTAAGAGTTCATGGTAAGGGGTCTGATTAGTATTTAGTGATATTCCTGAACCCGGACTGCCTCGTTGGTCTAGTGGATGCTAAGCGTGACTGCTGAGCACGAGGTCCTAGGTTCGAATCCCGGGTCGGGCAATGTGTTACTTGGTTTTTCCATTAATTAATTCTCAGTAGCAGCAGGGAGTCTGGATTTGTGCTCGGTTGATGGCAATAGGCTCGCTCCCTATTACATTGGGATCGAAAAACATCACTGGCAAAATGTGGGTGTACTATATGTGCACTTCTGCCTACCCCTTCGGGGAATACAGGCATGATGTTATGTTATGTTGATATTCCTGAAAACTCCTTTAAAGATATTAAAATCTTCATTGATTTGACACAAACAATGAAAAAGCAGGTCTTAAACAAGTCTGAGGACTTAAATAAACTTGGGATTTGTGGAGAAACGTTTTTACCGCGGACTTGAAAACAGGCTAACTAAAAACTTAAACACTAAACCTTGTGACAGCGTATTGGTGATGCGTGCGCATAATAAAATTGTATGTACGTGAAGATGGCTGTTATCATTTGGACCCGGGCCCAACACGACAACACAGGTTTCGGTGCCAAACTTCGCAATCAAACAACGTCTTCACTTCTTGTTTCAGATTTTGAGATACCCAGTATGGTTACGCAGTTGGAATTGTGAGTTTGGGTGATGTTGTAATGTCATCATCATCATCAGCCGGACGACGTCCACTGTTGAACGAAGGCCTTCCCCTTAGGAACGCCAGTATGAACGATAACTTGCCATTTGTGGCGACGTACCTTTAATAATTAATTTCATCTATAATTGTCCCACTGTAGGACAAAGGCCTCCCTTTCCTTCCTCCATTCCTCTCAGATGTATGTAAGCTTCAATAGTCCATTTCTCCTCAAGGTCAAGCTACTAATATAAATAATAATGTTAGAAATAATATTCATATTTATTTTAGTTTATTTCGTCTTATCCTAACTAATATTAAAAATGCAAAATTAAGTTTGTTTATTTCCTTTTTATTCCTAAATCCCTTTTTTTTGCCCTACACAAGTAATATCTCAAAATTCAAATTCAAAATGTTTTTATTTCACATAAACCTATTACAGGCGCTTATGAAACGTTAGAATGCTAGTTGCACGGTTCCAAAATGTCATTCCAACCACCACTCCTGTATTCGCAATAGCTATACATACACGAACACTCAAACTCGGGACAAACATCCTCCGATCGCACGAATTTGTGACCCGTGCGGGAATAGGACCCACAACCCTTAGCACAGTAGTCGAATCGCTTAGCCACTGCGCCAATCATCGTTTATTTCAGGACTCACGAAAAACAACAAAACATAACATAACATCACGCCTGTATTTCCCGAAGGGGTAGGCAGAGGTGCACATATAATACACCCACATTTCGCCAGTTATGTTTTTAGGTCCCAGTGTAATAGGGGGCGAGCCTATTGCCATCAACCGGGCACAAATCCAGACTCTGTGCTGCCACTGAGAATTACCTAATGGAAAAACCCAGTAACACTTTTGCTAGACCTGGGATTCGAACCCAGGACCCCGTGCTTAGCAGTCGCGCTTTGCCACCACTAGACCAACGAGGCAGTCCCGTCACGAAACACAGCTGTTAAAAATATTGATATATTCATATTCTTTTCATCCAAAGAACGACCAACTTTACTGAGTCAAAGACCTAACATAAACAAATGACAAAGGAAAAACACATCCGTTCAACCTGTCATTGTTTTGGAAACTTAATAAAAAAGTTTGTGAATATACAAAAAAATATTCACATGGAGGCGGTAGGAAGGAGTTTGACTATATATCATCAAGTGGGTTAACACATAAAATATGTAGTTCCAGAGTTCATGGCCCCATTGTAGTTTGTGGTAGACTAGAGTTACTGTTTGTTTTGTTTATTAATTTTATGTTTTGATGGTTGGTTTTATGACTTTAGGCTGTTATGGTGTTTCGTTTGCAAGTAGCACTGTCTACAGACCGTATTAGGTTCAAATCTCCTAGAAAATGTATGTAAATGTACTACTAGCTTTTACCTGTTTAGTTTTAGTAGTTGAATCTAGAACCGTATAAGCAAGATGATCAATATGTTTTGATGAATCTTTATAGGTTTTCTTAATTGATTTTATCCAAAAAAAATACGTTGACATCAAGTTGAACTGTATTAGGATTCAGTTTCCAAATCACTTCTAGATCATAAAAAATATAATTATGGTATTGAAATCTAAAGGATAAAATCTATTTACTGCCTCGTTGGTCTAGTGGTTGCTAAGCGCGACTGCTGAGCACGAAGTCCTGGGTTCGAATCCCGGGTCGGGCAAAGTGTTACTGGGTTTTTCCATTAGGTAATTCTTGGTAGCAGCACGGAGGCTGGATTTGTGCCCGGTTGATGGCACTAGGCTCGCCCCCTATTACGTTGGGACCTAAAAACACAACTGGCGAAATGTGGGTGTACTATATGTGCACCTCTGCCTACCCCTTCGGGGAATACAGGCGTGATATTATGTTTTTGTTTAAAAATCTATTTAATAACTAGCTTTTGCCCGCGTTAGGAACCCTATATCCTTTCTCGGGTCTTAAACTTTCTACACGCCAATTTTCATCAAAATCCGTCTAGCGGCTTAGTCGTGAAGGCGTAACAGACAGACAGTTATTTTCTCATTTCTAATATTAGTATGGAAGTAGATACTATAGTCCCTTAGCCAAATGAGCAGCCAGTACATTAGATCTACTTGAATAGACACATCTTATGTAACAAACTACTAGTACAGCTATCATACTCAATATTGAGTAATATTCTGTTTCAGAGTAATTCACTAGTTCCCTAGTTTTCACACTGTATTAGTTTGCAATATACAAGCTAATTTAGAACCAACTGCTGTAGGATTGTGTTTGAATATCAGTAGTGGTTTGGAGATTAAGACACGTCGTTTATAGACTAGTTTTAAATCTAGGCAAGTGTCAAAGAAACTCTTCAATTATAGTTGTTGACTTTTTATGTTATTTTAAGACAGTAGGAACGAATATGGAATGCCGAATGGTATCCCGCCTAGAATTGACCACCCACTATCCTCCTGTGGGTGTCGTAAGAGGCGACTAAAGGAAAATTCTGAAGAGGGGCAGCAGCGTCTTCTATAACATCTGGTGATCACCAATACTGCGATCTGGAAGCCGCTTGCCAAGCGTGGGAATTATGGCGACCCCCTCCCTTGACCTAAAGGCCTTTGTTCAACAGTGGACATCTTCCGGCTGATGATGATGATAATGAGAAATAGTGCCTGGTGCAGCAGCCTTGTAATATTATATGGCTAAATATTTACTGTAGCCGTTTCGCTTTCACAACATAAACTGTCCTGCTTTAAAAGTTCATGGTAAGCGGCTGGACTACATAAAAACATCACGCCTGTATTTCCCAAAGGGGTATGCAGAGGTGCTTATATAGTACACCCATATTTCACCAGTTATAGGTCTGATTTAGATTCCGTGCAACATGGGAATTACCGAATGGAAAACTCAGTTATACTACCTGATCCGGGATTTGAACCCAGGATCTCATGCTCAGTAGTCGCGCTAATTGACTAATATCCAACGTGGCAATCTGGACTACATTTGCACTAATTATTTATGTGATCAATGCCCGTTCTTACAATCTCTTTGTTATAACGAGGCTTTTTGAAGATTCCAACTGTCTCTATACAATATAGTCAGTCCTCACAATTGGCTTAAAGAGCAAAATTAATTACTTACTTTATACATCAAAACCAACTGAAAATCAGAAAGCTCACCCAACTAGTTTCGGACCGGCTTTTAATTACAGTATTTTCCACAGGGAGCGCACGGGCGAGTGATTTATGACGCAATTTCCCTATTGTTATGAGAATAAAACATAATCTTACCACTTCGTTATACAAGTTTAGTATGTTAACAGCTTTATTGAAAACGTTGAGGCCTATTTTGGGAGTTTATGAAATATTGCGACGGCCAGCGCTGGCGAATTTAATTTTGTTTGACATTATGCAGTGGGTTTGAGGTGAGCGATCGTTGCGGGCGTTTAAGTTATATTTTGTCAACATATTTTTTTTTGGTTAATTATATTTTCTCGTCGAGTGGTATTCGGCCTAGAATTATTATTATTTATTTTCATCTTCGTATAACAATGACCACTGTACAATCTTTACTCCCGTGGGTGTCGTAGGAGGTAAATAAGGGAAATTCCAGAAGATGGGTAGCAGTGTCTTCCGTAACTTCAGCACCAATACAGCGACTCCTAAGTCGCTTGCCATGCGTGGGAATTATGGAGCCCGGAGGCCTTTGTTTTGGAAACAGTGGACGTCTTCTGGCTGATGATGGCGATATTTTCTTGCTATATTATTCTCGTAGACACAAGATAAGTGGCAAAAAGGTTGACGAATGGAACACAATAATAAAACAAAAAGGGATAGACATAATTATGCCATAATTATGCTATATAGTATATACATAACATCACGCCTGTATTCCCCGAAGGGGTAGGCAGAGGTGCACATATAGTACACCCACATTTCGTCAGTTATGCTTTTTTTGGTCCCAATGTAATAGGGGGCGAGCCTATTGCCATCAACCGGGCCCAAATCCAGACTCCGTTTTGTTACTAAGAATTACCTAATGGAAAAACCCAGTAACACTTTGCCCGACCCGGGATTCGAACCCAGGACCTCGAGCTTAGCAACAACTAGACCAACGAGGCAGTCGCTTGTAACTTTGCCATAATTCACAAAAAAGCTCAGGCAATTTCATACGCTTTTTGCACTCTTCCACACAGGAATTAAGTTGATATTAAACCGCTTAACGGATCCAACTCTCATACGGAGGCCACCCGCTTTAGTGCATTAGTTAAGTAAACTGTTTGCGGTTACCTCGCATGTGTGAAATGACACTAAAAGGTAAAAAAGAAATGCAACTGGCATGTTACGTCAGCATAGTCTAGGTTTACTATTTCTTTAAAAACAAAACGTCGCCATACACTCGGTACTACATACGTAGTACCCATAGATAGTTAACAAACTGTTTGAAACAACCGACCTTAAGACTGCTTATTGGACCGAACCACCTTCCTCACATAATGCATTCCCAGCATAAAGCTCTAAAGCTTCTTGAAGAGGCACCAGTTCTCAGTAACCATAACTAATGTATTGATAAGTTGACGGTGAACATCACTACATACAAACAAAGTCGCTTTCCGCTGTTTGGCTGTCCCTATGTATGTATATTTAAAACGCAACGGATTTTGATGCGGTTTATTTTAATAGATTGAGATTCAAGAGGAAGGTTTATGTATAAAACATGCATAATATAGTAGAGAAACAATTAAAATATTAAATAAATTTATTTATTTACAAGGTTATATACACTTATTTACACACGTTAAAAAATCAATATATATATTATATATAAAATAAATTAAATTATGTTTGTTTCTCCGCCATCTCCCGCAATTGACATTTGACAACTTGCGTGAGTACCAGGATTACAGAAATTAATCTTAATAAAATATTGCTCGCAATATTATTATTATTTTATTTTTTAAAGATTGGGTGCCAGGATATCAGAAGTCTAATGAAGTTTACACAAATGTAAATGACGCGGGTGAAACCGCGGGGCACAGCTAGTACACCATAATTAGAGGTACATCCTGAGGCACCAGTTCTCAGTAACGTGAACTAATGTTGCTAAGTTGATGGTGAATATGAATATACCTAATGTATTACGTATTATAAACCAAAGCGTATATAAACACTAGTTATAGTATAAACTGTGTGCTTGATGAATAGCAATGAATGCCTTACCTGGAACATATAATGAGTTGCGTTTGTATAGCCTGGTGAGAAGACGATATTAGATACGTAGGTATGTATGTATGTAGCAGAACTTAGCTTGACGACCTGATTAGCGCAGTGGCTAAGTGATTGAACTGCTAAGGGTTGCGGGTTCGATTCCCGCTCGGGACAATAATATAATTTGTCCAAACAAAAATCGAACCCGCTACCTTTAGCGTAGCCTGCAGTCCAATCGCTTAGCCACTGCTAATCAGGTAATCATTTTTTTTTAAATAAAAATGAAAAAAAAACATGCATTCTTGGATAAAATGTTTACATACAATTTGATTGGACCATTTTAAACACTCATTCATAGTTCAAAATGAACGAACAATATCGCGTAATTCATTCATTTACGCGCTGTGTGACATCTGCATCGTTTTATAAATCTAGTGTTAGTTTAGTTACGTTTTTTTTTTAGAAAAGCTTGATTTTTGTGGTCTACAGAATGGTGTCCAACTACTGGTCGAAGACCGGCCATTTCTTCATTAAACCTACATTTTTACGCAATTTTAGATGAAATTAACTAGGTACATAACATTATTATTTTTCAATGTTACATTTTTCAGTAGAATTTGTCTTCAAATTGGCAAATATAATTTGATTGTCAATTACTCAGAATAAGAAGAGTGAAAGATTTTTTGACATTTTAAGCGCTTAAAATATCACATAGTTAAGCATGTCGTTAAGTTAATAATAGTGTAATATTATGCATACACAGCATATTTCATAAACGAGACCATACTGTGAAACTTGTAATTCAATTTCCGAAATAACACAGCTGTTGCATACATTCTAGAGAAAAATGTTTACAACCACTGTATTTTAATATCTACTGGAGGATTGCTTTTCTCAGATTTCAAATTTTGAGTTATTTGCAAAAGGTTGGTGATCTCATCAACCGTATGGCATGTTGTTTACCTTCAAGAAATACCTACGCTAGACTTCAGCGCCCTTATTCATAAAAAAATTACAATTTAAACCATGGACTAAATGATACCCGTCGCTGTCATTTGCATGTCAAAGAATAGAGATGTCAATAGATTTAATACTGGGTTTAGTTAATGCCGGTATGATCTTCGTTTATAAATAAGAAGGCAGGAGTCAAACAAAGAAACAGAGTTTGGTTAGAGCTGCGCCACGGTACGCGCTCACGGGTTCAAGTCCCGCTCGTGTCCATTATTTATCAAATTTCCTTTATAAAAAAGTCAGTTTTAAGATACAAATGTCGTAAACATTTTTTTATACTTAAAAATAAAATAATTCTCTGAGTCCTTTTAAACCCTCGTTTTGTTCGTGTATTCATAATGTTAAAAGCAAAAGTAAAGGATATTATTTTATTGAATTTTTCACGTCACACCTGCACCAGAAAACATTAAACCTTAATATCGCAGAACAGATCAAAAATATTACTTCAAAATGGACTCCAAAGTCAAATTTAATAAAAAATTCAGTCAAATCTCCGTGTAAAATATTAAAATGCATATAACAGATGTGTCTGGAATTCTGACTGAAAAGTTTAAATTTGACACAGGTACCTACCTACTGCAATTTTCACTGATTTTATTTGAGTTAATTTAGTCTTTTATTGCCTGCGTATCTGATGCAAATCTTTTTCAGGATTCTAAATAATTGGAAACAGAAATTTCAAAATGTTTTTTTTTCTTTGTTGGCTTTCTGCGTAGTTTTCTCTTAATATTGGTTTCTAGTCAACATATGCATTAATATTTAGAAATATTCAGTAAATCAGTTTTTATACAGCACTTTGTCTAATCTAGCCTCTAGTGAAAAGCTTATATGGCTAGGTCATGCAATCCTATGTCCAAATCTTAGATTTTTATAATTTTCCTGGAAATAAATTCTTAGTGGAAAAAGTGCCAAAAGCTGCCTTGGTGAGCTTACTTTCTCTTCTCTCAAGTTTTCTTCTTATCGTATGGTTAATGAACAACCTGGCATCAAAGATTAAACCGCCTTTAGGCCTCTGACATAGCTTTGCACACCATTAAAAAATCCCACAGGTGTGTCGGTTTCCTTATAATGTTTTCCTTTACCGTTTTTAGCAACTAATAACTAATTTATAGCACGCACATGAATTTGAACAGAGGCTCTTGAAACGCTACAATGAACGACAACTTGCCATTAACATCCACCTTTGTTCAACAATAGACGTCTTTTGGCTGATGATCACAAAGACATTGGACGTGCAGGGGTTTGAAATAGCGATCTTTGACTTAGCAGTCCAATGGTTATACCACTCGGCTATCACTATTCCCTGCTATTCGGTCTTGTAAGTGATCGAGTATAATGTACCTATCTGCTGAAACAATAGTGGTACACCCACACACATACCCTTTGAAATCGTAACCTAATTAGAGAACATTCAAGTCTAGACAATAGGAGAATTCTCAAACGAAACCTAACAATTTTAAGACAGAACATTGCTGCTATTCTCACATTTAATAAGCTACAAAAGACGTGCTCATTTAGAAATATAGAGTCGAAAGGAACTTAGGAATAAGTTGTAGCGGCGGCACAATTACGAAGCACTCAGTGACTTATTTTCAGCGTTTCTTTCAAGTGCTGAAGTAATGAAATCATAGATCGTTCTGCTAAAGATGTTTGTAGAATAGATAAAGAATCGCAGCGGTTGTATTTTGATCTGATATAGAACCTCGTGGTATTTTAGATTTGAAATCTTCAAGACCCCCATGAAGACGTCCACTGTTGAACATAGGCCTCCTCCTTAAAGGGGGAGGGGTGGCGTAATCCCCACGCTTGGCAAGCGGCTTGGGGATTGCAGTTTTGGTGGTGAAGTTACAGAAGACGCTGCTGCCCATCTTCTGGATTTTTCCTTAGACGCCTCTTACGATACCCACGGGAAAGTGGCCATATTCTAGGCCAGATACCGCAAGAGTAGGAAAATTGGCTTTAGTTTAGCTAAATACTTTGTTTATGCTCTGTTATTAGCTGCAAATTTTCCCAATATAATAAAATAAAATCTAAAAATCTCAGTCACTCCACAAACAGAGTTTCGAATCAGATCGTTTCTCAAAGAAAGTGTGTAAGTCCTACAAAAGAGCTCAATTTTATGAGGTAGGTATTGTTTCTTGAAACGTTTTCTATATTAAGACTTAACCTGCCTTTTGTGACATGCCTAGAAGGCCGGATTGAGGGGCCGAATTACTTTTGATGTTTCATTGTAAATCTACTGAAGACAGAATGTATTAATTTATTTGACTGAACATAGTATCGTTTTAGATGTTTATAATTGTGTTGTTTCATATAATCTACCAATTCTGGTGTGCAAATATTTTAATTATATAGGAACTATAAGAGCCTCGTAGCTACGTGGCTACTGCGCAGAACAGTCGATCAGCAAGGTTAAGCCGTGCTCGCCGCGGTCAGTCTTGTAATGGGTGGCCGTTTTTACATATCGAGCCGCTCCGTGCTTCGGAAGGCACGTCCAGCGCCTGATCTATCTCCGGTCGTGTCGGTCTACCGCCCAATCGGACTATGAGAATGAGGGAATAGGGAGTGCACCTGTTTGCGATACTTGTGCACTATAATATCCTGCGGAGTTGGCTAGTCTCAGCTGAAATAGGCCGCTGTGACTAATATTGGGTCAGGAGAACATCATTATTATAGGAACTAAAACAAGATTGTTTAACAGTTTTAAAATGGAGCTGTCTTCTACACTGACTCAACAGTCTGAATAATACTTTTGTGTTCTTTTCTTTACAATCGTCGCCCTATATTAGATACTAGCTGCGCCCTGCGGTGTTACCCGCTACATTTTATTCGGGATAAACACATAGGCTACTTTTTCCATATGAAATTTCATCAAAATTGGTCAAAGAAAAGGTTGCACGATTTCGTTTCCCTAGCCTAGCCACTTTCGCTTTCGCTTCTAACCGATAAACCGTACTAACAATCCAGTATTTATCAGGTAGCAGTCTCTTAAGCAGAAAAAGCGAACGATTGGTACTAATCTCATTATCATTCGAATCACGACAGCCAGCACTCGACACTTTTCGCACTTGCCCGCAATAAGTACACTATTCAGTACATTTTAACAGCGACAATCGTTTCACCAAACATGTTTTTACATCCAATGACGACTTTGTTTGCTCAACTCTGATAAGTTTAACAGTTGAGCAGCAATGGTGATCGAAGAATTCTGGACAGTCGAATAGTAGGCTGGATAAAATCGATTTAGGTAAACAGATCACGTCGCGAGATCCGATGGTACGTACTTATGTTTGTATCAAGTCGGATGGGGGCGAGTTTATTAAAAATCTTCAGTTTGTTTATTGTAGCATTTAAGTTTTCTTGTACCCGTTTATGAAGTTAACTGTCTGCTGTTATTGCAGCTATTCTTCATTCTTCCTCTATTGTGTTGAGAAGAATTTTGTATTACATGGTAGCTGTATTAGGTGCTTTTACCGAGACTTGTGAAGAATAAATAGAAATATTTTTATACTGCGACCCCTATTACATTGGGAACTAAAAACATAACTGGCGAAATGTGGGTGTACTGTATGTGCACCTCTGCCTACCCCTTCAGGGAATACAGGCGTGATGTTATGTTATGTTTTTACTTCTAAAGCCACAAAAAAAACACCCGTAAACAATCAACTTTAGTTAACACCACTGAATATAAACCGACGATTTTTCTTATAAAAGGAGAAAAGCTACAACATGTACTAGCATGTAACAAGACAGCCACCTCTGCTTATACCAGCTTGATAAATAGCTTCGTGGTGCTCACTGAACAGGAGTTAGGAAATTAGCATTAATTTTAATAAAAATTTTGCAGCGCGGTGAGTTTCATTTTTACTGTAAGTGAAGGATTTTTCTTTTATCCAGTTGAAAGTGCTGAACTTTTAATGTGGCACTATGTGGAGATTTTTAAATGTCTTAGCTGTGAGTTATAATCGTTTTGTAATTATTTTTTTATACATTTTCATACCAATATTATAAATTTGATAGTAACTCTGTCTGTCTGTGGCGCCTGAAAACATCGAGAGGAAACCGGCACTCCTGAGATATTTTTCAACGGTGTGTAAAACCATGTCTGAACCCTACAGGCGGTTTAAGCTCTGACGCCAGGTTGTTCATCAACCATACGATAAAAAGAAGACGAAGATATATTAAGGACGAAGTGTCCTAGTTCTAAATAAAAGAATTTCCATTTCCTAAAATTTGAATATGAAAAATAATAAATTGAATTTTCATACGGAAATACTCACAAGCGTGCAATTTATCAAACTGAGAAGTTCTAACCTCATTCTGTTACATCGGAAACTTAGGAAATTGTAAAGAAATCTTATATTTGGTTGGTCTATTTTGTGATGGATGGGACGGGAGCATACTTCATCCTTGCAGAGCGTAACAAAATCATTGTATGCATTCAAACTTGGTTGTTATAAAAGTATATCGTCTGAGAAACTGCCTTGGTTTAGTGCTCGCAAAAGCGTCTCGCAAGTGCGACTGTTGAGCATGAGGTCTTGGATTCAAATCCCGAGTTGGGCAAAGAGTTATTGGGTTTTTCCATAATTTTTTTTTCGGTATAGATATGTCAGTATGCCTGGTTTTTGGCAATAGGCTAGCCCCCTATTACATGGGTCCTATAAACTGGCGAAATAAATACTACTATAAGTATAACTCTGCCTACTCCTTCGGGGAGTACCTACAGGCGTAATGTAATGTTATGTTAGAGCCATACGTAATAATATCATATTGAACCTACAAAATCGTTAGAAAAATAACCCGCAATTTTTTTATATCGTTCTCATATTTTTCGAGTACTTACCAACCATACGTGCATCCTTCCATATATTTTATCCTACACACTAAACAAACGCTCTGAGTGTATATTAACAAGTGTACAAGCAAATCCTCTTTGGAATAAACCTTAACGGCTTGTAAATGCAATATCGCAAAAATGCATTATGCTATGCCTCGGCTTGTAACTGGGAAACGTCTAGAACAGTGGTCGGCAACATTTTGAGAAGGAAGAGTCAAAAATTACAATTTACGAACGTTTTTAAAGCCACAACATTTTTTCTTGCCAACAATAAATAGTAGGTACTTGCTTAATTAAACATTTTTGCTAAATAAGTTAATATTAAAAATATATTTTTAACACAAGCTTTTAAATCAAAAGTACCATAATGTTGTATTGTCACCAAACCTATTTAAGTATGCAAATCATAGCAATCGGATGTCAAAAAGTGGTTCTAATTTACATTGCAAGATTTGACCAAAACAAACTCACATACAAACAAACATTGCAAGGTAAATATAAGCTTGTAAAAAAACCGAATCCTAGTTGATCGATTCAGAAAGATTTTTAAACGTTTTTTTTTTATAAAATGTTGGCGTGGAACTAAAGAGAAAAAAAAATCACATCAAAAGAGTTGCAGGTTGCCAACTCCTGGCATCTTGTCTGTATTGAGGTTTTAAAATTTACTCTTTGAGTGACGTTGTTAAGTAGATTTTGCTGTGGGATCCGTTAGATGGTTATGGCGTTAGTCGGCCATTTTATGGTGGAGAAAAAAATGTGGAAAGTCATTTCAGTTTTGTAGTTGTGGCATGGTTATACGAGGGTCAAACTGAAAGTTCTTAGAAAATCAAAAACTGATTACATTAGCCAGTTATTAGTTTTATTATATCTTTTCAAAATATTGTCCATTCACGTCAATACACCGCTGCATGCGATGGAACCACTGGGAAAAGCACTTTGCCCACTCGTCTTTAGGGTTCTCTTCAATGGCATCGCGATACGCAGCCACCGCTTCTTCAGCATTCATAAACCGCTTTCCTTTAAGTTTTTCTTTAATTTTTGGAAATAAATAAAAATCACAAGGGGCGAGGTCGGGGCTATACGGCGGGTGACCCAGTAATTCAACGTTTGATGTCGCCAAATAGTCGCTCGTTCGCTTAGCGGTGTGCGACGAGGCGTTGTCGTGGTGAAGGAGGATCCTACTGCGAGGTCGTTTCTCTCGAACTTTTTCCAAGACAAGTGGCAAACAATTGGTAGTGTACCATTCTGCAGAAACTGTTTTTTGATCCTCTAACACAATTGTTGCGAAATGACCTATCCTTCCAAAGAACGAGGCCACCATTTTTTTTCCCGCACTTCGATCTCTCTTCACTTTAGTTGGCAACCTCTCGAAAGGAAACACCCACTGAGCAGATTGTCTTTTGGTTTCAGGATCATAACAGTAAATCCAGCTTTCGTCACCTGTTAGTATGTCGAACACAGCATTTGAGTCACCTCCGTTAAATCTTTCAATCATTTTACGGCACCAATCCACACGATGGAGTTTTTGAGCCTCAGTCAAATTATGAGGTATCCACCGGGCGCAAAGCTTCCTGACTGCTAAATGTTCGTGGAGGATTTTGTGCACTTGACTCATACCGATGCCTAAGCTTGTCCGAATCTGCTGATAGGTCACTCTTTTGTCAGTCTCTATCATACGCCGCACAACACAGATGTTATCTTCAGTCGTCGCCGTAGAAGGCCGTCCCTTACGTAAATCATCAGTGAGATTAGTGCGACCACGTTTAAACTCATTAAACCAGTTGTAAACTGTCGCACGAGATGGGGCTTCATCGTGAAAGGCCAATCGTAGTCTATCATAACTTTCTTGTTGACTTAAATGACATCGAAAGTCATAAAAAATCATTGCACGAAAATTTTCTCGTGTTAAATTCATGTTGACGTGACACAGACAATTTTCAATTTGCCGCCAAATCGTAAAACAAATGACAAATTAATGAAATATATACTCAGTAATATTGGCAAAGAGTTCTATTTTCAAATTTTAGAATTATTTTTTTATTATATTGTTTATAAGTGGCCAGTTCTAAGAACTTTCAGTTTGACCCTCGTATAATATGTTGTCTAAAGTAAGTTTTAGGTTGCAGAATAGACGTATACGAAATAAAAAATAGTGTGAAGTGTTTCTAATTGAGTATTGGTAGCATGGTTTATTAATTATGTAAGCTAAGTTAGGTTTTAGGTTGCTTAATTGACTTTCAAGCAATAATTGGAACACCACCCGGCAGTAGGAATTTCTCGTATATCGTGGCCGCGTTTCACATACATGAAAAATATCAAATACACAAAATCTGCGGTTTGCACTAAAAAATTCCCGTGCGGGTATCGAACCCGCGATCCTCAGCGCAGCAGTCTAATCGCTTAGCCACTGCGCCAAACAAGTCCAGTTTTCAGTTAGGATTGTTTTTAGTAAGTTAACTTCAAATTCGATAAATAACAAAATATGATCCTATGAATAATTTTTCACTAATGGTAATTAAAAATTCAATCTGTTAAGCTTCCGATTAAAAGGAAGAATGTAAGCCGCTCCTCTAAAGTTAAGACTTGTAGATATTTTGCTTCGTTACATCGAGACAATATCAGTGTCTACCTATGTACAAACATAGCTAAGAGCATAAGGAGAGAACGTTATATTACCAAGGATAATAATTATTATTAGCCCGGAGTGTCCCACTGCTGGGCAAAGGCCTCCCCACTCTCTTTCCACATCTCCCTGTCACCAGCTGCCAACGACCAGTCTTCCATAAACAAGTCAAGTTCGGGTACCAAGGATAATATTTTTAAATCCTAGAACATGATTCTCGAAATTAAAAATTTAGCTCTCTAGTGTCCACAAGTGTCATCCTTCGCTATATAAAGTACAGCGATTTTTTTCTAATAATAATATGAATCCATGCAACCATAAAAATGTAAACAATTATTGAATGTACAAAACAAATTTAAATTTAGCGTTATCAACGCTCAAAACTGTCAAAACATACCATAAAAGTCAAGACAATGCTATCCCATTACAACCATCTGATAGACGCAAAATGCCAGCATAATAGTCGCATCCTCACCGATATGATCAACCATATTGCTAGTAATCTCGACAGTTGTAAGTGGTTGAACCCGTGTCACCGTGATGACCTCTCTGGGGAAGTCGGTGTTAGGTGGAACAGGCAAAACTTGTCAGGATTGATGGATTGATGCCGACGGCTTGGAGATCAAGTGGAGGGATCTTCTGATCAGCCTTTGTGTGATATCGTGTTGAATTAAATACAACTAGCTGCGCCCCGCGGTGTTACCCGCTACATTTTTTCGGGATAAAAAGTAGCCTATATGTTAATCCAGGGTATAAACTATCTACATACCAAATTTCAACCAAATCGGTCCAGCCGTTTATGCGTGAAAGAGTAACAAACATCCACACATCCATACATCCATACTCACAAACTTTCACATTTATAATATTATTAGTAGGAAGTAGGATTGTATGGCTATGTTTAAGACAAGAAACTAAGTAAACTAAACGCACTTTTGTAAATTGAGCTTCAAATATCCGTGTCAAAAATTCGAGGGGTTGGCGCTGCACGCTGAGATACAGGACCTGTCCTAGTTCGGCTGCAGAGGCTTCCACGTTGTATTGTTGTAATAATATTAATAAGATATTTGCAACATAATTTGATTACTTGGTGAAATAAATAAACTAAACTAAATAAAAACTAAACCAAACTAAAAAGTATTGTTTGGAAAACAGTTAGCGCATTAGCTGGGGCTAGTTAGTTTATTTAACACGTTTATTTTGTAAACCTCGCCCCACACTTGTAATTTCTCCTGTATCGTAGCTGCGTTTCATATACATACACAAACACCCAGGATTGGGTCAAAAATCTGCGTATCACACACATTTTTGTAACCCTCATTTTCGGAGCCCGTAACTCTGAGCGCAGCAGTCTAGTCGCTTAGTCACTGCGCCAATAAGGTCGCCAAAATAGACACAATAGTTAAACAATTGACGTGTATGTAACGCACTTGATAGTCAAAATGGACAGCTGCCTATGTATAAAAGGATGTATGTAGGTACCTATGGTTTGTGAATTAAGTGTGTAATTGTCGGATACATTATTTAAGAATAAACGTCACACAAAAGAATTATTTTACTTTAGCCAATTCAACTAGCTACTAAGTCCACCTCACACAAGACAGCGTCCAAATACACCCACACTTTATCGCTTCCAATATAGTCAAAGAACATTTATTTTCCTCCGTCTAATTAGTAGATATATACGTGGCACAATTCGCAGAGATGACAAAACTTCGAGAACGCCCACAATTGTACCTATCGTCCAAAAGCTAATCTTTGTAACGTCCTAAAACGTGCCAGTCTCTTTTCACCCGATTTCCTTGAATGTCCCCAGAAAAAGGGACTGTTTAAATTTACCCCCAAAAAAAGGAAACGTTTGAAAGAATTTCTTAATTAAAGTCATTTTTACGCTTGATGTTTTTCGCGTCTGACCCGAAATCCCTTTTAAGCCATTGAGTACAGTTGGGTTAAATACATTTTTGGTGGGACTGCTTTGTTTTAGTTTCGAAAATGATCATAGTTTTGGCATTTCGCAGCCTCGCGTTTTAGGTGATTACGTGTACTTAAAGAGAGGGTAGTTAGTCCTTAACTGGTGCCTATTTTAAATTAAATCGTTTATTGTAGGCACTGTTTTTTAGGCTTACAAAATTCAAATAAAAAAGTCATTAACAGCTTATTTAATGGCTGAATAGACTTATGGCAAGCTGTCGTTCATTGTGGCCTTGTAAGAGGGAGGCCTTTGTTCAGCAGTGGACGTCTTCCAGCCAACGATGACAGACTTACTTCTATTACATTCTCCGATCTTTAGATATACCTATAATATGCCATCGAACACCATTCCCAACACTTTAACATACCCCTAATAAATCCCTTAAACCTGCAGAAGTCTGCACAAAATCGAAGAATATTCCGACGTGAAGATTATAGATCGCTCACAATCCCATTGTTCATACTATCACGACCTGTCGATTTAATACCATACTAAACACGGGCGATATGTCTTGAACTGCAGAAAACCGCACCACTCCGAGACAAATAAGGTACGTGTCAGCATTCTTGAACGTGGATCCGTATTATGCTAAACGATGCAGCTATTTCTATTGCACAGGCTTAACTTGCGGCTTTGTAGAGGTTTAAATTTATTTACTGCTTGTTTTATTGCTTGCTATAAAATTATCGCCACAAACGTTTTTTTTTTTACTTTTTTTATGTAAGATGTCGCCCCACACTGGGAATTTCCTCTATGTCGGTGCGTTTCACAAACATGAATTATCACATACACAAACACCCAGACACGGGACACACATCTGCGGATGGAACAAATTTTTGTTCCGTGCGGCAATCGAACCCGCTACCCTTAGCGCAATAGTCCAATCACTTAGCCCCTGCGCCAATCCGGTCGTCATTTCTGAGGATAAAAATAGGTATTTGGAAAGTTCTGGAAATATGAAGGCTAGTTTTGCGGGAGTATTATTCTCTATCCCTATTTATTAGCTCCTCATCTTTTTGGAGTTGTATATATATTTTAAAAAAAGGTACGACAAAATTATTCTTGTAGTTTTGAAAAGGAAACCCTATTCCCTGCGTCATTGATCTTCTTTTACCTTCCTTCGTTTTTATTTTTCTTAGTCTAGAACCGCCATTGTTTCCGGTTTTCTTACTTCCAATTTGCCTGATACTTTGTCAGTTCAAAGTATTTCATTGTGAATTTTACCTTCAACATTATCCCTACGAGTCATTCCCGATTTTGCCCAACAACTACGAGAATATATCTAGAATACACGTATTTACATAATAGAGACTCTGATTGCAAATAGGATCGGCTTTGGAAAATTCTAGGAAATTGTCTTGTTCCATCAAAAGGCTGACTGCTGTGAATTTGAGGTACGGAATACACGCTTTTGTTTCGCCATGTTAATGTATATTTGGAGCGTTTTCTGTTAGTACAGCATGTGTATTATCGCCAAACATTTGCCACAAATTGTGCTGGTAAATTCATATAGATAACCTGTATGTTGAAACTTAAAATATATGTTTTTTGTAAAATATTATAATGATAATTATATTATGTGTAATTTATACCGAATCCGAATTCTTCTAATATTAGAAGAATTCCAAAAACGCACAAACACCGCAGGATTATAACCTTGTCCTTTAGGATATACGCTCACAGAGCCTTCAGCTGTTAAGCAAAGGGTATCTAATCAAAAACACAATTTGGTAAAAAAGTGGCCAAATCCAATTCTATGATCGCTTCCGGAATGTAACAT
Source organism: Abrostola triplasia (assembly GCA_946251915.1). Taxonomy (NCBI): domain Eukaryota; kingdom Metazoa; phylum Arthropoda; class Insecta; order Lepidoptera; family Noctuidae; genus Abrostola; species Abrostola triplasia. The sequence continues at coordinate 1,329,988 of OX276437.1, forward strand.
TAAGGTTAGCTTTTAACAAATTTGTTTTTTAATAGGTCTAATCTATTAAGTAAAAATTAAACTAAATGAACTTACTTAAAAGAAGTAGAATAAAACTAGTCTGCCCAGTGGCTTTTCCAAGAAGGATTTAATTCCTAGCTTCTACGAAACCGTACTAACATAGTAATAGGTTAGCAGAAACCAACATCACAACACAGTTTGCCATTGTGTGGCATCGAACGAGTCTGTATCAGCGTTTGAGGTCCAAGGATGCAAGCAAGCGCACTGTGTTGTATGTCCAATCTGTGCAAATGGACCCTTTGAGTACTTTACTGCGGTGCGATTCCCAGAACTGATCGATTTAAAATCAAAACAACAAAGTTGAATTCTAAAACGTGTTGTTATCAAAGTGGAATCGATTCGTCTTTTTGGTGACAAGGATTTTGTTTCTGCATATATGTATATTACTAGTTTTGTCCGCGATTTCGCCCGCGTTAAATAGCCTACGTCTTTTCTCGGGTCTAAAACTTTCTACATGGCAAATTTCATCAAAATCCGTCCAGTGGTTTAGTCATGAAGGCGTTACAGATGGACAGACAGAGTTACTTTCACATTTTTAATGTATGAAAGTATGGATTATTTATTTTATATTTGTCTTGTCTGTGAAATTTTGTCAAAGTGAATCAAGGGTTTCAGTTAAGTCGGTCAAATTGATTCGAGAAAAGGTTCGTAGTGTCCTGCTTTTTATTTTGGACTCGGTGGGAGCACTAGCTACAAATTTGAGGGACTTATCCCCAAATTAGACAGTTCCCAGTTAGATCTATACTTTTTACAACGTTAACCTTAAATAGACTGAAAATATGACATAGATGGTCGTTAATATACAACGTATATAATGATACTTAGTTCAGTCATGATCGTCCCACTGCTGGGCAAAGGCCTCCCCTTCCTTCCTCCACTCCTCTCAATTATAGCAGCAACAGTCCATTTCTCCTTAAAGGAGTCAAGCTCGTCCCGCCATCTTTTTCTGGGCCTGTCGCGACGCCTTTTGACTTTGCGTGGCATCCACTCTGTAGTGGTTTTGGCCCCATATCGTCATATGAGGTCAATTTAAAATATTTTACATCAAAGTTAAAGTAACCAATCATCATCAGCCTGTTGCAGTCCACTGCTGGACATAGGCCTCTCCCAAGGTAAGTAGTATAATAGTAGATTGGTAAGTCACCAATAACACAATCTGACTCTACCACAAACAAAATAATTTATTTCAACCACCTTATAATAACGAAGCAAAAATATCAACAAATTGAATTTGCAGCAAGACGGTTGTAACTATTAATTTGTCGCCTTTCAAAAGTTTATTCATACTCAATACTATTGAGTTGGCTCTTCGTCCATCTTTTAACTTGCAAAGACGAGGGGAAATTAAATTTTCACCTCGAAATAGGTTTCAATACATTTTGCCATGTAAACACGACTTTGCAAGTTGCTATTTCGAAGTAGTCTTAAACACATTTTTGATAAAAATAGAAACGACTTTCGTATTTCTTGACCTGGCGAGGCAAGTTTGGGAGATAGCTAGATGTGATAAAAGAGCGGTGTAAGTTAAAGGAATTAAGAATATATTTTTACTAGCTGCGCCCCGCGGTATTACTCGCTATATTTTATTGGGATAAAAGCCTATGTGTAAATCCAAGGTGCCAGCTACCTCGACACGAAATATTATTAAAATCGGGCCAGCCGTCTGATTGTGTCGAGGCAACAAACACACTCACTCACTTTCACCTATATGATATAATATTAGTGTGAAGTGTGATGTGATGTAATTAGAGACTAGAATTAACATGCTTGGCAATGGGGAAAATATCTTTGAATGAAAGACCATTGATTGGGACAGTTGAGTTTATATTTATCTACGTTTAGCTTCCTGAACCTAAAAGTGTCTGGTACTAAGGACCAAATATTTCCCGTACCAAAAGTCTATACACTCACATTTTAAGGATCCAGACCCGATTTCTAAGTTCCATTTGTGGTGGTGATATAGGGTTGGGGTACAAATAGAGAGCCTCCAAGAGTGACGAAACTTAAGTATGCCCGGTGTACCCTGGACCTCGTTAACATCCTTGTTGACTGACCTATCTGTAGCCCACAGCATGACCTGTTCCATGTGGCTATTGGCTCATGCCGATACGATGAAAAGGTCGAAGAGGATTCAAACCCGGAAATATGTGTGCCTAAAAAGATACACCCCAAATTTATCCTCCTTTTTTTTATCAACTCATTGTATCTGGATAGTACGTCGACAACAGACCCGCTTGAACAGTTTATTTCAATGAGAGCTCGTTCCTTGTAACTTGTGCACCAACTGGATTTATTAGGCTTTTGATAGCGACATAAAGTTTCCTATTCATACATAGACTCTCTGCTTGGAGTTTTGTCAAGTTATTGTGGTTCAACTGAGTTTTGTTCCAGTTTTCTTTTGTTTCCTGTGTTTGTGGTTAGTCGTCGTGTTATGTTTGGTGCCAAGATGGTAACGATGGATCCTTAGGAAGTTTCTGTATGTTTTGAATGATAACGTGTCGCATTGGGATTTGCCAGAGATGCAATTTCTGGATGCAACTTATTGATTATCGTATGTTTTTTTACAAGCTTTTATTTACCTTGCAATGTTTGTATGTACATATGTATGTATGTGACTATATTTAGGTCAAATCTTGCAATCTAAATCAAAACCTCATATTTTTACATAACATCATGCCTGTATTCCCTGAAGGGGTAAGCAGAGGTGCACATACAGTACGCCCACATTTCGCTAGTTATGTTTTTAGGTCCCAATGTAATAGGGGGCGAGCCTATTGCCATCAACCGGGCACAAAATCCAGACTCCGTGCTGCTACTGAGAATTACCTAATGGAAAAACCTAGTAACACTGCCCGACCCGGGATTCGAACCCAGAACCTCGTGCTCATCAGTCGCGCTTAGTAACCACTACACCAACGAGGCAGTCTCAGTAACTTGAAAATAATATGATAAATAAGTGCCTGAAAGTCTACCACAAAAGTAACCCTATACTTTGAGTATAATATTCTAAAGCCAGGTTCAAGCAGAATATAATTTTGGCGAAACTGCTTAAGTTACATACCGAGCGTAACACACAGTGAAAATATTTACAAAGAAGGTCAAACCAAGTAAAGTTTTTACTTAATGTGTGTGCTAATATCAGAAAGAATGTTTAAGCGATGTTCTCCTTACCGAGTTTCAAGCACGGCCTGTCTGATCAAAGACTGTTATATTGCACAAATATGCACGCTAACACAGGTGTACTCCCTATTCCCGCACTATCATAGCCCGATGGGATAGTAGACCGACACGACCTAGAGAGATCAGGCGCACCAACGGCTTAACGTGCTTAAGGCACGATATTGTGAAAACGGTCACCCATCACAAGATTGACCGCAGCGAGTGCAACTGCTACCACGCAGATCGACTGATCTGCGTGGTAGCCTCAACTTTGGGCCCCTCAAATAGGCGTAATATTAAAAAAATCTTAAATATTAATATTACATAGTTTGTATAAATAACAATACTAGATTAAATTTCAAAACACTTTACCGGCTTCAAAGATATTCAACCGCTGCGGGATTGATAAGACAATGTTCTCGTGTGGTCAAAATAACGACACAAATAACTTTTGACCTTAATCTGTTGTCTCTAGAATTTACTTTCCCTTGAAATTGGGAAGACATAAACGTTGACAATATACAACATTATATTTGCAGTTCCAAATTGAAATGCTGAACGAATTTGTGTTTTATTCGGTCAGAATAAAGTTTGGATTGGATTTTTGTTATTGCGATTGTTAGTTTGTCGAGGGGATAGTATCTAGTTACACTAATGGAAGAGTTGGGTTAGGTGTCAGAATACCAACATTTGATAGAAGTTATATTTCAGGAAACAAATTAATGGCGATAACCTTTCCTGACGATTTAGTAAGATTTGATTGGAGACTCCTATTGCTTAGTGTTAAATTACCCTTGTTATCGTTCCTGCAACTTTCTACAGATAAAATAAAGACTGCCTCGTTGGTCTAGAGTGCTAAACATGAGGCCCTGAGTTCGAATTCTAGTGTTATTGAGTTTTTGCACTAAGCCATTATCAGTAGCAGCGTGACGTCTGGATTTCTGCTCGGTTAATGACAATAGGCTCGACCCTATACATTGGGACCCATAATGTAATTCGCGAAATTTGGGTGGGAGTACTATATATGCCCCTCTGCCTACCCCTTCGAGGAATACAGAATATATACCATAGGGCTATACTAAGAAGCAATCCCCTCTGCACAGAAATGTATTAAAATGATGTCATCATAATCAAATACTTTAAGTACCTACAATTATCATCTCTGCTAACACATTTAACTAAAACAGGTGTGATGCGTAAATTATTTCGTTGCTAAGATATAGAGTAACAACCGCAATTTTCACGAACGTTCTCATGTATGATGTGTCGTACACCCAGTTTAGTCTAGGTTGTCATGACGCCAGTAAAAACATCTTGAGCCTACGTGACTAGATTTAGATCAACACTCGTATCGTTTTACTGTTTTTTTTATTCATGCCACTATTTATATTGATATTAACAGAGCTTGTAGGGTTTTATTGGTATTTGATACAGTAACATGTGTGATTTTGAAGTAAGGGGCAAGATGTGAAATTCGCTCCAAAACCACAGACATAAAATTGCCTTCGCCATTTAATTTATTATACCGATATTGTAAGTACCTATATTGATGGCTAAATCTGCCTGTAAAACTGTTTTTTCACGCAATAGAAGTATTCAAAGATGTTCCGCGTTACCATGATGTGCGTTTTGAATATTTAAACTTGATTTGACTTCCTCAACATCTCTACGAGAAAATCTCATGAATATTCATAGAATCACGTCTAACTACTCAAGCATACCGAAAGCAACAAATCCTTTTCGTTTAAAAACAAAAACACCTCGGTCCTTCAATTATTCCTCCCCGCCACATCAGCACACATAATTTATTACCTGTCACGTAGCGTAACCTCAACATGCTCAGTTTTAATAATTCACTGTCGGTTCGCAGTTACCTTTATAATGTTTGTTTGTTTAGTAACATGTATTTTATTGTTGTTTTTCAAATGTATTTCGAATGCCTTGTTTTCCGGCTGTGGGCCTGAACATTGTTTTTGTTAAACAAAGTCGTTGTTTCGTGTTTAATGTTTGGAAGATTATTTTTGTTTGTTATGTTCATGTTTATACATAAATGTGGAATTAGTATTAAAAATATTCCCTTAAATTTAGAAATAAATAGTTATAAGTACTTCTTAGAGAAGTAGGCAAAGAAGTATTATGCAAGTCATTTCTGATCGAGTCATTTAGGTTTGTCAAGACGGCACAAGTGAAGATTGTTAGTGATTAATATAACACTGACGCTATGGTCAAACTAAAACTATTAAGAGTATAATATATCCTCAGATTGTAAGCATACATACAGCATAACATCACGCCTATATGTATATCTCGAAGGGGTAATCAGTGGTGTACCTATAGTAGACCAACATTGCCGCAATAATGGTCCCAATGTAATAGAGGGAAAGAATATTGCCATCAACCGGGCACAAATCCAGACTTCGTGCTACTACTAAGATTTACCTAACGTAAAAACCCAATAACATATTGCCGACCTCGGGATTTGAAGCCACGAGCTCACGCCCAGCAGTCGCGCTTAGCGACCACTAGACCAACGACGCAGTCTGGCGACTTAACGTCTAAAGCTTTCTTACACGACTGCCCTTAAAAAAAGATCGTAATGTTTTTAAATATATATAGTTCATTATCATAGTTAAACTCCTAACCCCTAAGGAATAATCCTACTAATATTATAAATGTGAAAGTTTGTGAGTATGGATGTATGGATGTGTGGATGTTTGTTACTCTTTCACGCATAAACGGCTGGACCGATTTGGTTGAAATTTGGTATGTAGATAGTTTATACCCTGGATTAACATATAGGCTACTTTTTATCCCGAAAAAATGTCGCGGGTAACACCGCGGGGCGCAGCTAGTTAAAAATAAAGGAAAAACAGTCAAAATGAATTCAAATATAATAAAAAAGTTCTTACACAATGAAACTCCCCTGCGATTGTAACAGCCGAAGTCGAGTTTCAATTTAAAAAAACAGTGGATTGTCGAGTTACTTGAAAGTAACGCTTAATGTGGAAAATCACACTAATATTATAAAGGCGAAAGTTTGTTAGTGTGTTTGTTACCTCTTCACGCACAAACGGCTTGACCGATTTTAATGAAATTTCATACAGAGGTAGCTGACACCCTGGATTAACACATAGGCTACTTATCCCAAAAAAATGTAGCGGGTAACCGCAGGGCACAGCTAGTTATTTCATATTTTTGTAATACAGTCTAATCCTGGTTAATCTTCATGACGTCAGGACTTGACGACCTTGGCGCAGTAGCTAAGAAGATCGATTCCCGCACGGGACAAAAAGTTGTGTGATCAGATGTTTGTCCCGAGTCTGGGTGTTTGTGTATGTGATCTTCCATGTTTGTGAAACATACCTACGATACAGGAGAAATACGTAGTCTCGGGCGTTGTTATAAAAAACCTACAATATTGTATAACTTTCTTTGTTATCCTTTGAGTATGTTAAATACAACTCTATATAATTATGTTTCCCCATTTAAATAAATATCTCTTTCATGCAAAACTTGAAGTTGGTTTTATTAGAAGTGCTCAGTGCTTTAAACGCACTACATTTATGACACGACACTATACCGTTTATGTTCCTAAACAATTACGCTAAAATTGTACTGTTTCTTTTGATAGGGTTGGCACGTGAGCCAAAGAAGAATATTTTATAGGAATAAAATTAATTATTGAGTTTGTTTGGTTTAGGAGCTTTTGGACTAACGAGGTACACGCTGGAACGGTATTACGGTAGATTTGATACGAAGGGGGCATCCTTATGTTCGTGGCGGTTAAAATGTGGCTTTTATCATCATCTTACTAAATCTGGCGCCCAACGTGGGGCCTCGTCGAACAAGTTTTAAAATAACATTGGCTAACTTTGCATTAAGATGGCGAGATTTTTTCCTCTACATAATATGCTATAGCACTGCTATATCATCATCATCATCAGCCGGAAGACGTATAGTGTTGAACAAAGGCCTGACTATATATTTTAGTATAAATTATTGACTCTCGTATCGGAGGCCAAGATCCACTTTGGGTCACTGAGTCAATGCAGTAGGTAAGCACTCAATTGAAATGTTTCTTCTCCTTCATCGCCCAAGAGCAATACTAAAACAAAAGAATATTAAATTGTATCGTTTAATACTGTGACAGCCCTGAAACACAATTTCAGTATAAAGTACTACGAGCATTTAGCTTAGGACAAAATAATGCACTTTTGGGTCCCAACACTACCACTCCAATTAACTGGATAGAAAGACCATGTTGTTAATATCACGGATATACTCTATGGGAATAAGTAGAGCGAGGGCTTTAGTTTGCCTTCCTAGTCAATTAGGGTTCGGTTTTGGAGAAGTGGTATACATAACTCGTCTGTATTTCCCAAAGGATAAGGATGTAAATCGCTCACAAATTTTGCTGAACTGTATAAGTCCCATCTAAGGGTGCAACCCACTGTCGGCGGTACGTAGATAGGTAGATAGATTGGGTAGACGGAGTACGTAGGGTTTGGTACCTATCCTAAGTCTTTGGTCAGACATTCTTGAACCAACACAACCAGATAACCGGATCAAGCACAACCGGAGTAAACAATATGGAGGTATACTTTTTGACCCGACTTCAAAAAGGAGAAGGTTCTCAATTTCATCACAATCATAATTTACGTGGGTGCTTTCCATGATATTATTTGACGACCTGATTGGCGCAGTGGCTAAGCGATTAGGCTTGGGGTTGCGGGTTCAACTCTCGCATGGGACAATTATTTTTGTAATCCCCTTATGTTTGTCCAGAGTGTTAGTGTGTATGTGATATTTCATTATTGTGAAATAAAGCCTACTAACACAGGAGAAATTCCTAGAGTGAGGCCAAAAAAATTAAGTGAAAACAGGAGTCCAACGGTTGAACACAATAATATCAGCTAAAGTCTATGTCCATAACATTCGATACCTATTTGAAGCTACCATATAAATTGTGTTCCTCTATTACGTATGGAGCTGCCCCACAGCTTCCCTCGGGTATCGTTAAAGGAGATTAAGGAATTATATCAAGAAGATGCACAGCTTGCAAGGTGATTAAGACATCCCCTAAGATTGCTTCTGGCTATCCGTTTGAGTATGATTATGTACTGATATTGAAGTCGAAGTAAGATAGAAAGGTTTTACTATAATAACTTTCGTGAGTGTTATCCATATTATTTACTGTATATTCCGGATTCTCAAGTGTATTCGGGAATGCCCGACTAGTTTCGAACTCTCGTTCGGCTCACGACTCTGCCGCGTAACCAGCTCATGAATAAGGGCTCCGTTCGAGTTCGAAACCGGTATATATAGTAAATAATAAAGATAGAAAGGTTTCCGGGAAGTAGCTTTTAAGATGGGATTACCTATGGTTTATTGTTAAGCAAAAGATTATTCCACCACCACATTTTGACTTACATTGTTATAGATACCATTTTTGACATCAATGATTTCAGGATTTTTTAATTCTCATTTTATTTATTTTGCTAATTGGTAGATACATTTTCAACCCGATTGACATAGTCAAGGACTGCCGTGCTAGTTTGTTCTTTTGATTCCTACTCGGGTCAATATATGTTGTGTTTTTTATTTATTTAACTTAGGTACACCAACGACACGATTACAATTTAAAATTAGAACTAAGTAAACTATACAGTACAGTGTATGACACGTAAAAGTGAGCACATCATTCGTAGCAATCGATAATTATAACAGTTGCTTACTAATAAATAATTTAACAATACCAAATTCAATTCTAAGGGAGAGGCCTTTGTTCAGCAGTGAACGTCTTCCGGCTGATGATGATGATGATGATGAAATTCAATTTCATAGATAAGATAACATTTACAGATATCTCACATTTACAGACAATCCCAAAGATCTCTGATCTTTCAATTATAATCTGATCAGAGGTCAGCCACGCAACACACTTGAGAAATTTCTAGGCAGATTTAGATGACTCAAATGTGTTTAGTCATACAGTCATATAGATAAAAATAGTCACGCCTGTGCCCATAGTGGTCCAGAGGGACCAAGAATTTCCTTATGGTACGATCCTAGCACACCCATATCGTCTCACTCACTTAAAAGATAATTCAATTTGTAGTTTTCCTAAGACACATGGCCTGACATTTCGTTCCAACTTAGGCTTACACAAAGTTATTTGTTTAAAAGCTGTTAGCTCTGAATATTTACTGCCACCGCAAGGGGTCCTGACATTGCCTGTTCTGTGGCCCCCAAGGGGGTGTTACCGGAAAAATTGCGCCATTCTCGAGAGCGGCCATTTAATAATGACATACAAACGTAATGTAGAAGTGACAAATTTTCTCTTTGAAAACGAGTACGATTGATTTTGGTACAAATTATATGGACCTGGTGAATGGTAATTAATAGACTTGCGACCTCCCAAGGGATGTTTAACAAGCATAGGTCCAGGGGTTTTAGAAATGCGTCAATGCACCTTCTACCAATAACACACCTATGGTGACCATTTGCCTGGCTTAGGACGTATGAATCCTAATTCTAAAGGCCGAAAGCCTAGTGAAGATTTCCTCCAAAAATATCACTCAAATATTATACAGGCTAAGATTGTGAATGTGTTTGTAAGTTACTTCTTCACGCTCAAACGGCTTGTCCAGTTTTGATAAAATTTGATAGGAAGGTAGATGACACCTTGATTAACACATAGGCTATTTTTATCCCGATAAAATTTTGCGGGTAACACCGCTACATAATATATAATAGTAATAATGATCTATAGGTTTGTGAATGTGAAATTTTGTCTGCGTATCTAGGTATATAAGCAGTATATTATAGAGGGTATAATAAGTATGCCAATAGGTAGACTAAAGTTTATTGGGTAAGCTCTCAAATAGGTTATAGGATATACATAATTGTTTAATAGAACAACTCTGTCAACCACTGTAAGGATAACTGGCGTGATTCAACGAAATCATAAATCACAGGCTTATTTCAATCGTTTATTACCATCTATAAGCTACTTATGGTATGTTTACATAGACATAATACCCAAAACCGAAGCCATAAACCATTTTACTGCCAACCTTGAACAGGTAGTGGGGCGATCCGGTTGGAAGTCATTTAAGAATCACTTCATTACCAAACATTATGAGACTGTGGCTTCCTCAGCCACTTTTTACGAGATAAACCAGTTACGACCGACGCGCACTGAATACGTAATACAGGATTCTGGGGTTGTAGTCTATTGAGATCTTTAGATAGCGCTGATAGTGACTGTGGTATCCTTACTTCTTAGTACAAATTCATTGGAGAGATAATGGGATGTCCTGGATTTTTGGTTGAAGTTTTGGGTTCAAAATCGTATCAAACATAAAGCATAGACTAATAACAACAATTAAAGACACATGACCATTCATCAGTGGACGTCTTCCGGCTGATGATGATGATGATGAACCATTCATCATCACCATCAGCCGGAAGAGGACCAGTTTTGAACAAAGGCCTTCCCTTAGGTAAGCTTATTTAGTCCGGTCTACACACGTGGTACGGAAGATGCAGATCGGACTGAGGTTCGGCTTGTAGGCACGTCCAGCAGCCCAGGTTTGTTTTACGAAATAATTACTCGGTGTGCGAAGTCGAATCAGCTTGTTATGGATGTTAGAAAGAAAAATAATTATTTTTAAACACCACTAGATAATGTTTGGACTGGGATTGCAAAACTTGACTGTAATAACATGGACGACAAGACAGTGACTAGCAAGAAAAAAATGCGTTGGCTTTCGAGGAACACGGGTAAGATCGACATACTTCTAACCCTTTTAGCTCTCACTAATGATTCACTAAAGAGGCCGAAGGTTTTAGCAGCAAGAGTAGGGTTGATGACTTTTTGACAGCTGACGTGATTTGATTCCGTTATTATCTAAAGGTTGTTCTCATAAATTCAGTCTTATTTTAGTAGTGAAAGGTATTTTACATTGTGCCTTTGTAAATGTCTTAAACTGACATTTTGAAATGATCCCGGATATTATATTGTTACTTCGCTAATCATAGAACATGGTATTTATAGCTTTGGCTGATTGTCTTACTGAAAGGATTTGTGTGTTGGACTTCCTAGTGTGCGTGTGTGAATTTTTATTAATATTCTCCGAACTAAATTTCGGTCAAGGCGGCCTATCTCTACTGAGACTAGCGAACTATGCAGGAGATATTAAAGTGTTCAAGTATGCGCACAAACACAAGTGCACTCCCTATTCCCTCACTTTCATAATCCGATGGGACGGTAAGACACGACCGGAGAGAGATCAGGTGCAGTACCAACTGCTAACGTGCCCTTCGAAGTACGGATGTGTCTCGACATATGAAAACGGTCACCCATCACAAGGCTGACCGTGGTCAGCACGGCATAACCCCGTAGATCTACTGATGTATGCGGCAGCCACGTAGCTACAAGCCCTCAAAATTGTTTTATTAACGTTATTATACATAAAGTGACAGTTTCCTAAACACAAGTTAAATCTCATTTCTAGGTACCAGAGTTCCATCGTAAATTCTAATCATCCTGTTTGTTACGCTGTTTTTGTATTTTTTGTGCCAAATTAAGAAAATAAACTTTATTATGGTTGTAGACAATAAGGTTGTATTTGGTTTGGCGGGATTTTTGAAAAAATAGATTTAATTTGACGATTTATTTTGAACTGACCAACTGGACAATACTTTAAGTGGACTGTATGTCATTTTGACATCTTACTTAAAGGAGGTAGTAGCTTAAACATAACATAACATAAACATAACATAACATAAACATAACATAACATAAACATAACATAACATAAACATAACATAACATAAACATAACATAACATCACGCCTGTATTCCCCGAAGGGGTAGGCAGAGGTGCACATATAGTAACACTCACATTTCGCCAGTTATGCTTTTAGGTCCCAATGTAATAGGGGGCGAGCCTATTGCCATCAACCGGGCACAAATCCAGACTCCGTGCTGCCACTGAGAATTACCTAATGGAAAAACCCAGTAACACTTTTGCCCGACCTGGGATTCGAACCCAGGATAGTTGCTTAAACAGTTATTATATTACTATTTGTATCGCCTTGCACAGTGGAACACCTTCTCGTTATTATCGGGATATATATGTTTTGTATTATCAAGATAAGATACTCTCATGTTAAGTGATAATGTCGAGGTCTATGTAAACTGTTCTCAAAGTTACCAACATTAACATGAAGATAGCGTTGGGTGCTGACGTTAATTAGCTTAATTATTAGGATAAGGGGTGACCCGATTGGCTCTGTCACTTGACTGTACCCCTTGCTTGTAAACGATTATTAAACGTCTCTTAAGTAAAGCCTCTCATAGGGTATTTAACACCATGTCAAAAAATAATCGTGGTGGCCTATTGGTTAACATACCGGATTTATATGCACAGGGTTGCTGGTTCAAACCCGGCCAAGTATCAATGTGACTTTTTCAATGTTATACATATGTTCTTAAATATTCTAAAACACCACTGACTAACGGCGACGGAAAACATCGTGAGGAAACCTGGATTTAATTATCTGAAATCGCCAACCCGCAGTGAGCTAGCGTGGTGGTCAATCCTCAAACCTTCTCTATACGAGGAGAGACCTTTGCCCTACAGTGGGATAGTTATAGGCTGTTATTATATGAAAAAAATGCATGTTTATGATGGATTTCATAAAAAGTAAACGAGAAACGACGGTATTTGTTCATATAGGTACATGCAAATTCAATAATATAATTTAACTTTTTTTTGCCTTCCTATTCCTTCACTCTCATAGTCCGATGGGGAGGTAGACCGACACGACTGGAGAGAGATCAGGCGCAGTTCCAACGGCTTAACATGCCTTCTGAAGCACGACATACACAAATACATCCTCATATTAAAGAGGAACATGACATGCATGGGTAGAATAATATATTATTATGTATGTATTACCAGCTACTTCTCCAGCACACAATACACAGTCGCTTTACACAGTTAAATCGCCCAAGGACGCGTTCGTGTAACATAAACACGATACTATGTTACATTTCGTTTTGATACACACTGGTGTTTGGTTGAGCAAGCTTTATTAAAATAGGTACCTATAATTATTGTTTTTTAAATGTCACCTCACATTTTGAATTTTTCACAAACATGATATATCACAGACACAAACACTCACTCAGGACACACGTCCGCGGATGATTCAAATTTTCGTCCCGTGTAGGTATCGAACCCGCTACCTCTAGTCAGCAGTCCAAATGACCAATCACGTCACCTGCGCTATTCAGGTCGTCATAATATTTGATAATGACACTCTTGTCGCAACCTCTTGCTTTGGACAAATAGGTGTGGCCATTGACTTTATTTTAAATTTTCAAATTCATAATATATTTTGTCAAAATATTCTTAATAGCCCTATTCCATGAATAACAACTACATAAACTCCATTTCTTAATTATGTATTGTTCTTCGCATTTTTACTCCTTTATAGTTTGGTAAACCAGCTTCAAAAATATTGGTGTTGTATTTTTTTTTTTTTTTTTTTTAACAGTCTGTATTGTCCCACTGCAGGGCAAAGGCCTCCCTTTCCTTCTTCCACCTTATTCGGTCATGTGCTAAGGTGGACCAGTCTCTCCTGAACGTAAGCAGCTCGTCATGCCATGGTGTTGAATTGTCATATAAAATTCATAATATTAACTCATAGTATTTGATTATGAGACTCTTACTCTTGTCACACCTATTTGTCCAAAAAGGGTAGTCAGCGAATCACGCTTTGATTCCACCGGCCTCTTCTAATATCAGACGCAAGCTCTAGCCAGTAGACATAAAATTGCTGGCGGAACTACACACCAGTAAGTCCCACAAGTCAGATTATAAGCTCCAACGATAATAGCCTGCGTACTACACTAGATTGACTATAAATAGTTGTGTAGTACAAGTAAGATCTGAGCATGACCCGCGTAACACAGTTCCCAACATAGTACTTACTTTGTTTGCTGTATTGCAGCCAGTTGCGAGACGCATCTTTTAACTGGCATCACACTAGCACAACATATTACACTAATATTATAAAGTTTGTGAGTGTGTTTGTATGTTTGTTACCTCTTCACGCTCGAACGGCTGGACCGATTTTGATGAAATTTTAGATGGAGGTAGCTGACATTCTGGATTAACACATAGGTAGCGGGTAACACCGCGGGGCGCAGTTAGTATAATATAATATTGTTCTGTAACTGTCGTATTGGTGATCAAATATCTCTTATTACGTCTTCTGTCTTTGCTTAAGTCCCCCTAAATCATCAATGTTCAACAATTGATTACCTAAATTGTAATGTAGATGTCTATCATTACAGCTATCACTGTCATTTGCATGTCAAAGAATAGAATAGAATAGATGTCAATAGACTTAAAAGTTGTTTAACATACTTTATATAAAAAACTTTTTGCAAATGTTCTCACCAAGTTTCCAATTTGTTTAACCCCATCATGCGATAGTGTTAAAGTTAGGTTTAGCTGTAGTTTGTGGAAAAGCTTTTAATATGTTTGAAACGAGCGAAAGAGGCTGTTATATGGAAACCAGGAGTTTTGTCTATGTTTGGTTTCCTGCGGTGCCGGATTAAATTGGCTGGCTGCGAAATGGCTTCAGAGAAATGAAGTGCACTGCAAAGCATTATAAAATAATGTACTTTTAATAGTATTCGTAGACAGTTTTCTGACTAATATTATGAAGACTTTCACTGAGATAAGTTTTTTAATAAAACGTCGCGCCACGCTAGGATATCTCCCGTATGGTGCGGTTTACAAACATGACATATCACACAAACACCCAGACTCGGATCAAAAATCTGCGGATCATACAAATTTTTATTCCGTGCTGGAAGCCAACCAGCAACCCCTAGCGCAGCTGACCAGTCATAGCCACTGCGTTAATCGAGTCGTCAAGTTGAGTACAAGCTTTTTCTGCCATTATGTCATCAATTTTTTTACAATTGCCATATTATGTTTATTATGTTAGACTGCCTCGTTGGTCTAGTGGTTCTTAAGTGCGATTGCTAAGGATGAGGACCTGGGTTTGAATCCCGTGTCGGACAGTGTGATTAGGTTTTTTCATTAGTTAATGTTTACTAGCAGCATGGAGTCTGGATTTCTGCCTGGTTGAAGGCAATTGTCGCGCCCCCTTTTAAATTTCGACCTATAACATAACTGGCGAAATGTGGGTGTCTGTGCCCGAAGAAGTATACTGAGATATATAGCACCTTTGTGTTCTTCTTCGGGGAATACAGGCGTGATGTTATTAAATCAAGAAGCCTAATGGTTTGAAGATGTTCACCATGTTGTTGGGATTCAGTATAGGTCTTTCACCCTACAAAAACGGGCCAACAACCTATAGGTCATTTTCACGCTGACTGTAAACACAGTCTAGCGAAATTCATGCAGATATTCAAAGCATTTAGTGGTCCATTAATGCTAAATTAACTGAAAACATTTGTGTATCATACAAAGGGTCTAGAGTGCTTTTTAAGGTGCAACGACCTTGGGCTATTTCAGTTTTGAATTTACGCTCATAATGTGACTTTAAATGAGTTTCAATTGTTTTCCAGTTAAATTTTGGACGAGTAGATTTACTAGCTGCGCCCGGCGGTGTTACTCGCTACGGCATAATAAGTAGCCTATGTGTTAATCCAGGGTGTCAGCTACTTTCATATGAAATGTCATCAAAATCGGTCAAGGCGATTGAGCGCGAAGAGGTAGCAAACATACAAACTTTCGCCTATATAATATTAGTGTGATTAACGAGAGAAGCATTTGTATTTATAATCAAAATTCATTTAGTTCTGTAAACTTCTGAAAGATTTTTCCGTGTAAAGCCATGTCAGAAGCCCACAGGCGGTGTAAACTCTGACACCAGGTTGTTCATCAGCCATACGATAAGATACGCCTGCAGCAACTAACAATGTAAACTAGCCAAACAAAGCCAGGAAAAGGGAAGGCATATCATTCTGCTCCAACAAATGCACACATTCCCCAAACAGCAAATCAAAACGAGCCAGAACTTCCGCCACTGTTCACGAGCCATTGCCACGTTCATTCTAAATGATTCGTTATGATTTCTCACTTCCTCAAATCATTACCGATAATGATGCCTTCAAGTGACATTTTTGCCAACCAAATATCAACCACAGCAACTCACAATAAAGTTCAATTCAGCTTGAATTTTGTCCTCCCTGTAGGCGTTTCATTTGTATCTATTTGCAAACCACAATGGGGAACATTAATTCGAGGTTGTAATAGCCCTGTGTTGTGTTTAGTATTGCTGAGAAGGCCTAAATACCCGGGACTAGGTTTAGACACGACAGCGCTTAGTGGGGCAAGATTTATGACAATAATATTGTATGTATGTTTAGTATCCCGCCTGGTTTCAGTGCAGACCCAGATTTCACCGAAGGCTTGTAGTTTTTAAGCTTTCTATAATTATTATAGTACTACCAAAATTTTTAGGAGACGCATCTTTCTCAATTTTTTTCCGGTAACAAGACTTCCAATTAATATCCTGGGGTAGTCTTATAAACAATGTATTAACCAGTGGATGTTTAACTCACAGTATGAGCTATATTTATAAGTACGCATAATAGACCAAATAGGTACATCAAAACATTCTTCGTCCTGTGAGTTTTTGCCTACGAAGTTGCCTCTGAAGTTTTTATCGTTTTCCTTTAAATTAATGTATGGCCGTTTTCAATATTCTATATTATATAGATCGATTTGCCTACTAGAGATACCTATATATTTTACAAAAGCTTCATACAAAATGTAGCCAAATCTATCAAAAGATAGAATATTTAAAACGACCATAAGTGAGATTATTTTATAAATTTTCACGCAGCCTCTGGACAGACATCTGCAGACCGCACAATTCTTTTTCCCGTGCAAGAACCGAACCCGCGACCCTCAGAAGCTAATCGCTTAGCCACTGTGCCAATCAGTTCATCAGTATCCCTGGTGAATTTAATCTGCCATCTTCAAATCTTTTCCAAAGGACAGAATTATCTTTTCTAAAGGAAATCCTTTATCATCAGTTACTTCACAAACGGAACGATAAATAATTGCACTCAAATAGTAACTCCCAAAGTTGAACCGAAATTCCCGTAGCTCTCAGTTCAAAAGCTAGATATATTTATGTCTAACTAAACCGAGAATAAAGTCGTTAACTAAAGCGAAGTGCTTTAGTTATCAAGTATATTAAATTTATAGTCGGGATCTATTCTGGTTTAGAATTAAGTCGCGCTTACTTAGAAATGTTAGTAAAACTTAGGGTGGCCTGCACGAAAGACTGCTTGAATACGAAACTTTAATAAACCTAAATTATTTAGAAGCACTTTGTTTTGAATCTTGAATGATTAGAATTTATTTATGAACTGCTTGAGATAAACATAACGGTACACTTGTATTCCCTGAAGAGGTAGGCAAAGGTATATGGTATATACAATTTGCCAGTCATGTGATAGAGGCGAGCTACAAATCCGTACTGCTACCGAGGATCTGAATGGATGAACTTAATAACACATCGCGCGACCAAAGAATCAAACCCAGGACTCACACCCAACATTCGCGCTTTCATTATCATCATATCAGCCTATTGCAGTCCACAGCTGGACACAAGCTTTCCTCAGGGTACGGCATTAGGTACTCCCCGTTCGCTCTTGTCTGTAGTCCAGACGCCACTGTTCTCGATTCTCTGCCTTCATAAGACAAAACTCTAGCTTTCTTCTTCACCTGTTGAATGGTGCTTGGTTTTTCCTTTCTGTAACAGAGAATTTTCAGACTTCAATTTCAAAGGCACTAAGAAAAACACAAAATCTAGTGCTTATTTTAAGAACCCTGTTTGAATAACGACAGTTTAGAGCAAGACGTGATCAAATAGTAATTAAAACTTCAAATTCAACATTTATTTAAATTAGGCAGTTTACACGCACTTTTGAGTCAAGATTTAATTTAACTTTAACAAAACCTAGAAGCAGAAACTTCGAAAATTTAAGTTTGAGAATAACCTTAATCATTTTGACTGGAAAACAGCCGAGTCGGTTCAGTCTGTTACAAATATGTATGCAGCGTTTAGGCCGGTCAAATTGCTGGCTATAACTCAAGCGAACTGTGCGGTCGGCTGATATTGCCTAGTGTTGCTATCTTTTGGTTTTATGAATATTATTGGGAGTTTTCTCTTGGTAATAAACCTGATTTCATTTAAATGCCATTTATATTTCTTTTACAAGAAATAAATATTAAAGTATTCGTTTTAGCTGTTTGTTTTGTATGAATTATGTTACCAGTATCATTACTAAACTAGTATTAGTACAGAATCATATCATACTTTTGTATTATAATTATAATTCCGTTTAGTTCTTCTATTTTTTTTTCACTAAATATTTTTTTCTTAAAATGTTTCTGATAAAATATTTTGCATCTGTTAAATAAACAAACGAGTCGATCATAAAAGTAATATTATTTTATTCGTTTAACGACTCAAAATATTGAAGTTCTAATGGAGTAACTTACAACATAATATCATACTTAAAAGACTTGGCCTGTAAACAAGTGATTTTAAAACATTAAAAAGTAACAGTAGAATTATTGTTTCTCAACTAGCAACACTACGCTCATAATTCTTGGCTGTTTCGCATAATGCCCGAATTATCGCTAGATAAACGTGGTTTAGTGAATGCTGATGGTTGTGTACCTATTGTTTAATATACACGCGTATGTTTGTTTGTAAGGTCAGGCGTTAATTAGCTGTACTGAGTGGACAGAATCAAAATGGACCTTAATTATTAATTTGGGTATTGTTTTGTGACCTTCCAGCGTTTTCTAGTTAGGTTATTGTTGGGTATACTGTTGTTATAAGCTAAATCAACAGTTGTATTTCGAAGTAATGAGGATAAGATTTATAATTATTTTTATTTGAACAAATATTTATTTAGTTTTGGACAAATTACCTTCGTATTATACCTATAGTTTAGACATTTTTTGGCAATCAAAGTATCGTTTGCGTGATTCATAGCTGCAAAGCTATAACGCTGAATTGGTATTCATAGATTTCTTTAACTTGCAACGTAACATCCCGCCTGTATTCACCGAAGGTGTTGGCAGACGGCACACTTCATTGATATCACATAAAATGTTTGTTTTTTAAAAATAAAACCGACCCTACACATAAATTTCTCCTGTATCGTGGGTGCGTTGCACAAACAAGAAATATCACATACACAAACACCCAGACTCACAACAAACATCTGCGGATCACACAAATGTTTGTGCCGAGCGGGAATTGAACCCGCAACCCTTAGCGCAGCAGTCTAACTGCTTAGCCACTGCGCCAATCCGGTCTCCAAATGCTCAGCCTATTAAAACTACAATCGTGTTGAAAACCCAACACCAATATGGCATTGGTCAAACCATCTATCAATAATGAATTCAATACGGCTGATTTCGAGCCAAACGTTGTCAATTAATAAACTAACATCGGAATGTCAAATTATATTTCACTTTGAATTAACCTCGCCTAGGGCTGCCGATTAATCGATAAGTAAATTACCTGTTAGAGTTGTGGTTGTAGGTGCGACTGCTGAGCGTTAGATGTCGAATTCGATGGTCAGGTTGGTCGGTTTTGTACGTTAAGTACCTACGAGATTGCTGCGGGTTACGTTTTAATACTTGGTGCAAGTGTCATTTATCGTAAGGCAAGCTTTTTGCCAATTACCTACCCTAGGCCAATTCCTCAATATTTACCTTCTCACTAACAATATTTTGAAATACCGAAACATTTGAGTAATTTATAGGACACTGTTGTTGCAATGTCAAAATAGAATATCAAAAGTCGTTAACAGAAAATGCCAAAAGATTGCGAAAAATTGTGGTAAATAATGCGTAGATTAAAACCCCAACTATGAGAAAAAAATCCAATATTTTAAAAATCTCATCCCGATTTAATTAGGTCATTAACCTTTTTAGCGCCAGGTCTCTTATAGAAGACAAACGTTTCCGTGCAATGTAATAACAAACGATAATCGTATTAAATGTTACGATTGGATATTGTATTGTCTTGTAATAAAGACATAGCATGGAGGGCACGAAAACGTTTGTCTTCTATACAAGACGCGGCGCTAAAAAGGTTAAAATCTCCCTTAAACAGCGGTAAGAAGCACCTAGCAGCCCTAAGCGCTTATGTCCGGGCTATGTACCCGTGAAATATTACAGCAGTCTAGTCCGACCATGTTCTTCGTGCTCACAGTTAATTCCGAGATCGCCTTTGATGAACTACCATTATTTACCAAGGTTTACCGTGTTTGGTTGTAATTAAACGTGTTTCGCCGGATTGTGGGCAGACAGGGGACTCTGTAAAGACTATAATGATTCATTCTGGGTTATGTTTCCTATTGTTAAGCTTTGTTTGGAATTTTGATGGATTTCTGGCATTTACTTTTGTGGACTGCCTCATTGGTCTAGTGGTTGCTAAACGCGACTGCTAAGCACGAGGTCCTGGGCTCGAATCCCGGGCCGGGCAAAGTGTTACTGGGTTTTTCCATTACGTAATTGTCAGTGGAATCACGGAGTCTGTATTTGTGCCCGGTTGATGGCAATAGGCTCGCCCCCTATTACATTGGGACCTAAAAACATAACTGGCGATATGTGGGTGTACTATATGTGCACCTCTGCCTACCCATTCGGAGAATACAGGCGTGATGTTATGTTATGTTTATGTTTGGAATTTTGATGGATTTCTGGCATTTACTTTTGTGGACTTTGACGTTTCTGTTTTTTTTTGCTGTAGGACATAGACGGCGTGATAGCTGAAGTTTTTTTTTAAGGAAAGCTCAACGAAACTTTGGGCCTAATACTGAAATGAAGATACGAGACTAACCAGAATCTATAGTAGAAATAAAGAAAAATCCCTCGCATAAAAAAAAAATAATATACCATTTAAAGCGAGAGGCCAAACTGAACCACGTGAACTATGGCCTTGTGACATGAACACAAAATGGCGGACAGATAGACAGAAGAGGTCTTAAACTGTTTGATGTGTCCTAGTATTTCAAGATATCGTTAGTTATGACATGGGGCCTGACATTATCCAGTCTTTACGTTAATATTTTAACGATTCTAGTTTTAACTAGCTAGGTTCGCGGCTCTGCTCATCAAATATCAGAGTTTAAAATCCCTACTAGTATTATAAACACGAAAGTTTGTAAGTATGGATAGATATTTGTTACGCTTTCACGTAAAAACTACTGAATGGATTTTAATTAAATTTCGAAAAAATGTAGCGGGTAACACCGCGGGGTGCAGCTAGTATAATAAATAACATTACACCTCTATTTCCCGAAGGGTGTATGGTAGTACACACAAATTTTGGCCAGTTATGTTATAGGTCCTAATGTAATAGGGGACGAGCCTATTGCCATTAACCGGACATAAAAAATAACTGCGCAGCTGGTTGGATTCGATTCCCGAGACATAAATTTTGTGTCATCTTTAGATGATTGTCTAGGTGTTTGAGTATGTGATATTTCATGTTTGTAAAATGCACCCGATACAGGAGAAATTCCTAGTGTGCGGCGATGTTTTTTACATTAACAATTTTCAACTACCATTCTTGATTTTAGTTTTAACGTTGCCTCTTCTCTTCTGTTTATTATTTTCTGTCACGTGATCACGTCATAACTTGTTGTCTATGCCCTAAGTGCTTTTAAACCGGGCGGGTAATATTTTGATAAACTTTGGCACGTGTTTTTACTTTATCGTCACTTCTTTTAAACGTTTAGTAGTGTTAAGTTTTCAGGCGTTTTAGCTTCTTAAGTTTCGCCTGAATTGCGGGCAACCGGTGGATGCAATTGGAGAGTGTCGTTCATTATGGCGTTCTAAGGGGGAGGCCTTTGTTTAACAGTGGACTCGCACAAACTTTTGCCTCGTATGAGAATCGAACACACAATGCTTAGCGCAGCAGTCCCATCGCTTGGCCACTGCGCCAATTAGGTCGTCATCACCTAACTATTGTACTTAACTCTTGGTACATACCTACACAGTTCAACTTAACGGTTATCAGTTGAGCGCGGGAATAAAAAACCTCCTAAAATATCTTACTAACACCATAATAGATAACATCCATATAAACTCAATTTTGAATCGAGTATAACAAGATAAAATCGATTCTAAAGTTAACAATTTCGATTAACGAGAATCGATATTCGAGTCTTCCTATCCCTCGATATATCGATTAAATATCTCGTCATCCACGAACAATGACCCCTTTGTCCCGACTGCCTTTAGTTCATTGTGACGTGGGGAACAGCTTAAGATGGTATTATGGACAGGAATCTATTATATTGTAGGCTATTGCAAAACTGGGGAGAACATGATATAAATTAAGTATGTAAAAAAAAAAATGTAATTGTTGCATTATTCGCGATACTACCATTTAAAATTACTTCACACGGAGCTAAAAAATATACTCAAATGAACGACATTCAAAATGAGGTGTCAAGACAATTTTTATCTAAATTGATTAAAGAAACTTGAAAAATGATGGACACGAGCAGGACTCGAACCCGTGGCTTTCGCCGTACCGTGGCGGCGTGGCTTAGCATGGGCAATGTGCAAAAATCACACAAATAGTCATATAATATTGTTATTGTTAGATCAAAAACTAAACACAGCGAAAAATCTTAATAATATCAATTCGTATTGTTATTCGTATATATTACCCTCTTAGGGGTGCAAGCAACAAATAACACATATCTCTTGAAGAAATCCGTGGTCCATATTATCGATAACATACCAACAAAGTAATGTGTATCAATAAAATTAAGCTCCCATGAAATCGATTTGATTATAGTTGCAGCGCAGACAAGCTGCCTGAAATTTCATGTCAGAACAATGCATTATTACGCGTGGCTATTAGTGAAATTTATTAGCAATTAGTTGTTGGTTGATTAGTATTCGTCATTTTAGGGTTATTAGTAATGTGAATGGAGTCTGAAGAAGACAAAACATCACGCCTGTATTCCCGAAGGGGTAGGCAGACGGGCACATATAGTACACCCACATTTCGCCAGTTATGTTTTTAAGTCTCAATGTAATAGGGGACGAGCCTATTGCTAACAACCGGGCACAAATCCAGACAGCTGAACACGAGGTCCTGGGTTCGAATCCCAGGTCAGGCAAAGTGTTACTGGGTTTTTCCATTAGGTAATTTTCAGTAGCAGTACGGAGTCTGGATTTGTGCCCGGTTGATGGCTATAGGCTCGCCCCCTATTACATTGGGGCCTAAAAAACATAACTGGTGAAATGTGGGTGTACTAAATGTGCCCCTCTGCCTACCCCTTCGGGGAATACAGGCGTGATATTATATATGCAATTGCCGCGTTTACGAACTTACGTACGTAAAAAGTTTGTTAAAAGTCACTTCTCATTTTACGTAAAGAGTTTTTAAATAACAAAATGTATGAAATAAACAGAGTTAATGGTAATAGCGAGTTAGTTCTTTTATAGCGTCACATTGCGAACAAGTTGGTCGGAAATTCTAGGACTTTAGCGTCGGTTTTTTATGTAAAAACTAAGTAAAACACTCGCCGGGAGAGTCGGCAGATGCTGAAATATATTTAACGTGAACTGGTTTAAACTAGTTTTATCTAGACTTAAATTCGTTGTCGCCTGATTATTTTAATTATTGCTAAGCCTACTGCAAGTAACCGTTAAAGGTTCGGATCCCGTTCAGGCAGTTGATTAAAATGCATTTTGATATTGTCAATGTTATAATTGGGTAGTTGACAGTAATAACTAATAATTCTAAGACATCATCATCATCAGCCGGAAGACGTCCACTGATGAACAAAGGCCTCCTTAAGTAATGGCAGGGGTTGCCATAATCCCCACGCTTGGCAAGCGGCTTGGGGATCGCAGAATTGGTCAAGTTACAGAAGACGCTGCTGCCTATGTTCTAGATTTTCCCTCAGTCTCCTCTTACGACACCTACGGGAGGAAAGGGGGTGGTCAATTCTAGGCCGAATACCACTCGGCAAAGACATTACTTATTAATAA
The DNA here is from genome assembly GCA_946251915.1 of Abrostola triplasia. NCBI lineage: Eukaryota > Metazoa > Arthropoda > Insecta > Lepidoptera > Noctuidae > Abrostola > Abrostola triplasia. The sequence continues at coordinate 1,354,317 of OX276437.1, forward strand.
AAATGCTTTAAATTATCACTAAAACCCTATACATATCTGGTTAATTATACAATTTGTTTTCTATTTGCTTTGAAATCAACAAATAGTAAGTCAATTGAGCTTGCAAACTAGTGAGCGGGAGTTCTTATTGTCATACAACATCTATGAGTGTAAAGCGTTTTGATAGCTCATAAAAAGTATGTGTCAAGACTGCTGACTACCCAATTATGCTTGAGAAACATTGATTTTTAGCGACCTAAGGCTATTATTAATGTTCTTTCCAATAAAAGTATTAGGTAAATTGTATAATTTGTATATTAATAATAGTAGAGAGCTATGAAACAGAAAATGTACCCGATGTAATGTTTATTGGCAAAAACATGGTAACGTTAACAACAATTTAATATAATGTTATAATAACTAAGTGTGCATAATGTTCTATTATAATATTAATTTGTTCCCTAGTAAAAACATTATTTGATACTTGCTTTAACACTGCAAGCTATTCCAAAAAACTGTAACAAGAGTTCAAATCCAAACATTCTAGTTCAAAAATCTATCAAACCCGACGAACATTGCACAAGATGCATGTCAAAATTCCACACTGAAAACCGCCCTCAATACAAGATTAATCGCCTCAGTATATCCGTTTTATTTACGACTTCCCTCCCCATTTCCACACAGCGTAAATCTGAAACGATACCAGAGAGATGGGTTATAAAAAATACAACTTCTACCATCACCTGATGCGGTACTGGGGTTTCCAACTTATTTTGCCAGCACTGAAATTCAAAGAGCGTAAAATTGAAACTAACTGCAAATCGCGGATACGTACTACAGCGTCACGGAAGCAATTTTAAAACACTCTTACATATCAGCAATTTAGTCGTTCAAACTCCGTGAATACCAAAGTTTACAGTTTATGGTATTCCGCGTTCACACCGTAGCGTAGCAAGCGATTTTACGCTTCAGTAAGTATATTATTGTGCGTATTAGAGCCATTTTTCGAAATGCAGTCGAGTTTGTTAGAACACTTAGGAATCGAGAACCGCTGGACTGATTTTTATGGTTTTTTATTTTTTGGATTCGTCTCTATTCCGAATGGCAGATTAACTATTGAAATGTCGAAAAAATTCAAGAAAAAGAAATTAAGCAAGTAATTATTTTTTATATAAATTAGTGTGGTACCTACTCCGCTATCTTTCGCAATTGACAGCTGACGTCACGCTATTTTTGCATTTTAACTATTTCAATTATACACAAAAAATGTGGTGCCAAATGACCCGACTTAATTATTTTTATTATTAGCCAGTGTCCCACTGCTGGACACACGCCTCTCCACTCTCTTTCCACAGCTTGTTACCAGCTGCTAACGACCAGTCTTGCATAAACAAGTCGACTGCCGTACACGGTCCTGGATTCGAATCCCGGGTCGTGCAAAGTGTTACTGGATTTATCCATTGGATAATTCTCAGTAGCAGCACGGAGTCTGGATTTGTGCCCGGTTGATGGCAATAGGCTCGCCCCCTATTACATTGGGACCTAAAAACATAACTGGCGAAATGTGGGTGTACTGTATGTGCAACTCTGCCTACCCCTTCGGGGAATACAGGCGTGATGTTATGAATAAACTCTTCTGTGTAACAATTTCATTTAATGCTCTAACACACGAGTCGATTTAGACACTCAATCGGCTTACAATCGTTTGTGTTTACATTTCAACATAATAATCGTGTCTGCGGTATCTTTTATTATAGCCAACTTTATATCTTTTGCGATGAAAATACTAAAAAGATACAGATTTTTGGATCGTAAAAATATATTGGTGTAGGCTTAAATATTTATTTATTTTATTTATTTATTTATTTATATATTGGGCCTCCAACAAAGGACATACACAATCATTCTTAATTAAATACAAATAATTATTGGTAGGTGTACTCCTTCAATTATAGGAGACCACAGCATGCACACATTAATACCAAGTATCACACTGACTACAATACATAATATAAAAAGGAACAATGTTAAATTAAAATAATTTTAAATAAATTTGAATTTTGAATTAAATTTAAAGTATTAATAATATTAGTAATAATTTTAGTAATATTAGAGTACTAAATGGTAAAATATATTACTCGATAAATTATAATAAATCACTTAGATAGAGAATAATATATATATATCGACGCGACCAACTAGAATAATTAAGTTTAATCATTTGATTATCTTTAAATTAGTTTATAAACCATCAGTTGATTACTTTGAGTTTATTACGATGTAAAATTAATGTTATCATTGTAATTTCAATACTTAACCTAAAAATTTGTAAACACGCGCACGTGTGCCGAGCCCTATAAATACGGCCGCACGGTAGGCGATCGAGTCAGTCGCACTCGAACCGCCGTACAGTACGGACCTCTGGGACGTCGTTACGCTGCCCATTGAATAATAAAGTGTGAGTAGTTTTCTTTGAAAATGAGTGGTCATCAAGAAGACAACAATTGTGACGTCACACTTTTTTAAAAACAATAAGGAGGTTCCTTCTCCGTCATATACATATGTACATACATAAAATCATGCTTGTTTCATATAGAGAATAATATTTTGTGTATTTTTTATTAGTGTTCTTCTTATAGTCCGGGATCCGAGGACTATTTTTAAAATGGATTACTATCAAGCTTATTTCCCGTGAGTAACTTTATTATAGATTTATCAACATTTCTGATAACCTTTTACCCATAAACATAACATAATATTACGCCTGTATTTACCGAAGAGTTTGATAGCGGTGTTTAGTACAACCACTATTCAAGTTATGTAATAGGGGTTAAGCCTATTGCCTTCAACCGGCCACAATTCCAGACTCCGCTACAAAGAATCACCTAGTAGCAAAATGAAGTAAAATTTTACCAGTCCCGGGATTTCAAACCAGGACCTTATGCTTAGAAGTCGCCTTAACAACCACCGGGTCTCTAAACCAGGACCTCATGTTCAGAAGCCGCGTTAACAACCACTAGACCTACCAGGCAGTCGCCAATAATATTCATAATACTCGTCGCTTTGTTAGCAAGTAGATAATACTAGTACACGCTTATATTAGCAGAACTCAATATCGACTCTTGTCAGTATAATTCCAGCCGATCTTACACTGCCTACTAAATAGTCATGAACATTGCAAGGAGTACGATTCCCCTGTCATTATCTAACCCATATTAACACGCCCTTATCATGGCTTCAAGTGTTCAGACAAGGACCGACTTCCTTGGCTAAATTACGACAATTATGCTTAACACCGGGATCTAAGAAGGGAGGTGGGATTAGATGGTTTTGTCGTTTTAGTATGCTTCAATATGAATATAGTGGATGGGTGTTTTTTCTTTGAGTAATAATTCGATTTTTTCAAGCTTCGCTGAGAACGTGATGTTTGATCCGTAGCTGTAGATTTACTATTTATGGATAAACTCCTAGCATCATAGTATTTGGGATGCTTTGTGTAGTAGATACTCATTCCACACCAATCATTCCAAGAAATAATTTAGATAGGTAGTTACATAGCCACGTATTATCGTTCATTACACTTGCTACAATTACATATAAGAACTACACTCACTCACACACACACACTCAGATACACTCTAAGACCCCTCCTTCTCCAAATTCTATACGATCTTAGGAACAATGGACAGACAACGGTAGAGGTGAATCAACCGTTCTCCCGCTGAACCGCACTGATGCTGACCACATTACAGTAAAGTATAGTTTCTTATAAACGAAAAATATCATCTACTATATATACCGGTTATACTCACGTTGAAATTCGAGAATGCCCGACTAGTTTCGGAGTCTAACGGAGCCCTTAATCATAAGCAGGTGCTGATGACGCTGCGTCACCGAAACAAGTCGGGCATTCTCGAATATCGACGTGAGTATAACCGGTATATATGTATAGTAGATAATATAGATAACACTCACGAAAAGTATCATCAGTTTGCATATTTCACATGACTTTGAGAACACCATGACACAGTTCTCGTCAGTCAACAAGCTCCACGTAATAGTTAGCATTGATGTATTATTCAAGGAACTGTTTATCGCCATTATCACGACATGGAAGCAAGTCGTAGGATTGAATTGTACTGCGATTAGTGATTCAATTAACTTCGGGAGTAACGTGTTAATACGAGTACTTCAGTTTTGGGGATAATTTGTCAATACATTTATCTATATACTAGCTGCGCCCCGCGGTGTTACCCACTACATTTTTTCGGGATAAAAAGAAGCCTATGTGTTAATGCCCGTGGTGTCAGCTACCTCCATATGAAATTTCATTTAAATCCATTATGTAGTTTTTACGTGAAAAAGTAACCATCCATAGTTACAAACTTTCGCTTTTATATTATTAGTAGGGACCTACCATAGTTTATGTTGATGTTTCGTTGATTTGCAAATTTCACAAATCCAGACTCCATGCTGTTAACGAGAGCTATTTAATAATACTTTGCCCAATCCGGGTACCGAACACTGAACCTCGTGCTCAACAGTTTCACTGGTCAGGGCATTAAAAAAATAGCAGGGTAAATACAAAATAGCACACAATTTCAAAATTATGGTCTTCTACCAAACCTCATTCACAGTCCATTTGAGCCTGGCTCTAAATAAAATGCACTGAAGAATAAAACTAGGGCGATACCTTAAATATTTTGAGGTTTCCAAGGCACTGACGCAGTGGACCTATCGATCAACGTCAACAGAAGATAACTGAATCTATGACTGCAATACCTATATAAATGGCGTTGCTTTAGTGATTTGGAATTTGGACTGTGAAAGATTGTTAGATAGAGTGATAGATGATGCCTGTACACGTTTCGATGTTAAACAGCTTTGACTCAAGCTGTTTTTTGGATGGGGATCTTTATTGTTTACTTTAAATCAATGGTTAATTGCGAGTCTGGATCTTGCACAATTCATTGTTCTAATTGACAGGTAAGTGGAACTAAAGGAACACCGTCTAGTCCATACTAGGAGTAAAATTTGTTTGTGGGTATGTAGGGGTAACCTTCTGAAAAATCCATCTGATTTCTAAAATTTTTTTCACCAATATTTAAAATGGGACTTTAGGTAGACAAAAAATTGTGATGTGTGTGAAGAAATTGTCAATTTTTTCCACGCGATTTTATTTGGCTTTTATTCAAAAGTGGACATCATCCGGCTGATGATGATGATGAATAAGACGAAGTCGCGGGTTGAGTCTAGTTAACAATACAACTAAATCTATGACTGCTATATATATATATGGTGTTGCTTTTATAGTGATTTGAAATTTCAACGGAACGATTGAGAATTGGAATCTCGATGGCCGACTTTGACCGATTGCACGATAAGGTTGATGGACGATGTCTGCTTAAGCTTCGATGTTAAACAGCTATTATTGAAGCTGTTCTTTGGATAGGTGATCATTATTATTTTTATTTAATAACGTTGTGTTGCTTAAGAATTTATTTTGTCGTAGGTGTATTTTGCAGGCTTGAAATAATATTTGAAATATAATTGAATATCTGTTAATCCCGTGTAACTTTATTTTTTTTAAATATTATAGGTTGCTAGTGAGGTACAGCTATTTTTTCAAATATCAATATCAATGTCTCGATGATGAGATAACTATTTAAAGCTGAAAAGATAAACGGCCATAGTTTAGTATCATACTAATAAAAAATAATATTAAAACACTCCCTAAATAATCCACTAGAAAACAACATAAAAAAAACTTAAAATCGATATCCATAAAAATCCTCAAATCCAGATCCCAAGCACTCCATAAAAACAATAAAAAAAAGTCTACAAAATTGTTATTTTGCCATAAAATCAGAGTATAACATTAAACAGAGTCAATTAGCCAAAGTCCAATCAGATTTAATTAACACTTAAACCTTTAACTAGTTACCATAAAGATAAAGAGATAATTACCAACAGTTTTAAAGGGATCATTTAATCGCTACTTAACCTATTAGCCAAGAGGATAACCGTTTTGACTATCACCCTTAAAACTGGACCAATGGGAACCATTCTAAATGGAGACCTTGCGTAGTCGGGAACACAAGTCGAAAAAGGCGAAGTACTCGGTAGAAATGGCAATAGGCTGGCCATCCATGAGACGTATGGACAGCGACATTGATTTATAGAATCCTGATACAGGAAAAGACCTCTGATTAGAAATTCAGAAGTCACATTTATATTTACATAATGTCTTCTTCTTACGAAAGTAAAATTACTAATGAGAGAAGAAAGTCGTACAACATTATACTAACAGTCCTAACAGAGTTATGATCATCACTTCGACGGGCTACATACATAATTCTTTAGCCTTTCCCTACTTCAATGACCTATTTTCAAAAGTACCAGTCGCAAAACCTAATAATATTCTAAACTTAGGTACAATTTTCCAAGCTCGGCAAGAATAAACTTCCATTATTTGCAAAAGTTTGCACCTCGTCAAAAAACTTGGGCAACTAACTGTAAGTACGCCTTATGCCGGTAACTTCTATGTAAACGAAGGCATTTATGTTACAGGCAGGCGAGAATCACGAATAAAGAGCAACTTTCGAAATACAAAAAATACTCTAGAATCATCATCAGCTTGAAGATATCCACTTCAAGTGGATTTGGTTGCCTAGCAACGGCATAGCACTGTTTTCTTTACCATTAAAGTATCCAAAGACTTCTTCTCATCGTATGGTTGATAAACAGCCTTGTGGCTGACACCGTTAAAAAATCTTTCAGGTGTGCCAGTTTCTTCACGATGTTTTCCATCACCGTTTTTAGCAACTGATAACTTTGACGACCTGATTAGCGCAGTGGCTAAGCGATCGGACTGCTGCGCTAAGGGTTGCGGGTTCAATTCCCGCAAGGGTCAAAACTTTGTGCGAACCACAGATGTTTGTCCCGAGTCTGAGTGTTTGTGTTTGTGATATTTCTTGTTTGTGAAACGCACCCACGATACAGGAGAAAATTCCTAGTGTGGGGCGACGTTTTTTTAACAAAAAAAAACTAATAAGTACGCACATGCAATGCAATGGTGCATAGGGCTTGCGACCTTTGACTTTGCAGTCCAACGGTCATACAACTCGGCTACCACTGCTTCGTTCCTACAGTAAGAAGAATTCCAAGAAAATTGTCCAAAAGCCTTATTTGTTTAGATGCTGCAGCATATTTAGACGTTCGGGAGTAAACAGTCGCCCACAATCAATCAAAACAGCAAGTTGCGGTGACATTGATGTATTAAGTTATTTCATCAAACCCAAAGTAAGAAGAATATTTTTGGTTACAATAAAATGTTTGATTTACTGCCTAGAAACATAGCTATATATAGATCTTTACTAGTGAATGTTTGTTTATTAATGGAATTTAAAACACAAAAATACATACGGAAGACCTGATTGGCGCAATGACTGGTGGGCTACGAGTTGCGGGTTCTATTCCTGCACTGGCCAAAAAATTGTATGATCTACAGATGTTTGTTGCGAAATATTTGTGAAATGCCCCCACGGTACAGAAGAAATTCCTAAAGAATCCTACTAATATTATAAATGTAAAAGTTTGTGAGAATGGAGGGGATGGGTGTGGATGTTTGTTACTCTTTCACGCATAAACGGCTGGACCGATTTGGTTGAAATTTGGTATGTAGATAGGTTATACCCTGGATTAACATATAGGCTACTTTTTATCCCGAAAAAATGTAGCGGGTAACACCGCGGGGCGCAGCTAGTTACTAAATAAACCCTAAAATTGAATATAATGGAATAAGGACTAAAAATGCCAGTATGTTTAGTGCAAGACTTTTTACTCAAATAGTTTGGATGACAAAGAGGAGCTTGTGGGCAGCAAAACGCGTCTGTCAAAGCACAGAGGGGCTGGACATGTCAAAACGGTCACCCATCACAAGACTGACCGCGACAAGCACGGCTTAACCTCTTTGATCAACTGATCTGCACAGTAGCCACGTAGCTAAGCCAAGCATTTACTAATACACTAACAAAGTGAATTTAACAGAATCACATAAAATTCCACTTTGAGTATTCGCCTGTAAACGTCCTAATAGCAAACCTACTACACAGGACAGGCTGTAAAGGGCGCTTTACACTCGAACGCATCTGTGAGCGCGCGTGCGTAAACATTGTAGAGTACTCTTCTCCACGTTGCCCAATCGAGGCATCGATGCCTGAACAAGACAATGGGGTCGGCGCCGGCACGCTCAAGTGTGAAACGTGCTTAAATATCTTCAGTTTCGAACATGCATGCGTGTGTACCATGATAATTATGTGGAAAGTTTAAGTGAAGATTGCGTCAAAGAGCGCCATCCAAATTGTGGCGACTTTATAATAGAAAATAATATGGATACCACTTACGGAAGCTGTTACAGTAAAATATGGATATATTTAGATTTATAAGTATACATAGATATCACGCCTGTATTCCCCGAAGGGGTAGGCAGAGGTGCACATATAGTACACCCACCAAGTATTACCCGTTAGTAATGTTTTAGGTCCCAATGTAACAGGGGGCGAGCCTGTTGCCATCAACCGGGCACAAATCCAAACTTCGTGCTGCTACTGAGAATTACCTAATGGAAAACCTCAGTAACACTTTGCCCGACCCGGGATTCGAACCCAGGACCTCGTGCTCAGCAGTCGTATAAATATACCGTATTCATAATTATAGTTAAGTTAAAAAAAAACAATTCAAACAAAAACATGTTTTTTGACAAGGCAACGCAAAGGTATTCTGTTGCACTATAGAAATTTCACTCTACACTAAAATTCCAAGTTTTGGCCAAGCCTAATGCAAAGGAACAATACCAAAGCCGCGACTAAAAATTTCGCCGACAAATTTCCTTAAAGCAATCCCCAATATCATATGACCCAACCACGTGATCTAACCATAGACTCAACGCCGCGACCACAGAACCAACGAGGCGGTTAATTAAACACGAGTTACAAAACAAAAGGTCAAACAGTAATCAAATTCAAACAAACACGATTCAATCACCATGGCAACCCGTCCTCGATTCAGAAATAGGTTAAAACCCACTAAAAATCCCCTGTGTTACACTCTAAATCTCATTCCTTAATTAACGCTTTGTCTACTAAAAGTTCGGATTTTATTAACATGACGATTCTATTATACGCACATTAGAAACTCAATCTTCTACCTTTAACTTAAAGTTCAAAATCGAATGAGTCACGCCAGTTAAGCCACGGCATACCTTAGGCCGTGAATGTACTTTGTCAGGGAGACAAATGTGTCTCATACATATACAGCGATTGTAAGGCAAGTTTATGGTGATGAGACGATGTCGTAAAGACGCAGAGGCGACGCCAGATGATATTACAAGTGTACCTTTAAATGTGGTTTATGGAAAAAATCTAGAAGGTAAGAAGTAAGGTAAGATTTATCTACCTACCTTATAAGACTACTCTGTCTACATAATCTTTGGAATCATAGTAGATGCCTCTGGCAAAATCATCATCGTTATTACCAGGATGGTTACTGTATCATTTGAACACAATGTCAATTCGTCAATGTTTGGCAAAATCTGGGATTTAGAATATGACAGTCAATCTTGTACCTCAAGGCCTAAACTGATGAACAGAGGTAACGAGGATGGTTATTCTAGAACAAACCACATACAAATATAGGTCCCTGGCATAAACGATTCCTTTTGAATGAACTTCAAGTCAAAACAGTTATTTATTTATTTATTTAGGTTCACCCACAGCACATATATAATCACAGTCACATACAGGTTTTTAGGTAATATTCTAATATATATGCCAATTACGGGCAAACACAACATTTACAAAACAGACGCCAATTTCCGCTTAGCAAACTTGTGTAGAAAAACAGAGGACAATAGCGGCAAACAATTTGGAAATGAAGAAGAAATAGAAGACATTAACATTAACATGACAAATATGACAAATATTAATTATATTAAACGTGACAAATATTAAAAATATACAAACAACATTAGTTATCATCATTAATTTGTTATAGTCATCATATTTTTATATCATATAGGCTACATACTATCATACAGGACCGCGGCGGATGGCACTGTTTAAGGGAGGCTTATACCCAGCAGTGGGATACTGAAGGCTGTGGATGATGATGATGATAGCCTACAAGCACTGATAGCCGAGTGACATCACCTATGTTTTTTCGAATTCATGTGCGTATTATAAATTAGTTATCAGCTAAAAACGGTGAAGGAAGACATCGTGAGGAAATTGACACACCTAAGAGATTTTTCAATGGTTTATAAAGCGTGGTGATTAATGTTCAAACCTTCTCATACAAGAAAGCCTTTGCCCTGCAGCGGGATAGTTATAGGCTGTTATTATTACTATTTATAAAGCCATGTCAGATGCCTACAGGCGGTTTAAACTCTGACACTATCTTGTTCATCAACCATACGATAAAAAGATATAAGCTACGACAGACCACTTTAAAAACGTCAAATCTATTTCCTCTGTTCCAAAATGTATGGAAAGTAAGATAATTATGTTAAAGGCCTTCCTTCATCATACTGGAAGTGTAAGGACATATACAAGTACCTAACGAACACCCAAGTCCCATTGTGATTGTGAATTAGTACACACCCCGCCTAAGTACACTTCGTTAGTTAACAAAGTAATGAGTTGGATAGGTTACATCTGTTTAATGTTACCCTAAGTCTGACTGGTTAGTCACATAAGTCTTCATTAAGCTTTTTACTCCCATTCCCAACACGTTTAAGTTCATTTGTAAAAACTTTTTTCTCTTGTTTTGAATGCTTCATAATTGTTTATTTTAACTGTAAATGTAAACGCAAATGTTTTGCTTTTTTTGTCGCTTTAATAGTGTCCTACTGCTGGAGTAAGGCATCTATCTGTTTTTCCATTCTCTTTATTATCGGCTAGCTATGGCCCGTTGACTCTATGTAGGACCTTATTTTTCATATGATCACTTGTACCAACGCTCAGACTTAGGACTTCTTTTTCTACTGGTATAGTCCTTTATTTATCAGACCAATGACTTGGTCTCTGTCGTGATATTACTAGATAAGAATACTATTATAATGATATGAATACGTCGTGATATACTATTATATAAATGCTACAAAACACAAAATGAGGATTCTAAATTAAAGTATATAAAGTACAACAAACTATTAAAAAAATGCATTATAGACTCGAAAAGACAAATTAACAAAAAATATATCACGAAAGCTACAAATAAATGTAAAGCGTCATGGAACATAATTGCAGATAAACATGATAATACAAAGAGTAATCACTATATAAAAGTTATACAGCATAATGGTATCCCAATACATGATCCAACAGAAATCGCTAATAAATTTAATGAATTTTATATACAAAAAACAAATACACAAAATAACAAAACTCCAAACTACAAACTTATAAATAAAACTAGTTCTACGATTTTTTTAGTACCATGTGATGAACGCGAAGTCGAAAAAGCAATCAAATTATTAAAAGACACTAAGGCTGTAGGTTACGATTCTATATCAACAAATATAATTAAACAATCTAGTAAACAGCTTGCCCCAATACTGGGTTATCTTATTAATTTATCTTTCTGGCAAGGAGTATTTCCTGAAAAACTAAAGTTTTCAATCATCAAACCACTATATAAAAAAGGCGATAAAGACATTTAAAATAATTATCGACCTATAACATTGATACCTATAATTTCAAAGATTTTTGAAAAATTGATGCATTCACGAATAACACATTTTTTAAACAAACATAGTATACTTTCGAAAGAACAAAATGGATTTCAGAAGAACAAATCAACCACACTTGCGGCTTTTTCTTTAGTTAAAACTGTAACGGAATTATTAGACAAAAAAAAACAAGTTTCAGCGATATTTTTTGATATGTCGAGTGCTTTTGATTTCGTTGATCATAAAATTCTTTTACAAAAATGTGAATTTTACGGTATTCGGGGTAACGCTCTGCAATGGCTTGATAGCTATTTAAAAAACCGTAAACAATGTGTAGAGATATCTCGTATTGATAATAAGTCAGAGTTGAACTTATACAGGTCGACTTATGAGAGAAATAGTTTCGGAGTTCCTCAAGGGAGTGTTTTAGGCCCATTACTATTTTTAATTTATATTAATGATATTCCAAAGGTTACAAATCACAAATGTACATTATTTGCAGATGACATATCAGTTATTGTTCCTAAACATGACAAAACTATACTTGATTATGATCTAATATTAAAAAACACCGTAGAAAATATAACAAAATGGCTAGACGAAAACAACCTTACAGCTAACATATCAAAAACAAAAGTCTTACAATTTAGAAATTACAACAGCATAGTAAATAAATTAAAAATAAGCCACCAAGGATTCGATATCGAAGAGGTCGATGAAACAAAATTTTTAGGTATATTGTTGGACAAAAATGTTAACTGGAAGAGTCAAATGAAAAACGTATGTACTCGCATAAATAAATTTGTATATGCACTTAGAAAATTGAGAAAATTAACATGTGAAAAAACGGCGTTATTGGCATATCATGGATACGTAGGATCTGTATTAAGATACGGACTTATACTATGGGGTAATTCGACGGATATAGGAAGGGCCTTTATATCGCAAAAAAAATGTATCCGGGCAATATGTGGTGCCGGTCCTATTGACTCCTGTAGGCCTCTTTTCAACAGACTGAGAGTGTTGACCCTTACGAGTATGTACATTTTTGAAATAGGTGTATTTGTTAAAAAACATGACGAATTATTCGAAAAAGTTAGTGAAAATAAAAAGTACCCATCTAGAGACCCCAGTAAATTAGTTCTTCCAAAAATTGTAACCACTTTGTTTAAAAAAAAATTGCAGCTGCTCGACAATCCAAATCTTTAACAAATTACCTCAGCCTATTAGAGAACTGCCACTTACTCAATTTAAAGTAAAACTTAAAAAATGGCTTATTGACAAATGTTTTTACACAGTTCCAGAATATATGTCATGTAAAAGTTAATGTATAGGTATGTTATAATGTAAAACTAATGTAATAATGTAATAGTATATAGGTAGTTAAATATAATATTGTATTTTAATTGAATACAAAAATTTTGCATGCCGGTTTAACGGTGAAACATGCAGCACTCCGTGATATTATGAACATCTTTGTAAACCATGTTTCAGGCAAATAAAGTTCTTATTCTTATTCTTATTCTTAATGATATCTATTTTAACTTATAACACTGTTCAGCAAATAAATGTTTTTTCTTTATTCCATTAAATTACAAAATGCCTTACAGATTTTCCTCTTCACGACACATCTACACCATTCGCATTCTTTGGCCACTATTTCATCTTAGCGACAGTTGACGCCACGCGTCTCTGAAATGAAAATTAAATTGCCACATAATTGACGGCAAAGTCTTCATTTCAAACGAGAGACGTAGGTATTTGAACTTGTTACGTTCGAGTTTGTGTTACCTTCATAATTTATAAGAGCTTAATATCGTAGAATAGGAATTTTGGAGATGTAAATTTAATTTTCAACACTGTCTTATATTTCTAAAACGTAACTGGCGAAATATGGGTGTACTGTATGTGCACCTCTGCCTACCCCTTCGGGGAATACAGGCGTGATGTTATGTATGTGTTTTATATTTTTTTAGCATCTTTTAAATAAGTTATTTTACGTGGAAGTAAGTTTGAATTTAGCTATGATTGTGTAACTAACATTAACTTTGACTCCATTTTTTTGTCAGCGAAGTTTATAAATGTGTTGATACGTATATAGGTAAAACTTCTGGATTCTAACTGAACTGAGTTTCCGAAACGACAGCCAAACTTTCTCGTGGCATCCAATTAGGAAAATGATTTTGATCTACCTAATTAACACTGTGTCGTCACACATAAGTTCGGAGACTTGAAGACCTATTTGCTTTAAAAAGTTTCTAACAAAACAAGCCGGTCTACTAGTTCATATTCGAACGCGACTTCCGAGCATAAGGTTTAAGCATCAATCTCTAGATCAGAACAGCTATTCTGAATCACTAACATCAGTCGAAAGTCGTCTCGCTCGTCACCTTGTTATGAGCTAGAGTCAAATCTCACCGCAGATTCATAAGTGAGTTCGTAGGTGCTGTCATCAGAAAAGCATGACAGGTTTTCCTGGAATTTAACTAAAATTTTTTTAGGACTTCAGCATTGATTTTAAGAATTCATTAGTTTCAAAACGCCAGATAAATAATAGACTTCATCACTATGATTATATTGGAGTTATGTTACTCTTTGCAGATAATTGCGTATCCCTTTAACACTCCCATATTGCCTACGTAGAAAAACAGTCAGTATACATCCGCACGTGTCCGTTCCGACGTCCCATTAAACAGTAAGCTGGAAACTTTCGCAATTTCCTCACTAACATCGTTTGTCGTGGAGGCCGTGAACACTATGACAGTCGAATAAAGGCGCTGAGTAGGTATTCATATCGTTATGTCCTTAGTTTTCATGCTCATTATCGTTTGCATTTGATATTAGTATGAAGATAATTAGTTGACCCAATTTGAAAACAGATTAATCAGTACCTCTGCCATCGCCATTTGCTCCCGATTCCTTTTTCAAGTTTAGGTCCCTTGTTCTGGACGACTTTGCGGCAGGCTCAGAAAAAGATGGCGTGGTGAACTGGACCGCTACATAAGAGATCGGCATCGAGCAGCGGCAGACAGGGGGGGGGGGGGGGGGGGCAAGTGGAAGGAGGGAAGAACGCTGCTTGCAGTGGGACAATGCGGCCTGATAATAATACTGGATCGTCACTACAAAATCGTACATATAATATATGTATGTATGTAACGTGGGACTGAAAGTCGTGACATGTCAAGATCTACCATCTTACCTATTTTAATCTGTTATGGCTTCAAGTTAAAAGTAAATAAAATAAAAAAAATTACCATCACCTTTCTTAAATCCTACCTACTTAGAACCTACTAGAAAGTTCTATTAAGACGTATGATCTGAAAATTTTCGCTCCATATAATTATGATCTATTTATTTATTTATTTCTATCTATGTGAGTGAAGTCGCGAGCAAAAGCTGGAATTCCAATACTTGAATGCCATTACCTATTATTTTACCAGTTAAGAAAAACAAGAATTCCTTTCTTTCCAATGACTTCACATTAACATGCCACAGCCGGATCTAAATCCAGATCCAATCCAATTTTATGTCTTTCCTTTATATTTCCCAACAGCCATTAAAAATTAGCTCCAATTCACAACGAGTGACAAAGAAAGATAAACAGTGGAATGACGGGTTGCTTCAATAAATTAGTGTAGTTTACTGTGACAGGACGACATGCGCAGGAGACGATGCGTTTCTCGGATGGCAATGACGAATCGTTACTGGTAATGACTTTATATGGTCCGGAAATAAAATGTTGTTTCTTTGAATTGACTGCTGCGCTAAGGATTCGATTCCCGCACGGGACAAAACTTTGTGCGATCCGCAGATGTTTGTCCCGAGTCCGGGTGTTTGTGTATGTGATACTTCATTTTTGTAGAACGCACCCACGAACAGAAGAAATTCATAGACAACAAATAGGGCTACGTTTAAAAAAAAATAGTTTTCTGGATGGATGTTTATATTTTCAAAATTTATTTAATCCTAATATTTATTTATGTATGGGGTATCCACTGACTAACCGCGGAAAGCGCAGCTTAACCTTGCCAGATTATCAAGGTAATAAAATAACTAGAATTGCGGGCAATGGGTATGCAATTGGCCAGTTGTCGTTCATTGTGACGTTCTAAGGGGGAGGCCTTTGATCAACAGTGGACGTCTTCCGGCTGATGATGATAATGAATTAAATCACTACCATGACGTCATGTACCTACTCTAATGATAAGGTAGGTCACTAGGGTAAGTTCACCAATAAACGGACTTGAAATTTTATACATTTTTATGCCCATAATTTTTATTTTATGCCCCACAAGGGATCGTGTTTGAAGCTCGCGTCGATGCGTCGTTGCGACAGCAATGATCGATGGATCTGGTAATGATTTTATATGGCTCCGAAATAAAATATTAAACTGATGGCGTTGGCTGACGAAAATATAAAAAGCGGAGAAAAATATTTATATTACAACATTTTTTAATCTGTTTAAGTATGATGCCAATGCTCCGTTCGAGTTCGAAACTAGTCAAGCATTCCTGAATACACCCGGAATATACTAAAAACACCAGCACCATCATCAGTACCTACATTACCAATTCCAGAATACAAAGTTTGATTTCAATACGACAACTAGAAGCAACCCAAAACATTGATAACATTTTAAAACAATGAAACAAAACATAAACCAAATAAATCAAGGAATTAATTAAAAAAACCAGTTTCAACAATATCAGGAACATCAACTGCTTTTCATTTACGAAATGTCCATTTTTATACACATTACATGCAAACTGGAATTTTTATCACGAATGCATTCAAATAGTCAATTTTGGTCAGATCACCGGTATTAAAATTGATTCGGCTTCGTTCAGGATCGCTGTAATCGTAAAAGATAATAATCGCCGATAACCGCATCCAATATGGCGTCCAATATGGCCGCCCGCGAAATAATTGGCGGGAAATGTCACACATAAAAGTTGGAACGAACTATCGGTGATATTTTGTGGGTCCGATTAGTTTTATTTTGGTAATAGAGTGTGAAGGCCAATTGTTTTTTTTATTTGTAATAATAAAAAAAACTTTCACTTTTCACTTTTTTATTTTTAGCAAATGACAACTAATTTATAGTACGCTAGTGAATTGGAAAAGACATTGGTGTGTGCCGGGGCTTGAACTTGCGACTTTTGACTTGACAATTCAACAGGCAACCCACTTGGCTGTGGATCAGTGCTGTTTTTAATCATTTACTTAGATAACAAGATTATTATAATAATCGTAAATATTTTTTTAAATACAAGCCTTTAAAACAGCTAGGTTCAAAGTACTTGTAAAGACGAATTAAACAAGCCCAAACACGATGGGGTTGAGTAATTTCGCTACAGTGTTCCTTTGACCACCTTCGACTCCATCATAAGACCAGCTCAAAAGTACTATAATATTGTATTGTCACCAAACCTAGATATGAATACGAAATATCATTTCAATAGGGTGTCAAGAAGTGGTTCTAATTTAGATTGCAGACTCGACCTAAACACACTCACATACATACTTACATACAAACATTGCTAGTTAAATAAAAGCTTGTAACATTTAAAAAAAGGTTATCCGTGAATTGTATTACAGAGAATCGTTATCATCGACACAATGTTACGTGTATGCTACTCCTAAATGCACTTTCTTCTAAAACATAACATCGTGCCTGTATTCCCCGAAGGGGTAGGCAGAGGTGCATTATATAGTACACCCACATTTCGCCAGTTATCTTTTTAGATCCCAATGTAATAGGGGGCGAGCCTATTGCCATCAACCGGGCACGAATCCAGACTCCGTTCTGCTACTAAAAATTACCTAATGGAAAAACCCAGCAACTCTTTGCCCGAGATTCGAACCAAGGACCTCGTGCTCGGCAGTCGCGCTTAGCAACCACTAGACCAACGAGGCAGTCAAAACTTTCTTCTAATCAATTTGAAAGTCTTAACTAAATTGCGAAATCGTCACTACACGTACCAAAGTTCCCCTTGACTAACAGGCCGGACATTGGCTAAGCGTAAGTACAAACACACACAGTAAGTTATTGGTTATTCAGCATCAATGCTTTGGGGCCGAGCAATCACGAATTTAGTAATAGAGCCAACACGAAATTCTATGTCAGCTATTCAGAGTAGGTCACTAAGCAATGTTATTCCTACATGACCCTGGGTTTAAGATCATTCATAACAGAATATCACAGCAGAGATGTCTAGTAGGTTCACCCAAATATCGCCAGTTATAGGTCCCAGTGTAATAGGGGGCGAGTTATCCCTAGTAGAATATAGTAACTGTGCTATTCTAGAATAACAGAACAGCATCGGTAGGCCTGTGGCCAGCTTTTACTCGGTTTGAGAACCGCGCAGATACAGGCTTGTTAAAGTGAATCTTCTGTATTTTATTTGTGATGTGCCTTTTATATGTCTAAATTATAGCATACCTATTTGAAGGTGCGTCTCTATCTGTAACATCTTGAACAAAAAATTCAAAGGATGTCCGCCATATTCGCCGCAACATTCCGGTAAACATACCGTTAACACAAAGCAGGTTTATGTGTAAAAACTTAACCCTCCTTCTAGCGCAGACGGGTAAAAAAAGATATATGCCAAAATATTACAGGTTACACACCTTAACAAGCACTTCTGAAGTATGAGCATCACTATGTTTTTCTTTAATATTTAAATTGATGTAAAATATTCGGGTTTATACTTTCAAATAAAAGTTTTGTTTTAATTGGTTATGCAAAGGTTAGGTAAAGGGACTTGGAAAATACATGACGTTTGTTATACCTAAGAGGGGTGGGTAGATACCATGTATATTAGTAAAACGATTCTCTATGACAATCCTGGTATAACATTGTGGTGTTCCTCCAATGAAAAAGTAAGGTTTCCCAATCAGGTGATCACGTCCTTACTGGGTGAGTGCCGTATTTTTTTTAAACTTCGTCCCACTCTTGTAATGCGTCCTGTATCTTGAGTGCATTTCACAAATATGACACACATACACTCAGATTCACAGACATAATGGAAAAACCCAGTAACACTTTGCCCGGGAATCAAACCCAGGACCTCGTGCTCATCAGTCACCGCTAGACCAAGGAGGCAGTCGCCAAAACCCTACCCAATATTAGTCAAACTAATCATAATGAACACATAAATCAACATCCTATTACCACTCCTTAGTTATCCGTTGATCTTGCATAAATTGACTCAGCAATGGCTGTGTGAGTTTAAATTGCAAATAATATACTCTAATATTAATCGGGTACACTGTCAATATTGTACCATGAAGTTTGAAGATTGACGTGTGTTATTCGCTTCCTGATTGGAGAATTATGTCTATAATTATAGATGATATAGGCGGATTTGTTGGCTTGGTCTTTCTCAGCTTACTCACACTTGGATTATATGTAAGTATGTGTGTATTTGGTGTGAAGGTAGAGAGTCAAATTCAAATTCAAAATGTTTTATTTCACATAAACCTATTACAGGCGCTTATGAAACGTTAGGATGCTAGTTGCACGGTTCCAAAATGTCATTCCAATGGAGAAGAACCGGCAAGAAACACCAGAGGTTACTCATTTAAAAAAGAAAAATAGTCTTCCACGAAAGACGGTCCACCTCGCTACTGTGTTTATTGATTAGCCAATATCTATACCGCGGCAAGTCTAGACAATACTAGACCAGTTCTCATGTGACAATAATCTGTATTCCATTCGCATGCAATCCATAATGAGGCAGACAGATGAATGGCATAATAGAACTACGATCTAATTGGCGCAGTGACTAATAGATTGAACTGCTGCGCTAAGGGTTCGATTCACAGGACAAAAATTTGCACGATCCGCAGATATTTGTCGTGAATCTAGGTGTTTGTGTATGTGATATTTCATGTTTGTGAAACGCACCTACGGGAGAAATTGTTAGTGTGGGGCGACGTTTTTTTTTAATACATATTATAGGTCTTGTCAGTTTTCTATGGAATCTGTAATCTACATGACCAGTAAGATTAGCATATAAGATCTAATATTCAGTATATTTAATTCCCAAATTCAAACATTAAAATAGATCTCGCAAACAATCTACATCCATCATCACTTACGTAATTGCTTTAAGATAATTTTAATTGCTGCGCAAACCTTGTACTAATTAAAGGATTCTCGAATAACAGTTTAGTTTTAAAGTTACAAGTAACTTTCAATTTGATAAACTACTAGATTAAGCCCGAGGGTTTGTCTGCGCGGATTTTTTTTGAGTTTAGAGAAATTTCATACATACATACAAACCTTAAGTCACACTCATACCTGTTTCCCTGAGGGGTAGGCAGAGACCACGGATTTCCATTTGCTACGATCCTGGCACACTTCTTTCGCTTCATTCACACGCATCAGATTCCTCATACATGCTCGTCGTAGGAATTTCGTGTGCGAATACAATTACCATCGTCTAGCGTCCTACAGCATAGTGACCGTTAAAAGTTATTGTTCTATCCCTCGGGAATGGTACTTTTTTCCTGGATGAAAATAGTACACGCCTTTATTGTATCTCTGACAGCATGTATGCAAAATTTCATGGTGATTGGTCCAGTGTTTTCGGCGTGAGCAGGTCTTTTTCTTATCGTATGGTTGATGAACAACCTGGTGTCAGAGTTTAAACCGCCTGTAGGCCTCTGACATGGCTTTACACACCGTTGAATCTCTTAGGTATACCGGTTTCCTCACGATGTTTTTCTTCACCTTTTTAATAACTGATAACTAATTTATACGTACATGAATTCGAAAAGACATTGCTGCGTGCTAGAGTTTGAATTTGCCTTTGACTTGGCAGTCCAATGGTCCTACCACTCGGCTATCACTGCTGTCCTGAATATGTAACATACATACAAACATACTTTCGCATTTATAATCGTAAGGATTAAGTCGTATTCTCTTCAAGATAGACTGGTATAAGGGTATTTAATTGGCTATTTTCGAAGTTCAGCGGTCGACGGTCAGTTGGTTTATAAAGTCATTGTTAATTCATATGTGGAGGTCGTTAGTTCATAACCTGACAAGACGTATATGACGCGAACGTCATTACTTATAGGTATGGACTTTCTTGGGTTCTTGAAAAACTTCTCTGAGTAAGATTGTACGTAGGCATAAAAATGTTTTCGAGTCGAAGCTCAGTTTGATCAGAAATTATTAATTTGTAAAACAAATTTAAACTTGAGCGATTAATTTTTATTTTTTAACTAACCTAATATGTATATTTTACTCGATAAATAATTAAAAGCTATATACGAACTTTACTTTTAAGAAATATATATAATTTAAATTTTGACTGCCTCGTTGGTCTAGTAGTTGCTACGCGCGACTGCTAAGCACAAGGTCTTGGGTTCGAATCCCGGGTCGGGCAAAGTGTTACTGGGCTTTTCCATTAGGTAATTCTCAGTAGCAGCCCGGAGTCTGCCTCTTAATGGCAATAGACTGGCCCCCTATTACATTTGGACCTATAACATAACTGGCGTAAAGTGGGTGTACGTACTTTACATTTATACACCTCTGCCTACTCCTTTAGGGATTACAGGCGTGATGTAGCGTTGTTAATGAAAGTTTTACAATCACTAGGTAACCAATGGACGAAGAAAACAGAAATATTCAAATGCGTATCTAAAAATAAATGTATCAGTAAAATGCGGTGTCTTCAACATTCCCAGGGGAATTTAAATTGTTACTTTATATATAGCTAGCATTTGTCTGTCTGTCTGTCTGTCTGTGTTATTAGAGACTTGTTAAGATTTACGAGCACTGAGTAAACAAGGATATTTCTGGATATGTTACAATGTGTGGTGGAGTCAAGTCGAATACGTTTTGGATGTGTGGGTTTCGTTTCAAAGCTAAGGTAAAACTTTTGAGTTGGTATTTTTTTGGTTGGACGTTGTAAACGTCGCTTTACACTAGGAATGTCTCCTGTATCGTGGGTACGTTTCAAATATCACATACAAAAACAACCAGACTCGGGACAAACATCAGCGGATCACACAATTTTTTGTCTTACGCGGGAATCGAAACTACAACCTTTAGCGCAGCAGTCCAATCGCTTAGCTACTGCGCCAATCAGGTCGTCTGGGTTTATTAATAGCATACTATCACGCCTGTATTCCCCGAAGACGTAAGCAGAGGTGTATATTACACCCACATTTCACTAGTTGTGGTCTAGTGGTCGCTAAGCGCGACTGGTAAGCATGAGGTCCTGGGTTCAAATTCCGGGTCGGCAAAAGTGTCATTCTCAGTAGCAGCACGGAGTCTGGATGTGTGCTCGGTTGATGGCAATAGGCTCGCTCCCTATTACATTGGAACCTATAACATAACACACCTCTGTAGATCTCTCTTTAACTTGTATTTTAAATATGAAATTCCCATTAACAAAATCACGATTAAAAACTAATTTCATCAGAAACATTTAAATTAATTAGCACCAACTAAAACAATAAAACATCATTACTAAAACAATAGTAATAAACTTGTAACTTTACAAAAACCTCAAAATGATACAATAATAACTTCGTAATTAATTTACGCGCTAATGACTGCAATTAAACAATACAAATAATAAGTTTTACAAAGTACTTAGTAACATTTCATAAATGAGTGAGACATTCATGTTAGATTTAATAGATTGTGGGTGTAGACAAAATAGCAAGCAAAGGCTTGTCACTGGAAGATTTAAGTTATACATTTTAACGTAGAGCATCTGTTATAGCACCTAAAGGGCTTCACACACGACAGCTATAATGTATATTTTTACATCTTCGAATCTCCTGACGATTTCTATGGAAAGATGTACCTAATGAGATGTATCGTGCTATAATTTACATCTTTACATTATAGCTGCTGTGTGTGAAGCACTTAATCCATACTAATATTATTATTAATGTGAAAGTAACTCTGTCTGTTACGCCTTCACGACAAAACCGGTGGACGGATTTTGATCAAATTTCGCATGTAGAAATTTTAGGACCCGAGAATAGACATAGGCTACTGAACGCGGGTTAAGCTGCGAAAGCTAGTATAATATAATAATTCATAAAAATGTTGTACATTGTTTTACAATAATTGCCTTAAAATCCCCCGACAGGCACCAACGTATTACCGGATTCATGTGTGTACTATAAATTAGTTATCAGTTGCTAAAAACGGTACAGGAAAACATCGTACCAAACCAGCACACCTGAGAGATTTTTCAACGGAGTGTAAAGCCATGTCAGAGGCCTAGGCGGTTTGAACTCTGACACCAGGTTGTTTATCAACCATACGATAAGAAGAATCCGGTCTCTGATATCGACTGAGAACGATGTTTATACACTTTCAAACATAACATAACATCACGCCTGTATTCCCCGAAGAGGTAGGCAGAGGTGCACTTATAGTACACCCACATTTTGCTAGCTATGTTTATTGGTCCCAATGTAATAGGGGGCGAGCCTATTGCCATCAACCGGGCACAAATCCAGACTCCGTGCTGCTACTGAGAATTATCTAATGAAAAAACTCAGTAACACTTTGCCCGATCCGGGATTCGAACCCAGGACGTCATGCTCAGCAGTCCTATACACTTTCAAACCGCTGTTTTGTTAAAGCTATCACGACAGATCGTGTCGCAGCTATTGGGGGCTCCTTATGCCCCTCACCTTGTTCCATGACGTCATAACTTGAAATGGAAACTCGACTCGACGAGCTTATTAGCAATATTACATAAGTTAACCCCCCGCGTACCGACGTGCTACACACATCTAACCCTCTGCATTCAAAACGCTGACATGACAACAAAAATGGCGCACCTTATGTAACATAGTTACGTCAACCGCTGTCTTGTGTGAACTCGCAGTTTGTATAATTAGTTTAGTATGGGCATCCTGTGTCAAAGCCACCCGGAAACTTACTAAACTCGTTACCGTCTGTATGCGTGAGTAACGCCGTGCTGTTACCGGGTAACTAAGTTTTAGGTATATACTTTCTACTGCATTTTGATCGTGCGTGTTTATTTCTGTTCAGACGGTTGCCATGACAACGGATGACAATAATATTTTTTGTTTTTGGTCTATACTTTCTTACTTTCTTGTCGAGCATTACTGCATTTTTCTGTTTAGACGGTTGCCATGACAACGGATGTTGATAGATACTTTTTTAAGTAGATGTAGTAGTCATTAATAGCTGAACAATGATTCACTTTGTCAGAGTTGCGGGCAACCGGTGGATGCAAATTGCAAGTTGCCATTCGTTGGGCGTTCTAAGGGGAAGGCCTTTGTTCAACAGTGAACTTTTCAAAATACTAACTTTTTTTTTAAAAATCTGTGACCGTTCACTATACAAATTAATATTTTCATTTTTTATTTGTAATTTTTAAACAAGAATTTATTCAATTACATAAGAACTTAATCAAACAAAATGATTGTCATCACTGCCCAAAACAATTCGTATTAAAACTGTATTTTTAATACCACTAACTCGAATTTAAAACCACACTACATACAGTTAAAATCCTAGTTTATAAACAGGCACATATTACAGGCCACAAGACAAAGCAGAATTAAAATCCTAGTTTTATCAAAACAAGTTTAAACTCACAAGCCACAAGTAGAAAATTACTCAAGAGTTAAAACCGCACACTTAATAAAAAGCAAATAGCCTCTCCCCCCTTCCCACATGCAGTTTATCTACCCTTTATTGCATTCTTGACGTTCCTGGTAGACGACGGACTCCCACTAGTACAGTGCTAGGTATGCTTTTGTTGGAACTCTGAGGTATACATACTGATTTATGATTAGGCTCAATTCGATAAGCATAACAGATTGTCTCGTTGGTCTAGTGGTCGCTAAGCGACTACTGAGCACGAGGTCCTTGGCTCGAATCCTGTATCATAGTGTTACTGGGTTTTTCATTTAGTAGGTCTAAGTAGCAGCACGTAGTATGGATTCGTTAGAAGGAGCAATAGCCAAACTGCCCGCCGCGTCACCAGCTCAAGAATAAGGGCTCCGTTGGAGTCCGAAACTAGTCGGGCATTCTCTAATATTGGCGTGAGTAAAACCAGCATATATAATCGATAATTATCTGTATCACTCACGAAAGTTATTATTTGAAATATTTGTAAAAGTTCAGGGAAGGTATATATGGTGAGACAACAACTTGTGAGCTTAAAAACCGGTAGCCTTCATAGACTAGCTCCTCTTGAACTCGTCATTATATAACATATTTGCGCTACACAGGATGCTGACGGCGGACGTGTTTACGTGAATATGATGTATAAGAGACTTCGAAGACCAGAAATGAAAGGTTATAAGTATAAGGTACCTACTGGATTGCCTATTGGATTGTCGAATTCAATAAAAAAACAAGAACCTTTAACTATCCCACTGCAGGGCAAAGGCCTCTTCTCGTATAGAGAAGGATTGAGCATTGATCACCACGCTAGCTCACTGCAAGCGATTTCAGAAAAAATCCATGTTTCTCTACGATGTTTTCTGTTGCCATTAGTGACTGGAGTCTTAGATTTTGTAATACAATTTAAAATTATCTTACGTCTCCGGAAAAGTATGGTTTCCAAGAATGGTTATGGCTTACCAACTCAGCAAACTTATTTTTCCTTACTTATTAACATTGTTATGTTTTACTTATCACTGTTGTCACTGTTGTCTGCATAGAAGAATAAATCAAAGGATGTACAGGTTATTGTTATCATTGTGTATAACTTAATGGAATTATGAATGGCTTAATAAGGTTATGGATTAGGTTAGGTTGATGGCAATAGGCTCGCCCCCTATTACATTGGGACCTAAATACATAACTGGCGAAATGTGGGTGTAGTAAATGTGCTCCTCTGCCTACCCCTTCGGGGAATACAGGCGTTATGTTATATGTAAATAAGGTTATTAAACTTGTGAGAAACTAAAACACTGTTAACTCGTCTTCTACCTCTAGCATATGTCATATTGGCGTAATTATGACTAATTTTAACTTAGATTTAACGAACTAACTTAACTACAAACTACACATAGACCCTGAATCAGAAAAACCAGACAGACTCGAAATATATCGTAAACATATTTTAATTCGCGAAAGTTTAAAAACTACACACGGACGTTTAATCCGAAACCTATATTTTTCTTTGACAGAGTGCATCGCTACCAAAACTGCGCTCCAAAAATACATCACTATTTATTTTGCTCAACTGTACTTGAGCGGGAACAGACTGTACCTAATTGGACATGATCCACGCTTGCTGATATTACTGAGCAAATAAAATGAGGCGGCGCCACGGGTTTAAGTTAATTTGGTCGCTATACACACTGTTGATCTGTTTGTCCAACGCTTTGAGGATTTTTCAGCGAGTGTCGAGTCAATGTTTTTTATTTGCTGTGTTTTTTTGGGTGAGAATGTTGGTTGGGTAAATTGGTGGGGATTCCCCGGTTTGCGTATGTGAGATGTGCACGATGTATATTTATTTTTGTTTAGGTTTTTCTTTTAATGGTACCAGCAGCAACTTCTGCTATGTAGTGTAAAGTGTGTATGTATGTATGCGTTAGTTTCACTCCATGAGGAATGTATTATCACAAATAGAAAAAACCAAGCTCACTAAGAAACAGTTGATGTGATCTGAAACATGGAAATGATTTTAAATACCGAAAGAAACTTAAACTCAAAATTAATAAAGAAAACTTGAAAAATTATGGACACGAGCGGGACTCGAACACGCGACTTTCGCTGCACCGTGGCGCCACTCTGCCAACTGAGCCATCGTGTCACAGCTCGCATCCATCGAATTTCAAGTTCCCTTTTAGTATTTACGTCTTAAGGGTGACGTCAGATATCTGATGGAATCTATATATATATGATTACCAATGCTTAAACTTCTACCTTTTCATTTAAAGCATTACCTTATAGACCTAAAAAGATAACTGGCGAATATATATGCACCTCTGCTTACCCCTGCGGGGAATACAGGCGTGATGTTATGTTATGCATTACCATATGCTTCCACTTTTTGCTTTGAGAGATGTCCTCCATTTTTGTGAATACAACCTCATTACTTTCATAGCTGAAAAACAAAAGAACACTAGCGAAAGACGTGTAACACGGCATAAAAACTCAGCAAACTTTTACACCAAAATAAAGTTGTACAATCAACAAATCTGTGTGTAGTGAACATTTATTCTCGGCGGACAGACAGACAGATGTATTCTAGCGTCGTGTGCGATCCGTAGTACATTCCAGCTGCACTATTACACTATTTTCGGATCACAATACTGCCGACCATTTTATTTTGTCGTCCACTTCATATAGTTTGTTTTTATTTTGATGCCTGTTTTTAGCTTTTGGTTTCTGCGAACACTTTGTTGAAAGAGGTATTTTAACCAACTTCAGAAAAGGGGGAGAGTGTGTCTTAACGTGCAACGTGCTATCAATTTAACTATTTAAAATAATTTTAGGGAGTTATAATTTTAAATCTGAAGATAGAGCAATTTTTAAATCACAAAAAATAGACTGTGGTGTCCCAATTTGTTAATGGAGAACCTGATGGCTATTCTTACATTTCAAAGTTAATGTCATGAAAAAAAAAATTAAGTTGATCCTCTTTTGAAATAGAGTCCATTATATTATTTCTTCTTTACGTTTTTACTCATAAACCACAACAACCATAGGTTCTTCTTGTCGTTCCTGTCAAATCACTGGAGATAAAATATCAGGAATATTATAACCTCATTTTTATTATCTTCTTTGAAAAGAATTTTAACCAAAAATCCGTCTGCGGGAACTCGTTGAAATTCCAAAATCCAAAAAACGCCTCCACACTCGTCACCTAGCATTAACAAACGTAGCTAATCAATACACCCATTATTACCAGATCATTAGCATCAGTAATCCAGCACATTAGTCCGGGCGCACACTGGACGGCGTTAGGCCGGCCGCACACTGACCGCTGTTAATTAATCAATATCTCACAGCTGATTAATTGGCGCGACCGCGGGAATCGTTGGGATGCTGCCCGTAGTATGGACTGGATGTCTGATGTGGATTGGAGGAGGTATTTGTGGTTCTACGGCCTGGAAATCAAGGTAGAAAAGCTAGATGAGAGATTCATGCCAAAAATTGTAATGTCTCATTACTTACAGTGGAAGGAGCCGAGAGTCACAATATTATATCGGAACTATCGAGAGGAAAGAAGAAAGAGATTGGTCTACGACTTTCTGGAGTTGCAAAAAATTGATCTTAGCATTAGTAGAAGCAAAATATTTTTATTTTTGAAAAGAATATCAAAATAGTTACTGTCAGAATACTGAACCATAATAATTATAATTATCTGCACATAAGTGTTGAGAACACAGATCTGCGTTTAGTTTTATATGGACATCTACGAAAGAACCGGAAAATGTAAGACCATAGCTTACAAATTGTTATAAAGATAAAATATTCAAAGACATAGGACTTCAAATATCTTGCTGCCATTCTCTTTTTGGCGTTTAGCATCTTAAAAACCTATCAAGGCGTCTGTTGGAGTGCTTGGCCTTTTGACCAACGCATCACATTTCTAGGTCAAACAAATCAAATTGTAATCTAGGAATGTTTTCTTATTATTTAGTTAATATGATAGCTTTGAGATAAGTATGCCGAAGACTCAAGATTAATTCAATGAACACAGGTGTTTGGCTTGAGGGTCACGACCAAGATCGTATATTTTAGTAAATAATAATAAATTAGGTATTAAAATATCATCTTTTATGGTAATTCAGAATTTATTCCAGAACTCCTATACTTAGATAGGCTTATGTGGATAGCTTATGAGAAGGTCATCAGGTATGCAGGGGATCCAATTTCTGGATTTCATCATCATCATCATTAGCCTATCTCAGTCCACTGCTGGACATAGGCCTCTCCCATGGCACGCCACTGAGCGTAATTCTGGATTTACCACGACTTTATTAAAAAAACTTCACCCTAAATATAGGAATATGTCCTGTATCGTTGATGCGTTTTACAAATATTGAATATCCATAAGGTTCTGGGTCCTAGGCTAGGCGAAGCGTTTATGCAATTTTCCAGTAGGTCATTCTCAGTAGCAGCACGATGTTTGGATTTGTGCCCGGGTAATGGCAATAGGCTCGCTTCCTATTACAATGGGACTTAAAAACTATAAATCAACTGGCGAAAAACAGGTGTATTACAACAAGTGCAGTGTGCACCTCTGCCTATCCCTTCAGGGAATACAGGCATGATGATATGTGATGTTAAAATACAAAAGAGTCAATACCTCATTGCCGTCCCATCATCCTATGAGTTAGAAAATACAGGATCTACCTGTTATGTTGAACTTGGTCTCCTGCGTATCACCAGCTTCATTTAGAAAAAAATTGTTAAAGAAATAAATATTATATAGATTATTACCACCTCCAAAGTCACACACATCGTCCAGGCATCCTCAATAATGGCGGAAATTCCGCGCCAGATGCGTTCGGAATCTAAAAACTTCGTGCGCCCATAACTATGCCCGCTCGTTCCAGCTCACCGGCTTTGATCTGTCAATGAATTCAGGCTTGATTAAGTGTATTCAAATACCTGTGGCCAGCTAGTATGCAGGGTTAAGTATTGGGTTCAAATACTCGGTGCTTAACTGAGGGGTTAAAATGGTAATTTTTGTTATGGGATTATTTTAATTATTTTGATACTAAATTAAATAGCCTGTGCTTCTTAAAAGTAGGCAGACGTGTGCCTTGGATAGCTGTTTTACTGAGAGTTAGACTGGGAATTTTTATTATGGGATTATTTTAATTGCTTAGATGGTAAATTAAATAACCTTTTCCTTTACGAAGGATTAGGCAGACGTGCGCTTTAAATGGCCTACTTGAACTGGGGCTTTCAAGATATACGTCTGCCTTCTCTTCTCTTTTTTCGGCAAGATTAAGGTACAGAGAGTTTAATGTGCACAAGTATATTGGTATAACTATTCCTACAGATGCAATATTCTGTGTTACACACACTGTTGAAAAGTTTCTTAGGAGATCCGGTTTCGCAATGTCATTTCGCACATTCTTCACCGTTTTTAGCAACTGATTACTTATTTATAAAACGCTCATGTATTCGAAAAGACATTGGTGCGTGGCAAGTGTTTGAACTTGCGACCTTTGACTAGGCATACCAATGGTCATACTACTCGACTATCAGTGTATTTCCACTGCCAAATTAATCATATTCACACATAGTATACTTATTGCCAATGCCAAAATAAGATTCCACAATTAAACAGAAAAGCTGTACCGATACGCGTTTGTCCTAAAAATGAACACCACCTCAAAGCTCCTCATAATATCATAACAATTATCCCGATTTACCCAAAATGTTGACACTGATACAGAAATCGCATAACACAAAAACCTTCACAAAAATTATAAAACAAAGCACCCCTTTTTGTGGGGCAGACCATCCATTTAATATCCTTTAGAAATACTCGTACAAAACAATTCTTTATCCGTGATTGTGCTGACTCCCCAATCTTTTGTTTATTTTAGGATGGCAACACAGTAATGGAGTTTATCTGTTTCACTGCTTTCGCGCTCATGGACGGGTTCTGCTTTTCGGCTGACTTACATTACGACAGCTATACTTTGCTTTGCTATTTATAGTCTGCTATTTTTCTATATTGCGATGCTATAAGCAGTATATCAGTGCTTTTTCAGCAATATGCTATAGTGATAATGCGTGTGCATGTTTTATGTTATTGAACTTCATCATCACATGATTCGACCAAAAAATAAGAGACCTTTAATAATTAATTAAAGAAGTAACCATTAGGTTTAGAATATCTTTTTAGGCTATAAATAATTATAATTTATTTACAAGATCTAATACTTATACTAAACTTTCAATTAAGATTATTTACAAAACTTTTGGTATTCTCCTAGATGTGTGGATTATTATATTATTCTTTCTATAAATAACTTAATATTAAAAATATATATTTAACACTAGCTTTTAAATCAAAAGTACCATAATATTGTATTGCTAAGAAACCTATTTAAGTATACAAAATTTCATTTCAATCGGATGTCAAAAAGTGGTTCTTTAGATTGCAAGATTTGACCATAACAAACTCACATACATACATTGCAAGTTAACAGCTTGTAATAACATAAAAAAAAATTAACAAAAAAAACCGACTTCAAAACAAAACTATTTCACAACAAATTAAAAAGCACTAAAAAGTAAAAAAACCGCAGAAATCGGAGAACAATCATAGAAAAATGTAGTAGAGAACGTGAAAAAAAACAGCATTATTAAGAATTACTGAAAAAGTACTGATCGGATCTTAATCAAATTGCAATGGGACCAAACGGGAGGCACCAGCTTTCAAATAAAAAAAAATCATCACCTCCTCCTTTTTATGAAGTCGGTTAAAAATTATCCCATACATAATGTTTATTATTATCATTCTATAGCCTAAATATCATACTCGTAGCTTTTACTGCAACACAAGGACAACTGTCGGCGCGTTAATCAAAACAACGGAAAATGAATTAATGTTGCTAAGGAAAAATCGGTTATGACACCATTGACTGATGGAGCCACGGGTTTTGATGAAAATAGATCGGTTTTTGCTTTGTTACACTCTATAAATTGATTCTTTTGAATCACGTACTTAATTATTAGCGAATAAAGGATTTTGTTCTTAGAATTATCCATTTCTTTGAGGTTAATATTGTGTCAATTGAATTTATTTCTACCTGACATTCTTTTTCATTAACGCTTTGTTTGTCAAGGCTATCATTGTCATTATTCTCAATATACATTGATGATTTTGACGACCTGATTGGCGCAGTGGCTAAGCAATGGGACTGGTGCGCTAAGGGTTGCGGGTTCGATTCCCGCACGGGGCAAAAGTTTGTGCGAACCACAGATGTTTGTCCCGAGTCTGGGTGTTTGTGTATGTGATATTTCATGTCTGTGAAACGCACCCAAGACCTAGGAGATTTACCTAGTGGTACACAACTGGATCGTCTCTTACCAGGTTTTCCGTCGTATTTCTAATCCATCTCCAGATAATTATCACCTGCAAACTAAAAGGTAAACAAGTCCATCTTCTTCCGACATTTTCTGAAACAGTGTGACACAAAACCGGCTCAACCTTGAATCTTGTCGTAAAATTAAAACAAATATCGCTACAAAACTCAAGAGGCTGTATAAACTGGAGATTACCAGTCAAAACCGCTGAAAACCGCCGGAATCCGGTTAATATAATTACGTAGAAAACTTGGAGATCAACACAGCTTATACGCTGTAAGTTGACGAAAGTGTTTTATCGGAGCTATGTTTTGAATATAATAGCAGTTGCTTGTAGGTAGGGTTTTATGAAATCACTTCAAAAGGAAATTTTCCATTGTAGAAACGAGACGCCGCTCTACACTGCACGAACTGGCCTCTCGCTTCCACGAGGGAAATCGTCCTGCTTCAAGACTTCATGGTAAGGCAGTTATGTCTATTTGTTTATAAAAATAATCTTTCTTTTAAAAGGAAGATGCGGGTAAAGCTAAGACAACATTACTTTCTTTCTTTTTTCGCTGTAGCGTTTTCCTTTAACAAAATTCCCCGTCGCCCGAAGCGCTGTGTTAATTAATACCTTTTACAAGTAATTAATTAGATATCTTATTAACATAACCGCCTCATTAGTGTGATAGTTGCTGTTGCCGTGACGTCTGAAGATAGGTACCGTGTTTACTAGCTCGCGCAAAATATTTGTAATTTTATATAAATAATTTTATTATATGTATAGATTTTACAACATACTATTTTACAAATATTTGCAACATAATTCTAATACAAAATAAAAACAATATATACAAAAATAAAAAGCATCGAAGAATTCATCCCCATCGATGTCAACCGGTAACGTGCCCAAAAGACTGGCAGCATTGCCACGTTGAATGGCAATGCTAATTCTTTGGCCAAAAAATGAACCAGCCCTTTGGTCACGTGTGGAGTCGACTAAGCGCTTTGCTAAACATTTAAACATAGCGCGAGCGCTCGGACCCCATAAATAAATATGGTCAATTCTAGGCCGAATGCCACTCGGCAGAGGCCGAATACTAATCGGAACTACCACTATTCGTTAAGGGTTTTGCTGTCATGGCTTGTTTGTTACTATTCAACGTTCAAAATTATCTTAAAATAATTACAAATAAATTATTACTTGGATTTGAACTCGCACAACGCACATAGCGAATAATATGAATTGTACGTAACTCTAACAGTATAACTACCAAACAACATAACCTTTGACCCACTCACTCAACCGAAAACAATTCGTCAACTGTCCCAAATACGGCCATAAATATCCCACACATTCAATCTTTACGAAATAGGCTAACATATTTATCATACATCATACTTGTTATGTATGGCACCCGGGCAGAGATGCAGCTCCCCACAACACCGGGCGACTTGCCAGTTCATATAAATACGAGATAAAATCATGCTTGTTTTGCATAGGCGTGGCTTTGAAACCAGCGGACTCCACAAAGTATTAAGCAATAGTATTTACACGACTGCCCAAAGGAGTGTAATGTTTTCAGGGTTCATGTATGTATGTGTGTGTATGAGTTTCTTTAACCACACTAATATTATAAAGGCGAAAGTTGTGAGTGTGTTTGTTACCTCTTCACGCTCAAACGGCTGGACCGATTACGATAAAATTTGGTATGGAGGTAGCTGACACCCTGAATTAATATATAGGCAACTTTTTATCCCGAAAAAATGTAGCGGGTAACACCGCGGGGTGCAGGTACTATAACTTCTGAATGCCTGAACCAATTTTGATTTTTAGAGTGTCGTTAGAATCCTTATACCTTCGCGAGTAACATAGGCTATATTATATTAAACGGGATTTTCAGGGTTTTTGGGGTAAAAAGTATGTCTTTCTTTATAATAAGTAGGTTTTGTTACACATTGAATTAACTCTTCAATCAATTACTGAATGAGTGTATATTATGCGTGTATTATAATATCCAGCGTAAACGCTGTATTTCTAGCCCCAACACGAATAACTTTCTTACATTGTAATCTCCATTCCGAAATCGTTTTTCCTTTTAAAGTCTCATTTTTCGCGTATAAACTTACAATTGGGGCAAATTTTATTCATACTGTTTCAGTGCTTTGCATTTTCAGAAAAATATGTTCTTAGTCGGGCCTGCAAACGGGTGGGGAATAAAAAATGCGATTAACATCGCGAGCGGAGGGGAAATGTTTATCGGCGCATTACTATCCAAGCCGATTGGCGCAGACTCAAAGTACCCGACTTTTTTTGGCAGAAGGTCGCCCGTGTAATACCCGCAGACGTAACATTCTATACGAACAGTTTTTGGAACTTACATGTTGGTGCACCTGCCCTAGTCAAGCGGTAACACAGCTCGACGACCTGATTAGCGTAGTGGCCAGTGATTGAACTGCTACGCTAAAGGTTTGATACTAGGGTGATCCGCAGATGTTTTTGCTGAGTTTCGGTGTGTGTGTGTGTGTAGTTTTTCATGTTTGTGAAATGCATCCACGATACAAGAGAGTACCTAGTGTGGAGCGTGTTAAAAAAGATCTAGACGATACGAATCATTGTAGAAGGTCAATACATTTATCTTATTTCTTGCAGAGTGTTCCTGGATTTTTCCATTAGGTAATTCTGAGTGGCAGCAGTCTGGATTTTTTTACCCGGATGGCTCGCTCGCCCCCTATTACATTGGGACCTAAAACATACCTGCCGAAATGTTGATACTGTATGTGCACCTCAGCCTACCCCTTTGGGAAATACAGGCGTGATGTTATGTTTATCTTATTTCTATTTATTTGCCTAGCCACGGATTCCATTTAGGGACCGAAAAGTATAATTTCATAACTCGACGTTATAAAAACATTCCGACAGAACATAATTCCCATAATGTCCTTATTTACGTAACATCAATAGCCTCCAGTAATAAATTACTGAAATCATGGAGCTTGTCCATTTGTGACGTCATCATACCGGGAGAGACCCAGGGGAAATTATAATACGATGTTAGCTGTGAACTTTTAGTGATAAAAATGGCGACGCAATGGGATGATGGGATGATGTACACAGATGCTGGATGAATGATAGAGAGCCGTTATTTTTTATGGGCGCGCGTTATAAGTTATACTTTAGAAAAAAAAAACTGTTTAATTAATGAAATAAAAAACAATGGTGGTCTGTTTTACGAGCTTGATAAGTTCAGTCTGACTAATTAATTTTTTGTGGTTTATAATACAATTTGATAACTTTTCTCTTATTGTACCTACTGACCTGATTAGCGCAGTGGCTAAGTGATTGGACTGCTGCGCTAAGGGTTGCGGGTTTGATTCCCGCACGGGGCAAAACTTTGTGCGACCCACAGAATTTTGTCCCGAGTGGATGTTTGTGTATGTGATATTTCATGTTTGTGAAACGCACCCACGACACAGGAGAAATTCCTAGTGTGGGGCGAAGTTTTTTTTTTTTTTTAAATTGTATTGTGCCTCGTTGGTCTAGTGGTTGCTGAAGGTCCTGGGTTACAAGTGTTACTGGGATTTCCATTAGGCAATTTTTAGTTAAATTAAAAAACATTTATTGCTACTTAAAATACGAGACACGTACAAAATAAACAATTATATTGTAGCAAAAGGAAGTGGGCTCAGCGAGTGCTGTACCGGGACGAGCATGACCTGGTACAGCGCTGATTTTCAGCGACTCCTACTCCCTATGTTCTTGTGTGGGAGTTAGGTGGCGGCATGTATCGGCTATGAGAAAACAAACATAAACATAAAACATAACATCACGCCTGTATTCTCCGAAGGAGTAGGCAGAGGTGCACATTTATAGTACACCCACATTTCGCCAGTTATGTTTTAGGTCCCAATGTAATAGGGGACGAGCCTATTGCCATCAACCGGGCACAAATCCAGACTCCGTGCTACTACTGAGAATCACCTTCTGGAAAAACCCAGTAACTCTTTGCTTAACCCGGGATTCGAACCCAAAACCTCGTGCTCAGCAGTCGCGCTTAGCAACCACTAGACCAACGAGGCAGTCAATGAGACAACTTCTTTTTAAATTTCTCTTTAATATACAATAGTTGCAACACGAAGTTGACGGACAATTTTTCACAAGAAAATTGACGTTGTTTAAATAAAGTGGAAAACGTCTTTTTATTCATAGTTAACTATCTCGATTCTAAATTAGCTCACTGCCTATGTAAATACAGTCAGAAATGTTATATTAATAGTACAAATAGAGTATGCGAACAAGTTTGGGAGCGCCAAAATAACCCTTTGTCTTGAAACTTGTGCGGTGTGTGGCGTGACGTGCTGGAGATAATTACCGTCCCAGCTCTGGCCGTGAGACAGGCGACTTAACCGACTTTGCAGACTGGCAATTATAATAAGAGGCAGAGAGACGAAGTTTGTGAATTTTTGTGTTTGACGTTTTGAGAAGACTGTTATATTTCTAGAATAATAATATCAATAACGAGAAAAAACTACACAAAAAACTTTCAAAAGACTGAACTAATAACAATATTTTTGAGTTTTATCAATGGCTTTAGAATTCACCCTAACCGTCTTATGAATAAGTAATCGGTAAAATCTAAAGAATACTTAAATAATTTAACCCAAAAATAAAAGTGCCTACAAATATAACACAACAAAATGTTAACCTTAATCATCAAAGCGTTTTTTCATGTTTATAACATAATTAGGAAATCAGGTTATTGTCACAATGTCCTCAAGTTCTATATCAAACCGGTTGACTTGAAAGAAATTATTTTTGTTCATATTTATTGCTTCGTAAATAAAACTTTTGGGGATGCCAAATTGTTTTTTTAAGATAGAAGAGGAAGTGGACGGCCAAGTCGTGTTTTTATACAGCAAGTAAAGGGGAAGGTAGGAGTTGAGTCGTATCAAGCGGTTAAGTGGAGTGCTTAAAATATAGAGAACAATAGTGTTTGCTCTTAACTTTAAGAAGAAGAGAAGTTCTTGTTTGCTTGGCAAATTTTATACTCAACGTTCTAAAAGGTAAGAGTTTCAGCCGAATACAGACAGCGGCAGCAAGCACTGTGTCACCAATTCACTACTTGTTTTTTGTATTTTAAATACCCTTCGATTACTAGCCTATCGCTACCGCCAGGCTCTGAAGTGTATTGCTCTAAAATAATATAGTACCCACTTAAAAAAACTATTTGTTCAAAAGATCGTTTGAAATAAAATAAATAAAGAATTAACCAATCAGCATTTTGAAATAAAATTCA
The DNA here is from genome assembly GCA_946251915.1 of Abrostola triplasia. Lineage (NCBI taxonomy): Eukaryota > Metazoa > Arthropoda > Insecta > Lepidoptera > Noctuidae > Abrostola > Abrostola triplasia. The sequence continues at coordinate 1,391,336 of OX276437.1, forward strand.
TCCTTCGGTTCTATGTTGCCTTGATTATTTTTTATAGAACTGATTAATTGTGAACTTGTCAGTGCTCTACCGTGTTCCCAGATTAATGATTTTGTTTGCGGCCAAACACTTTTGATATTGAAAAAGTTTTGTTTTGTACTCGTTTATTTAGATTTTGGTGTTAATATTAAAAGGCCGATACCGCTTCGGCCTGATTCTTTTATTAGATGTTTACAGTGAAGAAGATAGTAGCTATATTATTTTGAAATATACAGAACATAATACCTCTGCCTACCCCTCTGGGATACAGGCATGACTTTATGTACATAATTATGTAATACCTATAACATCACGTCTGTATTCCCTGTCGACTATGTACCTGTAGTACACCCACATTTCACCAGTTATGTTATAGGTCCCAATGTGGGATGGGAGCGAGAATATTGCTTTCAACTGGACACATATCAAAACTCAGTGCTGCTACTGAGAATTACCTTACGCAAAACCCCAATAATCGAATTGAACCTAGGACGTCGTGCTCTGCAGCAATGCTTAATAACCCTTAAAACAATATTAAAATACTAATCTAAAAACCTAAAAAAAATATAAATTAAAATATAAAACCTAAAAATTATAAACCTCCTTTTTTGAAGTCGGTTAAAACTTATTCAAGTAAAAAGAAATGCAAAATGAGAACTTCCTTTTTTGAAGTCGGTCAAAACTAATTCAAGAAAAACAATAACTCTTGAACAAGACAACCGCCCCTCTATCCCACCAAACATTTGTTTCATGAATATTCTGACAACAGTTCACTTACCTTTCCCTGCGGGCTATCGCTCAAGGACCAAAGAGTACCGGCTAAATAAATCGGCTATAATGAACGGGGAGAATATTTATAGCCATAATTACGCAAATATCTCGGAATATTAAAGCTTTGTATTATTTGAGTACAAAATTAGACAATGTCTTAAGAATTATTTTATGTTTCATCATTATTGCTTTAGACGTGTAGCACTGATAGCCGAGAGGTATGACCGTTGGACTGCCAAGTCAAAGGTCGCAAGTTCGAACGCCCTTACGCTCCAATGTCTTTTCGAATTTATGTGCGTACTATAATTTAATTATCGTATTGTATGGTTGATGAGCAACCTGGTGTCAGAGTTTAAACCGCCTGTAGGCCTCTGACGTGGCTTCACACACCGTCAACTGTCTCAGGTGTGCCGGCTTCCACGCGATCTTTTCCGCAACCGATAACAAATTTATTGGATGAATTAATTGAAAATATGCGTGTCGGGGTTTTAACTCGCGACCTTTGTAGTGGTATTCCAACGGTCATACCACTCAGCTATTAGAGCTATCAAAATATGCGCTAATATGAGCCTAAAACGTGGTTAAACAAAAGCACACCCTATCCTTCCAAATTAGAGAATTCAGGTCTGTATATATCCATTACAATACAATACATCATTCCTAATAGAACTAAGAATAACTTAAAACCCTAACATTACCTTAAATACTGTTGTCAGAACTGAAATTCATATGACTCTGTAACTAGGGATTTTGTAAATAATAAATCTGTCAGCTGACGCCTGTGGGCGGATGCTTGCGTGTCTGTGACGTAACCGGCTTACAATGTCACTAACTGTATAGTTTTTAAGATATGATCATAGGAATTTTGTCTGTCCATCGTTTTGTATATAAATTAAAAGAATACTAGCATATCTCTCTCTGTGGTACTCACTTACAGTGTGGTAGATGATGGCGAGGAAGATCCAGACGGAGATGGCGGGATGATCTCGACTTTCGGTCGTTGGCAGCTGGTTACAGGGAGATGTGGAAAGAGTGGGGAGGCTTTTGCCCAGCAGTGGGACACTTGAGGCTAATAATAATATCTGTGTAGGACTTGCTTAACGTAGAAAGACTACTTCTACACTTTCGGTGGGAATTAATATTAAAACCAGGTTCCATCAAAGTTTTCCTTTACCGTTAGACAATGTTTATAAAATATTTAAAGTCTGATCTGACTTAACGGTGAATAACTATGAATCTGGCTTGATTATAACTAAGCAATAATGTGATGCAACTTGGGAGACGCCTATGTCCAGCAGTGGATAGGTTGAGAGATGGTGATGAGGATAAAGCAATGAACAATTGTTTTTTTTTTAATATATTTTGATTCTTTGTGATGATGATAAATAAGCAAGCAAAATTCAATTGGTAGGTACCAATTATTTTTTTCAGACACAAAAAATATAACAATTAAAATAAGTTGTTGGTCCTTAGAGAGGCAGATTGTAAAATTAAATTACCCGTGAAAATGATCTAGCTAAAACCTTCTCAATTTTGCTCCTTTAATTTACTGTAATTTGTTAACAACATGATCGAGTTACGCGTGTCTTATTATCAAATTAATATTAACGATTTAGAATCTCAAATATTTTTTTGTTATAGTTTATATCACTCTTAAAATTACAAATTTCTCTGGGTCTAGGAACAAAACCATTGCAATGAGATTACGTTAACTATACTAGTATTAACTGTGTCACAGTCGTCAGCGTCTTCCATACTTATTTATAAACACAATTCATTGTTTCAAGCACAATATGTGTGATATTATCAAATGAAAATTTTCAGGACTTTTCATCATCATCATCTTCATCAGCTGGAAGACGTCCACTGTTAAACAGAGGCCTCCCCCTTAGAACGCCGGACGTTTGATTACTCTCAAAACATATTAAAATGTCTTGGTCTTTTGGTACGCATACATGGCGGCTAAAGTTCAACATGGAAAACAATGAATGAGCTCTACCAGGCTCGGTCTACCTAATACAATCAAAAGCTTAAGCTATAAAATAAGAGCTAAAGCCACTGCAGCTATAGCTAATAATTGTTTTGGGAGAAGTTTCACAATTTAGAATTTAGCAGAGATTGAGAACTAGCTTCGCAGGCGAAGCCGCAAGCAACAGTAGTACAAGAATAAATGTTTACTAGAAATACGATTCAGGTGTGTTTGTACAAAGTTGGTTGGTTTGTTCGCGTCAAACTCTTGTTTGTCTCATAATTATGTTAGGCTTTATACTTAAGTATACCGTTTGTTTTGCTGCTTTATTGTAGGAAACTTTGACATTTAGATTCGTGGGTGGACCGGAGTATTATGTAGAATTGTAGACATGGCTCCAACTGTGTTTAGGTTGTTCTGATAATGTTTTAGGTTTGCTATATCTGTTTTAGTTTAATTTAGGAATTTGGAAGATGTAGCAGGTGTGTGACAAAGGTTTGTGGAAGAATTATAGGTTAGGTTATGATAAAGGTATAATTGCTAGAGTGCTATTAGCGATCCCGCCTTCCTGCCAGCATAGGCGTCCGCAAGCATGTGTGGTTTTTAGTGAGTATACCCCTGTAGATCGGCCTTTTCGGGTCATATTGGGAGTCCCACATAACCCCATCGTCTCTTAAGGGCGGAGTAAGGAGTAAGGCATCTTCCACACGTAAAAAAAAGTTGAAGGTATATTATACACACACACACATAACGTCACGCCTGTATTCCCCGAAGGGGTAGGCAGAGGTGCACATACAGTACACCCACATTTCGCCAGTTATGTTTTTAGGTCCCAATGTAATAGGGGGCGAGCCTATTGCCATCAACCGGGCACAAATCCTGACTCCGTGCTGCTACTAAGAATTACCTAATGGAAAAACCCAGTAACACTTTGCCCGACCCGGGATTCGAACCCAGGACCTCGTGCTCGGCAGTCGCGCTTAGCAACCACTAGACCAACGAGGCAGTACTATTATATAAACAATACAAAACATAAATAAAACACAAAATTTTCAAAAACAAAATACCTATATTTTACATATTAGTTTGTATGTTTCTGTGCCCTTTCCGTGAATTTCGTAAGGCTAAGTAAAATATAATTAATACAAAAACTAAATAAGAATTTCACAATCGCAGCCACGAAGTTAACATCGCTGTCCGAAATATCTAAAAGAGCAATGCAACCGCTCCATAAAAACTCATCCGAAAAACAGTGGTAATTCTGTTATTCTCACAAAAGCTAGAAGCGATATGCGGTAAAAGCATTTGTGTTTTATAGTGTCGAACAATTTATGATGTCACACTGAAACTACTAACAATTCCTACAGTATGGTGGTTTGTTTCGAATAGTCGATGGCTAAATCGTTCGGGACTTTGGTGGATTGAATCGTTAAGTATTTTATGCTAGTTAACTTACGGTAAGTAAATAGTATTTGCCAAAAAAGTATTTTAATATTGACTAAATATAGTTATGTTAATGATCTGGAAAGTCTATCCTAAGAATTGAGAATAATTGTCATTTTGTTTAGTATGTAAGGCATTGTCTGTAACTGTAGGTTATGATGAGGCTGATGTGGTCTTTTAGACTTAAATATCCTAAAAATTAAAACTAAAAAAAAATAACTAAAAAAAATAACGAACTGATCGTCTCGCTCAGCAGCGAACATGTCGGATGCTATATTGACGGAGTATGTGTCAACAATATTAGTTATGCGGATGACATGGTGCTGCTGAGCGCGTCGATCTGTGGGCTAAGGAGGTTACTCAGTACGTGTATGGAGTACGCGCATGGTCATGGTTTGATATATAATAGTAAGAAAAGTCAATACATGGTTTTTCGGGCCATCGGTGGGTCGAGCCCTGTGGACATTCCGAACATTAAACTCAACGGTGTTGCAATAGAACGAGTGGAGCAATTTAAATATTTAGGGCATTTACTTACTGAGGGCCTTAAAGACCATGTCGACATGGACCGGGAGCGGAGGGCAGTGTCTGTGCGAGCCAACATGATAGCCCGCAGGTTTTCGCGGTGTACGGCAGGTGTGAAGAACACGCTTTTTAGAGCGTACTGCACATCTCTATACACGTGTAGCCTGTGGGTTGACTATAGTGCAGGGGCATATAGTGCCCTCCGAGTCCAGTACAACAATGCGTTCCGGGCGGTGTTGGGGCTGCCCCGTTTCTGTAGCGCATCGGGGATGTTCGCGATGGCGCGCACTGACTGTTTTCACACTACGATGCGTAAGCGGTGCGCATCCCTGGTGCGCCGGGTGCGGGCCAGCCCCAATGCTATCCTGGCAATGATCGGTAACAGGCTGGACTGCCCTTATATCCGTCATTGTTGTGGCAGGCATGTTACCGTTCCAGTGCCGGTTAGAAAATTTTAGTAATTGTGTTTATTTTATGTATAATAATAATGTTAATTAATTAATAACTTTATAAATTTGTATGTATGTGTATTCATTTTATCTACATTTTCAATAGTAATTTGACTTTTAATTGTATGTTTGTGTATTTAATTGTATTGTCTTTTTAATTCCTTAATATAATAATTATCATAATCATTATTATTTCTGAAAATTCTAATATTTTATCATTTATCTATCTATTTGTGTTGAGCTTTTAGCTCATAATTTTTAGTATTAATTTTTTCTTTTGTATATATTTATTTTTTAACGTAGGTTATAGTGTGTAAATAAGTTAAGCTTAAGTATGTTGTAGTTAATAATAACTACACATTTTACTAAAATTTTGCCACCCATATAATAGGTGACGAATTTATTGCTATATCATCCAACAAGCCCATACAATAGTATAGCAGCTTATTACTAAATATGACCGTAAAAACTAATAAATAAACTTGAAAAACTTTATAAAAAGTCACAAAAAAACAATTCAAAGGTTATAAATAAAAGAGAATTAGGTCAGCTTTTGGACAAACTTCTACAATTTGAAAATGTGTGAATTCCATACGTAACCTAGGTACAGGGGTGTCATTGAAGCATTAATGTTTTATAGTGTGTGTTATAGTATTTTCGAGCGAGCGGCGCGGACGTGTGCCTGATTTATGCCATCACAAAAGCGCTCAAAATATGCCCTAGGGGTTTGTAGTCCACAAACAGAATTTGGAAACGAAAATCTTAATTATTATTACTATTAATTAAAGTATTGAGAACCCTGAATAAAGTTTAAGTAGCGCAGTTTAAGGACAAACAAATTAGTAAATATAGGTCCAACTTATATTCAAAGCGTACGATTATGTCTCAAAGGACCAGTAAACGAACTAAGTTTATTTAGCTTAGTGCCTTTGAGACGGATTTTTGCTAATCATTGAAGGCAACTTCATGAATAATTTAAACAAAATTATAACAATTTTAAAATTAGTTATCAATATACAACGTATTTTGCTAATGTTTTAATGTGTGCGTTTAAGGTTTTTATATGCTATACTACATTATCTACCTACTTTTACTGGCCCTTTATTATCTTTACAATTTATCAAATATAAATAGTGTAGATTTCGTATTAAAATTTTAACTAATTATATCTTGTCAAATAATACATATATGATCAAATTCACATACCTACATTAAATTTTACAATATGCAGCATCACTAGTTTAATTTTTAGTCAAACTGAAGATAAAATTCAAATTTCTTTTCAAAGACGGCTGCGAACGGTTTTCGGAGTCTCATAAAAATTCGGACACTGCTATTCACCTCTAGTCACGTCCTTCATTAAAACCGATAACCATTTTGAGCTTAATGATGCTCGCATCAGCTCAAAGTCGTTATATCGACTGATGCTTGCTTGTTTTAGTAAAAAAGGATTGCCGATGCACACCATGCCCATTTTGTTTGAGCCCGACTTGCGCTTGACCGTTTTTTTCCTCTCATATATCCGCCGAAGTAAATGGCACGGAAAAATGTTTTTGTAATTGAATACCGTTCGGTCCGATTTTTTTATGTTATTTTTATTTATTTTTTCGTAGTGACGCTGTGGTCGTTTCGTGTTTTTTTGTCGTTGTTTTTGTTTTAAAAACTTGTTTATTGAAGGCTTTGTTTGGTTATTGAGGATCACCACACGGTGAGAGATGAATAATAGGTTACTTATTTATGCTTGATGTCTCCTAAAAAAGCGACTGATATAACGGTTGTAAGGGGATGTTATTTGAACAAAAAGAAGCTCCCGATCGTGTCCTGTATTTCATTTTCTACTGTGTAATCTACCTTCCTCTCAAAAAGTCTCACAAAGTTTTGCTATTTTTGGCAAAAATGTGTAGGTATCTGGTACATCCAGTGATATGGTGTTTCTGCATCAAGCCAAACGATCGTTAAGCTATCTTTGAAAATAGAAAAACGATGTTACTGGAATGCTCTCACCCAAAAAACACTCATTTGCAACTAACTAGAAAGATCATTTGCGATGTAACTTCACAGCTCTTAATTGTCAGAGCGATTCAACAAAATTGTATAAAGCTTTAAAATAGATTTTTTGCTAGCCGTACTAATGATGCTGACCGTATATCTCTTACTACGCTAAAAAGGACGTTAGTACACACATTAACGCTTCCTTTTTGTTGAATAGCAGTTGCAGCTTATTGGAATTTAGCGCACTCTTTGTGGAATCTAAACCGTGCTCACCGCGGTCAATCTTGTGATGGGTGACCGTTTTCACATGCCGAGACTCCTCCGTGCTTCGGGAGGCACTTTAACTGGAACCGGAAGACGCAGCGTTGGCAGGCCTCTCATCAGGTGGATCGATGTTATCGTAAGAGTTGCGGGCAACCAGTGGATGCAATTGGCAAGTCGTCGTTCATTGTGGCGTTCTAAATAAGAGGCCTTTGTTCAACAGTGGACGTCTTCCGGCTGATGATAATGATATTATGATAGTCAATGTTAGAACTGTTGTTTTTGGAAAAGACAATTGGATACTTAATAACCCAAACGAAATATAAAATAACTTGAACAAAGTCGCGCGTGATAACCAGTAAATATTGAACGAATAACCTTTCATAACAAGCAGAAATAACGTCACTCGTTTTTCAGGTTTCACTATAAGTACCGAACGCCGAACTATGGCTCCCTTGAGCATACTAGTTACAAACTCCAACGAAAATTAAGCACCACCTTTCATGAATTATTCAGTAATTTCAAAACGGCTCGATCAATTCACGTTATACATTCTACTGATGGTGGAAGATGGCCTATATTGCTCGCGTTTTGTTTTCCAATAATTTTGATACGATATTTTTGCCTTATAATATCTTGTTAGGCAAATCTGTTTTTTTTTAATTTAGAGGTAGGTGAGCCTATAAATAATGAGTTCAAGAATTGGTACAAGCAATAACCTATATGATCGTTTAAACCTTTCGGAGAATATTATATTTGGATTATGTTGAGGGTAACAGCTTATGTTACTTCACAATGATTCTGAAAATCACATAATTGTTTAAACCTAAGCGTGTTTGTTTAAGCGAGATTTAATTCCTAGAATTCTGGCTTACCGATGAAAATTTCAATAGTTACTGAAATCATAGCACGTGTAAAATTAACATCATACATAGGTCAGATTATCCAGAAAGCATTCCGGACTTCATTAGCTATGACTCTGTATATAAATCACCAGCCCGCAGGGGGCTAGTGTGGAGACCTCTATACAAGAAGAGGCCTTTGCCCTGAAGTTGGACAAGTGGGACAGTTTTAGACTGTCATTATTATTATTCCCCTTATTTCCGAAACAATTCTACTTTGTAAATCATTTTACAATACCCCGTCTTCTTTCTATCATCATCATCATCAGTCGGAAGACGTCCACTGTTGAACAAAGACCTCCCTAGAACGCCAATGAACGACAACTTGCCGTTTCAATCCACCGTCTCCGTTAAACTACCCTTAATTTATACCAATTTCTCCATACGCATCACATCATTCTCTCTACAACCGCACCACTATTTCGTACTCTATAAAATTCTACTACAGCCATTACCGTTTACATAAACCTCAAGTACAGGTAACCCATATAAAAGTTTATATTCCAGCCGAGTTTTAGTTTTCAAACTTAATTATTGTCTCCACGATTCTCGAGTTGTGGTCGTAGATATAATCAGCTAAAAGGCTCCCTTTATACTTGTTTTACTTTGTAATCACAAGTTTTCAGTTCATATTTTACTTTTAATTCATGATTATTGGAGTAGATTACTTTGTAATTTTCTTCCTACTGTTGGCTTACAGTGAAGAAAATTTTTGGTTTTGGTCTTAATTGAAAATCGAATGCTTGCAAGTGCGACTGCTTTTAGATTTATTTTTTTCTAATTTACCTAAAAATCTAAATCGTCACAGTGAAGCGACTAAAGTGAGTGACCTGATCTCGCTTGTCATAAGCTAAGATGGTGATAATATTGATCATCAGCCGGAAGACATCCACTGTTGAACAAAAGCCACCCTCTTAGAACACGACAATGATCGGCAATTTGCCATTTGCATCCACTGTTTGCCCGCAACTTAGACGATATCGTCGCGCATCGGTTCGTCTGGTGGAAAACCTGCCAACGCTGCATTTTCCTGTAAAGCATAACATACATTAGTGTTATTTTTATATTTTACTAGCTGCGCCCCGTGGTGTCGCCCGCTACATTTTTTCAGGATAAAAAGTAGCCTGTGTTATTCTGATGTATAAGCTATATTATTGTAAAGTTTCATTAAATCCATTCAGTAGTTTTTACGTGAAAGATTAACAAACATCCATCCATACTAACAAACTTTCGCGTTTATAATATTAGTAGGGATTAGTAGTTTCTAGCATACACGCAGTACACAGTTGAATACTAGTAGGTACAAACAGAGCTTTATTCATCTGATTTCCGCGACCCCAATTCAAAGATAAAGTTTTTATTACACATAGGCAATAAAAGGCACTTACGTAAGTCAACTTTAGCTTGTTCCTAAAGACATTGTTATGGAAGGGCAAGGAACTCTATGGGGAATAACAAAAAGATATTCGATATTCTAAAGTAAAAGTTCAGTTCTAATGTTATAGGAAGGAGGCTGAACCAAGGACTGTTTACGTAAATATGCGTATTAGTTACAAATTTGGCTAAGAGATGGCGTTGTTAGTTGAGCGCCGGTTTCTGAATGGCGGTGTTAAGATTTTCCGGCGCTCAACTAGGTCAATCATTTCAGTTTGTATTTTTGAGAGCATCAAGCACTGTGGTCGACTATATTATACGTGCTTAATAGAAAGTCCAGTGTTTAATTCCTCTCCAAGTCGACCTCGTTCATGGTCCGTGGGAGCATATTTTAGAAGGTAGGTCGGCGATATTTATAGATTAACAGTCCTAAAAAAGTGGTTTGAAGGGTAAACGAATAGAAAAAAGTAACTACGCTTTTATGTGAATATGCGGTTATTATTATTTTTTTATATATTTTTTATATATACCTATTAAGGTCTCAGTTCAAATCACGGCACCCACCATCGTATTTTAGAATTCATGTGCTGTTATAAATTAGTTATCAGTTGCTAAAAACGGTGAAGGAAAACGGAGTAGGAAACCGGTACACCTGCAAGATTTTTCAACGGTGACGAAAAGCCTTGACAGAGGCATACAAGCGGTTTAAACTCTGACACCAGGTTGTTCATCAACCATACGATAAGAGGAAGAAGAATACAAAACATTTTTAAGTTGTACAAACTTTGAACAAGCCGCCCTAACAAAGGCGTCTTGAAAGAGGAACAAATAGGTCTTATATTAAACTTAATAAACCTCGGAAAAGGTTTATAATTGAAATGTCCGGAAATTTTCCGGAGCTTGTAACTCAAATGCTTTGTTTATTCAAATAACAACGCCTACACAGTTTTTAAAATAATATTATCATCATGTATTCCAAAAACCAGCTGAAAATTATAGACGTATTCGCAGCCTTCTTTATCCTCAAGATTTTCCGCCAAGAACGAAGAATCCCGAACTATCTATCAAAAATATTTTAATGAAATAAAGTTTTAAGCCTCTTTTGTAAACACTGATGCACTTCATCCTACTTCCATCAAGAGAGGGAACTAACGAAGTTGCCGCTCAAAATGCTACCGCGGATGTGACGCAAGTCATAAACTTTGCCAGCTTGACGCGGGTGCCGCTGGAATTCTTCGCCAACTGCCTGCGCGAAGTTTTATGGAGTCCTATTATAGTTTTAGTTTCTATTGCTTAGTTCCTGCAGTTTGCTACGGTTGAGCGGTGCTTTGTCGTCGGGTTGCTACTTATTTTTATTCAATTTCATTACATATCAGTTTCGGGTACTGTTGTTCTTTTGAGTTGGGTTTTGTCAGTTTCAAAAGTGAAGAAGTACATAAGCTATTTTTTGAATCATCAAGGGCCCTAGACAACTAACAAGCCCTAGACAAATAGAATGAAAAATTAATTGAGATGACATAAAAAGTTTTGACTATGTAATAGGACATAATTTTTATGCCAAATCTATGGGCTCCGTTCGAGTTCGAAACTAGTCGGGCATTTCCGATTACACCCGTGAGTACAACCGGGATATACTGTAAATAATATTTTTATTCGTTTACGTTTTGCCATTTGTCTAGAGAACCCGAACACCGAATAATTTTAATCGCTTTTCCATTATACTTAAGACGAAATGTCGAGTTGACCTTTCAGGTAGGACCTAAGGACTTAAGCCAATGTGCAATCTTGTTCAGAGTTAAGCCAGAACTGAGCGTTGCCATCGTAACTTTAAATAATCTAATATGGGTCCAGCTGTCTCTTGTTATCCTAGCGACGCTTGTTACCAAGGAACCCCAGGAGTGTGACCTTAGCAGCTTGACGCAGTAATTTGATCTGACTCAAAGCTGACGTCATAGTCTTATGGAATTGACTTCAGCACTGATAGGACAAAGGCTTAGCAAGGTTTATGAGAACGATCCAGAATATTCCATTCTCATCTTTTTCAAAGACTTCTGGTGATTTTTTGTGGTTATAAAAAAGGACCTAAAAACATAACTGGCGAAATGTGGGTGTACTATATGTGCACCTCTGCCTACCCCTTCGGGGAATACAGGCGTGATGGTATGATATAAAAAAGGTACGTATAAAAGAAAATGCAAATTGTAAAAAATAAAAGATTTTTACTTCCTTTCGTGTTACAGTTCATAACTTGGACATCAAAACCAACCTTGCCGAGTTGGGAGCTGATAAACGAATAGTTTTGTCTCAGTTTCGCATACTTAAGTGCCGTCTCCTGCGTTTAAAACGGCGGATGAGTTTAAATAAACTTTATCTGCTTATTTATTTGTGAATAAAACATGAGATGTGAGCTTATGAATTTGTTACGCCATCTATTATTCAGCATGTGAAACGAAGTTGCCAAGTTTGGTATACAGATGGCAGTAAATACATCTGGGATTCTTATGCGTTTAAATTGAATACTGAATTTAGATCTTTGGATTTGTTTTTATCTTATTCTGTCTGTCGATTAGTTTATCGCGTGATGGGTTAGTGATTTCTCCGTTTGCGGTCGAGTGAAGCAAGATGTTTTTACTGTTTTGTCTGTGTAAGTACTTTTAGTAACAAGTATGTGCCCAAACTTATATGGCATAAAGCCATACATAAATATATTTTCGGTTCTACTGCTAGAACTTTCTCCTACATCGTGGGTGCGTTTTACGAACATGAAATATTAAATACACAAACACCCCGACTCAAAACAAATATTTGTGGATCGCAAAATTTTTGCCCCGTGCGGAAATTAAACCCTCAACCCTTAGCGCAGCAGTCCAGCCGCTTAGCCACTGCGCCAATCAGGACGTCGAATTTAAGAGCTTGCTTTTATCCGTCATAGTCTATTCACGTAAGGCCCAATAAACGCACCTTAAAGGCTGGCGTCCACTAGGCGGATCGGGTCGGGCCGCATCGCAACGCAAAAATACGCCTGGCTATGTTTTATATGAAATATCGTTCATTAGCGACGGATCGGAGCGCGGCGGGCGGCAACGCATTGGCGGATCGCTTCGCAGGCGTATTTCTGTCGGCGGTGCGCTGCGACCCGCCCCGATCCGTCTAGTCGACGCAGGCAGGCGGATATGAGCGCGAGTGCCGTGAATAAACGAAAATGAACGAAGAACTGCTTATTTCTTTAGTGCAAAAGTATAGAGAATCCGGCATATATCATGCACCCACACATTGTGTACTCGTCGTCGTTTTTTATTTTTTTGTTTTTCCTCAAGAAGGATTTGAAACCATAACATCTCTTCGTCTGAGCTGTCCATGGTAGCGCGATGTCAGTCCAAGCACGAAAACACGTCTGTAAGATCAAATCCGCTTAGGCGGTCCGCCGCGCCCCGTACAGATGGACGCAAGAGCATCACAGAACCGCGGCCCGTTCCAATGCGACCCGCCCCGATCCGTCCCTAAAGGACGCCAGCCTTAATCGGAAATGTTCGCAGATGCTCACGTAGACTGTTTTTATTCAACGATGCGTAAAAGATGCGCCTCTCTGGTGCGCAGAGTGCAGGCTAGCTCCAACAGCATCCTAAGTATGATTGCGATGAGGCTAGTTTGTCCTTACCTGGTTCACTGCTGTGCCATTTCACATGGAATGAAGCGGCAGTGAGCTAGGTATCGACCAATATTATTATATTATAGTTACTAACATAGATATTAAGTATTACTAACAAAATGAGTCATGGTCACTTCAATAAATAAATTAAATTGAAATTAATTATAAGGTACTACAGTAAAACTTGCTCTAATTTGACGCAAAACTTGTGCAATATAACTACATCGTCACACAAACACAGAAAGGTGCTAGCTCGATCTATCTTAAACTGAATGAAAACTCAAACATTTTGAATGTAAGCAAGTTGCAAGTAATTTCAGTCGAGTTCACTTTTCTTAAGTTTTTGCCAGCCGTAGTTACAAGTTTGTGTACGTGTGCTTAATTAATTGTATGTATGTATGTGTGTGTGCTTAGACGTGTGTGTATTTTATGTATTTTTAAGCATAAGTTCTTTAAATGAAATTTAATAGACGTTTCTGTGTAGAATTCGTCCTAAGTCTAGGACTTTGTACGTTTGATGTTTCATGTCTGTGAATCGCACAAGCGATTCTTAAGCTAAAGAAACAAAATTATCCTACCATTTTTATAATATTGTATCTTCTTAAAAACGATTGAAAACGTCACCCATGCAAGCTATAATCATAACAGCCTATAACTGCCCCACTGCAAATACCTCTTTTAATATCTAGAGAAGGATTGAGCATTGATCACGCTAGCACACTGCGGGTTGACGCACGCAAGCTATGAGTGCTGATAATGTGAAACATACTTACCCAAACCCATACGAAAATCTTACCAGTTCTGTTTGCAAATTGTTCAGTTCTTAACACAAAACTACCTGCAAAAGTGTAAAAATACAACAAATTCTATAAAGTGCAATTAATCGATTTTTAGTGCCTTTAATGCCGAAAAAATCTACATAAAATTGACAGCCCTAGATTTTACGGAAAGCAAGTGTTTTACAACCAATTTTTTTCTGAAGGAAACAATTTTTTAATTCCAAACGGAATGCTGTAGCTTTAAAGGATGGTATGCGCACTCAAAAAATCTTTGATCAGGTTTAGGAACTAACAGGTTTATTTGATCCGAAGATTACATTCTTTTAATGTTGAACCAAAACATTGTGCTTCTTTTAATACGACGACCTGATTGGTCTAGTATCTAAGCGATGGGACTGCTGCACTATGTGTTACGTGTTTGATTTCCGCACGGGAAAATAATTTGTGCGATCCGCAAGAGTTTCTGTATGTGATCTATATATATAAAAATTAATTGCTGTTCGTTAGTCTCGCTAAAACTCGAGAACTGCTGGACCGATTTGGCTAATTTTGGTCTTGAAATATCCGTGACAGTCCAGGGAAGGCTTAAACGTTGGGAAGGCGGTAGGAAGTTCGCCGGGTCAGCTAGTATTTTATGTTTTTGAAACGCTTCCACTATACAGGAGAAATTTAAAGTGAGAGACGAAGTTTTTAAAAAGTACACTTCATTTAACACTAGTTCTGTGATCCATATTATATCCAGCACAATGAATAGTATAGTTTCTCTAAAATTAGTCTCTAAATGATCACAACTTTATTTTTTAAGTTTTGTTAACAAAATGATCTACAAACCTCGCTATATTTTCCAAACTAGTTTTATTTCATTCAAGCTACAAAAGAATACTTACAAAATATCAAATCTCTTACATTTAGTCAGATTACAGGAAACATCTAAGTCTATAAATACGAACTAGATCATAAACAAAAAGATTATTAGAACCTCCATACATTTAAACTTGCAGTCAGCTTTGCATACAAAGGGGTTCACGTAAACCACAGATTTTCATACGCTCCGACTAAACTCGTCTTCATTCAACTCTTGAAAGTAGTTTGTAGTTCCAGGAAAACCTTCTCGTCTCTTCCATGTGTTCTTGTTAGACCTTTATAGTTCATCCTTTACAAATAAAACAATTGCTTCGACTACCTAGAAATAGTAAACATCATCAGCAGCTGGAACACGTCCACTGTTAAACAAAGGCCTCCCCCTTAGCGTGGGGGGTTGTTTTAATCCCCACGCTTGGGTATCGCAGTATTGGTGGTGAAGAAGGAAACGTTTCTGTCCATCTTCTGGGTTCTCCCTTATTCCTCTTACGACACCGATGGGAGGGAAGGGGTGGTCAATTTTAGGCTGGTTACCACTCGGCGAGGAAATAGTAATACTGAATACAATATCACCATCATTTTTTATTTTTCGTATCATAATGACCAGTCTTGAGAACAGGTCATGTTTTGCCAAAACTCTGGCGCCTAAAATCTTTTTCTAGCGCTATCAATTTTCGCTTTGAAATATTTATTTGCAATGAATTGGCCAGCTTAAATAATAGTGTTGCCTAGCTGACACGCGACCTGTTGCTATTTAGTGCATTTAAAAACGAAAGGTTTTTGTTAACATGCGTTTTTACTGCAAAAATGTTTCTCCGTAAAACAGCACCTATTTTCGTGTGACTTCAAAATTGAGTTGTGAATGCGTGTTGCCTTTTTATTGTTGCAGTATTATACATTTTATTTAAGCTTTGCAGTATTTTACTAGCTAGCCGAGGCACATCGAATAGAATGACAAACATATGGATTTTACACATGTCATGGATAACATAGTCAAAACAATATGTCATCCCCATCTTAGTTGGTATATCTTAGACCTTTGTAAGCCTTTGTATCAAAGCAGGAAGAAGTGGCAGCTTATCAGTTTGTTATCTGTTGGCAAGTGAAGTCGTTATGTACTTTATGACCAGGCTAATGAGCTGTTCCTCACAATCATTCTATTCGATTTTTATTCATCAAGGATTTTGCCACTTGGCAGAAGTCCGATGTTTAAAAGCAACCTAGCTTTGCCTGGCAACATATTGGCTAATTACCTCCACTAATAAATAGAACAAACATAATATTAATGATAATCACGTCCCATTGTCTTTCTGGTATACCTAAGCCCCCATTCCGTAAATGAATGGCAATAAATTGTATAAACTATTTCCATCACGTGCAAGATATAAATAACTGAGGGTAGATATCGTTGGTACCGTTATTGTTAATTTGTGACTATTGTCACAATTTATGCTCCAGCTTCGAACGTCCATTTATATGCAGATGTAGGAGGAAAGAATGGATTGTTTATTGCACTATGGTGAATACAAAATATTTGTATCACTGCACGGTGAATTTTTTATTGAATCTTGATCAACATAATATCACGCCTGTATTTCCCGAAGGAGTAGATGAAGGTTTATAGTACACCTACTAATGACCAGTTATTTTTAGGTCTCAATGTAATAAGGGGCGAGCCTATCGCTTAATGCCAGCTAGGAGTCTGAAGTCGTGTCAATCAAATCCAGACTGTTGCTACTGAGAATTACGTAATGAAAAAACCTAGTAACATTTTATTTTTCTTTTTAATCAACGGTGTGAGATATAATTTGTCGAAATTACATTTTTGAGGTCTAGTATTTTAAGTTCTTCTGTAGATTATTATATGGAGAGTCTAAAATACTTAATGGTAATAGAAAGTTCATACATTCATATTATTGTTATCACGCCTCAACTGGTACGTAATATGTAAGTATCATGATGATGATTAGAAATGTGTATAATCACGCCTATAATCCCCGAAGGAGTAGGCAGAGGTGCACATATAGTACATCCACATTTCGCTAGTTATGTTTTAGGTCCCAATGTAATAGGGGGCCATTAACCGGGCACAAATCCAGACTCTGTGCTGCTACTGAGAATTACCTAATAGAGAAACACAGTAACACTTTGCCCGACCCGGGATTCGAACCCAGGACCTCGTGCTCAGCAGTCACGCTTAGCAGCCACTAGACCAACGAGGCAGTCCAACCAAAATACAGCATATTAAAATTGTTTTGCTAAAACGAAAATCTTGCTTGAAGAGAAAATTTCGCAAAATAAAAACACAACTAATACAGTCATTAGCAAACAAATAAGATAATCTTGGGGTCCATTCATAACTAAATCTCATTCATGGTGTTCTAATTACAAAAACAGAAGGCCCCATTCACGGGCCCCATTCCCCCAGATAAAGGTCCAAGATTAAATTAATTATTCTTGCTTGACACGCTGAAAAGATTTTTGGTACAGAAAAATGCCCAAAATTATCGATGTATGACTATAAAGAATTTTAGGAATTCTGTAAGTATACAGTTTTTAATGAATAAGCGGTGATAGTTGAGTGGTATGACCGTTGGACTGCCAAGGCAAAGGTCGCAAGTTCAAACCTTGGCACGCAGCAATGTCTTTTCGAATTCATTTGAGTATTATAAATCAGTTATCACCTGCTAAAAACGGTAAAGGAAAATATTGTAAGGAAACCGGCACACCTGAGATTTTTTTTAATGGTGTGTAAAGCCATGGTAGATGGTCTACAGATGGTTTAAACTCTGACACCAGGTTGTTCATTAACCATACGATAAGAAAAAGCAGAACCAATAATAATAATAATTCATTTAATTCAGAAAAAATCCATATAAGTATACAATAAAATTGTTAGTAGCACCAATACGTTTTAATCTTATTTCTATCTTTTGTCTGCTTTACTAATTTATTGAGTAACTAATTTTCGCGTAACTCAATAAACATAACGCCAAACTTGTATTCCCTGAAGGGATAGGCTCAGGTGTTATTAGTACACCCACATTTCGTTTGTCAGTTAATGATAAAAGTAAATTGCTACGCCTGTATATTGGGTCGATATTAATCGCGAAATAGAATGGAAATAATGATGTTGAAGTCTCATATGAAGAATTAACCACCCCCTTTCCTTCACCCCTTTATCATCATCATTATTTTAGCTCGGTATCACCCGCTGCTGGTTATAGGCCTCTCTTTTTCTCCAACAATCTTCTTTATCTTGAGCGCCTCTTGTCCATGTCTTAATGAATTTACAACCCAACGTGCTTTTGGCCGTCCCTCTAGTTTCTTTAACCTTACCTTGGCCACTTGGTCAAAGAAACCAAAAAATATTTGTAGGCATAAAATAACATCACGCCGGATCCCTCTAAGAGAGGTGTAGTACACTCATATTTCGCCAGCTTTGTTCCAATGAAATAAGGGATGAGCCTATTTCCATCAACCGGGTACAAATCCAGACTCTGCTACTGAGAACTACCTAATGGACAAACCCAATAAAACTGCGCGTCCCGAGATTCAATACTAGCACCTCATGCTCTGCAGTCGGCAAAAAAGATTTGTATAATCTAGTCATTGGTATCTCCATGCGTTAGGAAATACCGCTCAACTGTGGGCTAGGTACCCTGCGTTCACCTTATAGATCTTTAATTCATAATGATAACGATAGAAACATTATATAGGTACATAGATAATAAAAGCGTCAATAGTCATGGACCGGTTTTGAATTAGATCTCGATTTGAATTTCCAAGCTCCCAAAAATTTACAGTTTCCGTCGCAAATCGCGCCTCCCTAAATCCTTTTCCAAATCTGCACACAAGGATTTTGAAAATCCAAGTGTTCGCCAGCTTGGTACCCAAGGGAACACTTCATTAAAGTTAGCGCTTGTTCCAACGGATTTTTCGTGATCTATAGCCGTATGAATTATGTTGAAATAGCCTTAGCTTTTTGAAATTTCAGATTGTCTGGCTACAGATTTAGAAACTGGTTTTTAATATCGGCTGAAGCCGGATTACGTTGAGGATTTAAAATGATTTAATATTGAAGGTTTAGGCAATTCATTATTTTATTTTAGGTGTCTGTTTAATAATTTCGTTTTTATAAATTAGTCTATATCTACGATAAATCGGCAAAAGGCCCAAAATAGGTATCAGTGGCGTTTAGGGGAGGAGGCTTATGCCCAGCAGTGGGCCATTTAAAAGCTGATGATGATGATGATGACGACGATAAATCACCGGAATGGTGAACAGTCGAGTTGTGTCGGGCCTAGAATCGACCATCCTCTTTCGTCGCGTCTTTCGCGGCGTAAGAGGCGATTAAAGGACAATCCAGAAGATTGGCAGCAGCGTCTTCTGTAACTTCACTGCCAATGCTGCAATTGCCAAGCCACTTGCCAAGCGTGGGGATTCTGCCACACCCCGTAACCTAAGGAGGAGGCCTTTGCTCAACAGTGGACGTCTCCTGTGATGATATATGTATGATGATACAGTCTGAGTCTCGTCGTTAAATTTTTCATCACGGGTTTTGATTATTTTGTGAGCCCTTGTTCGATCCCTACGGACAAACTATTGCGCGATACTTCGGTACTTTATTTTTTCACAAGGATCTCTACCTACCATCATTGCGAAATGGTGAAGTACCTCATCACCACAACTGCCCTAGGAGGTAAGTCTAATAGCATGCTTGCCATTGACGTCACGCGGCATTTGGGCACCACGCACCCCTAATCGTTAAGTTTGAGTTGACCAATTTTTTAGGAAATGAGAGTTATTGTTGTTATTGAATTGTTGTTCAAATAAATAATAATTCAATATTCTGTGGTTTGAAGGAATTTCGTTAGTTTCACACACGTTGTATATAAATATAATTATTTAAAGGTCACTTTGATTTATTCGGTTAGTTTCGGTGTCCCGAATAAGTTTTAATTTGTTTCGTAGTTCATCTAAAGGTCAGAGTACGGTCTAACTCTAGATAGTATCCAGCTTGTATAGGTAACCTTAGTTCTAGAAAATTTTAATTAACTTTGCTTGAAAAGGAGGTGGTAATAAAAACAATATTATTTATGAGTATTAACTAATTTAAACTGTCTGTTTGGTCTAGTGGTGGTTAAGCGGTACTGCTGAGTGTGAGATCCTGGGTTCAAATTCCGGGTTGGGCACAGTGATGCTGGGTTTTTCTAGTAGGTCATTTTCAGTATCAGTATTTGTTCTTTTATCAACCATAAGAATAATAAGAAACCGACGACATTCTAATAGGTATTAAGATAATTCAGAACCAGAATCATTTATTGGAATAAAAACAAGTTTACAATATTAATTGTACGTTAACAGTTACATTAGGAAAACTGTAATTAATATTTATAAAGTCTACTGTATCTTACGCCTAACAAATCATAACAATGTAAATCATAAAGAAATATGAACATTAAAGAACTGAATATACGACATCGTTATCAAGGGTTTACACAAAATTATAAGGGCTGTACATTATGTATGTAATCAGAATGCTAATTCAGCTCTATCGTGCCACCCCTAGCTGGGAACATTCATTTTATTATATTAATCTGTGAAACGGGCGCGTCTTTTAATCTTTCGGTCGCACCTATTTTAGGCTCTGAGTGTACTTACTTGAGGTGTAATGCTAACTAACGACGACCTGATTAGCGCTGTGGCTAAGCCACTGGACTGCTACGCTTAGGGTTGCGGGTTCGATTCCCGCACGGGGCAAAACTTTTTGCGAACCACAGATGTTTGTCTAGAGTCTGGATGTTAGTGTTTGTGATATTTCATGTTTGTGAAACGCATCCACGACACAGGAGAAATTCCTAGTGTGGGGCGACGTTTTTTTTTAAAAAAAAAGAACTCCAAAGGTAGCCCTTATACATAATATAATATAACCTTACGTAAATTTTAAGGCACAACTATTCAAGTTTCTTTATGATAATTACTTTTATGCCGTACAAGAATATTTAAATTTAAAATTGTACAATGTACATAATATAAATTAAATATCTACCATTACCATAAGTGATATGTGATCTCAGAAGGAGGCTCAGTCTAGATATAATTAACTAAGTGACGTGTAGTCTTAAATTATCTACATGCAAAATTTCATTAAAATCCGTCCAGCGGTTTGGTCGTAAAGGCGTAACGGGCAGACAGAGTTACTTTCACATTTATAATATTAGTATATAAGTATAGTTTTTGATAAAGACTCCGCCTAAACAATACTGGCGAGACGAACATTACCGAATTACTAAAGCGACGTGGACATAATCGAGAGCAGTGATCGGTATTGAGGACATGTCAGCCGACTAAGTGGTTTTCCGTGTTAAGCGGTTGATCATTTTTAAAGTTGGTAATTTTGTTACCTGCCTATCCCTTCGAGGAGTACAGTATCATATCTTACCAACATTCTTGAGTGTTATTATCATATTATGGTTGATAAACAGCCTAGTGTCAGAGTTTAAGCTATCTATAGGCGTCTGACATGCCTTTACACACCGTTGAAAAATCTCTTGGGTGAGCCGGTTTTTTCACAAAGGTTGCCTTCACCATTTTTGGCAACTGATAACTAATTTATACGCACATGAATTCGAAAAGACATTGCTGCGAGCCGAGGTTTGAACTTGCGATCTTTGATGGCAGTTCAACGGTCATACCACTCGGCTATCACTTGCCAAATTAAGCCTAACTATACCTTCTTACATAAAAATTTGCACACCAACCCCATGCATCTGACCAAGTGTGTCAAGTTAAACAAATATTCGGTCCTCAGCATCAAAGGATAGCATCAATGGAGATCGATACGTACCCTGAACAAATATCGTGTACCTTGCCCCTTGGTACACCTATTGTGTGGCCGGGCCGTGTACTGAAGGCCAAACGGAGGTCTGATGTAGTCATGATGTTGGTTTGTTGACCCTGCGGTCTGACTTGGACATGTTCAGATTTGATTGCTTACTGTTGTTTAGGTTCCAAGTTGAGGTCCGATATTACTGGGGGTTTATAACGGGTAAATATGTGGCCAGAGTAAGAATTTAGGGTTGGATTTCGAGACTTGAAGTCTTGAGGAGCTTTGTATCTGTTCTTTGGATTTAGATTTCTAGGTTAAACTACGTGATTTACTGTTTTTTAGGAACTTCCAGTGTCAGTTTCTAGTTTTCAGAACAAACTGTCTTTGTATATATTAATAGATACTCTGGCCCTTATTCATAAACGAGGATAATACCGGAATTAACTATACCCGGAATTAAGTCTATTGACATATCTTTTCTTTAACATGTAAACGACAGTGGTGGGTATTTAGTCCATAGTTTAAATTATCATTTTTATGAATAATCGGGTGATTGTGCTAAGCGATTGGACTGCTGCGCTAAGGGTTGCGGGTTCGATTCCCGCACGGAGCAAAGATTTGTGCGATCCACAGATGTTTGTCCTGAGTCTGGGTGTTAGCGTATGTGATATTTTATGTTTGCGAAACGCACCCACGATACAGGAGAGATTCCTAGTATGGGCAAATTATTTTTTAAACTGATAATACATAGAACGTACTACTGACTAGCTCTATTAATTATGGCATGACTTCATCGCTTGTGACGTCATGATAGATAAACTTAAACACCAACAGTTCACTCCAATCATCCAAGCATTAACAACTCCAAAATGGTGTACGTAAAACGTCAGGCGGTGTTTTGTAACCAATTTTCCGTGCCTCGTAATAATGTTAGACGTTCAATGGGCTGGCAATCTGCCAGATACCTGTTCGTACCTGCCATGTCTTGTGCCAATTGTAAAGGCTTGTCCATACAATTTTATGGTGGCTACATGTGCCTCATTTTACCTTGATTGTGCTTTGAACTATGGAGACAGAATAATATGTTTTCATTATTCTGTAATCGTTTATTCCTGCCCCTATTACATTGGGACCTTAAAACATAACTGGCGAAATATGGGTGTACTATATGTACACCTCTGCCTACCCCTTCGGGGAATACAGGCGTGATGTTATGTTTTATTTCTGCTGTAAATTGCTTTTGCGGTTTCATTTTTATTTTAGTGAGTTATTTAGGGGAGGAGCCTTATGCCAAGCAGTGGGTCATTTAGAAGCTGATGATGATAATGTTATTTAGGGGCGTGTTCCATAAAAAGATAATTGGTGTATAAGATACCTGCGCCTATTTTGAAATACTATTTATGACGTCAATGACGCAAAGTTTAATAGAAGTGTAACAAATATTCGAAAATTAAAAACTCATAGTTTTTTTAAACGTCGAATTTCTCCTGTGTCGTGGGTGCGTTTCAAAAACATGAAATAACACATACACAAACAACCAGACTCGGGACAAACATCTGCAGATCGCACAATTTTTGTACCCGTACGGGAGACGAACTCGCAACCCTCAGCTCAGCAGTCCAATCACTTGGCCACTGCACCAACTAGGCCGTCAGTCGTCAATTTATATTTTCTTTTACAAAGAAATCTTTAAAGCCATTGAATATCTACTACACTTACTAACTATATTATTTACAATATGTACATGTACCTACACCCTTTTATTTTTATTTATACCATAAACCTTAACACTATAATGTTGAGCAACTTACTGTTAATACCATACATGCAAAAGTTGAATAATACTTATAAATAACACAACAGAAAATCTACAAATAAAAACGTAAATCATTTCAGACGAAAAATCCAGCGCGACACAAAACAATAAGGCCGAATGACGAATGACGAACGCCGAATGACGCAGGACGAATGACGAAGAACTTTAATCTCGAGCTCCGTAATTAAATTAATGTATTTAATTACAAGAGCTTGATGAACGATTATTAACAAGGGAACGAACATGTTGGACGTTTGACGTTGATGTGTCTCGTTTTACAAGTATTAGGTTTATTTATTTTGATAGAAGACATTGTTTATAGACAGAGATGTCATTTTTAGAACAGTGTAGCTGTTAAATTATAATATAAATATTAACTAAGTACAGTCAACAGCAAAAGTAGATAATCAAAATCAGAAATTCAATACTAATGAACGAAGTTCGCGTCAGAACTCTGTGGACGTAGTGATTCAAAAGTATGTGATTGTAAATTATACCAAACATTTACTCCTAGTACAGCTGCCATATATTCGTGAACACCGTTCATTAGTTTTGAATTTCAGATTTTGATCATCTACTTTTGCTGTTGACTGTACAGTAAAAAAAAACAGCTACATACGTACATAACATCACGCCTGTATTACACACACATTTCGCCAGTTATTTTTTTAGGACCCAATGTAATAGGGGGCGAGGCTATTGCCATCAACCAAGCACAAATCTAAATGCGAACTCATGCGTATTTGGCTTGACGTTTTGACGAGGTTTCATCGTGGTCACAAGCAGACTGTGAAGCCACGTAAAGGTGTCCACCATTCACCGTATTGTAATTTTATTATAATCATGCAACGTGGATCAAAAGTATACCACAGTTTTATCTAGAAATAAAGCTACCACGCTTTAAGATCTTATACCCCCGGCCCGAGGTTTATTTCAATAAACAGACAGTAACCGGCGACAATAACAAATCTCAATGTAATTTATTCATGAAACCGAGTCATTGTCTTTAGCAAAAGTATAAAATGTTGATAAGGAGAACTGTAAGATTCACTTCACACAAACTTTACGTGCGTTTTACGATCGCGTATATTTTTTGTGAATATAAAATGGATGTGATGGATGGATGACTGCCTCGTTGGTCTAGTGGTTGCTAAGCGCGACTGCTGAGCACGAGGTCCTGGGTTCGAATCCCGGGTCGGGCAAAGTGTTATTGGGTTTTTCCATTAGGTAATTCTCAGTAGCAGCACGGAGTCTGGATTTGTGCCCGGTTGGTGGCAATAGGCTCGCCCCCTATTACATTGGGACCTAAAACATAACTGGCGAAATGTGGGTGTACTATATGTGCACCTCTGCCTACCCCTTCGGGGAATACAGGCGTGATGTTATGTTATGTTGTTTATGTTATGTTATAAAATGGATGTTGTATTTCTATATTTCTTTTTAGTACCTACCTATGTACCTACATAGATATCCTTATATTCGCGCTTTCTCCTTTGCTTGATAGCATGTCATATTAGTAAGTATAAGTACTTATTATAGTATAGGTGATCACTGATAGCCGAGTGGTATGACCGTTCGACTGCCATATCAAAAGTCGCAATTTCAAATCCCGGCACGCACCAATGTCTTCTCGAATTCATGTGCGTATAAATTAGTAATCAGTTTCTAAAAACGGTGATGGAAACCATCGTGAGGAACCCGGCCTGAGAGATTTTTCAACGGTGTGTAAAGCCATGTCAGAGGCCTACAGGCGGTTTAAACTCCGATATTAGGTTGTTCATCAACTATACGATAAGTCTACGATAAGACTAGTCGGGCATTCCCAAATACACCCGTGAGTATAACCGGAATATATAGTAAATTATACGATAAGTGACGATCCATTTTAGAGTTGACATGTGTGCTAACTTAAATGTCCAGAAATCAGATATTGAGAGACCCATCCAAAAACTAACCGCATCAAGCGCTACTTTACATTATAAATCGACTGATCTGTGCAGTGTGCACTAGCTTTCAGATTTCACAACTACTTAAAAAAATACCAAACCTTCAAGAGACAATTCAAATTTCTAATTCCCACATGATTATTCAACATTTTACCGATACCGGTAAAATTTTACCGCACATTGAAACAAGATACTCAACGCGGCTATTCCCGAAGTAATTTCGATCAGAAATCTAGTACAAGGAATACTATCTTAAACCACAATGACTTCGACTTGAATTGCTATACCCTAGTGGTTATGAGAAATCGATATAGGTAGGGTACCGTCAACAAGAACAGAAGTTAAACATTCGTACCATTAATTGATGAATAGTTCATCATCATCATCAGCCAGAAGGCGTCCACTGTTGAACAAAGGCCTCCCCCTTAGAAAAAAAATATTACATGGTAAAAATTCTTAAATTTCATATCATAGTAAATTTATAGCGACATCTACACGTAAAAGGACGAACTACGTTGCTAATCCTGCATCGCGCTAGCGAAGTAATCACGCTAGCAATATACACAGCCACCCTAAGTTGAATAGGAGAGCGCCGCGGCCCACCTGGCATACCACGGCCTGTATGAAAAATCGTCCCTTTTCGTTGAAGGAACTACACATTCCGTCCTCCACAAATCGAAATTTTAATTAGTCTAACGTTGGTATAATGTTTCTTAAGAATAGGTTTAGTAGCCTATATTTTGCTAATATAATTGGCAAATTTCAAATTTATGAAATTATATCCATAAAGAAAAAAATATCTCAATATGAAATCATAGAATTGTATCCATATAATATACATAAATAAGAACTACATTCAGGCTAATAAAAGGTACCATTAGATAACATTAAAATCTAAATAAATCATTTCAATTCAATTAATCATTTGGATTGAAATAATTTAATTGCATGGCATAACATGGACTCATTATAATTTTAAATTGGAAGCGGATGGCCGAAGATTGAGCTCAGTGGCGTACCATAGGAGAGGCCTATGTCCAGCAGTGGACTGAGATAGGCTGATGATGATGATAATTTAAAGTATAATTTTAAATGACGTATATTTTTTTTCAATCATTTGTCATTAAGTTCGTAACCTGTTAAACTACTTTTGTTGCCAACCGTACGTATATTGGCCGTGATCTGAAATTGAGTCGCGTTTTTAAGTGGCTTGTGATTATGAGGGTAGTAAGATGTTATTTTATCCTGGATTCGGATGCTTATGGTTTAGTTTCTCGTTGAGATATCTAAGCTCTTCATTTGGTCCACTTTGTACAGTAAATTAGCTCTTTACCATCAATCGGGCACAAATCCAGACTCCGTGCTGCTGCTGAGAATTATTTATTGGAAATCACCTAGTATCACTAAGCCCATTTGGATATTCGGATCACGCCCCCTTAGAGAGGTGGCAAAACTTGATGAATAAATCATCAATCTTTATTTGTGAACACAGGTATTACAATAAAGGTCTTATATACAAATAGTTTTTTTAGTATTATGTTTGAATCAAAACAATACAAATTCAAGTTAAAGTAAAATGAGAAACATGTGTTTGGCATAATGTCATCGATATCATAGTCAAAAGATTATATTGTCATTCCCATACATTTACATTACATCCCATACATTTATCATTGTATTTGTCTAACGTATTGCCATTTGTCTGGGGAGGCTGGACCTCATACTCATCAGCCGCGCTTAACTAGGCAACGAGGCAGGCTGTCATTTTTAATGTTCAGAACTCTATAGTTTAGGTAATTAAACAGAAATTACTAGCACTCAAAAATCTGCAACTACCAATATTTAGTAACCCACCTCTCAAAACCCCAATCTTGGTTCCTCCAATCAAAACCCTGGAAACCGCATCGCCAGTCTGCGAGAACTTCGCGCAAAGATATAAGGAAAGGAATAATTCTCGCGGGGTCTCGTTAAGACGAACGTGAAGCAGCGGCGCGTGAACCGTCGATTGTGGCTTTTTAACGCTGAGGGGTAATATTATTATTATTACGTGTTTTGAAATTGTTTTGTAAATGCTTGTTTTATGATGAAGATGGGGTTTGACGATATACTCGTATGTGTTGAGCCGGAGATTTGTTATGATATGTATACGATTTAATTGTGTTGCTCTAACTGGAAAGACAGATTTTTAGGTAAAGAAAATCTTCGCCGGGAGTGAGTCGTTATTTTTGAGGGCGGTTTCAAATAAGGAAATTCTTTACTATAATAACTTTCGTGAGTGTTATCCATATTATTTACTATATAATACCGGTTGTACTCACGTCGATATTCGGGAATGCCCAACTAGTTGCGTCAACTGCTCATGAATAAGGGCTTCGTTAGAGTCCGAAACTAGTCGGGCATCCCCGAATATCGACGTGAGAATAACCGGTACATAATAGTAGTTAATATGTAAATACTTTTGTGATTATAGGTTTTGAAAAAGTATTATTTTTTACTTTTGACAGGAATCTCTAGCCTTCCCTTTTACCAATATTTTATCAACCTTTAATTCATTGTTAAGTTTTATTATGCAAAGAGAGTAGGTAGGCCTTTGCACTGCATTGGGACATTATAGGCCCAATAAAAATTGTTCCCTAATCTTATTATCATAGCTTACCTTTGATACCTAGGAAAGAAACATAATATAACATCACGCCTGTATTCCCCGAAGGGGTAGGCAGAGGTGCACATATAGTACACCCACATTTCGCCAGTTATGTTTTTCGGTCCCAATGTAAAATAAGGGGCGAGCCTATTGCCATCAACCGGGCACAAATCCAGACTCCGTGCTGTTACTGAGAATTACCTAATGGAAAAACCCAGTAACACTTTGCCCGACCCGGGATTCGAACCCAGGACCTCGTGCTCAGCAGTCGCGCTTAGCAACCACTAGACCAACGAGGCAATCTAGAAAAGAACCATTGTAATAAAAGAATAGAAATGTATTATACTCGCGTTTATGATGCCCCAGTGTCTGTTAGTTCACCTGGTACCATAATAGGGTCAATAAAGGAAATTGTTCTATCATAACTATTTTCTTTACAAAAAATATTACTTTAGTAGTTCCTAACTTTCTATTCGCACAGTTCCTAAACGCTTACGATCCACAAAGTGTATCATTAAATTATTCCAATCCTTTAGATATATACCAAAGTGTTGAAGAAGCTTATAAAACTTATGATGGCAATAGAAGAATAATGAACGAACAAACTCACCAAGGTCTTCCAGGACAGATTATATTCTGCTTGAGACTTATAAGACCCTATTGGATAATTATATTCTGTTTAACTATATATGTTATGAGTGTCCATAGCCGAGGAGCATGTATAAGGAATGTGGATGAGTGAAAGAAATATGCCAGGATCGTAGCTATGAAATTTCTCTATCGTCCCTAAAACAAGCATCTTCTTATCGTATGGTTGATGACCTGGGGTCAGAGTTAAAACCACCTGTAGGCCTCTGACATGGCTTTACAAGCAAAACAGGTGATACATAACATGAAAACAAAGTTAACTTTATATTTGTCCAATGTTGGCCTTATGGTGGCACACACTTGGCGTATTTGTACAAATATTTGCGATATTTATGAATGCGATATATACGAGTACAAAAATGAACGTTATTGCGTTCAACTTACGGTGTATTTTGCATTACTAAGGCCCGGTAAGTGCCTTTACAAAAAAAAATGTTGAGTATAATATACGCACCTTTTATAGCGCTAATAAAAGTGCATACTAAACAATATTTATGAATGCAACACCCTATACAGTCACTACAATAGTCACCGCAATAAAAATAAATATAAAAAGTTAACAGGGTCGTAACGAAACCCACCTAATTACGTGAAACAATATCGCTGGCAAGAACGTAATTCATTTAATTAACCAACAGCGTCTCTATTGTTTCAGTAGAAGACTAATAATATTATAGTCTACTATATACTTTAGGAAATACTTGTTCCAACACAGCCTTCACGACAGTTTTTTACTTGTGTACCATCTTTTGTACCTTATTCTTATCGAATCAATGATTATTTGGAAATAAGACTATTATTATTATTATTATTTCAGCCATGATCGTCCCACTGCAGGGCAAAGGCCTCCCTTTCCTTCCTCCATTCCTCTCGGTTGTGATAAGACTATGTTTGTATTATTTCTTAAGAAACGATTTCTCCTGTATCGTGGGTGTGTTTCACAAATACTGTCCTATGTAATCGGAGGTAAGCTCATCTGTTTTTTATTGTTACCGAATTTCCAAGTTAACATGTTGCACTCCACCATTCGATGGGTGCGAGCAGCAACAGGATAGCATAATTGTCAGAGCTGCATCACGGTCACAAAGGTCTGCTTATTTACAGGTTATGTTATACTTTCATCATTCGATTTGACTGCTAGGTACTTTACTTACTTACTACTAGGACTACTAGCTTATGGAAGTTATTGTGACGTCACAACCTTATTATAGAAAAATTCCTTTTTACTACACAGGTACGTATGCCCGCCCATTGTGAGTTTGAAATTCCTTGCACAAATACACACTGTTCTACGAAGGTCTTTGATGGGTAACCTAAATAAAACGACATTAAAAAAGTCACATTGATGCCAGCCAAAACACTAGAATCCCAGCAAAAGAAAGCATAAAAGACTTATCTGCCACGACGGTGCAAAACCATTTAAGTCTCCAGTCTGTAGCGTTACTTAAAAGGCCCGATCCTCTCCAATTTAGTACCTAATTACTCTAAGCACTACCAATAACTAGAAGCGACAAGTCTTCCTAAGTCGCCTCGTAACTTTTAAGGACTTAAAAAGGAAGACGTTTACGTAAAACCTCCTTATCCCTGCTTAATCAGCATTCTGGAAGTTTCCACAGTACTATTTACTTTATCTAATCAAAAGATTCTAGTCATATCGTAAAACAGCAGTGTTATTTCTTTTCTTGACACAACACTGTATTCCTGTTTATATTCTGGTTGGAAATTGGGTCGTTTGTATGGTGAAATATGGTTCAAATTGCAACCTTAGGATGGACTTAATTGACTAACGTTAACTGTCAAAAACCAATTGACAAAAGAAGTATTCGTCTTGGTTAGAGCAGCGTCACTGTACGGCAAAGATCGTGGGTTCAAATCCCGCTCGTGTCCATCATTTTTCGAATTTTCTTTATCAATTTAGAAGTATTCTTGAAGTTACAGTAGTAATAGACAGCTGTCAATCTTAATAGAATCGTGGCAGAGTTATGAATGGGATCACATTAAATATCACAATTGCTAATTACCTATAATTCTCTAGACAGACTTGCCTTGTTGGTTGGTCTAGTGGTTGCTAAGCGCGATTGAGATCGAGGTCCTAGTCTCAAAACCCGGCTTCGGCAAAGTGTTTCTGAATTTTACTATTAGATAATTTTCAGCAGCACCAAGTCTGGATTTGTGACTGGTTGAATGCCATGGGCTCGCCCTCTATAACATTGGGACGTGTAACTTACCAGGTGAATGTGGGTGTACTAATGTGGTATGCAGTGTGCACCTCTGCCTTATGTACGTTTAATGAAATTGCGTTCTATAAAAGAATTTAAACCATTCACTCACATCATTCACTCATTCAGTCATACTATTCATCATCTCTTTTGTTGAAGACTCAACAAAGCCACATATCACATCACATTAGAAGCACCTAACAGTTTTGCAACACTAGCTCCCAAAACAAAAACATTCGCGACATGCACATTGCACGTTCGGATTAACATTCACTAAGCTTCGCAATTTCCATAAATCCAAACCAATGCTTCCCACCTTTTGTCTACTACTTCCACACCACACTTCCTTTGTGACCCATTTTCTTTGAGATTCAAACATAATTTAGTTGGCAGTGTATGCAAAAATATGCAGTTATGCTAGCAGAATAAGCTGGCCGCCTTGGTTGCCCTGCAGTTGGATATAGATTTGACCAATGGCAGAAACAGGTACCAAGTTTCCATCGCTTTAAGAATTTGAAAATGCTAACTGTAAGTTTTCAAGGATCGAAAGAGCGATCTAAACACTTAGGTTTGGATTGCGGGCTCCATTCCCGTACGGGACAAAACTTTGTGTGATCCGCAGACGTGTTTCGAGTCTGAGTGTTTGTGTATCTAATATTTCACGTTTAAAAAAAAGCTATTCTGTGTCGGTATGGGATGCATAACATCTTATTCATAATAGTCAAGATTTTTACTCAAGACTTTGAGGATCCAAGTTTTGTACTTCCAACAGTTTTATTTGAACTACGCAAGCTTGACTTTTTTTTCAAGCATACTGCCACGATTTGGGTTTTGTTTGATTAAGTATTAGATGTAGAGTAGGTATCAGATACTACATACAGTTCACATTATAACGACATTATTTTTAAGGAAACCTTCAACCTGAGGATTTCAGACACTATACAAAACTAGACGAGGACTCTAGGCTTTTATTCCAGGCTCCATCTTATCTACCTTTTTATTGTTCCTGTTTGTAGTACAGAATCGTTCACCTAATAATGCTCAAGCTTCCTTGGCTTCCACAACATGACCTGTACATAAACCCCGGTCCTAACGCAGGACTCCTGATTTGCATACCTTACTTACCATGATTAATAGCACTATTTCTCGCTATTCTCAGGGCATTACAATGGCTCCAAACATTATATTCTGTTTAATATTTTTGTAAAAAACCTTCTGCATTATGGATATGCAATGCTAAGCGCTTTGTGCATTGTCCGCTTATTTTGCATCTTGCTGGAAACCTCTGTTCATAAATATGGACCTGCTTGGTAATCGCCACGGAAACTGATTCAAATGACGCTTTAATCACCATAGCTGTGATACTAGCAAAATCTATACCACAGATTTTATGACGTAGATCGTATATAGTACATTTGTGAACCATTAGAACCTGCATACATAAATTCACACCTATTTCCCAGAGGCGTAGGCAGAGACCACGGTTTTCCTTTTACTACGATCCTGTCATACTTCTTTCGCCTCGAATCACATTCCATAAACACTAGATAAACGTGGTTAATCCATATAAATAACCTTAAAATGGATAACATTTACTGTCTATAAAAAAAAACGAAAATTCTGCATGATACAAAATGCCTTGAAATGTTACTCTGCGTGAAACGCAAGTTTCTTCATATGACGTACAAGTCGATGGGTGTTATTTGTATTGAAATTTTCATCTGTCAGAGGTCTCTAGCAATTCAAGATGGACACTAAAAGTCAAATGTTTTAAATACTGTATTTCCAACGTTTTGTGATTTTTTTTTTCATATATTTTTTCAAAGTTGGTAACAAATATTAACTATTTCATAATTATTTACAACTGAATTCTAACACAAAATAAAAACAAATTAGTAAGGAAATTAATTATTAGATTATTAGATTTTAGTAAAGCACCTGGAATAGATAAAATTAGAGTACAAGACATTAAGCAGGTAAAGAAGAAAATAAGCCCAGTGTTAGCCAAGTTTATAAATATGTGTGTTGATAAGGGAGTTTATCCGGATATCCTAAAGAAGTCTATAATACGACCAATTTACAAACAAGGGAGTCATCTAGAATATGGTAACTATAGACCAGTGGCTATTCTATCTGTTAATAATAAAATAACGGAAAAGGTAATTGTGAATCAGATAAGCAGGTACTTGGAGCAAAATAATATTATATCGGATGCGCAGCACGGGTTCAGGCGCGGGCGCAGCACCGCCACCGCGCTCACTCAGTTCACGGACTACGTCAACAACAGTCTCAACGAGGGTAAGTTTGTCGCTGCTCTATTTATAGACTATAAAAAGGCCTTCGACACTCTGGATCACGAAGTACTACTACAAGCAATGGAGGAATGTGGCATCAGAGGTCCCAGTAGCAGGTGGCTTAAATGTTACCTAGAGAACAGGACCATCCGCACTTCGATAGCCGGAATCACGGGCGAAGAGGTAGGGGTGAGTCTCGGAGTACCGACCGGCTCAGTGTACGGCCCAGTGGGTTATATAATGCACGTTAATAGTGTCACCAACGTGATAAGGCACTGTAAGACGTTTATGTATGCAGATGACATGTGTTTATTGTATTCATCCAACAACACGACAGATGCACAAAGGTATGTACAGGAAGACCTAGAAAGCATAATAAAGTGGGCTCATGACAACGGCATAATTATTAATTTTGCAAAGACTAAGGCCATGTTTATAAGCTCACCGTACAGTCAATATAAAAAGCAAGGTAAGTTAAGCATACCTATTACTGGACATACTTACGAGTGTCTTCATTACAATAAAATTAGTTGCCAGTGCACCAACATTGACATAGTAAATAAATACAGGTACCTAGGTTTGACAGTCGATAGTGAATTAAGCTGGAAACTGCAAGTCAACGAGGTGTGCAACAAACTGCAATCGATCCTGGGTAAATTCTTTCACCTTAGTAGCTTTGTAAATAGGAGGGTTTTATATGTGCTATACTACGCGTTGGTTGACTCATTAATTAGTTATGGTTTAAACAGCTATGGCCTAACATTCAAAACACAATTAGACCGTATTAAACAATTACAAATTAGAATAATTAAATATCTTGTAAGCAAAAAAGTTAAATTAAAATGCAAACCAAACTACGATGAATTGTTTAAAAAATGTAAAATACTGCAAGTGCATTCAAAAGTAGAATACCTTATAGCAATAGAGCAACATGAATTAAATACAAATAAAAGGCCAATAACACATAGATATAATACCAGGCGAGTTGAAGAAGGTAAATATGTAATACCATATGTTAAGAATTATTATGGGAAAAGGACAAGAAGATACATAACTCCGACATTATATAATAAATTAGATGTATTAAGAAACATTCCCAAAGATAGCAGTACAAATAAAGTAAAGAAAATAATGAAAGAAATATTGTTAGTATAAATAAACATAATTGTAATTGATCTCATCTCTAATCTACTTAAGTTTAATATAATTATATCTACTTTAATATGTAAGCAAAGTTCCTAAATAAAAAATAAAAAAATGTTTGTGATAGATAAAATGTAAATAATAATAGATAATAAGAAGTATTACAGTACCTATTAGTTTATAAGTTTGTTTGTTAGAAAAACAGAGCGCAATGATCGCCAACAAACTGTCATACAGTTTGGCGATTTTTTTGATCTTTTTGTAAGTGTTTATCCATATTCTTGATAAATAAATAAATAAATAAAAAAATAGTTTGTGAAAATTAAATACACATCAAAATACCTGGTCTACAGAATACGCATGCGAAGTCACAAGACCACAAGCTCGAAAGCCTCATATCTGCATCAAATTTGCTTCCCTGACCCATTTTCTTCAAAGGACCTTAATATAATTTAATACATTGTAGCTTATATGCAAAAATATGCAATAAGTTTATATATAAAGCCGGGTTCTAACGCTGGATACTCGATTTGCATTCAACGAGCGACTCCGTTGCGGAATTTTGTTTTTATTGTCGAGATAAGATACTGTCTCTTTTTGTTGCTGTTATTCCAGTTTAGGTCGACGCGTTTGGTACTGTGTTTAAGCAAGAGAAAATAAATACGATTGTTGGAAGAATGGAGGTGAAAAGTTATTTTTGTCTGACCTTTCACTGGGAGATTTTTGCCAAACGTCGCCCCACACCAGGAATTTCTTCTGTGATGTAAGTGCGTTTCACGAGGATGAAATATCACATACACAAGCACCCAAACTCCGGAGAAACATCTGCGGTTGCACAAATGTTTGCCCCGTGCGGTGATTGAACCCTATGCACTCCTATGTTTACCATTGTCCTCATCTGCCTTGTAATGACTCGCTAATAAATAGCAGTGATAGCCGAGTGGTTGGATTGGACTGCCACGTCAAAGATTGCAAGTTCAAACCCCGGCACGCACTAATGTCTTTTTAGAATTAATGTGCGCATTGTAAAATAGTTATTCTTATTAATTGCTAAAAATGGTGAAAGAAAACATCTTAAGGAAACCGGCACACCTGAGAGATTTCTCAACGGCGTGTAAAGACATTTCAGGCCTACAGGCTGTTTAAACTCTGACACCAGGTTGTTTATCAACCATACGATAAGGAGAGAAATATAAATAAATAATCTACTTTGTTATCATGCTACTGCTTACACCAGTAAACTAATAACGTGCGGCTTTTAAAACTCATACCCAAAGGCAGTAAAACATTGGTTATAAAAGACAAGGCAACGCAGCACTAAATATGCATTATGTTACGGAGTGTATGTAACAGGACTAGACATACATTGATGTATTAAACATTGTATCGATAATATATTGGAAACATACACAAGTGTACAACATACATAGTAAACAACAGTAGCTTGCATCGAGAGAAGGCTATAAAGAACCCGGGAAGCCACATTTTAAGTTGACTCTCGAGTCACGGTATATAATAAGTAATGAAAATTCGGAAAAAATCCAGCAAAAGCGAACTCATATTGTCAGTTTTTGGTTTGCTTTTTCTTTGTTCCGAATCTGGGTGTTTTTGTATGTCTGTATGAAAATGTATAGTGTATCTGTTTTTATAAGTTTACTTATCATAACATCACACAGTCACACCTGTATTTCACGAAGAGATAGGCAGAGGGGCACTTGTGGTACACCCACATATTTTTGCCAGTTATGTTTTGGTCCTAATGTAACAGGGGGCGAGCCTATTGCCATCAACGGCACTCAATGATGCTACTAAGAATTACCCATGGAAAAACCCAGTAACATTTTCCCAACCCAGGATACGAACCCAGGACCTAATACTCAGCAGTGGCCCTATGCGACCACAAGACCAACGAAGCAGTCTATAAATTAAAAAACTTTTAAAGCAACCAATAATAAACTGAAAGAATTTACAGATTCTTGTTGCACATTTCAAATTCAATTCACAAGCTTCTTCAGCATAATGTTCCTAAATAATGTGCCTATATTCAGGGTCTAATGTAGCGAACTTACCGCGTACACAGACCTCATTTTCAGCGTTGTTGTAATGAAATTGCAACGACATTGGCCCATTTAATCTAGACATGACAGGACGCCTAGACAGCGCTATATTTTTAAGTCTTTGTAGCGAGGACTTACTGAGAAAACTTGTTATAAGTCGTATATTTATAAAGACTTTTACTTGTACATCATTGGGGTGAAATAATAAAGTTTGGGAGTATGTAAAATTAGAATCGGAGAAGTTTTCTGGTTTTTTTTGAAGTTTCACATTTAAGGCGTAATATTTAATTGATTGGACATGTTTT